>HG993124.1:5380350-6630350 GCA_905231855.2 Eristalis tenax
CCGTTTCTCGGAATACTCGTTACTTTAATATCGTCACTAGTTACTTTCGTTACTTTCATCAAAACCGCTAATTTTATGTTGAAATTCATACTTCTGATTTTAGAACCTCAAATAGAAACGTTGTATACAACTATAAATCATTGTGCGCACACAAAGTCACAACAGAAATCTGTTTACGCATCAAAATCAGCATAGAGCAAAAGCATACTAGAAGAGAAGAGCATGGTATACGCACAATAGACACCACGCATGGGGTTGGTTTGATGGCATATCTATCCTTTCCGTACTGTGTGTGCGAGTATACCAAACCATGCGAGAGTGAACGTATCGATGTCGGTTGTCTATAGTGCATGTGGTAACGATACGATAGTAGTAACGATATACATTGAGGAGTAACGTTTCGTTACATGTTGCTTTATTGAATATCCTTTACTAAGTAACGAGTACATACATTTTGTTACAGCTATGACACACTTTAAGTTTTTCAATTCAATCAAAGTTGTCACTTCAACTGCTGCCTCAGGGTTGTTTTGATGGACCTATAGCCTTACATCCTATTCCTCGAATCGTTGTTCAGTAATTTGAATGTATTGCAAAATTCATGCTCGGCTTATTGGCTGGGGAAGCGGCGAAATACCAGACATACGATGAAGCCGATTCCGTGACGTAGTGTATGCAGCCCGAACCTTAGGCGTCTAGGTTCAATTCCCGGTACGACAAACAATTACCACGTTCCGTCAGACAGCTCCAAAAGTAGTCACTGTAATGTCGACTCACCAGTATCTCCTCACTTGTCGGTGATCAGGCCACAACTCCCTGAGACAACATTGAACAAACACACAAGATGCATGCATGAGTATTATGTCATATGCTAGAGCCCCTCTTGTGCCAATGCCACTAACAATGCTCAAAGAGTATCCCTGTCCGGAAAATTCTCTCAAGCTTGACCTTTCGGAATCGGCATAAAATTGTGGGTCCCCTCTACAACAGTTCCACAACTGTAGCGTCCACATTATTTTTATAACTCCTGTCAAACTCATGTCAACTTGATGTGGATTACTGGAAAAGACGTGCCCGCCGAGGTAATATTTATGGACACTCATGTGGGCAGCGCCCTTGGGGAGTAACAAAGTTCCACTTTGATTGTCGAGGTCTCACACAGGATTACTTCTTTCCGACGGTCGTCCAGTTTAATAGAAAAAAATCAAACGATGGTCTTCAAACAATTCAGTTTGGAAAACTCCAAACCAAATTCTATCCAGCGTCGCACACATGAAACGAACAAACGAAAGGAAGAGTACAATCTGTCCAACAACGTCCATTTTTACTTCGCATTGAATTGCATCAATTCACCGCTGCTCCAGTAGCCAATATTTTATTAGAATTAACTTTGCCCTCCGAAGGCGACAATAACTCTGATAAATGAGGTCATTCCGATGCTCAAGCACCAATTTAATTTTCCAATCGTATTTTCTCCTCGCTAAAATGCCAGCCCGATGGCAGTGTATTCCAACCCCCATCGAAAATAAAGTAAAGTATCCAAAAGCAGTTAACAGCCGACTTTAACTCCTCTTTAACGACGCCATTCCACTTGTTTGACAATATTCCCACCATTTCGTGAGCATCCGATCATCGCAGACGTTCATTGCCCCATTGTCTATCTTCATAGCCATCAGAGGAGATAGTGCTTGTGTTGGTGTTTACGGGTTTATTGATTTCTCATTGCATGCCACTTGGATATCCATCGAATCGGCAGCTCGCTGTCGGGCATTTGAGCTTTTGTAATTTTCAATTGAAGCCACTCGACAAAGCTCCGAGGAAACCACCCGGCTTGCTATTACAGGAAACTACTCTCGACCCCAATCCCGGCACCGAATCCAGTTGAAGTCATTAAATATCATCGCCAATGGGCACATCCTTTGTTCTCCGTCACTTTGATTACATGTATTGGTTCGGCGCTGCATGCAATTACTGGCTTCGATCGAAGACTGGAGCGAGGGATGAGCCTAATGTTTCGACTTTCCTTTTTTTTTTTTTGCTTTCGTTATTTAAATCCACCTCTTGGGTATCATTGCCATCCTGTTCAACTGCCGCCACCGTCATCGCACCGTTGTCGATGCTTTCAAAGAATTTGGGAACCTTACGCGTGTGCTATCCGACCGAGGCAATGGGATGTGCTGCATACTTTGTCGTTCAAAGGACATTGGCATGTCGAAACCTTTTTGTTCGATTTATTGATTTTCGAGCCACTTGCCACCTTCTCTGTGGGCGGCTGGAGTTGGGAACAACTTAATGGAGTACTTAAGATAAAGGAAAGTAGGGGATTATTGGTTAGGCTTAATCGTGTGCGGGCCTGTACGCGGGGCGATGAGGAGGAAAGGTGCACACGCGTTTCCTGAAAATGGTGCATATCTAAGCAGCGGAGCGTTGACTGACAACCGTCAAGTAAGCATTTTGGGGCAATCGATAGGTTAAGTGGATCGAAATCAATTGCTTAACGAACCTATTGTGGTGGCAGGAGTAAACGAGGAAGTTTCTCCTGAAGTGTTAGGCGGTGCAATCTGTTTCGAATTTGTGTGAAGTCTAGTAACGGTAGTGCTGCGGTTGAGGTTTATGAAGTGATTCATGTGGAGTACCATTCGGAGAAAGGCATACTGCATTCCTTAATCTTGTACGTTTCCATTCTCTCTTGGAATGACGTTTTCCTCAGATTTTTGGGCTTTTAGTCATGATAAAAGAGTTTTTGGTTCCTTTAAGCGGAAGCAGTGGCGTGGGTTGGGGCCGCCCGGGACAGACCCAATTCATGCCGCCCCTAGTAATTTGTTCACAGACTAAAAAACTGTTGTCTACGATTTAGTTAAGTGGTTGACTGCTGTTCTAAATGACAGCGTCCACACTCAGGTCAGCACGGGCCCATTGTACTGCCACACGGATTTAGGAATGCCTATTGGGCAAACCCCTTGGTCTTGAATGAGGCGAAGAAGATGGCTGACTCTTCGTTCAGCCATGCTACCAGGATAATAGGACCCCGCACAGCACTTGCATAGCAAGTGTACAATGGCTTCTTCCTCATTCCTCGTCTCTGCAGTCTCTACGGAAGTCGTTGTATATCGTATGTATATGTTATAGGGTCAATGAGAGTTCTCAGATTCGGCCTGCTCAATCGAATCGTCGAGAGTAAGCCAGAGGTGTTTGGCATTCAGTCATCCTGTGCCAGTTAACCATCTATGAATCATTTCAGCAAAACACATATGTTTGTATATCAATAAACTTGTTGGTCTGTTCAGGCATTTTATTTCCGGACGTGAAGCTGAAGTTAACTTATTTGAAATATTCGTGCAGGGCAGAATATCTTTCCTAAATGTCAACAGTCAAAATATCTGTTGGAGATATTAAATTTGATGACGAGGCCGTATTTCAGTGAGGGCGTTCTGCATCGACCGGAACAAATGGTAGTCACAAAGGGGCAAGGTCTGGGCTATAAGGCGGGTGAGGTAAAACTTCCCAACCACTGTTTTCCAAATAGTTCTTAATCGGAATAGCAACGTGGGGCCTAGCGTTGTCATGATGGGAAATTATTTCCTCGTGTTTGGTCCCATATTGCGGGCGTTTTTCGGCTACTGCTCTCTTCAATCGGATTAATTGTGTTCGGTAGCGTTGTCCATTGATGGTTTCACCCGGTTTTAGCAGCTCATTATACAGCACACCCTTCTGACCCCACCAAATACAGACCATTACCTTCGCGCCATGGATAATAGGCTTGCCGTTGATTTAACTGGTTGGCCAATCCTTTTAAATCGTGTAAACCACTTTTGGCACTTTCGCTCAGCTAGCGCATGTCCACCATAAACTTCCACCAAAATACGATGATTTTCGGCAGCAGTTTTCTTCATATTAAAGTAATGAAGAAGAACTGCCCCCAAAAACACTTTTTCAGGCACAAAGTTCGACATATTTGAGCGAAAAAAATAATTATTGTTGCTTTCCAACGCATGTTCCAATGGAATAAGACAAGTTACGCCATCTCTTAGCAAACCGCACGAATTAAGTTATAGACCCAATACACTGAATCTGCTGTTTTTCCATTAGTCCTTAAATACACATATGTACATGATCGCAAAATGCTTAACGAATTTGCAACAAACTCTGTTTGAAGTGGTTGAATCAATTCATCCTCCTAATCTTTCTCCATTTCACATCACTGACGCTGTTGTCGTTATGGTCGAGGTGAGTGAAAATTGTCTTCCCCTATGTGTTTTCTTGGCGCCTACTGAATATAAATCAAGCTTTGAGTTCACATCGACCTATATATCAAGTTAGTGTTCCTACCCCTAATAACATGAAATTTGACAATATATGTATACATAGGTATACTAGGTCATAGAAACATACGAAGTGTCCCGAAAGCGATTCATTATAAAACGAACTTCTAAAATACAGAATTTGGGGGGGATTCCCTTAGAGTTCGAGTCATCGAAAATGACCCCAAATAATATATTCGAGTTATGAAGAAGTTCGAGTCAACACGAGCAAATTACATGTACATGTCAGTCTTGGAGCTATTGCCAACAAATTTCATTCGAGTTACCGAATGATCGACTGTATTTAAAGATCGGCGCTTGGCTTTTCATAATAAAGGGTGATTTTGTAGCTATTATCTTTTTGGCAACACTGGTTTAAACAACTAACGCACGTTTCGTGTTTTGTTTCACTGTCAAACATCTTCAGTTTGGTCTATAATTTAACCATGAATCATCTTTCAAACGAACAACGCTTGCAAATTATTGAATTTTATTATCGAAATGCGTGCTCTGTTAAGAAAGTTCATCGCGCGCTTCTTCCATTTTATGGTCAGTTATGGTCAGGCTCAATGTGTACGTAAATAAGCAGAATTGTCGACTTTGGAGTGAATATCAGCCAGAAGCATTGCAAGAGCTACCAATGCATCCAGAAAAAGTCACAGTTTGGTGCGGTTTATGGGCTGGTGGCATCACTGGAACGGACTTCTTCAAAGATGATGCGAGTCGTAACGTACTGTGAATGGCGAGCGCTACCGTGAGATGACATCCAACTTTTTTTGCCCAAAATGCAAGAGCTTGACTTGCATGACATGTGGTTTCAACAAGACGGTGCACATGCCACACAGCACGCGCAACAATGGACTTATTGAGAGACGAGTTCGGTGAACATTTTATATCACGTTCGGGACCGGTCAATTGGCCGCCTAGATCGTGCGATTTAACGCCTTTAGACTATTTTTTGTGGGGCTATGTTAAAGCTCATGTCTACACAGACAAGCCCGCTTCAATTGATTCGTGAGATACCGGCCGAAATGTTGGAAAGAGTATGCCAAAATTGGACTAAGCGGATGGAGCATTTGAGGCGCAGTCAAGGTCAACATTTGCATGAAATAATCTTCAAACATTAAATTATATGGACCGTACTATCGATTTAAATAAAGATTTCATGCATGTTTCTGAATTTTTTTTTTTTGAAAAACTTTCCTACAGCTTTACAAAAATCACCCTTTACTCTCTTCGTGGGCTCTTTTCAGCTTCGCTACAAAGACCCACTTTTTTTATTCTTTTGATTTATTGTTTTTTTAATTCTGACAAGGTAAAAATTATTTAAAATTAGACTTTTTACTGACACTAGGTCAACCAAAATCATTGTCATGTTACATAGTATAAAGACAAGATTTATATTTTTAAAAGGGTGAAAAAGGCCAGAAGGGTAAAAAAAGGGGTAAATGAAAATTTTAGGCACATTCTCGAGCAACTGAAACGTTAACAATTAATAAATGCACGGGAGGTCGCGTCGGCAGGAAACAAGATTACTGCTTATTTTTTATTTCCATTATGTAGTAGTATAATGCTGGTGGCGCTACACCCCATTTAGGACCAGCGCCTAGCTTCTCAGCATCCACTTGTGATGTGCGTACTATTGTCTGACCAAGAGTGGGAGACACCTACAGTTTTATGCCGAGTCCTAACGGCCAGTTTGAGAAGTCTTTTCAGACATATATACTCTTAGAGCATTGTCAGTGACCCGAAAGAGGTGGAGGCGTGAACATTATTTACTGGCCGGGAATCGAACCCAGCCCTGCCTAATTTTCGTACGCAGATACCCACAACGCCGAAGCCACCACTTTTATTTTCATTAGGACATATAAAAACACAATGTTTTAATTTGCTGCAATTTTTATTTGATATCTAGCACAAATTAAAAAAGAGCACGAACTTATCGTAAAGAGTGCACCTGCAGTACAAACAATTGCCGCCCCTAGCAACCTGCCCCCCTCGCTTCGTCACTGAGCGGAAGTACTGATATTCTAACTCTATTATACACGCACTATTGTACTTTAAGCATTGTACTTAAGCATGTTTTCCTTAAAATTATCGACTACTATAGTATTGTCTGGGAAAAGGAAACAGTAGATTTCACTTTGTCGAAGTTAAATACCAGGAGACTTCTGTTTCAACGCTGAATGAAACCATGCCAACTGATCTCTTTTCTTTAAATGCTGTTTTGATGAGTTTGGTGATCCTAATAAGTTGATGAGTTGAAGAGTATCCTCGAACTGCTCAATTGGTATTAAGTTCCTATCATCGACACCACTTAAGCTTACTCCTTCAAACAGTTTACCAAAAAAGCAAACCAAACTAATTGGTCGATAGCTGGAAACTCTATTAAATGGTTTTGTTGGTTTACATACGGGATCTTCCATTTTTCGGGAACATAGAATTGAAAACGACAGGACTGGAATTATTTGGACATGAAAATTAGAGCATTCCTAGGCAATTATTTCAATTCAGCAAATAATTCTGTTTGATATATTGTCGCAACCCGAAGCTTCTTTAACGTTAATGGAGGTGATTATATTTTTAACGAATTTTGGGGATACTTGAGTAATACTATTTAGGGGAATATCACTCGAATTTATTTTATTTATGCTCTCCTGAACAATTTAGTGAGTAATAGCATTGCTCTCCCTTGATTGTCGACAGTGGCTACAGTTTTCTGAGCTGCTGTTCCACATTTTGTGCAGGCGATAGTTGCATGAAAACTGTGCGCCACATAGTATTCTTAGATCAGGCTTGTTTATATTTAGGGCCCCCTTGGTTCTCCTGGGATCTAACCTTTTTTTTGAAGTGCGTTTTAATACCCATGTCACAATGCCGAGTTCGCGCGGTTGCGCTTTGACATTTTAAGTAGAATATCCATTAAACAATGCGGCGGTCGCGCTTTGATAGTTCACAGGGCGTTATATCGTAAGCGCGAGCACAAATTTCTCGGTAGAGTTACTTCTACAAACTCGGGCTTTTCACAGTTGTGGAACAATTTTCATTTATTTACTCGTGATTTTTCATTGTTGGCAGGATGAGGCAACTATTTGTGTACGTTATTAATTTTTTGCTGAGATTTTATGTGAAATTATTTTTTTTTTTCTGGTAAAATGTATTTTAGCCCATTTTACAAAACGCGCGTATTACATTGTGATTTGGAAAAGTGAAGAATGAAGGAGTTTGAAAGCTCGACAAAACCCATACTGAAGCCTATCAACGCACGACCGCGCGAACGCGATATTTTGATTTGGCTATAAAGGCTGAAACACTAATCACTGGCGTTGTCTTTGAACGCACACAATTCAAAGAAAAAAAAAAAAGAAAAATGAGAGACATGAGCGGATCGTAATCTTCAATCACGACCTTGTGACTTGGCCATAAAAAATAACGAAATGGTCTCTCTGGCATTTATAACAGAAAACTCTTAAATAAATGCCCTGTATTGGCATTACTATACACAATACCGTTGGAAGAACAAAGCATGCGCGAAAACTTGAATTCCATCTCCATGTGTCCCATTCACGGGTATAGCGTTCTCCAGCAAAAACAGCGGGGTCGCCGTGGTGTAGTAAGTTAGTGAATCGACTCCTCTCAGGGCTCAAGGTTCGATCCCCGAATTTACCAACTTTCATAACACAAGACCCAACCCCTTTCGAATCAATGACTACACTCAAAGAGTATTCTGTGTAGAAAAAGCTGCTCAACTTCGACGTTCGGTGTCTGCTTTAAACTGCATGTCACATCCTCTCGTGATAGAACAACAGTACGCACGACGCGTGCTGCAGCTGTTGAAGCAAGCTTAGGTCCACCTCGGGCTGTCACCCATATTATTATAATTAAGGTTGCATCACACTTCTTGACACGTCCTAGTCCGTCTCCCGACCCAACAAATCGACTATGGATCAAATACATACCTTCACACCACCAAATGCTGGAAACTAGTTTCAAGCATACGACAACATGGAACTGTTTTGTGCGATGGCCAAACTTGGTCGCAGGTACATTGAGCCGGTTGTGTCGCACCACGCTGCACATCGTACACCATCCTAAATGGACATGGAATGCACAATCTTTTACAAATTAGTGTTCAGACTGTCATGGGAGGCGTTTTCCTGTCAAATGAACAGTGAATCTAAGTGGTTTGTTATGTTAACGAGGAGATAACAAAATATGTGCTTTCGATCAGCCTGAATAACGCCAGGATCGACCGCTACAATGTCGAGGTAGTAAATGAGACTGCATACCTCGGGGTAAACGCGAACAACATAAACTAGTGGGGATCCAACTCAGGACTGCTACTGCGGCTTATTCGAATAGCTTGAACCAGAATCCTATCGGACGCTCAAAATCATGCCTGGAACTGGTTCTGCCAATCTTGCAGAAAGAAAAAATTCTGCGTGAGATTATCTATCCTGTTCTGCTGCTGAGTGGGGGAGAACGACTACCACCGTGAACAGTATGAGCTGTGCAGATATGTGGCAGCAGTACGGAAGGAAGAATCCATTGTCTTTACTCGTTTGGCCACATCGCGTTGACTGAGACCGTAATGCAGGGTCTGCATGACTTGTAAGTAAAGTCTTTGCTCTAAAATGATTACAATTGCTTATATCTAAGAGCCACATTGTGCAGACCAGGAAGGGGAAATATTGGGAAGCTGCTCTTAAGAAGTGGAAAGGTGGAGGTGGTGGCCTGCACATAACCGGTCACATTGGAATACGACGCTACACCTGAAATTCAACATTCCCAAAATCTAAGTGGTTCCCCTTCAGAAACACATTATTTCCTCCATTCCCTAAAAGTGCTTGTCACATGGTCCGATTAACTAAAATTTCTGTGCTCGTCTCAACCATACGCCCTTTATTAATTAACTCCCCAGAGTCTGCCTCTGAGGAACATTCCTTTTGTTTTCCATGACAACACGTGTATCTTCACTGGGACTACATTTGATGTAATTTCCATGTCCCTTGCGGCCGAGTGTACACTTGTTGTACTGATTCTGTCCCCATTGCTGACTGTTTACGAGTGAAAAATTCACGCAAGTGAATCTCTCCACCACGCCATGGGAATTGTCATTCAGCACAAAGAAATGATGAAATCACTCTTGTTCCTGTTCCTGGGTCCCTGGAATACATCGATCCCGTCCGCAGTCAATGACCGTATCTTTAATGTATTCTTTAAAAAATTAAAAACCTGCCCAGTGTGCGTCAGCCGCTCGACTGACGTGAAATGCTCAATACACGAGCATCAAAAAGTTCCAGACAAACTCCCTCTCCATATCGGGGGAACCACGTCAGACGATCCCACAAGGAGGTCAGTTTGGATTTACGAATCTCCCCCCGATGAGGTCATGAATATTAATTGGACATTATCCAAGTGAATCCCGTCAAATGGAGGCGCCTGGAAGGAGCTCATCTGCGCACCGTAAGTACCACAGACGTTAACCAAATTCGAATTGTTCGCAAATGTTCGTAATAATCTCCCGAAATGGGGCTTACCTGAAAACTTTGAATGAAAAGTTCACGATTTTGAAAACTTGAAAAAGCCAATAGTAGCGGCAGCTGCTGCTCGCCCCCGTCCTCAACTTCAGACGCCCCGTGCCTCTTCAATTGGCTGAACTTAAACTTGATTCACTGTAAGGGGTTAAGTGAAATTGGGATAAGGCCAAAGTTTTAATGAAACTACTTTCCTTGCCGCGGCACGGAGACGATACAAGAGTGAAGAAAGTAGCTTTGTGGTGACCTAGAGGCAAACTGATGAGTTGGAAATTGTTTAATGAGATGTTGGGGAGAAGCCATTTATTGCATTGTTTATGTGCACGGGTATGAACGTTGTTGTGTGCAAGGACAGCTCAAAAGTAGTTGATGTCGTAGCAAGAATTTTAAAGTTCGGCGAATGTGGTTGTACACACGAAAGTGGCTCGACAACGACGACAACAATCGTGTCGACGTCAGTCTGAAAGTCGTCACAATGAGAGCGCTATGCAGGAATCTCGTTTCGGATTTGTGCATAAGCGAATCGATTTCCATGCTAGAGTGAACGAAAGAGAGTTTTCATTAGAAATTCATGGCAAGTACGGCAGTTGAAAGTCATCCTCGTGACCAACGAACATCGGTGGTACTTCACGTTCATGCTTGAATCATGCTTTAAGGAGTAGTCAGCGTGGCTGTAGCATTTGATTTCCTCAATCTGCATCCGGTGCACGGGATGGCTCCATTCATTGAGGGCTATGAGTGACCTCAAGATGATTTTAGGGGAAACATCGTGGGCGGCGATTTTCAGAGACGTCTGTGTGTACAAGCTTGTACAATCCAAACGAGTTCGTCTGGTGAATGTATCTGAAGGTATTCGAATTCAAAGCTGCACAAGAGCGGAAACTGCTGCTTAAAAAATAATTAGCCACGTGACAATGACTGTGTATGAGCCCACGTGTGTGAGGTCGCCGCCAGAATCGTGCATGGTGGCACATGGTGTCATTAGATGCTGCTCCTAATGACCGGTAAATGAGAAAAGAGTAATTGACTCGTTTTTCGAGGCTAACATAAATAAAGACAAACTTTTGATTGTGTTCTTTCTGGGAAACGACTTTAATGCACATTGCCAGTGGACTCTATCTGGGGTCACGCTTTTCGAAAAAATGTTTAACTAATGGCGACAGACAAGCTGTGCTTAAGGGCTTACTCAACTGTTTACCACTTCGATGGTAGTTCAGGAATTCGAGTCTTCTCTGAATTTGATCGGCAGTCTGAGACTTGTCTTGGTTCCGGGCCTCGGAACCACGGGAAGTGAGATCGGTGATAAAAGACCTAATCTCAGGACCTGAATCAGCTCTGTGGGATATGGAATTACTCTGCAGGATGTAGACTGGCCAAACCCTTGCTCTAGAAAAATCTGTGACAAATCCACGACATTCTTGATATCTCTTGACCGAAAAGACTGCGAAAAGACTTACCGGCGTAATAACGGATCACTACACCTTCGTCTAGTCTATAATGTCTAAGCTGCAGTAGAAAATGAATTTGTCCTTCAAGGAATGTGGCTATGTCATCTTTTGACAATTTAATGTGCCACAGTCGATACGTTGAGCTTTGACTCGTGCACATGAATATTTTGCGACACCTTCCAAAAATTAAGAAAAGTATAGATGCTGAAAACTTACATCACGGAAACAAGATTTTAACCCTTCTGTCAATGAGTGGGTCCAGCTAGACCTTTTGCATTTTTGAAACCATTTTTTTTTTTCTAATTGATTGTAGATCTTCACCAAATTTTCTGACTTTGTCAGCGCACATGTGCTTAATGCTTTACCATCAATTGAGAATCCATTTGGGTGAGAAGAAAGAAAGAACCCTAGAACCAATGGAATAGGTCTGGCTGGACCTTCATACATATTGTATGGAGAATTGTTTAATTAATCGAAAAATGTCTAGCGATGTTGTGCCGGTGTCGATATCGTCGGGGTCAAGGCCTTCACCACAGCGAGGGCAAAGAAAGAAGGGCGTAAACTAGCGTTCTACATTGTTCAGCTGTCGCTTAGTTCTTAGATTACCAACATTGTATCTGGGAAAATATTACAAGGGGCGAGGGCATTCTTCAATGCGATCGCTGCCAAAGGTTTGGGCACGCCGCGTCGGACTGCAATATGCTCCCTCGATGTTTGAAGTGCAGTGAAAACCACAAGGCGGAGGATTGCCCGCTGGGGAAAGAAGGAGTAACTGACAAAAGTCAGCTCAAGTGCGTACTCTGCGAGAATGCGGGGCTCACCGCTAACTATCGGGGTTGTCCTAAGTTCCAAGAGCGGAAGAAAAAAATGGTATTACAGAAGCAGCCATAACCGTGACGCCTCAAGTGTCTTACGCCCAAATGGCGTCTGGCCAGAGGAACACGGGAAAGGAGATACCGAATGTAGTGCACGATCATGCGCTCGATTGGAAATGATCCATTGAATTCCGTATTGATCGGTTAGAGGAGCAGGTCGGTCAAATTCTGGCGCTCCTGCAGAACCCAGCACATCAACAGTCTTAACGGCTGCGCAGACGGAGACTTCCTATAAGATCCTTGCAGTGAATGTCAATTCACTGACAGGGATCGATCGAAAAAACGAGCTCTATAGATTGTTGGACGATCAAAGCGCAGAGCTGATGCTGATTAGCGAAACCAAGCTAACTCGGAGAAGCAAATTGGAGCGCAGTAATTATAATGTTATTAGAAGAGACCGGCCCAACTCCAGTGGTGGAGGCGGTGTTGCGATCCTTATAAAGAATAACATTAAACACAAAGTAGTGTATAGTAGTTCGGTACGAAGGTTTCAGGGTTGGAGGCCTGCATCGTGTGTATTTCGCTCCGCAGAGGGTACCTCAAAACAGCTTCGTCCCCTCAGAAGCAATCCTCCATTTAGATAAGCACGGTCTGATACAAGACGTAAATGCGGTACCGCTCATCTATCACATCGCCCGTTCAACTGTGGATGGGCGACTCAACCACGACCGCTCCGTCGCATAACGAGCTGAGGAAGGTTTCCTCCGGTTCATTACGGCGGTATCAAGGCTGGATGAAAAAATGATTGTCAACAATTTTAAGGGGCAAGAGAGGTAGAAGTTGGGCGTCTCTATCATACTTGGTTAGCAGGCTTGCCGAAGAAGTAAGAGTGACTGGCTATGAAGCAGACAATTTTAGTGGCGATGAGGACTATGTTCCCGATGAAGATGATTCTGATGCGGAATCAAAAATGGAAGTTGGGAGGATGTCGGTGAAAGAAGATACTGATGAGATGTTTGAAGAGTTACAAGCCGAAAAGGATCGAGTTCGCCAAGTACAGCCAAGTCCGTACTGAATCAGAAGACTCCAGAGTTTACCCCGAGGGATTCGTTCGTATGCCTTTTCCAAATCTACAAAGCATCTGCAGATCGGTTTGGCATGCTCCTAGGCTTTGTCAAGTACCACTCTTAGAGTGAAAAGCTGGTGGGTTGTACTCCTGCCATACAAACAACCCACAGCAACAGGTCACCTAAGAGCACACGATGTCATTCGAGAAGTTGGTGTCTACGCAGGACGATTAACGCCTTGTAATCATCTTGTTCTCTTCATGGCAGTAAGATCAGAAGACAAAGTCATCACTATCATGCGAGGAACTAGGTGAAATCTGTTACTGAACAGGGACTGTATGCCTATTTGTGTCTTTGTCTAGCCGCTGGTGGAAATCTCACCAACATGTGGAAAAAAGAAGAGTTGTGGAAAACCAACATGAATCCCGTATTCAGAGCAACGATGCCGCTTAACCAATTTGTGGCTATAAATCGGTTTATAAATCGATTGACAAACAACGAACGACTCTTTCTTCGGAGCACCTTTGCGAAATAGAACTCCACAACCCAGCGGTAGCCAGATATCAACAGGCTAGAAAAAGTCATGAGGAATTTGCGGAATAAACGATAACGTGCAAAGAAAAACTAGATTTGCATGCAGTGCCTGCGAAGAGCCTGTCTGTTTACAACACAGTATCCAGGAACACAAATGCCACAAATGTGCAAATGAAGAAAATACTTCGTAATTTCACTGTTATGTAATTCAAATTAAAAATAAAATGAAGAACATGTCCAGAAGAACATCTTCCATAATTTCATTGAATTCCATCAATTTTCATACAAAGTGTATGAAGAAAGGACATACAAACGGACAGACCGAAAGTTCCCATTTGAGCCATAAAAACGGACGCTAGAAAGTTGCACTTACACATTGTGTTCCACTTCCAAGTATTGTTGTCCATAAAACAGGGAATCTCTGAACACCGATTATCCAGCTAAACCTATTCCATTGATGGGAAGGTTTTAAGACATCCATTCACAGAAGGGTCAAACAATATCAGATTGTTTGCAAAGCCCCTCTCTCTCTCTCTCTCCCTCTCCCTCTGCCTCTCTCTCTCTCTGTGTCCCCCACGTATACGTCATTCAGACATGAAGTATTACAGAGACAGCCATTTTTGACAACCATTTTTATATCGTTTTCTAAAGCCAAATTTACCAGTCAGAGAATTTAGTGAAATTCATTAATTTGCCATGTAAATGGTGGAAATTGAAACAAGAAATCACGAAAAAAGGAGCTCATACCAAAAATATGAAACGTATTTTTACGACACGACTTCCAAGGCATCTCTCCCCGTTTAGGGGCAATTTTGGAAAAAAAAATGATTGAAAATGGGAAAAAAGTAATTAAAAAAGTGGCAACACTTACAATGAAGTACTATGCCTAATTTGAAAGCCAAGTTTTTGGATTTGGTCCAACCACCTCGTCCTGGGTCTGCCAAGCAGTCGCTTGCCTGATGGAATCGCATTCAGCCCCCACCCCGGGACTTGGGCGACATTCGTGCCAGACGAAGCATAGCCATTTCCGTTCGAAGAAGCAGCTGCTCACTATTGAGTTTCTCGATCATTGCCCTGTTCCTGAACGAGTAATTCCCACAACAGCAGGAAGAAATCTCATCTCAGCAGCTAGTATTCGCGATCTTATCCTTTCGGTCATTACCCGAGTTTCATGACCATAGGTGAGAGTTGGCATAAATACTGTGTTGAAAACGCCTAACTGGGCTTTGACACCATGCTCGACCTTTCTGATTATAGATCTGCCAAGCTGTTTCAAAGTTGACCCAGCTTGACCAAACCTACAGGAAAGCTCAGCATCACTTCTTCCATCACTCTTGAAAAACATCCCGAGATATCTAAACTTCTCCACCTGCTTCAATGGGAATCCACCAACATGTAGACTGGATTGAACAGGCGTTCTGGAAATTACCATAACCCCTGCTAGCATCAGCACATACGGCCACAAACCTATCGAGTGCGCGCTGGAGTTCCCTCTGGGAACATGTGAGGATAACGAAGTCATCTCAAAAAAGACGATGACTTACCCTCAACTCTACCAATGGGAAACATTCCTCGCCTCCTCGCAACATCCAGTCTATACTCGTATGTACAAGGAAAAGGAGAGGTCCACCGCCCACGATGAAAGGTGTTGATTTAGCACGAACTCATCTGCTACAGTTTGTGTATAGAGACTAAATGGCCCCCAGACGAGGGCCATCAATCCCGTACTCCTGCAGAACACTCCAGAGTTTACCTCGAGGGTATACGAACGGTATCCCTTTTCCAAATCTACAAAACATCTGTAGATCGGCTTGGAATACTCCTGAGCCTTCTTAAGTACCTTTCTTAGAGTGAAAAGCTGGTCGGATCCACTTCTGCCGGGACGAAAACCGCACTGTTCAGCCGCCATCCTGTGTTCGCCAACAGCTCTTAATGTAGACTTCTGGGAAGATTTAAAGCCGCGAAGGTGTCTACGCTAACTTCTACTCTAGAGTAGCGCTAACGACTATTTCTGAATATGAAGTAACGACTGCAGACGATTTCTGTTCGCTTTTGCCATCAAGTTCAGGCCAAATGTGTCCAAAAACAAATCAATTCTACCAATCATTCCTACATTCGTTTAAGAAATGCAAAGCTCCATTGCGATGTCAGCCTAAATGTAGGAGCTACGAAAGTGTGACAGACAAACGGACAGACTGAAAGTCCCCACTTGAGGACGGAGCCATAAGAAGCACGCTAGAAAGCTGCACTTGCACATCGTGTTGCACTTCCAGGTATTGTTGTCCTTAAAAAAGGGAATCTCTTAACACCGACTATGCAGCTACGAACTCAATTCGTCGTTTCAAATGAGAATAATTGACAAAGAATGGGCGTGTGTTTCTAGGCTAGGCAAATCCTCAGATTTGCAACGAATTACACAACCAAGCCGACGATGCTGGATCCTGATGAGCTAGTAACACACTTGAAACATTTTCAATTTTAAAACCTTTCAAGTTTTGAATGACACCTCTGCACTCACCCTTGCTAAGTGAAGGTGAAGGGAATTTCAATCAATCCAAAACTACCCTTTAGCAATCGCATTATGTTCACATTAAATTAACTCAATTAAGTTTGCGTGCATTTCCCACCCATCACAGCCTTCAGATTGTACTCACAAAGTAGTCCATCATCCGGGCGTACAAGGTCCCCAGGTCAAATTGTAAACGCTGATCAACCATGGCTCGCACACGAACGTCCTTAGGATACAGGGCATCGTCCTTCGCATAAGCCCCCACCATATACGCCAGAATAGCTCGGCTATTAAATTACAAAACTAATTAGATCACAAAAATCGACTCCAATCATGTTCAAACTCACCTCTCCCACAGGACCAGCCCGTCATCGTCAATGGTTGGCACACAGTGCTGCGGGTTCATTTGGACAAACTCAGGTTTCATCTGTTCACCCTCCATGATGTTCACCACCTTCATGTCGAATTCCACGTCCAGCATCTTGGCCAACATCATAATCGATCGGCAAGGCGGACTCGGCGGCAGGTAGTAGAGCACCGGTGGCATCTTTCCTCCCCTAAGAAGGCAATAAACGAATTCCTTAACAATCTCACGTGTGTCGCTGCCCATAGGCTCCGCACAAGAATGAACTCATCGGCTCGCCAACAGGATCCACTAAAATGTGATTAACTTCACAACAAGGGAGGCGACAAGAACCCAATTACTTCACAAATAACCCTCAAAGGAGTTATTGGGCCGGGCGGCAAGGGAGGGATCAGTCAATCAGCAGCGGGGACGAGTATTATTTATTCACATTCGGAGGAACTTTTCGGTGGCGGGGGGGATTGCCTTCGAATTGTGACAATTCAGTCTAATTAATTGGTACCCAGGGGCGGCCAATAAGCACTCTTGTGCACCGGAGCCAGAAGTCACCAGCGGACGGGACAACCGTAGAAGCGTGTCACACACTGAGGCACTCACTCGCTACTCACTTGGCTCGGACGATTAGCTTATGCTGCACCACAGCGACTGTATCTATGCAGTTACCCAGTTTGATTGGGAAGGCCTGGCTGACAGCAGTCGATTGACGAGAGACGGTTTCAGCTGAGGCAAGTACGGCCACACTCTGGCGTGGAATCTCGGCCAAGTGCAGGCAGGAACGTTGCTCGGTCTAAATAAATAATTTCTTGACTGGAACCCGCTTGCGTGTGGCATTGAACACTGCATGTATTTGGTGCCTTAAATAGGCCCCCTCATGTTGCTAGGAAACACCGCGGGGACACAACACTTAACTTTGTGCCAACACCAGGGCGAGAGAGTGCTTCTAGAGCAGGGACTGTACCGTGTGCTGCTTGCCATGTGCCGTGCGCCGCGCCGTACCTCCGCTGGGTGAAAGTGTTTGTCACCTTAATGGGTGGCGGAGCCCTGAACTTACGAACTGGTGCGACGCAGATTGACACTAATGGAAAATCAAAAAAAAGTGAAATCGACCAGCTCGTGTCCAGTACGAACGGCTGCCGGACAGTGGCACGAGAGTGGTGGTGACATCAACGTTCGCCTTGTTCAATGTTTAATGCGCGAAGGCTAGGTTGGTTTTTACTTAAGGGACGACACGCAAAAAAGATCGCTTTAGTGTGACTGAAAAGGGAAAAACATACTGGCGAGCTAACCCGTCGTGGCTGCGATGGGTTGAGTTGAGTTGATTATCGAAAGACATCGATGGGAAAACGTCAATAGTCGAATTGTTGGGATGAATTATGCATGCACAACTGTTTGGGGTCGTCGAGGCGTGCCGAGACCGCAAAAAGGTACTCGGTTCCCAATAAAAGGACACGACATGGGTAAGGTGTGTGTGGGATACTTTTAATTACGGACTCAAGACAGAGGTGTACCTTCATGTGAAGGAAAATTTCCAGGAATTCATGCCTGCCTTCGGTATGTTTCTATTGTGAAGACGATTAGGATCATTTACGGGTGAATATGCAAATGTTCAGGGCACAGTGGGTGGGTTGTTTCTGAGGAAATGCGAACACGTATTTGTAGGATAGGATGAGAGTCTGTGCGAGTGACAGCGATTACAAGCACACGAAAGTCGAGCTAAGGAATCCGGCGTGGTGGCATGATGGGGACTCCCCTGCGGTCCCATTTTCAACGATTGTTCTCCGTGAATATACAATTCCTTCTGCATCGTGTTGTCATTGCTGCCGGATAACACTTATTTTTAGTGGGAATTATTCGGATGATTGTTGTTTTAAAATTTGGATAAACGTGTCTTTGCTAAATCGACGGAAATGGGGTGCATACTTTTGGGCTGTCATCTAAATTGGTTCATTTAACACTGATTTTGTGCTTCACGGACTGACTCAGATAGACCATGGATTGGATTCACGAATAAGTTCAAATCCAACGATGGCTTGCTATTCTAGGTGGTTGTCTATTTTTCTAGATAAGTCTATTTCCGGTAGACAAGGATCGCAGAAAGAGCAGCGGCCTGGCCAAGATCACATCTACATTGCAAACCATTTCGATCCAGGGATTCGTGTTCAGTCAACACCCGACCATGGATTTTGTGAGCTTGATCACAAGAGCACAAGAAAAATGAGAATCGAACTTCGGAGAGTTATTCTCCGTGTAATCTCGGTACTTATGGCGTTCGTACTGTGTACTCGGGAGCAGATTTCTTGACTACCTCCAAACTACAGTATATCTGCCTATGGTGACGTTATGGCGAAGTCATCGATGATGTCCTTCCTTAAAGGCAGCATATACTTCGCTTTTCCCTCTATCTGCCAAACCCATTCAACCGCATTCGTCCCACTGCCAACAACTCTTGACCGCTCGTTGTGTTCGACCATTCACGTCATGTCGCCCGCACACCCCGTCGGCTTGTCAAAATCCCTTTTTTCCATTGAAGGTTGAAATAATTCGTCAGAGATGCCACCAATACTCCAGAGCAGGACAGGCATGATCAGAGTGTTAAATAAAGTCAGCTTGGTGTTTCGAGAGATGGCACTGATACTCAATTGCCTCTTCGGCCCAAGGAAACAGCGATTGTCAAGAGTAATTCTGCGCTTGATCTCGGTACTGGTGTTATTGTCCCTGTTTACTGCAGAGCCGGGGTAGACGAAGTCCTCGACTACCTCAAAGTTTCTGCCGCCCATTATGACGCTGTGTCCGAGACGTCGATGTTGTCCGTGAAGACAGCACGTACTTTGTCTAACCCTGATACACCGCCAGACTCATTTCAGCCGCTTCCGCTTCAATGCCAGCTAACTCTTCCTAACAAGAAATTTCACAATTCTTACACTGAACATACAAATATAGTGCCAAGAAAACAATCCATTGGAAAACGAACTTAAAAAAAAACGAAGAATTTGGGAATTCCCCTTCAGAGCTCGACTTATCGAAGGTGACTCCAAATATTTTGTTTTAGTTATCAGGACATTCTTGTAATCGAAGTTCGAGTTATCAAGAACAAGTTACATCTAAATTTCAGTCTTGGCGCTATTACCAACCAATTTCATTCGGGGTATCAGAGGTTGACTGTATTTCACTTTTACTGGCAGGTCCGGTGTGATTTTGGAGATTTCTTGCGACGGAATACTCGTTAGAGTTCCAGATCAGAAGTGGTCCTAATCCGAAATCAGAAGGTTGCCATTTGACCTCTTCACCGGGTGTTGTTTGGAGTTTGTTGTTGATTTTATAAACAGTCCTCGCACCTATTCGCTGATTTTCAGAAATTCGAACTTTTATTGCTCGTCCATCGATTGGTATCAGCTGTTAACCCTGTGCAATGATGACTCTTTTCTTCGTCGCCATATGTAGATATATGCCTGCCCCTGTCGCAAAAGCTTTTTTCCCAGCATTCCAGTGGTCATCCATGCTCTCCCGTCTTGAGCAGCTTATTACTTGCGTTTCTAAGGCAAGATGGTCCCTTAAATGGGCAGTTTCTAAAGCGGCTGCTTATCGTAATGTGGTTGATCTGGTTGGATTCTTGTTATTCGTCAGGTGAAGCCCAGTTGCCATATGCAGCCTTGAAATCAACGAATAGGTGGTGACTATAGATCTGCATTTCTTAGGTTTTTTCTAGGATCTGTTGTAGTGGGGATTGATTTGGTAAACATCTCCGGTCTATAACCACACTCACAAGGATCATTCAGATTATTCACGAATCGCTTCGCGCGATCCCCAGAACTATGATCAACTGGCTGATGCGTTCAGTGACTCTGATCGTGGGCACCATGACGGTTGTGTTCATGGAGGGAGCCATAAACGCGGCGCTCTGCTCGCTGTCTCCATTCGGCGATGGTAGACATCCCCGGACAGAAATCCCACTGACAAGGAACATATTCGCTTCACGCGATCCAGTACTGGCCTTCCATCGAGGTCTACCGGACGAGGTTCGGCCTTCCCCGAAGCATTTGGCTCGGATTTTAAGACCCTCTTAACCAAAAATAATGGAGGTTTGAGGTATCCAACTCTACCTCCCTTAGCCCTGATTCCATCTAGTGTTAGGTGTCGATGTTGCGATGAGTGGAGGGGTAAAAATGGCCAAAGTTGGATATCTCTGTTCTCCATTATCTCTGCTCTTAGCTAAGGCATTGGGGACCTTGGGCTTGATGTGCCCATGCCAGAGCAGTCGACGGATTTCTGCCGCGGTCATGTACTCTCCTTCATTCATATTCCTCACAGACGGGACCATATACCGCAGGTAGGATTTCTCTTTCGAATCTACCAGGAATCTCTGCTATTTTCGACATCGTCACACACACATTCACTTTCTTGCCAATCCGCCGTACACATTCAGTCATTTCAACAGTTTTGTAATCCACTGTGTTTTTTTTTCGTTTGCCAGCTGATGCTCTCTGCTCTCTCCCCACGTGTGCAGGATGTGCAAATGCACATGGCACCAAGTCTTATGGGCGCATTCATCGCATCATTTTATGCGTTCACACAAAATTTTCATGCGTTCACACACAAGCAAATAGTTCGAAAAAGGCCAAAATAAAAAACACCAAGCCAGCGTAGGAGGATATTTTCTTGAAAAGGGAATGGTCGCGTGTTTTTTTGAGAATCTGTACTCAGCTCAGTATTACTTTTACACGGGAAGCAACAACAAAACAAACTACTGAGCAGAATCCACTCAGTGATATTTGACAGTCAACACCGACTAGAGCCCGTTGAAGAACCTCTATCGAAGGCGGCGCCTCACATACAATGTCGCTGACAACACTTTTTGAAGAGGCAGCAGAATTATCGGCATTGGTGTTCTAAATAGTTCAACTTGTCCCAATCCTTTATTTAATATACAAACGCTTCTAGTGAATAAAACCAAATTTGTACAAAACAGATAAAACACAATTGACAAGAAATGAAATTTAGAGGAGCTCTATTTGTATTTTGACATGTAGTGCCATGAAAGTAAGGACACGCACCATATTTGAGACCAAAAAATAAGATGAGAAGATGTGTGTTTTATTGAGAATGAGTACTGAGCTGAGTACTGAGGTCTCTTCCCCGAAATTCAATTCAAGTAGTTTCAGTGCTTCCGCAACTGATTTGCCAACTCTCCCGTCGAACAGCGGCCCCCCCACACGCCTTGAGTCAGATGAGCATAGTTCTACCCGTTCTCTCAATAATTAACTCAGGTCACTGTTCATATGGAATCATTTCGCTCAATTGCGTTTACTGTGTCCTATTGACATGTTTGTGTGCAGAACTAAATTCTGCCCTTTTCTCCATGACACCATATGAACTGAGAACTGAGTTAATTGTCTTTAGATGATGGACATTTGGAAATTCGACACGTTTGTGAAACGACTGAATCTGGAACCGACTTATCCCACAAACAATTACGAAGGGGCGCCGAACGTAGGCCTTGCACAGGGCGCTCATTTGGCTCGGGCCGGCCCCGTAAACAGCTGCCATTCGCCCTGTTTGGCTGGACTTAAATCTGCCGTATTTACAGAAATATATAAATCTTAGCTAAATGCTACTCAACGTGCACTCACTTAGAACCATGGGTGAAGACTAAGGACCCTGTCTCATCAGATTGGATTCCGCACAATTACATCAAAAGATCAAGGATTTCTGTGGCATCGATGTGAACAACATTTTTGATTTTTTTCGTCTCCTCAAATATTTGCTGCAATTCGCCGCAATCAATCATCAATGTAAATACTCTTTGCGGTTCAATCAAAAACAAAATTCCCACGCACAAGCCCGAGTACATTTGAAAGAAGAAGACACATGTTAAAATGGGAACATGGGTACACCTGTGGTGAGAATATCCTCACAGGAATGCTTGGCGCGTACTGTTCCCGCGGTACTCAATCAAAGGAATTCGTGTAGATTTCTATTATTAATCATAATCACTTCACCTGACGCCCAATTCACTCAAGTGCACTCGAACGCGTAGCTTGTGGCTGCTTAAATACTTCGCAAATATAAAAATACATGTGCACCTTCATGGTTATAAATAATAAATGGATATTTTGTCGCCTAGCATACCTTTAAAGCCACTGTGTGGTCTGATGCGATTGATCAAATCATGCAAATTTAACGTCAATTGAATGTAGAATCAGAGTCTGTCTCTGAGTAGGTCACCACCTTCATTCTCGGGATCGGGGGAAACTTTGGACTATGGCGAGACATGTATCCAAGGAGATCAAAAAACGGACGAAAGTGGTCTTTGCTCTTCTAGGAGTGGCACAACTCAGAAGTCAGAAACTTAAATCTCAAAAATAGCGTCAATTTCAGTTCTTGCACCCACTTGCCCTGATTGAGCATCAGACTAGAAACCTTGAATCACAAATTTGGCTACGAATCACACACAGTCGTCGAATTGGCTCTTCAAATAGATGCAAACACATTTACTGACAATTCTGAAATTCTCTTTTCCGCTCAGATGCCACATGTGGTCATGCAGGAAGGGCAGGAAGGACGCGTGCAGATGTGACCACCAAAGCTGATATACCGAATTATCATTCTCCCGAATACAGATACCCAGACGGCAGCTCATCGAATGCACATCCATGCAGAAGCCCTCCGCCGCTCTGCCTTCAACCCAATCACAGAACCCCTTCGAAATGCAACATGCGGGCTAGCATTTGAAGATCGACCTCAACTTGCAAACATCAAGTGCCCCACTCTGGCTGTATCTTTATTTTGCCTCTCGTGTGTATCTTGCCGAAAGTAATCTGAAGTGTTTTCGTACGAATGGGTCCTTTCCTGGCCTCATTTTAAATACAAGTACACAGTTGTTGGGTTGGGGGTCTACTTCTGCCTCTTGGTGATTCCCCTTCTGCACCCACAGCTGGATCGATGCCAAGAGGAATGAAAGTTGTCGATGCACTCGTCCTCGTTCGCTCAACTTCGGAACAGACATGCGGGCGAAGTTAATACGTTGAACTTTTCCCCGAAATTCAATTCAAGTACTTTCAGTGCTTCCGCAACTGATTTGCCAACTCTCTCGTCGTGCAGCGGTCCACCACCCCCCCGCCCACACTTCCCGGTTTTTCGGAGAAAGCTCTCCACCCTAGCAGCGCCTAATCGATTCAATTGTTTATCCCGAAATCATATCTATCAATTGGAGCGCTGCGTCCAGGGGTGCAATTTAAAATTCTGCCCCAGCGTAGGACGGGGGAGAGCTCACGTATATCGACGACGAAAAACAAAACCCATTCCTTTGCGCCTTAGGCTGGCGATGAAAAATCCATGAATTTCGGTCTCAAATTCGCCTACCCCTTCGTTTCATGCGAGTGAGACAAGATGACAAATGGTTCCCTTCAAATGCCAATTCCTTGTGAGATTGCTTTTTTGACAAGATGTATCGCCGCGCCGCGCCGTATCGAGATGTAGGTGTGTTCACATCTGAAAACTCCGCTTTTATGACGCGCCCCGACATCCATCCCTGAATGTACCTGCAACCCTTTTTTTCTCTGCGAAATCAACGCTACATACACACACACACACATACACACTCAGGAGCTATTTCCGAACCTGGCGATGCTCCTAATGTGTCTAAGTTGCTTTTTATCCCATATCCCACTCGATTACAGATTTCCATACAAATTTCCGCCACCTCGCCCAGTTCATCCGCACTGTATTTGCGACGCCAGGACACGTGCTATGAAATCCCATTATCAACTGACAAGATTCAAAACGAATCACCAAAACGTGCATCACGGCACAATAACCCAGTTTGGGCGAAGCGAAGCTGCGCGACGGCAATGGGGGCAGGCAGTGACGGTGTTCGAATCGATACCTAACTCCGCCACATCCGCAGTACGCGGTACGTGCACCGGCACCCAAGGGCGTTTGCATATTCTCTGCGTTTCAAATGGGCAAACGACCCATCACTCGCCCTTGCCCCGAACCTGTCCATTAAGTGCATAATTACCTTCCGAGGTATTGGATAGCGATTTACAGGAAATAGATAAATGCAAATTGCAGACATTGTGTAGATCAGGCCCGACCTGTGACGGATGGTGAGAGTAATTTCATTGTGTTTGCTTTACAAATGCGCCACTGTCTCGGCGACGGGATACCTGTGTCAACAGTCTTGATTGCATGCTCAGTGGTGTACCTTACCTGCACCTACCTGTCTGGCTGTGTTCTCGGTTCTGCGATTGCTGAAAAGTGCATTTCCCCAGCAATGTGTATCGTCATTAGTGCAAGTGGTGTTCGGGTGTAGTCATTCTTGATCCTGGAATCACGGCTGAAGATCGCATTCTTGGAAGACCTTTTAGATGTCGGACAATGGTTATGGGCTGCTAGTGGAGGGGTGCGAAATAGTTTGAATAGAACCTACCCTTGGGCATTTCCCCTTCGAAGGGCTGAGTCTGAGTGAAAATATATATAAAGCAGGCCGGTGACAGAAGTTGCGCAGTCGTTTGAGGGACGTTTTGACAAAAGGACTTAAAGAAGAAGAAATATGAACGGTTTTGTGAGTTACTCTCTTGGTGTGTTGTTGATTGTGGCCACTTGTGGCGTGGCAGTTCCCGTGTCAGAGGATGTTGACCAGGTGCCACCGCCTCCACAACCTGTGCCCAAGGATGACGGATCAGCGGATTTGAAGCCACCGCCTCCACCGCAACCGCCAGCGAACGACAACCAGTTTTCGGGCAGCTCTGCAGTGAGTATTCTTTATCCAGTGATGAAATCAAACTCAGTGCAAACTTTCTGATCATAGATAGCAGCCGAAGCCTCTGGGTATGATCCCAGCATTTATCCCGGCCTTCTGCCCGGTGGCATTCCTTCCTATCCGGATCCATTTCCTGGAGGATATCCCGCACCGTATCCAGGAGCCATCGGGTATGGACCCGCTCCTGGGTATCCCACACCGTATGTCGTTCAGACGGGCTACGAAGGATTTCTAGTTCCGGCTCCCGCACCGGCACCGATTGCAGCAGCAGATCCCTTGGGCTTCCTCCGCGGGGTCGTCCCACGAACAATGATCAACTGGCTGATGCGTTCAGTGACCCTGATCGTGGGCACCATGACGGTTGTGTTCATGGGGGGAGCCATAACCACGGCACTCTGCTCGCTGACTCCATTCTGCTCGATATCCTTCAAGTCGCTGTCGCTCTTCAATTTCAACGAGTCCGCGAAAACTGTTGGCAAGATGTTAGGCAACGAGATCACCCCTGAGCGTGTTCGACGGGCGGCTAGCTTTGTTCGAACCGCCATCAAGAAGTACAGTGAGTTGCAGAAAGCACTGAACGACGACGAGTGAACAGACCGCATGGGGGGAGTGTGCTTGGGAATATATAGTTTATCGAATTTAATTAATTAATCTTGTATCCATAGAGTGTTTACGTGACAAAATTAATATAGTACAAAACATTATTGACATTTGCATTGTGCTTGTGTATGCTTTAAGGTGATGTACGCAAGTGAGTATCGTGTGCCGCTGGTATATGCTTCACGATAAACTGCGTGGATCGTTTATTGTTCACGAAGATCTAATGGGGAATCGTCCTGTTCGCTGTCTGAGATTGGGGCATCCTTCGGCATTAGTTCCACAGGTGTACACAATTGGCCGACAAACGAGACTTCCTTGGTCTGGGAGTCGCTCATAAAAGGTTTGCTGTAGATAAGTCTGTCGAACTGACATCGTAGTGCTGCTGCAGAGCACATTAACGAGAGGTGCTTCAAGATGACTCAATTTTACAAAAACATTTCCAAGTAAACACCGTAGTATTAGAGGAACGTGGAACGAAGAATTCTTCTGAGAAATAAGCAGAGACACGAAAAATTCTTCCACACTGCATGGGCCTGCCTCACACATCGCATTAAAAAGTGACTTTTGATGCCCGCTTTTGGTGTAAAACCAAGTCGTTATCGGCATGACGACGTCACGCTATCCTCTCTTCACTAACGAAATCTTGCCGAGCTACAGCTTCCGATGTGAAGCGGATGATCTGTGACTACCAACAGTTAGCGCCCTTTAGGAACACTTTCTAACCTCCCTCCATCGGAAAAGGTGCTTTCAAAACTTCACAGAGCTTCAAGTGGTGTCTCTCCATAATTTGATGACTAGATCCAATATCCGCGGTGGCTAGGCTGGGCCAACAGGCTTCGAACTCGTCTAAAGTGGTTGGCTTGTCAGTGTGAACGGCCGTCCTCTTCGGAGTGTTTCACAGAGTGGAACGTTAGACTTTGGCTAATGTTTCTGCTAAGAGAGAAATTCCGCCAAGTGAGATATCAAAGGTCCTGTCCATTGACATAAGGGGTGGGCTGGAGGACTAACAATTTCTGGCACCGTCTAGTTATTTACGAATCTTGATGGAGAAACTACACCGAAAGAGCGTTGACTCGTTTGAAGGCTGAGCTGATAGGTTAGTTTAGACATAAACTCCGCCGGCACTTTTGGTGGCACAGGCCAGGAAAGCGGGTCTTTACCACCAAAAGTGCTTTGTTTTCTGTTCTCTCTTATTTTAGTTGTGCGTCTGAATTAGGGTATTAGACTTTCTATTTCTCTCTATCTTGTCATTTCCTGTTCTGCTTTAGCTAGCTATAGACATACAATTTTTTTGTTAGTAGGTGGGTGGTGTACTAGGGAGGTGACAGGAATTACCCCGTCCGGTCAGCAGAGTTGTGCAACCAACGCGCCTCATCGTCGATACTGAAGCTATCCACTTAGTCCACAGCAACAAAAATGGCGCACAATGTCAGCAAGTTTTTCTCATGGCCGAGTCTACATTTGTGTAATGCTGAACAGAAATTAAGTATGATAGAGACGCCCACCTACTACCTCTCTTGCCCCTTACAACCATTTTTTATATGGTCTAAAGCCAATTTGACCAATCAGAGAACGGCATTTACGTGATTTCGTGAATAACTGTCAAAAAGTCTCTGAAATTCGTCGATAGACTAGGGAACTGATTGATCCCTGTGGGGCATCTCTATAATACTTAATTTCTGATGCTGAACGAATCTCTGCCTGCTTACAGTCAAAAGAGTGCGTACCCTCGCTCAGATTATTCCACAGCAGGGTTGCCGCTATGCGACTTTGCCAACTTTTCTTGGAAATTGAGTCGAACGAGGGATTAAGGAACAAGAAACCACAACAAAAAGCACAACAAGCAGAATTGCAATTTGTGATAAATTTTGCACTTTCGGTAGTACATAGGGTGGATTTGAAAATTTCGCAAAACAGAACCACAATAAAACACGACAAACATACAGAATATGTTGACAGCTGAAAGCTGTTGCTAACTTTGACTTTTGCTGAAATACGAGTAAGAACAGGAAAACTATAATTGCTGGTCACCCTTTGTTTGCCGCTGTTAGTATTGACAGGTTTAACCCAAGGCTGCACATGCTGACCACATCCCGAGAGTTGCTTGTATTCAGTCCAACATATGTATGTAGAACATGTAAATACCCCAGCTTAGTGTGGGGAGGTGTCACCTTCACAAGGAGATGGAAAGGCGCTGACGATTAATCAATCCAAGGCAGTCCCTACAGTAGGAACACTTTCTAGTTCTTTTTCGCCTTTATTTGCAGGCTGCAGTCGGGGTGGACCTGGCTTGAACCAACAAGCCTCTCTGCACGAGCTCGATCTCTGTGTACAAGACCCAAACGCCTAAGGTGGGGCACGCAGCACACACTTAGACCATGTTAGTCCATTGTCCACGTCAGACTACTGCCACCGATCGACTCCTCTAGTGATAATTTGATTACAACGGGAAAATTGGGACTGGACCAGATTTGAAAAATATCTTTCACTGAGATTCGAACCGTGGACCCACTAACCAAGAGCGGGCACCTAAACAACTGCGCCATCCACTCGGCGCCCAGGTTGATAAGGACCTGAATCAACTTGGCATGTGAAACTTGTCTCTATCTTTCCAGAGACGGAGTCGGAGTCGAAAACTCTTTGGACCGGAGCTGAGTTGTCCATGTGCTCTACATGGCCCGCTCACCTTATGCGTTGGATCCGCAGACGTCTGGTTAGTCTCATTTCGCTGTACCGCCGTGGTAGAATCGTCTCCTCTAAATGCCATCCACGCAAACTGAACCAGGTGATGCCCATAGGTCATACAGCAGGGCTGGGATAGTCAATGTCCTATGTGAAGTCTGCTTGGCCCTTCGACGGATGGCTGTATTACTCTATTGACTGGTGAGCCCATAGAAACAGCGGTTGTCTAAAGTTTAGTTGATGTTGTTCGTACTGCTTACGAGGGAGAGCAAGCCTCGAAGCTATGACCGCTTATAGGGACACTCTATTCAAGACGTCGATGTTGTTTCTACTTTTTTGAGGACAGCATATACTTCGATGGGCGGCTCCGTGTCAATAACGTCTTTGTCATCAGCGTATGCTAAAAGGCTTCTGAAAAATATCTGCCCTCTGCACAACCCTCTCCAGGATGTGTTGAAGACTGCGCATGACAGCGCGTCACCTCGTCTAAGTCCTTTTTTGACATTGACGGTGAGTTCGTTCCAGACGCTGCTGGAGCGCGAGAATTCTACATCGTCATCCTGCACAACTGAAAATGGAAATATTGCATGTTAAGTTCCATCCACACTTCGTAGCTCAGATCCGTTTTACAAACAAGAAAATACGTTCTCATTATGAACTTCTCTGAATCTTAAAAAAAATACTGTACAACATTTCGACCCAAATCCAAGGACGCTCATCCCATCAGTTCTCCCTATGCAATAACCACCTGTACACATAATTGGCAAAGTTGAAAGTCGGTCTATCCTATGAGCTCATACCTCCGCAATCGCCATCACTCCGACTTTCTGGTAAGTCACCTAATTTCGAACCATTCCCAACTGCCTTTAAGTTCGCCCACAACTCATCAATCCGGAACATCGATCGTCCACAAGAGGACGCCTGAATTCCCTCTTCGAAAGTTGAGACACTCACTTCCTGTGCAAAAATACCGAATTCCACCCGGGTCCCGACCCGATGACTATCTCCATTTCTCACTTCTCGCCAATGCACAAACACCTCCCGCCCCCATTGATTTAGAGAGACTTAGAATCCTATTTCAGCTCAATTGCATTGCATCAGTGCAAAGTTACAAGCCCCCAAGCAGTCCAAATCAGAATCAAACATTTACACCGAATCCCTGGTGGATCCTCCTTAGTATTTGCCGAAATGCAAAATTAATTCGGTGCGCACAGCAACTACATGTGCTGCCCTGCACACCTCCACAGTCGCTCTACAGCTGTAAATTTATGAAAATTCCCAAACTATTAGTCGACTCGGCGCTGTTGTAACCAAGTAACCACCGCATGCTTCCTTCCCTCCGGTACGCCCTCGATCTAAAACAATCAATCCCGTGACCCAAAAGCTCCCACACATCCTCGCTCCGCAGCACGGCCTCTGAGGAATCAATTCATTCATTCCCACCCTTTTATCCCCGGCGCGATGTATGCTAATGTGTGTCATCACATCACACACTGATACGGATACGGATGCTCTCCTGCACATCCGCACGAATTGGGTCGAGCTATTTTTACTGTGAGCCGGTCCACTTCCTTTGAGGCGAGTCAACACCAATTCACCCGCACCCGCACGAGTACCAGCACCCGTACAGGCTCTCAACCCCACACTCACTGCTGGGCGCCGGGTCGATTTTTTTTGTTGTTGTCCTTATAAAAATATCCTAAACCCGCTGTCGGTGGATAATCTCGAATTAAGTGCTCTCATTAGTCCCACTCCGTTGTCGTGTTGCCGGTGCTGATGCTGATGGTGAGCGACGACGAGGATGCTGCTGCAGGAACAGGACTGGGTATAGTTTCATTCACGACATGGCCGGGAGAAGTGTGTTTTTCATTTTCAATGTAATTTGTGTCCTCTACGGGGACCGCGTGCCAACTGTGCTAACCTCTAGGAGAAATTTGTGGCTCGGTAATGTCTGAGGCTGTGTATTTTGATTCGCATTCCGAACGCTCGCTTAACCCGGGTGTGACCATTTCAGATTGCCCCTGCATTTACGCCAACGAAGTGAACGAGAACAATCGCGGGGTGTTCGCAGTGAACTCGAGCAATCCCCGCTTCAGCCGGAGTGACTGTGTCCTGGTGTTCGTGATGGGAGCCCCCAGCAATATTGTGCAGTTGGAGTTGAAGGATGTTCGGCTGGAGCCCAAGTAAGTACGAGCACAGTGGCGTGCGCTTCAGTGTTGTGATTCAATTTATGCACAAGTGCCAACGAACGACGTGCGGCCGACTCATCATCTTCCTGTGCGCTCACTTTCCACGGTTCGCTGGGCGGTGTCCCAGTCAATTAATTATTCACGACGGCCGCGACTTATGCTGCGATGGGATAGATCATTCGGAACATTCGTACGTTCGGGGGAATAAATTCGATTTTGTAAATTGATTTAAAATAGATGTCACGAGACCGACAGCAACCAATGCGTCGGTCCACCGAATTCCACCCCACTTAATGTGGATATCAATCTTGAAACTAGACGCAAGCAGCAATGAAGCAATTAGACTTTGACACACATACGAGTGTGCTGCGAGTACGTACGTAAATGTTTGAATGCGCCATTTGGGAGGCAGTGGCGTACAGTCTATAGACTGTGACATGTTGCTGTGGGACTGGGACCGATGGCTCCTGATGGTGCTTCGCAAAGTGGTACGCAGTCTGTGATTCCTAGCGCGAGTGTCCCTGTGGGGGTTGTTGATGAAGTGCTAAACTAGCTTCAAATTATTCCTCGCAGTTCGGGTGGTTCGTCGTCGACTAAGGTGGGGCGGGTTACATCATCAATCGATCCATGCGATGTTCCGGGAGTTTTCGACTTGTTTTGTTTCTTTTGAGAGCGGCGCTAGTTGCGCTCTGTTACTGTTTCTTCATGGCGTTGGAATTTTGCATTTTTTTTTACCGCGAAGAATTGGAAGACTTTCCATTGTGTCATCGACGAGTTGGAAGGTGGAAGGCAGTGATTTGAATGGAGTACAGAAGAACTTTAACACAAATTGAAGCTCCTCTGTTTGGTTGCTGATAAATATTTGCAACTACGATTCGAGTAGAAGACTCGCCCTTACGTCGGCATCTCTGGACGAGGATACAAAGTAAACTGCAAAGTAAAGATTATCTTTAATAATGACAAAAGAAGCAGAAGCAGAACCCGTAACGAGAGGAAAACCTGGGACGCACTGTGTTGCCTTCAGTGTCTGGCAGAAAATGTCTGCACATAATTCGTTGCACATCACAAGAGATCAAAATCATGACTTCAAATTGAGAAAAAACAATTCAGCTTAGAGATTGCTGAACATCCACGGCAATCTGTTTGTGCTTCTTTTGAACTTAATCTCTGATACACTCTGATGTAAATTTATATGCGGCATTAAAGGTGGGTGATGCTTTAGAACGACGCGCTTCGCTGGCCACCGTCACCTAAATTGTTTCCCTTTTTCTCTTTGAATACATGTCTTTGCAATTAAACACTCTTTTGTTGCTAAAAGTTGAGAAGAGATTTCAACAGCAACCTTAAACAATGCCTTCAAAAGAACCTTTCCGCAGAAGACTTTACTGAGGCTCACTTTACTGATTTTGCCAAATTGAGTTTCAGGGCTGTTCAAAGCACTGGCGCGTAAATAGTTGTAGGTCTCTCTTCTCATTTGGTCTAGGATTTGAACTTGACTACTGACTTGATTGACTTACATATTCGGTTTTGTCGAATGTAAAATGCGTACGTTCTTATGAGAAGTGAAGGTGGGCTACGCTTCACGCTTTTTGGTGCCAAACAGCAGCAGCCATTTTTCTTCATTCTGTACCACCTTGTGTTATTGTTCAATTGCATACCAACCCTGAACGACGTAGATTGGAGACCATGTCAGTTGGCAGTGTCTCGAGAATATAACTTACCCCACCTCATTCCTCTCATTTTTTGTGTTTTACAACTTACAAGCTACCTTAGAAACTACCCTAGACTATGTAGGTCGGCCATAGGTTGCCGCTAATAGATATCCATCTAATTTGCTGCAAGACAGTGACCGACTGCTCCCCCTTTCGGGGATACGTACTGCCCTATCTAAACCCTGGTCTAAAGGGTTCGGGAGTGCCCTCTCTCCCCAGACACCAAAAAGTGTCGGTGTTGCATTGCAACATCCCGAACATCTCTCCTTGATAACGCCGTACTGCACCGGAGGAGACCCTTCTCAGCTCGTTGTGCGACGGAACGGTCGTGGTTGAGCCCATCTAGAGTTGAACGGGCGATGTGAAAGAGGAGCGGTACCGCATTTTCGTTTTGTATCAGACCGTTCTTATCCAAAGGGAGGAATGCTTCTGGGGGGACGAAGCCGTTGTGCTGTACCCTTTCGTGATATAGTGGATTGGGTTAGTAAGCCCTCGAGATCAGGTTATTGACCGAGTTAATCGCTCTGGCAGTATGACCTCGAATCAACTTCACTAGAAAAGTGTACACTCTTATCAGGTTCGCGCTGTTGGCAAGGATGATTTTTTAAAAGCTATAGGAAAGTTAAAAAAAAAACACATAAAAATCAGAAATATGCATGATATCTATATTTGAATCGATAGTACGGTCCATATAATTTAATGTTTGAAGATTATTTCATGCAAATGTTGACCTTGACTGCGCCTCAAATGGTCTATCCCTTTAGTCCAATTTTGGCATACTCTTTCCAACATTTCGGCCGGTATCTCACGAATAAATGCTTCAATGTTGTCTTCCAATGCGTCAATTGAAGCGGGCTTGTCTGTATAGACATGAGCTTTAACATAGCCCCACAAAAAATAGTCTAAAGGCGTTAAATCGCACGATCTAGGCGGCCAATTGACAGGTCCCGATCGTGAAATAAAATGTTCACCGAACTCGACTCTCAATAAGTCCATTGTAGCGCGTGCTGTGTGGCATGTGGCACCGTCTTGTTGAAACCACATGTCATGCAAGTCAAGCTCTTGCATTTTGGGCAAACGAAAAAGTTGGATATCATCTCACTGTAGCGCTCACCATTCACAGTTACGTTACGTTTCGCATCATCTTTGAAGAAGTACGGTCCAATGATGCCACCAGCCCCTAAACCGCACCAAACTGTGACTTTTTCTGGGTGCATTGGTAGCTTTTGCAATGCTTTTGGCTGATATTCACTCCAAAATCGACAATTTTGCTTATTTACGCACCCATTGAGCCTGACCATAACTGACCATAAAATGGAAGAAGCGCGCGATGAACTTTCTTAACAGAGCACGCATTTTGATAATAAAATTCAATAATTTGCAAGCGTTGTTCGTTTGTAAGACGATTCATGGTTAAGTTATAGACCAAACTGCAGATGTTTGACAGTGAAACAAAACACGAAACGTGCGTCAGCTGTTTAAACCAGTGTTGCAAAAAGATAATAGCTCGAAAATCACCCTTTATAAATAATTTTTGTAAATTTCAAATTCCCAACTTTGCCCTAACAGCTAAACAGATCATCAAAAGTCAACAAAATTTTGGTTCACTAGGTAATCATATTTGTAGAATCGAAAAACCTATACCAATTGACCGAGAATGTATATGTCACTCCGGGTATTTATTTCCACTGTGGGACCCCTGTGCGGCGGTCGATGTAACAGAGTTTTGGAAGCAGTTCAGGCAGTTCACATCGGGAATTTGTACAGTACAGTGTGAGATGTTATGTAGTGTGCTTACAGTGTTAAGTAATTAAGTTTAATGAGTAATCCAAATTCGTGTATAGAATAAGTAAACTTTTGTGTTTCATTCGTCACAATGATGGAACTATTTTCGCGGACAATTAAAATGAGATTACGTAGTTTCTGAAACACGTAACAATATTTTATTAAAATCAAGTCATACACTTCGGTACTCAATCGGGTATACATATAAGATGGTGGAAATGGACAAAAATAAAAGGTTGAAATTATTCCGCAAGAAAACGAAAACGCTTCTTCCTCTATTTCAATGTTTAACCATTTATCCACGACTATTTTGTTGCGGTCCAATAGAGGAATGTTTTTATTTGCATGTTTAGTAATTGCAAAAATTTGGATAACATTTTGGTCTGGGATACTGGCTTTTCTTTTATTTAAAATATTTTTTGTTGATGCTGTAGACTGTCTGAGAAACTTAAAGGCATATGGGCAATTCTTTGAAGCATTGAACAAGTTAGAGTACGATTGTGCTCTTAACCGAAGTGTCACACCTAAATGTCCTATGAACACTATGATGAATTTGTAAATGTGAGGCAAGGCAGAAGATGCGCTCTAAACCGATTCCGCACTCAAGTTGCGAAAGACATCATTCAGCTTGTTGGTCGTCCATTCCACACTGTAGCACCATCAGAAGAAGAAGAAGGTATTAATTTACATACTTTTACTCTTTATTATTCCTCCTCACGTATGGGAAAGAATCTACACAATACTACGTTTACCTACACCGCACCTAAGTCTATAAGTAATGATAAAAAAAATAAATGGTTTCAACATTTCAACCCAAATGGTCTGCATTTGTAAATTTGTTAAATCAAACAATCCTCTGACAATAACAAAAAACAGTTGTCAAAAAAGCTATCAATCATTTCATGTGATAGTTACAATATATTGGGCAGAAATGAAGTATTGGGCCTATAACTTAATTCGTGCGGTTTGCTAAGAGATGGCGTAACTTGTATTATTCCATTGGAACATGCGTTGGAAAGCTAGTGTCGTTGTACGTCATTTCAGTATATATCATACATTTGAAGGGTAAACAACGATATTTTTTTTCACTCAACTAAGTCGAACTTTATGCCTGAAAGAGTGCTTTTGCGTTCTTCTTCATTACTTTAATATGAAGAAAACTGCTGCTGAAAGTCATCGTATTTTGGTGGAAGTTTATGGTGAACATGCGCTAGCTGAGCGAACGTGCCAAAAGTGGTTTGCGCGATTTAAAAGGATTGGCCAACCTGTCAAATGAACGGCAAACCCGAATATTCATGGCGCGAATGTAATGCTCTGTATTTGGTGGAATCAGAAGGTTGTGCTGTATTATAAGCTGTTAAAACCGGGTGAAACCATCAATGGACAACGCTACCGAACACAATAAATCCGTTTGAAGAGAGCAGTAGCCGAAAAACTCCCGGAATAAGCGAACAGACACGAGGCAATAATTTTCCATCATGACAACTCTGAATTATTTGGAGAACAGTGGATGGGAAGTTTTAACCCACCCGCCTTATTGCCCAGACCTTGCCCCTTCTGACTACCATTTGTTCCGGTCTATGCAGAACACCCTCACTGAAATACGGTTCACACCAGAGCAGAATATCAAGAACTGGCTTGATTCATTGTTGGCTGCCAATTTGGGATGGGATCCACAAATTGCCAGAAAGATGGGAAAAAGTCATAGCTTCGGATGGGCAATACTTCGAATAATACATGTTTTTCTTAAACAAACGTTCAAATTTTGAAAAAAAAAAAAAAATAGAGATAGGCTGCTTTTACCTCTCTGGCTCTTTAAAATTTTTGACAACCATTTTTTATATCATTTCCTAAAGCCAAACTGACCAACTAGAGAACGGCAGTCACGTTATTTCGTGAATAACTGTCAAAAAGCCTCTCAAATTCGTCGATGGGCTAGGAGTCAATCAGCTGTGAAGTTGGGCATCTCTATCATACTTTATTTCTCATATTGAGTCGTCACTATTTTCTAACTTAAATACATCTTTAAATTAATATATCTAGCTAAAAAGGTTCCACCTCTTCTCAACCACTTGATGTTATTTGAAATGTTGAAGTTCCACGGGGAACTTGCACCTAAATCTGGACTTAGGTGCAGTGTAAACGTACTATATGATAAATATCCCCCTTACGAATCTGATGTGACTACCCGTCTGTGTGCCACGTATGCACAATTCTCATCCCCCAACATTCATTCGAATCCTTTCCGCTTAGCTTTGTGGCAATGGCTTTGCGACGCTCAAATGAGTGGTGGAGAAACTGTTTGTCCAATTCAATGAGCGGGTAACCCATTTAGTAAAACAAAGCGTTCAGATAAACAATAATTTTTTAACTGATCAGTTTCATTCAGGTTCTATGTAATTCAATTCCAAAACGCTTTTACGAAAACGAAACAGACTTCAAATTCTATTCAATACAATTAACTGAAACTCAACTAAAAGTTTTAACAAAGAAAATATTTACGTAGCTGTAATCAAATTTCAAAACCCACTAGAAGCATTGAAAAACAAGGATTGTATGATGCTTTCCCAAATGATGTCCAAACATCTCTGTAGACGTGTTGAATGTAGATATGTATGTATTTTTTAAATGTGAAAATCTACGGACATCTTAAGGATAACACTCAGGGAAAGAGGGTAGTGTTTACGCCTTAATTATATCCCGCATCCATTTTGCGCACTTCCCATTCGGTGAAATTTATGTAACAACAGAAAGAGCGAATATGTATACCATTTCCTGGGAGTATCTTCCATTCTTAATGAGTCGTCTAAGTATCTCTTGAGTAAGTACACTCGAGTTGAATGTAGGCGAGAGTATGCTCAAATGCGACAGTGGCTGGGATTCCTAGGAAACCCGCAGAATGCGCTGCATTATTCAAGCTGAATAAATTTAAAGACATTTTGAAAGTAAAATCGCACAAATTCGTAAATTTTTGTATTACTAAATTATAAATGCCAATCTGGTAGATGACTTTCAGGCACCACGAAAGTGCATGCTGCAATGAGTTGTTTCAATTTTCAACCAAAATAAATAATATCCCCTTCAACTGTAGAACCTAAGTGAATGATTTGCGATTTAAATTTGAGCCCTTTAAAAGGGTTATCGATTATTTCGTTTTCTTGCAAACTGCTGTGCCTTTATTTTCTGAAATTTTCAATGTTAGTTAGTTTTTTATTAACTGGAGGACCCTGAGCCTGCTTCGCTAGGCAGATTATTATATTTAAGGCAGACATTAATTTAAGAATGAAATACACTCGTTTTACTGTCGGTTTTTGGACTCCACGTTTTTACTTAAATTATCGCTGAGTCCTTTCGTATAAATAGAACTAATAACTTAAACACACGTTAACATAATACGCTAAATTGTCCGCGGGAGAAGCATGGATATTTAAAGTAAATTCAGCACTATTCCAACGGTTGTCATTGCGCCTTGTTTATTGTCATAGCAGACGCAAGACGTATTGGAAGACAATCTTTTGAAGCCAAACAAACCCATACCCGCATGGCTGAACACATTTCCAAGGGGCTGTTCCGTCCAAAAGATGCAGTTCAGATAAGAAGCGTAAAATTCTTTAAATTAGTCAGTCTTGAGAAACTCTGAGACTTAAAAGATCAGAATAAAATTCGGTTTTGAAATATTTAACATCTACACATATGTTTTACATCCAAATATTTTGTATACATATGCATAGGGCTACATATATAAAAGTGGAGTAACCCACAAAACCCGAAAAATACCAAAATACAAATTTTGAGGCCCTCAGAGCTCTCTAGTGGATAGTAATTTCAGCACAGTTTCAAAATTTTGTGCTGATATCCTCATATATACACAGTAAAACATGTCATTTTGTGTGGTAAGTGTTCTCGAAAACTCTTAATTCTTTCGGCAAAATTGTTGTGTATGATGGCAAATGTCAATACGGTGGCTTATACATTTTTTATAATAAATATCCACATTATGCTGTGTTGCCCCTGAAAAGCTGCAGTCAATGGTCAGTAAGCAGTAAAAAAAAATAAACTTATTTTCATATATCTTGACACACCCGCATAATAAGTTGATTTCTTAGAAGTAAAAACAAAATAATTGAAATTCAATGAATTGAGTAAAACTTAAAGTAATATATTGGGTCTATAACTTAATTATTGCGGTTTGCTAAGAGATGGCGTAACTTGTATTATTCCATTGGAACATGTGTTGGAAAGCTACTATCGTTGTACGTCATTTTAGTATATGTCATTCATTTGAAGCGTAAACAACAATAATTTTTTTTCTCTCAATTATGTCCAACTTTGTGCCTGAAAAATTGTTTTTGCGGCGAGTTCTTCTTCATTGCTTTAATATGAAGAAAACTGCTGCCAAAAGTCATCGTATTTTGGTGGAAGTTTATGGTGAGCATGAGTGATTTTGTCTTGGAAGACGATGAGCGTCCTGGGCAGCCAAAAAAGTTTGAAGATGAAGAACTGGAAGCACTTATCTATGAAGATTGTTGCCAAACACTAGAAGAGCTCGCAGAATCTTTGGGTGTCACTCAAGCAGCCATTTCTAAAAAATCATATGTGAAACCCAGCGAACCAGCCAAATCAATGGCAAAGCCGAATGTCCATGGCGCGAAGGTAATGCTCTGTATTTGGTGGGATCAGAAGGGTGTGCTTTATTGTGAGCTGCTAAAACCGGGTGAAACCATCAATGGACAACGTTACCGAACAAAATTAATCCGTTTGAAGAGAGCAGTACCCGAAAAACGCCCGGAATATGCGACCAGACACGACTCAATAATTTTTCATCATGACAACGCTCGGTCCCACGTTGCTAATCCGGTTAAGAACTATTTGGAAAACGTTTGATGCCTCATAGCCCAGACCTTTCCCCTTCTACCATTTCTTCCGGTCGATGCAGAACGCCCTCACTGAAATCCGGTTCACATCAGAGCAGAATATCAAAAATTGGCTTGATTCATTCTTGGCTGCCAAGCCGGTGCAGTTATTTTTGGATGGGATCCACAAATTGCCAGAAAGATGAGAAAAAGTCACAGCTTCAGATGGGCAATACTTCGAATAATACTATTGTACACGGTTTTCTTAAACAAACGTTCAAATTTTGAGAAAAAAAAAACGTATTAATGAAGTTATTGACCCAATAAGACTTCTAAAAAGTGGTAAACAATTAACACGGCGATTTTTATTGCACAAGACACGGACAACATGTTTATGAAAATTAAAAGTCCATTAAATTTATTGTAATGAGTACCGCCCCAGGATACAAGATATACTTAAGGACATCATGAGAGCAATAGTGCTTTAAAAAGAAAAATTGCCTTGTGGCGGCTAAAAGTAACTTCTTTAGCGCAATAGTATGATCAGACCAATTCATCCTCTAGTCAACGATATCACCAAGGTACTTAAACGAATATACTCTTTCTATGGTGAAAGGTTTATCAGAACAAGACTCCGTTACAAAAAATGTTTGCGAACTTGTACTCGATTTACAGATATGAGCACTGTGTTTAAATTTATTACAATAAGCGCTTTCGTTGCGAGTAAGTTCCAAAGTCAAACTTCCTACCAGTTTTATCACCAACTTATGATGTTGAAACCAGTGGCTTAAAATTTCCATGTCATGATTTATGTCCGCAGTTATGTTCAGAGCTGTTTTACGTTGAAGAATACATGCCATATCATCAGCAATTGACTTTACTTCCATAGTTTTGTGAAAATACGAGTAGCAAGTTAATGAAAATCAAAAAAATATAGGACCAAGTACCGAGCCTTGGGGAACTCCAATAGAAACACTTCTACTGTAACTCGTTTGCCCATTAGTTTTCACCCTTTGTCCTCTCTTGGAAAGATAAGAAGAAAACTATGCATGTACCATTCCTCTAAAATCACGTTTGTACAGTATGTCCAAAAGTATATTGTGGTCTACTGTATCAAAAGCTTTTGTTATGTCAATGAAAAGTGCCGCAGTTAATTTTCTATTGTTAAAGCTACTAAAAACGTCAGTGCAAAATTTCAGTTCTCCTTCAGTTGAAAACCCCGAACGTAAGCCGAATTGAGAGTTACTAAAGAAATTGGTTTTTTCTAAGAACTTTATCATTCTGTTTCTAACAGCTGTCTCAAACACTTTAGATAAGACAGGAAGTGAGACTATTAACTGATGTCTTATCACCTTTTTTTAAATAATCGTATCACTTCGGCCTGTTTCAACTCATCTGGAAATACTTTTGTTGTACATATTAAATAGAATGTCACAAATATGAAAAGCTATTTTCTTAACAGAGCTATTCGAAAAGCCGTCACTTGTCTAGATCATGAGTTTTTTAAAGAAAGATGTCGAAAGATGTTTTTGGTTCAAAATAAAAACTGACACAAGAAGTGATATCGCCAAATGTACAGTCAAATTTTGAAATATTAGCGCAGCTGTCAGATATCAGTTTACTACAAATACTAACAAAACAGCTGTTGCACTTTTCTCCAACTTCCCTTGGGTCACTGATGATAGTATCATTATTTTTTAAATTTTCAACTAGACTGGTGGCAGTCGATTTATTTTGAATTTCCTTCACCAATTTCTATTATTTTTTTCGCATCGCCTTTGATTTCTCGAAACTTGTTTAGGTAATGGTTATGTTTACAACTTGTAATATCCTTGGCAAATATCTGTTAAGAGAAGAAAATGGATATGTTTAGTTCGTTTCAAATTACAATTAGTTATCGCGCAAAATAAAAAAAAACAAATAATTAAATAAACAAAAATAAAAAAAATAAAAATAAAAAATAAGAATAAAAATAAATAACGCCATTAATGCAACAAATACAAATATCAGCATATATATATATATATATAAAATATGTTATGATACTAACAATACGTTTTAATTATAGTACATTCATACATACTCGTACATTGCAAGAGTAAACGAAACATATCATTACATAAAATGATCAGGGATGACGCATCTGATTTTGATTCAGAGAATTTATGTATTTTGTTAGAGATCAATTCAACATTAGCCTTATAATGTAAGTTCATGGTAGATTGATGCCAGGGAAGATTCATCATTATTTTTAAGATCTTGTTCTGTTATATTTGCATGATTTCCCCAGACTTGACACCCATATAAAAGAATTGCATGGATACATGGAATGGAAGCATGGAATATGAGTATCTTGTTTTCATTTGAAAGTGAAGACCTTCTATTAATAAAAGGGTATAATGTTTTTAAAGAGTTGTTATACTTTTTAAGAACTTGTGAGTGGTGTGCGTTAAAGGTCAGCTTTTTTCAAGATATATGCATAAATATTTTACCGAATTTGCCATAATATTAAGTTCCCCAAGATATTTAGGTTATTTGAAGGTAGGAAGCAAGACTTTCTTTTTTATTTTCCATTTTGAAAAATAGTCGAGTAAGCATTTAACCGCATTTATCAAGCTTGTCTCAATATTGAGACTGAACTCATGCGAAGACAAACTTGCTGTGCCACAGTAAGGTAGAGTAGGAAAGTCAGACGTAGACAAATTATACAGAACTGGACTAAGGACTGAACCTTGTCGAACACCAGCAATGACAATAACGAGATTAGAAACACCACTCTTAACATAGACTTTAAAGTATCGTGTTGACCTTCAAGTTCACTCACAATTTGCTTGAATTTGTGAATTCAAAAGTGTGTCGATTGTCGAGTGAGAATATTCTCCCAAAATGGTATAAGAGGTTGAGCTAAGAGAGTCCCATATGCCCGTCTCCACAGTGCGACCTTTAATTTCGATCCATGAACTCAGAATCAATCACCCTGATTCCCCATGTCGTAAACGACAACAAACGACACGACAGAACGCAATCGGAATTCCCTACGTCAGATGTCGGTTCTGTACGTTACAAAATGCTTACGAAAAGACGACACGATAAAAAAGCGACAGTCGTGTAAATCGGCAGACGACATAAGGAATCAGGGTGAATGCAAATTTCGTTTTCACAATGTACGTTTAACGATAAACTCCACTTAAGTTTTGGTTTAACTTAAGCCAAAGATTGCCATGGCTTAAGTGTCAATCCAGGTAGTAAATAATTGCCATTTTTAGCTCCAAAATGCTTAGAGAAATTCCACATAAGCAACCAAACCTTTTGCCTGACCTCTGAACAGAAGGCACACACAATTTATAAATACGCACATATTGTAACAATTTCTTCACATGCAGGAACATTCGCTTGTCGAGTTAATGTGTTCCGTTTCTCCCCTTCAGTTTGGTGCAGTTCGTGTTCAATCACGATCACTATTTTGTTCATGGTCCTCGTGGATGGTGGATTCAATATGCCACTCTCATGAGTTATCTAAACCACCCTTAAACATGACTGTGAAAACTAAATTTTCTTGAGTTTATGTTCGATCCTGCAGACAAGATTGCACTGTGAGTGGGCAATAGCGTCCATTCGCTTTCTATCTCGATGTCGATTTAAAGCGATTTAAAAATTTATTTGAACGGAATTATTTTTACAATTGGGATTACAACTAGACCTACAAACTAAGGGTTAGAGTGTTGGCTCAACAATTGGGACCCAACTGATGTACTTTGTTTAATTTAATGTTTATTATTATCGTCGGTTTATTGCTTATTTTTTATGTCCTACAATGGCTGGTGATTACATCGGGTTGTGCAAGTCCGTGTGTCCATGGTGGTCCTTTTGGGATGAGGTGGTGATGTATTAGCCGACTTAGCCACGATGGGGAATACTATCGCTGCTCTGGTAGAATCTACGTAACTCGTTGTTCGACGTCGTTGGAAAGTTCTGCTCGTTTGGGAACGCGTTAAGGTAGCGTTGTCTGGGGATTGTGCTTCCCAGGTTCCTGATTTCATCGTTAGGATGGTTGTTGATGTTTAGTGCCTACTTTCTGAACAGTGTCACCATGTACTGTTGCAAGGGGATGATGCGTGCTTGGTCGCAAAACCTTAGTTGCTGTGGTGCCTTTGACGGTCCCTGTCGAAGGTGAGACCAGTACATAGTCATAGTATTTTTCATGGGCCTCAACCAACAAGCCTAGCTAGCCTGGGTTTCCACCTGCGTGCGCCTCCGTAAGCACGGACGGCGGTTCGGAGACGAAGACTGTCCTGACCAGAGCTGAGTAGCTTTAAATGGCCCAGCCATCTTAGACGTAGATAGAGATAGAGAGGTAGTGCTCAAAGCTCTAAACAGCTACACATTCAGCACAAGATACTGGCAGTTTTCTCTGCCGGTCAAAACTCGTATAAGTGTCGGGACTGCAGCACTGAATTTCGAACTCGAATTGTAAAGTTCGCCAACAGTAGCCGTGGTCTTAGTAGGCCTTAGTTCGTCAAAGAGAGCAACTCACATCGAACGTTCGATTGGCCAACACTGATAGGGGGTGTGCCTCACCTAAGCGGGTCATTTAATTCAAATTTACAAAGCTCCTCTTTCAAAAGCTGCATTTTTTTATTTGTTATCTATTTGAAACCCCGTCTAGGGACATCCCTCTACTCCTCAATTGGCACACATGAAATGACGTAAATAAAAGGTCTGACCATTTTGCCTCAACATCATCTCAGTACTTCCGTGGTCCTTTCCCAGATCTTAGGACTCTGTTCATTTCCTTCAAAAACAACTGTGAACCCAATTGAAACCTCAAAGAAATAAATCTTTGTCAGTGTGAAAGTACCGTTTCTTCCATTCATGCTCCTCCACAAATCCTTGTCATCCGCCATCACTGTACACCATCCACGACCCGATCTAGAACTCAAGAACATAAATAAATTGAATGAAAAAAAAAAATAACGGAAATCAGGAAATTCAGATTTTCGGCAACCTTAAGCATTGGTTCGTATGAAAATAAACTGTACAGATTTTCTAAAAATATATTTATCAAAAATGAGAGGTATTCAAATCCAAATTCATACCACCGTCGTTCGCGGGGACCCGAGCCCGAGTAAGAAATTGAAAAACATTCAAAACAACACACGATCGATTGCGTTTTCCAATAAAACGAGCCAATTCGAGGCGACCTCCGCCCAGTTAACGCGTTGAGTAGTCCCGCGATAGTCGTTGTGTGAAGTGTTCAATACGTCTTCCGCCAGCGAGAGTTTCGAATTTGTTCAAATTTTGTGCCCCGCAGGATGTCGATGGAAAATGTTATTCCTTTCGAGGAGCTGGATAGGGTGAATATACTCCCAGAGTTGATTTGTGACTAGTATCTTCCCGTTTCCTGTATTCTCGGTTTGGTTTATTTTTTTTTTCTGAAGAAACGAAAGAAATCGAGTGCCAAACGACTCAAGGAGAAGGACCGCAAGGCTCTCGAAGAGGAAGTCGATGAATCATCAGCCATGTCAGTGATCAATGAGATTTTCAATCCGAAGTTGAAGCTTCCGGAAACCCATGGTCACTACACAGTGCCAGCCGAAGTGCATGCCGGTGATGTGGACGCCCTCAAGGATCTGGACGAGAGAAAACTGGTTGAATTGAAGGAGGTACGCATAACAGCATAGCAGTATAACATGCCACGGATCATAGGTTCGTCGTGGATAATTAAAAGTACATTCAGGTCTTTCTTCTGTTCGATACGGACGCGGATGGACTAATCTCCCGGGAGGACTTGCGAATAACATTCCTGGGACTGGGAGGTGAAGCGCCCGACGAACTTCTCGACCAGATGATGAAGGAGGTAAACACTGCTTGTTTGACACGCTTTTCAGATTTATTCACACAAAATGGGTTCATGTTCATGTTGTTGGCTACAGGCCAAGGAGCCACTGGACTATGATGCATTTGTGCAGCTCATGGGCTTCCGCACGATTGAACTGGATCCCGAGGATGTGCTGCTGGAAGCGTGGAGCAAGTGGGACGATCACGGAACTGGGTTAATTGCGGAGAAGAAGTAAAAGCAAACATTGCGCACGTATCCGAATGGGAGGTGGGAGAGTAATAATTTGTTATCGACCCCATTGCAGGATATACGAGGAGCTGACCAACTACGGTGATAAAATGTCAAAATCCGAGGCGCGGGAGGCTCTCTCCAGGGCACCACTGGCCAAGCCCAAGACCCTGGACGAACCACCGATGATTGATTATCCGGCCTTCTGCAGGATGCTCTCTGGCCTGAGGAAAAGGAAGTCTTAATTGTAAAAAGGGAGTGTGCTTTACTGAGAAAGGAAAAAATAAAGGAAAAAAAACTGATAAAAAATAGGAAAATCAGAGACTTTTCGTTTTATTTGCACTTTAATCGGAATCAGGAGCGGCTCTACAGTCGATTTGCGGCACCGGTGGTGCAGCCAACAGAGCCAAATTGGGCGCCGCAGCGACAAGCTCCACTTCACCCACCCACGCACCCCCAACCCCCTATCCACCAACCACTGCGAATGTGATCAAATTAATTTAATTTATGATTTGTTGGAATCTTGCTTGCAGTTGCGTCGAGTACGTGGAACTATTTCCGTATCTGAAGGAGCCCGTCATTGAGAACACCACCACAGCTGAGCACACCATGTGTCACAGTCACTTTAAGCGGAACGCTTCACTTAATTATGCACCGGAGGAGCTAAATGAAATTGTTCCACAGTCGATGGGACAGATGGGTGGGGCAGAGGACGACCGGCCCCCGCCCCAGCCCCGGCATCAGAAGCAGCAGCAGCAGCAGCAGCAGATGTTGGTCGATGTGAGTGACAGTGGCGGACTGCGGCAGCAGCAACTCTTCAGCGGTGGAAGGATTTATGGATTGCGAGTGATATTCAAGCCATTCTCGTTGAGACTCAACTCAACGGCATCCTTTGTCCGCGGCGAGTACGCCTTCCTGGATCGAGGTAAGGTTTTATTTTGCTGAAAAGATAATTAAAATTTAATTCACAATAAGCGTATATTCGAAGCGAATTTCGAGAACGATGGCCGTCTGATTCCGGGTACGTTTTGTGATTATTACTTCTTCGCCGAGGAGCAGAAGCGGCACGTTAATGAAACAAATGACGTGTGGAAGTACTTCCATTCGCCAAGGTATCCTGCGAACTATGCTGCTCACATTCAGTGCTCGTACAAATTCATCGGGAGGTATGTATGTGCATAATTTACGATTGTTTGCTAATTGTTTTCGTTTCCTCGTCTGGTGGCCGTTTTGGTGGGGGTGCGCGGGTTGAACGTGATTTGGAGGAGACACCTCCTCGTTCACCGCGCCATGGTGCACCGCCCAAGTGAGACGTCGTCGTGGTGGTGGAACGTGGCCTTGTTTGCGAATGGGGCGAGTGTGAGTTATGGACGCAATAAGTGAATGTGGACGTGAACGGTTTTATAAGTGAGATGGACGGTGGTTGCTTTAAAGCTATGAATCTGGGAAATTTATTCTGAGGTTTTTTTTTTGCTTTTTCCTTTGTGATGCGATGTGAGTGCGATGCTGTGCAGGGTGCCATCGAATGAGAGCTCACCAGATATTTGGAGGTGTCTAGACGAGGACTTTATTACGTCTGTGTTAAGGCATCGAGAGAAGCTTACCTAACCTCAGATGTGTTGTTTGATGTGTCAATTGGGTATGGCTTTTGAATTGAGGTGTAGGCGGCTTGAAGACCGGTCAATCTGTCGTATGTTGGGCACAAGAGGATGCCCAAATTAGCGTCAGTCAGTGTTGGCTACCTGCTTCCTGTGCTGTTTATTGTCAGTATTCCTGTGATTTGGTATTATTGATTTTTTTTGTCTTAACTTGCATAGTCATAGTCTACATTTATGGCGACGGACTCGTTCCTTTTTTTTTTACAAAAGTTGGCTGGGTGCAATGGCTTGTAGTCGTTGTTCGTTTGCTTGGGTAAGGACACGGCTTGGGTGAGGTTGGGTGGGTAGACGAGGGTGACCCACGTATCACGTAGGTCATGGTGGATCCATTGTGATTGATGCCCGTGGGGAAATAAGACCTCTTAGCCCCTACTTCGTACTTGTCATCTTGGTGTTGATGTGTTACTCAGCCAACAGTCATATCCTTGTAGAAACCTGAAATGAGATTTTAGATGTTTATTTGTCTGATTCTTGAGGTGTTGGAGGAAATGTTCTCCCAGTGTTCTACGTCTCAATTGGCGGATGATGGGGCAGTGACCCGGGTAGGGAGGGCTGTCCTCTGTGGATGGCAACTATTACTCGCATTGAAAGAGTTTGTCGATTTTGCACCTTGAGTCGGTGTCTGCCCCTTCCCTTCACGTGGTTTCATTGAAGTGCCGGTTATGTAAGAGTAATTGAGTGCTACGAGCTGAGAACCTTGAGCTCTTAGCGACAGCTTTCGGACAGATTGGACTTTGCAATCTTAACTCCAAAGCAGATTCTCCTGTCACTGATTCAGATTCACACCTGTCTATTGCAACTGGCTCCACGTCCACCGTCATTCCTTATTTTGATAGCAGCCCTTGCCATTTGTATCCTTTTCCTATTCTCTTTTTCACATATGCGACAATTTTGTCATTGCCATTATTTTATTACATTGATTAATTTTACAGTAGTGCCTTGAATCTTTCCTGCCACCGTTTTACTCAACAGTCTAGTGCAGACGTGGTCAACCGTACATAAGCAAGCAAGTGCTCAGTATTATTGTGAAATACATTTCATGAAGCCTGCTGACAGCTGTCTTGAATCCGTCCATGCATTGTTTCGGTTTCATCGTTGTATACACGAGACGCCTATTATCCTCCGCCTCACCCAGGTCTCACTGAGGTCCTTGTACAAACAGATCATTATCGTACGGATTCCAAATGCCCCTAGGGCTTTTCCTATCCTTGCCAAAGGAAATTGTTCTTGGATATGGTTACCAACAGTTCCATTCCTATCTATGCACAAGTCGTTATCATCCCAAATTTGCTGTGATTTGCCTGCAACCTTGAGTCTCTATGCTGTTCCATTGACGTACATAATTGATTAATTTAGCTTTATGTAACTCTGCTTCCATTTCGAATGTTACTCCGTTAAATGATTGAGGGCCGTTTGTTGATACTCATTTAAGGGAGTTAGGTTTAAATTATGAAGTTAAGATTGACTCTGGATGAACTGGCACGCACGATTCGAAAAGTAGATCGTAAAGTCGGCTAAGGCTGAGAACACACCGGATCAAACAAAACAAACCGTCTTATTTTCTTGTTTCGCCTTGTGAGCGTGTTGTTTTCAGCATGTGGTCGGACTCAGCCGAAAAAGTTGGGCCAATTGTAGATACAATATTTTTAACAATTAAGGCAAAGGACGGAAATAGCAGAGAGTGGTTTCTGATGATGTGATATTAAACTTAATAGCGGCGTTCACACTCAACAATTTCTAGCGACGATTTGCTTGTCAACCGTGGTTGATGGTCCAAATCGTCCATGTGAACGCTCACTACAACCACACCGCAGACTTGTCGCATGGTAGTCAAAACATTTTGACTTTTCAGGTTGATTGATCGACTTGTATTCAGGTGTGAACACGCGTTGTATAACTTCAGTACATTTTTCATCTCTGATTGGGATTTTAGTGAGTGCACATCGGCGGAATGAAAGATGACTGTTTACAACAAACTAAGGGTTAGGGTATTGGCTCAACAATAGGGGCCCAACTTTTTTGTTAAATTTAATATTTATTATTATTGTCGGTTTATGTGTTTTTTTTTAATGTCCTACAATGGCTGGTGCTTACATCGGGTTGTTCAAGTCCGTGTGTCCATGGTGGTCCTTTTGGGAGGAGGTGGTGATGCCGACTTAGCCTCGATGGTGATTGACTATCGCTGCTCTGATAGAATCCATGCAGCTCGTTGTTCGACGTCGTTGAAAAGTTCTGCTAATTCAGCAGATTTAACGTGTTGATGTAGCGTTGTCCGGCGATTGTGTTTCTCAGGTTCCTGATTTCCTCGTTAGGATGGTTGTTGATGTTTAGTAGCTGCTTTCTGAACAGTGTCATCATGTACTGTTGCAGGGGGATGATTGGAAGCCTATTGTTCCTGTGGTGCCTTAGACGGTCCCTGTCGAAGGTCAGTCCGGTACATATTCGCAGTAATTTTCTTGCGATAATTGCGAGCTTCGTCATGTTGGTCTTTGAGATGGTGAGCCAGATTGGGAAGCCATACGTTAAGATCGTCCGTATAAGCTCGCGCATCGCGGGATAGATGCGATGGAAGCGTAGGTTGGCCTTCTTAAGGGTCTGTTTCAAATGACGTATGGATGCACCACGTATGGAACAGCAACGAAACACATTTTCTTTGGCCTTATACGGTTTTTTTTTTTCATTTGGTGGGTGTTGCGCCAAAATCTTGAGTTGTGTTCTAGTTCATTCCTACGAAACATCTCAAGGTAAATAATTCTCTTTTTTAAATGTATCTGCTAAGTTGTTGCTTATAAAGGGTTCAGATGCAGGTGTGCACCTTGCTGTAAAGCAATTTTTGCAACACTTGGGTGCGTGGGGTATTCGATATTTGATTTATCCAAAGTGTATAGCAATGAGACATTTTTTGAATTAGTTTTTCTCAAGTGGAGGCTTTGTAATTTTAGCCAATTGTTTAGATATGTCAAGAAGTAAAAACAAAAAAAAAACGATTTTATGGCTCTGATGCAGCCTACCACTGCTTTTGGGCGATGGATGGATTTTTGGTTAACATTTGTTATCCCTTAATTTGACAGAAATAAACTTTATGCCACTTTTCGAGTGGATTCAACCATGTATCAACAAATATATTTGTGTGCATTTTTTCGAGGCAGATACCTTTAAGTGCGCTGCGTCGAAACAGTGTTGTTGCATTCGGTGCGTATTTCTCGTTTGCATATCTCATGGCATGTATTTTCGACAACCACCCAACCCCGCCAAAACAAAAACAGGTGTTTTGTTTCGTTTTCTTTGTTGTCTTAAGGAAATTTCGCTTTATCCGTCATATTTGACGGATATCCATGACATAAGAAAAACAAGGTGTGTCAACAATCATATTTGTGTTTTGTGACCTTTTTCGGTCGTTTTTGACCATGGACAGGTGTCCATTCCCCAGCCTACATCACAATTTCTTATATAACATACTGAAAAATGAAAAACCTGAATTAAATTACAAGCTGATGTAAACTGGAATAATTTAATTAATTTATGAATGATATTATGTAGGAAAATGCCACTGTGTGCAGTGAAAGGTTCAGGAATTTGTAATGAGCTCCTTTACCGGATAGATATACAATGCTTTAAATAATGCATTGAACTGAAATGTGTGTCTAAGGACAAAAGTGTCAGTCTGGATACTTTCCTGATTGTCCCGATGCATGTAAGCCGTGCGCCTGCAGGGATCGCATTCTAGCACAACAACCATGTGAAACCATGAAAATCTAAAGAAAAGCTTCAAAGTAGACCAAAGTTACTCGTATGTCACTTTACTTTAAAGCCGCTCCATTTAGGTTTATGTCAAAGAGAAAGAGAGCGAGAGAGTTTGTGTATAGATTAAGAGAAATAGGCCAACTACTGATCCCTGTGGTGGGCCATTTTTAATAGGCTTAATGAAGCTTGCATTTCCATTGCCCGTCTGTTTGTTATGACTGGCGTTGAACGCGTTGTCGAAAAACGACTGTGCGAAATCAGCATTATAGTTGGCATTGCGCCAGTCGTTTTAGGAAAAAAGGTGTTTATGTTTGTGGAATGTAATCATTGTTTGACAGTTTGCATTTTATCGGTATTCAGGTTGTCAGTATAGTGTGGCAAAACGCTTACTTAAACGCTTATTCTTGTCGTGGAGAAATTTGTTAAGCCAAGAATTAAAAATCTATTTAAAATGTAAGATTTATTAAATTTATCGATACATGTGGTTTAAGGGTACATGTTTTAAAGTAACAAATAATAGACAAATGAAACGGTGGGCAGAGCTGTTGGAGAAAAATGTTAGCTTGGCCACCAATTTCAAAAGGGGTGTTCCACAACCGGCTTCATTGAAAAATGAGTGGGAAGAGGTAGTTGCTATATTAAATAGCTTAGGACCACCAATACGGGACGGTAAAGAGTGGCAACAAGTACGTATGAATACTAGATAAGAAAAAAACTAGAGACAAACACTAAGATTTATGTCATCGTTTTCAACAAAAAATAAGTAGGGGCCACAGGGGGAGGACCGTACAGGCAAAAGTACTTGAATTAAACAGATGAAGCTATAGTAAAACTTCTTGCTCTGAACGAACTAGTCGGCCCTGTGGGAAAGTGTTTGGCGCCATACAAACTACACAAAGTGCACAAAGTTCATCGACAATATTAACACTAACACCATCCACACTTCCATCAACTTTAATCAAAACCTTGCGATAAAAGCATTTCGGAGAATATTCTGGAGAAACAAATGCAAATAAAGGGTGATTTTCTAAAAGATATAGGAAAGTTTTTCAAAAAAAAAAAAAAAAACAAAAATTCAGAAAAATGCACGAAATCTTTATTTGATTCGATGGTACGGTCCATATAATTTAATGTTTGAAGATTATTTCATGCAAATGTTGACCTTGACTGCGCCTCAAATGGTCCATCCGCTTAGTCCAATTTTGGCATACTCTTTCCAACATTTCGGCCGGTATCTCACGAATAAATGCTTCAATGTTGTCTTCCAATGCGTCAATTGAAGCGGGTTTGTCTGTATAGACATGAGCTTTAACATAGCCCCACAAAAAATAGTCTAAAGGCGTTAAATCGCACGATCTAGGCGGCCAATTGACCGGTCCCGAACGTGAAATAAAATGTTCTCCGAACTCGCCTCTCAATAAGTCCATTGTAGCGCGTGCTGTGTGGCATGTGGCACCGTCTTGTTGAAACCACATGTCATGCAAGTCAAGCTTTTGCATTTTGGGCAAAAAAAAGTTGGTTACGATTCGCATCATCTTTGAAGAAGTACGGTCCAATGATGCCACCAGCCCATAAACCGCACCAAACTGTGACTTTTTCTGGATGCATTGGTAGCCCTTGCAATGCTTCTGGCTGATATTCACTCCAAAATCGACAATTCTGCTTATTTACGTACCCATTGAGCCAAAAATGAGCTTCGTCTAAACTGACCATAAAATGGAAGAAGCGCGCGATGAACTTTCTTAACAGAGCACGCATTTTGATAACAAAATTCAATAATTTGCAAGCGTTGTTCGAAATTATAGACCAAACTGAAGATGTTTGACAGTGAACCAAAACACGAAACGTGCGTCAGCTGTTTAAACCAGTGTTGCCAAAAAGATAATAGCCAAAAAATCACCAAAGCGTTTCTATTTGGAAGAGAAGCGGCTTAAATTGTACGAAATGCCACTGGAAAGGGAAGAAAAGCAACGAGTAGCTGCACATACATTTGCTATTTGTGTTGTTTTTTAGGGCTGTAGTGCAACTGTCTTGCCCCAAGTAAAATATTTTGCCCCAAACACAATATTTCGTGTTTTTGAATGATCGGTATTGAAGTTTGCTTGATTGCTGTTTTCCCCTGTTGACCTGTGCGGAGTCATTAGAAATGGGTGTACCTAAAAATAAAAATTCAATCAAAGCCAAAAGAAAGAATGAAACATACTAACCCAACAACCAAGCATTTCGTTCGCCCTCTGTCAAAGCATTATTTATCATTATTTATCAATTATTAGAGCACTCAAGTCCAGAAAAATAGAAATCTTTCAGTTGTAAGTTTTTTCTGTGGAATGTATGTAGAACATAAGAAAAACGACATTCAAGGCGTTTTGCACCGACACTAAAACGCCACTTAACCGCCACGACTCAAAAAACGACAAGAGTCGATCAACTTGAACGCCAGCAGTGATAGCCCTTCCTGTGTAGTGTAGTAAAGCTCTTTGAGTTTAAAACCCACGAAAACGATTCCGTGAGCATTGACTTCTAGTCCACTCCGTTGAACATAATAGTCTGGCCAGCTTCATCTTTGAGGAAACCATTCGATCAGAGAAGCATTATCTACCAAAACACATCACGCCCTCCTTTTTCGTGGATGTCACTGCAATTTCATTTCTTGTTGTTCTTGTAACGTCCATGGGGCTACTCTGATGTACTGAATAGGCATGTCGGCTCCTTCGCTGGAAGTCTAGGTTCAATTCCTGACCCTTACAACTTTTCACCACTCTACGCGGCTTCACCGCTTCGCAGTTTTGACAATCCAGAGAGTATGCCACTCAGAGTCGAAACTCTAGGTACTCTCGATTTGCCTGAAAACAGTGTGCACAAAACTAGTAGTTGTTCCTAGCAGAAATGAAGTATGATAGAAGATGATTCTACCTCTCTTGCCTAGTAAAATTTTTGACAACCATTTTTTATATCGTCTTCTAAAGCCAAGTTGACCAAACACAGGACGGCATTTACGTTATTTCGTGAATAACCGTCAAAAATTCATGAATAACTGTCAAAAAGTCACTCACATTCGTCGATGGTCTTGGGGTTAATCAGCTGTGATGTTGGGCATACTTCATTTCTAGTTTCTAGCTTCTGCACGTCAGTCAATGTAAATTCGCACAATCTTCAGCCGAAGTGGCAGACATGGGCTACATCGCCGAACAAGATTTTTTGTGAAATTCAGAAGAAAACCACGACTTTCGATGTATATCCGCACAATCTTCACGTGTTGCTCGGGTTGAAATGTGTCTCTGACGTCAAATCTTCTTTGTTTCCTGCTGACTGTCTCTATGGCTCCAAACTTGAAAATCAAACGAAAAAACTCAGTAAATATCAATTCAAGACCCACACAACACTCACCTGCATACCAACAGACGGCAGGGAATCAAATGTACCTTGTCGCACATCGCTTAAATAGTGGTGACACTGCGGTCCGGGAATCCTCCTTGGCACTTGCCCTTTTCTTTGAATATTCAAATATGGCTACCCTCTTCACGCCATAACTCATGCCGTCTTCGTTTAAAAATGTTCAAGAAAAAACCTGTCTGCACCTGAATGCTGCGGTTTTAAGGCCCATGTTCATCATAATTAAGTTCAGTGTTTCATTCCTGCAGATGCTCGTTATTTTTAACGTGAGGTTACCTTAACACCGCAACTTGGTGGCGGCAGAAGATACACAAGCGGCGTACACAAATTATGACTTCGCAATTTTCGTTCCATGATTTGTTGGATTTTCATACAAAAATGTGAAAGAACGTTTCTTTTGTGCACGACATGAAGACGTTCGCTATGCAAAATGGATGCTTTACATGTGCTGGAAGCTAGACAAGTGCGAGTCACGTATCCGGATCCCGGTAGATGTAAGGGGGGTTGTATATTTCCTGCTCATATTTCGTGCATCGGTGCTGTGGTGGTGGCTTCTGTTAACACATCATTTAATTTCAAAAGGAGTTTATGGATTTCCTTGCGATAAGGAGAATATTTGAAGGACATTGATATGGTGATACGGTGTACTTTGTTCGTTTTTGTTGGTAGTACGGTCGATATGCTTGGTTCATGAGTGCAGGAACAAGCGATAGTAAATTTGTAATTTGTGCTGTGCTACGAGAGTCTCATCCGTGATCACACACACGGTACCAATGTTCCTGCGGACCTTGCATTTGCAATATTTTTGACAAGTCGGTACTCATACGAATCATGATTAAATTAAATTAATTACAGGAAAATATTGACTTAATTCGTGCGGTTTTTTTTTTTTAATTTTAACGTTTACTTAAAGAAACCATGTACAATAGTATTATTCAAAGTTTTGCCCATCTGAAGCTATGACTTTTTCCCATCTTTCTGGCAATTTGTGGATCCCATCCCAAGAGAACTGCGCCGGCTTGGCAGCCAGGAATGAATCAAGCCAATTTCTGATATTCTGCTCTGATGTGGTCTGCATAGACCGGAACAAATGGTAGTCAGAAGGAGCAAGGGCTGGGCTATAAGGCGGGTGGGCTAAAACTTCCCATCCACTGTTTTCCAAATAGTTCTTAACCGGAATAGCAACGAGGGGCCGAGTGGTGTCCTGATGGAAAATTATTGCCTCGTGTCTGGTCGCATATTTCGGGCGTTTTTCGGGTACTGCTCTCTTCAAACGGTGTTCGTTATCGTTGTCCATGGATGGTTTCACTCGGTTTTAGCAGCTCATAATACAGCACAACCTTCTGATCCCACCAAATACAGAGCATTACCTTCACGCCATGGACATTCGGCTTTGCCGTTGATTTGGCTGGTTGGCCAAGCCAAAATCATCACTTCTAAATCGTGTAAACCACTTTTAGCACGTTTGCTCAGCTAGCGCATGTTCACCATAAACTTCCACCAAAGTACGATGACTTTCGGCAGTACAATGGCAGTCGCTTTCCAACGCATGTCCTAAAGGAATAATACAAGTTACGCCATCTCTTAGCAAACCGCACGAATTAAGTCATAGACCCAATAATTATATTCAAATAAAACTCATGACTTTGTAGATCGTTTGCTGATATTTGTCTTCTTGTTGCATTCGAGTTTAATCACATTCATTTGATATTTTCAGGCCAGACACGAGAGTGGAAGTCGTCTTTGAAGAGCTGTTAATGCCAAAAAATCAGGAAAAGTAAGTTTTAATTTTGACTTTTTATTATTTTATTCCCCAACTTACTTTTGATCCCGTGGAATTGTCTAATCATGTTTTGTAGCCACTTGTTCGGAGGACTTAACCGAGCACCACTTGTTGCAAAATGTCCACAACAGCTCAGCTAATTGTTTACTCATTTTGCCTTCATCCGCATGTCCTACAAATGCAGTTCGCCCACTTAAGTAGACTTTATCGCGGAGCATCATTCAGTGACACTCACAAAGATAGAGATCAAAATCCCAAAGTCAAAAGACCAAAACATCAGAAATGTGATATTCTAAATCAATCACCCCTTTCGTAGAATACTCCGCACACTTTGTCTATTATATGGGAGCTTTGGACAAATAAACTAGTTTTTTTTTTTTTAATTTGCGAGGGATAGTTAATACCCTTAAGTGCCCGGGGTCAAGACACATTACCTCCCGAAGGTATAGAGGCAGAGAGGGAGAGGAGGTACCTGTACACATTGGTCTTAGATATCTGCGGATTGTAGTCTGTGGGAAATATTAGGCTGGGAAGAAGAACGAGTCTCTAAAATTAACTGTGCGTCCGAAAGTAGGCTTAAGGGTAAACTGATAAGCATTCCTGGAGAGACGGGTATTGCGGAATGCAGTTGGCTAGCTCACTTGAGCGTTGTTTGTTAAAATAGCGATAAAGTACTGACAAAGAAGAGACGGTACGTCGATTTTCGAGCGAGTCTAATGACTCTGTTGTCTCCTATAAGTTTTATCTCTCGCTTTTGGAGTCTATCTAGTAGGTGCAGGTCGGTCTTGGGGGCACACGACCAAATATGAGCGTTGTACTCAAGTTTGAGGCGGATATACGACTTATAAATTAAAGCTAAATCAGAGGGGTTTAAGTATTTCTTGCATCGATTAAGGAAGCCTACACATTTTGCAACATTTTTGGCGACCTTAAATATGTGATCGCTCTTACTACGTGTTGTGTTGATTCACATGACATACCAAGGATGGACAGTTTTCCGGTTTCATCGACACAAGTGATAATGACTGACTATCGCTTGAGTGTCAGCAGACTGCATTGAGTTGTTGAAGCTTTGTTGTTATTTCCCCAGTAAATTATGCTGTCAAAATCGGAATTCAACGTGCTTAACATAAGCTGCCGTTCCAATTCTACGGCCGAAGGGCGGGGTCGTGAGTCTTGGAACGAATATGGAAAGCTGAGGGTGCTGTCGTCAGGGAAGGAATGGATTGGGTTAGAAGTAGTAGGCAAGAGATCATTTATAAAAATGAGGAAGACTGTCGGAGACAGAACAGAACCTTGGGGAACACCAGCATTTATTTGGTGGATATCAGACTCGAACCCATCCAAAACAACTTGAATAGAACAGTTCGAAAGGTAATTTCTAATCCATTGAAGAAGAGATTCATCGACACCATAGACACGCAAGAGAGCTTGACGCCAAACTCTGTCAAACGCCTTAGAAATATCAAGCCTGCATTGTGCAAAAATTGGTTTCACTTTTCGGTAAGATAAGCATCAGATCACCACTGGACCTGTTGCTGCGGAAACCGTACTGCCGGTCATTAAGAGGCTTCCGCGATTCAAGATATTTCACAAGCTGACGATTTATCAGCGTTTCTATGACCTTACAAAGAAGGGACGTAAGTGCTAATTGCCGGTATGAGGTGGGTGACGAAGATTCGCCATTTTTGGGAACGGGCTGGACAAATTCTGTTTTCCACCTGCTAGGAGAGAGACCTAACGATTAGGATAGATGAAAAAGCTTACGCAGTGGTTTTGCCATTGCAGAAGAACACCTCTCTTTAGAAGCATAGGGGGAATGCCATTCGGGCCAGCGGATTTGTGCACATCGAGATCTTTAAGTACTCTTGCAACTGTACGAGTGCGGAATCTGTCCCATGGAGAAGACATATTGCAATCTGGCAGTGTTGAGCTGACTGTCGCCGCAATCAGATTCGCTTTGTCTGAAGGGCTGACAGCTGGGATGTCATTCTAAATAAGCGTGAGAATTAAGGACGAGGCGGAATTCTTTACGTTTTTTACAAATGACCAAACGTTTTTGCCACCCATTGGGACATTGTAGCACTTTTTGCCTCAACTTTTGCTGGGAAGAGAATTTCACACGTCTGGCCCGTTTAAACTTATTCCGTTTTCCTCAGTAGGGTTGGCTTTGTACATCCGGAAATTCAACTCTCCCAACCTGATAGCCTCTTTACAGCTCAGCTTTGGGCTTGATACACTTCACTCTATGAGGAATGAAGGATCTCACAACCAGTAGAAGGAATTCAAATTCGTTCAAATTATTCCTATCCAGGTTTGGACTTCTATAAATAAGGCAGTAGTGGATTAAATGCTTCCGGACATGGAATTTTAACCACAGAAAATTAAAATCCGGATTGGAACAGAGGCCATATTGTGGCTGAATTTGTTAAGCTACATCACTACGCACGTAGATGACGAGATCGCAGTGTAAAAAGAACAGCGGCATCAAGCCATTTCCAAGCAGATTCAACTCCGATAATTCACCTACCAGTGTTTCACTCAGCGCCAAGACAGCTGACTTGTACCGAAATAGGCTGACATAAACAGCGAAGAGTTTTGCTCTAAGCCCACACACATTGCTCACGTCAAACGTGAAAATTCCCATAACATTCAGAAATCCGACTGCGAGTGGTAAAGTGTACCGATTCAAATCAAACCTGAAACTTCGTACAAATAGTATGAGCTCGTTCCATGGCCCAATAATTCTAGAGGTAGCTCAAAAGTTAAGTTATAAAATCACTAAAATTGCATTCTTTAATAACAAAAAAATAAACATATTACGTTTAAATCTCATCTTAAGATGTCAAACTTAAGAGACCAAAAGTCTTGCAATTGCTAAATATTTACATTTTGAAATAATCTATTTTATATATTGGGTCTATAACTTAATTCGCGGTTTGCTAAGAGATGGCGTAAGTTGTATTATTCCATTGGAACATGCGTTGGAAAGTTACTGTCATTGTACGTCATTTCAATATATGTCATTCATTTGAAGCGTAAACAACAATAATTTTTTTTTTCACTTAAATATGTCGAACTTTTTGCGCGAAAAAGTGTTTTGCGGGGAGTTCTTCTTCAGGAAGTTTATGGTGAACATGTGCTAGCTGAGCGAACGTGCCAAAAGTGGTTTTGAAACCCTTGGGTGAAACCATCAATGGACAACGCTACCGAACACAATTAATCCGTTTGAAGAGAGCAGTAGCCGAAAAACGCCCGAAATATGCGACCAGACACGAGGCAATAATTTTCGATCACGACAACTCTCGGCCACACTTCTATTCCGGTTAAGAACTGTTTTGAAAACAGTGGATGGGAAGTCTTACCCCATCCGCCTTTTAGCCCAGACCTTGTCCCTTCTGACTACTATTCGTTCCGGTTGATGCAGAACGCCCTCACTGAAATACGGTTCACATCAGAGCTGAATATCAAAAATTGGCTTGATTCATTCTTGGCTGCCAATCCAGCGCAGTTCTTTTGGGATGGGGTCCACAAATTGCCAGAAAGATGGGAAAAAGTCATAGCTTCAGATGGGCAATACTTTGAATAATCCTATTGTGCATGTTCTTCTTAAATAAACGTTCAAAAAAAGAAAAACCGTGCGGATTAAGTTATAGACCATTCTATACATTTTTTAAGCATTCTGTATATCCTCCATCGTCTCCATAAAGAGATCCTGGCTGAACTTCGTTTGAAGAGTCATTGATTTAAAATGCTTCAACTGCTGCCACTGCATTGCCTTTCCCTCTCAATGAGTGATGTTTCTTCTATCATGCGTATCTTTAGAAATTGTTTGCGGTTTTACAACGACCAGCACTGGCAAGTGAAGAGATCAGCACCTTAAGACTGCTTACTTGCCACTGGTCTTATAATAATCACCCGCGCATTATGAACAAATTATTACAATCATTGCAGAATTTTTTTTATAGACTCACTGAACAATCTATTGTGTAAAAGGTAGTGTTGAAAAGGGGTCTGCTAGTGAATTCGCCAGCACACTTAGACCATGTTGGTCCATTGTGATACACACAGTCAGTCTACGACCACCGATTGACCACTCCAGTGATATGATGGTGAACAGGTTTGAACACCAGATAAAAGCGTATTACCTTTGCAACTAGCCAAGGGCAGGCACTTAACCAACTACGCCATCCAGACGTCGTGTCAGATCAGGTTCTTAGTGATGCGCACCCCGCGTAGCTCCAGTTTAAGTCTACCGTGATCAATTTCCAAACGGAAGACCTGTAAAATCAGTTGACACAGAAGAAAAATTTTGCCAATGAAAGGCCCTTAACAAAGACACCCTTTGTTTCGTATTTTCCATTTGATGATGTTTTCGTGAAAAATGATGTTGGTAAGCGAGTTAAGAGTTGCATAATAACTTAGGGTACTTAGGCTTTGAAAACTCGAATCACCCATGTCGGTGGTGGTAATTAGTGGTGTGAGTGTCTGCTGAGCAAAGATCCCACGAAAACATATCTTTTACAGAATGTCGCCGTCTAGAGTACACATTTTACTGTTTAGGCCTTATCTCCTCACTTTATCACCGACAGGGTATGCAATGAGCTTCTTGTTTAGGTTACACGGTGGAGCCGAGCCACACTTAGGTCCTGTTGGACCCATTGTGAAGCCCAAAATCTATTGTGAACCCAGAGCTCTTGGTCTTTCTTGCCGCCAACCCTCACTTGAGCAACACTTGAGTCAATAATTTGTTTTTCTAGAGCAATACTGAACAGCAAATAAAGGCCATTGTGGCATCTGCGGCAGGCACTAGTCAAGATGTGATCGTTCCCCGCAATTCTTTAAGCACACCCACATCACCACTGCACTTTAAAGCAAGCCAAAGCCAACAAAACCCACATTTACGCTCAGATTATGTGCCATTCAGAGGTCCCGTTGTCACTTCCATCACGTCAATAGATGACGAGTTCATTTCGCAAATCCCCATGCACTCTGACATCTATCCTTCAGCCATTGGCATCGATGAAAAGCAAAAATCGATCAGACGATGGAATGCATTATTTTTACATCTTGTGCACCGCAATCCCTCTGCCTCATTTTTCGCTCGCTCTCGCCGTGTTCCAGGTTCCACGTCGGTGAGCAACAGAAAGGGAATTGCATCGGGCTTCCCAGCCCTCTCGCATGTGGGCCGTCCGCTTGGACCCAGCCTGAGTCCACTGATGTTTTGACAATTAGTTCAGCAACCGAACAAACCAACAGCACGCATCCGAAGTACAAAATTGCTCACATACGAGAATTTCAAATGCAATTCACCGCTGCTCTGCACCCGTTCCCCTCGTTCGTTTCGTTGTGAGAGCCCTCGCATGAGCACAGGTCCTGTATTAGGATGCGAAGCGTTGTTTGTAAGGCAACCAGTGTCAGGTTGTGGTTCACAGAAGAGTGAAGAAAAAAAGGAATAACTCCTCACTTTTGAAATGTAACCTATTTCTCTTGTTGTCACTTCAAGCACAACTGCACTGAAGCTATTACGTACGAGTCAGGTGTGTTACTTTGGTTTCAAAACTTTACTCACGTGCATTTATGGCGACTCCTTTGAGTGCGCCACTGGGCGAAGACATTCAATGTCATGGGACATGGGGGTAGCTCACAAAAACCGCATGGGGGCGTGAGCGACAGAGGGAGAGGTCCAACCAGCTAACCCACTTTACCTGGCTGACAGAATCAAATTTAACTAAACTTCTCTGCTCCAGAGCTGACTGTCAAACGGAGACATATTCAAAAAAAAGATATGACAACTTATGAAAGTCTGGAGGGAGGAGAGCGTTGCACAGCTACTTTGAGGTTGAGATGCACGTGTGTGTGTGAAATATATTTCTAGAAATAAACTTCAGCAAAGTAAATCATAGGATTATGGAAATTGCTTTGGAACATCATTTCGCTATTTTTCTTTTTTTCTCTGTCGCCCTGCTCAAGTGTTGTTCTTCATCCCCGCCTGTCGGTGTTTATCGGAGCCCATTGCGAATGGCGATTACTCGTGACCCGGGTCGTGAAACTTGGAGTTTCTGTCTGCAATGTGCGGCACATCTGCCAAGGATTTCTTTTCGCTCAACCCCCGTATTTTCCGTCTCGTACCGTCTGCTTACATTATCGGATCATCAACTCTTTCGCAACGGAGAGAGCCTTGTTGATGTGCATCTTTAATAAATTAAGACGCCACCATGAGATGTTTACCGCGAAAGTAGCGTCAAAATGAAAATCGCACTCGCAAAGGCATGTTTTTCTTTGTGCTGGCGCCCCTTTAAATGGATGTACACCAAACATTAAGGGATTCAATCACCTCTCAGCACACCCACACGCTCGTTCAGATGTAGCGAACCATTAAGATACTCAATCGCTACCCACCCAAAAAAGGCAGAAAAACAACACGAACGCGTTCCCAAAGGAAATTAATTAACCATGACCTGAAATTCTAGGAAAACCATCCGTTCGTTCATCCACCCCTTGCTCCCGCAAAGAATCCAACACACCAGGCCATGTGATAGAGTGCCTTACTCCCACCACCTCCGAACTATGCATGAGGCCTGCATGAGCTCCTCACACAAACCGAGTCCCATTTAGCTTCTCGGATTTTTTTTGAGCACACAAAAACGTGTATTCCTTTGATTTCTGCTTCAGTTGCAATTTGGACAAAGTAACCATTTACGATGCGGAGTCACCGAACGTATCTTCGATTGTGGATGTAATCTGCGAAGCAGTGCACAACAAAAGGATATTCAGCAATGGCCCGGATCTGCTCATCGAATTCAACGCCAGCTCGAACCAGACCACCAAAGGATTCCGTGGCAAATTTAAGTTTGTCGATGCGATCAAATTGAGAAAGAACCAACGTGAGTCTATCCGCCTTTTTCCCCGCTGTGAAACTGAAGAAAAAAATATATATAAATTTTATCCTTTTATGTTGCAGCAGTAATTGCGAAGCCGCAGCTTAACGAAGTCATCCTTCTTCGGGAGTCCCATGCATTGGCCCACCACCTAAGCAGCGGAAGCAGTTCAACCTTTCCGCTGTCCAGTCCGCAAGGTAAGTCACACACATACACGCAGTCGAACAGCCACATCGCAAGTGTACTCGTCTGCATCCGTCAGCCACCGCCGCCGCTGCCGCGCCTTTTCCGTTTTTATCTACAGTGACTCGCATAAGTTCAAAAGCGAATTATGAGCGAGTAGGAAAAACAGAAGAAGAATTCAATAAAATATTCCAGCATCCTCCTGGCTGCTGGCTGAACGGAAGAGGGAACGAGAGAGAAATCATTGGAAATTGAACCGATTGAAACTAAAGGGTGTTCTTATTCAATTACACCGTTGTGTCCTCCTCCCAGTGCACCAGTGCAGGCTGCACGAATGACAGCAGCATCCGATGTTCTCGCCGTCCAACGACGTCGCCGACGACGAAGAAGGACATCGAATGCTTCCGCTGAAAGGAAACTCAGAACTATCTAATGGATTTACAAAAGCGAGAAAAAAGAAGTAGAAAATCATTCAATCCACCGGCCACGTCCCGCCCCATCCGGAGGTCGGTGCTTTGTTGCCGACCACTGCCGACCTGTGTCCACATAATGAACTAAAGGACACAAAGGATACATTCGGGCGCTTATGAATTGTGATGACATGCAAATTTAGCGTGCAAACCGTCCCAATGACTTTGTAAATATTTTTGTGGATTTTTTTTTGTAATTTTTCCGGACCCGAAAGAAGCCACCTCCTGGACCTGGTCGGCTGGCTTGTTGGCGTGTTGACTTTGCAGAGATTGCTCATGCGTCGGCCGGTGTAAACAGAGCAAATGAATTATTGCGAGCTGTTTGCACATGCATCCTTATTTAATTTTGTAGTGCGCTTTTTGTTTATTTGTTTTGGTGTCGCTAACGGTGTAGGTTTATTTATTTTTTATTTTTTTGCTTTGATTTTTACCGGGCCTAAAGCGATGCTGCTTTGTTTGTCAGCGAGCCTTGGTAACACGTAAAATCAACAGACAGAGAGTTTATTTTGCATTTCCGCACTGTAGCGCATTCGACGGCTTAATTTCATCAATTTAGTGGATAATGGGAAAATAAGCGCCAATGCTGGGATGCAGAAATAATCCCTCGGGTGGAATATTTCATGTATAACAAGACAAAAAGGGATAATGGTACGAGTGACGGCTTACGACAACAATAGGGCAGTGCTCGTGAGGGACTAAGGGCCCACTGTCCCGAGAGCTTTTCAAAATCAAAAGCTTGCGAGGCGATTACCACACCACGTATGTCCTTTATAGTGGCAACTGGGTTTATTGTATACGATGCACATGGTCAGTTAAACAATCGCCCTTAAGCGGCAATCAATTGTGGGGTTTCTTTTTTCTGTTTTGTTTCCCTTAACCAGATTATAATTGGCTGGCCAGTGAAATATTGAAATAAAATTATCTGTATTTTTATGAAACCCCATCTTTCGCCCGAACTGGCAACTGCGACACTGCCAGGCATTCAATCAAAAGTTGCCCAACAGATTCTGTATCTGAGGTTCGGTCTTCCTGAAGAGGATGGAATTCGAAGACCCTCTTAGCTGCAGCTTTGGTGGGATCAATGTGGCCGACACAGTCTTGTCGACGGATATTTGTCTTCCCGACTACATTCACATCTGGACAAGAATGCTTACGTCTTCTCCTCCAAGCCACTTCCCGTAGACATATCTTTCCTTTCGAATGCGTAAGGAATCAACTCGGTTGTTTTACTTATCGTTCGACCTTCAGCTCGCGGTTGCGGAAGGAAAGTTTTGTCTCTTTAAGTCCGGAACACCGGTTGAAACTTGTACAATTCAAGTTTGCTCCGAAGTCCGAGGTACACAAACTAAACATACCTCTGTAGCTATCCCTGTTGATCGGTGTGACAGAGTGATTCTGACTCGACAGCACACATGTCCTCACTGACATTAAGCCAACTCGTTTCACCTGATCTTCAATCACTGCCCAGTTATGTACCACAGCATTTAGTGGTATTCCAAGAGTTGCCCATTTCATTGCCAAATTTTCATATCGAGAAAAATGTCCGCAGAGACTAGTTTTAATATCCTAATTATGGATTTCACATTTTTACTGAAAACGTCTCATAAATGGTATAAACTCTGAACAGACTTCTTCTGACATTTGGACCATATCAAATTTCAGCGAGTTTTGTAGTATACTCTTGGGATGAGTGCTGTGATTTTAACAAATTTAAATTTTGAATGACGTCATTCAAAGATCAGACAAAGTCATGAATGATTACACCGCGCGAGCAAAGAATGACGTCTAAATGTCATTGATGAACGCGTTCAAATATAAGGTAACATTTTACAATTTTATGTCATTTGGAACTTTTCCTGCCACTTCGTATGATTTTGTCAGACAGGTCATAATTCCGGTGGCATCTAGTAAACAAATTTCGAAAATGAATCTGGCGTAATCAGGCCGTGGCAAGGCCAAAATCTCACTTCGACTAAATGACATGCCCTGTCTTGTCGACTTTGGTGTTGGTTGGTTCAAGGGAGCAGTGTAACATTGACGGGAAAAATAAGAAAAAATTGTGTTGCATCAGGTATGACCAACGTCCCCATATTCGTTTCGCTGAAATGCATGTCATTTATCATTTGGAAAATACATTTATATTAAAATAATTTAATTCGTGCGTTTTTTTTTTCAAAATTTGAACGTTTATTTAAGAAAAAAATGTACAGTTGTATTATTCAAAGTATTGCCCATCTAAGCTAAGACGTTTTCGCATCTTTCTGACAATATGTGGATCCTATGCGCCGGCTTGGCAGCCAAGAATTAATCAAGCCAATTTTTGATATTCCGCTCTGATGTGAACCGTATTTCAGTGAGGGCGTTCTGCATCGACCGGGACAAATGGTAGTCAGAAGGGGCAAGGTCTGGGCTATAACACAGGTGGGGTAAAACTTCCCATCCGCTGTTTTCCAAAAAGTTCTTAACCGGAATGGCAACGTGGGGCCGAGTGTTGTCATGATGGAAAATTACTGCCTCGTGTCTGGTCGCATATTTTGGGCGTTTTTCGGCTACTGCTCTCTTCAAACACGTTAATTGTGTTCGGCAGTGTTGTCCATTGATGGTTTCACCCTGTTTTAGCGGCTCACACCCTTCTGATCCCACCAAATACAGAGCATTACCTTCGCCCCACGGATATTCGGTTTTGCCGTTGATTTGACTGGATGGCTAAGCCAAAATCACCACTTTTGGCACGTTCGCTCAGTTCACCATAAACTTTCACCAATGTTAAAGAAAACTCCTGACTTTCGGCAGCAGTTTTCTTCACATTAAAGTAATGCAGAGGAACTCCCCTCAAAAACGCTTTTTCAGGCACAAAGTTCGACACATGACACACGAAATGTACTGCAATGACGTACAGTGACAGTAGTTTTCCAACGCATGTTCCAATGGAATAATACAATTACGTCATCTCTTAGCAAACCGCAAGAATATAATACATAATATATAAAATAAGTTATAGACCCAATATTTAATCATTATTATATTATTCCTTATTGTAGCTTATTTTTAATTTTTTAATTAATTTATAATCTTCAACCTATTTCGAACATTTTAAATTTGCTTGAATTTGTTTAAGCACTTCTGGTTGTGTTTCATGCACAGTACTTAAAAGGCCTTGCGCAGTCTTAAAATATGAAGAAAGTCATATTTGAATTGATCAAATTTTAGGCTTGATTTGATTTGAATATTTCTGCAATTAGATAGATTTGAAATTGCCGCATAGTGACCAAATTGTCTCATTTTTGTTTTGGATTTGCATTTTGCTAGAATTTTTTGGCATGCATACTGCTCTGTTTTCGCTCTCGCTCTGAATCTGTCTGATGTCTTATAACCTCACCGCAACGTCACGTTCGCTCGGGTGGTCCTTGACATTTTTAGTAGGATACACGTAAATAATTTGTGTAAGTCGGAATCCGAAGTGCAGTATGATGGAGATACCCAACTTCTACCTCTCTTGTCCCTTTGCATTTTTGACAACCATTTTTGATATTATTTTCTTAAGTTAAATTGACCAATCAAAGAACGGCATTTATGTTATTTCGTGAATAACTGTCAAAAAGCCTCTGAAATTCGTAGATGGGCTAGGGGTCTATCAGCTGTGCAGTTAGGCATCTCTATTATACTTCATTTCTGGTGCAGTAGTATGACACTACTTTTTTTTCGTATTTTTCATGATCTAAATGACAAAATAGAGCAGTGCGAAAAATTCACTATTGAAATTGTCATTAAGAGCGAGCGCGTAAGCACTAGCCTCATAAATTGGAAAAAGAAAAGCACAATTGATTAAAAACTGAAACTCAAGCCCGGATGACACTACGTGTTTTTCGGATTTTTCACAATTTGAATTGCAATTTTTCCAAAAACAGGCAACATGTTTTTTTGTGGAAAGAGACAGCAATTATTTTGGCTTCATCCATATAATTCAGCAGCGAGCAGCTTGTGTTTGGACATTTCATCCGGATTTCTGTGTTTGAAAGCCTGTACCTTGCACACAAACAGTGTATAATCCTTGGCAATCAAATTACTGCCTCTTTCCCAAAACTTGTTGCCTCTTCTACAAATATCCGATTTAATGTATTAAAAAAATGTAGTGTCATATGGGCGTAAGCGCAAGCATTTCATTTCTAGGTAGAGCTACTCCGCAGGCTTTTTGACAATTTTTAAACATTTTTCTTTTGAATTTATTCTTCTGTTTGAATTTATCGCAAACTCAGACGATTATTTGTGCAAGTGCAAACGAACCCGGATAATAGCACAAACCGTCTAATAGCACACTCTCGCGAAAGCATTTGTCTTTTTTGTACATTTTGTACTGACGCAAATAACACATAGCTTAATAGCACAACCCGCTTTAATTCACACCAAAAATATGACAAAACAAACAGTCCACGATCCTACAGGTGCCATAATTCATTTGCTTTCCAAGAGAGAGATTTTGGTTTTGAAATTGACTCAAAACATAGGTACCTACATGTGGTTATACTTTACACTGCATTTGAATTCCTACCTATCCTGGAAGTTTCCCATTATTTTTATTTGTGTGCATGTATGCGAGCTTGCTAGAATTTGGGAAGTCAACCCTTTTATTGGGTTCTAGCATTTTTGAAACAGTATGTAAGAAAGATCGTATAAAAGAACAACCCGATTGTCACAACATGCCAAACTAAAACTGAACCTGCTTCATAACATTTTCGTAGGCTGGATAAAACGCGTAGCAACGCAACGACTATCAAAGACCGACCGTTGCGATTCAGCCATTAGACTTAACCCTAGTTCCTAACGACCCAATCATATCTGTCTCAGAATGATGATGTCTCATTTTCTGACCATCGATACAGCCAATTCTCTCTAAACTTCAATGCACTTCCAATCCGGAATTGCCGAAACTCCAAGAAGACTGGATCGTTTATAAAAACCTCCTCCACGAAATGCTAGACATAAAAATCATCGCAGACCCATGCTCTTTAGACGGAATTGAAGAAGAGAGAGAGCAGTGAGAAGAATCACAGCAGCTATGAATTCAACGTAACGTTGTGGGTCGGTGCGACGACCCCTACGCACTTGAGCCTACCTTGCCTAGGTTCGAGTCCTGGTACGAGAAAAATAATTTTCACGACCCCCAATTCCATCGAGTCACTGACAGTCAGGGTTGCGTAGATGTCACATTTTTAGATTTGTATACATTTACCATATAAAGGTGTATAGAAGTATATATATATATTTTTACACGTTTATGGTATAGTTAAACGGAAACGTTCTTAGGCGACTGCGTCCCTAGCTGCTCCGGAGTGATGCTCTTCAAATAGTCTACGATTCGGTAGACGGAACTCCGTTCTCTGTATTGAGGGACACCTTTCGAGAGTTCGTCAGTTCTGCTAATTGAATGGCGCTGAATACTTGATCTGGTTTTTGGTGCTCTGCATGAGATTTTTAGAGGCACAAGTTGCGGAGTTGGCCGGTTTCATGGGCTCCGGGACTTCAGTACTGTAGTATAAAAATTAAATTTGTAACATCCCTGTCAGCAACGATTCTGTCACTAACAAGTCGGTGAGCAACGACAGCGCCACCTAACTGTGTAGAACTGAACTTAAAGATATGAAAGGAATAACATTACGATTCTCTGATCTCGAGTCAAGTCTGTCACTTTGGTCTTATTTCAATTTGCTACAATATATATTTTTACACTTTTATACACCAGCAATATTGTTCAGATGTATTATACACACCGTTATACACGTAAGAAAGTGTGTATAACCCGTCGACTATTATATGTCAAAAGCCCTGCTGACAATGCCAAAGGATTATATAACCGTCTGGAAAAAGCTTCTCAAATTGACCGTTCGGTGTCGGCATAAAATTATAGATCCCATCCACACGTGCTAGAACAATAGCACTCTCACCATGAATGGTTGATGAGAAGCCTGGCCCTGGCCCTCTACGGTCTGTAGAGGCACCCATATGATATGAATTCTGGCTCCCCTACAGCTTGAGCTGTAAATATGAAGAAGAAATGCTGACCTATCAGCAAAGTAAGCAGGAGCTGTGGGGAAACAGTGGACTGCGATCTCTACAAGAAAATTCTTAAAAACTACAAAAACGAGGTGAAGACCGCGCAAAGAGAAGCCTGCTCGGCGCATACTAAAGAGCGCGGTCGGCAGAGACACCTATTCTCGAAGTGATCGAAAGGAGAATGAAATGGGCTGAGGAAACCCTATAACGCCTAATCGACACACACTTCCCTGCGAATAAGGATCCCAGTGAATTTGACAGCAGTAATTGGCCAATCGAACTACATTACAGTAGAACCATGTCAGATGGATCCTCCCAGGCCCAGTACAGCTCCAGGTTAATAGTTTGGAGCCCCACAAATTCCCAGGCTTCGACGACGTCGGCCATGTAGAACTATAGCACGGTCTAGAGGTACTATCGCCGAGGTTAAGGACCATTTTTAACGTATTCCCTCCCAAATTGTGGACTAAAGCTAGAGTGGTATTCATATCAAAGAGTGGGAAAGCCACACACAGCTTACCAAAGGACACCGGTCCCATAACCCTTTCTTATTTTCTCTTGAAAACAATGGAAAGAATAGTGGATCTAGATAGCCAGAGAAGGTATCAACAGAAACAGCACTTCACTCCCTAGTCAGCACCATTGAAAAATCCCTCAACAATAGGGAGTGTACAATGGTTGCTTTTCCCGACATGGAGGGTGCTTTTAACAATGTCTAACTTGAAGTGATGATTACCGCGCTAGAAAGACATTAAGACATTAACAGAGAGTATTCGCAAAAGGATAAGTAATGCCCTAGCACGAAGATTTATCCATTCTGAAATAGGTCGTCGCAATTTAACTCGAAGGATATTCAGGGGAACGCCACAATGGGATATACTTTCCCCTCTTCTCACGATATTGGTAGTGGACGAAATACTTAAGGCAGTGAGTCGTGCAGGCTGTAAGCCAATTGCCTACGCAGGCACTAAGCACGGGCAAGTTTCTTCACACCATGAAAGCTATTATGAATACTTCACTAAGCAAATTAGAACCCGGCTAAAACAGAGCTTGTGCTGTTCACAAGAAGACACAAAATACCTCCAATAGGGCCTCCAAAGTTAAAGAAAAAGGAACTAAGTTTCGCTAGTGAGGCCATATACTTAGGAGTGATTTTATGCTATAAACCGACATTAAGGAACGGAAAACACGTGGGGGGGATCCTCAGTCACAAATGGAGACTGAAACCGAATGGCTTACTGGATGTACACAGCTGTTGTCAGACCAATTTCAACATGCGGTATCGTTGTTTGATGGCCAGCACTGAGGAACAAAGCCAATTTCGTTCCACAACCCTCAGCTGCGATGGAAACCATGCTACAGAATCTTCCCGTGGACATCTTCTTCCCATGGGAAGCTGACTGGGGCAGATCAGACAACCTATGACACGCAGAAATAATCAAAAATGCGAGGATACCGACGCATGCAGACTATATAGCGTCCTCTTTAGGCTTCCAGTTTGGGTACAAAACGCTTATCCCAGGCAGAGAAGACTGGCATTTAGTAAGAAAATACAGAGAAGACAATACACAGAAGGCACCGGACAGGAGGGAAGGGGTATTTCCTTCTCCCTGCCCAAACACTGCAGTGTATTCCAGGCAGAAGTAAAATCTACCCAAGAGCCTGTCCGCTTACTATCAATGAACCCGATAGACCGGTTATCTATTGCTACGTAAATAGACAGTCAGGCGACCATTAAGGCTCTGGATACACCATCAATTAAATCAAAGATGGTAGAACTTTGTTGTTGGAAGATAGCAGTCAGATGCAACCTGACCCCATGCCGGGCCCCAGAGCATAGTGATATTCCAGGCAACGAATGGGCCGACGAGTTAACAAGAACATGGCAAATAATCTGGAAACCTAATGCCACTCACTTCAAGTAATAAACACCTTGTAATCTACAGATGCCATCAACACCGCCAATAGAAGATGGATGGAATTAGATGCTTGTACAACCCCGAGGCTTACCTGGCCGTCAATACATCCAGGGAATGAAATGAGTAATGTTGGGGGCATTATAACCGACCACTGCCTTCTCATTATGTACGCCAGAAGAATGGGAGTTACTACGGCGAATTCTGCACAAGCTGCAGAGACAGGAAGAGGAAACTACACTTCGAATTCTCGGCACTTGTCCAGCTCTTGCAAAAACAAGAAATAATGTAGCTACTCTTTCAACAGCCTGGAAGAATTGCCACACATTATGATACAATACATAGCTAAGTTCATCGAATTGGCTGCATTGGAGTGGAATATTTCACAGGAGTGGAATATGCAGTATAGGCCACTAGGCACCAGTAGGTACCTATCAGGTGTTAGTGTAGTCCCTTTGAATAAATGAGAAACCGGTGCCAATCACCGAGCAGTGATATCACAATCGATCTATCGCCAGGATCTAAATGGGTCACAATTGCTACAGTTGTGATAATCACCTCAACCTAACCTAACCTACTATTTAACTCAATCATATTTCTCTGAAATCTATTGGGTATATAACATAATTCGTGTGGTTTGCTAAGAGATGGCGTAACTTGTATTATTCCATTAGGACATGCGTTGGAAAGCGACTGTCATTGTACTGGCGAAAATCATCGTATTTTGTTTATGGTGAACATGCGCTAGCGGAGCGAACGTGCTAAAAGTGGTTTGCACGATTTAGAAGTGATGATTTCGGCTTGGCCAACCAGTCAAATCAACGGCAAAGCCGAATATCCATGGTGCGAAGGTAATGCTCTGTATTTGACGCTAAAACCGGGTGAAACCATCAATGGACTACGCTACCGAACACAATTAATTCGTTTGAAGAGAGCAGCAGCCGAAAAACGCCCGAAATATGCGACCAGACACGAGGCAATAATTTTCCATCATGACAACGCTCGGCCCACGTTGCTATCCCGGTTAAGAACTATTTGGAAAACAGTGGATGGGAAGTTTTACCCCACCCGCCTTATAGCCCAGACCGTGCCCCTTCTGACTACCATTTGTTCCGGTCGATGCAGAAAGCCCTCACTCAAATACGGTTTACATCAGAGCAGAATATCAGAAATTGGCTTGATTCATTCTTGGCTGCCAAGACGGCGCAATTTTTTGAGATGGGATCCACAAATTGCCAAAAAGATGGGATAAAGTCTTAGCTTCAGATGGTCAATACTTTGAATAATACTATTGTTCATGTTTTTCTTAAATAAACGTTCGTGTATCGAAAAAAGCACGAATTAAGTTATAGACCATTCCCTGTCTTACCTCACTCCACACAGTCACCCTAATACGTACCAATTGATCGTCGCTACTTGGGACCGGAAACGGCAACCAAAGCAACACAAGTCCAATCTCTACTCCCTCGACTATGCTAAGAGAATGACCATCGTCTAAACCAATGAATCTTCATACTACTCCCCTACAAGTCAATCCATTCCATATCGTTCCTCCTAAGAGTATGCATTACCTTTTCGTAGCAATTCACATCGACAACACTCCGAAAAAGCTTTTCATACAAAATCGCCGAGCTTTCTAATGGAATTTGTTATATTAATATGTGAGTCTCCTCGTTTTGTGTGTTCTGTTTTGGTCCTCACTCGTGCCTGTTTCCAACCAAGCGGAGTGAATTACTTTCACAGGAAACCATACACACACACACACATCCACTCATTGAGTACTTTTTCGTCGTCCTCCTGACACACAAACACACTCAGGTGCACAAGCACACACACCCATGTACGCAGAGAAGCACATTGACTCCAAGCAGGGGGCGCGCTTAGGTTTCGGCTCTGTGGCGCTGCATGCCATCGACATCAACGCCATGGGGCTAGGACGAAACAAAATCACAAAAGCACCCAATGACCCCACACACTTCAGCGTTGCGTTGTCGGGGTGCGAGATTGAGAAGTGAACTCCAGTAAGATGCGGGAATATGCCTAGATATAGAACATATACTCATCATCACCATCATTGCCATCATCGTCAACATCAGCAGGAGCAGCAAGGAGCAGCTTCACCATTCACCAGTGTTGTAGCGCAGGCAGTCGTCGTGGAAGTGACAGTGGCAGTATCGGTGGCAACGGCACCAGTAACAACCAGTATTACAGTATCATCCCCCGACGAGACGAGACGAGTTTTTCGAGAATTCGCATCGCATCCTTTCGGCTCGTCCTTTCGGGTAGTCTTCAACGAGCAGCTCCCCAGAGCAGAGCATAACTTTTGGCTCGCTTGTCGGCGGTGGCGGCGGCGGCGTTGCGCTTTTGTGAGTGAGTTTCGGTTAATGGTTGGATGGTATTACAATCCCGGTGGTATTTCGCGAAAACCTCGTATTGCTGTGTTGTGGCGTGGTGTTTCGTAATGTTGTCGTCGGGCCCATTCTTGGCGCTTAGTGAAAATCCGCGAAGTTTCAAATGAGTTTCGAACTTTTTGACGCGACCAACGGCATGGTGTATCGAGCACCCCTGAAGGGGCATTTTTACACGGCATTGTGCCTGTTCCTTGTGCTGTTCGCCTGTAATATTTGCGTACCACGTCAAGGTCGCAGCGCACCGGAAATCATAACAATGGCACATGTGGTGACGGAAACTAATATTCTCCTCATTCGGAGCTCCGGTAAACGTTCATTCTTCTTCCTTGTTCGTCCTTAATGGACCTTTTTTTATTGCATGTGCATACATTTGTTGTTTAAGTGTGTATATTTTTATTTATTTATTTTTTTTTGTTTACGATTACAACAAATACAAACAAAGATTCCTACGACTTAAGCTTATTTCATAAATATCCACTCGATGTGCGATGATGGACGTGTGGGCGTCTTTTGGGAGGGGCGGGGGCCTGATGTCTGGGTGGTGATTATGTTTTGTGTGTGTGTGTGTGTGTGTGTCGATGCTCGGGGGAGGCTCGGGGGGAGAGATGATGCCTTTTAGAGATTTTATAGACTACTTCTTCTAGGCGGCTGCTTGGCACTAAATTCCTCCTGGAAATTCCATCCCGATTATTTTTCGAAGAATGCTTTGAACACGACCATCAGTAGCAGACAGATTCCGGAACCATAGACAGTTAGAAGCATTGCCGAGTGCAATATCCTTAACCTGTGTGGGTGTGAGGAGGAGAGGAATGAGCAAGAACAAAACGATTAGCGGCAGCGCCCAGCACATTTTGAATGAGCGGCATTGCAATGCTGGCTGGTCTTACCTTCGGAGGAGCTTAATGCCCTTCGGTATCGTCTTCGGTTCCTCCTTGGCCAAGTAACGACGGACACCGCACATGCTGTGGTAGAATTGTCGGCTCCATACGATTTGCTTCATGTCGAACGGATACAACTCGTGATCCGTTTCCGGCAGCTTGTCCCATATCTTCTTGATGTTGTCACTCGTGAATGTCCAGTCGTTCTCGGCAAAGTAATTCAGTAGCGAACAGGATTTGTGAATTTTCTTGTACATCTTTAGCATTCTATTCAGTGAAAGAGCAGACACTCAGTGTGAGAAAGGGAATGGGCGAAGCGTGGGAATGGTAGCCTTTTGTGCTTGCCAGGATGTGGATGTGTAGGGGGATTCATTGTCACTCACCTTCTTTTGCGCCCCATTAGGATGAGACAAAAGTCAAAGATCACCGCCGGGATTATGTGGTAGAAGAAGCATAGAACTGCGTACCAGAACTTGGACTGCGTTACTGTGAGGCATGGATACCACAGCATGCGAGAGAATGGCATCTTGACACCATCTGTGAGGGCGGATGTCCTGTAGGCCTCCCATTGGACAAGATTCTCCGAGTCCGGAACGAAGTTGTAGATGGGTGGCACTGTAGCTCTGCGGATGGTAAAGGTACAAATGAATGATTTAGTTATGCTCTCTAAGCCTGTGGCTGTGGGTGTGAATGCATTTAATTTTTTGGAAAGGACACGACTGCCTGTGTGTGTGGGGTGTGTGTAGGGGTGGATTATAAGGCATGTCCCTTGACAAATGGCCTTGTTAATATACTCTTTGTCCCTCGTCTGGAACGCCCGGTGGAGCTGCAGTGTGTGCAGCTATGGCTTTCAGTTCAGGTGTATTGTCGAGAAGGTAACAAAGCCAACGAGGGGGTTGCTTTGTGTGTCCTTAGGATGCTGAGCATAGACATCTTGTCTGTCGTCACGCCGAATGGATATTACTCTTCTCCTTGGTGTTTTCTGTTTTTTTTTTTTTTTTTTATCTCAGCTGCACGACACGAATTTTGAGCAGCGGCCGAGGACTGGTGGATGTGTGGGTGGATGAGTGAATGGTTGTATGGGCAGATGAAGAGATATATCTTTAAAATGTGACCCTGTTGGCGGAGCAGAGCATCTATCCTAACTTATGTCTGTTTAACGGTCAATGTAACAATTTGTACGTGTCACGTAGCCGGGTCGCTGCGGTACAGTTCATGTAATGGAGGCTTTTACGAAATAGGCCAGAAGACAATTTTTCCAAGCTGCCTCCCTCGGCCCCCACCCCATGTGGGTGTTAGTCAAACGTGCGGTTATCCTTCGAAGAAATGCTTGCTGCAAAGTATGGGGGCGAGGTCTTGCGAGCAATTTGTGAAGCGGCTGCAATAAATTGCTTGGCTGATTGACTAGTGGTGTTTTTCTTTTTTCCTGTGATGTGGAGGGAAACGCAATCCATCTGCGGAAGCTATTTGCAGGATGTGTGGACTTTATTGGGCGTTCGATTGTATTTAAGTGCCTCATTTGGGGTCGCAGGAATCGAATAAGTTCGCCTGATTGTGCGAACTACAGCGCAGCGTGTCCGTGAAGGTGTGTCATAAAGGCGAATATCTCATATTCAACGATCAGCACGAACTCGGGGGTTAACATTTATGACGGGACGAGGTATAAAAACATGATTGCCCACTTTATGAACTCTTAAATGGTGGGCGGTGTCGGCCCCGAAGGTGGAGATTTAATAATATTCCGTCTCGTTTTGATAGCTTGCAGGATTTGCCCCATACCTTGGCAAATAAAAGGGATTCCGAATGGGACAAAGGATGTCTTCATTAGAATTACAATCTCTTTTCGGGGGATCATAGTTTGCCGATGGAATGCTGTCGAATAGTCTTCGCATTTTTTACGACCATCAACACACACTCGCATCGTCTCTTACGACACGTCGCCGTGTGGACAAAGTTAATGTGTAACGATGTTATTTCGCGTTGCAAACGCGATAAATTTGAAGAGCACAGATTACTCCGCCTGGGGTAGGTCATGGGTTGGCTCTTGATGTGCACAGTGTGACTACTAAAGCTGTCTGCGGGGTTCTCCTCAGTCAATGATGGATCTTCAAGAGGAACGATTTGAGCGCACGTTTGATGGGGATATGTACGGAGCGCCATTCAATTGGGTAACGGCTTCGTTGGGCATACACTTAAGGGAGGCATTCCTTTGTGTGAAACTACTCAATGCCAATTTGCCTGCTTGTGTGCCTTCAGCTGCCCAATAATTCGGCATACGCGTTTGGAATAGAAATCGGAGGGGCAACTTGTTGAGGGGGCAATAACAAGGAGGTTTGCTCATAAGCTCGTTGAAATGGGGAATATTTAAAAATGAGGGGCAACAATGCTGTGTCGAAACGGACAAAAGAAAACTTTGTACTGGTCGGCATAGAACATTATTGGATTTTTTTTTAGAAAATTTAGGACAGTCTAAAAATACTTTTCACAAATATATGAATAATGATATTAAGCAGAGTGTCCATAGAGTGATGTGCGAAAGAAAAGAACCGTTTGGTGAGAGACCTTACTCTGGGTCATGACAAAAAAAGGCTTGATTGAGACCGTTGTTATTGTTTTTAATCTATATTTTGATTAAATTCTACTCTAAAATATGGCCCAATCTGGTTAGTTTTGGTTTCGCCTGGCCAACGAACATTGAGCCATTTCGCAACTATTTTGGAAGGGATGTACCCTTCGGCAACATTGCTTCAAAATTGATTTTCATATGGAGCAGTTATTTTTTGAGGATAGGCCTTAAAATTATTTTAATCCTTCGTCTGGTGTGTTTCTGCTCTTTCTTTCGCCATTGCTAAGGAACCAAAACACTGACTGACACTGACTTTGAAGTACAGTTGAACCTCCACTAGTCGAATAGTCACGGGAATACATAGTGTACGAATATTGTGTCCAGAAGCATTCGTTTGACTTTCTAATCGACTTAAGGATGTTCGACTTACGGAGGTTTAATTGTATTTCAAAACTTTTGTTACTGCCAATTTTAGTCTATATCGAGTACAGTACAGCATTGCTAGTCCGGACACCTCTCTATTTCGGACACTTTCAAAATGTTCCCTCTACAGTCTGGGCAGAGTATTAAAATGCGTTCATATTTTAACTCTGTTCTATGTGTGTGCTCATACAATTACGAAAATACGCCCACTGCTTGTGTTTCTTGCTACATATATTCTTATGAGAGGTGACACATAGACCAACGCTGCCGCTGACACGACGGATGTTTGTGCTCAACTTTAAAGTGTTCTCTCTCTCTCCATCGGCGTTGACATTGTGACCAGAAATGAAGTATGATAGAGACGCCCAATTTCACACCTGATTGGCCCCTAGTCCATCGACGAATTTGAGCGGCGTTTAGACAGTTATTCACGATATAACGAAAAGGCCGTTCTCTTATTGGTCAATTATGCTTAAAAAATGGTTGTCAACAATTTTTTAGGGGCACGAGATGTAGAAGTTGGGCATCTCTATCATACTTCATTTCTGGTCGAAGTATTCATTGTGTCATCCCTTGCTTCAGGTACTTCACCATGAGCGTAGGCATTGATGCTACGCAAGTAAAGTGTTCTCTGTGCCGGAGCCTTAAAACGAGGGGTTTGAAAAGTTTGTGGTTGTCCACTTCATTTTATCTCTTTCTCTGTAGTCCGAACTTTTTGCTATTCCGGACACACCCGAAACTTTGTGTGTCCGGACTAACGAGGCTTTACTGTAGGTATAAGTTTTATTGTACCACAATTTAAGGCAAAATTAGATACTAGCTCGAAATTGTTGCTGTTCTTAGTTAGAAAATAAGCTGCCAGCTAGAAAAGCCGCTAAATTACAAGAATATCTTTAACTGTATTTTTTTGGCGACCGTGCCTTGTATATTTTTGCGTCGACCCCTACGCACTAGAGCCTACTTTGCCCAGGTCCGATTCCTGATACGAGCAAAATTTTCAGGGCCCCACTTCTTTCGACTCATTGACAATGTTTTTTTTTCCATCACATGGCATACAAAACACTACGTTCTCTAAGTGTTAACTGCCAATATCTCATCTCATCTACCGATATTGCATCTCATAGATTTAAGACAAGATAAACCGTATTCTTTAAAGATAGTGCATGGATAACATTTTTAAACACCAATCGAGACAAGCTAAAATCGTTTCAAGTTCGTTGCAAAGTTCATTAAAAGTGTTTACACACCTTGTAATAGGTTCAGTACAACCATAGTTGGTTCTATGCCTCTTATCGTATAGTAAATTTCTCACACGAAGAGATCTATATATTCATGAGAAAAAGTAAATCTGGTGAATTTACACGGCAATTCATAATGTCGCGGATGAACATGGCTGACGCTGCCTTACGCCTGAAACTTAAGGTTTGCTTCAGGGAGTTCTTCGAAGGAATATAATTTACGGACAGCATATCTTGTGAAATTGTATTGTACTCGTTCGAATCTGAGTTCTTATGTATCATATGGGGAATCAAAAAATGATGGAAGACTATTCTACATACGGTCTGACTAACGAACAATAGATGGACTTAAGACTAGTTATATACCGAAAAGCTTTACTCTTTCTTTTCAGAAAACCTAACATAGCATTAGACTTCGCAATTGTATAATCATAATGTAATGCAAAATTTAATTTAGTATCAAAAATTACACCCAGATCTGTAACCTCTTCTAGGCGAGGTCTATCTAAGTCTGTGATCATTTATGAAATAATCATAGACAATCGGGGATGTAATTCGATATGCCGTAAAAGTATTACATTTTTGAATATTCAGCTCTAGTCCGTTGTGCTTGCACCATTTCACTAGCGCATCGATATCTAATTGGGAATTAGCACAATCGTTAAACTACACAATTTAAAGTTGTCTGCGAATGTTAAAATTTTACAATATTTGAAAATTTCTTGAACATCATTTATGAACAAAAGAAAGAGTAATGGCCCCACATAGCTACCTTGTGGAACGCCCGATATAACTTTTATTACTCGAGATCTAAAACTACCGATCTTTACCAATTACTTCCTGTCCTTTAAGTAATTGGAAAACCACATTGACAAACGGAATCCCAAAAACTTAAGCTTGTTTAAAAGCAAAGTGTGATGTACTTTACATCAACTTGTAATTGATTTTCTAAATTTGTGTAAGTGTAATTTGAAAATAATGGTTAATTAGTTGCCATGCTGGTTATTAGAAATAATTTCTCTTACAATACTTTCGTATAACAATGCTCAAAGAGTATATGCGTATATATACCGTCTGGAAAATGCTTCTCAAATCGGCCGCTCCTAGTCGGCTTGAAACTGTTGGTCCCTTCCACTCGTGAAAGAACAATAGCACGCACAACACGACTGGTTTACGAGAAGCTAGGCCCTGACCCCGAAGCCTCACGCATATTATTATTAGTTCTTGTTTTAATAATTACCAGCTGTGATGTCAATAGTAGCTTCACAAGAAATTATAACTTAACAAAAATGAATTTGGTCAAAAGCTCAACTAATGTAATAATGAGGCATATCTGGGAAGTAACGTGCGTTCTTATTATTTTGCACAGCACTGTATGTAGCAGGAATCAATTTATAGGGATATTAATCTTCTTTGTCTCTTTCTTCCGACAATTTGCTCTAGTAGTTCTTGCTGGGTCTGTGGGCACGAGGGAGTTTCCTTCGAATTTGATAATCTCTGGCTCCGAAAAAAAGTGGATTACAGTATAAAAGACTGATAGAAACGGGGTTACTTGCAATTATATCATGAGTTGCGATTACTGCGTCAATAATGATTCGAGAACGTACTGTATCTGGAAATGCTCGTTATTCGAGCGATATTTCAAACCTGCAGCTTAACAAAACTGCTTGTGTCTGTATTGAACGTTGACTAGTTGCGTTTGAAATTAATTATTTCGCAGTTGGAATATTTGAAAACAGTTGGAGAAAAACGGGTTCAACACGGTTTTGTTGTTGAACTCCATTTATAAACAATCATTCATAAATCATAGTAATGCAATAACACATGCATGGCAGTGCTAAACATAAAGCGACACAATTCCGTTTTAACATACGTGTACATACAAGTACGCATATTTACCAATTAATCACAAACTTTTCGATTTCCTAGATTTCAGAAGTCATTAATTGCATGTTAGTTCTGAACGCATATCACATTTATATTTTGCAGCAAAATTGTGCGTAAGCCCACATCGGTGGATAGCGACGTGACGGTCGCAGCACTTTTGTCGGGCTAATTGAGTGGTCCGTCTATGGGAATTTTTTCCATTTTTTTTTTCGATTCATTCTGCGGTCGTGAGAGACTGTCCTCTCAAGTGGAGAGTCATAGGAGCCTGCCTTCACTGTATTTCCACTATTCACAGCTCGTATAACTTCAGCTTTAATTTTAACGATCAACTGAAGAACACAAACCACCTTTTCACACTTCAAATATTAACGCCTTACATCGAATAGGGGGATCAGGTAAATAAGATTCACAAGTCAAAAGGCTGGCTCTTTAGAGACGGAGAACTTAAAGCTGGCAACATTGTTCGCTGTCTTGTTCGCTGATTTGACAGTTCTCGCTTGTTTTGGCGTTCGTTTTTTTTGGCAATTAATAGAGGAATTTCGCGTGTCGTGGCATATGTATTACAATTTGTACTTTATTTACAAGAGTGTTGCTCTGAAAGATGGAACCATTGGTCCACATGTCTTCAAAGATAACGATGGTCAAAATGCAACAACGCAACAAGACAACTTTCCTCGTGTTAATGCTCAAATTCAGGTCGTATGTGCAAGTTTAAGCTACAGATCACGCCCTGTTGGAGAGCTGGAGAATAGCCACGGTGTTCAAATCTCCGCTTCTCTTAAGGATCCAGCTACTTAAACACCCTTTACCTCTCTTTCCCCTAGATGTTGTTAATACTCTTCTTAATCACCCCTATCGTGGAATACCCCGGAAGGAATTATTCGTCGGGGAAAATATTTCGGCATCGTCGAAGCCGTGAAGTGAATAGTTCCCCGTGTCGGTAATGTGTATGAGGTCCATTGTGTAGCGGAAAACTTTCGGATCGGATCTTTCCCGAAGAAAGGGACATTTCTCATCCGCATCAGAATAGTTGCGGATTTCATACGATCCGGTTGACTTGCAAACAGTGTTGGGACTTACAAATTTCAAAATGTGCTGGATTCCGAAGAAAATGAGAAGCGGATTTGAAACAAGCGTGATATTATTCTTATACAATTCCACATACAAATTAACAAAGAAGTCTTATAACTGACGACAGTGTTAACAAAATGTGATCACAGAGGAGAGTGAGGAGCTGTTGGGGAGCGTTAACGTGGTACAGTCTTACAAAAAATTCGAATTAATGAAAGTTCGAATTAACGAGTTGGAGCCATGGACGAAAACGAAATGTGTACTGACACGGCATTATTTTGTAAAGAAATTAGTGATTTTTTTATTTGATTGAATAACTTCCATCCCACGTGGTCATGAGCATTGTCTATGACATCACTGTTCACTGTTCACTTCCGTTCTAAGTAAATGTTGGTACCGCTTTCGATTCTTCTTCATCTTCGCTTTCATTGTTGTTACTTGAATTGGAATTTGCCACAATTCCGTCGTCACACAGAGCACCGCAGACTTCAACATGATCGTCAAAATGTATAAAATCCTCGAACGTCACAGATTCGCCAACCTGAGAGGTTGAATTTGTCACTTACGTTGTTCACATCCCATACATCACAATCCAAGGTGATTAAAGCTCGCTGGAAACAACAGCTGGGCAAAGAACAGAGAACTAAAAACAAAAACGGCACACAAAATTCGAATGACTGAGAGGTGAGTAGCTCTGTTGCTGGCTGCCCGACTTAGCCATCACTTCGAATTAACGAGCGAATAAAAACGCATGAGTTTTGTTCGATTTTTTTGAGTATCAGTTCGAATTATCAAAAACGGCACACAAAATTCGAATGACTGAGAGGTGAGTAGCTCTGTTGCTGGCTGCCCGACTTAGCCATCACTTCGAATTAACGAGCGAATAAAAACGCATGAGTTTTGTTCGATTTTTTTGAGTATCAGTTCGAATTATCGAGCTCCACACTCTCCTCCGTTTTCACATTTTGTTAAAACAGTCGTCAGTTATAAGACTTCATTGTTAATTTGTGTGCATAATTTTCCTGTTTAAATTCAGTGGTGAGAAGGGGTTAGGTAGCAACAATAATTGGCATAAAATGGATGAATTGCAATACGTAGGGTTGCCATGTCTGTCTTAGCTAGCCATGGATAAAAATTGTTAAAACCCCAGACTTTTGAGGACTTGAGCTTAAAAAAAGAGGACAAAATGAAAACAAAAACTAGGGCCACAAACTCAAACAAAAACGTAGTTTGGCATTTAGATCGTCGACACCAAAAATTAAGTCTTCTAGAGAAGCCCAACTTCACAGCTGATTAACCCCTAGTTCACCGACGAATTTGAGAGGTTTTTTGACAGTCATTCATGAAATAACGTAAATGCCGTTCTCTGATTGGTCAATTTGGCGTTAGAAAACGGTATTAAAAATGGTTGTCAAAAAATTCAAGGGGTAAGATACGGGCATCTCTATCATTTCTGGTCGACACATGAGAGTCAAAACAAGACCGGTTTCATTAACTGGTTTCTGTCAGATTCGTATTGTCTTTGTTTTTCTTCTTAATTCAGAGCTCGATGATTATTTTTATTTTCAAACAATTTACTGGTTAGGGAGAAAAAGAGGACAATTTCTTCAAAAGATGTAGGAAGTTCCGCGCCGCGGTTTTAATGAGGACATGTCCTCCAAACAAAGGATGCATGGCAACCCTAGCAATGATTGGTAGATAGTGGGATAGTCGCTGTGGTAGATGTGAAAATTGTAAAAGTAGACCTACCACAATTGTGATAAAGTCCCAGCAGTGTTTCCAAACAAAAACGTAAGTAAATGCTGGAAAAGAGGTCACAGGCGATGGAGTAGAGTGTAGGGGCAGATTGGGTAACGTTTTCTTTTCTTTTCTGATGGGTACTTTTCAGAATTAGAGTGATTTAATAATCGTTTTATTTTCCCGCACATTTTTAAGGAGTTCTCAGAATTGCATTGCGAAATAAATGACAGCTGTTTGATAGTGAAACCACCTTTCGATGCTTGTCGGTGAGGAGACCTTTCCGGCGGATTCCACGATAGCAATAGAAAGTGAAATCGAAAAGAAAGGTACACTGTCACACAAGTGTGCGTAGATATGAAACAATGTTCTGTGGTTCGTAATTAACTGTCCAACAATTTGTGAATAATCGTCAACAAGTTTATGGCAACAAGATGGACTGTCCACTTGTCCATTAGCTGCGAAGGGGAGTTCTGTAGCCAGGATTTCCTGGGAACACAGCTCTATCAAATTTAACTGGAACGAGAGTGTGGACAATGTGATCATTTTGCTGAAGTGATTTGCGGTGGACTAGGACAAAGTTGACTATCTCGTTGTAATTGATTGTTGCTCTTGAAACTATCCTCTCCTTCACCGGAGATAGGGTAGGACACACATACCGCAAACATCTGCAAGTAGCTTGAGCTTTGGATAATTGGCATGACACTTAGAGTACCCCCCTCAAGAATTCCAAGCATTATCATATTATTAAACTGTTAACTTCAAATATATCATCATACACTAAAAGACCACTGAACAAGTGGTCTCCTTGAACTTTAATGATGAAGGAGAACATGATACGACTTGAGGAACAAGTGCAGCTATTGGTAAATATGTACCACAGGAACTGTATAGAATGCAAAATAGCTTTGTAAAGGTGATGGTACTTTATTAATCGTAGACAAACGTTAGGGTCCGGTTTCTAAACTTCGAATATGGGCATATGGGCATTGCCAAAGTGGAAAAGCCTGCGAATGGCCTTATAAACGAATTGTGATTGTGTACGTAACTGACAATCTCTGATTGGTCCGTTTCTGTCAAAACATATAAGGAACAAGAGAATCAAAATTCGGTTCAGAAACGTCTGCAGAGAGACGAAATTTTCTGTGACAGAACTTATGGCTAAATGGCTTTCTAGGATTTAAGGATATTCTTAATTTCAGAAAAAAGAAAGCTTAGAGTTTCAAGTATGAGTGCTATATTCGAGGTGTTTGATAGAGTGGAACGTTAGGCTGTTGCAAACGGTCATGTTGGTTATTATGAGGGGTGGGCTGGCGGCCATGTGCCAGCAACATTAGGCACCCTTGCGACGTTGGAAGGGCATTGACTCGATGTAGTCTGAGCTAGATTAAGCTGAGGTTAGGTATGGATGTAAAAGTCTCTTCTTCCGGTTTCCGGTTTCCGGCTTCTTTTCATCTTTCCTGTTTTTTCCCTTCTTGTTTCTCTCCACTCTTTAGTTGTCGGATAGCGGTCCACACTAGGACATTACGCGTTTTCGCTTAGCCTGAGGCAAAATTGTAACGGTCTGTGTGAATGAAGAGACACACATCTTTCTTAGGCCGGATTGGTTAGTCCTAGATTACACTTGTTCTTTACTGCCTCTTTAAGGCGGTCGTGTAAATAACAAGCCCGACCAGGAAAATCAGTTTTCTATGAAGCCCTCGTGGAAGGGGACTCATAGTACACATGTACTAGGGAGTCTCAAAATAATACAAATCAGTGCATACTGTCTGTCTTGGTCTGTATGTATGTCTAAAACCAAAGCACCTGTGTAGGTTCACTTCAAGTTGTCGCACGAATATGGGAGCCACACTGGCTCATTAATCAGTTCAGAGAAGCGAAATTTATATCAAACCGCGTCGCGAATTTAAAATCCAAATCGTACACAAATGTTTTCAACTTTTAAGTCACTGACATCGCATTGCATCGCAAGCCCGGCCCATCGGACTGTTCAACAAATTGCCCACTTATAGATCTCCGTAGAACCTTAAAATCGACCAACCCTCGTCATCGCCAACATAACCGTCGTGTTTTGAATCTCTCTTTTCGTGGGCCACCATAACTCACGCTGAATAGATTTTTGATCAACTCGAATTAAATCCACTTACACCAGTCACATTTCCTTAGTGTAATGAACTTAAATCCTAGTCGAAGGAGCACTCTCGTATAATCCCTTCAGTTGAATCCTGTCATTTTCTCCTACATCAGTGAATGCTAAGAAGACCACTTTCCATCTCTGAATGTTTGATTTTCCTCAAAAGCAACTCCTCATAGCCAAGTGCACTCCCATCGCTTTTCGTAGAGTTGGAAGCTATCCCTGTAATACGAGCACCCCTCATGGCCATTGCTTCCTCAATTACCCGGTCCTGGATGATTGTGCTCAAGTGGAGTACTTTCTGACCTGTTCCTAATGACGAATGAAAATTAGTCATTGGTTTCCAAAGGAATCAACAACGAACCCATTCAACTTCATGTGCTTTTGCCCGGAATTTCGACAATTGTAGAGCTAGCCGCCAATCAACTCATCGGTATGTGATGAACTACTGCATGACTCAGCACTGTTGCCTCCTCGTCGTCGATGCTGGGTGGTGGGCAAATGTGTTTACTGTCTATAGCACCCACTTAAGGCCATCAAATGGCATCTCACACTACTACACAACCAACGAAAATGGTCTTCAATGTCTTTATCATGCACTGCACATCCGACGGCCAGCACTTCCACCTGTTCCTGACTGGGAAAGTGCTGATTGCTCAATCTGTTACGCCTCTCATCGGGGAATTGGCTGGCCTCTGAATGCATGCTGCGCTCGGTTTTTGATTTAGGCAATAGCAGCTGACTCCTTGTTGGCATACGTAAGCTCCACTCGCATTGACTTCATCATGCAGCGGCTTAATCGGTTTGAGAATGAATTGAGGTCAGTTAACTTCCGGACCAACAGAGAGAGTATTTCAACGAAAATCGGCCATTCTTGGAACGAAACGGATAAATAAACTTTAACAAACAAACAGAGGTACCGGCTTTGAAACGGGCACGGAACCTTGAATCGCGGTGCCACGGTTCAAAAACTACTCGTCAACTACAACAAGAGACATCCGCCTCAGTGAATTCCTGTAGCTTCAGCCACCCCCGCTGCTGCGCCACTGAGCTGGCGAGTGATTATTGCTCTTGAGCAAATAGCCTACAAAGGCTTAGAACGCAGCATTTCGAAACTAAAATCACGTATAGACAACAGTCAATTTGTATCTATAAACAGCGTCATGCCATTAATTTGACTCGTGTCTCTCGCGCAAACAAAACTCCTCGCACACCCTGCTGCATTCAAAATAAATTATTCAAAACACATACACACATGACAACAGTCAAATATCCAGACATAAGCATCTGTATCTCTCGTGCTCGTGTGCGGATAACAAGTTATACTCACTGATTCTTAGCGGTATGCCAGCTACAGGCAAGTATTGCATTAGCGCAATAATCCACCGGAACAACGGATGCATTCTGATGCATCCTCGCATAGAGCACCCGCAGTACTCCGGTTGCGGCGCCAATTAGAATACTCGTTGGCCCGTACAAATTGTCAATCCATCCGGGCACGGGGTCCTGATATGTTGGGATAACTGCAATAATTAAATAATTACAATGCGTCATTATCATCATCGTCGCCGTGGCAATGTTGATGGACGTAGGGCGGTCGAGCAGCAGACTTACCAATTCCGGGCCGGAATATACACAGTGGCAGTTCCTTCCCATTCATCAGAATAACCTCCTCGGCCAGGGCCTTTGTGTATGTGTATGTGTTGGGGAAATTTCCAATCAGTTTTGAGCTAATCTTGTCCAGCACCTCGGGACTGAGCAACTCGGCTAGAAGGCATGCATTCTCCCCACTTATCCCCGCCGAATAGTACACCTCATCGATGTGCGGCCGATTGCAGTTGGCGAACGCCGACGATACGTGAAGAAAACTCTGCAATTGAATGCAAGCAAACGCAAAAGATACAATTAGATGGATACCCGTGAGATTTTAATTGATCACAAGAACTTGTGACTTAACCTAAAAAAGAGGAGAAGAAAAAATAAACCCCCCCCCCCCCACTCAAGTAGATGATGATGACCTTAACTTGTGGATTCTAGGTGTGTTTTGATTGTTTCACTAACAACACTATGCCGGGAATTGAGTTAAGGTTAAATTCAAGTTTCTGCTTCGACGTCGTCGAAGTTTGAGTGTCGCAAGACCGATGGAAATTCGCATGAAAAGCATGCAAAAAAAAGCAACTGCATTCGAGTGAGATTGTGTGTGATGAGATGAATGTCGTATCGCGGATTGCATTTGCAATTAAATGCAAGTGCGGAGAACATGGAGAAATGAAAATGAAAACGAAAATGGACACAAAAAGCTATTCAAAGAGAAACGCGTTTATCACAATTAGTCGTTGCTGCTGCTGCTGCGACTGCTGCTGTTGCTCGTCGTAATCATGTGTGAATTTTGTGACCCGCAATGCGGAGAGAGATCGACCTGGAGAGATTCGTAATGGTCTTGTACATTGACACAATCAGTTAATTGGTTTCCCAATGTCATGCCTCTGATGGCATCTAGACCAGGAAGAGCTATGTACACGTATGCACACCGTAAACGGCCGAGATCATAGACCGCAGTTTATCCACGTTTGCTGAATGGTGTGTTTCCGATTGATGCATTCTATTAGGATGATTAATATGTAATCGATTGATGAATAAATTTAAACGATCAATAGATCTCGGTAATGAGTTGCGCATTAGCTGCTTTCAACTGATGATAGTCGGTAGCGGTGTTTAAGTGGCTGTTGAAGCTGTTCTTATCTCACAATCTCCAGATTGGTTGACAAGATCTCTTGAATGTTTGCATCTTATCTCGTGTGCCCGTTTTGATGGGGCGAAGACCTTGTCAACGGGTGTGGCGGATGCGGATCGGACAACCCATGTCGCCAATGAGGTTTCCCAATGGCAGTTGTAGGGTGTAAACTGAAACATGGATTTAAAACAAAATTCTTTCTTAGGGACAAGTGTGTTGTTGCCCTTGCTCATGCATTCATGGCAGCCGCTTTGTGGAGTGTCTGTCAGTGAATCCAGCTAAATATATTAAAGATGAGACATTTACCACTTGCGGAATCCTTGCATCTGATATCTTCTTCTTCTTTACTTGTCGCTACAGTTCATCTCCATCTAGCACGATCTCTGGCTAGCTGCCTCCAGTGCCACACGCCCAGTTGGTTTAGATCCCTCTCCGCCTGGATGTGTCACCTCAAGCGCGGGCGTCCTCTGGTGCGTTGTCCCACAGGTTCGGAGTCGAAGACTCTTCGGGCCGGAGTTGTCCATGGCCCAGCCATATTGTTAGATCCATAGATCTCGGACTAGGCTCTGTCAGACATTTCGTGGTTAAATCTTCTCCTCCAATAAACGTCAACGCAAACAGGGCCAAAGAGGCCACGGACTTCCTCATCCGCATTTGAGATTGTCCATGCCTCCGCGCAGGTACAACAGGACTGGAATGATCAAGGTCCTATATTAAGTCGGCTTGGTCCTTCGAGAGATGGGCGCCTCTTGAGCCCATAGAAAGAGCGGTTGTCAAGAGTAACTCTGCGTTCGATCTCGCTACTGATGTTGTTCGTACTTTTTACTGCAGAGCCGATGTAGACGAAGTCCTTGACTACCTCGAAGTTATAGCAGCCCACTGTAACGCTCTGTCCAGGATGTCAATGTTGTATGTCATTTTGAGGGACTTCGTTTTGTAGACAGTCACCACTAGATCCATTCTAGCCTCATTGACTGCTCGCTGTGTTCTGCCAATCACGTCAATGTTATCTGCGTGTGCTAACAGTTGTACGGACTTCTGGAGGACGTGCCTCTAGTGTTGGCGTGTGAGACCTGCGCGATCTTCTCCGGGGCGGTGTTAAAGAAGTCATATGACAATGCGTCGCCTGGTCTTCAGACTGTATTCGGTGAGTTCGCTACCGACCTCGATGGAGGAGCGAGAATTCTCCATCGCCGTCCTGCGCAACCTGATGAGTTTGGCAGGAATGTCAAAACTAGACATGGCGTTGTATAGCTCGTCTCTATGGACGCTGTCATATGTGGCCTTGCAATCGACAAATAGGTGGTTTGTGTCGAACTGAACGTCTTCAGTCTTTTCCAGGATCTGCCGTAGTGCCCAGATTTGGTCGATTTTGGACTTCCCGGCCCTGAAGCCGCACTATGGACCTATCAGATTGCTTATTAACAGCTTCATGCTTTCGAAAGCCACAGATTCACCAAAGTTAGGAAGAAGGCTCCAAGAGTACCAACGCATTGGAAACAACAGCACAAATCAAACACTTGTTGTATTGCCGTTGCATTTATGAATACTTTATTGACAATCCTGCTGCAAACTTGCGGCAGTATTTGTGTTTTTGTGTGCAGGGGCAAGAATGTTGCAATTATGAACTCAACCTATTGGTTCTATAATTTAATTCGTGCGGTTTGATTTACAAAATTTGAACGATTGTTCAAAGTATTGCCCATCTGAAGCTATGACCTTTTCCCATCTTTCTTGCAATTTGTGGATCCCATCCCAAGAGAACTGCGCCGGCTTGGCAGCCAAGAATGAATGATGCCAATTTTTGATATTCTGCTCTGATGTGAACCGTATTTCAGTGAGGGCGTTCTGCATCGACCGGAACAAATGGTAGTCCGAAGGGGCACGGTCTGGGCCCTAAGGCGGGTGAGATACAACTTCCCATTCACTGTTCTCCAGATAGTTCTTAACCAGAATAGCAACGTGGGGCCGAGCGTTGCCATGGTTGAAAATTATCGCCTCGTGTCTGGTCGCATATTCCGGGCGTTTTTCGGCTGCTGCTCTCTTCAAACGGATTAAATGCGTTCGGTGGCGTTGTCCATTGATGGTCTCACCCGGTTTTAGAAGCCCATAATACAGCACACCCTTCTGATCCCACCAAATACAGAGCATTACCTTCGCGCCATGCACCTTCGGCCTTGCCGTTGATTTGGCTGGTTAGCTAAGCCACTTTTAGCACGTTCGCCAAGCTACAGCATGTTCACCATAAACTTCCCTCAAAATACGATAGCGGCGCCAGTTTTGTTCATATTAAAATAATGAAGAAGAACTCCCCGCAAAAACACTTTTTCAGGCACAAAGTTCGTTTTTTGTTTACGCTTCAAATGAATGGCATATAACGAAATGACGTACAATGACTGTCAGCTTTCCAACGCATGTTCCAATGGAATAATACAAGTTACGCCATCTCTTAGCAAACCGCACGAATCAAGTTTTAGACCCAATATTTGATGCACAATGTGTGATGATAATATGGACAGACTTGGCAGGATGTTTGTCAGATTAAAACAGTTATCTTTGGTAAAATGTATTTCGGATTTGTATGAAACAGAGGCCACATGTCCCAGAAGTTTGACCCACTCAGATCAACTCAGGAATCCTTTTAGAAACTACCGAAATCACTGACCACTGACTCCCGTCCGGGAGGAAATCCAGAAATTGTTGTGTAAATACTCTGAAATTGAAATAATTTCAAAAAATGCCGATACATCGAACCGCTTTCTGCGATGTGTGCCCCTAAAAGGCAGTGTCTGAGTTGTTGTTCTTCGTAATTGGGTTCATGATCTACCGGTCGGAGTTGGTATAAAACTGTAGGCCCCCCTCCATTCAAAGCACGCCCATCCCGAGTGTTTCCTTTAGAAGTGATGACCGGGTCCACCCAGCTTTGTAGCGCCACCAATATTATCCCTTTTTTGATGTCACAAAATCATCTTTCGACAACTGCCGATACCTCCATCGTAATCGTGTGTGCCTTCTTTCATTTGGTGAAACAGTCTTAACAGCTATGGTGTGTATCTAGGGCAGCCTGCTCACTGAATAAGAGCTCTGCTTAGGATGCCACCTGTGTCACAGGGAATTTTACGAGATCTGGACATCTTAACATTTAGATTGACGGCAGTGGAGTGCAATTGAGTCAACTCCACCTGTCGTTACATCTGCTAATAACTAAGAATCTTTCATTCGAATCTGGAGCGAATCATATTTTAATCACACCTCTCCACAAGTCACAGCCTTTGCCTTGCCGAGCATGTTGCTTTGCAACGCATCTGTAATTCCATTCGCGTAAGTTCCTTTCACTTTTTTGACAAAGCTGCGCTAAGTTTAGACGTCTCTCACTGTCAGTTGCGTAAAATGTATGTTGTTTCAAACATGTTTACAATTGTTTGGAATTTGTTTTCCCAGCTGGTTGAGCAGGTGATTGCACTGCTCTTTCTTGTGAATCAATAGTCTTCCAGTGTTGACCACATTTTGCCGGATGGAAAAGATTACCCTGCCTGATGATGTCGCAAAGTGAGCCTATTTTGAGTGGATCTTAATGAAAGGCGATAATGGGCAGCAGTGGATTTTGTGAGGAGAACCACTGCTAGGTGAGTTAGGACCCCTAATCCGGGGTGAGGCACCAAATGTAATCCTATGCTCACCTTTTTAAGGCCTGCATCAGTTGGCGGAGGACGTGCTTTATTGGCAACAAGGGCAAGTTCCCATCCCGGCTACGTTGACTTCCCGACTCATGCACATTTCCAGAGAATATATCCAACAATCAGATCGATGCAACATTGTTTTCCCACTAACGGCACTCGGAACAAACTGCATCTCTCACCCAGTCCTCATCCTAGGCACTATGTGTTCCGAAGCGTAATGCATTCCCAGAACTGTCACTCTCCGCCTCACACAAGTGCACAGCGTAAAGGGATTACAATTTTATTCAATTCATTCTTATGCAAACGATGATTAAAAATGACGTAACGTGTTTTACTGTCTGTACACCTGAACAGAGCAGAAGCCCAGGAGAGCGCACAAAGGAAACTCAATCGATTAACACTTTCCTATGTTAACTGCTGTAGGTACAGCGTACACCATCACGAGCCACTTACGAATATCTCTGCAAGATTTAATTACTTTAGTAGACAATTAAACGAACGACTACTGTGGTCATTAAAAACGTTTATTATCGCTACAGTGTCATAAAGTGCTTCGGACGAAATTACCAAAACTAATGAAATATTCGTAAGCAAGGCATTGCGGCACACTGCGGAGCACGGCAGCGAGACAATTTCTTCAACTCTCATAATTGACTGATGTACAGTTTATGAGTGATTACGACGATTGATACAGATTAACGCGACTTGATTAGTGAAACAGCGAAGGAGGGAAAGTGCGGGCATTGTTCCCTTTTCAAGGTACACGGCACTCGGTAAGTCACGAGTTTCTTTGTTATCCGTTGACCTTGGACAGTCTTACCCCAGCTGAGCCTGTGGTTATCTAAAACAAATCCCAGGACGTGATGAAGGTTGTTTGTGGAATTTTGAAATTTCACTGTCTTCTAGCCTCGCTGATCGTAGAGGAGGATAGTGTCGACGAACTTTTCTCGGTAATTTTCGTGAGGGAAACGACCTTTTGAAAGAATTAGTGTTGAACTTAGAAAATTAATGGAAGATGTCTTTTGTAAATTCAATTAATAAAACTAGATATAAACACCTTGTCAGAGGTGACGGAATGCGGCAGTTAAAGGATTGATGACATCAAGACAAAATTGGTTTGAAACTTGTAAGTGCCCACGACAAGCGTGCGCCTATTTCCGCAGTTCTGCTTACAGTCTGTGAATAGAAGAAGCATGTAGACATTTGATTTTCTTAGAATTTTCGACAAGGTCTATCGTGACTATAATGCATACCGGTGGCGCTGCAGCCCTCAGAGGCCTAGCTTCTACATCAACCACTCGTGTTGTGCGTGCTATTGTTCTCTCACGAGTGGAGGGGACCTGCAGCTTTATGCCGACTCCCAACGGTCAATTGGAGAAGCCCATTCTAGACATTTAAACTCTTTGAATATTGCCAGTGACTCGAATGAGGTGGGGCCGTGAAAATTATTTTGCTCGAGCCTGAGTAAACTAGGCTCAAGTGGTCCACGCACCAACCCACAATGTCACGGCCGCCACTTGGCACTTTCACTCAATCATCAAAGAGCTGTGGTTTCTCTTAACCTGTTCATAAGCAACCCCAACTGATCCCAGATTTGCAAAGAAGTTTCATACTCCTCTGACCGGCCATTTAAATTAACCTCTTTGTTGTCCGACTCTTGTGCTCAGTGTATGCCGCAACGTCCGCAAAATGCTCGTCTCATTAACCAAAAAACAACACACACACAAGTCCGCGATTCAAAATTCACAATTTAAAAAGTCTTTTCTGTTTCGACTGTTTGCCATACAACCGAGTGCAAAGCAACTGCAACATTAATTGGACAGTGCCAAGAGTAGCAGCGTTGCCTCACAGTTCGCACACACATAGAGTGATACATCAAGTGTGTTGTCTCCGGGATGCGCGCAGTCACAAGACACAAGACAGAACGTTGCCTCTTGTCCACCCCCAGAGCTGCACACAAGATGATTCCTCAACTAAATTGCTTCAGCTAGCTTTTTCAGTGCAAGCGCTGCCACCATTGTCTACTGCAGTGTATTCAGTTAGAGAGCCTTTGAGACCGCCAACAGGATTCAAAAAAGCAAACAAACTGACAAAAAAAAACAGCACTTGAATAGATGCACTCAGTTGGCAATTCGTGGCACATCACAAACGACTATAAACGAATAAAAACTCATGTTAACGATGCAAGCACAGACACACATAAAATTAGAAAATAGAAACAAAAATTGAAATTGCATTCGCAAATTGGAAAACCTAAACAGCTGGGACATCGAATGCTATGCTTGAATCTGAAGCCAACCACATACGAGCCAGACGCTTCGTTAAATCAAACACACAAATTGGCAACCTCACAGATCCTCTTCAATTGTGCTTTTTGCCAATTTGAGCAACATTCGTGCGTTTTCAATTGGTTTTACAGTTCGGCGGCGACAACAGCAAACGCTATCTGTCACAGAGATTATGTCCTTGTTTTCCACTTCAAACTTTTCAGATTAACTTTACGCCCCCGGGACGGGGAAGGCAATGCCTACGTTAACCACCATCATACCGATGCCGACACTTCTCTCGATTCGTGTTGTTGTTTGTGTGCTTGGGCCTGTGCTTGTGCTTGTGCTTGTTTGTGATTTCAGTCAGAACGTGCAGCAGTTGGTTTGTTTCTTTGTTAATGCCACCCCAACGCCCTTCACAGTGTGATGTACCCTTAGGGCTTCCACACCCACTCTCTGCCCCAGCTCGCCCAAGGGATGGCACATCTGCCTGCCGCTCACACTTGCCATGACAAATTTTTAAGAACATCCAATGATCTGGAACACGCCCCAGTGCATGCAGTTACAACCTTCCGAATTTCAATTTCTCCCACAATACCAATTGGGACAGTGTCCCCACAACTGCATAGTCGACGAGAAGTAATAAATCTGGTCGCTGGGGAAGAACCGAAACGTATGACATCATCTGATAAATACTTCGGATTCATAGTTTATGGTGTTGCACCCCGTTTTGGAGGCGACCCGCCCAGCACACAGCACATGGCACACAGCGCCCGGCTCAAGGGAGCAGTGCATCAAGGTTCAAGTGTATCTCAGACACCATCGTCTGTGTTTGAATGCATTTACCTATGCAAATGTTTTCCCAATACCATCCGTACGTTCAGCTAAACGAGCAAACACTCTTCCTTGCCTCATACTCTCGAGACGTTGCAGCCTCGTCGTCGTCGGTCGGTGTGTGCAGCTGCCGTTGAGACTCGTATCAACATCCCAACAGCATCTCAATGAAATTACGCAAGACTCGTCGTTGATACGACGTAATAGGCTTTCGCAGGAAAAGCAACACTCACACCTGCCACCGCAACATAGGTATGGTTATTCTCCAGCTCTCATCCGATTGACGGTGAGTGTGGTACGCATCGCGAGCCAGCAGATCCTAACACGGAAGCAGAAAGCCAACGGGTCCGATGAAAACCAGCACTGACTCTTCGCCGGCAACGCGCACGGAAGTGTATCTTTCGGGTGAATTAAATGATTTCCTGGTTTCGATTCGCTATGATAGCCAACCACGCCAGATGGACATGGACAAGTTTCACATCTTGGCCGGGCGGTTTTGGTGCTCCAATCGCCGCGCCGCTGTTGCGTCCCCAAGACGGATGTCCAGACGGGATGCCAGTTGGCAGTGGAAATTAGAATGGACTCGATATTTCGAGTTTGAGTGCAGAGTGCAATCGATAGTGGCTTTCCTAGATGAGCTGGTTGCGCAAGTTGTTTGCGGCTTCTAGGGTGCAAAAATGCAAATTTCTGTTGACCCAAATGCCGTCACTGCCGGAATCGGATTCGCTCAAATAAGTAAGCTAACTTGTTCTACCAATTAGACATTGGCAGCGAGTTAATAAGGCACTATTTGCGGATTGTAAATTCAACGCCTACATTGGTCGCATCCAAGCCGACTGTTTGCCTTTCTAACTGACAGGCTTTACGTCAATTGTTTGCGTAGAATATGCGAACTTGGTAGCTTGCTAATTGACGGCTTTTAATTGGCAATCACCTGATGGGGGTTTCTCTGTTTGCTCGAACACCGAGTATGCAGCCTGAAGGGTTCTGAGGAGGAATGGTCTTAATGCGTTTTGACGCAATCAATGTTTGGTGTGCACTCGGAAGTGGCCACACGCAAATACGAGTATCAACCAAGTGGGTTGTGTATCCTGGGTAAGATTATGGCATCCGACTTACAATGAAGAGTGCATGAAGAGTGCATCCTACGATAGGAGGGGAATTGTCAGCAGAATGTTGCTTGTCTCGCCAGAACTGTTTCCACGATCATTGGATGAACATTTTACCTTCAAATCAGATAAAATTGCTAATTGCTGCAACTTGTTTAATGGGTTTAATGGGTGATTGCTTTGAATCTGGATTGTCATAAAAAGTTATATAAACCTACCGGTTTCAGTCTATCGAGAGTAATGACAGTTAAAGCAATTAGTCCCACACCTGAATGCAATTCCCACTAATGCCGATGATGTTCATTGGCTGAAATGATCTACCTTTCACTAATAAAACAGGGCGCCCGGTATAGGACTGACCTTGGTGATGACCATGATCTTCAGTCCTCAAGATGGAATCAACCCCTTGTGGTCGGTGCGGCGTAATCTGTTACTGAGTTGACTCCGAAACCAGATCAAATTTCTTCTTCACATCGCCAAGTAGTTGACAGTGTTCAGTGGTCATAGCTGGGAGATAGAGTGGTCTGTGTTGATTCTAGCGGTTTTGACAGCACGGAGTCAACCGCGACCGCGGGACAGGCTCCTACAACATTTAGACTTGGCTTTCGCAGCAGGCTTTCTTTGACAATTATTCCTACTCAGTTTCGATTGACAAATCATCGTGGAAAGACACACACCTCAACAAGGTCTCCGAATTATTCAACTTTTTTAGTGATCTTCGAAAAACTTCGAAACACGGTGCGCATCATCGACAAGGCGGGCATGTTATTGCCTTTAGCATCCACAGCATCGACCTGGCAGGTCCGTCATTGCCTTTAGCGTCCACATCCATTCGACGTTTCAGCTGCGATTCAGGATTTGGAAGTCAGCATTACTCGCATATACAGACCACAGCACAAGTGACATTGATTCAAAGTTGGATCTTCAGAATAGACCTTGCAGGGCTTAGTCGCTGGGAACATTTATACCGAATTACATAACACAATTTCGGGACATGTGCATTTTTTTACAAGTCCGAACGAATCACTCATTGCTACTTTTGACGGAGATGTGCAGTATTTTATAAGTCTTAATGAATCGCTTATTACTAGGAGACTCTGAACAGCATTTTTCACCTCGAGGTAGATAGACTCCTCTCCTTCCCAAAACTTCGAAATCCGCCGAACTGATAAATCTCAGTTCTTGAGAAAAGAGTGTCTTTGAATTCCTGGTAAATAGAGAGTGCGACCAAAGTTTCGTTGTGTGTCTGCCTTTTCTCTGAGAGGACACTTGGACCGATTTTCTTCGAGAGTGGAGTCTGAGTATGAACTTAAGACTCTCTAACACGCTGTTTTATTGCATGGTTTAAGACAACACCATGCAATTTTGGGTGACAAATTGAATGTCTGTGATTTCAATTCGTATCAGTACATCAAGTTCTTACAGTCACTGAGGGAAGATCGGCAGAATAAACCAAGTTGATGACACAAATCTGGTGGGAGTAGTTGTAGGAGTGCTATTTCCGCTTGCACTTAATCCTACAGAGACTGAGAGTAACAGCTGTCAAACCAGGATCCTATATCCATTGGTGGTCGAGTATAACGAATGATCGACATAACGTACATTTTTTTAAAATGCATTTGTGCCTCTACGCAACATGCGAAGAAAAGACTTGACACTCGATATGCATTGTAGTGAAAGTTAGCGGCCGCATTCTATGTTGTGCCAATAGTTCGTTAAGCTTGGTAAAAATGTGAAAGAGAGACCGACAGAATGAATGTTTATCCCTCTTGATTACACAAAAGAAACACAAGGGTCATCATCATCTTCTGAGCGGCGTGGTCCACTAAAGTGGTCGCGGGGTTAAGCCACTCTCTCGAGAGATCTCCAGGCAACTCGATCCTCCGCAGTCGACTAAAACAGGAGGTATGACCAAGCGTAACCAGGCGAGTTTTTGGACTTGGTCCAACCATCTCGTCCTAATTGTGCCAAGCGGTCGCCTACCTGATGGAATAGCATTCAAAGCCCGCCTCGGAAGTCGTGATGATGAGGATATTCGTGCCACGTGACCAAAGCACCGAAGCATAGTCCTTTCCGTTCGAAGAAGCAGCTTCTCAATGTTGATTACCTCGCGCCCTGCCGTGTTTCTCACCATATCCCAGCCAGTAATTCTAACAACAGCACGAAGAGATCTGATCTCCGCAGCTTGTATGCGTGATCTTATTCTTTCGGTCTTTTCTCCAATGTCATGACCATAGATAAGAAACACAAAGAAGAGGAACAGAAAGAGTTGCAGTGCTGAGTATAAATGTAAATCGGAACATAAAGAGCGATTTTACCTATTTGACAGCTCTGGTACAGGGTGAACACTTTTACACAGGGTGACAAATGCCTTAAAGTTATGAGTAGAGACAATATTCGTACATTTATTTAACGTTTCGTATAAGAATTTGCTCGATATAACGAATTTTTCGCTCTAACGAACACACCTGGACATTATATTATGCTGGACCACGCCACCATATAGGTGGCGCTGCAGCCCGTAGGCGATCAGAGCCTGATCTTTACGTAAGCATCACCACAGCGAATTGTCGTATACCACTCACGTATCAGAATCAAACCTCACTCAGTCGTGATCATATCGAAGACATGTTGGCATATCCCCACTTCCTTCAGCGGCTTTGTGTCTCATTTACCTGCTGGTCAGCGGTTTGAATGGTCCTGAATCCTGATCATCAGTGGTTCCAGAAAATAGCCTCTGGTGAAGCTTTCGCAACCCAATGGTTGGTACCATCAAGATGGCACAACATTCTGTGGACGATGGGGCAAAATGTAATAATAAGGGTGGCGCTAACGCCCGTAGAGAGCCAGGGCCTAGATTCTCAGACACCACTCGTGCTATTTGGGAAGCTTTTTGAAATCCGTTACACTCATTGAGCATTGCCAGTGACTCCAAAAAGGTTTGGGTGTGAAAGTTAATTTGCTCGTACCGGGAATCGAACCTAGGTGTCGTAGGTCCAAGTGCCCAGGTCGAGGCACCGACCCACAACGCCATGAGTCATAGTCAACATTTGTCTAGGAGCTTGTGGGAAATTCAAAGAGTTGAGCCTTGGAGTAGGTTGTTGGGTAGGGAGTAAACTTAGACCACATTTCAGACAACTACCACTGATCGACTAACCCAGGGATAGTGCCGTCAATTGGATCCAAACGGCAAATGGTGACTGGGCCAGATTTGAAAACCTGATAAAAGCGTATTAACGTTGCTTTCACTGGGAGTCGAACCGGAGACCGCACTAATCAAGGGCATGTGCTTAATCAACTGCGCCATCCAGTCGCTGCCATTGGAGTAGGAATGTTTCTTAAATTAGTTGGAGCACTGACAAGATCAGTCACATTAAATGGATATTATTTCTATGAACATTCAATCGATTTGGCGAAATGATCACCCACATTCTGTGTGTCGAATGTTAACTCGTATTTTCAGTCGAAGCGAGAGTGGTATTCCATCGGTTTTGTTATTCTACAAGTCGAATGCTTCGCATACGAGTGTCACTCAATTTCAGTTTCAACACTTATGATCAACAGTTTTAACTGCCATCGTTGTTTTTTTCTCTAAATGCTCGTATGGTCATTAGTTGGCGGCAAAAAAAAACTGGAATTCGATTGAAATGCGAAGTTGTCGAAAGAAATGCTTGAAATGTCGAAAGTGGCTTTTGGAATATGATACTCGACAACAGTCGCATTCGAGTTCACAGTACGAGCTAGGGACATTGAACGAATAGCTTTCTGGTCTGGTAGCCTGTCCTCCAAGGAAGTAGTAAAAAATCAAGCCTCTATCACTTGAAGTGATCTCTGGAATCAATGCACAACGGTTTGGCAGAGCTATCGACATTTAAATCTTGCAAATATGTTCTCCAACGGACTCGAACGTTGGCTCGAAAGTGGGAAGGTCCTGAAGGAAATATATTCCAGAAACATTCATCTTTCTGCAGCTCGGCACGCTGGATGGAAGTCGACGCTGTGCTTGATTGCGAAGTCTCAGGAATAGGGGTTCCTATTTGCAAACCTGCCTCGTCGTCTCTGTTCTGTCCGCCATTCATCAGCCACCAAAGCATAACACATCAATCATTGCGGGACCTAACTCCTGGTAAGTTTGACACACCGAGTGCGAAGTATACCCACCTCGTGGTGAGATGGTGTGATGTATCGACTGCCTTACAATCTTCACCACTTCAATTAATCTTGTCACCGCTTGAGATCAAATGACAACCTTCATGAGGAGGTGCTCCGGCTTGTCACCCCACCATGTAGAAACAGCTTCTTCGAACAGACAAGTCGTTTAGTCAATTTATTACACCACTCAATTTAACACACCACTCTAAGTGTCACAGCCACACCAGAATGTTTATTTGTTTAAATCGACCTCAGGGTACTCGTCGAAACATTTCCATTTACACGATTGCATCCGCGGTTCTATTGATGATTTACAAATAACATTAATATGTAGTTGTTTTCCGCCAACCAGTTACACATAAATTGTCTACCAGCCCCGTGGGAGTTCCATTGAATCGACTCGACAATTGAAAATTGAAAATCACTTAATCCGAAGCCAGAAGTGATTGCGGAACTTAATATGCATGGTAGACAATATAAATGCATACCAATGCGAGAGGCGAAAGTGCATGTTGGTTAATGGGGAGGCACCCACCTGAATGCACATAAATACCGTTTGCGGGACGTTTCAGGGCGATCTGGTCTCATTTTCACACATAAATCATATTTGAAGACAAGAACGTTTAATCGGGTTTCCCCAGATTATGTAAAGACGCATTAACTCCCCAGAGTTCAGTTACCGACGTTACATTCGAAAGGAAATGGAAATGTCCATTGCTTGACGGGAATCACAGACCAGAAATGGTTACAATTTAAATACGAGGGTGGTGTTACCTAGCAACGTCAGAACTGCATCCCCTTGCCATAATCGCTTTGGAGCATGAAGCAAAACGAACGAAACAATTCAGCAGAATGTGAAGTTGTCAACCAGAGGACCACCAACGGGGTTTTGGCAGAAAACCTCGTCGCCAATGCTGTCAAATGGCGTGACAAAATGCAAAACAAGCGCAACGCACTCAACTGTTCCGCGAATGCAGTCACATGTGATGACAGGACTTTGCACAGCTGTCAGAAAATCTAACGTGCTCACTGAGCACTCTTGCAAGCGCTGCGGTAGTAGTGAGTGTGCTGACCCTACGAATTGCTTGGGCTCTTAATTGTAATTCATCCGAGATTCTTTGCTCCTGTGCATGCTGACAGCTAACTGACAGATTAACTGATATGTCAGAAGGAATTTAGTTGGTATTACATTGGTATGAGAATGTATGAAATATATTTTTGCACTTGATTCATGAAACGCAAATTTTGTGACGTCGGGTTTTTTGAATATGACATGATGTGGAGGAATTACTGAAGTATGGTGTGGGGATTTTGTTTGTAAAGAAACTCTTTATCAAGGAGATCAGTCTTGGTTGCAAAGACGGACACATGGAGCCAAGTTGGAAGCTTTCAAGACAAGGCTGCTGTCTTCGCTGTCTGTGAGAAGGGAAGAGACCAACAGACAAGCATTTATCCAATAGGAGGAGCCTGTCTCCGTGAGAGTTTGGAGATCTGCAGACTATTTAAATCGATTGAAGTAATTTTCAAAAAAAAAAAAACCTTTAACCGAGGTGACTTATTCAACTGTAAGCCCTTGAAGTCTTCGTGTCATGCATGGCCTCTACATGGCTTTGTTACCTTAGGCTGCAGACGGCCACCACGTGCCCTGAGGTAGGACAAGAACGACGAAAATATAACACATTTGGAAACGTATGCCTTGTTGCCACGTAGCCATGGATGCATCGTTTGCCAATCTTTTCTTTTCGTTTCCCTGATTGTTTGAATTAAACGTCGAGTTTTAAGACGACGCTTTCAATAACATGATGTCCCGTTCTCCCCCGTTGTCTGTCGCTTTGTAGCTCACCCGCTCAATCAATGCGTGGACTAAGCCTTAGGCGAAATTCGCAAAATTCCGGCGATGCTTGTAGATTAAGTAAAAGGCAGTGAGTTGGCATAAAACTAATGGGCCCGCCCACCTGTGAGAGATCATGCACAACACGAGTGGCTGTTGTACAAGCTAAGCCCAGGTCTGCTATCTACCACCTTGGTTCGTCCCTTAGATGAGCACAATATTCTTCTGATCGTTTGCATGCACGTGGACCCTACTGCATTGTGATCTATCGGGCACATGCGATTGTTTTCTTCAAAATAAAATCGATGAATCTGTTGCGTAAGGTAGCCAAGATTTTCATCGGATCCCCAACGGCATTAACGTACCACAATTAAATTATCGATGTGCGTCTATCATTTAGACATTGACTGATGACTTATGTATGCTTTAAACAGGTTAAGCTAGACCGGCTAGAAATACCCACCAGTTGTAAGTAACCGCAAGGAATCATGTGAATATTTGCATGACACAATGCATCATTCAAATTGGATCCCTACTTTCACACGAATCACGCGCAAAGCTCTTTTTAAAAACTGGTATTGTATTTGACAGACACAAGTATGTTGGACGTGAATTGAGGAATTTGCAGGAAACTGTGCGCAGGAGGGCATTCACAGACCAACCTTCAATTGGTTGATAGTTGGACCAACTACTCGCGGAACTAAGAAGTAAGTCCAAGGAACGATATTCCTGAACCTGGTCGGCGGTTACTAATTGCGATTTTCATCGAAAACGAGTCCGCTTCGGCTATTGTGGGAGAATGCATCGACATTGACTCCTTGACTCGCTTCAAGATCTGTCCAAGAACAGAGGCTAGAATTTGGTCCCAAGACTGCAATCATCTAACAAATGAATCGTACTAATGATTTATTTGCGGTGGCTAAACCAGCTAAGCACATGTATTCAATTATAAAGAATGCTTCATCATGCATTAGCTGTGCGATTAATAATTTTCAAATTGTTGCCGTGGTTTCTGCGAAGTATTTCTGAAAGCAATGCGCGTGCTTGTGAGTTGAATGCGTCAATCGAATGCGTCAGGAAGTGTAAAATTCTCATGGGGATCTTCTTAAAGGGCACACAGTTGACATAGTTTTTAAAATATTTCAGTAAAATATCTCTGTAGCGGACAGAAGCGGTATATCATGATTGCCGGCTATGTGGCACTTCTCCTTACGGACACCCTTCCATAAGGGACACATCTCTATTTACACACAATTAGTCATGGTCCCGGCATGAAGATATTCGTGTATTTCAACCCCTTCAGAACGGGCACCACAACATAACGGACAATCATAATGGTTCTGCTGCTGTCCGTTTTAGAGAAGTTTCACTGTACACGGCTATTTTAATGCCGGGACTATGGCAAATTTTATAGTTGGGTGTCCATATGGAGAGGTTTCCGCCCGTTTTAGAGAAGTTTCACCGTACGCGACTATTTCCATGCCGGGTGGTCTATGTCAAATTTTATAGAGACGTGTCCATATGGAGAAGTTTCCAGTATTGGCTTTTTAAATCACAGATAATTGATTTACCGACAGTTCACAGACATTTCAGAATTTTATTTGAACTGTGGGTGATTCGCATTGCGTGTCAAGGAATTTTGTTAAGAGTTAGAAGAAGTAATTCACTGATGTACATACCAGATATAAGGGACTAGAGGCATGCAACTTCTACGGTTCTTTCCCATGATTCCATTTGACAGGGTTTTTATAACATTTTCACAGGCAGGCGTTTGTGAGTAAGTACGAGTACCGACTAACGCCAAGGCATTGCTGTGAAGCTTTAAAAAGTGTCCGTGAAAATAAAGTAGTATGCGTGTCTTTAGACCACAATCGGTTTTTCACTGCTAGGTTGAACATCTCGGTGTATATGATTTCTGGTACGTACTTTCCATTCCCGAAGGCCTGTAGAGCTTATTGCAAAAATTAGACCACTAAGGACTGCAATGTTAACAAATAAGAAGACGTTCATAACGTTGTAGGTAAATAGATGGATGGTTAGGTAGGTGGTTGCCATGACCAATACATGCAATGTACTTATGTCGAATTCCGTAAATTGCTTAGTAACATCTTAACGATAGTCGCTACATTTTGTGAAATAGCATTTTTGGTATTAAGCCTTGTAAAGAATAGATGCAAGCTGGAGTACCACAAGTAAGAGTTCTTGGTCCCTAATTTCTTGTCTGACACATTTGCAGCCGATACAGCAATTTTTGTTCAAAAATTGTGTGGGTCGTACTGACTCGTACGTCGACTCCTACGTAACTGAACTTCGCGGCCTGGGTTGAACACAATGCTCAAAGTGTATTAATGTCTAGAAAAAGTTTCTTAAATTCGCCGTTTGGAGTCGGCATTAAACTGTAGGTCCCTTCCACTCATGAGAGAACAATAGCACGCACAACACGAGTGATTGTTGTAGAAGCCAGGCCCTAGCCCTCTACGGGCTGTAGCGCCACCCATGTTATATTATTACGGCAATTTGGTTAAGAGCTAAAATGGTCAAAGTTTTCTCGAAACAAAACAATTTTAAAGTTCTAATGAGTGGTTTACTAAATACACTGTATGTGGTCCTTGAGAAGACAAAGTGTCTCCGCAACAAGTGGGTACACAATTTCGTTCCGTTACTGTGTGGGTAGGTCAGACTGAGCATCTTTTAACGAATGTCTCGTTTGCATGCGTCTGGGGCAAAACTTTCCTCGAACACAACAACCGCTCTTAAGCCATTTATGTTACAGTAGAATCTCGATAATGTGAACTAATTAAAACATGGTCAGTTCACATTTTACAGAGATTTTCATTATTGAATAGCAAAAAAAAAAAAACACGCAAAAAATTAAACAAACTGTATGCACATAGTCTTGAGGTTAGTATAAACCTTTACAAAATTATAATGAGACTAGAAAATGTCTGTCGTCCTGGCATTTAGCCTCACTTGTACAACACAGGCACAGGCACACAGGGATTTTTGGCGTTTCCGATTAAGTGAGGTTTTAATTTGTGTGCATTTGATGATCCTAAAATAATCACACGTACCATTGACGTTCTCGAAACTGTTCAAGCCACCCTAGCATTAAAATTAGAATTCTCCTTAAACTGACTGTTCAAATGATTTGCTTGATTTCTGAGTGAGTTAGTCGAAATTGGCATAGTTTTTCAAGATGTTTCTTAAACCATGCGAAGACGACAGTGTCCATTTGAGGCATCTCTTAGCATCTTAAGGTTATACACGAACTCCACACAGCACAAGGCGCAAAAGAGAGAAACAAAATTAAGCCGGCAACACCAGGAAAAATTAACATAAGTGACACAATAGTGACACAATATGGCCACGAGTTCACATTTTAGAGTACGTAATGCATTATTTTTCCAATTCACATGATTGGATAGTTCACAATATCGGAGTTCACATTATCGAAAGTCAACTGTACCACGCTAATCCGTAAACTCCAATTCCTCAAACCAGTTAGGGCTTTTCATAAAGCGCTGGAGATGACAGACTCTGATGCTATTTAGTGCAGCCAAGTTTTTGAAATACAGTAAAACCTCCTACATGAGGGCACTACAAGGGACTAAGAAAATGCGAACCATTTGGAGGTGGACAAAACCGAGTGTATGCATGAAGTGCGATTCATTTCGGAGGTGCCTCAATGACAGTGTCCGAGTTTGGGGGCTTTCCTGTAGTAGGCTTCTACTTGACTCCTCTTTCGGAAGGAGAGCGCTCTGATGTTGCCAAATAGAAGTACAACAAGTCCTTCCCCCGCCTCGTATCTGCAGCTTCTGTAAAAGTCATTGTACGGAAGGCTTAATCTTTAGGCGTGAGTTCTAACGCCTCAGTGCCTCAGCGCCTCAGAGATTCGACCTACTCCCTGATCAGACTGAGTGAGCATTTTGAATCGAGGGATGGTCATAGTTGCTTAGTGATGAGGCATCCTCTGACTGTCTACTATTTACATGAGCAAGCGTTTCAATGTAGCGGAAGCGATTTGCATATATGCCGGATCTCCATCCGGAAAGAATACTGAATCAGTGCCCTTTCGAGCGAGTACGTTCAATTCACAATTTTCTGAAATGTCACAGCACATGTCCCTGCACCAACATAAGTTGCATGATACAATACTTGGTGGCAATTGAGGAATGTTGAATGTGACTCAGAGATTTGATGGCTGTCAGCCCGGGGCAAATGGTAGATCAATCGCCAGAATGGTGCCTTCCTTATCGTTCTAGCTTCTTCCTGAAAGACGCTATTGTGATTAGGTACACGAACTGATAGCTGTATCCTTAAAATAGACACCCGCTCCCACACCACGGAGCTCTTTTCACACATGCAGAGATTTCAGCCTGATCGCCAGAGTAGACTCGATCAAGTCTGTCGATTAAGTCAATCGACGGGAGATTAAGGAGTATGTTAAGGCCTATACATAACCATGCCTTCCTCTGCACTTTATCAAGCGGTTTGCAGTTGGTTTTCTTTTTTGTTGCTTTGCCACGTAGAGGCATCCTGCCGCGAAAACTCTTTTTCCGTTCAATTGGAGAAGGATCCATCTCTTGGGGTCTAATACCGTTTCGATTACCCCATTATTGTCCAAAAACGAGGCTCGCGTCAGTACATTTATCTTCAGCACTCCCCGAACATATGCAATATGGTACTCAGTAACGCGCAGAAAACTTTCCATACTAACGCGCTCAATGGCGCGGCGGTTAGTGGTCTCTGGCGATCGATTATTTCAAAAAATTCCCAAAAAACAAAGTACCCTCACATTTAGCAAATCACTGGTTTGAGCAACAATTGGTTTGACAGTTTTAACTGTTAAATTACTAGTTAATCTCACCAAAATTGATCAACAATTTCAAGTCGCCGCATCCACAACCTGTACACACTTTGTGGTTGACTAAATCACACGAAAAAAAAATCAAATTCCTTTCAAAACATTGACACGAACGTTGCCCAGACGTATGTTCAGACGAGTTTTTCTCGGGAATTCTTGCAGTACCACCGCCAGACACACTAAATATCACTTCAATACCAGTTTGATCGTTTGTAGATTTAATTGGGCTAAGAAGCAATTGATTAGGAAGCAAATGCTCGCATTTACAACTCATGGTCAAGCACAAAAACTATTTGAGCCCACAAAGATCAGTTCCAGTAACCAAGTGAGTCTTGAATCGGAAACAATTTGAACTTACTCATTGTCACTGTACCAAAACTTCGATGGTCATTAACGTGACTTTGTCGAGGCCATGCTGAGGTCTCCCCTCAATCCTTCAAATTGAGTGATTTTTTGCACCCCAGCTCCCCCAGAACAATCCGCCACATGTTTGAAAAATAAAATAAAATAAAATAGAAAGCAACCAATCGTAAGAATTAATTACTTCCAAAATGGGTGTTAGGTAGTCTCACAAGGCTGCGCAGCCGGCTGATCATAAACTCGTGAATGCTGTATCGAACAGAGCAGACAGTTCAGTGCAAAAGAAGTGAGTGGGATGCTTACATATTGTCGTTTCGCTGGTATCTAACTCGTCGCATCGCCAACTTGATTGACAAGGTTCAACTTGACGAGAGAAGAAGCAAAATTGTAAAATACTCGTATCTTCGCAGTCTTACTCGATATCAATTGATTGAACAGAATTAATGCAAGTTCGCTGACGGTGCTCTTTCAGAAAATAAACTTTTTGGGACTGAGTTAGTTTTACATTTGAATTAATTCAAATTTTAATGACTTTCATTCACGAAATTATACGCGTCAGCTCAACCAAATGCTGAGTCACGACAACGGGTTTTCCCGAGTGATTGAGTTCGACATGAATTCGCTTGTCACTACGTTTCAATTCAATTGATAATGCACACAAACATATTTGACAATCGACCGAAGGCGGCACCCCCATTGTTTGGAATCGACCACAAATGAGGACGGTTCTTTTGTTACCGACTTTGAAACACAATCCTTTTCCCTCCAATTGCAGGCGGAATGTCTGCCATGGATCCAGGGAATGAACGGTTCAGTTAACCAACATCTAATTGGAAAAATGAATTCGTTTTCATAATTTGAAATGAAACTCTCAGCCAGTGCGTCGTCTCATCGCTGCTCTGAATGTTTATTTGGCGTGAAATGCATATTCATCAAACTTAGTTCATTGAGCATTCATAAATGTGACTGACTTGATTATGCAAAGAAGAGACCAGGGGACGCTGTAATTTGTTCGATGTTTGATTGACAGATTGTTCAAGACTGCAGTTCACTTGACAAGGTGACAAAATTCAACTAAGATCATGTATATTTGAGCGACACAGACTGCGGAGTGTGTCTTGATATAGATACCTACGAAGTCTGTGAAGTGTTAGTGACGCGGTTGTCACATGTATTTTCTATATACTAGCAGTATCCGCAATACCCAACAATTTACACACAGCACTAACAGCGGTGTTAATTTGGGTTAATCCCATAATGGCATTGGGATTCGTTTCGTGTACCTGCGTGTTGTGGTTTTCTGTTTGTTCGAGTTGAGGTTAAGTTTCACACACATGCCTCGGTCTGGATCATAATCAATTTACCAACTCCGAGCAGACGTTGAGTTGATCGGATGTTCGAAATTAGTTCATATCTAGTTCACATCTATCCATAGTCCTTGAGACTGGGGTAGGCGCTGTTGCAAGTTGTTGGCTCGCAAGACTCGATAATTTAATGCTGGGTTCCAGGCCACGGGGATTTAACCGACAATGAAGTAAGCCGATCCATCCCAGCCAATCCAGTGGATCAAACCGCCACTTAATGATCCACAGCTGATGGTAGAGGAGTCTAGATTTGGGACAGAGGTCAACGCACCAACGAAACTGAAACCAATAAACTCCTTAAGGCGACAAGAAGTTGCCAACGCTGGTATCATTGGAGCTGTCAACGACAACATGTGCAAGGCGCTGCGCCAATGAAGAGCAATAAGAAGATACGCCTGCCTACCACCTAGGCCACTGCCCCAATATGTGTCACACGACACCAAGGAGTGTGTCTTTCAACTGTCGAACGGGACGGGATGGAGAAAGTGGCTTACCAATTAAACGAAAACTGGAAAATTCTTGTTTTTTACTAGCTTTCCCAGAAAGGTGATAATTTCTATCATGTTTTAGAAGGCGTTTAAGCCACCAATCCGGATACTGAACTACTTGCATTTTTCTCTGTGCAGTCTTTGGGAGATTTTATGCAGACAACCAAAATAGAGCTAAAATAACTTTACACTATCATGAATTTTTTGCCAAGCATAGTTGGTCTGTGCGCAGCGCCTTCAATGTTTCAGGAATTGCATTGGCGTGTGCGGTCTAAAAAGAAATTTTGAAATTTGCGGTGTCTGTGAATGGGACAATCTCTCTCTCTTTCTCTCTCTTACTCTGTGTTTATTTGAAATCACAATCTCGAGGACGGTATCTCTGTTGATGTTCATTTTTGAGGAACATGCTCAAATTTGAAGAGATTCCCAGATGCTCCTAAGTGGACACGTTCAGTTGACAACGTAAAGCTGCAATGTCTGCAATGTTCTTCTCTGCACCGGAGCATCGTCTGCCGGATTTTGGCACAGAGGTGGTTAGACTTCGTCTTTATAGATCAGAGAAATATTAGGTGTAGTAAAAAGCAATCCATTACAGTACAAGCTCGCCCCAATTGTCCCAGAGCTTGTCAACTTTTCCGAATAGTCAACTTTTATGAACACTTTTCAGCATCTGTAGAAAATTAGTATCATCATCATCTTCTTCTAATTCTACGTCTCAATTAAAGTTAACAGAGCGGAGCACGAAGGCGGGAGTTGCACAGGGATCAAAGCTGGACCGTGGCTTCAACCACATCCAACCGACACAGTGAACTCCTTGTCTATTTGCAGATGACTCGCTGACTTATGCCGGCTGGACGTCACCACAAATAGCCGCGCGAACGGTCGAAATCCAAACAGCGAACAAATTTGACTACTATACCAAATGGAGTATTCGTAACAATGCTGGGAAATCGGTATTTATGTGCTTAAGGAGACCATTCAGAGGTGGATGCAGATCAGCAGCCGAATGTCGAAGCATAAAGATAGTGCTCCCCAACGGTACAGACATTTTAACAAACGAAAAGGTCAAGTGTCTTGGCGTTAACTTCACGGAAAGGATGAAGTTCAACAGTCATTCGAAACTGACCCTCAAGAAAGCCAACAGAGGCTTCCACCGCATCGATCCCTTGATGCGCAAGCAAAATGGACTAAGCCAGGGGACAAAACTGCTGCTGTACAAGCAGCTTATACGGCCGATTTTAACGCACGGCTTCCCAATATGACACACCATCTCTAAGACCAGCATGACGATGCTCGCAATTTTCGAAAGAAAAATACTGCGAATATGTACCGGACTGACCTTAGACAAGGACCGTCAAAGGCACCACAGCAACAATAGGCCTTACGACCAAACACGCATCATCCCCATTGTTCAGAAAGCAGGCACTAAACGTCAACAACCATTCTAACGAGAAAATCAGGAACTTGAGAAACAACAAGGAGCAGAACTTTCCAACGACGTCGAGCAACGAGCTATATGGATTCTACCAGAGCAGCGATAGCAATCACCATCGAGGCTAAGTCGGCTAACACATCACCACCCCATCCCAATAGGACCACCAAGGACACATGGACTTGAACAATCCCATGTAACCACCAGCCATTGTAGGACATACAAAATAAGCAATAAACATTAAATTAAACAAAGTACATCAGTTGGGCACCTATTGTTGAGTCAACACCCTAACCCTTAGTTTGTAAGTCTAGTTGTAAAATCAAAATAAATTTTTAAATCGCTCATATGGGAGGGTACATTCACTCACTCACCCTTGCAAGTTTAACACTACCTCATGATCCCTCATGCGCATTATAGTTAAAGTTGGGCATTGAGCCTTACTGTTCCAATACGAAACACTTGTCATAAAATCTGTCTTCTAAGTGCAGCGGCTGCTAGTAACTAGGATGGATCAGATCATAAATCAGATCAGACCAGTAAAGCAATCAGCGAGGTGGATACCAATGAGCAGCCCAGTTGAGTTGTCCCGACCTTAACTCCATGGCAACTCTTTCGAGAGGCTTAGGAGGCGCTAGTAACTAGTAACAACGAGCCTACACTGGCCAAAGCGTGACTGTTGCTTGCTGGCAGTCAACCACTTTAACCTTGCCTTACCGACTGGGTGGCGCAGTTGGTTAAGTGCTTGCTCTCGGTAAGTGGGGTCCCCGGTTCGAATCCCAGAGAAGTAAAGTCAATACGCTTTTATCTGGTCCAGTCTGGTATGAACGGTGGTCGATATGCGGTATAGTAGTCAGACTGCGGGTATTACAATGGACCAACATGGGCGGAGTGTGCTGGTGACCATCCCTACCCTACCTAATTCAAATGCAATGCCACCCTACAAAAGGTGCGTGGAATAATTGTGGCGTCACAGCAAGGGACTTCGACGTCTCAACATTGAGAAGACGTTGGCAAAACTTTGCAAAAACGAAATGTGTCTTCGGACTGTAGTCTGTGGAAACTATTTGGCATGGAAGAGCAATTAGTATTCGTGCTGTGCGGCTGAAAAAGGAGTCCCTAGTTTAACTGTGCGTCGAAAGGGTAAACTGTTGAGTCATCCTGGCGATATGGGTGAATTCATGGAGAGGCGGAATGCGGTTGACTTTCTCATTTAAGCGTGGTAGAATGGCGACATGGGCAAAGAAGACACGGTACTTCATTGTTTTAGCTAGTCTATCTCTAATCGCTCGCTATTGGATTATATCTAGGAGGTGCTGGGTGGTCTTGAGGGCATCCGACCGGATATGAGCGTTGTACTCAAGCTTCGGCCAGATATAGGACTTATAAATTTAAGCCATATCAGAACTACTTCGCATACACATACACTTCGCAGCATCGAACATGTGATCGTTCCAACTAAGTGCTGTGTTGATACATACCAAAGATGGACAATGCTCCGGTTTCATCGACTCAGGCGCCATTCATGGTTGATTGGCAATGGTTCGCTTGAGCGACAGAAGACAACCACTCTATCTAACTATTTCTACTCCAGTTACCACAGGTACTAAAGTTGTAGCTGTCAAGACCGGAATTTGCGCATGTCAACGTTGCCGTTCCAATTCTCCTGAGTCTTGGAAACCTCTATGACCACAACGCAAGTCACGTCCCGTGTTTCATCATTTATATTTTTTGATTCTACCCCATGCTACAGGACGAAACACATAATTATCATAATCTCATGCTTTTCTTCTGATTAAATTAGCGAATCTATGCGCGCACACTGCCCATTCTCCAGCACATATCCGCATCCGTCAGCACTTCGACTTTGATATAAATCACCTCTATGCGTCACGAGCCACGAGACATATTCGGTTCATGTTACCGAGAAAGAAATGGTCTCAAATTCAGTTCATTCAATCCACAAATAAACGATCATCGTCGTCCGCCTGAAGCTGATCGCGATCACTGTCACTTTCAATGCCACCGAACACATTTTTTGAATGTATCTATTGTTCTTAAGATCTTTCGGGAGAGCAGCGCCAAACCTGTATTCAGAATAAAATATTCAAGGAAATGGCCACCGACGGCGTCCCCATAGCCAGCGGGCTTTCCAGTTAGCAAATTTCGAATTCAAATTTAGGTTTCCGTTTTAGCCGAGTGACCTACAAAGCACATTTACGTACGCAAACTTGTTACATAATTAAAACAACACCGAAAAAAAACCTCAAATTCGACACGTTCAGTGGAGAAATTTACGACACAAACTTAGGCATGGCAATGTTGGCGCTGAATAATTATGGCTCACGCCATGCGCGCAGACAGTAGCGGTGACTATGTGCGAGAGCCAGGAGGGCTGGGTGGTGAGGGTTTCTCCTTAGAACCAAGCCCAGGGTTCTTATGCTGCTGGTTCAATGGTCTCCTCAATCTAGATGAAGATGTCACCAGTCTCGCTTGTCACCGCAATCCGTGAAATTACATATTCCTCAAGCAGCGCTGAAGTGTCTCTTTCGCACTGACGCTGATTTTCGTGCGTTGAATACACTTACGTTAGGTGATTGCGGTGCAAATGGAAAGGTGGGGGATTTTTGCTTAGAATGCGGTCGTGGTGACATGATCACTGCATGCTAACTATTGCGTCAAAAGAAACCACAGCGGGTTGGCGGGGCAGGACCGGGCGGACAGAAGAACTATCGTGCACTGGCAGATGAATGAAATTACCATAGTCACCTGAGGGGCTCCCGAACCTCTAGGGCAGCGCCTTTTTATTGATGTTTGCGGATGCGAGTGTGATGTTCGGTTGGTCTTAGATAACATGTGAGGAAAGTAAGTTACAAGGTCATTTAATTCCACTCAATTCTGAACGAATTTTTGCTTTTGCTTATATTTCATTCGAATAGACAGTTTGGTCGATGACGAGCTGGTGATGGCTTGCAATAAATTTGCATGCACAATTGTAGTTCCTGGGAAGCCTTTCGAGGATTTTCTTAGTCATGTCGTCAGCGTTCTCTGTGAGCGAAAAATCGTATTGAAGCATATAAAGTTTATACCTTGTCTACAGGGAGAGTTGGTGTTCGCAGCTTATTAAAATGCGACGTGATTCTGGGGTCTGCGGTGGCACAATCTTTATCTTCAGAAACAAACCACAGGCAAACATCCCCGAATGTTTAAGTCGGCAATTGGCTAAAGTTTGTTATTCTGTCCAGAACGTGTCGCCCTTGTTTGTGTGATTTACAAACTTACAAAGAACCAAAACAATCCCCGAATTCAATGTCACTCAAATGCGAAGACTAATTGGTTTTTAGTCGATTACCCAGTCAAAAAACAAGTTTTAAAGATCGGAGTTCAATCGTAAGCCGTCTCGATCAGACGTCTAGACCAGAGAGTGTAAAACAACAATCATCTCGGCCCAGCGTCCTCTGCGAATCTAAGCGGTAAGAGGTTGCCGTTTCTGTACGTGATTTTTTGAACTAATTGGCATTTGCATTTTTTCCGTCACAACAACTTTAAAATTATTTCCGATCAGTGTGAATGTCCACTTCTGGCTGCCTGCCAGAAAGCAGCCGTAGCACTTAGGCCTTTGTGTTACCACGCGGATCGAGTGGATCCTGTTCCGCAAACCGGTTGGCGCTTTTGACAAAGCAAATAGGATGGACGATACTAATACTGAAAAGCATCAGTTTCGTAGCAAGTAGCAACTGCTTCGCAGAGAATGAGTTATCCCCTCACAATGGCCTACATTGGCAGAAGGGTAACTGCTCTTTGCAGTCAATCACTAGAACGTATCCATGGGTATAACATGGGTTGAGGTCCATGTTTACCCAGGAATGTAGCGTCAACCATATGTAGGTACATATCTGTGGCCATGTCACTCTGCTTTCGTGTGTAAGGTTAGTTTGCTGATGCACCGATCACTAGGATTCAGGCCATTATTCACGTCTTCGTACCCAAGCTCTTCCAATAGTGGAACTTATACACTTAGTCTAAATTTGTAATCAATAAATCACTTAATTGTCACATAAGGTGAGTTAGACGGTGCAAATTTGTCACAGTGACATGTGACACGACCAAGAGATCAAGAGGGGCAATGTAGTCCGGTGATCTCTCGCCTACTAGGGACACCATTCTTAGATCTCTTAGAACCACCAAGTACTTAAGTGCGGGGTCCAGAAAATAACTGGGACCTAGTATAGCGAAACTTCCCTAAAACGGACAGCAGCGGGACCATCATGTTTGGCCATTATGTAGGGGTTTCCGTTCTGAAGGTATTGCAACACATGAATATCTTCATGCGGGGATCATGATTTATACCGTAAATGGAGGTGTCCCTTATAGAGGGGTGTCAGTTAAGAGAAGTACCTCCAACACATGTGTGGGGTGTAAAGCACTCACGAGAGTTCCACTAGATCCTCCACCATCGACTCTAACTCACGATGAGTTAGTTGTGGCCCAAGCGCACCCAGCCCACCCAGTATTTGGACTTGATCCAACCACCTCAACCTTGGTCTGACAAGCGGTCGCCTACCTGATGGCATCTCATTCAAGCCACTCCTTTTAAAATGGAGGGTCCAATTTATTTAAAAAAAAAGCATCCGGAGATTGTTGCTCTGTATCTAGTATTCCTCCGAAAAAGCTACCAAAAATCAAGAAACGATCGATAGCTCGGGGGAGTGGTAAGGGCCAAGGGCTTTAAACGAAAAGACCAGCGCCTAATGGCTCTTCGAATGTTATTAAACGCAACAAGACGTATAGTTAGGTAGCCTAGAAGAAACTTACTTACGCCGGGTTAGGAAGTGACCTTTAGCAGGAAGATACCTCCCTCCTGGAACAAGTTAGGTCTGAACCACTTCTATCTTAGTCTGGTGCTTGAGAATGGAAGCCTGACAACTGTTAGGTTAGACGCGGTGTACGTGTCGTGACGATTCCTAGGAAGGCCAAATGTTAGAGGAAATTCTCAAACCACAATTGGTACAAAGATTGGAACATTTTTCGAGCGTTGCACGGTTTGATGACATTCCTGGGGACCTGATTCCTAAGACGTCCAGAACTTGTGCCCAGTTTTCAACCATTCCCCCTGAAGCCAACAACATGCCTTGTAACTGTTCATGTCTTTCTGGATCAAAACTGGCAGACTAGACGTGAACAGTGGTGAACAAATTATCTCTGGCAAAAACAAGTGGGACCAGAAATAGCTTTGGGATGGCTGCCTTAAAGCTGTACAAGAAGTGATAGGCGGACTTCCCGAATGCGGACCAACTTCCCTCCACCTTTTAAGTTTTCGGCGATGATAGCTTCTTGGGTCCAGTGATCAGGAAGTACACATACCGTCGTCATATTTGACATATAAATGAAAAAGAAAAATGAAATTGAAATCATATACGGCGAAACTTCTCTAAAGCGGACAGCAGTGGGGCCATTATGATTTTCTGCTCTGAAGGGACCATAACTTATTGTTCGTAAATAGAGGTGTCCCTTATAGAGGGGTGTCCGTAACGAGAAGTTTCACTGCAATAGAAAGTCTTACAGCAATCAGTTAAAGTATTCAAATTTTAAAAATTAATAAATAGTAATTTCTACAAGTTCCCTCGAAATTAGGATCAAAATTGCCCAATTTCCCATTCAACGAACCAGTTTTAAAATGTCATCAATTTCAATGAAATTTTGTACGAAATTGTGTATTATAAGAAATTATGACAGTTTCCGTTTAGTCATGCCAACAAACCAAGCATATTTCTAAACCATTATGACAGTTAACGAGCATATTTCTCACCATTATGCCAGTTAACATGCGGATTTCTCACCATTATGCCAGTTAACGTGCAGATATCTGACAGATTGTGTTTTCATTCATTACTTTGTTTGGAAAAAATAAGTTATTTGTTTTATTGTGCTAAAATATCCCGTATAAAGGCGATGGAAAGGCATTTAGCTGTCAATTCTGCTGCTTCAATTGTAGTGTGGACTCTTTCCAAATTGTGACGCCGAAATTGTGCCATTTTACGTCTAGTGGGAATGATGTGGACCTGTTGCGAGAAAATTGAGAATTGGTAGAAATGACCAAAACTGCGCAAGTTATAAACAAATCTGGTGATATCGTTATCCACACCATTTAACTTTGTTCTCGTGATGTAATCAACACTGTAAGACCCTAGAGTCGAGATAAGACTGATTAATGCATTGACGACGAGTAGTTTCGTATAAATTGATAAGAAGCACCGTGAAGTACACTTTGTCAATGGCAGCATTCAGGTGGTTGGACCACGCTATTCGGAACTTATCTCGAAACTCATTCCTTCTTCAAAGCAAATGTCAAACATTTCTTCTTCTGAAATGTCAAAAGCATGCGATTGAAGGTTGAATTTAAAGTTCATCTTAATTCCGAATTCACTGCAAAATTGGCTAGAAGACTCTTGAAATCGATTGGCCCCAAATATCATTTGTGAATCACGATCACGATCACGACTATATGAACGTTTACAGCAGTCCCGGTTCTTAGTGACTGCTTAGTGACTCAGATTAATTGGCACCGGAAAGCGAAACCACTTGCAGTGAACACAGTCCACTCTTTAGTAGCCATCGCTGTGGAACTCAATGGAACGCACTTCGGCTAAAAAGTGTTTATGGCTTAGATTTATGAATAAATTAGATGAACAGTTTTAATACGTAAGCTTGTTCATGGCCATTCAGACAAACTGACTTAAAAGGTAATTTTGTAGAAACCCACGTCGTCATTCGAAGACAGTCAGAGAACAACTGCCAACAATGGTTGCATGAGACACATTTGGCGGCAGTATTCAATTCTATTCGGCATTCCTGCATAAAGAAGAAACAATTAAATTCTAGTGGACTCTAACACCCAACGCGTAGCATTTAACTTAAGTGTGAAACTAGTTGAACAACTTATAGGAGAAGGCTTGCAGGAACTATAGACTACCGGCAGGAGAATCATCGCCATTTATGTATGCATTCGATTCGGTTTCCTCATATCAAACACCACAAGAAACAAGTCGAAAGCACTCCCGCGGAATATGCCATGGACAGAAATAGTTCCGAACAAAAATTCTTTGCATAAAATCTATTTAAGAATTCTCGTGGCCAAAAGATTAGTTTTCGCATAAAAGACACTTTGCATGCAAATCTCACCGATCTCGGTATGCCCGCAAGATCACACCGATCGTGGTGCTGTCACCCGATGAAGAACATAATGCCAGTGACAAAGCAGGTTCCCTCCTAGACCGGAGATCTATTGTTATCATTCTTCTAACCGTTGAATGGTTCTGCCAAACGTACTTCCTCCTTCAAGGTTGCCGTGCTGCAGAAACAATTGGCCGGAATCTCTCCGAAACTTAATCACTTCTGACAGATGGCATGTACGAACTGATGACATATGGATATGAATGGAGCACGGGACCGGTGCGCTGGAGCGAGTGATTTATGGTGACTGTTTGGCTGAATGACCTTTCACCTAACTCGCATGATCGAGTAGCATTTTTTGGGACCGAACGTGCGTGACTGCGAGGAAACGAACGATCATCGTGATCTTCAAGATCTGCTGCATGCGATCCTTCTTGACTGCGGTACGCTCGAGTGGCTAAGTTCACTGCGACACTGGATTGGAATTAGCCCTGGGACATGAGAAGTTAGTGCCCCAGTCTGACCCCAGTCTGGCCCCAGTCGTTCATTCTGCATTTGAACTGATCGAAGTCCGAAATAAATGAGGAACAAAAACATCGCACAGAACGGGACAGTTCATATAGTCTCCTCCTTGTTTTGCAGTCATACCGGTTCTAGGCGCAGAGCACATCCACCTCTCGATACTAGATCTCGCCAACTAACTAAATTATTCCAAGGCCCCGTGTGTATGTGTGTGTGTGCCTGCTTCAGAAAAGGTCTGAAACAAATGGACTGGTTTTGCGAAGAGGTTTCCGTGGCGGTTTTTGTTTCTGTTTTCCTTTGGATGGACACGAGCCGGTTGCGGCAATGCTTCCTGTTGGTTCTTCTTTAACTTCCTGATTCATTGTACTTTGTGTGGACGTTCTGACACTGACATTGAAGTTGCTATAGCGGCCACGCTTCAGGGTTGGGGAGCGAAGACAATATTTCTGGTTCATTCGCGACTATGCAGAGCAGTCAGCCAGATGAATTTAATTGGATTCGTCACAATTGAAGGCAACTTTTTTTTTTCGTTGCGTCAGTGGCTAGTCGGATTACTGACATGAGTTGAGGGAAGTAGCAAGTGATTGAGTATATTACTTAGTGGCTGTGAATAAATGGTGGGCTAGGATATTTCAGGGACATTGCATGGAAGTAAGGGAACTGGTATCCTCCTCCAGCACCTCATATACTCGTAGATACGTATGTATTTCGGCCGCACTTAAGACGTTCACAGTATGATAGATGTAGAAGAAATTTCCTGATCGATTTGAAAGAAAAACGTGGTGGAGCCTGTTTGCGTGCAGTCAAAACGGGTTATAATGACATTTAAGGAACTGTGAATTTAGTCGTTATAAGTCTGAAGAACTTCTCTGTGTTTTAGAACATATTAGCAAAAGCCTTCTAAACCTCTGTTTGAAATTTTACTTTTTTTTCGGTACGATATGATTCCTGACATTTTTTTACATTTTTAAAATTTGGACGTAGTGCATTGGCAACACTTCTGTAGAGAGTGGGAGCATGGGAGCTGATCTCCGATATGTCATAATGCTGATGACATGCATCTAAGCTCTTATCTTTGTTGTCTTGTGTGCATGTCCAATCTTGTCTTAGGGCAGTTGCAATCTGACCACCGGCAACCACTGTCGATACTACAATGGAGTGTGAAACGTACCATTCTTTGGCAAAGGCTTTATTTCGTCCAACAGCTACCAATGTTCATTCGCTCACTTGCTTTCTCTTTAATCGTAAAGATTTATTTGTTTCTGGCTCATTTTCTAACACAACAATATAAAGAACGGAATAAAAATGAACTTCTAGAAAATGTTGCACTAAGTTGAATAAACTAAAACCGAAAAGGCACAGAACAAGAACATCATGTCACCAAGCAGTAAGCTGTAACATTTGTGAAATTCTATGTGCACATGCATGCATCGCATCTGCAGACAAAAAGTTTAACGCTTCATAAAAAAAATGCACCAGCAATGCGTTGATTTTAGTCGTTCTAACCAATATTTTATTTGAAAAAAAAAAAGGAAAAACGGTAGTTGTAAGCGATGTCGTTGTAAGCGATATGTTATTCAATTATTTTATAATGTACCTCAGACGGGACCTAAGGATTTGGTCGTTATAACCGATGTCTTTGTAAACGATTTTGACTGTATTTTTAAGAATTTTCACTTTCTACGTTGACTATGCCATGTTTGATATGAATCAGCTCATAACTCTCATTTGTGTTCACATGCTTGTGGCGCAGTGCTTAGTTGCAAGTTTGTGCTGGTAGGTGCTGGGGGTTTTAGGTTTATACCCCGATTTTACGGTACTTTCATATTTTTACTGATCCACGCGAATAACTGACAATGCTTCTCAAACATCGTCTTTCCGAATCGACAAAAAACTGTAGACCCAGGCCCACTTCGGCCGTTGTGACAATAGGCTCCCACACAGGAATCAACAATAAAAGGAAACAGAGAAAGATTTACAATATGTGGTCGATTTTACCCTTTAGCGGTGTAAACACCCTACATACCACGGATCACCCATCAATTATAAACACCCAGCAACGGATAAGTGTGCTCGCTTATGCGATCATCATTGACTCACCAGAGCATTCCACAGATCATCACAGCAGTCGGTCATTAAAGGAACTTCAAGGATAGCAGACGAATAAAGCGAGAGAATTGTTCTAGTTGAATAGTAGTGTCTTATTTACGTCGGTAATGGTGATCAAGTAACAGTGGTTGCAAAATAGCAGTAGACCTCCACAACTCTGGAAACACTGCATCGGACAGCGAAAGCCAGACATCATTATATGTGGTCATTTGGATGTGGGTTACCTGGCTAGTGTTTCAATAGGCACCGCAGTGTCTCAAGATGTCAAATAGCGACATTTGTACAACTTGCTAAGACAAAGACAAAATAGGAATTGTTCGACATCTGCATTGCCGCCATAGTCTAGCGGCAGCAGGAAGGTTGTTGCTGTTAATCAGAAACTAAGTAGGACCTAGATCAGAACCCCCTGGAGATCCCTACATATAGTTGGCTCCAGTAAAGGACCGTCAAATGATGTTAAATGATATCAACCCACCATGGTCACCATTGGATATGCAGCCTATCTAGGCGTAGTCCTAAGAGGATAGAGCTGAGTAAATAAAGGGGTTTTCTAACCAACATTTCATAACACTCCAAACCTGTCTAATCTTTTTGAAAATACGGCGGTTAGCACAGAAACTAATCAGCTTTTTTCCACAAAAGATGACATGCATGAGTATACTGTAGAGACCATTTAGTTGGCATACGGCAGTTACCAGACTAAAATTACTTGTGTGATTTTTGGGTCACTTTCTGGTATTTATGGTCATCAGCAATGAAATGGTATGTAATCGGCTGGTTTTTTAATCGAAGAGTCTTCACTAATATTATGTCCACCTTTTTTCAGAATTTCTAAATATTGTGAAACTTCATGTAACAACCAAGCCAATAAATACTACAGTCTCCCTCATTGGCGGACACCCTGTTTAGCGGACAACTCGCATTAAGGGACATATTAAGTATGATTGTCTGGATTGTACTATTTTCTTTCTAATAGTTCTCAATAACGGATCCGGATATTGGTACTGCCGTACATTTTTAAATTTTCGAAAAAAAATTTGCCTTTAGCGGACAAACAAAAATCGGCAGTGGAAGTCGCGCTTCGGAGCACACCACTGGTGTTGGCATGATGCCACTCTTCTTCTCTCCTCCCTCGTCTTATGTAAAGAACCAGCAGCTTCTACGTTTCTAAGGTACACACTCACATCTGTATCGAGAGCAGACAAAATGGGACTTTTTCAATAATGAAGTCAAACGTTCCGCGAAAACCAATTCTTGTCTTTGGCTAGGACTGAAAACATTTTAAATGAATACTCAGATGCAGACATACGGTCAGACTGTGTGAAATATGCAGCTTGTGATGGGAATGTGTCACACTTACTCTCAAAAGAGGATTTGGACCAGATACCGATGTGAATTACAGAAGAGTGCTACAACCGCTTGTGAAAAAAAGCCGTACAAAGTCGATCCGGTCTTCCATTATTTTTGCAGAAAGGTATGTTGTCCGTTTATGGCAGAGCTAAGTTCAAGACTTTTTTCATACACATATATACGTGCTTTACCTGTGCATACCCTCTGCACATCTAATTTAATTTAATTATTTCAGAGTAAACATGTTTGACAAATCCCAAAAGTTGGACACTCTCTGTCATGTCATTCCCACAGGTGTCCGCTTATGAGAGGTTTCACTATATTTACATAATAAATCGATGCATGTTCGATCATACGCTTAGTTTTCCACACTTTCCATAGTAAGAAGTTATCTCGTAGGAGTAACAGAATGGGACAAGACTAATTTCTGCAAAATAGCCAAACTATCTTGGCCCAACTATAATGACACAAATATGAAGTAGATATATTCTCTCGCTATCCAGCGTTGGCTGTAATCATTTTGCAGACTAGAACTGGTCTTTTCTAACACAAGCAAGGCAAAGTATCGGAAGAGATCGAAAGAACATCGAACATTTTTTTGCATCTGCCCAGCACTGGTTGGCACAAGAACGAAAACCCTTGGCACATACTTTCTTTGGTTCTTTCTTTCTGTTTTGTTTTACTGGAGCACTCAGACATTACGATTGTGTCGATTGCACTGCCAGGCAGCAAACCTCGGTCAGACTACTACCACCGATCGAGCACTCTAGTGGCAGTGCGGTTAATTTGATTCCAAGGGCAATGGTGAATGGACCAGATTTGAAAATCTGAGATTTGAAAAGCTTTTGACTTTGGTTTTACTGGGATTCGAACGGCACTTAACCAACTGCGCCATCTAGTCGTCTTTCAGATGGGTTTGTGTTGACACTGGCTACTCTAACATAGCTTATGAACTAGGCAACTTGTCCATTAACTTGAATTCAACAATTATCCCGCACGTCCGTTGTGGAATGAAAAGCTTTGATTGATTCGAAAATAACATTAGAAAGTCTTTTCTTCAAACCTTGCGTCACGTTATTTGTTCTTTCTGTCAAAGCAAAGACAACGAGGGTGTCGGTCTGTTTTGCGTAGCACGAACCACCATCGCAAAGAAGCGTTTAATATTCATTCAATTTGTGTATCTTTTCAGATTTTTGTCAGAAACTTTAAGTCATTGTCAGATTTGTTGTCGCCGCTGTACTGAAACCTTCCCGCAGAGTTTGAAGTGGTTCTCAATTTTGAAGCTGCTCTCCATTTGTAAGAGACCGCCAAAACAAATGTCACTCGCTCTCAATTTTTAAATGGGCCCCAGAACAGCTGTCTGTTGACAGGATGAGTGGTGTGAGATAGATAAGAGATAAAATGAAAAAATGAACACAGTGACCAAGATAAACTGAGGTTCATCTCTTACGGACTGATGAAGGAGGGAGGAGGCTGCAAGAAGGTTTACGCAGAAACCGCGATGTTCCCATACTCCGAAAATGTCTGTCAAAACCTGTTAGGTTTGAAGAAATTTTATGAAACCCTGTGGTTTCATGCGATGGGAACGTGGTATAAGGAGGAAATTAAGTTTTTAAGGTTTTTCAAGAACCAAAAATTAAACTATTCGATTTTTGACCTCCAACGAATTCAAATGGGGTCTAGCAGATATTATTTAAAATTTCCTTTTCACTTAATCTTGTGAAACAATGCAACAGAAGAGGACAGCGCCTAACGAGGCGCCTATAGGTGGTGAAGGACCTCAACCAACTAGGTGTTGGAAACAGAGAGACGCTATCCACCCTGGACTGTAGCTACACGCAATGAAAAAGAACGGTCCTCAAATGTTCACTTAGGCCCTCCTTATCAGAATCACCAAAATGCAGTTTTCACATGTAAGACAATCGTTAACAAATTCAAGGAGAACATCGGTACTCTATCCCAAGCTGCACATTTTTTGATAGTATTAGCACCCATCAAGCGGACCATTTGTGTTTCTCCTTGAGCTCATAAAAGTATTACACCGCATTTGAATTGCATAGTTTCATCCGCAAAAAAGTCTTCAAATATCACTTGGCCGTCTCACGACCACTTGCGTAAATATTTCGTTTTTGTCACATTCGCGTTCGTATAAACTCCGACACTCAAATTTTGCATAGTTTTCCGCTTGTAAGCCATTTCACTTCCGATTAGAGTTCACATCCAGGCCACAAACTGTTGAATACAACAGCAACAAAATTGACACAAGGAAGTACAGCAATTTTCCACTCAATTAACCCTGTCACCCCATTCACAACACACACTTAATCACATCGAACCATAGCTGGTCCATCCCCAGAACTCCTTTCACTCCTGGCACTGACCACAACAACTACATCATCATCTCCCTCACTTACCTTCAAGTTGTCCATTTGCTTGGCAAGCTCTATCAGTGCTAGTGTTGCGCGTACATTTATCTCCAGTGCGTTCTTAAGGGGCTCAATGAACCGTACCGTTGCAGCACTATGTATGACCACGCTGACATTCTCCTTGAGTAGCTGCTGATCGCACTTGGATATCCCCAAGTGTGGTAAGGAACAATCACCAGAGATTGGATGGACCTTGCTGAGAAAATCACGTTTTTCTCTGTGTAGAACTTGGAACAGCTACAACGGGAAAATTTGGCAATTTTTTAATTTTGTTTATACCACAAAACGCACAACACAATGAGGGGTGGACAAAGTCAAATGTTTGCACACTTACTGGATCTTCAAATAATTCGGCAATTCTTTCTTTAATGTCCTTATCTCGTTTCTTTCGAATTAATACGTAAATCATCTGAGCATCGGTTGTGCGCAGCAACTTTTCGATCACCACTGTAACCAGGACATGAAACGAAAAACAGAAATACATTTTTTTTTTCAGATTGAACACAATTCCAGAGAGATTCTGAATCGTACCTTTGCCAAGAAATCCCGTGGCGCCAGTAAGAAACACATTTTGATTTTTGAAAAACTCCCGAATACTCGAATCGAACATTTCAGCTAAAAAAAAACGATTGAGAACATTATCAGAAGCACTTGCACAAGTCGATGAAGCGCAAATTTACTTTGAAACGACAACTCCTTCTCGCTTGCCATGATAACAGATACGCGAACGATCACAATTCAAACTAAAACACAGAAAAAGGTATCTCTCGCCTTTAGAATGAACAGAGGAAAAAAATGCATATAAAAGTAAAGAGAACAAGCAATCACCACTGGTAGTGTTTTTTTTTTTTCGATTTAGAATATGTATCTATCGATCTACGATTCACGCATTGAGCACTGATTGAACCATCTGTTGGACAAAACAACAAAATGGGATGCAATGCTCTTATATATACCCAAAGTGGCTTTGACTTGGGCTAATCCAACCTGCCAGCCCACCGCCGACACTGAGACCGACACCGACACCGACACCAACAACGACAACAACACGGAGTGGATTCTCAGATTTGAGACTTTTACAAGCCTCCGAACGCGACTTACACTCGACTCGACCGCAGTGTGCTTGCGAAAAAACAACAACAGCAGAGAGGAGAGAAGAAATACTACGAAAACCAGTAGAAGAACGACTCAAAGCAATGCAAAGTCAATTGGAAGTGTATCTGTGAGGTACGGTATCAACTAACTCTGCTCAGCGCAAGTGAAGTACTTGACTTGCTCGCCTCACTCAATGCCAAAGGATGGTGGTGTGGCGTCAGCTCTTGCAATGACACAACTCTCAATGAAATCACACTCGCTCTTCCTGGAGTAATTAACCACAGACAAAAACAAAAACGATTCAAATCCAAGCAGCAACAACAACGGTGACCTCTAAAATATGGCCTGGCCCACACAATGAATTGGGATTTACAAGCCACTTAATCGCATTACTAAACGATTAACGGCCAATTATTCAAATGGCAATTTCTACCAAACCTAGACAAATCCATCAGATACGTCATTACCGGTTGGCGCTGGTACTTTACCGCTGGCAGCAGTCGCAGTCGATGGACAGACAGAAACAGCCGCCAGGCGGGGGCTGGCATTACATTCCAGAAACAAATGACCAACTAATCACCAGCAATTAACCGCTCGTTTTGTCACTTCCACGCGCTGCCCATCTAATTACATTCTGAAACGGAAGTGAAGTTCCCTTCGGTTATCCATCGATTTTCAAATGCAAGTCATTCCGTGAACTTGTACCTCGATTTCGCACAAAGAATTATGTGAATTCAATTGTTTTGTGTTTTTTTCTTCTTCTTTGTGATCGTGACAAGAGATCTTTCGAAAGGAATTCGCCGAGGGGGAGGCGCACACACCGAACAATTCAACTTCACTTGTTGTTTAACGTTTTTTTTTTTCTTCTTCTATTTTTCTGTTTTCATTTTCGACAGTCACTGAAACTTGTTTTGTTTTCTGTTGTTGCTGTTGGTCGCGGGTTGGCTCAAAAATCGAACAATTTCTGGTGATGTACTCTCGCACAAAGAGGCTGCGTGTGGATTTGTTTTTGCGGAAATTCTCGTCAGAAGGCTTATTGCTTTGATTTTGGACAGTTCAGCCAACAATAGGCCGTCTGTTTTCGATAGATAGATACATATGCTATTGATGGTGGCGGTGCGTAGAGGAAATGAACATGAATGTGTCTACGAACAATTATTGCGCAGGGTTGTGGAGGATAAGTTTGGTTTTTGTATCTGAAAGACCGACCAGATGCGAGACACCCGATCACCACGCAACACAAATTTTCGATCAATACTGGCGCTCTTGAAGATTGGGAAGCCTACTAGCAAAACAATTGCACAGGCATTCCGATGTATCTACTGCTTACTGTGTGTGCGGTTCGCTTTCGATTTTTACGTCACACGGGGGAACTGATTTGAACGTGCAACTGTCGGTTGACACAGTGTATGGTGGTAAATATTTGCTCAGCATTATGAAGCGCAGAGAACTGAAGGCAATAGTAGTTCTCAGTGGCTGATGTGAATGAAGGTGGTCTAGGCTTGTTGTGCTTCACATGCGGGATTGTTTGGGAATGTGGCTGGTGGTTGTTTATTCTCATAGACACCTGCGTGGGATTGGAGTTAAAGTGACACTTCGGGCAGCTTGTGCATCAATCGAAGGTAAACAGCTGAATGTCGGCAGTAAAAATCCCATGATACTCGATTCAGTGTTGTTTGTATCCGCGCTCGTGTGAAAAGGAAGTTGGAAACGTCCGAAAAGATATCGTCTACCACGGAATGAGGTAGTTTACAAAAACCATCAGGTTGTGAACGAAGGTTTTGGTAAAAAAAAAACGCAATTTCCCAACAACTGGTGCGTCGACTGGGTGAAATGTTCGCTCTTAGTTTCGCACACCAAGTTATTTGAGATCCTTCCCCACTCCTTGCGACGACCCACTGTTTTGGAGGTGAAGCCTTTTCGAGACGGAGCTAAGTTGTCCACTCCTGTTGGATCTGTAGACGCCGGGCTACTTTCAAGTCGCATTTGATGTCCTTCCCCACTCCTTTCGTTGAACCACTGGTTTGAAGGTGAAGCCTTTTCGAGACGGAGCTAAGTTGTCCACTCCTGTTGGATCTGTAGACGCCGGGCTACTTTCAAGTCGAAGCCAGTTTCAGTTGAAGCCTTTTCGAGACGAAGCTAAGTTGTCCACTCCTGTTGGATCTGTAGACGCCAGGCAAACCTTCAAGTAGTTATACACCCCATAAAGGTCGTGATTGAATCTGCTAGTAAAGACGCCGTGGACGCAAACCGGCCCAAAGATCGCACGTAGAGCTTTTCTTCATTCGTTTTTTTTTTATTGGCCTTGCCCCTGCTACGTACGCTGGGTTGTGGTGATCAATGTCTCACGTAAAGTTAGCGTGATCCTTCGAGAGACGGATCTATTACTCAGTTGCTTCTTGAGCACAAGGAAACAGCGACTGGGAAGAGTATAAATCTGGCCTGTTGGCTGTGGAACAGGGGTTGAAGAAGGCAATGACAACGTCGATGTTAAGCTGCCCATTTCATTCGCGTTCTGGCCAAGACGTCGATGTTTTTCGACAGTCAGCTGGCATTGTACCGATGGCTAGAGCCATTTTAGGTGCCAGACGTAGTTCAATGGTCATGTTCTGCCAATCACGCCTTCATCATCTTCAAATGGAAGATCATGCCTCGAGTGTTGGCGTCTGAGTCTTCATCATCTTCTCCACGATCAGCAATGGTGAGTTCATTGGTGTAGACACCTTCATCGCAGAGGATTGCTTAATGTCTGATGGTCAGGCTTCCAATAGCATCTGGAAGGAAGCTGGCAGAGCCATTAGTCTCGAAGATGTCTTTGGAAGACGAGGCATATTGAATTCGAAGAAAATTTTTCAGTGGCCGATGCTGAGTCCAGATCACTGCCGAAGTGTCTTAAACCTCAAAGCTCTACTCGATGTTATCTGTTCGCCAAATACATCGAGCGGGATGAGGTGTAGACGTATGTTAAGCGTAACAGGTGGAGTGCTTCTCAATGCTTCTCGACTGAGTGCGTTCTTGTTCGTAAAACAATGCAATACTAATTACTGCAAAGCTTACAAAGTATGGCTTAATAGACCAAAGTTGAACTTGAAAATGCACTATTCAATTATACAAGAACACGGGCTTTTTCTTGTAAAGGACCACAAGTCACTCATCGTTTATCGGATTAGAATTATTCATTAATATCGGAATCAAAGCCTCCAAAGAGCGGCGCTGTTAAATTTTTTGCAATTTTGGTGAGGATGAATCGTATAACTCCGATTGTAGTTGACGGATATGTGGCTTTGTGTATAACGTACGTGTGGCTAGAGCTCATTTCAGAACTTGTAATCTTGCTTAAGCATTTTACATTGTACAAGTCCCAGTATCGGGCTTACAAGTAATTCCATATAATTGCCCGAGTAATTGGAGCAACAAGACGATGTATTTTTCCACAGCGGCATAGAATCAATCTCTTAACAAATGAATTCATTCCACTGTACTACGGCCACTGCGGGTCTTAAATCTGATTCAAGTTAGACATTCGACCGATGCCTTTCGATGGCTTAACGGTGTGTAGAGTCTAGAATTGAAGTGTAGTTCCTAGCTTGTGGAAATTGAATTGGAAAGGAGATAGGTTGGCCTTATTGATTATTTCATACTAGAATGTCTTGTATGAAATTCTTTCGCTTTGTCAGCACAGTTGATCTAAAACCTGCTTAACCGCAGACCTGCGTTAAAAAATCGTCTAAACGTTGATGTGTTGTTTTCGATTTCATACAAAAAATTCGTGTTTTAGGAAAACAATTACTTTGTGTAGTTATCATTGAAATGTTAATGTAAACAATTCTTCTTCTTCTTAATCTAGCGAGGGGGGCCTGTACCTCAACCAACAAGTCCCTCCAGGTAGCATGATCTCTGACTAGCGTTGCTGGGCGTCCTCTGTTCCGTTTTCCCACATGTCCGGTGTCGAAGACTCTTCGTGCCGCAGCTAAGTTGTCGAGAGCGCATGACCGAGACGCCTCAGGCGTTGGATCCGCAGCCTCTATGCTGGGCTCGAGTCGCTGAAAAGGCCGTACAGCCGTCAACGTTTCTTAAAAAGGTTAGCACTGTGTTACCATCTGACTTGCCTTGGCATGTCAACTAGCAGTCCCATTTCATCCCGAAATCGTTTTTGAATGGGGCTTTTCTTGTTCGCAACTTCTTGTGATCTTGCTTGCATTTCTTAATGTCTAACTTTGAAGAAACGTACAACCGACATTCAAATACTAGAAGTGATAAGGAATTATATTCCAGGAATGTAATTAAACAACTGATGGTGTGTAGCCTTGTTTAGAGCAGCGGAGTTGCACTCATACATAGATAAATAATCGTTAATTACTTGAGCGACAAAAAAATGTATGAACTGAGTTTGCAAACAAGACAGTTTGCAAACTGTTAAGACATTCAGGAAGGATATAGTCCTTGCTAAGAGACAGCTGATCAACTTGTATTATTCCATTTAAAACATGCTACTTTCATTGTACGACATTTCAGTATATGTCATTCATTTGAAGCGTAAACAACAATCATTTTTGTTCACTCCAATATGTCGAACTTTTTGCCTGAAAAAGTGTTTTTGCGGGGAGTTCTTCTTCATTACTTCAATATGAAGAAAACTGCTGCCGAAAGTCATCGTATTTTGGTGGAAGATTATGGTGAACATGCGCTAGTTGAGCGAACGTGATTTTGGCTTGGCCAACCAGCCAAATCAACGGCAAAGCCGAATATCCATGGCGCGAAGGTAATGCTCTGTATATGGTGGGATCAGAAAGGTGTGAGCTGCTAAAACCGGGTGAAACCATCAATGGACAATGCCACCGAACACAATTAATCCGTTTGAAGAGAGCAGTAGCCGAAAAACGTCCGAAATATGCGACCAGACACGAGGCAGTAATTTTCCATCATGACAACGCTCGGCTCCACGTTGCTATTCCGGTTAAGAACTATTTGGAAAACAGTGGATGGGAAGTTATGCCCCACCCGCCTTATAGCCCACACCGTGCCCCTTCGGACTACCACTTGTTCCGGTCGATGCAGAACGCCCTCACTGAAATACGGTTCACATCAGAGCGGAATATGAAAATTGGCTTGTGGTGGCTACATTCGAAAACGTTTTGACAACTCTTCACAAAGTCAAAATTTAAAAAAACGGATAATTCTAAGGCCTTCCACCAAATCGGTAAATAGCAGCATTTGCTGAGGTCGTACATGGTTCAAACTTAGCTAAAAGATTCAGGCAGGAAATTAAAAAAATCAGAAAATCAGAAAAAATCAGGTTGACGTTGCTACTTACTTCACACGATGAATTTGAGTCACATACGGTATCGGGGTGAAGCTGTGGTTGTATATATAAATTGACTTATTTATCAAGTAATACTATTATTTTAGTGCATTCATGTAAAATTTCATATAGATGTGATTATTAATTCGCGTTTTATCTCTAGTTAAACAGAATTATAATGGCAACTGAGACGATGATGGTGAAAATTGGGCATCGCGCTGTAATTAAATTTCTCACTAAGCAAGGAAAACTATTCATGAAGAGATGGTGGCTGTTTACCAGGGCTCCGAACCTTCATTATCAACTGTGCAAAAGTGGTCAAGTGAGCTCAAGAGAAGCAGAGAGAGCATTGAAGGCGACCCCCGCTCCGGCGCCCCGGCTACTGCTTGTACGGGAGAAAGCATCAAAGAAGTCGAAAAACTTGTTCTTGAGGATACCCGAATAAAGGTGAAAATGATGGCAGAGATCACCAAGCTTTCAATTGGTACCATTCACACCATTCTTCATGACCATCTTAACCTTTCAAAGGTCAGTGCAAGGCGGGCGACACGAATGCTCACAGCGCCTCAGAAAAAAGTGAGAATCGCATGCTGTAGAGAGCTTTTCGAGATGTGTAGTGAGAACGCGGACGGTGTTATGGATCGAATTGTTACTGGTGATGAAACATGGGTCCACCACTATGACCCTGAAAGCAAACAAGAGTCCATGCAGTGGCATAAAAAAGGAACAGACCTCGCGAAGAAGTTCAAAGTCATGGCCACAGTTTTTTGGGACTCAAATGGAATCTTACTCATAGAGTACAAAAAAAAAGGTGAAACCATCAACGCCACATCCTACGCTTCCACTTTGCATAATTTGCTGGAGGAAATTAAAAAGAAAAGACGGGGTAAACGCGCAGCGGGTGTGTTGCTTCTTCATGACAACGCTCTTGTTCACACGGCGTGATTTTCCAAGGCTGCTGCGCGAGATTGTGGTTTCGAAGTAATCCAACACCCACCGTATAGTCCAGACCTTGCCCCTAGTGATTATTTCATGTTTCCGGATTTGAAAAAATGTCTTCGTGGAAAAAGGTTTTCGGATGATGAAGAACTCAAGCCGGCAATAAATGGGTATATTGCAGAGAAAGAGGAAATTTATTTTTTTGAGGGTTTAAGAAAGCTTATCTCAAGATGTAACAAATGCATTGATGTTAGGGGAGATTATATTGAAAAATAAAAACAATTTAAATTGAATTCGCATTTTCCTTCGTATCGATACCGAGAATATATTGACCGCCTCTCGTAGTGCAACTTATGTTTTACATTTCTCCTGCGCAAAAATGTTTGCTGCTTGAGATGTCACACAATGGTCAATACCGTTTCCATGAACGTTAATACCTCGGGTTATACCTGTCGTTTAATACCAAACTTCAGTCATTCGGACGACTTTGCTTTTTGAATTATGTTTAGCTAGATACGCAAAATAAAACACTGTGCGTCGGCTGGAGCCAGTAAAAATCAGAGGATCGCAATATAACGCAAAACGAAAGCACCTCGTTATCAGGGATGAGAATGCTGAGTTCCGCAAATGAAGTTATTGTGTTTCAGGCATAATTCAGATGCGGCGATTTCCCCTTCACAATTACGGCTTTACTCATCCATTATAGCAAAAGTCTTCATTGCTTTCCTCAACAACATGAGGTTGGACACAATGTTCTTGTGCACAAACATGTTCAAACATTTCTTATACAAGTTTTCTTTTTTGTTGAACATCTGGAGACTTTGGTGTATAGAAAAAGTTTGTATTTTCTTATAAGCGGTTTCCTTATAAACGTTCGTTTTTGCAAGAAATTGTATGAAGGCATTTCATAAGTACAGTAAATTTAACATTATGTGGATATTAGCATACGTGTCTGTTAGACAAATTTTATGAAGGTATGCTAGGGCGTTTGTTGTCTGGAGTCTAACAAAGGTCTGTCTAGGACATGTAGAGAGCATGAACAACTTGGGTAAGACCTAAAGAGATTACGACTGCCAGTGCCACCCGGTTAAGCAACCGCATTTAAGGCACCTAACATAAGTGGAGAACCAACCATCTGCATCAGCTAGCCAGACTTCGCTCTAGTCTGAGATGACTGTTGGTAGAGGCCCATGTTCACAGAAGCGCCACGAAGAAAAAAAAAGAATTCACTGGTCTAATCTAGATTGAATGGCCACCTACCAACAAGCGTCTTTTAGTGTTTTCTATTCATTCACACTTCTATTCATTCTGTTTTAACAACAACCGAATAGGAACGAATGTGACACTCATTCAAGGCCACCTCCAATGCCGCGAAACTTAAACCCTCCAGGCCGCCTCCCACACTGTTCGGTGAATGATGAAATCAAGTCGATCGTGAACCTGCTCAAAATTCCCACTCAATCCAGTGTTGTTCATTCAAGAGGAAATTTCCGAATAACGATAGAATCAGCTTCAATTCCAAGCGGGCACATAAGTCGTTGAATCATCATGCTGTATGGAAATTTTTCAATTACGCTGTTCTCGCTTCGCCTGCATTGATGATCGTCGTTTTGTCTGAAGTCAATAATTACGGACGAGTCGCACGTGATCTTAACGAATCTGGTCACTCTCGCAAGCGACAGTGAGCTTAACATTGCAGCAAGACAATGTGATTCACAGACCGATCATATCTGCGAAGGACATGTTTCTCATCATTTAGATCTGATGACCCGGGCGGGTCGGAATAAATGACGCATCCAAGTGAAGTTAGAAAGTACTTCACAGGCTCGGCATTTTATGAGGACAATGTAATTGGATGTCGTCTTTGAGTCGCGACTTAACATTTCAATTTGAAGCAGAAGTATCCTTTTACGACAAACTGAACTGCCATCAATGTGCTCCGAATGACTACCGAGGCATTGATGAAAATGAGAGTTCAACTGCAATCGGGACGCTTTTATGGTCGAAATATAGGTGATAGATCAAAGTAACCCAGATGAGAGGGAGGCCCTTGTGACATTTAAACGAAACCAAAAAAATATGTTCGAGCGGCAGATACTTATCACCGCTGTTACGAGCGAGCGCCCCAAACGTCGTATAAAAACTTGAAAATCAGCTTTAAGTATTTTCGTTTGACTCATGTCGAACGTGTAAGACGTTCGCAGTCATAAAAGGGAAGTTTATGAGCTTAAGACGAACAAATGAAGACATCAGTCTCTTAAGTGGCAGCTGCGTCTGGCAGTCTAGGGGCCTTCAATCGGCAGAGGGATTCCATTAACCCGCAGATGATGATGGTGAGGCGTCGCAGGCATGGTGTGAACAGGCATCAAATGGGTGGCAACGATACGAGTCTTCGGGAAGATGCTACTGTCAGATGGGACTGCAGCACATGTGTCGCCGCATTGTTCAACAGTATGTTCAGGCGTGTGCCGGGGATGTTGTGGGACACATGTGAACTAAGACAATAAAGGAAGCAAATTGGTTTTGATTTGATTGTAAAGCAAGCACAACAGTCAGTTGAATGCAAAAAATGGATTAAATGAATTACATAGATGGACTTCAACGGATTGAATGTAACAGTGTTGTCTTGTTACATTCAATCCTGTCCGTCTATGTACTTCCTGGCATCAATGTTTTCAGTAACGGCGCCACGTCAATTGGAGTAATTAACGCATTCTTTCTGAACGTTTTAGGCAAGCGTAGGAATTCTATTTTTTACAGCATTTTTTTCATAGGCCTCTGAAAGCGGTACCAGTAAATGTACATGGCGGCGGTTCCGTTTGAACCAGGCAGCATTGTTGCGGTAGACTTTCCGATGTTGAAATATTGGATCCTGAATGCTTGTCCAATGGTGTCCCAACACTTGACCCTAAAAGTCTGGTATGGTATACAGTCGGATCAAAGATGGATTCTGGAGTAGGGGTCCTGCCTTTGGACCGCTCACAAGGATTTCCGTACCAATGGGGCAGTGTTCCAAGCCGAATTCCACGCCATCGAGATCTGCGTCAGAAAGAACCTCCACAAACGTATCAAGGGCGCCATAATCCAGACATTCGCAGATAGTCAAGCCGCACTGAAGGCACTTTCGTCCAACCTAATGAAATCTAAAACAGTCAGATGTTTCTGTGACGCTCTACCATCCCTTGCCAGACACAACAAAGTGAAGCTAGTTTAGGTCCCTGAACACAGGGGGATTGCAGACAACGAATCCGCAGATGGGCTCGCGAAGGCTGGCTCAGAATCTGCGTTCATCGGTGCTGAACCGTACTTTAAAGTCAATTGGTAGCACCTAGAACTCTGATTAACGAATGGGAAAACAAACCTCGCCTAGACCAGTGAACATATGGTCATGGTCGTAGGCAAGCCAAACGCCTAATCAGGCCTTATTTAGATAAGAGAATAAGAATGGTAACGAGCTTTGTTACTGGCCACTGCGGTCTGAACTACCAACTTCATAAATTAAACCTGTGTCAAGACAAGGTTCGTCGGCTTGAGTATGACACTTCTGAGCACAACTTGTGTGAATTTGTAAGAATGCCCAACTTCCATTGGATGGAAATAGCCACAAAAGGCGTTTGACAGAGTTTGGCATCAAGCTCTTTTGTCGAAAATGCTTGCCCACTGGATCGATGGATCCATGGATTAAAAATCGAACGGCACAATTAAAGTCCATTTTGATTGGTTCAAGTCTGATATCCACCAAATAAACGCTGGTGGTCCTCAAGGCTCTGTCCTGCCTCCGCAACTCTTTCATTTCATCACATTGAATTTCATTATCTTGACAGGATGATCAACACGGGAAAGAAAAGTCTACTGTCACATTATCCACGAATGGCACTTGCACTAAAGAAACCGAAAGACTTTCCATTCGAGGCCACCAAATATCTTGCCTGGAAGGACTAGTTTGGCATAATCTTGAGTACAACGCTCAAATCTGGCCTTGTGCACCTAAGACCACCCTGTAACTTCTTCTTTTCGAGGGCGGACTTTGGCCTCAATCAACAAGCCTCTCCAAATAGCGCGATCTCTGGCTAGATGCCTCCAGTTTTGCTTGCCAAGAAGAGAGGAAAAGAAAAAAAGAAAGGTGGGCAGGGCTAGGGTGGAAAAACAAATTGAAGGAGGTACCGAAGAGATGCTCTGCTGAGATGAACGTCGAAAGGGCGTTCCATGGAGTTAGCCAACTTTAACTTTCTTGAAACAGGTGAGTTAGAGCCGTAACAAGTGCGATGTGGTGTGATACGGAAGAGGGCTGAAGACCTAATGTTGTGGGGATCGGTGCGAAAAGACACCAATTCTAGAAGCCCGGGGCAGATAAGTTGGTGGGGAAAGAGCAAATGGCCAGTTTTGCAACGGTTTCGAGTGAGTCAAGGCGAATGAGAGTAAGGCGGTCGGGGTATGGAGACACAAGTTCGTTCTATCAGTCCAGACAAGATGGGGAAGAGCGAAACGAAGGAACCTAAGTTGGACAGCATCGACACGGCGAATGTGGACCGAGAAGTGAGGTGACCAGACTTGACAAGCGTATTCGCGAATGGGTCTGCGATTTTGTGATTGTCCACGCCTCAACGTCGTACAGCAGGCCTGGGTAGGGGAGTGTCTTATTTAAAATCAGTTTAATCCTTCGGGAGAAGGATCTATTACTAAATTTCCTCTTGAGTCCGTAGAAACAGCGGTAGGCAAGAGTTACTCCGCGTTTGGTCTCGACACTGATGTTGTAAGTAGCTTTGACGAAGTCCTTAACAAGTTATACCACCCTGTACGTACTAGATAGAATACGAACGGGAGCGATTGAACTCATAGGAGACAGCAATATCCCAGCGTCAGTAGATAGAGCAGACTCCCGCACCCACTTCAATCTGAGAAAAGTCGCAGAAGAACGCACACCGTCTGGTGTTCAGACATCCAGTAAGGCCTGGAAAGTATGCTCGTTGCGAAATACTTCTCGAAGATGAGTTCAGGTACCGTGAGGTCGCTGTTTCCTCATACCGGGCCAAGTATCAGAAGTTCTTGGAGAATCCACAAATGCAAGCCTGTTCAATCCAAGTTTGTCCCTCAGTGCTCATGGAAAACAACTCTCTAAAGCCAGATCTATTCAAAATTCATTCATCATTAAGTTTAACCTCATGTTGGAGCCCAAACATCCACCTTGAAGCACATCAGTCAATTGCTTTCCCTTCATAGGCTTTTCAAACGAATGATTTCCGTTACACTCTGATGGACGCAAGAAGTTCCACCTTGATCTTCAAAAGTTCCTCTTACTCGTCTTAGGCAATTCACACATTGTCGAACCAATTGATAGCTTCTTGGTTTGAGTTTTTTTTTTTTTTTTTGTTTTTTTTCTCGTTACCTTCCCGAAGAGTGTGTTGGGCAAGTACAGTTAACATAATTTATAAGACACCAGCACACAAATACAACGAAGAATTGTAAAACACAATTCATTAGATTTCCAGACGCGTCTAGCAGACATTTAGCCACCATCCATGCACATAAGCGCGCAGTGGGTCAGGAAGACCAAAGAAAGTAACATTAAATGGAACGTGACTGCCTCTGCATTGGATTCTGGTTACATTTGCAACCGCAATTCACGATCGCAATTGTGCCCGTGTATCCACATGCGAATTTCAAACGTACCCCATGGCCTTATCAGCTAATATGGAATATTAGTTACAAAGGTTTGGCCCACAAGTGCGGCCTAGAGGGGCGGGGGAGCGTGCAAGCGAGACCATCTACCAGTGCATGTACATAAGCGATGGAAGTCACGTTGATTCGATTGAATTTGAATTTTGAAGAAGTACATATTATAAAGAGATAAGTGGCAACACACAGACGTCGACGGACGTTAGTTAATAAGTTTTTGTTTGGAAATATATGTTATAACACTGGCAGCGCGGTTGGGGTACAGGTGCCTGCGTAGGCGCAGAGAATTTCAACTTTTTCACTTTTAGTGACAATCAGCTGATCACTGGGCTTGTGGTGTTGGCCTGCTGTGTTTTTCAATTGGTAACATGTTTACATGATTCGGAAAACATGTGAAGGTATTTCGTTGTGCGCATGCCATAACGACGAACACGAGCCGAACATTGTTTAGATATTTTTTGCTCAATGTGGACATTGTTATGATTTGAACTTTACACCTAGGATACTGCTTATGAATACAACGCTGGAATTTCACGAGGAAGTAAGCTGTTCCTGATCATATAAGTTCTGGTCTAGATGTGATCGATGTAAAAATAAATGACTGACGCCGATGACGAATAAATATAAGGTATAAATGGAAATACAAATATAAACATAAGCACAAAATTTTCATATGGCTAAATCATAAAGTCAGGTTGGCGCGGTCGGGCGTTAATGCGCTTCAGTAAGCGTTTTATCGCGCTTTCATGAATGTTATGTCAAAGCTCGACTCGTTCACTTTTCCGAATCACAACGAAACGCTCGCGTTTCACAAGTAAAATGGTCCAAAGTTAATTTTACCAGATGCAATTATTTCACATAAAATCTCTGAAAAAAAATTAATAACGTACACAAATAGTTGCCTTCGTCTGCCAGAAATGGAAATTCAAGAGTAAATAAAAGAAAATTGCTTCACAGCTGTCAAAAGCGCGAGTTTGTAAAAGTAGCTCTACCTAGAAATGTGTGCTCGCGCTTACAGCATTACGGCCTCTGAACCATCAAAGCGCGACCGCTGCATTGTGACTTGTTTAATGGATTTACGTGTATCTTACTTAAAATGTCAGAGCCCTTAACAAACGACAGAAAGATCAAGTACTATACTCCTCAGTGTTCTTTGGGGACGTTGAACATTAACAGCATTGTTTGGTGTGACAGCTGATTTGACAGTTATGGATTGTCATCAAAGACATAGTTTAATGCGAGAAACTCAAAATAAGGTTACTGGTCCAGATTTTTGGCAACCGGTGCTACTTCGGTTTTTTCGAAACAACTGGCCTCAAAACTTCGATTTGGAGGACCAAAATCTTGCTCTACAAAACTCTCATTTTGCCAGTTCTGCTATATAGAGGCGAAAGCTGGACGCTAAGCAAAACTGCAGAGCTGATTGTTGGAACCTTCGAAAGACGAATTCTGCATCGGATACATGGTCCCGTCTGCGAGGAAGGTGATTGGAGGAGAAGACTCTGGCTTGGCCACATGGACACCAACGCTCCAGATAAGAGGGTCTTCGCATCCGAGCCTCCTGGTTCGAAGAAGGAAGACCGAATCCTCGATACCGAATCTCCAAGCAATCGCGAATGCAAGGCAGCTTTGGCCTGATGACTGGAAGCAGCGTGCCCAGGTCCGTCAACGATGGAAGGCAGCCATTGCGCAGCCAAGGGTCGTCAGCCTGATAAGTGAGTAAGTAGACTGTGCGTGGGTCTATCATCTTCTCCAGATGATCGCAACGCAAACAGGACCGATATCGCAACTAGAACCTTTCATTCGATATGTTCTTCAAACACTTAACTGAGTGACCGCAAAAATAATGGTTCCGCAAAAATAATGGTTTTGTAGTATGTGGCACTTGCAAAAGAGAATATTCCGTTTCTGGATCCACAATAATCCGATGGTCTTTGCTTCGTTTGACAATATTCCGCAACTATTCGAATTTTACCAATTCTCTAAGACAGAGGTTCTCAAGTTTTTGTCAGCCACGGAACCCAAAATGATCAAAGTCTTTTTGGCGGACCCCCTACAAAGCTCTGGAGCTGCATCCCGTCTGTTTCTGTATTTGTTTTTTTGTGCAAGTGTAAGCCGAAAACCCAGTCTCGTATCGGTTTGTTGCTACAAATGAAAGACAGAAATACATTTTGGGTCATCTTTCAGTTTAATCCAAAATGTATTCAAATTAGAATCTTGTTCTCTTGTTTTTGTCACGTGTGTTATGATACGAACTTCTTGTCTGGATTAGAGACTAAGTGTTACTTAGTCCACTTTCAGCGCGGCAGACAGTGAGTCATAACAAGCACCAATTAATTCGTAAAATTTTTGGTGAACACATTCTAACCAAAAGCAAAGTTTGGCTTTAACTAAAGATAACTTGTTTTCGACTGTAAATTTGGTTGTGGTTCTTCCCTGTGATGACTGGCAAATTACGTTTTATTGAATTACGAGTTTACTGAATACATCGGTCGAATCAGCCAATTTCATCAATCATTACTCATGGTGCAAGGCTTCAAGTATTGTATTTAGGCTAACTGATACCGAAATGATCTTTTCGACGAAGGCCATCTTGAGCTTGTTACTCAATTGAAATACTCTAGATATATCTATTCCCTAGGAAAGATTGATTGACTTCCTAAATCTTCACACAGCTTTTTAAAGGCCTTCACTAGAGTGGACTTGATTTTACGTAATTAACCTTCGGTACGGCTTAATCGAAAACTTTCTTAAGCTGGGTGAAATTTTCTTTATGACAAAGGCATGACCGTATAAAACGCGACACCAGGGTTCCGCGGAACACCATTTGAGAAATACGGCTCTAAGACACTGACTCCATTTAACAAAATACACCATGATGTTTTTCTTTTTTGTATGGCTTTGTACGTTGCTTCAATGTGCACCTGTCCCTTAAGTAAGTCACGAGGAGGCTGTATGTCAACTTGACCTGAACATTTACACCGATCGTTGCTGGCATCTCGTCAAGATGAGACCAATGAAGAATTTTGCTCTGGATGCGCAGGCCCATGCCCTCCACATCAAAATATTTTTTTTTTAATTGTTTTTTGTATATTGTTTATGTATATTTGTTTACAAAAATCGTTTTAGTTTGGCTTTGCCGTCTGCCCGATTGACATCACTTAAATATGGTACATATTTTATTTCGTGCCGTTTTTTTATTTCAAAATTTGAAAGTTTATTTAAGAAAAAAACCGCGACTCAGGTGGCGCACGCAAGTGGAAAGGGACCTCAACCAAGTATGCGTGCGAAACTGTAGACAGCTAGCTAAAGATCGAGCTGGCTGGAGACGCTTGTTGGTTGAGGCCCAGGTCCACCTCGGAATGTAGCGCCACCTTAAGTAAGTAAGTAAGTAAATTTAAGAAAAACATGTATTGCCCATCTGAAGCTATGACTTTTTTCCATCTTTCTGTCAATTTTTGGATCGCATCCCAAAAGAACTGCGCCGGCTTGGCAGCCAAGAATGAATCAAGCCAATTTCTGATATTCTGCTCTGATGTGAACCGTATTTCCGTGAGGTCGTTCTGCATCGACCGGAACAAATGGTAGTCAGAAGGGGCAAGGTCTGGGCTATAAGGCGGCTGGGGTAAAACTTCCCATCCACTGTTTTCCAAATAGTTCTTAACCGGAATAGCAACGTGGGCCGAGCGATGTCATGTTGGAAAATTATTGCCTCGTGTCTGGTCGCACATTCCGGGCGTTTTTCGGCTACTGCTCTCTTCAAACGGACTAATTTTGTTCGGTGGCGTTGTCCATTGATGGTTTCAGCCGGTTATAGCAGCTCATAATACAGCACACCCTTCTGATTCCACCAAATACAGAGCATTACCTTCGCACCATGGATATTCAGCTTTGTCGTTGCTTTGGCTGGTTGGCCAGGTTTCACGTATGATTTTTTGCGCTTGGGGTTGTTGCAATGGATCCATTTTAAATGACGTTCCAGCAACATTTCGGACATGCAACACCAGGCACAAAGTTCGACATATTTGAGTGAAAAAAAAATATTGTCGTTAACGATTCAAATGAATGACATACACTGAAATGGCGTACAATAACAGTAGCTTTCCAACGCATGTTCCAATGGAATAATACAAGCTACGCCATCTCTTAGCAAACCACATGAATTGAAGTATAGACCCACGCAAAGCGAGGTATTGGTGCATTTAACGCTATGATTTATTAATTTATTTGAAAAGCATTTGTTCCACGTTGCACTTATTGCACTCTTAGCCTTCGCAAGCTTGCCATATAAATGGGTTTCCATGCTTAGCGGGCTCGTTATAATCACACCCAGACATTTATAGAATTAAAGTTTACTTCCATCTCCTCACCATTGGGATTCCATTTTTCCTCCCGTGCATTTCGCCCGGAGCCTTTTGGAAAAATGATCACCTTTGATTTTTCCAAGTTCACTCTCATTCCACATTCCACACTTTGCAGTACTTGTAAGGACGATTCTATCCCCCTGGTAAAACTCAACAATGTCATTGATAAATAAAGCGAATAAGCTTGGACTCAGTTTACATCCCTGTTTTACTCCGATTTTAGAATGAAACCACTTTGTTTCTGTCCCTTTCAAGACCGCCGAAACATTTCCACAGTAGACATTTTCCAGGACCCTTCCAAACATAGCTGACATTCCAACACTATCCAGTTTGAAGAACAGTGCTTCACGCTGTCGGTTGTATCGAATGCGGCTTTAAAGTCGAAAAAAGACGTACGACTTCTTCTTTTTCATCAATTCGCACAAAATAAATAAAGAAGAAGTCAGCGAACCATCTTCGTCGGCTTCTTTCATTCTCGTCCTCATTTCCTGCACTTTGCATTTGCGAAAAAAATCCCCACAAGCTAACATAAATTTCCAACGACTACAACTCACTTTCAGTTTTGCCTTGCGGATGTAAAGTCCTCGTCAATTACTGTACTCCCCAACGCTGAAAGTCACAGCGGCAGAGGCAATCGACCTCAACCGGACTGCCAGATCAACTCACTTCAACCGCAAAGTACCATCAAAATGCACACCACGCTCCAATAAGTCTTGAGACTGATAACCGCGACAAGTGCAAAAGATACAAAATTGCATCATAAATCCATACCCTTCAGGGGCACATTATGCAAGATAAATGCTAATGACCACACAAGCTACGTCCAAGCTAAGAGACAAAGACGTTCCAAGGCCAAAGCCCATTGTCTTACGGATGAATCGATCTTGGCGCACATCAATCCCTTGCCACACGTGCCCAGAATGCCGCCGACAAGTCGTTGAATACATTTCCCCCCCAGTCACGGTGTCTTACACGAGTTTCCATTGCAATCCTTTGACAGGACTCTTTTCTATTGAAAATGTATTCATAATTCTCTTCGCTTTGTGCACTTGAATTCTTATAACTTCTCATAGTTACACATTCATAGAACGTGGCACACGACCACGTATGCAAATCGCTGAAGCGTATAAACGAATTGTAAATTCAAACGTCTTCCAATCCCATAGCAATCAAAATTTTTGACAAGAGCCGTCAATAGGAAGAATAGGAAGGCAACAGGAACCGACATCATTCCGGTCTGGCTGTCTCCTTTGAATGGAAATAAATGTTACAGGAATCCTTCAAAAGTAATGAAAGGATTCTGCCCCCCTGCCTCACTTCAGAAAGTCACCATTTAATCGACGACGTGTATGTTCGGCAGCATCCTGCACACTTCGACTTTCCCTTTCATTCAGAGCCGCGCCGCCGCTGGCATGGTGACAGATTGAATTTGTTCCTGACAACTGGTTGATATTTGCAGTGTGCTCTGTCGAAATTACATACAAAGGCGATGTTTCGAAGATGTTCCAGCGACAATGCCGCGAGACTTGTAACATAGCATTTGACAGCAAAGGATTGAAATATATCAACGAGCATGAAATATATCTTATGCAACCGTTTAAAATGTATTGGAGGTACACTGACCGTTCGGAGATGTTACATAATGAATTTAGCTTGAGACACGGTTGATGGAGAGAGACTTCCCCCAAGCAATCATTTGCATACAGGAAAGTGAGCTAATGTCCACTGGTTGCAAGGCCAGTTCAGAAGTATAATTGTGAAGTGGACCAGTTGCAGAAGCTCTTCTGTTTATTGCGGCGCACGGAAGCAGAAGTTTATGAACTTCCTGTACAACTTTGGAGTTGCTTATCAAACATTTCGGAGTGTTTTCATGGAATTAAGTGATGATTTAACGCATGAGTTTTGGGGAAAGAAGTTGACCTGTCCTCTTCAGGAAACTTCTACTTTTTGATTATTTAACTGGCAATCCATCACACTCACCCTGGTGTTAGGTATTTGAAGGGGAGGGAAATGTGAGACTTTGACGCTGATCTTGAAAGCCACTTCACCTTCACCTCTTATTGCTACAGTTGAATCACACGCAACAAACCTCGACTAATGTCATTAAACTTCGTGAATGTCAAAGTTTTGTTATCACTATACGTCAAGTTATAGTGAAATCAGGAACACCAACCACCACAGTCTAACTAGCGCTGACGTCGCCATCTATGCCTCAAGTGAGTCCGCTAACAATCCCCGAAACATGGGTTGTTGTAAACGATGCTATATAGGAGTTATATAAAAATCACCACCACAACACCAGGATACATGGAATTATATACACATGCAGGCCTATATCGCTCTTGAGCAAAATACGCAAGATCCTGGAGAAGGTAGCTCGAAAACTAAAGCGATGGTCTGCCAACCTAAGGAGGTCACCGTCGCCTGCTTCCTGGACGTAGAAAAGGTTAGATACGGTCTGGATTGAGGGACTCATCTACAAGCTGAACCAGAAGTTGCACAAGGATCAAAGCTGGGACCGTGGCTTTTCAACATCTACACGGCAGATGAACCACATCCAACGGACACAGTGAACTGCTGTCTATTTGCAGATGACTCGCTGACTTATGCCAGCTCGACCTCACCACAAATAGCCGCGCGAAGGGTCGAAATCCAAACAACGAACAAATTTGACTACTATACCAAATGGGGTATTCGTATCAATGCTGGAAAATCGGTATTTATGTGCTTAAGGAGACCATCCAGAGGTGGATGCAGATCAGCAGCCAAATGTCGAAGCATAAAGGTAGTGCTACCTAAGGGTAAAGAAATATCAACACACAAAAAGGTCATGTATCTTGGCGTTAACTTCACGGAAAGATTGAAGTTCAAAAGACATACGAAACTGAGCCTTAAGAAGGCCAACCTAGGCTTCCATCGTATCTATCCCTTGATGCGCAAGTAAAATGGACTAAACCAGAGGACAAAACTGCTGCTATACAAACAGGTTATACGGCCGATCTTAACGTACGGCTTCCTAATATGGCACACCATCTCTAAGACCAGCATGATGAAGATCGCAATTTTCAAAAGTAAAATACTGCGAGTATGTACCGGACTGACCTTCGACAGGGACCGTCAAAGGCACCTCAATAGGCTTTGCGACCAAGCACGCATCATCCCCTTGCAACAGTACATGGTGACGCTGTTCAGAAAGCAGCTACTTAACATCAACAACCATCCTATCGAGGAAATCAGGAACCTGAGAAACACAATCCCCGGACAACGCGTTATAATCCTACCTCAACCCTTTAAATCTGCTAAACGAGCAGAACTTTCAAACGCCGCAAACAACGAGCTGCATGGATTCTACCAGAGCAGCGATAGCAATCACCATCGAGGCTAAGTCGCCATTCCAAAAGTACCACCATGGACACACGGAATTGAGCAACCCGATTTTTTTTTATATAATTTGCGCGCGCACAAGGGATTGTTAGTACCCTTAAGTGTCCGGGTTCAAGACACAGCACGGGCCGAAGGTGTAGAGGGAGAAAGGGAGTGCTGGTACCTGTGCACATTGGTTTTAAATATCTGCGGATTGTATTCTGGGGGAAATATTAGGCTGGGAAGAGCATTCCACATTCGTGTCGTTCGGCTAATAAACGAGTCTCTAAATTTAACTGTGCGTCCGAAAGTAGGCTTAAGGGTAAACTGATGAGCATTCCTGGCGAGAAGGGTATTGCGGGTGAATTCATGGAGAGGAGGAATGCAGTTGGCAAGCTCACTTGAACATCGTTTGTTAAAATAGCGATAAAATACGGATAGAGACGAGACATTGACGTACCATGTTCGAGCGAGTCAAGTGACTCTGCAATATTGTTGTCTCCTATAAGTTTTATCGCTCGCTTTTGGTATCTATCTAATAGGCACAGGTTGGTTTTGGGGGCCCCAGACCAGATATGAGCGTTGTACTCAAGTTTGGGCGTATATACGCCTTATAAATGAAAGCCAAATCAGAAGGGGTAAAATATTTCTTGCATCGATTGAGCAAACCTAAACATTTCGCAGCATTTTTGGTGACCTCAAATATGTGATCGTTCCAACTAAGTGTTGCGTTGTTACACATACCAAGGATGGAAAGCTTTCCGGTTTCATCGACACAAGTGCCATTCATGGATAATGGCTGATTAAAAAGGGTTCACTTGAGTGACAGCAGGCAGCATTGAGTGTTTGAACCATTGAACTCCACACGGTTGTTCTTTCCCCAAATGATTATGCTGTCAAGATCGGAATTCAATGTGCTTATCATATCTGCCGTTCCAATTCTACGGCCGAAGGGCGGGGTCGTGAGTCTTGGAACGAATATGAAAAGCTGAGGGTGCTGTCATCAGGGAAGGAATGGATTGGATTAGAAGTAGCAGACAAGAGATCATTTATAAAAATGAGAAAGAGTGTCGGAGACAGAACAGAGCCTTGGGGAACACCAGCATTTATTTGGTGGATATCAGACTTGAACCCATCCAAAACAACTTGAATTGAACGGTTCGAAAGGTAATTTCTAATCCATTGAAGAACAGATTCATCGACAGCATAGGCACGCATTTTCGACAAGAGAGCTTAATGCCAAACTCTGTCAAATGCCTTGGAAATATCAAGCGCAACGATCTTGCTTTCGCCTGCATTGTGAAAAGATTGGTTACACTTTTCGGGCCAGCGGATTTGTGCACGTCGAGATCTTTAAGTACTCTTGCAACTGTGATCCACCCGATGTAAGCACCAGTCATTGTTGGACAGAAAAAAGTAAACAATAAATATTAAATTAAACATCAGTTGGGCCCCTATTGTTGAGCCAACACCCTAACCTTTACTTTGTAATTCTAGTTGTAATCTCAATTGTAAAAATAATATGGTTTCTCCTCTCAAATTAGTTTCAAGTTATCAGTAAGTCAGTAAGTTATCCTTGTCGAACACGGTGATCCCACGAAACAGCGGATAGTCTTGGAGCGAGACTAAGAATCTCGGGGAAACCCTAATGCATTCACGATGATTACCATCACGCTGACTCAATAAAGAAGAAACTAAAACGCGAAGTCCTGGACAGAGCCTAAACTCGTTGGCATGGTCTGGAAGTTGAAGCACCAGCAAGGGCTTTGTGGCCGACGTTGCACAAAAAGAGATCAACGTCACTGATCAGCTTTAGTCACAAGGACGGGCGAACGCTAATAGGAGGCGCTGTGCTATAGACGCGCATGCATAGCGACTGAACATACCGAACAACGAGTTCTGCAGGAGCTGCATATGATGGGGAAGAGAAATCTATCCAACGTCTGCTCTGCAAATGCGCAGCCCTATAAAAAAGAAATGAAAGCAGTTCCTGGGAAACCGCTTACAGAAAATGTTAACCTTTAGTGAACGCTAGTTCATTGACTCAACGAATCGTACACTAAACCTCCTTCGTCCAGTTGTAAAATTATTCGTAATTGTAACGAATAGTTCGTAAGTTTAACGAACGCTGCATTAATATTACGACGTATTGGACAGAGCAACACAATGGGCTGCTAGGACTAGGACTTCGCCTACCTCGGCCCCGCAATAAACAGTACAAGCAACAACTGTTGTTTCTGTAGGCTGTTGCTAGAGGCAATTCAGTAATAGAGCCATGTCTCGAAGAACAAAGCTGACTTTATATGAGCCACTGATCATCCCCAGCTGTACGTTGCGAAGGGCGGAGCAATCTCAAAAGCGGACGAAGAAGACCGTGGTCTCTTGGAGATCAAGGGAGAGGAGATCATTCAACAACGAACTGTGGGACTGTACAGCGACATGAGTCTATACAGGCGTCTGCAACTAACAACTACGCTCCGGCTCGAATAGTCTTCGACTCCGAACCTGTCTGACAATGTAACAGAAAATGCCCACGTTTAAGATGGCGCACCCAAGTGCTGGAGGACATCAGTCAACTTGGCGTGCGAAACTGCAGACAGCTCGCCAGAGATCGCGCTACTTGGAGAGGCTTGTTGGTTGAGGCCCAGGTCCACCTCCTAATAAAGAAGAATCAGTCAGCTCTTGCAGAAACCTATGACGAAGGCAGCGAGCCCCCTCATATGCTTCTCTCAAGATCATTCTAGAGGTGTTGCAATTAGTGTCTGATCTGCATCAGTTATTGTTTGAGAGGCTAGCGCATTCGAATTGACGTTGCCTTGCACACATTCACGAACCTACGAAATCTACGAATTTTCCGCCACTCCAAAGGGAGTCCACTGTTCTCTTACTTTCCAAGCCAAAAATTTGCCATGGACATGGGTTAATTCCGGTCGAACTTGTTTACGCTGCTGGCCATTGTGTTTACATAGCAAATTTCATCACAATGCTAGCCCCATTAATCCTGCCAGAATCTGAGGCAGATTGCTCACAGATTAATTCAACCGCTTGACAGTTTCCTTCAGTCTCGTTGCCAAAAACACATCTGATTTAAAGCATACGTCTAAGTACGTCTTGAATCATACCCGATCGGCCCAACTTACCGCCTACCTGTGGCAGTGTCTTGAATAATTAATGCCTCATTTGTAAATAAGTTATACAGTAAGTGGTTATAGTTGAAGTTATTTCCTAGAATAAACCTCACAAAGTGACAGCCCGTAATGGCACATTAGTGCCACATAAAAGTGTTGCCTGCCAACCACGTACAAAGCCAAACCCATCCCAATCTTCGGATGATCTAAACATCCAAAAACACAACACTTAATCTCTGCCCAAGCAATAAAATCATAAACGACTCATAAACAATAAATTTAACACTTAACAATTTGCAGATGAAGACACGAGCGAAAGCCACATTCGCGCGAACTCGTGGACCACCTGAAACGCTCGTGCCTATTTGACGGATACGCAAAGAGCCAGTTTCATGCTGTACTCGTTCTCGTGTCTAGAATCTCGTTTGGTCATGCATCCCTTCCAAGAACGAACACATCGAACACAGCTCCATGGCGAAAACAAGTTTCTTCGCCAAAAGCACCACCTCGCCACTGTAACACTTTGTCTTCTCCGACGAGATGTTTTCAGCATTTTGGGCCACATCCAAGTCTGAGTACCCCCTCCACTCACCGACATCGATGCTGTGTGGCACTGCAGCGCCAAAGACCGATTCTCGTGAATAGATGGTAAATGTCAACTCTTTAAACCTGACCTTGGCCAACGCCGTTTGCCGCTCGTCGCCGCATGGCACGCTCTCTATCTCTCTCGCTTTCTGAAAACTCGTTCCTCAGAATCATGTCATTATCGCTGACCCAAAGCCGCGATGCTGCGTCGCGTTGCAGGCATTTATTCACAAAAACCCGCAGAAATCCATCCATGTGTGTGTATGCGGTATTTTTTATTGCGAAACTAGATTCTGGTCGGAGATGTAGACACTAGATACGTTCATTGAGTTGAGTGATGGATTGAGTTTGTTTTACTCGACACCCTCACCGCCCTGCACTGAAAGTAGGTTGAAGATAACTTCCTGAACGCAAAATGCATGGTTTTCCTTGAGTACAAATTTATTGTGCAAATTCAGAGACCAAAGGCACATCATTTAAGACCCATCAGACAGCGGCACAAGCTTGAGCCAGAATCCATTCTTTGCCGACAGATTGAAACCACTCGTATCGAGTTCCATTGGAAGTGTAGTCTTCGGCGATGCCTCGATTCGGAACTCACTCAGCAGGTAGAAGAGAATGGCCTTGGTCTCCAGCAGTGCGAACCTTGAACCTAAACAATTAGAGTGCAATCAAAAGTCAAGCGAATCCAGCATACATCACGCACCTATGCAGTTTCTGGGCCCCATGCCGAAGGGGAGGTACGTGAAGGGTTGAATATTGGCCTTGTTCTCATCGCTGAACCGTTCCGGATCGAATTTCAACGGATTTGGATAGAATTTTTCATCCAAATGGTAGCCCACTATGGGAATCCATACCACCTCGCCGGCCTTGATGGTGTGCTCAACGTCGCCATCTTTAAACGTGAAATCCTTATTGCACTCCCGATCGACCGTGGCTGCGGGTGGCCATCTGCGAAGTGATTCCGACACCACCATGTCCAAGTACTTCATTCCCTGCAGTGCTTCGTAGCTTAAAGACTTGCCGTCGAGGGACTCCTTGACTTCGAGGATTTCCTGGCGTAATTTCTCCTGAATTTCGGGATTGTCCATGAGCTCATGTGCGGTGAATGCCATCAAAATAGCACTTGTCTCGAAGCCAGCGAAGAAGAAGAGGAAGAACTGTGCAACAATCTCGTTATCTGTCCATTGGCGATTCGTAACCGGCTTATGGGGCACGTCCTTGTCGATGTACATTCCCTTCGCTTCCATCATCATGTTAACCATGTCTGGGCGGAAGATTTTGTTCTTCTCTCGGTACCTCATGCTGTCCAGGACGAGGCGCAAAAAGTAGGCTGTATCTTTCACATCGAATAATTCTAATTTCAAAAACTGGAAGAATAGTCAGAATAGCCAATTCGTTGGTCAAAGATCTCAGTCACTCACCTTCATAATGTACTTGAAGTTGGCGTACAGGAAGATCTTCAAGTTCTGCCAGGCGGTGAACTTGGTGATCTTCTTACCCTTGAGGTAGAACTCGTTCCTGTCGTCCTTGAAGGAGTTCACCTGCAGCCCAAACACCGCCGACGCAATGACGTCGTTGGTGAAAAGGGTGAAGTAGTCCTTGATGTTGAAGTCAATTTGATCCTTTGAATATTTTGTCTTGAGGAATTCCATGGATTCCTTCGCCACGATATCGATGAGGGTGAACATCTGTCGCATTTTGCTGCCCGTGAAGACCGGACTCAGTGTTGAGCGCATATCCTTCCACTTTTCGTTTCTCAACATGACCAGTGAATTGGCAAAGAGACCATCTTCTCGGTCGTTGATGACTGACCGATGATTGATGAAGTGATCAAAGTCCTTAACGGTGATTTGCTTGAGGAGACTTGGATCTCGTATCACGTACACTGGCATCCGCTGATCAAATAGTCCGAAAACCCTGAAAGTGAAGGAGAGTTATATGATTTTTTAGAGTTAAATCAGACTGGGTTGGTCGTAAGACCGACCACAATCCGACCAGTTAACTGTGTTCTTTGCCCTCTGCACCCTAGAAGTTCGTATGGGAAGGGCTCCGGGTACTTTTGTGTTTGGGATATTTAACGTTTAGGCTTGCCATGGAGGACTTGCATGCTAAGCTAGGAATTTCAGCTCATGTTCATGTTCATACCCTCGGATACCAGACATTTGCTGAGTTCAACCGAGGCGATTCTCCTGTCAATGAATATTACAAAATAATAAAGGGCCTAAATGACAGGTCTGCAACAAACCACTTAGCTCCTCACAAAATTCCAAGCAGCTTTACTCCATTTTAAGTTAATGGGTGGTGTGGATAAAAATTGAGTGTAAGTGTTCCCTCAGCATTTTAAAGGGAGCACCCAATGTGGTGTGAATCTTCTATTTCGCTGAGTTAAAAGTAACCGCTTATCTCACATGATTTGATAGCTGAGTCTTATCTCTATTTTGTTGTGAATAAAGATGGAATGTATTGAGTGATCGCTTGAAGATGTTGAGTGTGCAAAGGAGGTAACTTCAGGAGAAAAAATAAAGTTAAAATTATGGAAAATACTGGGTTGGAAGCGGAATACTTGGACGGATTAAACTTCAACTCTTTAAAAAAGAAGCATGGCGATTTTGTAAAATGTTTGCAATTTTATCCGTGCTTGCTTTAAAAAGCCAAACTCTAGACACGAAAGTTAAAAAGCAAACCAAGCGTTTGTTTTTTGAACACCTCGCAAATCCAAAAGGAAATTGAAAGCATGACAAGTACCCTTGCTATTCGGGAAATAGAGGTTCATTATCTCAACATGAGTACAATCGAGAGCGCTAATTGGGGAACTAAGCTGGGAAGACTATACTTGGCCCTCTTGTTCAGCTTCTCTCAATTCCTCGATCGATGAGGGAAATTTGATTAGATCTGCTTTTGCACATATAGCACAGCACTTGCCTGTGGATTTATGAATCCCAATGTACTCACCATCTCCAACTTGGAATCACTGGTCACCAATGTATCGAAGGAATATGTCCATATTCTCAAATACTTTGATTGGCACCACCAGGGGTTTGAATTGAATCAATATGAATCAATTTCAATCATCCTATGTGTCCCCGATACGCCGTGAGTTATAAAGGGTGATTTTTTAGCTATTATCTTTTTGGCAACACTGGTTTAAACAGCTGGCGCACGTTTCGTGTTTTGTTTCACTGTCAAACATCTTCAGTTTGGTCTATAATTTAACCATGAATCGTCTTTCAAACGAACAACGCTTGCAAATTATTGACTTTTATTATCAAAATGCGTGCTCTGTTAAGAAAGTTCATCGCGCGCTTCTTCCATTTTATGGTCAGTTTAGACGAAGCTCTTTTTTGTCTCAATGGGTACGTAAATAAGCAGAATTGTCGATTTTGGAGTGAATATCAGCCAAGAGCTACCAATGCATCCAGAAAAAGTCACAGTTTGGTGCGGTTTATGGGCTGGTGGCATCATTGAACCGTACTTCTTCAAAGATGATGCGAATCGTAACGTAACTGTGAATGGTGAGCGCTACCGTGAGATGATATCCAACTTTTTTTTGCCCAAAATGCAAGAGCTTGACTTGCATGACATGTAGTTTCAACAAGACGGTGCCACATGCCACACAGCACGCGCAACAATGGACTTATTGAGAGGCGAGTTCGGTGAACATTTTATTTCACGTTCGGGACCGGTCAATTGGCCGCCTAGATCGTGCGATTTAACGCCTTCTATTTTTTGTGGGGCTATATTAAAGCTCATGTCTATAGAGACAAGCCCGCTTCAATTGACGCATTGGAAGACAATATTGAAGCATTTATTCGTGAGATACCGGCCGAAATGTTGGAAAGAGTATGCCAAAATTGGACTAAGCGGATGGACCATTTGAGGCGCAGTCAAGGTCAACATTTGCATGAAATAATCTTCAAACATTTAATTATATGGACCGTACTATCGATTCAAATAAAGATTTCATGCATTTTTCTGAATTTTATATGTTTTTTTTTTTTGAAAAACTTTCCTATAGCTTTTAAAAAATCACCCTTTAGTTCCTTATTCGCATTCGTATGTTTAAGAACGTTATTGCATATACTCTGAAACCACCTTTACCCAATAATTTTGCAACCACCCTTAAATTTCAGGAATCTCACACAACCCATTAACTTATTAAACACACCAAATTAAGTGTTCCATTTAACGAAAGTCCTTGACGCATGTGTTATCACTCGGAGAGCTGGTTTAGTTTGTAACAGAGCATTCGATGCATTTGTTGGGGGTTAACTTTATAAAAAGTTGCATTCGTTTACTTCCATTCGTACATTCATTCCTTGAGTTCTCTTTTACATATTTTTTCCTTAATACCTAGTAAGCCCGATAATCTCTCTTCTTGTTATATTTTATGCTCCCATTCTTTACTCTTGCCACAATCCCCATATTGAAATGGCGCGTTCGCGCGTTCGGGCTTTGACATTTTTAGTAGAATACACACAAAACACTTAATTCAGTTGACATGGGGCGCACAATGTTCCTGTTGTGTGAGAGAGTTAGAAATGAATCTGCAACAAGTGCCATGAGATCTTATCATGTTTCACAAATGGTTGCTCTAGCTCAAAGGTTAAAGGAATAATCTTAAGTTAACAAAATAAACAAATCACTTTCCTTTAACGTGTGAAGTAATTATTTATTATTGTCAATGTCTCTTAATTGAGACTCAAAACAAACCTGATATCTCTCTGTTTATATAAAAATAAACAAAAATTTCAAATAAAAATCTTACAAGCATCAATACCACACATTTTATTTAAAATTAAAGAAACAAAGACCTGTAAGCGAATTGATTTTTTTTAAATTGCAAATGTTTTTAATGTTTTTCCAAAGAGTATAGGGAGATCACTTCTATGAGGGATAACATTTAGCCTTTGAAGTTCTTTACTATAACTTCTATAACTTAATTCGTGCGGTTTGCTAAGAGATGGCGTAACTTGTATTATTCCATTGGAACATGCGTTGGAAAGCTGACAGTCATTGTACGTCATTTCAGTATATGTCATTCATTTGAAGCGTAAACCAATAATTTTTTCTCATTCAAATATGTCAAACTTTGTGTTTTTTTTGCCGGGACACACGACGCCACAAAAGGAAATAATTTTTGCATCGGATTGTTACTGGCGATGAAAAATACATCCATTACGACAACCCCAAGCGCAAAAAATCATATCTGAAACCCGGCCAACCAGCCAAGTAAACGGCAAGCCGAATATCCATGGCGCGAAGGTAATGCTCTGTATTTGTTGGGATCAGAAGGGTGTGCTGTATTATGAGCTGCTGAAACCGGTTGAAACCATCAATGGACAACGCTACCGAATACAGTTAATCCGTTTGAAGAGAGCAGTGGCCGAAAAACGCCCGGAATATGCGACCAGACGACAATAAACCGCACGACTTTTCTGTCAACAAACATCTGTTCTGGCGGAGATTTAAGAATTGAGAGCGAGTGACATTTGTTTTTGGCGGGCACTTATAAATTGAGAGCGAGTGACTTGAAAATTGAGAACGAAAGCAGTTCAAACTCGGCTGGAACGGCCTATTGAAGTTCCAGTAAAATCATTCATCCGGACCTCGCGGTTTCGATTCGGTGGGAACGTAGCATAAGAGTATGATTCGAGAGGGACGGAGTGGTTAGTAGTGAAAGCTTCTGATGTCAGATATTGAACCCAGAATCCACTGTTTACCTTGTTTCAAATTGAAAATGGCGTAGCCTTTGCTATGCTTTTCTAGTTCTCGCTAATAAGTCAACAATACACGAGTAAATTAATAAATTAACAACCCCCCTGTAGGAGGCTCTCATTCAGCATTCTCTGAAAACCGACACAGACTTCTAGGTTCCATCTCTGCAGTGGAATTCAAAAAATTATGGTTCAACTGAAGAGAATTTAAAAATTAACTGGATCATGATAAACTTCGCAAAAATAATGTAAAATTAACTTGGAGGGCATGTGGAGGAGACACAGATTATGAGGAGTGTGTTCTACGTGACATTTCACAGAAAAGAACTTTTTTCAACAGCTCAAAATTCCTGACAATAGAATACTTTTGGCAATAACCTTCATCCTCTCTTCAGGAGATGGAGATTGCAAAATCTAGATTAAATCCGACGTGACAGATGGCAGACGTCAGCTGAAACACAAAGTGCCATTTGACATTCTCTGGGTGGTCTGTACAGTAGCTCAAATCAAGTTTCGTTCGTGTTTTGACAACCACCATGCATTCAATATTTCACATTTGTCTCACTTTGTCCACAAGCTGATTTAACAGCAGATAATGAATATGTAATAGATTGCGATGTTTACGTTGTTACATCTGACATTTGACACAATCGCTTTAAACTTCGTTCTGCCTGTCTACTAAGTTTGTTCAGGTTCATTATGTATGCTGTGAAACGTTATTCTCTTGGGAGATGCAGTGTTTGTGATTGAACACGGTACTTTGAATATCACTTGAGCAATCTACAGACGCTTGCTTATGAGTCCAACACATTTGTGTGGTAAACAACCTGTGATAACTGACGTCTGTAATGCGAAATCAATTGAGTCGACTCTGCTACGAAGTTTGACGTTTATAAGGAGTCTATAGCTTACAACTGAAATTAGAAGCCAGTCGAGATGGGGAAGTAACGAAGGCCACTAGTAAAATTGATGCGGCTGTCAATGATACACGGGATCATGCGTTCAGTCATCTGTAAACAGTGTTGTGTTACCCTTGGATACAGGGACAATTTAGAAAATCTCCTCACAGTGTCTTATCATTCCACACATTGCCAAAGAATATATCAATAATTAAACAAATAAAAAATGTCGTCTTAATTTAGATCAAGAAGTGGCCACATCATGGACTAAAGTGGTTCATTGACTCCGGAGCACTTTTACAATTTGATCAACGCCGACCCGCTGCACTTGTCACAGAGCGGAACAATATGAAGTCACTAATCCGGTGATCCCAGATGTTAATACAAGACTCGATACAAGATCATGAACGAAAAGGCGTTACACTCGCCCTCGTGGAATATTAACAAGATAACACACTGTGCACAGCTCAACTCACACCCTTTTGCACATTTAGGTCTACTTACTTAGTATCAAACTTGCTGTACAACCTGGCTACATGATCGAAGAGGTGCACCTTGCGAAATACCATATCCTTTAGATTGCCAATAAGTGGAAACGGCTTCTCGTAGGGTATACCCCGATCTTCGAAAAACGAAAACGTATTCACCGACCACTTGTAGAAGGCGATCAACGCAATCCCAAGCAGGATGATGAATTCCACGATCATTGTGACGATCACTTGATTCTATTAACTTTTACTTCTTATCAACAATTGTGGCGGCTGTCTAAAAATAAATGCTTCTGTTCACCGAAACTCGCAGACAGACGCATTTATATGGAATAGAATTAGACTTGCAATTGAGGAAAGTTAAGCTTTTGAAGCTCACCCTATGCATCCGTCAGCTGTGTCTGTGGTTCTATCAATTACGTGAATTGATAATGTAAAATGCACAGCTTTCAATTATCTCGAAGCCCCAAGCCCAGATTGGGGGAGAATCGTAAATACGTGACGCAGGCATTTGCTTTGAAGTCTATATATGTTTTACTAGATGTGCGGAAAGATGCGAGATTTACACGATCAAGTCGATGTGGGTTGACGGTAACTAGAGACGAGCGATGCGAATGCTACTTTTATTAGAATCTGAGAGTACGGGCGTTATGGCAAATGTGACAAGAAATATGACACCCGGCACCAGAGATGGCCGTAGAAGTGTATGTAATGACTTTGTCTTCGAAAGCATTGTATATGTATGCTGATCTATATTTTCAGCCTAAAGAGTAGATTCACTACGACTAACCTAACCGAGTTCGTCTGACAACATTAGACGAAGGAAAGGAGGTGGATGTTATTACCACCCGCTTCAGCAAGGCATTTGATAAAGTCTGCCAGAAGTCATTTGTAACAGGGTGCTAAATTTCTGCTTTCACATTGATCACATAATTTTCTTGGTTTCATAAAACCCTGGTCTAATAAATTCTCTACCCCTACGTTACAAAATCCCGATTCTTTTGTTAGACGCCAGCCAAGTCTCGTCACCCTGTATCAACTCACTACCTTAGAATCTAAGCTGTGCAGCGCAGATCATCCGTTTTGCTTTAAGCGCCAATAGGCCGACAGCTTTAGACTACCTTCCTATGAAGACCGGCTTAAATTGATTACCGTACAAAGTCTAGAAAATGTAGCTGACATACTCTTTGCGCACCAGATTCCCCTGCAATGCTAAGAATGATATCCCTTAATACAAGCCCACGCAACTTTAGCTCTGTTACTCTCTTTCGTCTCCCTGTTCACCACACCAACTATGGCCATTTCGAACCAATCTCCAGAATGCTGCACCTGGCTAACAATGCTCATAATTCACTTGACTTTCACTGCAGTGTATCCTCTAATACAATTCTCTCAATGTCCCGCCCCACCCAGAATTGGTTTAAGATAAAGTTTAAGGTTTCGATATATAAATAAAATAAAATCAAATGGTAATGCTCGAAAATAACTCCGGACCTTTCTTCTCACTTGGTTTCTCTCAGAGAGATATTGAATTGGCCACAGGCATTGCTCCAAGACTTTCTTAAATGGCGCCCAATGCTGGATAGGTACTATCAAACATAAGACACTGACTGTGTCCAAATGGACAGGGGAGACGTCAGTATTGCGAACCTAATTAGAGTGGAGTGACAGGTCACATGGACAACTTGGGGAAGATTCTGAGAATGTAGATGGATCAGTTAAGGATCATGAGACTCCCATCTGGCGATGAACTCTGAACTCAAATACCGCTGTTAGACAGAATGTTCCACTTAATCTAGAGACAAGCATTCCGTCCCCTTGATCTAGAAGAGGTCGAGATAACTGGTCAACAAAGCTACCGGTGCGGACGGTATATCCGCTGAAACAACAAAGGCAGCAGGAGATGATCAGCATGCACCGGCTCATCTGTAAGATTCGGCCGGAGAAAAGCACGCCCGACGAGTGGAATCTAAGTGTGGCCACAAGAGAGAGACTGCTTTGACTTCTCCAACTAAGAGGGATAACCCCCTAATACGGTTGGCGAGTCGAACGAATAAATGCGCGAGTTTGAGAAATCGGTACTCCGGTTGACGAATCGAGGACCTTTGATTCGACTGAAGTGTCAAAAGTTTTTCGAAATTATCTCACCCTATTGTGGTAGTCGAATGTTAGCCAAGTTGAGCCTTATTTGTCGTACGTCAAACATTGTGTGCGAGAACGTCGAATGAATAAATGAATTATACACATTACTTATTTATTTTTAAATGAAGTAGAGTCAAGACTTAAATTGTCTTAATTTAAATTATATTCACTAGTTCTGTATTTTGGATCTGTAAATTCCGTACCTTGGGCATTTGTTGTTCAAGCGTATTCTGAGTCGTATCCACACGCCTGGAAAACCAAAAGAATTCAAACAAAATGAAAAAAACTTACTACCATATCGTTTAAACTGTGACATCCTTTTCTGTTTAGACACTGATTCAAAAAAACATACAATTACTCCTAGTAACCCATCCGTTTCGGGCGTTTAGTTTTTCATCCGGGGACATGTCTCAATTGATCTGCGTTATACATAATTTGTCTTCAACTGTAAAACAACTAAGCAACAGTTTTAACAAAACCGAGTTTTGTGACAGGCCTAAGTCAAGACAGTTACATACGCTGCTCTGATGACTCACACAAGCAAAATGTAGGAGGACGCGAAGCAGGAATGTGCCTGAATTTTGAAATTGATATTCCAACTAGTTTGAGACGAAGAAAAAGGCTTCCTCATTCAGTCGCAATGACCTAAAACATTAAAAAATTAAGCTTAAGAACAATAGCTTCTACATACGGATGATCACATACGCAGATGTTTCGAATACTCTTGTGTAGTCGAAGCATTCTTACTTTTTTCCTGTAACAAATTCCTACATTTTCATCCTTATCATTTTTTTTTTTAATTTTATAATTTTAATGACCAAGGAAATTATCAATTAATGAACACAATTCAAATTAAAAATCAAATGTTCACGATTTGGCGTTTATTTCTACCTACTTTTTTATTGTTTCCATGGCAACACTGAATTTCGAACACGAATTTTTAAAATTCGCCAACCGCAGTGGGTCGAAAGCCCTTAGTCCGCAATTGAAAACTACTCACATCGAACGTTCGATTCGCTAACCGTAACAGGGGGGTATGTCTCTTTAACATTGCAATGCTATTTGGAGTACACTCATAACGCAGCCACTTTTAAAACAGTAGTAGCAGTAGTAGCAGCAGCACCAAAATAAAACGGCGAACTTGTGCAAAATTATTTTTTTATTTATTTATATTATACATATACATATTTATATTACATTATTTATATTATACATTGCAATGCTATTTGGAGTACACTCATAACCCAGCCACTTTTAAAACAGTAGTAGCAGTAGTAGCAGCAGCACCAAAATAAAACGCCGAACTTGTGCAAAATTATTTTTTTATTTATCTCTCGTCACAAAAAGCGAATTATCATTGAAGTGTCTTTTCGGATTTTGTCAAATATTTTTGTTTTCTATCTAATTTATAAAATTCTCGTGTCGCAGTTTTTATAACAAAACTCCTCCGAAACGGATGAACCGATTCTTATGAAATTGTGTGTTTTTATTCAGAAGGTCTGAGAATAGGACGTAAACTATTTGCCTATGTTATAAGGGTGGTCCACCACAACAATTGGTATGCTCCTCCGTTGAATAACAACGATGAAATAACGCTCTACCTAATGGGCCGGTACATCAGCTCAAATGAAGCTGTTTGGCGTATCTTTGGTTTCCAAATTCATGAACGGGATCCAGCCGTTATTCAGGTAGCCGTTCATCTTAAAAACGGCGCGTATTTTTCACGAACGAGACAGCGATTGATCGTGCTACAAATCAACCAAAAACTACACTCGCCGAATTTTTTGAATTGTGTAATCGTGCGGATGCTTTTGGTGCCTTTACACGAACACTACTCAATTCGGAACTACTTAAAAAATGGATGCCCCGCAAGCAAGGCACGCCGAGTGATGCCCCGGTTTATTCAAATCGAACACCTTGGGCCGAGTATTTGCAGTCAATCCAAGGCAGACTGAGTGTTTGTATTTGCGACTGTTGTCGGTTAATGTCACTGGCAGTCATTTCACAGTGTCATTTCAAGATATACGTAACGTGAATGGACAACAGCATCCAAGGTATAAAGATGCATGCCATTGCTTGCGTTTGTAAGCGCTATGCTGTTGACTACATGTTTCCCAGACCGAGCAGAGACGTTGTGGGATAATTACAAGGATTCAATGACTGATGATACATTGCATCGACTTCGTACACGCTACAGGTGGAACTGGCAAAATATTCCTCATTTCGATAATTATCGCCGAAATTCGATCACATAATGACGTTGCAGCAACTTTATTGGATAGAGGCAGAACAGCTCATTCAGCATTTAAGTTGCCACTAAATATTCAAAATAATCCAGACGCTAGCAGAGGCTACAGTGCTGAAACTGTGTGAAATAATCATATGGGATGAATGTACTATGGCACACAAACATTCATTTGAGGCATTGAACAGGTCATTAAAAGACATAAACTATTTGGCGGCACTCTGTTACTCCTTTCAGGTGATTTCAGACAAACACTTCCCGTCATTCCACGTTCAACGTACGCCGATGAGATCAATGCTTGCTAGGAATCATCGTCACTGTGGCGTTATGTTGAAACAGTACAGCTGATTGTAAATATGTGCGTTCAAACGCCTCAAGATCCATCCGCTGAAAGATTCTCAAAACTCGACAAATGTACAATTTCTGCACAATCACTAATTCGCAAAAAGATCTCATTAACAGAATATTCCCCGACATACACACCCAATATTTGAATCATAAATGGTTGGCATAAAGAAATTTTGGCGGCAAAAAATGTGGACGTCAACGATTTGAATTTCGAGAAACAACAGTTCTTGCCAGGGGAATTGGTGACATACAAATCTATCGATACCAACGAAGTAGTGAATTATCCAGCAGAGTTTACACCACTCACAACTGAAGGTTCTATCTCCGGGTTCGTAATTTGAGCCCACCACGGCTGTGCAATGGCACGCGATTAGTCATAAAAAATTGATGAAACACGTAGTGGAAGCAAGCATTTTGAATGGTGGAGTGGAGAAGATGTTTTACTACCACGAATCCCTATTATTCCTACAGATGCGCCAATTGAATTCAAACGGGTTCAATTTCCAATTAGATTGTCATTCGCAATCACAATTAATAGGTCTCAAGGCCGAACGATGCCTGCTTGTGGCTTAGATTTGGGCACACTGTGTTTTTCACACGGGCAGTTATGCGTGCCATGTTCTCGCGTGGCTAAGCCATCCAGGCTGTTTGTGTTGGTCACTAAAAGAGACTGATAATGTTTTTTTTAATTGACATAATTTGTAATAGAAGCGTAATTTGAAATTTACTAGTTAAAAGTCAAAAAATTGACTAAAAAACTGGTCAAAAAATGAATGCTTGGAGTTTTGTTATTTTTATAGGCCGCCATCGTTAACAGCGCTCCATTTCTCTTCCAGTCATAAACACCTCCCCGCACATTTACAATAATTTAGTTCTTCATTAATTGACTATCAAGATATGCAGTTGAAATAATTTAGATGGCAAAACAACGTTTGCCGGGTCAGCTGGTAAATTCTATAAAATACACCATCTATGCATCGATTACAAGGCCGCATACGACAACGCGCATAGAGACCGTCTATACAACGCCGTGTCGTCAGGTTGTGCAGGTCTTGCTGCTCCATCAAGGTCGAAAACGAACTCACCGAGACTGATTTCATACCATCATCCTGGAGATGTTTGTGCACGCCAACAATAGAGGCACGATCTTCCGGAAGTCCATCAGTGTATGCCTGATTGGCAGAACATAGCGTGCTGTCTATGAAGCGATTGCTGGCATCGAGACTGACGGGACTGACTGTGGAAGGGATGAAAAAGCAAAACGAAGTATATGCCGTTCTCAGAAATGGGCATCCAACATCGACGCAGCTATAACATGGACGTAGTTAAAAACGTCATCCACCTCGTTGCGGCAGTAAACAAAACAAGCGACTTCAGTGGCGAGACCGAATGCGGACTCTTGCCTACCGCTGTTTGTTTGGTCTTGGGCCAATGAGCAATTGACAAAATAGAGCCGTTTCTCGAAATTTCAAGCTGATTTTATACGCGACAATAATGATCCCAGTCCCGCTGTACAGCGCAGAGGCATGGACAATCTAAAAAAAAAACAAACGCAAAGTCCTTGGTTCTGCGTGCGACCTTTGGTCATGTTGAACTGAAAAGGGTACACATCGATCCAACGCTAAGGTGACTGGGCCAGCATCCGAAGAACTCTTCTTTTGACTTTGACTGAAGTAAAATGCCAAAAATCCAGTTTTAATTTAAGGACGGCTAGCAAATTTATCACCACACCACATGTTATTGAGCATTATCTTAGACTATCATCATCTGGTCGGAAGATTTCTTGTTTTTAGCCACCCAGCCAAATTGGGATTTTATTACTGCACACGTGTAGTGGAAATATTTGGAACTGAACTGACGACTGCATTTCGTCAAAAGCAACAAAATCAATTTGAGTCGTAACACTGATTAACGAGCATCGTCGTCAAGGCCTCGTGACTGTTGAGCTTGGCGACACTCAAAAGAATCAATCTCATGAGTGACAACATTAATGTAAATTGTGTGAGTGCCCGACAGAGAGTTAGAAGATTGTGCTGGAAGATGTTCCGATTTGGGAAACATTTAGTTCGATGTGTTGCGATGTTCTTAGAGGTTTCGATCGGAGCCTATAGCGACTTGGACCTAGTTAAGAAAATATTTCGAGTGAGTGTTCGAGCGAGTGAAAGAAAGAATTGGGGAGCAACCACGACTAAGATAACAAGTCCAAGGTGATATAAGATAAACACAAAGCAACCACAAAACCTTCATAGATCTTCATCTTCATCATTGATCTTCACCTTCATTGGTCGCAGGCTCTCTCGCCACTACTTCGTTTTTCTCAAACTGTGCCCACACACAAAAACATGAATTCCATTTTTAACAGTGTTTTCACATACATTTGTAAAGTTTCGGAATTTAGCTAAGCGAGGGGTGGATGTCAGGGTATTGCAGACTTCTGAAAAACAAAAAAGTAAATAAGTGAGCCTTGCTCTTTCCCAAAGAGTTCCTTTTTCGTGTATCGTGTTTCGGCTGCGATCCTCGAAGTCATATGTATCATGTCCCGTGACATTTGGATTTTCATATCCTGTCAGTCGTCTTGAGGGCCCTGCAGCTGGTGTCCCTTAGCTCTAAATTGACATCAAGCTGTAGCTCATGTCTGAATGTAATGGTTGAACTAAAAAAAAAACCACACTCACAGAATTTTTCGAATTGTGTCCTCGTGCGGATACTTTCGGTGCCTTGGCAGGAATTGAAATGAATTGAAGAACTTATGGTGTATGGTGTATGGTACGTGTAGGTCTACTGTACCCCCTTCTTTGGTCCAGCATTTAAGTGCAGCCTTCAAAAATGTAATGACCTGCCTAGATGCGATTTGGATTGAAAATCTCTCCCTGTTAAGGATATTCTGTTTATTATGTTCAATCTTTCTCGGGCAAGACTTGATGAACTGATGATGGATTGCATCAGGTGTTCCATCGTTTCCTTCACCTCGCCACAGTGCCAGTGCCTCCGTGGCCTGTAAGTGCTCCAAGTAGCAACCTTAGGTCAGATTTATTTAGTTCTAGAGCTTCCTATCCTCGTGTGGGATTGTGGTTTTGTTCCATAAACAGCCGCGAGTGGGCCGAGGGTATCAAACCTCTTGGCTGTTCCAAAACTGTATCATCTCTTTAGTAATCCAGTTGAGTAGAAGGTTGTGTCCGTGTTATTGAATCCATAAAGGAGAGACTGCCCAGTGCATGGTTTTTGAGCACCTTATTGGCTTGTATTTCCTTCATGGTCTTCATGTCCAGTCACAGTCAATCAAAGGCAGACTGAGTGCTTAATGTCACCAGCCCATTGTCAGTTTAGGATGTTCGCAAAATGAATGGACAACAACAGCATACTTGCATACCTTGTACTCCGTTTGTTTGAAGACAACACTGGGGCCATATGCCTGGTCCACCGGAAGCAGCATTGGATAGAGTTGACAGCATGTTTTCCGGGACCAGCAGACTCATAGGTTGCATCAAATTCTAGGTTGCATCTAGCGATTACATTCAGCGACGCTATGCACAATGAAGCATTGATTGTTATCGAGGATTTTTGCGTTGCGATTGCCAATTCACCAGTCAGTCACTTCGGTATGCGTTCGGCGAGTCTATGTGCATTTGGTTTAATGAAGACCGTGAACTGCACGGGACACGCAATGTCCTACTACTGAGTCATGAGCAATGAATCATGTACGGCAGCATTATGCTGGCAGTTTGGGCGGGAAAATGTGGATTCTTTCGCTCGCCGAAATACGATCAAATAATCACATCGCAGTGACACTCCGTTTGAGGTGGTTTCAGACCAACACTTCCCGTCTCCCAACAATTTCACGTTCAACGTACGCCGCATAGTGGTCCCGTTCTATGGGAGAGTTGGAAAAAAATGGAGTTCAAAAAATAAAAAATTACTTATTATTGTTTTAATGCATCAAATAATTTTGCATTATGGTCCATGACTCTAAATTGATATAATAAATAAATTAAACGAACAGAATTATTTTTTACAATTGAGTTTACAGCTAGAATTACAAACTAAAGGTTAGGGTGTTGGCTCAACAATAGCGGCCCAACTTATGTAGTTTGTTTAATTTAATGTTTATTGTTTATTTTTTCTGTCCAACAATGGCTGGTGGTTACATCGGGTTGCTCAAGTCCGTGTGTCCATGGTGGTCCTTTGGGGATGGGATGGGGATGGTGATGTGTTAGCCGACTTAGCCTCGATGGTGATTGCTGTCGCTGCTCTGGTAGACTCCTCGTTGTTCGACATCGTTGGAATGTTCTACTGGTATAGCAGAGGTAGAGGTAGCGTTGTCCGGGGACTGTGTTTCTTAGATTCCTGATTTCCTCGTTAGAATGGTTGTTGATGTTTAGTGCCTGCTTTCTGAACAGTGTCACCATATACTGTTGCAGAGGGATGATGCGTGCTTGGTCGCAAAGCCTACTGAGGTGCCTTTGACGGTCCCTGGAGAAGGTGAATCCGGTACATATTCGCAGTATTTTTCTTTCGGAAATTGCAAGCGTCACCATGCTTGTCTTAGAGATGGTGTGCCTTATTGGGAAGCCGTACATTAAGATCGGCCGTATAAGCTGCTTGTATAGCAGCAGTTTTGTAATCTGGCTTAGTCCATTTTGCTTGCGCATCAAGGGATAGATGCGATGGAGGCATAGGTTGGTTCAGTTTCGAACGGCTGTTGAAATTCAACCTTTCCGTAAAGTCAACGCCAAGATACTTGACCTTTCATTTATTTTTATTATTTCTGTACCCTTAGGTACATCCACCTCTGGATGGTATCCTTAAACACATAAGTACCGATTTCCCAGCATTGATAAGAATACCCCATTTGGTATAGTAGTCAAATTTGTTCGCTGTTTGGATTTCGATCCTTCGCGCGGCTATTTGTGATGACGTCGAGCTGGCATAAGTCAGCGAGTCATCTGCAAATAGCCAGCATTTTACAGTTGGATGTGGTAGATCTGTCGTGTTGATGTTGAAAAGCCACGGTCCCAGCTTTGATCCTTGTGCAACTCCCGTCTTGGTGCTCCGCTCTTTTGACTTGCTGCCTTCAACTGAGGCGTAGAATTTTTGGAATGCAGAAAGCTATAAATTATCCCCATATATGGATTCCCACCTGGTTCAGCTTGTCCTTCCGTCATCATTTCCTGACGGGTCGTCCGCTGGGTTGGTTTCGCTGAAGATGATGTCTGGTGCGGATGAATCCTCAAGTGCATGGACGTATAGCATATCATTTGCACAATACATGCATTGCAAGGCAAATCGTTTGAAAATGCCGAAAACTGCACGACATTGCTCCACTTAAACGCCTCGTTCTCCCAAAGTGCACAAAAGGGCACATTTGTTTGTGCACCATCGATAGAGAATACTTTACGCTTCCAGAAAAAGCTGTCTGTTACAGCCCGTCAAACATTGAACTGGCCTCCCAAAAGGTGGCTTTACTTAAAAGCCTCGCATACAAAAATGGCATAAAAAACGTTTGATGCAGTTTGAAGGCCAAATGTATGCCCTTTAAAAAAATATAACTTAAAGTTCCATAACTTAAATTGTAGGAAATATGAAATGTCAAAGTTGATTAACAAATACGTCCATGTTTGTGAATTTCAAGTCCCAACTTTGAGGTAACGGTACCGCCAAACGAATCGTCAAAAGTCCACACAATTTTAGCTGTCTAAGTTCTCATATTTGTAGACTCGAAAAACATATACCACATCGCCGAGAAAAATATGTCACTTCGGGTATTTATTTCCACTGCCGGACCACTGTGCGCCGATGAGATCAAAACGTGATTGGCATGAAACAACAACTCGAAGACGCACTCGATGCCGGCCTAGCAGGTTTCCGAACTTGATGAACACCCAGGTGTCAACCAAATTGAATATAGATATCCGCTTGAGTTTGGAAAGGCGTTTGACAGGGTAAACAGAGAGTTTATTTGGAGTGCCCTACGCACATGCGAATACCGGATAAACGCGGCCCATACGACGGATCCAAATGCCACGTGTTGCATCGAGGTAGGTTGTCGGAGGAATTCGATATCAAAAGTGGAGTACGACAATCAGCAGCAACACCCAGCTGAAACTATTCCGCGCCAATGATTACCCGTACTCCTTCGTGGGCGCCGCACGTGGACGTGGTGTCCAAAATCACGAGAAAGATTCAAATATTCGTCAAAAGACGCCCACATAACATATTGCGAATTTCCTGGCCCGAACGTATCTCTCATGAACGTCTTTACTAGACAAACGCGTCATTTTTTATTGCGAAACTAGATTCTGGTCGGAGATGTAGACACTAGATACGTTCATTGAGTTGAGTGATGGATTGAGTTTGTTTTACTCGACACCCTCATCGCCCTGCACTGAAAGTAGGTTGAAGACAACTTCCTGAACTCAAAATGCACGGTTTTCTTTGAGTACAAATTTATTGTGCAAATTCAGAGACCAAAGGCACATCATTTAAGACCCATCAGACAGCGGCACAAGCTTGAGCCAGAATCCATTCTTTGCCGACAGATTGAAACCACTCGTATCGAGTTCCATTGGAAGTGTAGTCTTCGGCGATGCCTCGATTCGGAACTCACTCAGCAGGTAGAAGAGAATGGCCTTGGTCTCCAGCAGTGCGAACCTTGAACCTAAACAATTAGAGTGCAATCAAAAGTCAAGCGAATCCAGCATGAATCACGCACCTATGCAGTTTCTGGGCCCCATGCCGAAGGGGAGGTACGTGAAGGGTTGAATATTGGCCTTGTTCTCATCGCTGAACCGTTCCGGATCGAATTTCAACGGATTTGGATAGAATTTTTCATCCAAATGGTAGCCCACTATGGGAATCCATACCACCTCGCCGGCCTTGATGGTGTGCTCAACGTCGCCATCTTTAAACGTGAAATCCTTATTGCACTCCCGATCGACCGTGGCTGCGGGTGGCCATCTGCGAAGTGATTCCGACACCACCATGTCCAAGTACTTCATTCCCTGCAGTGCATCGTAGCTTAAAGACTTGCCGTCGAGTGACTCCTTGACTTCGAGGATTTCCTGGCGCAATTTCTCCTGAATTTCGGGATTGTCCATGAGCTCATGTGCGGTGAATGCCATCAAAATAGCACTTGTCTCGAAGCCAGCTAAGAAGAAGAGGAAGAACTGTGCAACAATGTCATCATCTGTCCATTGGCGATTCGTAACCGGCTTATGGGGCTCGTCCTTGTTGATGTACATTCCCTTCGCTTCCATCATCATGTTAACCATGTCTGGGCGGAAGATTTTGTTCTTCTCTCGGTACCTCATGCTGTCCAGGACGAGGCGTGAAAAGTAGGTTGTATCTTTCACATCGAATAATTCTATATTGAAGAACTGGAAGAACAGTCAGAGAGGTAACTCGGTGGTTACAAAGATCTCAGTCACTCACCTTCATAATGTACTTGAAGTTGGCGTACATAAAGAATTTCATGTTCTGCCAGGCGGTGAACTTGGTGATCTTCTTACCCTTGAGGTAGAACTCGTTCCTGTCGTCCTTGAAGGAGTTCACCTGCAGCCCAAACACCGCCGACGCAATGACGTCGTTGGTGAAAAGGGTGAAGTAGTCCTTGATGTTGAAGTCAATTTGATCCTTTGAATATTTTGTCTTGAGGAATTCCATGGATTCCTTCGCCACGACATCGATGAGGGTGAACATCTGTCGCATTTTGCTGCCCGTGAAGACCGGACTCAGTGTTGAGCGCATATCCTTCCACTTTTCGTTTCTCAACAAGGCCAGTGAATTGGCAAAGATACCATCTTCCTGGTCGATGATGACCGACCGATGATTGATGAAGTGATCAAAGTCCTTAACGGTGATTTGCTTGAGGAGACTTGGATCTCGTATCACGTACACTGGCATCCGCTGATCAAATAGTCCGAAAACCCTGAAAGAGAAGGTGAAGCAAAAAATTAAGCAGACATGGCGTTGTATGCGAAATATTGATAAATCGCCCTTTGACGACAAACCAGGTATTATTTTGACCCTTGAACCCCGAAACTGTGTCGAGTGGAGTTGCCATTTAGTATGGAAGTAACGATGGTTAATGAACGAAATTGAGACAAGAATTTAGATTGAGGACAATTGATTCCCGACCGCAGTCACAAGTACAGCAGCACACTATGAATGCAAACAGCGTGATAAATAATTCCACGAAAAACAAAATAACTGTCGCTGCAACGTGCCCCTAAAATCTCACACGTCCAGAACACATCCCACTTGTTGACAATATCCGCCTGTCCCGATGTACGCTTATATCTTTTAAACTACGCGACGGATTTTCTTGTGGTTCTCATCAATGGATAGAGTGACATATGATGAAGGCTTATACGTTTGTATGGTTTGTCGAAACATGACGATAATTGTTCAGGCTGTCGAAAGAAGTGAGGCCCAATGAGAGCTTACATCGAAAATAGTTTCGTAGAATGGTCCAATGATGTTTATTATTTTTGAGATATTGTTCAATAATGTTGTTGTATCCATTTGGCAGTTAATCAGGGCAAAGCAAAGTACATGCTGTCATCACGAAAGGACGCACAACATCGACGCCTCGGACAGAGCGTCATAATGGGCAGCAGAAACTTTGAGGTAGTCAAGGACTTCGTCTACCTTGGCTCTGCACTAAACTGCGACAATAACACCAGTACCGAGATCAAGCCCAGAATTACTCTTGCCAATCGCTGTTTCTTTGGGCTCAAGAGGCAATTGAGTAACAGAGCCATCTCTCGAAACACCAAGTTGACTTTATATAACACCCTAATCATCCCCGTCCTGCTCTATGGCGCAGAGACATGGACGCTATTGAAAGCGGATGAAGAAGCTCTTGGTCGTTTTGAGAGAAAAGTTCTGCGTGCGATCTTTGGTCCTGTTTGTATTGATGGCGTCTGGAGAAGGAACTGTACGGGCTGTACAGCGGCATGCACCTAGTTAAGCGTCTTCGGATCCAACGCTTAAGATGGCTAGGTCACGTAGAGCGGATTGACACCACAGCTCCGGCCCGAAGAGTCTTCGATTCCGAGCCTTTGGGACAACGCATAAGAGGTCGTCCTAGAAAAAGATGGCGCACACAAGTGGAGAATTACCTCAACCAACTTGGTGTGCACAACTGGAGGCAGCTGGCGAAAGATCGTGCTGGCTGGAGAGGCTTGTTGGTTGAGGCCCAGGTCCACCCCGGACTGTAGCGCAAAACAAAGAAGAAGAAGATCTATTTCTGCGTCTCTCCATTTTTAACTTACCCCAACTATCAGCTGTCAAATTAGTTTATTTTGAATGCTGTAAACAACTGCAGAAATGGCGGCAAAATCAAATCTTGCGTCTTTCATTTTGAGAAGAAAAATACAAGTTGTTGTCTTTTAACGCGTAAATAATGTTCGTTTGCTTCAATTGACGTGAAAATTATCGCGATGACATCAAACATTTTTGCTCCGTGATCTGGTGGTAAGATTCAGGAACACGTTGAATTCAATAAACAAAAGCTCATGTAATCAATCACTGATTTTTTTTAGCTTCCCAACAATAAATCCAGCAAACGAAGTTAAGAGTGCACCCGGGCTTGTAATAGATTTGAAACAAATAACACTAATCCAATTGTTCGTCTAAATCTCGTGTGAGTCTCCACTCTGACTTCAGTTCTTTCAAACGTTTCAGATTTCAGCATTTTTCAGGACCTTTGAGATGGTTGCATAACAAGCACGAACATGAAATCAACCTTCACTCGATGTCTCTGATGTCAGAATACAGTACGTGTGCTGATTATCTTAACACGCAATCAACAAATCTTCACAAGCCAGACACAACCTCACATAAGCTAGCTGCCACAAAGAGTTCAAAACAAAACTCTTCTCGTGTTAAGTCGCATGTCTCTCTGACAACCGCTCAAGGAATTTATGCGAGTTGTGTGAGGGTCGATGGCATTGAATGCCACCATCTCACTTAAGTTCACAAATAATAATTTTGATTTCCTATATACACACACATGAACAAGATTACAATTCATGAATTGTCACATGCACCACAGAATGCCACTGCCTCCTGTCAAATTACGCTCTTGATAATCACAAAGCTACCACATCAAAGTCCCCGTCAAATTATGGAGTGAATGTCAAAATCATGTCAAATTCACTTACTGTCATTCATGGGTATCTTGCTGCCGGTGAAGTGCATCTCAACATGCTAGTCATACGTCATATGTATTGCGTTATTTGATAAATTAGCAGTTACCTCAGAGACATGGAGAACGAATTCCAGAGTCATGCTTCCGTTGCAAAATGATGACAGAACAGCGGTAACTGGCTGGTTCTGCCACCGGGTCGGGCTCTTTGTTAATTTACACTAGTTTCGAGTGGAGTACGCTAACTGAAGCTTCCGCTGCCTAGGTGATATGGTTGACGACTACGAAAAGCTTAATTCCACAGCGCTGTAACATCGGTGTGCACTTTAAACAAATTTGGTTCGATTAAAGTTGTGTGTCTGATAATCTTGAAGCTGATAGGAGCACGATAGTGTGCGAATGTGAAACCTGAGTCAGTTAGCAGTACTCCTCAATAATAATGTGAGCTGAATCGTGAACACCAAGCACCACTGTCCACCTAGCGCTGATGTCGCCATCTATGCCTGGGAATAGGCATCGAGCTTTGGTTGGAGGGCCTCTTCCTCAAGCTGGTGAGGCTAGGCATAAGCAAACCTTTGATATACATGATCTATGACATGATAACAGGCAGAAAGTTCTTCGTGAAAATGGCGATGTAACTTCTTTCACGGTCTTTGACATCAAAAACGGTCTGCAACAGGGAGCGGTTGGTTCGCCGATTTTGTTTTCAATATTCACTGCAGATCTTATAGGCTCTATAGGCATATGCCGTACTTAGTTGCGTACGCCGACGATTTAGTCGCCTTCGATCAGGTCCGAAGGTCGAAGTAATAAATATCTTGTTGCAACTTGACTTCGAACAAAAAATTCAGCGATTTTGCGACGACTGGGAGTTGGTTATCAACTTCCAGAAATGCGAAACTATCCTTTTCAGGACCTCGTTGTACATGGCATCATGGGATACGCGCACAAACTGGCGTAAAGTCGGCATTTTTGACCCACAGTGACGGCTGTTAGATATGAAAAGTGTACTCAGGTATCTTGGCATTCGGTTGGATCAATGTCTCTATTTTGACAAGCATGTAGATATTGCTCTGACGAAAGCTAGGCCTTTGCTGTGGCAAGGGGGTTGTTTTACAGCAGCCATCTTGATTCCAGGGTGAAGGTCATCTGCTACATAGCCCTCATCCGGCCTTGTCCATTATGGTTCAGCGGGAGTCCTTCCCAGAGGGAAAAGATGAGGTTGTTAGAGAGACAGTGTCTTCGGACATGTCTCCGGTTGTATCGTTCACCCGAGTCTGAGTAAAAGAAGTACTATCCCAACGAGGTCATGTACAGCGAGGCAAAGTTGAACAGGATTGATCATTTTATTAGGAAGCTGAATAGAAGGCATATTGCACGAGCTATAACTTCATCCAACAGTCTGATCTTTGGAGCTTACTACCCCAACGTAATGTATCATGAGAGAGTGCGCCTTACCGGCTTTATTCCTCTACCTCGAAACACTTTGGCCTACAACAGCATCCACACGGATGTCCTGCAATCTTCCATGTCGTACGCCGAACAGTGGATAGGCGACTTCAATATGAACGTGATGTCGCTCGCAGTCACGAGGATCTCCTCCGGTTCAGTAGAGCGATCTCGGCTCGAGACGGGAGAGAGTCTGCTAAAGAGTGGCAATTTTACTGGTGGTTACACCAAAACCAGTCTCCGCCGCCGCTGGCTTTTCTAAATGGACGCGATAGTTGATCAGGGGGAAAAGAAAAAAAAAGTGCACCGCGGCGTATAAATTATATATGTTCGGCACATACATCATATATGCGTCCTGGAGCACGCGTTCGTACTGTTACGGACATAGTTAAGACTGTCTTAAGTTTTAATGTTAGGTTAAGTTAGTGTAAGTTAGGTTTAAATTAGATATGTATAGCCAAGTTATTTTTACCAGTTTTCTTAGCCAAACAAATGTGTCCGTTAAAAAACAAAGCATAAGCCGAAAGGCATAGTACAAATTATGATTAGAATAGCTTAGAGTACCCGTATAGGGTCAGTAGGTTCGATGTAAGAGCTTTTGTTAAGTTAGTTAAGCTAGTTTCAAGCATTTTTGTCTAGCATCTAAGTAAATGGATTAAAAATAAAACAAAAATGAAAAAAATAAGCATCGAGCCTAATTCTGAAAAGTATTCTCGAAAATTGAGTTGTTTTACACGGTGATACAATGAAGTTATATCAAAATCACCATGGTATGGGGCTGGCTACAGTGTTTTTTTAGAGGCAAGCCACCTTGACATTTCATATAAAGGGTGATTTTTTAAAAGCTATAAAAAACACATAAAATTCAGAAAAATGCATGAAATCTTGATTTGAATCCGTAGTACGCTCCATTTAATTTTATCTTTGAAGATTATTTCATGTAAATGTTGACCTTGACTGCGCCTCAAATGGTCCATCCGCTTAGTCCAATTTTGGCATACTCTTTCCAACATTTCGGCCGGTATCTCACGAATAAATGCTTCAATGTTGTCTTCCAATGCGTCTTGATTGAAGCGGGCTTGTCTGTATAGACATGAGCTTTAACATAGCCCCACAAAAAATAGTCTAAAGGCGTTAAATCGTACGATCTAGGCGGCCAATTGACCGGTCCCGAACGTGAAATAAAATTTTCACCGAACTCGCCTCTCAATAAGTCCATTGTCGCGCGTGCTGTGTGACATGTGCTACCGTCTTGTTGAAACCACATGTCATGCAAGTCAAGCTCTTGCATTTTGGGCAAAAAAAAGTTGGATATCATCTCACGGTAGCGCTCAGCATTCACAGTTACGTTACGACTCGCATCATCTTTGAAGAAGTACGGTCTGATGATGCCACCAGCCATCATAAACCGCACCAAACTGTGACATTTTCTGGATGCATTGGTAGCTCTTGCAATGCTTCTGGCTGATATTCACTCCAAAATCGACAATTCTGCTTATTTACGTACCCATTGAGCCAAAAATGAGCTTCGTCTTAAACTGACCATAAAATGGGAGAAGCACGCGATGAACTTTCTTAACGGAGCACGCATTTTGATAATAAAATTCAATAATTTGCAAGCGTTGTTCGTTTGTAAGACGATTCGTGGTTAAATTATAGACCAAACTGAAGATGTTTGACAGTGAAACAAAACACGACACGTGCGCCAGCTGTTTAAACCAGTGTTGCCAAAAATGTAATAACTAAAAAGTCAGCCTTTAGATTGGTCAAAGTGTAAATCGAGTCAGGCTTAAAGGCACAGTAAAGAAAAGCGTAGTAAAGTTTAAGAAGCAAACCAGGGTTTGTGTTTCATTCGTCACTGAACTGAACCCCGTTTTTGTGGGCTTGTGCACTATACGTTTTGTACACACTTCGGGTATCGAACGTAAAGCTCGAGTTTCTAGACTTTTGCAACCCCCGGTATAACTGAAGAGATGGATCCGTGATTAAACGGAGAACCTCCAGTATCGGAATCGACTCACGTACATTCTACACCACAACAGTCAGCTAGTAATCATCAATTTTTCTATTTTCGCCCCCGTATTAGCTGATAAACCAACAAAACAAAAATTAAAACCTGTAGGTCATATGGAGGAGCAACCAGGTATGAGGAGTGTGCCCTACGTGACATTTAACAGAACAAACTTTTTTCAACAGCTCACAGTACCTGAGAGTCGAATATTTTTTGGCAATAAACTTGCAAAATCTCGATTAAGTCCGACATGACAGATGACAGACGTCAGCTGAAACACAAAGTGCCATTTGACACTCTCTGGGTGGTCTGTACAGTAGCTCAAATCATGTTTCGTTCGTGTTTTGACAACCACCATGCATTCAATACCTCATATTTGTCTCACTTTGTCCACAAGCTGATTTAACAGCAGATAATGAATATGTAATAGATTGCGATGTTTACGTTGTTACATCTGACATTTGACACAATCACTTCAAAGTTCGTTCTGCCTGTGCACTTAGTTTGCTCAGGTTCATTGTGTTTTACTGTGAAACGCAATACTCTCTAGAGATGCAACGGTTGTGTGTGCATGTGGGAAGACCATTATATCACTTAAACAATTTGCACACGATTATGAATCTTCCGACACATTATAGCATAGTAAACAACGTGATTACTCACGTCCGTAATGCGAACTGAATTGAGTCGCCGTTGATACGTTTTAAAGTCAGTTCGATGGATTTGACGACGTTTCTTTTTGTTTAACAGGGTCTAGGGGTCTAGGGTCGGCAGGGTCTTAGGAAGGAACGAGTGTAGTCTTTTACGTTTTTTTTGCACTGGTTTTCACAAATAGAAAGAATACTGCTGCAGGGAATTGTGGAAGACTAACCAATCTAATCACGGTAGTAAATATAACTTCGTATCATTCTCCGGTGAGCCAAAACAGGTACCATTGCGTTAACAAATAAGAAATGGCGCCTTGCTTTAGTTCTCGGTGAACGACCAACATTGGACTAGTGGCTGACTTCAGAGCACATTTACGACTATGACAACGATGACACTTTGCAAATGTTAAAGAAAGGACCGATATAACTACATTTCTGATTAACGAAGCGGTGGATTAGACAATGTGCATCGTGCACATGTTTTCAGGCGGGAATCACATCAAATGAATACACTCGCGCTTGTAGATCGCCACCACAATTCACACTCAGTTCTACTTACCTAGTATCAAACTTCTTGTACAACCTCGCTAGATGATCGAAGAGGTGCACCTTACGAGTGATCATATCCTTTAAGTTGCCAAAAAGTGGAAACGGTTTCTCGTAGGGTATACCCCGCCCTTCGAAGAACGAAAACGTATTCACGGACCACCTGTAGAAGGCGATCAACGCAATTCCAAGCAGGATGATGAATGGCGCGATCATTGTGACGAGCACTTGATTCTCTACACTTACAATTTTTCTCAAGAGTTGTTGCGACTGACCGAAACGCGTAGACAGACCCCTTTATATAGAATACAATTCGGTGGGCAACTGAAAATAGTTAAGCTTCTGAAGCTCGCCCTATATATTTATCAGCTGTGAGAGTGAGTCTATCAATTGATAATACGAAGTGCACAGCTTTCAATTATACTGATACCCCACGCTCAGAGGTGCGCATTCATTTGCAAGATTTGCATGATCACCTCGAAGAGGGTGGGTTAGTTTGTGGCAGGTAGGTGTTTACAATTCAGCTGCCTCCCTTCTGACTTATAAAACGCTTGAGACACGAGTGTGATGTGGCAAGTGGCACATGAAATATAACACACAGCATCAGGGATGGCTGCAAACTCTTGGATAATGTCCTCCGAAGTAAGTGGTGCTGGTCACATTTTTAGAAAGGTTTCCCGCTATGATCAGATATCCAGAAATCTGCCACCCACTTACCTACAGACGACGTTTTCTTAAATGGCGCCCAATGCTGGAAACATATGTTTAGTCTCAGTTTCAGTCCCTCCTCACTGTTCCACCATTGGATGCAGTTTTTACTTGATAAGTGTTCTTCTCCGTCGATGTTTCTAAATCCATGAAGACGGAAGGTTGGATAAAATAAGTTCTATTCCCCTTTTTTGCTTTAACGTCGTCATCATTGCCCTCATTTTATAGTTTTAACCTGTGTCTGCTGTTTCTTTGCCAGCTTGTTGAGTGTTTTATGACATTCCCAAATAGGCCTGGAGTTAATGTGGAGCTGGTTAAGGCTCTAAGTACGGCCTGGCTATTTGAGAATATCGGCATCAGCTGCTGCTTTATTTATGGCGAAGTGCTCAGCTTGGAACAAGCTAAGGGAGATCTAGGTCCCATAATGCCTGCTCCTACTCAAGTTTCTGATGTCGACCCGTCTTTTTTACCATCTTTGAGGGACGTAATTCATCCAGGGAGAGCGGTTTCTTCGAAGTCATAGCGGTAGATAGGGTACCCCAACGACCTTGCAGTTGGGCTAACATAGACCATCACGTTGGGTTCTACTTAGCGTTAGTTTACCCCAAAAATTCAGACTCATTTGTTAATCTAAGGAAAATATCTCTCAGCTGGGGCTATGCATTCGCAGAGCAATTTGAATTATAACGTAGGGAAGCTTGGTCTTGCTGCCAACGATTGAATGCATCATAATAAATACAGAAGTCATTAAAGTGGAGAAAAAAAAGTAAGGTACTCAAAATGGAACTTTACGGTATACCCTCAGCAGCAACAGTTTAACGTTATAATTGACTTTGTCAGTGAAACCCTCTCACAGCCCAAGGAAACTACTTCGATTCAACAAAAAAAAATATTTTATTAACTGCGAATAAAAAAAAAGTAATACCTAGAAAATACAACAATGCACACACTAAAAACTGGTTTAGAAGATTCCTGAATTCCAGTAATGATGTACATGCAGTTTTGTTTTGATTGGATTAATTCTATATATACACGTGCTAAAGACACAACATTTAAGACTCATGAGACAACGGCACAAGCTTGAGCCAGAATCCATTCTTTGGCGCCAGGTTGAAGCCACTCGCATCGAGTTTCATTGGAATTGTAGTCTTCGGCGATGCCTCGATTCGGAACTCACTCAGCAGGTAGAAGAGAATGGCCTTGGTCTCCAGCAGTGCGAACCTTGAACCTAAACAATTAGAGTGCAATCAAAAGTCAAGCGAATCCAGCATGAATCACGCACCTATGCAGTTTCTGGGCCCCATGCCGAAGGGGAGGTACGTGAAGGGTTGAATATTGGCCTTGTTCTCATCGCTGAACCGTTCCGGATCGAATTTGGTTGGGTTGGGGTGATATTTTTCATCCAAATGGTAGCCCACTATGGGAATCCAAACTACCTCGCCGGCCTTGATGGTGTGCTCGACCTCGCCGTCGTTAAAGGTGAAATCCTTAGTGCATTCCCGGTCGACCACGGCTGCTGGCGGCCACTTGCGGAGCGTCTCTGACACTACCATGTCCAAGTACTTCATTCCCTGCAGTGCTTCGTAGCTAAGACTCTTGCCGTCCAGTGATTCCTTGACTTCGAGGATTTCCTGTCGTAATTTATCTTGAACTTCGGGATTTTCCATAAGCTCATGTGCGGTGAACGACATCAGAACGGCAGTCGTCTCGAAGCCAGCGAAGAAGAAGAGGAAGAACTGAGCAACAATGTCATCATCAGTCCATTGGCGATTCGTAACCGGCTTATGGGGCTCGTCCTTGTTGATGTACATACCCTTGGCTTCCATCATCATGTTAACCATATCGGGGCGAACGAGTTTATTCTTCTCCCGATATCTCATTGTGTCCAGGACGAGGTGAAGGAAGTAGTCCGTATACTTCTTGTCGAACAGTTCTACGTTGAAGATCTGCAAGGGGAGGCATAAGGCAAGTGGACGCCGGTGGGGCTTTGTGAACTCACCTTCATAATATACTTAAAGTTGGCGTACATAAAGAATTTCAAATTCTGCCAGGCGGTGAACTTCGTTACCTTCTTCCCCATCGTGTAGAACTCATTCGTGTCGTCCTTGAAGGAGTTCACCTGAAGTCCAAACACCGCCGACGCAATGACGTCGTTGGTGAAAAGGGTGAAGTAGTCCTTGATGTTGAAGTCAATTTCATCCTTTGAATATTTCGACTTGAGGAATTCCATGGATTCCTTCGCCACGATATCGATGAGAGTGAACATCTGTCGCATTTTGCTGCCCGTGAAGACCGGACTCAGTGTTGAGCGCATATCCTTCCACTTGTCGCTTCGCATGTTGAACAGCGAGTTGCCAAAGAGGCCTCCATCTTGGTCCGTGAAAAAGGTCCGATGATTGACGAAGTGATCAAAGTCCTTGACGGTGATTTGCTTCAGCAACTCCGGATCTCGAATGCCGTACACCGGCATGCGTTGGTCGAAAGCTCCGAAAACCCTGAAACGAAAGTAAGGCAAAATGACATCATTGCGGGCGTGTTCAAAAACCAATGTTGACAAAAGTTTTTATGAATTTTAAAAATTAACTTTGAATGGGAGTTCTGACTCAAATCTTATGGTTTCCTGAGGCAGTTGCAGGGATTCCAGTTGACATCAGAATAAAAGTTGGAATGCCTCGCGAGTGGTTAAATGAAAGAAATGAAATGATTCACAAGGTAAAACTGTTGTTGTTCTGTCGTCGCTTTAGGGTTCGCTCAAGTTCTGCTGATAAATGTCATCTTCTTTTGCAGCAATTCCTCAAGTGGGTCCTGTCCCTGCAAACTCTGAACCCAGTTGAAATAGTTGCCGTCTTCACGGGAGGAGATGTCTTCAAGATTCTCCAGCAGCAAACTTCCTTTCAAATTTAATTCCCCCTGAAAACTTTGCGGCTTCTCTCGTTTCGCTCTCCGATGCGAAGACACTCAAGTCGACCGCATCACACAATGCCTCGACTCTCAGAACAGAAACTCCTTCAAGTGTTCATTCATTCATATTCACTTAGCAAAAGTTTCACATGATTGTTCTCAAGAACCTTGGCATGATAGGTGAGAAGTTGAAGAAGCCTCAGCACAAGCACCCACCGACCTGTCATTGTTCCGTAATCGTGCACACCGAAACCTTGAAGTGACGTGCGACATCGAAAGACAAATTGTCGTCGGTTTCAAGGACTATTTACCCCAAAAAAAGAACACTCTTCATAAGGTACCCACCCCTTCTCGGTGCCTTAGTCACCCGACGCCTTTGTCTGATGTGTGTCAATGCTTCAAGTTTGAACTCGCTCCAGCCGCAGCCACCACCGACCCCAATGTACTCGACAGATTGAAGGTGTAACAATTTAAGTTAAGTCATACGTTACTGATGGCGACGATTAATCTTCTGGTCCTCATCGCACACGAACCTCACTTAATTTTGTTTTTTCATGTGTCGATGTCGGGGATTCACCCAAGACGAGCTGCTGGATGGCGGTGTCTGTGGCGGCGGCGTCACTTGAAACGAGCAAGTGCTGGGAATACAGATCACTCAATTTGTCTAACGTCTAATCCGGTTGTTTACCCAAATCGAGTGCAGAACTCTCCTGAGGGGAGTGGAGGCGAGTGGAGGAGAGCACGCAAAAACAACAACTACGGGGATTGACTCCGACTGTAAGTGCTTCCGGAAATGGGCCCTCAAGCAAGCGTCTTGTGTTTACCAGCGCGACGTCGATGGAAGCGTGATGGAGTATCACTCAAGTGCCGATGCCTAAGGGCTCACCTGTCTCCGAGTGAAACCGCTGGCAATCCATCGTCAGCATACCACTTTTGACGAGTCATCCGCATTTCCGACATTTGCATGGGAAACTGACAATTGGAGCAATTAAAGCACAATTAAATCAGAAATCTGTTGTGTACGCATTTGATTTGTTTTTAATTATCACTTGGAAGTTTGTTTACCTTCAAGGTGATTTGCTATTGTGTACGGTTCGATGCACGTCTCGGTCGTTCATTCGTTTTGGGGAGGGCCGAGCGACGAGGGCCATTGGCTCGCGCAAAGCCGTCGCCGAGACGTGGAACGTGGTGAACTTGAAAACGAGATGTAATCGTTCGTGCCTCATAAATGATTACTTAATTTTTTGTTCATCGCCAGTTAACGAAACTCGCCCGCAAGAAGTGAGGAAAGTGCCTGTTGGCGTTGTGAAAGGTTTCCGGAATTTTAAATTTCGCGCCAAATTAATGTTTTGTGATTTCCATTGCGATTGTGATTGACATCTGCGATAATTTGACAGATGTCGACGAGGCGGATGCAGAGCGATGTTTGCTTACGAGATTCGTTATAATTTAGTCAGTGGCGAGAGAAGTTTTTCCATGTTTTTCCATTCTTGAAATCCGCATGCCAACAATTTCTTGAACAGATATAGAGAGTGCAATGAGCCAGAGCAGTTATTTTGTGGCTTCGACTTGTCTTGGTCGCTTTCTGCTCCGGGGGAGTTTTTAAATTTGAAATCACTGGTTTCATACCAAAGGTCTGTAGTAAGTACCCGTTGCGTCGCCAGAGACTACATTTTGGAACCCCGGGTGATCAGGAGACCCTGAAATCTCGTGCGGTTTTGGCCTGATGAGTTGAGGTTCGGCCCGTGGTGGTAGCGTCGTTTCTGTGGTCTACAACCAAAGCCGTAGGTGGAGATTATACCAACACGCCTCGGAGTTAGCCACGAAACAAGGAGGTATTCTTGTGCGCCTGTAAGACCTGAAGGGAATATGCTTCAAATCGGTGTGGAGTTGCGATACAACCACTGCGACCCCCTGTGAAGCAAGAGGTTTTAGATCGGACGCACACGGAAGGCGGAGGAAATGTCCATAACCAAGAACTCAATTGTGAACCCACTCAAGACGATCGCTCATAAAAATGGACCTCAGGTAGCTAGAAATTTAGGTCGAAGTAGGCACATTGTAGCGTCAGGTTTACCGTGACTTATGACAGCCAGACAATTTTCTCAAAACATTTTAGTAGAGCTTTGACCGGTATCTAGCTGAGGTTGCTTAGCCTTTCGTAGAATTAGGAGCCTGAAGAGGCTTTCCTAGTTAAAGCAACAGCAGGGCAGGTGCGCAGGAGGTGTCGGATGCTTTCCTCCTCCTCTTCCAGCTTCTAAAGAAGTCTTTTTGCGTGAAGGACTAGTAGTCAGTGACCAGTAATTATTCCCACGGCAGTGCTAATTTATTCTTTAAGGCGATCAGGCTTCTTGATCTTTTTGGATCGAGAGCAGGCCAAACTTGCTTAGAGATTCGACAAATAATGCCTGTCAACCATCTGGCATTGGGTTTCTTTGAGTAGAGCTTTCAACGTCGTCAATGACGGCTGATACTATCGCTATTAAAAATAACCCGTTGGTGGTAGAAGGGTGAAAGTGTATGGTTGTATGATTTTTTTATGCCGAATCATAAAAAAAAATAAAACAAAAAATAGTGTCCAAGAAATGAAGAAAAATTTAAAAATTACGTCCTATTCTTAGACTTTCTACACACAAAATTTCATAGGAATCGGTTCATCCGTTTCGGAGGAGTTTCGTCAGAAACATTGTGACACGAGAATTTCATATATTAGATCTATGGGTAATATTTGGAGCAGAGAATCTTCAGGAAGTAGCGGTGCAATAACGAAAATGTATTTCAAATCATTTGCAACAATATGCTGCATAATGTTTAGTTTTAGGCACGAAGGACGATAAATGTTAACGTTTTTTTCCTTAAAGGGGTTAAAACCCAGCTTTTTTTACTTTAAACTAGCATTTTTTACATATTTTTTCTGTTGGAAAGTTACCAAAATCAAGTAAAGTCTTTGAAAAATTTGGAACAATACTCACGGCATGAGACAGGCAAAGAAACTCTCGCGTCAATGTAACCGAAAGAGGTTTAAGGCATGCATCAAGATGAGCAAACAAACCTCCGTATCCTAACAAGCTTCCCAACAGGGCACTGCACCTAAGACAACTGCGGACATAAAAAAAAGGTCTCTGCAGATTTTGTGGAGAATCTAATGAAATTTCAAAACATGTGATGGGATTTAGTGAGGCATTAGTCATCAAAAGGCAAAGACATCTGAGCAAGGGCCTACTAAGCTGTCTCAGGTAAGGTTAGGCTGACTGCAGAAGGCAGTCCCGCTAAGGTCAAAGTAGGCCCGTTGTGATATCTCGAGGATTGATTTACACTTACATTAGAACCAGATCCACTTGTGACGAAGCGGTGTCGGTCAGCATGAGGGACGCTACTTAGTTGATTAAGAAGTAATACGTCCCTAGGTATAAGTACCACCGACTTGCCAGAGCGCAACACGATCGGAGTAGGTGATTTGTGGTTTCCACCTCCTCATCATCCATGCAGCTCTGAAAAAATCAATTTTCTACAACCTTCCTGCGGGGGAAAGGATTCCAATTGCGCAGTGTATAACCGGACGCCAATGAGTCCTGAGTGAATGCCTCTAGAGGCAAACATGACACTGCCTGGGGACTTAATTGCGGCCTGGCTGTCCAAACAGATCTTTTAATATATATGCTCATATAATAATGCTCATAGCCAGATGGAAAATCGTCTCTCCGTCAGCAAATACTTTTTACCTATGAGACTTATAAGACTTTTAAAGACTCATGGATGTTCCTATTTCTAATTTCTCTCGAAATTAGGATCTATTCATCGAACCAAATTCAAAATGGCCTCAATTACCTCGATTTCAATGAATTGAGCGGGATATTTGTATCATATCAAATTATGACAGTTTCCGTGTAGTCATGCCAATAAAACTAGCAGATTTCTAAACCATTATGACAGTTAACTAGCAGATTTCTCAAAGAATGCGTTTTCATTCCCAGAATGCCTGAGCACCAGCCATTGTAGTATATAAATATAAACAACTGACTATTGGATCGCGAAAGCTGGTCCAATGGTGTCCCGGAACTAGACCATAGACAGACGGATCAAAGGTGGATTCTTCTCGTCTTTGGACCCAACGCAAGGATTTCGGTACCAACGGGGTCGAAATCCACGCCATCGAGATCTGTGCTAGACACAACCTCCAAACAGGTATCAAGGCCGGCATAATCCAAGCATTCTCAGACGGTGTTGTTGCTATGAAGCTCTACAATCCCTATTTACGCACAACAAAGTGAATGTTGGTGGAGTTATGACAAACCTTCCTTTATCATCTTATGTCTCAAAAGATTATGGACTTATGATTCGCCTAAGTGGTTAAAATTGAATTGTGGACTTATAACCCACCCAAGTGGTTGGTAGACTTAGCCCAAGTGGTTTGTAGACCTTGCACCATACTTCCACATGAACAGAGAACTGGGTTTATTATCTTGAGATGATGCAAATTTGATAATTTCACACATTTGTGCCTTGCATTAAAAGTCTACCTCTTGTGTAATCTGGAAACGAATTTTGCTACAAAAAATTGCGAAGGTGCACTGTTGGCGCGCATTTGGCTTCGTCCAGTCCTGACCTATGCAGTGTGGCGTTGGTGCCTGGTAGAAGATATAAGTAAAGGGTTATGTCCCAATTTAAGTTACAGACCACATATCTATTTCATTCCTAGATCTCGGACACTCCAAAGGCTTTGATGAAATTTCTAATTCTTTACAATTGTTTACAAATTGTAAAAAGGTTTTCAAGAGGAATTGCTGGAGAACCACCTTGGAGACGAAAATGTGCTGGAAATTGAATGCCACGTTATTAAACAGCATTCAGATGACCCACAGTCCAATGGGAGCTAAACAGCATTCAGATGACCCACAGTCCAATGGGAGCAAGGATTATGAAGTTATCAAAAGATACATTTTCTGGAAAAGAATCCAATCAATGTTTCTACTCAATTTAGTGGTCCCACCGATTTGACATCGGGTGTAGTACAACTCGAAACACCGTAGACCTTTAGGGTAGCCACATTTAGGTCAAAAGTAGGTCAGTTAGGAGTGGATGTCAGTAGGCAGTGTTTATGAATCTTAAAAATCTGTGATTTGTTAAATCTATTCGTGTGTCTTTAAGTTTTTTCGTGCGCAAATCTAAATTGAACGAAACTCAACGAAGACAGTGCACCATAAGCCTCCTAACTTCATGGTTAGACTTTAAGACTGTCTGCCAGTAAATCTATCTCAATCGCGATGAACTTGTCACACTGCTCACACGATTCAAGTGTCTAACCGTATCTAGCATTCCCGTTTTCCTCCCTTCTTAAATGGCTATGTTTACTATATAATTTTCTTTATGTCATCGGTGTAACAAAACACTTGTTTTAATATCACTCTCTAGAGCAAATTAATAAAGCGTATCGAGTGCTATCGAGCACAGTTTTTTACGTTCCACTGTGGACACTGTCATATCGTGTACGATTGAATTGGCCGCCAATGGCAAAGTATGACACGAAATAAGTCTTGTTGCAGATAAGAACGCTTTATTAGATTGGAGAAGCATGATTAACAAAATAAACAACCTTGCCTAATTTCCCTTTCATTGCTGCTTTGAAGTAGCCGGTGGGTCAGTAGGTGGTGGACGCTCATCGCCCCAAGATATGCTCCCTATCGTTTCCATCCACGCGAGCATAGCAATAACAAACGAGTTGCTTTCAATCTTGTCTCGGATCAATAACAATGGCACGCTATTCGCACGCAATTTGCCTGATTTATTTACAAACACCCAAGCAATTTTATCAATTTATGAGCTCTTCCAGCAGTTTTCTTTTTCTTTTCGCCATCAATCAGCAGATAAGACGGTTGAAAGTAACAGCGGAAAAACAAAACAATGGATGGAGTACAGTGCACAACGTGAACTTGAACTCCAATCGCTGTGTTCCGCTGGCACACCGACCCACCTACGTGCCTCCAATGACGGCTGTGTGCAGGCCACAATGTCGTCGTGCCGCGCTGTTAACGCTGACTTCCTCAATTAAATGGACAAACATGTAATTGCTGTCATTACGGCACCTCGAAGCACGCCCACCCATCGGGGGAATCCTCCAAAGAGTCGTTTAGGTGGAACCACCGTTCGCATCCCGAATGCCAATAAGATACGTAATTGGTCACGATTATCATTTCGGGGACAGTCTGCATCTGTTCTGATTGTCCCCGAAATAGGACTGACCTTGTGGACGTATTGAGAAACGGTCGCATTCCTCCCTCAAGCTACTGGGTAATTTAAATTTTTCGCTTGAGATTGCATCCGAAAGGGCTGTGTGTAACGCGATACGTCCAGAGATATTAACATTACGTCCTTGCATACGATGGTCAGGGGGATTGATGGATCGGGTGCCTTCGGAATGCCCGACAATGGAGAAGGAATTTCAAATCAAAATTGTGAAGGTCATCCCGCTTCTGAAATGATATCGTGATTGATGATTCATTTCTGGGTCTCGGATACGTAAGTTATTCGTTTATTTTTAAGCTCTCCATCGGTGTGCGGAACCTCCAGAGCCACACCATCCCCATCCATGCGGCACTGGCATCTGAATCTCTCTGTCCCCACGCCGGTGGTGTGGTGGTGTGTGAAGATGGGTGTGCTGAAACGGATCGATGAGAATGCATATTGTGTTTGGTATTCCGTGCTCGTTGAACAGTGCAGGAACATTCCTAATGCATTGAGATTCGAAAGCTGATATGTCATACAGAGAAACTATATCCATAATGGATGCTCTGAAGTCGTAAAGGAGTCATAAAGTTACATGCTTTACATGGCTGAATGCTTTGAAGCGGAATTGAATTGGAGCGAATTGGGAGTTCAATGTGAAAATGTGTACACATGCGAGAGAAATGTTTTCTTCTTCGAATCGTTGACCGCACAAAGATGTACAATGTGATGTTCCTTGATGGTTTATTTCTTTGGAATCCCTTCTTTTGACTTTCTTTTGTTGCAATGAAAAGTGTACGGCAAAGATTTCCTTTACCTTAATTGAAGTGTAACCAACGGACAGCTCAGGTCTACTTTTCGAAATTTTGAGAAAATTAAAAAACGACCTCGAAATGTGGAATCGAAGTAAAGAATGACAGTATTTCCAATTGTGATATTTCAGCAGCTGTTAACTATTTAATGTCTTGATTCGGATAAAATGTGTTTCATTATGCACACAGAACCAATGAACAGGTAAGAACAGGTCAAAATCCTGAAAATGCCTTGAGCCCGCCTTGGGTTGTCAGGCTTACAAAAATTTGCAAAAAAAAAAAAAGTTTTCGTGATAATTAGGGCTAGGATTTAATTTTTTTCTTGAGACACAGAAGCAATGGAGCAAGTTATGTTTCCGATTCATGATCGGCAAGGGGTCGCGGGGGTTAACCACGCACGAGATGTCCAGGCAACTCCATCCTCCGCCATCGACTGTAACTCTTAGACTCATGCCCAAGCGTAACCAGGCGAGTTTTTGAACTAAGTCCAACCATCTCATCAATATGAACTCGTTACAACCAAACCGCAGACTTGTAGTGCGGTAGGCAAAACATTTAGATTTTCCAGCTTGATTGATCGACTTGTAGTTAGGTGTGAACACGTGTTGGACAACTTCAGTGCGTTTTTTATTTCTGATTGGGATTTTAGTGAGTGTACATCGACGGACTGAGAGATGACATCAGTTGTGGAAAAATAATGTTGCATAGACAATTTCCAGAGGCAGTGTTAAAGGAATATATTTAGCAACGCGTGTGCTAAATATGAAAATCCTTTCCCTATTGCCAAGAATCTTAGAGTTGCAGACAAACGTTCATGCGATATAATAGCGTCTCATAAAATAATGGGCATTCGTTTTATGTGGGGGCTTAAGTCCCACAATAACTCTTCAAACGTAGGTGCATCTATACGCAAATAATTGCGAAAATCATCAGGATTTTTCATTTAATTCTCCTAACAATATTACGGAAGAGCAATTATTCCTTTGCTTCATCCAGGGTCTCATCCAAACTCGCTCCTTGTTCGTCCTAGCTTTTTCCTCATTTTCCACTATCTCATCATCATTTTCTGCCCCGCATGCTCCACTAAAGGAGCAAACAACGTACGAGAGGCCTCTTAGAAACTCGATCCTCCGCTATCGACTCTAACTAATCAGGAGGTATGCTGAGTTTTTTGACTTAGTCCAACCGCCTCGCCCTGGATCAGGAAGCGGTCGCGCACCTGATTCATAATGAAGGGGACATTCGTTCCAAGTAACCAAACCACTGAACCATAGCCGTTAGAAGAAGCAGCTCCTCAATGTTGAGTCCCTCGCTCACTGTCGTGTTTCTCACCTCATCCCGACGAGTAATTCCCACAACAGCACGGAGAGAATCTCATCTCAGCAGCTTGTATTCGCGATCTTATTCTTTCGGTCATTACCCAAATTTCATGACGATAGGTGAGAGTTGGAACAAATACTTAGTTGAAAATCGCTAACTTGGTTTTGACACCAAGCTCGGCCTTCCTGATTGCAGATCTACCAAGCTCTTTCAAAAAGCATTACTCCTCCCTTCACTCGTGAAAAAGACCCCGAGATACTTAAAATTCTACACCTGCTTCAATGGGACTCGACTAACATGTAGAGTGCATTGAACAGGCGTTCTGAAGATGACCATAACCTCCAATTTGACCTTCATTCCAGGATCAGCACATACGGCCACAAATCTATCGAGTGCGCGCTGGAGTACCGTCTGGGAAGATGTGAGGATCAGTAAGTCATCTGCAAAAAGATGATGACTTACCCTCAACTACAAAATGAAAAGGAGAGGTGACAAGAAGCACCCTTGGCGAAGTCCAACGCCCACGGTGAAAGGTGTTGATTTAGCACCGAACACAGCTGCTACAGTTTGGGTATAAAGACGGAATGGCCATCAGAAGGGAGAGGGAGAGATCCCATACTCCTGCCGAACACTCCACGCCTTTTCCAAATCCACAAAACAACTCTAGATGAGCTTAGCATACTCCCAGGCCTTCTCAAGCACCATTCTTAGAGCGAAACACTGGTCGGTTGTACTTCTACCGAGACGAAAGCCACACTGTTCATCCCCCAACCTGGACTCGACCATAGCTCTAGAACGGACTTCCTTAGCTTGGACTTTCCTGGGGAGACTCTGTAGTTGGAGCAATCTCTTAAAAAGTGGGACGATCACCCAAGTTTGTCAATAGCCAATTGACTCACCACTTTCCCTGGCCACTTTAATGACACGAAGAGCCATAAAACTCCCCCTTTTCCCATTGCCTTAGGCATTTTCTGGCCGGATTTCATCAACACCATAACTTTTAGAGATTCAATCGCCAAAATGTCTTCCTCCACCGTTGGACTATACTCCGCCCCACTCAGGACTACGGGTCTGCCATCCTCAAATTGAGCAGCTCTGAAAAGTGCTCGCTCCTTCTGCGTAAGATGTCCTCCTCAGTGGAAAGTAACACACCATCTTTGGATTTGACTCCTTCGATGATGTTGAATTTCCTCTGAGTCGGTGAATGGTCAATGCAATGAATGGTCTTACAAACTTCTCGCCAAACTTCTTCCAAGACTGCTTTTTAGCTGCTCCCGCAGCCAATTTGTAAGTTCTTCGCGCGTCAGTGTACCTGTCACGAGTCCCCCTCTTCTTCTCTCTGATGGCTTCTTGAAGATATTCATATTTCTGACATATTCTTGTTTTTAAAAATAAATGCACTTTTTTTAACTCAAAAACAATTTACTCAGAACTTCAGAAAAAAAAGAACAAAAAAATGCGACGCACCAGCTAACTTCCTATGTCGTTTTCCATTGGTAAAAACATGCAAAAGAAATATTGCTTCAGCATTTTCTTAAGAGCCAGCCAACTCCTATTCCCAAGCTCCAATTGCAGTTTCCACAGTGACACCATACCGCATCTTGACGGAAGGGACTCTTTAAAAAATCAAATTGATTAAATTGAAGTTAGCGCAACTATAAAGAAACATCTTGACAATGTCCTTTACGAAAAATGAAGGGTTTTGTAAAACTGAAAATTAAGTGTAAGGCGTTTATGGAGAAAACATTGATAAAAATGATGTTTGTGTTCAAAACTTCTGACTTAAGACTTCAAATGAATCCCTAATGTTTCACCTTTAAGAAATTACTGGGAATGCATGGATTTGGAAGTCTTCATAGAAACCACCGTTTGAGGTACACACTTTCTGTAGTTGAAATATTTAAGGGCCGATGTTGAATGTGAACCACACCTAAACGTCAAGTTTTTTTCTGCATTTCATTTGACATTTCTCAATTTCAGACTAACTCAATTTGATCCATGGAAAGATACACAATCGAGCAACGCGTCAAAGTTATTCAGGCTTATTATGAAAATGGGCGTTCAAATCAAAATGCAAATGATCAATTTTCGAAGAAAATCATCTTCAGTGATGAGGCACATTTTCACATCAGTGGATTCGTCAATAAGCAGAATTGCTGCATTTGGGCGAATGATAATCCAAGAGTGATTGTCGAAAAACCAATGCACCCACAAAGAGTGACTGTTTGGTGCGACATCATCGGGCCGTATTTTTTCCAAAATGAGGCCGGTCAGGCAGTTACTGTGAATGGTGTTCGCTATCGTGAAATCATAACGAACTTTTTATGGCCCGAATTGGAAGATATGAATGTGGACGATATGTGGTTTCAACAGGACGGTGCCACTTGCCACACAGCAAACGAAACAATGGCTCTTTTGCGCGACAAATTCAATGGCCGTGTTATCTCACGTGGTGGCGATGTCAATTGGCCGCCAAGATCATGTGATTTGACACCGTTGGATTTTTTTCTTTGCTGTTATTTGAAAGGAAAGGTGTACGTCGATAAGCAAGCAACAATTCAAGAGCTAAAGGATGAGATAATTCGGCACATTAACGGCATTGAACCTCAATTATGCTTCAGCGTCATCGAAAATGTGGACCCTCGGATGGAGGTGTGCCGCCGAGGTCGCGGCGGCCATTTGGCCGATATTTTTTTCCATACATAATTGAACCATACCAATGTTATCATAATAGAAAGAAATGACAATAATTTCCTAAATAATTTGTGTTTTATTCAAAATCAACATCGGCCCTTAAAATTGAACCACCCTTTATAACTCACTAGTGGTCGACCACTTTCACGTTTTTCGTCTTGTTATTGTATTTTTTTTTTTAAAATCAAATCATGTTTATGCTACTCATACACCAAGCTTTGAATCTTTTTCTCTGAAAAATCCATTGACATGGACCACTGCTTGAAGGATATCCTTAAAGGGTTCTATTTTTGCCATTTCCCTCCTCCACTGGTTTTCAAATTATAAGTCTACTAATTGTCTTGTAAAATTGTCTTTTTAGCATGCCATTAGACCACCAACGGAAATCTCAGAATCATTGTGGGTCACTCTTTTATGCACCCAAACAATCGTGCGCCTTTTACCAATCGGTGTGGATGATAGTTCCTGGATTCATATGCTTTTTAACTAGCAGCACTAGCACTTCAGAACTGCACTCGTTTTCTGGTCAGATATCCAGTCTCACGTTTTCGGACCCCGCCTTTATTAAATTTTCTTCCTCCGTCGATCTGGACGATTTGCGTTTTTCTTTTGTTTCACAGTGTTGTTTAAGTGAAATCATCTGGCGCATTGGCCACTATCTGCAGATCTGTTAACAGAGGCACACCACAAGGCGGTGTACTCTCCCCTCTCTTGTGGAACGTAGTAGTGAACGAGCTGCTAGTGACATTCGAAGGGACTGCGTGTCAGGTCATTGTCTATGAAAATGTGTATCTACGGTCAGGGATATCATGCAAGCTGCGCTGGACTAGGAAATGCGACCTAGGACTCAATCCACAAAAAATTAATCTAGTCCTCTAGTAAGAAAAAAATCCCTATGTTCGACCCTATATAAGAACCGTTCGACATTTTCCGAATGTGGCGGCGTGTATACAGACAGCAACATGTTCTACACATTTGGCAACAAATTCAATAATGTTGGCTGATTACTGGTCACATCGCATTTGCGAAAGTGGCGATGACTTATTCTTGTAATTTGTTTGTTAAACAATACTTTCATGACTGGGATTAGTTTTTAAATGTATAAGCCGTGTCCCCTGATGAAAATTTGAAAAAATGGTCACTTCAGTTCGTTTATTATTTCTTAATATTCTCTCTTTAAGCTCTTTAAGAATATACTATTCTTGTTTAAGTACAGGGCTTATAATGTTACATTGATTGAATACATAAAGCGATAATGGCGTAGGACATTTTTATATTTCAAGTGTGAATTTAAAAAGATTTTTTTTTTATTTATTTATTCAGCCCAAAAACTTTGTTTTCACATCAAGTTTCACTATTGCACAATTTACAGAGATTTGGTTCAAATACCTTACTACTGACAATCTATATATTTATTTGCAAACTTAATATGTCCCTGTCATCAATTATTGAAGAGGAAAAGCTGTTTATGAAAACCTCTACTGAAAAAAAAAACAAAAAACCTAAGATAAAATGAAAGAAGACGCCCTTCTTTTTGTGGTGGCGTTTTGCCTTGATTGAATTTTGAAACAATCATAGTAAAATATATAAATAAATTGTATATAGGGACACGATATAGATAGATACATAACGTAATATTTAAATGAAAATAAATAAATAAACAGGTAAATACTTGGAAAAATACTGAAATCAGATGGGAAGTATAAATACATAAATAAATAGATAGATAAATAAATAAATGATTCAATAAACAAGTAAATAATTAAATAATCAGAAAAAGGATATCACAGATGATAATTCTGGTTATTTAAAATACAATTTACATAAGCTTTCGTTAATCAAACTCGAAATCAAAGGATTGTCAGAATGCAAGACGCGCAATACCGGTCAAATAATTTATTTAGTCTTGTTGAAACTTTTTCAGTATTACTAATTTCATGTAATTCGTTGGTTAAATAATGACATGGCAAGTTTAGCATAATTTTTAACAGTTTATTTTGTGCATTTTATAGTTTTTGTAGGTGGGTTTTAGCACATTTACCCCATACTGGTGAACCATAAAATATTATTGTTTGAAATATCGTTAGTTTATTTGAATTGCCTAATTTAGATTTTCGATTTATAAGGGGATATAGAGGTTTTATAGCTAGATTAACTTTTTTAATTATGTTCTGAATATGTAGATTGAATGTCAGTGTCTTGTCAAGATATACCCCAAGGTACTTAGTACTTGCCTTCCAATCAACTTCAATGTTATTTAATGTTATTCTGTAGCTTGGTAAGAAACAGGCTTTTCTTTTTCTGGTAAAAAATATAGTCTGAGTCTTTGAAGCATTTAATTTGATTTTCCATATATCACAATATGTTTCAATATCTTTTTTTAAAAAGAATTAAATGTGAGAGCATTGTTCTACTCCATTAGAATTATATTGAGAAGGATCAATTTAGGAAATTATTTCCGTTCACATTGGAGAGGTGAGAAAAACAAGCTGAACAGAATTGCCTGTACTCGTTCTTGGACCGTACCTGTGCGGGAAGATGATTCCACAGGTGTTCAGCATGAATGAAAAAATGCCTGCGCGATGTTGGACATGTATGAACAGAAGGTTCCAATGTAATATTACGGCTCGATCGACAGCGAGTCAGTTTTTCATACAGATGATTAGGCTGTTTGCTATGAATGTCTGCAGTTTAAAAGTGTCTCTAATTCACATCCAAGAAGAATGCGACGATGGTCCGAGACATGATCGAATCTTGGAAGGCTGAAGGCATACCGTGCAGTCGCGTTGATTGCTTTTAACAGTGTTTGCTGAGAGAAGTTATCGCAGTCAGAAAAAAATGCACAGCCATACGTTGAGATAGGGACTATGAAGCTTTAATTTTACATTGATTGGGAGTATACATTTGCTAATTGACAAACCTCTAAGAGGCGCATATACCTTTGATACTACACTGTCTATATGGTCAGTCCATGCTAGTTCACGGTTACATATTCGACTGGAACTGAGTTTAATTCAATGGGGGGGAAGTTTGAAAGGGAGGGAATGTAGATCAGTGGAAGTAATGGGGACTACTAGCACTCAATTTTAAAAACATGCACTTCAGCTTCAATTTATCTATTGACGTAAAATATTGAAAGTTTACTTTTGTGCTACTTCAATGTCACCGTTAACCAAACAAAATGTTTGAGAAATTCTGTGCCCATGCGCATGCGCACAGCCGGCCGACTACTGAAATTACGAACAGTGTTCAGCCGCTGAATACTATTTGGATTGATATCGCCCAATTTGTCTAATTTAATTTACTGCAATTTAAATTACTTTTAGAAATAAAAAAAAATCAAAAGGAGGAAAAAATCCTAGATCGAAAATCTCGGAAATCAAAAGTGACCAGCAGGTCAAATAAGCACACGCTCAGATGCAATAGAAGCCCACCTAATATATCCTAAGGCAGTTGGCTTTGAAAGCAAACGGAAAGCCAAAAATTCTACAAGGTCTCCAAGGGCTATGCCTTCACAAGGGTGGAGCGAAATTTTTTATTAAATAAAGAGCAAAAAAAAAAAACAATTTTAACAAGAAGAGCGAATCCAAAAAGAGAAATTGTCCAAATTTGCAAGAATTGTTTTGATGAACTCATAAGTGATGGATGATGGCAAACAATATAGGGTGTGATTCGTGTCCTTCGTAGTTCCACCTCAAATGCAAGAACTGACTTATGCAGCTGCATCAAACTCAGATTTTGTCTGCCATATGTACTATATTAATATATTCTACATCAACATCTGCATCTACCCCATTATATAAAGAGGTAAAGTCTGCTTGTGAGTTGGCTTGTGTGTAGGCATTAATCTCCGGAACTACTGAACCAATTTTGAAAATTCTCCACGAGTAGAAAGCTAAATTATCTCTCCGTGTCATGGGCTATACTTGATTGTGGTATTTCAATAATCTCCGGAACTACTGAACCAATTTTGAAAATTCTCCACGAGTAGAAAGCTAAATTATCTCTCCGTGTCATGGGCTATACTTGATTGTGGTATTTCAATCTGAAATGACAATATTTGTCAATCAAGTCACTAAAAGCTATCTAATCTCTTGTTAATGTCGTTAATCTCAAGTCTCGTAAGGATTGGCAAGCTAGCAATGATTTTATTTCAGCTTCGTATTTAAACAAACTGTTGACAACTTAGTGTCTTTTTCATTAATTTTTTCTTAATTTTTTAATAAAAACAAATAAATAATTACTGTTTATTTCATGTTTTACCACTAGAATATTTGAGGCCAGTATTGTTGTGGCAATTTCGTGGCCGACCACCAGCGCAATATGACTTTTTCCATTCTTTTGGTAGTTTCTAAAAACCAGTTAAATCATTCAATCGTTCAATGACATTTTTTAAACATTTTCATGTTGGGTCTATAACTTAATTCGTGCGGTATGGTAAGAGATTGCGTAACTTTTATTATTCCAATGGATCTTGCCTTGGACAGCTACTGTCATTGTACGTCATTTCAGTATATGTCATTCATTTGAAGCGTAAACAACAATAATTTTTGTTCACTCAAATATGTCGAACTTTGTGCCTGAAAAGGTGTTTTTGCGGGGACACGGAACCACGCAAGAAAGTAATTTTTGCATCGGATTGTTACTGGTGCTGAAAAATGGATCCATTTCGACAACCCCAAGGGCAAAAAATCACCCGCCCAACCAGCCAAATCACGTCATTTCAGTATATGTCACAGGTAAGGTAATGCTCTGTATTTGGTGGTGATCATAAGGGTGTGCTGTATTATGAGCTGCAAAAACCGGGTGAAACCATCAATTTACAACGCCACCGAACACAATCCATTTGAAGAGAGCAGTACCCAATAAAAAACTTAAGTAACTGGACAAGACCAAAGTGAAAGAAGAAGGTAGGTGGCCGACCACCAGTGCCTTTACCTTACACCAACTTGTAACCACACTTGTTCCTCCATTTGAATACAACCAAGTTCGGCAAAGATTCCCGCCGCCAATGCTCTTGAAACTGCAAAAGACTGAAAGAGTTTTCATTTGCGAAATGCGAATGTAATTTGCACAAGTGAACATCACAAATGGCTTTAGAAGTATCCAAACGATACTTGTTATGCTAAATTCAAACTCAATCAGGCCATGCTCTTATTGCCCTGGAGTCTGTCTTGACTTATAAATTGTTTTATTACAGACATGAGCACCAAACTGATTCTGTTCAACGTCTCTGACGTGACTAGCTCAGACAAAATACGAATAATCAACAAAGATTCTGTGGATTATGATCGCGTCCAATGGAATCGTCACGAACCCTGCTGATCTGCACAGAAAGTGGCCGCCACTTGTTTTAAAATGAAAGCAAATTACGTCAAATATTGGTGCTCGTCTGATAAGGAAGCAGAGTGGTCTATCTTCGCGTGTCGTGATGAATTACGATCGCGATATTGAATGCGACGTCGTTAATTGTTATCAAAAATTAAGTACGATGTACATGATCATACACGAATTCTGGTTTTTGCCTTAGGGCGTTGAAGCTTGAGAGGACCGGGGAAGAGAGCAATCCGCGGTTGAACTCGGCACCTATTCGTGTTGTGCTCACTATTGTGCGAGTAGATGCAACTGGAAAGGCACAAAATCGCCTAATTCTTGTTATTCATCTAGCGACGACTGGTTTTGAATCGGATACATTTTCACATTCACCACAGAACGCCATTGAAACTGACATTCAATTCAACTTCACACACGATCACCCTGTTGATGCCGACAAAGTCGTCACAAACGCCTCTCGCTTTAAAAACCGAGTAGATGTCGAAATAAGTATCGAATTAACTCACTTTGTGTCGAACTGCTTGTAGAGTTTGTTAATTAAGTCGAACATGGACATCTTTCGGCACATGAACGGCATCTGGTTGCCGAACAGTGGAACAGGCTTCTCATACGGGATATTGCGCCCTTCAAAGAAATCAAATTTAGCTGTCAGCCATTTGTAGAAGACCGCCAGCAGCAGTGTCAAAAGGATAGCGAATTCCAAGATCATGGTCACTCTCACAAATCAAGCAGAACCAACGATTCACTTCGGATTCTAGTACAACCACCTCAGGCCTCTTGTTAGCTTACACTGGTTTTGAGTGAGGCAAACAACAGGCGCAAATGTGCGCGGACCGATGAAGCTTTTGCTGTGTGCTATTGTTGGTGACTTTTGAAAGCTTATCAGCGGTTGTGTTTGGTCGCGGCGGAACATATATTTATGCTGTAAGTGACTGTTATTAAATAAAAGCTGTTGATTGATGATTTTAAACGAAATACGCAGTTAATATCTCGGATGTGATGACCGCACTAATTCGCTTGTCGAGTTTTGTTTACAGATGTTCTTTACTTGGAAGCGTTGACAATGAATGCAAACAAATTGTAATTCAAAAACAAATGAACAGCACTCAAGCAGTTCGTAATGCACCAGTCTTGAGAGATCAGAAATGTAAGAAACTGGAGAAAAACCTTATATAAATAATCAGGTTGGTTGTCTATGTCGTAAATGGCAAGACGCAATCGGAATTCTGCAGGTAGCTGTCGGTTTTCAGTCGTGGATCATTGCCACTTTCCAATTTCCTGCCTTGATTCGACGCGATATGCTGTCGTTGGGTTTCGAGTGGACGGCAGCAAAGGAACATGGAGGATAATTACATGAAGTGAGCAAGTTCCACGCCGAATAAGTAACACTAATAATATGGATGGCGCTACTGGACAGGGCCTAGCTTCTCAGCAACCAGTCGTGTTCTGTTCTTTCACGAGTAGAAGTGACCTACACTTTTATGCCGAGTCCAAACTAGGAGTTTGAGAAGCTTTTTCTAGACAGTTATACTCTCTGAGCGTTGTCAGTGGCTCGAAAGGGGAAGGGCTTACCGTGAATCGAACCTCGGTTGCGTTGGCCTAGGTGAGAAACCCACAACACCACGACCTGCATTTCTCCCATACCATCTCGGTGCGTTTCAATTTGTAATCCATTTTTTTACTTCATTTAACCATTGTGTCAACGAGTAGGTCGAGCCAGACCTTTTGCATTTTCGAAACCATTTTTTCCCAATTGATTGTAGAGCTATCTTCACGAAATTTCCTGACATTGTCGGCGCACATATGCTTGATGCTTTGCCATTTACCATACATTGCGGGTGAGGAGGACCACATTGTTTTGTAAAACAACCCCTAGAACTAATGGAATATGTCTGGCTAGACCTTCATACATGTTCTATGGAGTAATGTATTAATTACACCATTTTGCAATAATTACTTTTGTTTATCACGTATGCAGGTCATTGGGTGACTTGTGCATTTCTTATCTAATTGTAAATCGTTTACAACCTATGACTTCCAGAAAATTAGATCATTAGTGCATTGCGTTAATTCAAACTGGAGCGAGTTAGAAGCAAACGGGAAACAACATACTGATACAACAACTTCAACTGGAGCCGCATGAGCGAAGAAGAAAGGGAGCAATACGTTAGCAGGCTTGCCGAAGAAGTGCGAGTGAGTGGATCTGAAGCAGAAGATTGTAGTGGCGATGAGGACAATGTTGCCGATGAAGATGATTCCCGACCGAAGTCGCTCAACACATCACAATGTCGCAGCAGTGTCTTACATGCCGAAGAAATCTAAGGTAGTCATTCTATTTGTCAACAGTTCACTATGACACCGAATTGGTTGGAACAGCAAGAAAGCCACAATCGATTCTGTTTTATAACAAACATAAAGTTGGCGCCGACATCATGGATCAAATGTTGGGAGAATATACATGTAAACGACAGACGAAGCGATGATGGCGTTAACATCTCTCATAATTTACAAAAATTAAATGATGTGACTACTACGAACACAACCAATGCACGTCGACAATTTTTACAGTCTTTGATTAAGCAGTTAGTGACCCCTCAGATCGAAGCAACGATGAACAATCCAAAGGTAATAGGAGTGTTTTCCGTTCGGAATGGCACCGAAACTTTCTTCGGAGCACCTTGCCAAAATAGAACTCCACAGCCCAGCGGTAGCCCGACATCAACCGGCCAGAAAAAGTCATCTAGAATTAGCAGAATAAAATATAACATACAAAGAAAAACCAGATTTGCATGCAGTGCCTGTCTGTACACAGTATCCAGTTACAAAAATGCCACAAATGTGCAAATAAAGAAAATGCTTCGTAATATCACTGTTAAGTAAAAAAAAAAAACATCAAATTAAAAATAAAATGAATAACGTGTCCAAAAACAAACAATTATTTCATTGAATTCCATAAATTTTCACAGAAAATATATGAAGGTCCAGCCAGACCTATTCCATTGATGGGAAGGTTTTAAAACATCCATCGACAGAAGGATGCATTGGTCTGTGAGACGGTCAAATTACTTTTTCGCAAATATTTTAGTAACGGGGAGTCTGCTTTATCTTCGTGATTTGTTTCATCCCTCATTCTGTTTCAGTTTATGTGTGGTGAGCACGTGTAGAGGGTCGAGGCATCATTCGGTCTGTGAGACTGGTATAGATGAGACGGTATACGCGAAACAGATTTAAGCAAGTAACTAGTTCATTATTTGCGTTTATTTAATTTATTTATTGTTCCTTTACATTTTGTCTTTAAGACTATGAAGTTTTTGTTGTTTTAGAAAAAAAAATGTTGAACTTTAGTACCTTTTTTAAGAGGCTTAATAAAAATACTGTCATTTATTTAGTAAATGAAAAAAAAAAATAATATAGACTTGTTGATAAAAAAAACTCATAAAGATATTCGAAGTAGAAGAGAAACCACGAACTTTTTAGTTTCGGTCCGAGAGACCGTGCGCGGGTATATCGTTAATTTTTTGACGCGGGTATAGCAAGGTTAACGATCGACTAAACTGTCGCTAAACGACTAAACGCCTCCGTTTTGTAATTTTATTTTAAAATTTAGACGGTAAAATTATAGTGGCGTAATTTTTTCATACGAAATTGTATCGCCGCAGTTTACTTCGACACAACACTCGTGTTGAACCCTTGTGTCGACGTCCATATACCCGGGTATTTTGTTAATTTGATATACAGTCGGACTTCTGTTACTTCCAACTTTTCTCAAAGTCAAACTATTATCGTGAACACAAATTTTTGGTTGCAATTTTCATACATCATTTCCGAACATTTATAACTGGAACAACTCGAAGAGATATTTCAACCATAACTCGATTTTTTCTAGGAATTTAATCTCTGAACAACGTGTTCTCAGAAGTGTAAAAGGGAAAGTCCGTACTTTTATTGGGAAAACATTTTTTTTTTCTTCAAAATTTGAACGTTTATTTAAGAAAGCCATGTACTATAGTATTATTCAAAGTATTGCCCATCTGAAGCTATGACATTTTCCCCTCTTTCTGCTAATTTGTGGATCCCATCCCTAAAGAACTGCGCCGGCCTGGCAGCCAAGAATGAATCAATCCAATTTTTGATATTCTACTCTGATATGAACCGTATTTCAGTGAGGGCGTTCTGCATCAAATGGTAGTCAGAAGGGGCAAGGTCTAGGCTATAAGGCGGCTGGGGTAAAATTTCCCATCCACTGTTTTCCAAATAGTTCTTAACCGCAATAGTAACGTGGGGCCGAGCGTTGTCATGATGAAAATTATTCCCTCGTGTCTGGTCGCATATTCCGGGCGTTTTTCGGCTACTGCTCTCTTCGAGCAGATTAATTGTGTTCGGCAGAGTTGTCCATTGGGTTTCTCCCGGTTTTAGCAGTTCACAATACAGCACACCCTTCCAATCCCACCAAATACAGAGCATTGCCTTCGCGCCATGGATATTCGGCTTTGCCGTGGACTTGGCTGGTTGGCCGGGTTTCAAAATCACTTTTAGCACGTTCACTCACCATAATTTTCCACCAAAATACGATGACTTTCGGCAGCAGTTTCCTTCATATTAAAGCAATGAAGAAGAACTCCCCGCAAAAAATACTTTTTCAGGCACAAAGTTCGACGTATTTGAGTGAAAAAAAAAATATTGTTGTTTACACTTCAATTGAATGACATGTACTGAAATGACGTACAATGACAGCAGCTTTCCAACGCATGTTCCAATGGAAAATAAAAGGTTACGCCATCTCTTAGCAAACCACAAGAATTAAGTTATATACCCAATTTGTACAAAATTATTATAAATATATTTATTATATATTACAAACATTTTAAAAAAATATGTAAACCAAATAAATTTGCACCACAGCGTACATATTATATGGTACACTCGTCCGTACTGTTACGGACATAATTAAGATAGTCTTAAGTTTTATGGTAGGGTTAGTTAGTATAAGGTAGGTTAAGTTTTTTATCAGTTTTCTTGCTACATAGAAAATTGATAGAAGTTTGTCATGAAAGACTATAAAAAACGAGTAGATTCAGCCGAAAGGCACTTGTATAATTTAGATTAGATTAGCTTAGAGTACCCGCATAGGGTCAGTAGGTTGGTAGTAAGAACAAATGTTAAGTTAGTGTTAAGATAGTCGAGACAATTCATACTAATAAAACAAAATTACACAAAAAAAAGGCTCCCTATCATAAACGGCACCTGTTGTAAGCTCTCGGACACAAGAGCATGCTCGTTCTGAAGAGAATGCTTAGCTATGCGCCCGTCTTAACAGATCTAACAAAGTAAGCGACATCAGATCAAAAGCTAATGATCTCCTGGTTACAACGGATGACTGCTTTTTTTTGGACTCATGGTGTGGTTATTGTTCCTACTAAATATTGTTTGACAACTAGTCACAGAAGGATTAGGACCTCAACAATTTCTCCGAATTATTCAGTGTTCTGTGAAAAGTGGTTTTCTTTTACTTCTAGTGGTGGAGACTGTCCACCCACATACGTCATGCCACCTGTCAACTGGCCACCTGCATCAACTGACCACCTTGACTTCTTTCTTTTGTGTTATGTGAAATTAATAGTCTTCGCCAATAAGCCAGCTACGATGGATGATTTGGAAGCCAAAATTACTCGCGTAAATATCGACCTCAACTATGGACGCAGTGATCCAAGACTGGACCTATAGAATGGACATTGCATGGATTTCATTCACACACACACATCTACAAAACAAGACGACAAAATGCGCTTAAATCGCCTAGCCTAAAGCATTTTTTCCGAAGGCGATCTGCAGATCTTAGAGGTATTAGTCAACATAATCAATGACGTAGACCATATGACCCACTTTGCATTGCCAACAAACCTGGTACCCGACAGGTTCTGCGGGCGAACAACCGCCGCCTGTTCAAGAACTCCATCTATTTGTACAGGGAGGCTAGGAAAAGGAGACAGGAGTTAGAAGTGGCGTTTTCTCAACAACTCGACCTCCCAAAAGACTCCCGTAACATCGTTACGTTTTCCAGACAATCATGCCGATCGCCGAAGCACAGTCAAGACAGCAGTGGAATGAAATATTTGCAAGAGATATTATCATATCCACAGAAAGGCCGGCAGCCATTAGAGCATTGGAGACACTTGTCTGTCGCTTACGACGAATCTGGTCACACAGACGTTTCAGGGAACCGTACGGCGAGGTGCACAGTTGGGCAGAATGGCCAAAAAGCGGGAAAATATATCTCTATCTCGAGAGCGGTAAGTCCTATTGAATTGCGAATATTCCTATTCGACTCAGGATGAAAAACCTCTGAAACTTGGAAGAAAAAGGTATGAAAAAAAAATGTTAGCTAACTTGAAGGATAAAGCAGGCTGATAAATAAATATTCATTGATGATCATACCATTAGGCCTCCCATTCATTAAGAAAAACGACGGGATGGCGCAGTTGGTTAAGTGCCGGCCCTTGGTTAGTGGGGTCCCCGGTTCCAATTCCAGTGAAAGCTAAGTTAATACGCTTTTCTCTGGGTTTCAAATCTGGTCCAGTCACCATTTGCCGTTGGAAACACAAAACACACACACAAAATTAACGGCGCTATCACTGGAGGATCAGTGGTAGTAGTCTGACTGTGGGAATCACAAAGGACCAACATGGCCTAAGTTTGCTGGTGAATTCTCTAGCAGCCCCTTCCCTACCCTTCATTAGAAAGTCAATTCCACTTCCGACAACCAACTTGCCCATTATTTGGGTTTTTAGGTTCTTGTTTTTACAAGACAATCAAAGATTGATTGACTTAAATCAAACCAAAGCGCAAGAGCCGGCAGCTTGTTAATTGAGCGGATTAAGCGTGAAGGACAACAATTTATTAATAGATTCTCCAGATCGCGCGAGTACACACGCTGGAGGGGAATATGTGAGTGTTGTCTGCGAGAAAAGATTCTAGAGTTAATCAAAAAGTCACGATAATGGAGAATGGACCTGTAGGTTAATCACAAGATTTGCTTTCTCAGCACAACAGTGCGCTCAACTCTGTTTTTTGCAGGGGATTTGAGATTTGAGCCCGAGGCTTAAAATCACAATGACCGTCAGGGAGCACTTGAGGAATTTTACAACGTCCCAAATGTTGCTACGACGCCCTTCAATCGCATGCTCAAAGTGAAGCTCGCCAGAGACCCTGGACACAAGGGGAACTCAGGTAACGCGCCTGCAGCTGACTCAGAATCTGCGTTCATAGAGCCTGAACCTTATTGTTATTTCAATTGGACAGCAGCTACAACACTGTTTAACGAATGGGAAAACAAAGAACCCCTAGACCTTTGGTCTTAAGGCGATCCAAACGATTAATAATAATAATATGGGTGGTGCTACAACCCAGGCCTAGCTTCGTGTTGTGCGTGCTATTGTTCTCTCTCGAGTGGAAGGGACCTACAGTTTTATGCCAACTCTGGACGGCCAAGTTTGAGAAGCTTTTTTTTCTAGACAGTTACTACTTTTTGTGCATTGTCAGCGACTCGAAAGAGGAAATAATTTTTTTCAAGTCGGACCCAGAGAGCGATTTTCAGTTGTGTAGAGGTCGAAGCACAAACCCACATCGCCACGGCCGCCACGATTAATCAGCGATTCATCAGCCCGTATTCCTTTAAGCAAGTCCTTTGTCTCAACAATGAAAGTATAAGCATGCTTATGAGCTTTCTTACAGGCCACTGCGGTCTGAATTATGGTTCGCGATATTGGACTGAGCAATGATGACATTAACCTTGACAACTTATTCGATTGCTTCTACTGGCACTGCAGCCTCCGAAAGAATGTCTCCAACATTTTTAAATAACACTCGAACAAATGCTTCTGAGTTGAGAAGCAGTACTCTCCATCAAGTCAAAATCGGTTGGTCTCGATAACTTCATTAAAGTGTTGCTTCCAATAATACTTCCCCACTCACATTATTAACACAATAATCATGACTTCGACGTACCCTTAGCAAAGATAATCCCAATTCCCAAGAAAACTAATCCACCTCAATATAGACCTATTGCTATTCTCCCGTTTTTATCAAAAGTGTTTGAGTCTCTTGTTAGCCGAGACATCAAAGATTACATTGAGCGACACAATCTCTTAAACCCATTGCAGTCAGGTTTTCGTAAAGGACATAGTTGTGCACGACATAAGAAGATGAAAGATGACGACATACGAGATGAAGACGAAACGACCATATTAAACTTACTTGACTTTTCGAAAGCATTTGACTGCATTGACCCAAGGATACTCTGTCATAAACTGTCCACCCAATTCAACTTCTGTAATCCCGTTGATAAATTAATTCTTTCTTATCTTACTAACCGAGCCCAAGCTGTTTTTCCTGATTCAAAACTGTCAACTTTTTGTGACGTAAGCTGTGGTGTTCCTCAAGGTTAAATTTTCGGTCCGTTATTATTTTCAATGTTTATCAATGACCTTCCAATGGTTTTGACCTACTGTAAATTCCATATCTATGCAGACGATGTTCAAATCTACTTTCCCTATTGGTATGGTTGAAGACTCAGTTGCTAAAATAAACAAGGATTTAGACTCTATCGCCAATTGGGCGACAAAAAATGGCCTAATGCTCAATCCAGACAAAACCAAATCCATTCCGTTCTCGAAACAACCGCCTTCCCTATCCAATTTCCCGCCAATTGAACGTAACTCGAGCGCAATTGAATATGTTACATGTGTAAGAAACCTTGGAATAATGTGGAATAGTGAACTGACATGGACTGACCACATTGATAGTGTAAGAGGCTTGTCAATCAGCAAATATATTCTCCCTGTCAACGTTAAATTAAGACTTTCCAAAGCACTCATAGTGCCAATCTTGACATATGGATCAAAATTGTTCGCTGACTGTGATTATTCTTCTTCGCGAAAGTTGACAAAAGCAATCAACGCGGCTGCACGGTACGTTTTTAATCTTCGCGGGTTTGACCATGCCTCGGAACAACGTCGGAATCTCCTAGGATGCGAAATGGAAGCATTCCTAGGTTACAGACCGTGCATATTACTTTCAAAATTATTCACAAGAAACAGTCAAGTTATTTATATGAGAAGATCACCTTCTGTCGATCCAGTCGTAATATTACCTTAAGACCCTCAATGCACACCTTTTTAATGTCACGCAGGTTCATCTCTGGAATCACCTACCTTCACAGGTAGGGTCTAAGATCGAATACAGACAATTTTGTACCTCTTGATTCCCCTTAACAAAATAAATCTGTGCCACGACAAGGACTGTTGATTATGCCTGGAAGAGGATGAGACACCCGAACATATTTTTCGTGAATGTCCGCTGCTACTCTAGTTAAGGAAACGTATTTTTCAAATGCAAATACAGGGTCACGTGTACTATCATTCATAAGCAATACGTCTTCTGGATAAGCTCCAAACCTTCGACACATTTGATCTCTTCAGGTCGCACTGTCGTTTTCCATGGCGACACGGGTTGTACAAGACAAATCCGAATATCACTTGCACTCCATAGGCAGACCACACATGGATGCCTTTTATGTGACAAATATTTCTAAGGCCGTACAACGTTCCACTCTCCGTTAATAGAAACAAAAAAATATCCAAGCTCGAGTGACAGTTTTGCAATGAAAACTTCCTTCACATTGTAAGGTTGACTTCAGCAGAAAATGCAGAGATGGGATGAAGAGCGCACCTAACGTGGCATTCAACAATGAAACTTTTTCAACAGCTCACAGTCGCTGACAGGAAAGAACACCTCTGCGAATAACTTTCATTCATCCTTCGGGAGATGAAGATTGTGAAATTTTGATTAAATCCGACACGACAGGTGTCAAGGGTTAGGTGGCCCGAACAGAAGCTCATATCATTCTTCGTTCATGTTGATAATCACCCACTTGAATGCATTCATTTTCTCAAGAGAACGAGTATCACTATTTAACAGCAGATAATGAATATGTAAGCGTTTGTAATGATTCATGCGGGTTATTTTTGTGGTAAACAACGGAGCTTTTGATAATTGATTCCATTGCGCGTTGAGCTTGGAGGTGATGTACTTTGTGGTGGTTTAAAGTCGTAGTAACTGCAGTTCAGTAGCCATATCAATATAGGCCTGTTATTAGGTGGGACGTGGTTGCATTCACTTGTATACTGACTGAGAGTCACAATCAATTCATGATATCAGCAATAAATAAATACGAATCTTCTATCGTACATACATACTCGCGTACTTTACTTTGCAATTCCACTGTGACTCGAGAGTCGCGAGGGTTTTTTGATAGTTTTTTTTGTGGATTATTTGGGGCTTACTTCAAAAGAGAAATATTTCGAATTTTTCCTTTCAAACTTCCATATCTATAAGTACAGTAGAGGCTCGATATAGTGAACTGATAAAACCCGGTCCTGTTCACTGTAACGAGTGTGCAGTCCTTGAGGTGAAAGTGTGTGTAAGGGGTTCACTCGTCAAATCATACACCAATAAATGAAACACTCCTCTTCGCATTCATGTAAAATTTCATATAAATGTGATTATTAATTCGCGTTTTATCACTAGTTAAACAGAATTATAATGGCAACTGAGACGATGATGGTGAAAGTTGAGCATCGCGCTGTAATCAAGGAAAAAGTCAAAAAACTGTTCATGAAGAGATGGTGGCTGTTTACCAGGGTTCCGCACCTTCATTAACAACTGTGCAAAAGTGGTCAAGTGAGCTCAAGAGAGGCAGAGAGAGCATTGAAGACGACCCCCGCTCCGGCGCCCCGGCTACTGCTTGTACGGGAGAAAGCATCAAAGAAGTCGAAAAACTTGTTCTTGAGGTGAAAATGATGGCAGAGATCACCAAGCTTTCAATTGGTACCACTCGCACCATTCTTCATGACCTTCTTAACCTTTCAAAGCTCAGTGCAAGGTGGGTGCCACGAATGCTCACAGCGCATCAGAAAAAAGTGAGAATCGCATGCGGACGGTGTTATGGATCGAATTCTTACTGGTGATGAAACATGGGTCCACCACTATGACCCTAAAAGCAAACAAGAGTCCATGAAGTGGCATAAAAAAGGAACAGACCCCGCGAAGAAGTTCAAAGTCATGGCCACTGTGTTTTGGGACTCAAAGGGAATCTTGCTCATTGAGTACAATAAAAAGGTGAAACCATCAACGCCACATCCTACGCTTCCACTTTGCATTATTTGCGGGAGGAAATTAAAAGACGGGGTAAACTCGCAGCGGGTGTGTTGCTTCTTCATGACAACGCTCCTGTTCACACGGCGCGATTTTCCAAGGCTGCTGCGCGAGATTGTGGTTTCGAAGAAATCCAACACCCACCCTATAGTCCAGACCTTGCCCCTAGTGATTATTTCCTGTTTCCGGATTTGGAAAAATGTCTTCGTGGAAAAAGATTTTCGGATGATGAAAAACTCAAGTCGCCAATAAATGGGTATTTTGCAAAGAAAGAGGAAATTTATTTTTTTGAGGTTAGGGGAGATGTTAGGGGAGATTATATTGAAAAATAAAAACAATTTAAATTGAATTCGCATTTTCCTTCATATCGATACCGAGAATATATTGAACGCCCCTCGTGAACGATCCTTGAAAGTTGTCGGGTCCCTTGGTGGAGTTGATTGGTACGTTGCTCACTCTTTCGTTCAGGATCTGTGTTCAAATCTGGCTGGCGCCATATTTTTTTTCTTTCTTTCTTTTAATACCTTCCTTTTTCTTGTTTTGTCTTGTATGAATAAAATAAATGTTGCATCAAGCCGGTGTCAAACCATTTCAAGTTGTGTAGTCATGGATATCAAAGACCATCCAGTGTGTTGTAACTTCGATATTCACACATTTTTTATACTTAATTGCACTGCAACCCTTTATTTGGGTTTACGTCTCAATCGATCTTGCAAACGAACATATACGAACCACTGACTGCGTCACCAAACGAATACGAAAAAATATATACTCAATCTATCTGGTGGGCGCCACACCTGTCCCGATGGCCGCACTGGACGTCAAGAACACGTTTAACACGGCAAGCTGGACGCACATAATGAGAAGTTTGTCTAGAATGGACACACCGAGCTACCTGTTACAGATGTGTAGAAGTTTTCTGTCTCCGACACTCTTTCTCATTTTTACAAATGATCTCTTGTCTGCTACGTCTAATCCTTCGCTGATGACAGCACCCTCAGCTTTTCATATACGTTCGAAGACTCACGACCCCTCCCTTCGGTCGTAGAATTGGAACGGCAGCGTATGTAAAGCACATTGAATTCCGATCGTGACAGCATAATTAACTGGGGAAAGAACAATCGAGTGGAATTCGATGCTCAAAAACTAAATGCTGCCTGCTGTCACTCAGGCGAAGCCTTGATAGTCAGCCTTTATCCATGAATGGCGCCTGTGTCGATGGAACCGGAAAACTTTCTATCCTTGGTCTGTGTATCAACACAGCACTTAGTTGGAACGATCACATATTTGAGGTCGCCAAAAATGCTGCGAAATGTTAAGGCTTCCTTAATCGATGCAAGAAATATTTCACACCCTCTGATTTGCGTATATCCGCCCCAAGACCACCCTACCTAGATAGGATTCAAAAGAGAGCGATAGGAGACAACAATATTGCAGAGTCATTAGACTCGCTCGAACATCGACGTACCGTCTCGTCTCTATCCGTATTTTATCGCTATTTTAACAAACGATGCTCAAGTGAGCTTGCCAACTGCATTCCCTGAGAGACTCGTTCATCAGCCACACGACACGAATCTGGAATGCTCTTCCCAGCCCAATATTTCCCCCAGAATACAATCCGCAGATATTTAAAACCAAAGTGCACACACTCTCCCTTTCTCCCTCTACACCTTCGGCCCGTGCTGTGTCTTGAAACCCAGGCACTTAAGGCTATTAACAATTCATTGTGCGCGCGCAAATTATAAAAAAAAGAGAGTCGTGGTCTATTTCAACAACAGGAAGTTGATTTACCACACTGACGATGGCGATAAGCAGTACAATGTCACAGCAGGAGTTCCACAACGATCGATACTTGGACCTCTCCTGTGGAACATAATGTACGACGGTGTATTGCTACTGATGCTGCCACAAGGTGTCAACGTCATCGGATTCGCTAACGATACAGCCATAGTCACCGTAGCTAAGCACATCCACGAAGTGGAGAGTGCGACAATCAATGCCATTGTCAAAATCAATAATTGGCTGGAAAACGTTAGCCTGGAGCTTGCTGACCATAAAACTGAGGCTGTTTTTATTAACAGTCGCAAGAGAGTGGAATACGCTTGCTTCCGGCTTGGAAACCAAACGACAAAATCCAAGGAGTCACAAAAATACCTTGGTGTTATGCTCGACAACAGGCTTAGTTTTAAGATGCAAGTCAAGTATGCCAGCGACAAGGCGTCGCTGATGCAAGCAGCTCTCCCCGGATGCTGCTAAAAAAATGTCGGTAGGTCTAAAGTGGTTCCTTCAGTTCACTTATACGTTGCCATCGTTTGGGCGAAAGCACTTGCAGTGGAGCAACAAAAAAGAAGGATGATATCGGTGCACAGACTCTGAGCAAACAGAGCAATCTTTGGCTTCAGAACCATATTAAACGAAGAAGCTTTCGGTGTAGCAGGTATGGTCCCCATAGACATTATCCCAAACGAAATGCAAAGGGTGGACCTTCGGCGAACCGCAAACGGGCAGGAAGAAAAGAAGATCATACATGCCCAAGAGAGGGCTAGATCAAAGGCGCAGTAGCAAAAGCGGTGGACCGACTCCACCAAAGGAAGATATACTCACAAGCTCATACCAACCATAGGATCATGGACAACAAGGCAGACAGAGGACTGCAACCTTACCACCTTATGCAGTTTCTGTCTGGAACAGGACGGACCTGGCAAGTCCACATAACATAGTCAGTTAAATTACGCAACACTGGACAGAGACCTGCTCATACGTTGTGTGTGTGCAGGAAACACTCCGAAGGGCAGAAAGGCTAAGGACACAAGAGGGCACAGAAAGAGTAAAGGCGAAGTAAAACCTAACGCCAAAATTCTTCGCAATTACTACACAACAAGACAAGATTTTATAGAAAAAGAATATTTTATCATCAAGGAAAACAAAGCATCCGCAAGTAGAACACAACAAAAATAATTAATTCCTTGGTCCTAAGAAACAAACCTACATCTAACTTAAGCTGTGTTAAAATAGCCAGTCATCGTTTGTGTTTTCATTGAACTTATGTCAATTAATATCGCCCTTTCTTGTAACCCTCTTAAGACCAAAGCATCCTTGTATTGTTCTAAACTAATCCGACAGCATCCCTAGAAGACACTCTAAACACGGTTGTAGTATATAAGTAGTATTTCATCATCATCTTCAAAATCGTCTTCCGGGTCATCTTCAAACGGAAAGTCATTTTTGCATTCTGCTGCCAAATTGAAAACAGCATCCCGCACTTCGTATATCAAAGCCGAGTTTTAGACGTGTTTTTGCATGCTGAAAGCTCCAAAGACAATACAAAGACATGTGTTCACTATAGCTAGATTTTATTGTTCACTATTTAGAATAGCCTTTATAGAAAAAATGGTGCGTTCACTATATTAAATTGTTCACTATAATGATGTTCACTTTATCGAGTGTCTACTGTATTCAATTAAATCAGACAACCATAAACAATTATGACATTTCGTCCTATGTCCAGAATAACTCCACAGATAATTTAATTTGATGAACATCACACGGGGACGAACGTAAACAAAGCGAAGCAGAAAAACAACGTGTAGAGATAAGGGGAAATATCAAAGAGGGTCGCTAAGGCAACGATACACAGTTTAACGGATTGGTGGAGCTTTATTTCATAGGGATATAACCCTTTTAAAAGTATGAGTCGCAACTCACCATTGCACGCAGTGCAACGACGAATCCTTTTTGGAACACGTCCAATGAATGGGAAAGTGGCAAAACAATTTTTCATCTTAGTTGTTATATGAATAAATGAAGGATGTAAGGGGTTCGCCTGGGAAGTCAGTGACTTTTTAAATAAAGATTAATGTTTTTAAATGTAATACAGTCGAACTTATAGCACCTATGTTAAATTTCAAGGGACCACAAAGTAAGTTGGAGTACGGGCATTCAATTATTCGTGTATGTTAAAGAATTTTGTAAATTTGGTTTGGGTTTTGCACGACCCTTCTACAAAATCCTCCACTAAAGGTCTTTTGTAGATCTTTTGTACACAAAAGCATGAATAAACTCAATGTGGCTTATAATGGTACATTTTTAATCTCAGGAAAAGGGACCATGTGTCCTTTTTCACATATCAAAATGCCGGCTGCACCTTGCATAGTTTGCTAAAATGTATAACACTCTGCTTTCTTGACAATCTAATGCAAATTCGACAGCCTGAATACCTTCATAATAAGTTACAATTCTTTCGATCTCGCTGATGACTAATGTGTTTAATAACAGATTCCTTAACATAGCCCACTCGCGCACTAACTACTGCCGCTCGTCTTCAATCAATGGTTTGCCAATTTCACCATTATTGATTTTAACTACTCAATCCTTTCAATAGAAGAGGCTTTGCTTAATCCGGTTTGTTCTGCGTACCTCTATTGTTCATAATTTTTCTACTATTCTTTTTGCTTAAATTACGTATATATACAGTGGCGATGCCTCGTCATTTTGTTCATGAACACCTAACTTTCTGAGAACAATATTTTTGTTTCTATAATTTTCTTAACTTAGCCGCAAAATGTGCCTCCACTTTTTCCTCAATATCAAACGCTCTTCAAAACAATAAAATAAGCAACTTCAACAAACAAACAAAGCTCTTCACTGTCCCGCAAAATACTTCCCAATGTTTTGCAAACACAAGGTTCGATAAACCCTGCTTTATGAATCACATATTCTTATCAGCACTAATACCGTCAACAATCAGCCAAGCAGCAATCGGCTGGCCTTCAGTTCAAGGTCATCATCAACGCTGTTGACTTAATCGCGAGTCAATTACCGACAACCCGCGAAAATTCGGCGAGAATTCAATCTCTCTCAGTCCGAATTCAATCGAGTTGAGGGCTGATTTGCTTGCAACCGAAATACCTTCATTTCCCAGAAGCGGGAATTATCTGGATCTACTATTGATTGACAGACGATTGACAGTACAGGATGTAGATACAAGCACACGGAATTGTTTTACTCACCTCCTATCAAATTTCTTGTAAAGCCTGGTGACATGATCGAAAAGGTGCACCTTTCGGAGGACCACATCCTTTTGATTTCCCAGCAGCGGAAAAGGTTTTTCATGTTGTATACCCCGCGCCTCGAAGAACGAAAACGTTCTCACCGACCATTTGTAGAACACGAACAAGGCAATTATTGCCAGTGTAATGCATTCCGCGAGCATTTCGACGTGCACTTGAAACTGTTTACTGGAATTCATAATCTGACGTCCCTCCATTTATAGATAGAGAAGAAAAAAAAAAGATTTCACAACCAGCCTACACAAAGCTTTTGAAGCTCACATCACATGCAATAATGGCAATTGCGTGAATTTATGATAAGACGCAACGTACTGAGTTGCTTTGGAACTCAGCGAGAAGAGGAACACGTCTGCAGTGGCCGATAAGCCGCTGAGAAGTTCTTGGAAATCGTAAAATTACCAAACTTATCGTTCGATTGACTATTTGGCTTGATTTGAGTCATACCCGTATGACGACGTTGCAGTTGGGGTGCTCTTTTGTTTTAAATACCTCCCAGAAGGACTTACAGGTGATGGATGCGGGATTATCACATCGCGGCTAGTAGGATGTCGGAGTAGAGTAGCACAGTGAAGAGTGAAATATGTATTTTTACGTTTCGTTCAGGAGACATTGCACTCGTTGCTCCTATGTGCAGCTTGAGGGTTCGAGTTGGGTAATTAATATAACAAAATACACACAGCGTCGGGGACATAGGCACACTGTTTAGACCAAGCCAATTGTTTTAAGACATTCGGTATACAGTCGACTCTCGACTATTCGAAACTTCGAATTAACAACAAATTGTCGAGTTGGAGCTAATAGACACGTCGCTGCAGGCCAATATATTTTGTTGTTGTGCATGTGTCTGCGCAGATTGTCTGTGTGGTGTGTATTTATGTCGCATGTTTGCAGCGATCGTCTGCGTGAATTTAATTTTTTTTGGAATTTTGCTTGGTCTGCAACGACGCGTCCGTGTCGTGTATGGTGCATTTTGCACAGACTAGCAGAAAAATCATGTCGTAAATATGAATAAGAACTCGGATAGATAGTTTCGCATCGAGTCTTTGGAAAATTATAAAAATTGTATCACCCCCCCAAATACATATTTTTTTTTTTTGTTGACCGACACGACGACCACGAAGAAATTCTACAATCTAATGTCTGTGCAAAGAGGTGTGCCGAAGGGGTATTTGCACAGACTTAGGGCAGGGGTGTCTGGGCGCTGTTACAAGTTTATTCCAACTAATAAAATGTTGAATTCGAATGTTCTTTATATAGATTCCGAATAATTTCATTTTTTCAGCATTATCGGCAATTCCCGGGGAAGTCAATCTCCCTCGGATTTTATTCCCTAGAAAAGAAGAATGTTGGGAGGAGTAATAGGGAATGACTTAACTTTATTTGCGAGTGTTATTTTCTACATATTTATATTGTAGGTAAACTGGAGTTGGTAGAGGTTTCATTTTTCCAACAAAAAGCGTTGGTTTTTTGATTATATTTCAAATCAAAGAATGGAAGAAGAGTTGGACTCAAACGCTTCGCTTATCCGTAGCAGCTGTACAGGCGTAATGCGGTTCAAGTCGTTTCGTATAAAATCGTTTCACAGTTAAGTCGCCAACAAGTTCCCGCTTTGCCTCCATTAACTACGACATTGTCCCGTACTTACGTCCTTACAACGTTCATTTCACGTCAATTTCCAGAATCAAAGTTTACGCACATGCATTTTAAATGACTCAAACGCAACCCTGTCGTAAACGTCCTCGTCAAGCAGCAGACCTATTGTTTCTTTGGAGATTAAGAGCGGGCATTAACCTCTCACATTGCCTAAAGCGGCAATCATAAAACCCTAGACTAGCTCAGGGAGAGCCAACCCCAAACTGAGGGTCCAGGGTAATTAAAAAGATATCCTAGAGAGTTGAGTCGCTCTGCACCAAGAAGGGAACCAAAAAATGCATGCTGTCAGACTATCTGCCTACGACAGTGTGCTGCCAAAATGATATCATTTTTGGAACAGGCTAATATAACCATCCTAATTGACAGTCTAGCTGCCATTACCATCTCGGCTATAGAAATCAAGTCCAAGATGGTCGTAGGATGCCACGAAGAGGCTTAAGGTTCTTACTACGCAGCACTCGATTACTTAATACTGGACCCCAGGTCATGGGGAAATAATCAGCAGTAAGCCTAGCAAATTAACTCTCCAGAAAAAGGGCCGAAGCAGACGTATTGAAGTGATGCATTGATCCACTTCTTGCTGATAGCAAAAAAAAAGTAGATGACCAAATGGTTTTAAAAGTACATCATTGCAGCAATGACTGTGTCAAGACGAATTTTCGATTTTCTCTAAGGACAGCGCCTTGATATATCAGGACTATTGCCCATTCTCTTCACAATAGTATTTATTTGCTTGTTAGTCGAAGTAGATGAAATGTTAGTAAAGAAAACTCACATCATGAAAATTCTCGAGATAATAAGGTTATTTTTCTGTTTGGGAGAAATGTCAACAATTTTCCCACGGAAATTTTATATTCACGATTCCTCCATTTTTCCCCTTTTCGAAGTTGTTTGTAGTTAGAGCGTCGCATATGGAGAACAAATTCCTCGGGAGAATTTATATTCGCGCTAAGGCTGATTAACTTTGTACTTGCACAAAATTTAGAAATGATCGTCTTCTGTGTTCTCTCTCCTAATGGACACCTCTCATAAGCGGACACCTTTCATAACCAGACAAAATTAATAGAACGAAATATAGATAAAACAAAATATAGATAATTCTCTCAGAAATGGACTCTCTTATGTCCGGACGAGGACACAACATTTCATAGAGTTTCACTCTCTCTTAAACGGACAAAACACATCTGGTGCACTTCGATATCTTTTATTCTGTGGACTTTTTTCCCCTTTTCTTTGCCCAGAAGAAAATATATAAAAAACCGTTTAAGAAAAGATATTACGCGGCCGGCCGTCTGTCGGCTATCCTACTATAATCTCTGTTGCACAGTAAGTAGGTTTTTATGTAAGTCATGCATAATTTGATGCATTCTTGAATACCATAGATACAAATTATTTTTTCGTAATTTGGCCGAATAGCATCGAAACACCTTGCAACATTTCGGCCGGTATCTCACGAATAAATGCTTCAATGTTGTCTTCCAATGCGTCTTCATTGAAGCGGGCTTGTCTGTATAGACATGAGCTTTAACATAGCCCCACAAAAAGTAGTCTAAAGGCGTTAAATCGTACGATCTAGGCGGCCGGTCCCGAACGTGAAATAAAATGTTCACCGAACTCGCCTCTTAATAAGTCCATTGTTGCGCGTGCTGTGTGGCATGTGGCACCGTCTTGTTGAAACCACATGTCATGCAAGTCAAGCTCTTGCATTTTGGGCAAAAAAAGTTGGATATCATCTCACGCTAGCGCTCACCATTCACAGTTACTTTACGATTTGCATGATCTTTGAAGAAGTACGGTCCAATGATGCCACCAGCCCATAAACCGCACCAAACTGTGACTTTTTCTGGGTGCATTGGTAGCCCTTGCAATGCTTCTGGCTGATATTCACTCCAAAATCGACAATTCTGCTTATTTACGTACCCATTGAGCCAAAAATGTGCTTCGTCTAAACTGACCATAAAATGGAAGAAGCGCGCGATGAACTTTCTTAACAGAGCACGCATTTTGATAACAAAATTCAATAATTTTCAAGCGTTGTTCGTTTGTAAGACGATTCGTGGTTAAATTATAGGCCAAACTGAAGATGTTTGACAATGAAACAAAACACGAAACGGATGTGTTGGCACTAAATATGAATGCCACACATAAGCATCCGGTTCGTTTCAAAACAATTTGATTGCGCAAGCAATAAACTACCACACCCATAAGTGACCAATAGCCCAGAACTCATAAATCGACAGCCATCATCAGACTATCCACTTCAACTGAATCAACCAAGAAAACGCCGATGCAGCATTAAACCAGTAGAAGAAAATTATATTTAAGATCTTTTGTGGACATTCTTAAGCAGTTCATTTTGATCATTCAATAAAACAAGAGAAAATATTTTTTGTTATCAAATTAAAAACTTTAAAAGTTTGGCTTATACATGCCTATTGTACATGGCTGGGTATGTTATTGTGTTCCTTCGTTCAAGCCCGTATTTTTTCTCATAACCGGACAAATTTCCTGGTACCATCAGTGTATGCATGTCTATGAGCAAGTTCAGTGTATAAAGTCATAATATGAATTCCCTGAAATTAAACTAAAAATAGAGAAAAAATGCATTTCTCTAGGAGAAATCGATCGCAGTTAATCATTTTTTAAGGTTTTTGTCTAGAAGGTTAAGCAGTGTTACGGCCTAGCTTTATCAGCCTAGGTAACGCTGATCTGAAGATTCTCAACAATCTTCATTAAAGTTGTTACACGTGCCTAACATATTGTAAAAAGGTTGTTTTTAACTAGTTTCGAAGTACAGTAAAAGCTCACTTATTCCGTCTGTATAAAGAGGGGAAGGTCAGTCCGAATAAACGAATTCTCCGAATTAAAAGGCGTTACCATAGATGAAAGTGTGGAAGAAGGAAAAAATTATTTTATAAACACAAAAGACTTTTAAATGTGAATTGCCGGGACTCCCGCAATTATCCTTTTTTTAATGCCTTTTTTTAAGGACTAGCCGAATAGAAATTTTATGATTTTATCCGACTCCTATATATTTGAGATCAATCAGTATTTAATCTTTGCTAATTTAATTAAACTTGTACATAAAAAATTTAAAAATTACTTTCAATTATTCCGACAAATCTCTTTATTTCGGTAAGTATTTTTATCCGAATAAACGAGTTTCCGAATCAAAGGATTCCGAATTAAAGACCTTTCATTGTATGTCCTTCACTAAACTTACTGTCGAAAAGTTTCGTTCTGCCGCGGCACTACTATGCGGCAGGGAACACAATGTTAACATATGTGTACACAAATCAGTGTTTGTTTGCTTGCTTATCCTTTATAGGCTCATAAACGATAAGAGACAACTTTGTTCCGAATTCTGTGAAGAAGGGTTGGTGCATGCAAAACTTTATAACATGATTTTTTTGTGCGTAGCAAAGCGCGCTAGGTACATCTAGTACATTACACGTCGTCTTCACTGGTCAAGAAACTTTTTTCCGAAGAAAATGTTGGCGGAAGGTAATCTATATATAATAACTTTTAATAATAACTTTTAAGAATGGCGCACAGCGAACCTACCTACCTCATTCCAAAATCCTGCCTTTTTGAACCTCGGGGCCGAGGAGGCTGCAGTGCAGAATAAATAGAGGGGAGGAAGGAAGAGCACTGCCATCGGGGTTGTTCTGACAACCTTTTATGTCTACACAAGCCGTTCTTTGTATTGTACTGGTTTCCACCCCGCCAAAGAGTTGTACGTTAAGATGGGTCTTACTATCATAATGGTTAAATATCCCACGTTTTACCGAAGGCTCGTTTACATGCTACGTACTCCTTTGCTTTCCACATGAGTTTCGAATCGAGTATAACGCCCAAGTACTTTGCTGTTTTTGAGAGCCTTAGTTCAACTCCGTTTAAGGGGTGGACAGGCGAACTCAGGGCCAACTTATTGGCGAAGGCGAGAAGTTCAGTTTTACTTGGGTTGACGTGCAGTCCTCGGGTCTGCGTCCAGTTATTAACTAACATTTGTCCATAAGAGAGAATGAAACCCACCCGAGATGAACATGGCCACATAGTCCGCGCATGCGGCTACTCTGAATCCTTAAGCACAAAAGATAAATCCCTAAATCACACCTTATCCAATCAACACATCTATTTACAAATTAAGCCACTTTCTGACACATAGAAACACGAAAAGAAGACAGATGATTGATTAAGAATCAGCCAACCATCTGCTAACACATCGCACCTCCAACATTACCTCAAATCATCGAGATGCCATTAGCGCCTATTAGCACATGCTCTGCGCTGCAGCCGTGTGAGTTTCTCATTATCACATTATAGCCAATAACTGCGATAACATGATCAAATCAACCGTGTCTGTAAAATTAGAATCTAATCGAAAGCGTTACCAATTATGAGCCCCATTTGTCTAATCAAATTTTGGCAACACCACAAAACTGTGAACACATCCGTAAAATTGTGACGGTGCTTGCCCAATTAAACGAAGTGCACAACAGGGTGACAACTTCACTTAGAGCAGGAATAAATGTGAAAATCAAAAGTTCAGAGTGTGAATGGGGATAACCATGCATGGAGGGATTACGAAAGTTTTGTGAAGTGCATTTCTCCATCCAGTTTCAAACTTCCAAATGTCATTCAATGGGAGAGCGTGCCTGAGTGGATGGAGGATTAAAATATCTCATGCTTGAATCTGGTTTCAAGTTAATCGATTTAAAATGTAAATCCGGTCATTGACTGGGTGCATTAGACAAAACGTGTCGACTGTCCAGGTTTTGCGATCTTGTTGAACACAAATCACTGAAGAGAAACAAGAGCAAGCATCTTGTCGATAGAGATGGCCAACTTCACAGCTGATTCTCCCCTTGTCCATCGACGAATTTGAGTGACTTTTTGGCAGTTATTCATGAATTTTTGACGGTTGTTCACGGAGCAATTTGAATGCCATTGGTTTGAGAAAACGATATAAAAACGGATTTGGTCAAGGAGGTAGGAGTTGACTGTCTCTGTAATACTTCATTTCTGATCTTGACGTTAAATTTGGCGTACAAAAAGCAAACAAACATCAAACCGTAACTGCGACACCCGAATCAACCACCCAAGAGAGGAAATAAAAGTAATAATTTACAAAAAAAAAATAAAGAAATGAAATGTACCCTTCTTGGATTTAGGTGTCTTTTATGTCGATTGATTGTAGAATTTCAAGATGAAGTATCAATCCTTGCGAAGTGTCGGACTCTAAGGACACTAAACTGGAGAAGAGGTCACAGGAGTTAAATTTCACTTCCTCATTTCGATTTATGTAACCTTTGCAGCGTTTAAAGGGTAGTCAGGATGGGAATCAGTTTCCAGGGATGCCAGCCCATGGAGGTACAGTTCCACAATTGACGGAATTTTTCCATCACCCCAATGCCGCAGATTTTTTGAGTTACTGTATTTCTTTGGTATTTAGAATCATATCGAATTCATTTCCAATTTCCCTCTTGTGAGTTGTGAGCCGCCTGCTGACTTTGATTGTTTCTCTTTCCAAAAATTATTAAAAGCAATCCAGGCGACTATGAGGCATAGTTTTAGGCAGAAATGAAGTATTATAGAGATGCCCAACTTCACAGCTGATCGGCCCCTAGTTCATCGACTTTTTGACAGTTATTTATGACTTTTTGACAGCTATTCACGAAATAGGGTAAATTCCGTTCTCTGATTAGTCAACATGGCTTTAGAAAGCGATATACAAAATGGTTGTCAAAAATATTAATGGGCAAGAGTGGTAGAAGTTTGGCCACCTCTATCATACTACATTTCTGGTTTTAGGCATCGACAGAAACCCCTTGGATGTGAATTGGAAGCCTGTTCGCGTTCAAACTCATTTAAGGAGAAAAGGACTTTATCTCAATTGACCCGTAATTTTGCTCATACATGTATCGGATAAGCATTTCTTCATTCATGCTGGAATCACCCATCCTCGCCCGTATGGCCTGAGGCCGAATTCGATCTTGATTAACTTGTTTCTCTCATCTTTTATTTGCTCTTATTCATAGTCTCAGGCTCAATAAAATGCTCTTTACTCATTTTGTTTTTTTGTGTTAAAAGTTGTCGCCTGTCTTCTACTTTCATGACACTAGATGTCAAACTACAAATATATCGCCTCTATACTTCATTTCTTGTCAAATGTGTTGTATAACGTTTATATCTTTTTATTCACTAATGGCGTTTGCATATTGCATTGCATATCTTATGGCGTGATTTGGAGCACCAATGCTGATAATTCTGCTGTATATTCAAGAAGAGTTGTCAGCGGCATCTGTGATTCAGTGGTGGTATCTGAATCGTAGGTGAGGCGCCACCTGTGATTGAGATTCTTAAACGCACTGTAGTCAGTGTAGTTCGCTGAGTTATTTTTGCTCAGTAACTTCTTTTGCTGTTGCTTCGAGTGTAATGGCGCGTGACAATCATGAAAAGGTCAAGTATCTTGGCGTTAACTTTACGGAAAGGTTGAAGTTCAACAGTCATTCGAAACTGACCCTTAAGAAGGCCTAAGTAAGCTTCCATCGCATCTATCCCTTGATGCGCAAGCAAAATGGATTAAGCCAGATTACAAAACTGCTGCCATACGAGCAGTTTATACGGCCGATCTTAACGTACGGCTTCCCAATCTGGCACACCATCTCTAAGACCAGCATGACGATGCTCGCAATTTTCGAAAGAAAAATACTGCGAATATGCACCGGACTGACCTTCGACAGGGACCGTCAGACACAATAGACTTTACGACCAAGCACGCATCATCCCCCTATTCAGAAAGCATCTACAGCTACCATCCTAACGAGGAAATCAGGAACTTGAGAAACACACTCCCCGGACAACACCCGTTAAATCTGCTAAACGAGCAGAACTTTCCAACTTTGCAGCGACAGCAATCACCACGGAGGTTAAGTCGGCTAACACATCACCACCCCATCCCAAAAGGACCACCATGGACCTGAACAACCCGATGTAAGCACCAGCCATTGCAGGACATTAAAAAATGTCACATGTCAGGATACTAAAGGGTGATTTTTTAGCTATTATCTTTTTGGCAACACCGGTTTAAACAGCTGACGCACGTTTCGTGTTTTGTTTCACTGTCAAACATCTTCAGTTTGGTCTATAATTTAACCACGAGTCATCTTTCAAACGAACAACGCTTGCAAATTATTGAATTTTATTATCAAAATGCGTGCTCTGTTAAGAAAGTTCATCACACGATTCTTCAATTTTATGATCAGTTTAGACGAAGCTCATTTTTGGCTCAATGGGTACGTAAATAAGCAGAATTGTCGATTTTGGAGTGAATATCAGCCAGAAGCATTGCAAGAGCTACCAATGCATCCAGAAAATGTCACAGTTTGGTGCGGTTTATGGTCTGGTGGCATCAATGAACCGTACTTCTTCAAAGATGATGCGAATCGTAACCAACTTGTTTTTGCCCAAAATGCAAGAGTTTGACTTGCATGACATGTGGTTTCAACAAGACGGTGCCACATGCCACACAGTACGCGCAACAATGGACTTATTGAGAGGCGAGTTCGGTGAACATTTTATTCCACGTTCCGGACCGGTCAAAAATTAAATTTTTAAATCGCTTTTAAATCGGCGCGTGACAATAGTGCTATGCGGCGGCCAACTTCATGATACGCAGGGAATGCGATGAGGCATTGCGTTAATCAGCCCTCTCTTCACCCTCTCTCTCTCAACACATTCCAAATCACTTTAGTAGTAAAAATAATTTCAAACTCAATTTGGGAGAAAAACTCTCAATTCGATCTGACAGCGCACCTCTCGGTTAAATATGTTTCGACACGTTCGATAATGGCGTGCGATGTTTTATTGCGATCCTCTCATCTCTCTCATTTTTCACTTACGCAGGTTTTTCTGCAGCATTTTCTGTCTGGCCATTGAATTGTATCGCGTTGAAAGACAACGCCAACTCAAACGCACTAGTTTCAGTCATAAATGTAATACTGAGCTGAGTATAGATTCTCAATGAAACACGCTTAATGGATAAGCAAGACCGAATCAATTATTGCTAGGGGGTATTCGGATGATCAAGTAAATCAGACAAACTACAATCTAGTGCGTGCTTAGCCAAAACAAGAGCAAACTCCAAACACATGCAACACCAGGGAGGCTAAAATGAATAATGAGAATGTGTATACCTACTTAAACATTCATAATTGTGGGGGCCAGAAGATGCGTCCAAAGGAAAATCAAGGAATGTGCACAGAGGTACCCTTTTAATTATGTTAACATGCCGCCTATCATCATATCCGCACACGATTCGTTTGCCATTAGAAGACCGAGTGATGAAGAGCCAAACTTTGTAAAAATGTAGAATATAGTGCTATGCGCTGTACGATGGGCACGTTTCTCCAGGACTTACAGTGGTATACTTTGGAGCGCGATCAATCCTCCAACTAGAAGAATGCTTATGAACGAAGAAGTTGACAGGAACGTCATAAAAAATTGTGAGAGGTCAATCATGATGGTCCAGAAAAATCCGAATCAAAAATGCGGAAGTCGCAGATTAAAAACCTTCTTAAGTTCATGCGTATAAAGTACAGCTTATAAGCATGCACTGGGGCAATATAAACCTATCCACAACCCGGGTACGTCCCCACAAGTAAATCGAAATCAAACGATAAGAGATGAAGAGAGGCTCCCGCATCTCTAGATGCTCCCAACACCGCGAGCAGCCCTACAGGTGATCGTCGACTGATGTACAGGAATGAGTTTTCAGCTAAACCTCTTTACGAGGAGTAGGAAATTGACTGATCTGTGGTCTGATAGAACAAAATCTAAAAAGCCACTATCCGCTTTTCAGATGAAGCCTAATATCTGGGTATTAGCTCATGCTCCGTTCCCATTAAATGTAACCGCGAGGTTTTATAGATTTTCTAACTAAATTACCAGATTCCGGCATACATACCGGGATCTGGAAACCTCGCGGTATTTGCAGCCCCCTTGAATTCGTCCGTCTATGAGAGGTTGTCAAACCGAACAAGCGAATTTCAGTTTATTTTGGTCATTTTGGTGTCGTCGGTCTGTCACATTATTATTTCCTGCCAACAGACAGCTGATCTGGCGTCCAGTTTATAAATTGACAGCGAGTGACTTGAAAATTGAGAGCGATACCACTTCGAATTCGGTGGGCACTTCAAAGTCGGAGGTTTCAGAAAAAGTTCTTGCCAACCTTCGGTGGGAATGTAGCATTAGAAGGAAAACCGGAAAAAAAAAGAAGTCGGCAACAAGGCCCCTTTTCACCTGCGTTAGGACTTCCTACTTCCTTGGTTAATACTTCCATCAATGGTTGAACCCCTCGAGAGCACAAGCGGAGGTGGCATGTTTTGCCCAGGATGTAGACAAACCAAGTGTTCTCTAACGCAAAGACTGCAGATGATATACCGGCGCGCTAGCACTACCTTCGCCAAGCACCTAGATGCACCCCTTTGCGACGCCTGTGGAGAAGGCGACGACACTGCAGAGCACTTCCTCTGCAACTGTCCCGATTTCGAGCGGATCAAGTGGAAGAAATTCCCTCCTTGCTGGTCTTCCCTTTGAGGTTGCTGCCCGTAGTACAATGACCCGTTTTCGAGTCTGTCTGAACGATCATCCGATTCCACCAATAGTGGTACAGAATGTGTTGTGGATAGTTGCAAACGTGTCGTGTGATCCGAGAAGCTTCCCAGACACCCACTCTGGGTGTGCCTCCTCACTGTGTTCAGCAGACTTCGGTGTTATTAAATCGAAACTCTTAAAATAAAAAGACAAACAAATCTATGAGATTTCGCTTATCACCAAGCAATTTATTTATGAGAACTCAGACGCCTGCGAAATGTTTGCAACGACTTGCGAATTTATTTTGACGGCCATTTCGTCCGAATCTAGCTCTGCAACTTCACCAGCTTCGCCCAGAATCCACCTTTCGCGGCAACGTTGAAGTTCTTCGGGTCTATTTGCAATGGTCTTGCGGTTTTCGGGCACACCTCCACTCGATATTCGCTCAGGAGGTAGAATAGGATTGTCTTCGTTTGTATCAGAGCAAACCTACCACCTGCACAACAAAGTTTCGTTTACTTCTTCAGGCAAAGCTGCTGCTTAAGACGTTAATATCTCACCTATGCAAAACCTGGGTCCAATGCCAAAGGGAAGGTAGGTGAAGGGTTTGATGTTCTGCTTGTTCTCCTCACTGAACCTTTCCGGGTCGAACTTGAGTGGGTCGGGGAAGTACTGCTCGTCCAAGTGAAAGCCTATGACGGGGATCCAGACGTAGTCACCGGCCTTGATGTTGATCTCGACGTCGTCGTCCTTGTATGAGAAGTTCTTGTTGCACTGACTGTCAAGGAAAAACCCAGGCGACCACTTGCGGAGTGTCTCGGACACAACCATACCCATGTACTTCATGTTATGCACGACGTCATAAGTTAGCGGTTTTCCGTTGAGGGACTTTTTGACTTCGAGGATCTCGGCCCGCAGCCTGTCTTGAATGTCGGGATTCTCCATGATTTCATAAGTCGCAAACGCCATCAAGGAGGACGTCGTCTCGAAGCCAGCGAAGAAAAACAAATACAATTGTGCCACAAGGTCTATGTCAGTCCACTCCCGCTTCGCGACCACCTTATCTGTCTCTTCTTTGTTCACGTACATGCCCTTGGCCTCCATCAGCATATTCACCATGTCTGGCCGGTATATATTGTTCTGGTGACGATACTTCATCGTATCGAGCACGATACGTGTGAAGTAATTCATTGCACCTTCATCGAACACCTCCTGCTTCAAAAGCTACAAATGCCACCTCAGATTAGATTTTCAGTCGAAACCAGATTGAAGTCTACTTACTTTCAGGATGTGCTTGAGGGCCGGGAAGAAGAAAAACTTGATCCTCTGCCAGAGGGTCTGGCCCGTCACTTTCTTTCCCATCAGATAAAATTCATTCTTCACGTCCTTGAAGGAGTTCACATTCAGCCCGAAGACAACCGATCCAATCACGTCGTTCGTGAACCGGCTGAAGTAGTCCTTGTGGTTGATCTCGAACTCCGTTTGATCGGTTATGTTTTTCTTCAGATACTCGATCGACTCGTAGGCGACTGTGTTGATTAGTTCGAACATAAGGCGCATTTTCTTGGCGGTAAACACCGGACTGAGGGTGACTCGCATGTCCTTCCATCTGTCGTTCTTCATGAAGAAGAGTGATTTGCCGAGCAGTCCGCTGAAGTGATCGTCAAGGATTAAAATATGATTGACAAAGTGATCGAATTTTTCCACGGTGACCAGCTTGGCGATATCCGGATCACGGATGCAGTAGATGGGGGTGCGCTGATCGAAGAATCCAAAGACTCTGGAAGAGGAAGTGGAATTTGAACCAATTAATTTTATCTTAAACCTGATTTACTTTAATTTTGTTTAATAATATGGGTGGCGCTACAGCCAGCAGAGGGCCAAGGCCGTGCTTCTCAGCAATCACTAGTGGTGTGCGTGACTTCGTCGGTGGTCTACAAATTCCCGAACTGGCATTTATGCATCAACAACAGTTAATAAAAAGTTAAGGCCCAAACCCATAAAATGCCACAAATTTGACAACTCATAAGCCCTGATGAGATTAAGAGAGACAGCAAATGCGGCCCACAAGTGGAAAACATCCCGCCGGATGGTATTGGTCAATTGATAAGGTCTCTTCCGACGACTTGATCGTGTACAGATCAGGTAAAAATATCGAGGATATCACTACTCTCCTGCAGGTGACATCGATTCATTCATGAGAGATTGCGATGACTGGAAGTTGAAGAACAACTTTCAGAAGTCGGTAACCATATTGTTCAGGACGCCGTTGTATAAGGCCTCGGCGGATACGAAAAAGAATTGGAAGTTCTCAATTGTTAGACGACATGGGCAGTGGTTGCGCAAAAGACTGTAGTCAGATACCTGGGGGCCTGGCTAGATCAGTATCTAAATTTTAACAAACATGTAGATGCTGCTCTGGCCAGGACCCGAGGCGCATTTGCTCTTACAAAGAGACTGTTTAACAACAGCCAACTCGATGCGAGGGTGAAGGTCTGCTACATGGCCCTCATCCGGCCAATGCTTACCTATGACTGTCCCGTGTGGTTCAACGTGAGTGCAAGTTTGATGGAAAAGATTCGGTTGTTCGAGAGGACTTGTCTGAGGGCTTGCCTTCGCCTTCATAGAGCTCCAGAGTCCCAATACAGAAAACTATATTCCAATGCGATCTTATGCAACAGGGTGAACCTGATACGAGTGGACAATTTCCTTGTGATGCTGCCAGAGCGATGAACTCGGTCAATAAATTGATCTCGGGGGCTTACTCAATTCATTATACCATGAAGGAGTACATCACAACTTATATGTCCCCCCGGAAGCATTCCACTATTTTGATTCGAACGGTCTGATACAAGACATAAATGCGGTACCACTCCTCTTTCATACCGCCCGTTCAACTGTGGATTGGCGACTCACGTCCTCTCCGTTGCACAACGATCTGAGGAAGGCCTCCTCCGGTTCAGGATGTGCGAGATACGGCAATGCAGCATCGGAAATTCTGGTGGCTGGGGAGAGAGGGAACTCCCTCGTCGAACCCTTTACACCAGTGATGCCAGATCGTGTGTAATTACCCATTTTGTGGGTATTTTCTATCCAAAAAAAAAGCTAAAAGGGCGAAAGGGTATTTTCACACCAACCAGAACCAAAAATGGGTATTTTCAATTCTCCAAAATATTTCATTATTTTTTCTAGAAATCAATGCAAATAACGATAAAATAAAACTTTACTCTGAAGCAACCCACCGAATGCGTTTACTGAACGTGCTTATTGAGAAATGTCAAATTCCATTTAAAAAAAACACCGTTACTGGCTTCTTCCGATGAGAAATGTGAATTGCTCCTGTGTTCGAAATTGTTTGGTTTCGTGTCGCGTTTCCAGACAAGCTGGTTTTCTGCATATAAAGCATATTTTAATTTCATTAAATATTCCCTACGTTTTTTTATCGAGTTTAACGAGCTATTTCAGCACAGGAAGGTCTTAGTTCACTGTATTGTGCGGGAATGTAAAGTCCTAGTTTTAAAAATTGTCTCGAAATTTCATAAATCCAAACTTTTTTTCCCTTCAATGGGATGCTCAACTTAGTGTATTGCGTAATCCAGATGCACATGTTATGACCGACTTAGACAACATATTTGTAGGTCAAGAATGTGAAGAGACCTTAACTGGATTAGATGCTAATGATTAAATAGAGGTTAAGGTAAGCTGTCTTAACTTTTATAGACTTGCCGTTGCTGAAATGGTTAAACGTGTGCCATTTGATGAAGAGTCGCTGGTACAAATGGAATTTCTTAACCCGAAAATAGCATTTGACGTACAGAAAAGTTGCGATTTATCAAATTCATCTATTGTATAAAAAATGTATCCTTTAATAGCTAATGAAGCTACTCACGAGTTAAGAAATCTTTCCATACTTTTGAGCGAAGATAAAAAGGAAAAAATGCAAATAGACGAAAAAAATTTGAACGAAGATCTATTGTTTCCTAACTTAGGAAAGATTGTCAAAATAGCGTTGACTCTACCTCACTCAAATGCGAAGGCAGGACGAATTTTTTCAGTTGCAACTGATGTCAAATGCGAAAAGAGAAATCGGTTAGGAACTGATATGATAAACAGCATTTGCCAAATACGATCATCATTCCAATCAAAAGACATTACTTGCTTCAATTTAGTTGTGAATGAGGATCACATATTGTTACACGATTCAAGCAATGTGTGTTCTTGAATATCTTTAATTTAATCTTAAACTCTAAAAGTAAACTACCTTTGTTTTTATGCAAATGTCCATATATTTGTAATCTACTCCTTATATCTTGTTCATTTATAAATGTACATTTATTTCATTGTTCCTAGTTTTGCTATTAAAATTGTTTTTGTTGTTTTTTCATACAATAGTTTTGTTTTTTTGTGTGTGTTTTCGTGGGTAATATAGTGGGTATTTTTAAACAACTGCGTGGGGAAAAGGGGTTAAAGTCTGGCATCACTGCTTTACACACGGGGTAAATAGGGTAGTACGTATCCCCGAATGGGGGAGTAGTCGGTCTCTGTCATGCAGCGGATTAGATGTATGTTGTCTAAATGTATGTCTATCAGCAGCATCCTATGGCCGACCTACACACATTAGGGTAGTTTTAGCATATAAGTTCAACGAAAACAGTTTGGTCATTAAGTTTTTTCTCCAATTTTCTTAATTTGATATTTTTCATTCACTATCCATGTTTCGTTTAAATATATGCGTTGCTAGTTTAGGGCGAAAGACATAGCATAAGTTTGGGTTGAGCTTAGAGCGCCCGCCGGGGGCCAGTAAGTTACATCAAGCATTGTTCGTTTAACTAGTTTTAAGCATTTTTGTCTAGTATTTAAGTATTCCATGAAGCAAAGAATAAAAATGAATTAAAAAAAAAGAATGATATTGGTCAGCTTTTAACTGTTTGTGCGGTTGACAGATGTTTCAATGGAAATTCAATCGGGTGCTGATTATGTGTTTGTATTTACGATATTTTGTGAATGAATGAACACGTTTTATTTTGTTTAAAAATTAGTTGGAACAATTCTTAATAATTTAGGAATTTCTAAGATTTATGCAATAGTGAAATTGATCGACTGGTACAGTGACAGTTCCTTCTATGGATGTCGGACCCAACGTACGTTGGGCACCTCTTTGCAATCCGACAATTACGATTTTTGTGAATTACAAGCGCACGGGTTGTATGGGTTTCGGCCTTTAGACAAGTGGAGACAAATATGGAAAAGGAGGCTACTGATGGGAAACGCGTAAACAAATATGGGGAAAGAGGGATTACAAAAATACGACAAGTGCATAGAGGCAGTGTTGCTGTGTATATATGTCGCTGAAGGTGGGACGTGTTGCAACACTTAACTCATGCTATTGTTCTCTCAGGAGTGGAAGGGACCTACAGTTTTTTATGCCGAATACGAACGGCCAAGCTTGTGAAGCTTTATCTAGGCAGTTATCGGGAGTCAGTCACTCGAAAGATATGGAGCCGTGAAAATAATTTTTGGTCGTACCGCCCGGGAATCGAACACAACGCCGCAGACACCGCAGCTGATTTTTTAATTTTATTTTATTCATTTTCATTTAATTCGAAAGCTTACACAATAATTATTACAATATCTTTTTAAAAATTTTGTGATAAGCTAATAAGCTGCAGGGAAAGCAAGATATAATCGACGGTTTGTCAAATTTGGAATAATTCAATTAATTTAATTTTAGGTAGAAAAATGTATTTTTAATTCTTTTTTAAATCTTATCTTATTTTTGATTTCTCTGATGTTGCGTGGGAGGGCATTCCACAGCCGAGGGGTATTGACAAAGAATTGGCGTTCTGAGGCGATATGAGAGAAGCCCGGTATTAAGATTTGCTTACTCCCATTAGCTGCACAAAACTTTATACGGTTAAATAGGTTTGGAGGTTGAAGTGAGTGTATGATGCTATGCAACATATTGATGGAACGGAACTGTAGGATGCTATCAAATGAGAAACCACAGATACGTTTGGAGAGGTGAGAAATGTGATCATATCGACGGCGGCTAAAACTGCAGCGAGCAACATTTAGCTTACGTTTACTAGATTCATCACATTTTCCATAGACTTCACATACGTACGTAAGAATGGGGGAAATGAGGGTTTTGACTAACAGAGATCTGGTTGAAATAGCCTTGCACAGGGAGCGGAGGACCCCATGGGCTTTGGCGACACAACCTTTTGTGTGATCATGCCAGGTTAGAGTTGGCAGTTTTTGAGTTGGAAGGTTTTTGGCAGTATCCACGTTTTTAATAGTTCCGTTGTTAATTGTGATCAGAGGAAGTAGGGATGTATTCACAGGCTTTTTAGATATAGCAATACATTTAGATTTTTTTTGGATTAATAAATGATTCTGAACCGCCTAGTTGAAAATTGTATCCAAATCAGAGTTTATGTGATTTATGCACTGGCCTACAGATGCAGGTGAATAGCTAATGTGTAAGTGGGTATCATCTTCGTACATTTCCACACAGTAATACGAAAGGATGGATTAATTTACATATAAAGAAAATAGAAGAGGACCTATTACGGATCCCTGAGGTATGCCGCAAGGATTGGGAGGAAAATCCGACAGGGAATTTTTAATAAATGCCGCTTGTTGACGGTCAGCCAAGTAGGAGGATATTAGACAGGCAGCGGAATTTCAAAAATTGTACATCCTGCATAAATGGCGTGGCTAACGGTGTCAAACACCTTAGACAAATCGAGAATTATCAAAAAGGAAAGACGACTTATATCAGTTTTAGCCTCATCGGCAACTCCAAGAAGGGCCGTCAAGCAACTATGCTTAGGGCGAAAACCGGGCTGCTTATGAGTTAAAATATTCTGTTGGTGCAGAGAGAAAAGAAATTATAGCAACAGGGCGAAATTCTGCACGTCAGGTATTCTTATGAAGATTATCTTTGACATCTGCCAGACTGAAGGAAAAACACTAGTTGTGAGAATTTGATTGAAAATATGGGTAATGTAGGAAAGATGACTTTTAGGAACTTGGGATGGACTTGGATTTAATTGAGAGCAAGCTCTCAACTACGTCAACCTGTTTGATACTAGAGGAAGCAAAAGATTCATTTGGAGGAGAAGGAGAGTGTGAAGTAGTGTTATAATTTGGAACGGGGGAGCCACCTGTAGATGTGGACTGGGATACGTGATTCCTATTTAGTTCATTTCCGTCAGCGTTAGATAGCTGTCTGCTGCATTTTTACTTCCCAAATGAAGACGAAATCAGATCTTCAAGTTTGTGTACTAAGAGTTGAAGAAAACAACGCTTTCAAAAAAAAAATCGGCTTCTATTTGAGAAAAGTCAAATGTCTTTGACAACAAAGTCGAGAAATGTGAAATTTAGTAACCCGAAAATAAATGAAATTAGGTGAGCTTAGTTATTGACATGACGCGCGGGACTAACTATTTAGAAACACCGAATGAGACTCAACTTTGGACGAGGTTGTGTTGATATCGCGGGGCTTTCAACTACAATGGAAAGACGACCATTTTACTCTTTCTTTGAAAAAACTTTACTTTCTAACATACTGAGAAATACTAAAATTTGTTGATGCTGTAATCAAATTGTTGATGCAAAATCAACTTTTTGATGCAAAATCAACAACTTCTCAACTGAGGCAACCCTGCGGTCATAAATGTAAATAAACTGCAGTGACTATGTTTGAGAGCTGTCAGCAAGAGCGTTCATAAAATCCATGTAACGGTCAAAACTAAACTATTATTATCAAATTGGGTGTGATTTTTGGTTTCTTGCAGGATTGCAGGGAACCTGAAAAGTGGAATTTTTCATGAAAAAATGGTTCCATACGGGAATTCTCTTATTATTTAAAAGTATTTGAAACATGTCTTGACTTCAACTTCTTTTAATTTAAAATCATGACGTGGCCCTTTTGCTGCGTATTTTGCTACTGTTTCTTTCATTAATATTTTTGAAAGTTGGTCAGTTTATTACAGAAATGAAGTATGATAGCGATGCCATATCTCTCGTCTCTTAAAATGTTTGACAACCATTTTTTATATCGTTTTCTAAAGCCAAGTTGACCACTCAGAGAACGGCATTTACGTTATTTCGTGAATAACTGTCAAAAAGTCTCTGGAATTCTTCAGTGGACTAGGAGTCAAGCAGCTGTGAAGTTGGGCATCTCTATAATTCTTAATTTCTGTTTTATTAAACCTAGAATTTTCCTTTTTTTGGTAAGATGTAGACATTAATTTTAGCAATACAAACTTCAATCAAACAATTTTTTATCGCCTACTTAAGTTGCATTTGTGAATGCTGACATGCTGCAAACTGCAAACTGCAGCAGATTCGTGTTCATAAATGTATTGATAGAACATTTTGTGCAGTGCAGGGGCAACACCGCTAGCAGTGCAAAAGTGGCGTAATCCACAAAAAGTCGAAAAATAACATTTGTTGGTGCCCTCAGAGCTCTCTAGTGATAATCAACGTTTTTTGTGAGTTACGACACTTGTGCACTGATAGCCTCAATTGTACCCTATCTCAATTCGTACCCACATACAGTCACTAACCCAGCTGAAGATTTTTATGAAAACAATTCGCAAATTTCGAAAAAGGGAGAGTAAATTAACAAAAATCATAGAGACCCATAAATTATTGTCCACCAATCTATTCTCTCCTCTTTTTTTTCTCATGTCACACCATTTTCTTTACCTTAGCCACAACACAAAATTCTCAGGCAATTACCGTTTCCAAAATCTAAAAAAAAAAAAAAAAACACCCCCATTACTAAACTCACTTGTGTTTGTGAAATTTTTTGTACATCTCATTTAGGTGATCGCGTATGGAGATCTTTTGAAATATCACATCTTTATGACTGCCAAAAAATGGCACTGGCTTTTCAAATGGTATATTGCGTTTTTTGAAAAAGTCATAATGCACCGTAAACCACTTGTAGAACAAAAACAAGCACACTGACAACAAAATGAAAAACTCGACGAGCATTGCTTCGTTTCAGCGTTGAGCAGCACCCACAGAACCAGACACGAAACTGACATCTGGCGATTTTATTTATTTATTAACTGAGTTACTTTTTTCGTTTTTCTTTCTTGCACGATTTTCGAATAAAAGCGTTGTTATTTTGCACGATATACGCGCATTATCATGAATTGGGAAATAATCTTGTAATTAGAAAAATAATAAACGAATAGTTTTAGGCAGACCTGTAGGAACGCAAGTATAAGTACAATTCCTTGTACTTCTAATTTTGTAAGTTCAAGTTCAAGTACTAATACTTGATATTTTTTAGTACAAGTACCAAGGAATTGTACCTTTACTTGACAGATGCTTGCAATTCTTTCATAAGTACTTTTCACATGATATAAGTACACAAGTACTTTGTAATTACTGCCGATTCTTCATTTACTTTAAATTCCTCAAGTACTTTTAAATCTCTCCCTAAGCACATTTGAAAAATTGATTAATTAATGTAAGGAAATTAGAAGTAGTACTAGAAGTACTAGAAGTACAAGGAATTATACCAGTACTCTATTTTAGTCGAAATGTACTAAATTACTTTAGAGCTCTAGTTTGAGGTACTTATTGTACAAAATGCAGATTATGTGTAACGCGTATTTAAAACCTAACCGCCTTTAAATGTAAATTGCTTCAATACGACTTCCGTTGTCAAGATGATCGGGTCGAAAACCTCAAATTAAAAAGGACCTTTTCCCTAAGCCTAATTTTAACTGAAAGAGGTACTGATTAATGGAATACAGACAATGCACTTTAGTTCTGAAAGTAACAAATGGGGTCCCTAAGTGAAGACAGCCGCTACCGGACCGGACGTACAATGAATGAAAAACTAAAATAAGTATCTACTAAATTCGGTGATGGCTACCCGACGCTGTTTTGTCGTTCTCTGGACTAGATTGCTTTTATCTAAGCGTTGACGGAGTTGTCTTTATGTACAACCCCAATTTGGAGGTCACACATATTTTTTGACGCTCAATCTGACTTTGGTCGGTGTCGCTTTTCTAGCTTCAAACTGTGAGTGCCACCGTCGGCCCTAACAGCTGCTATCTCTACTCCATGTTTATGTGTATCGGCCTGAATTGAAATCACAGGTCTAAGCAAGGATAACGTTCGATGGGAAAAGGAACACGTATTCCCGAGTCTATCCATCAATCTTGAGAATATCCTAGCCGACTTGATGGTGATTGTTGCTTGCCTTTGGGAACACATTGTGTCAATCCGAGTTTGTAAGATTTATTTGCAAAGAATAAAGGGTGCCCTTTTTAGAAATTTTAATTAAAATATACGCGCCACGGCAAGTAAGTCAAATGTTCCCACACGTTGTAAGTCTTCCCATATGTACATATACAGCATTGATTTGAAGTTGAACTTGAACAATTTGCTCCGGAGTGGGTCTAAGCCCAATGAATTATCAAATCAAACCGACTTTAGAGCAACCAAGAACTGCCGAATCAGCTGTCACAAAAAACAACTAATTCACCGCTTCTAAGTAACAGCGATTATAGACTTTAGCCAGGGAAAATCGAGGAGTCCGTTCACTGTAATAATAATTATTCTAATATGTAATTTCGTTTGCAAAAGTCTTCCAGATTATACAAGAGTTAGACTTTCAATACGTTCCACAAATGTATGAAATTTGCAAATAAGCATTATCTCAAAATATGAACTCAGTTCTATGTTTATATGGAATCCTATCAGCGAAAAGCGCAGAGTGATATGAAATTTACTCATTTGAAAAATTCGGTTCAAAAGAGAATGAGAAAGATGGACATATGTAGTTCTACTCAGCGATGCCAGTTAAAGGGATTTTCACCGTTTTTCGGGATCAAAAAGGGGACAACAGCTCGAAAACGGGGGAAAAGAAATGCACTAGCCTCTGAACACAACATAGAAGAAATGAATAGCTTTAAAGAAAATTGCTGAAATTTCTTCATAACTTTATGAAGACATTTAAAAAAGGTTTAACTTTAGACTCCGGGGGAGTCTTTAAACTCGTTGGTTTTATTAACGCAAATAGTACAAGGAATAAAACATTTTCGTCGGCAGTACCAATGTGCAAATTTTATCACATTTTTAATTTCTCAGAATTGAATGATTTTGATTTATATTATACTTCGAAATATGTATTAATATCTCTCAAATATCCTCAGAAAATATGAAAGAATCTTAGAGTGAATTTTGTCCATGAGACTTGTGATAGATAAAAATCAACAAGTCAATTTGGCTTTAGAAAACCATTTAAAAATGGTTTTCAAACATTTTAAGGGACAAGAGTGGTAGAAGTTGGGCGTCTCTATCATACTTCATTTCTGCACAAAACAACATATAATGGTCTTTTGTGTGAGCAGATGAGATGCTGAAACCGTTGATAAGGCTCCAGAATGCGCCCGTACGATTTTGGCGCCCTGTGCATTTGCACGTCCTGAACAAATAGTGGGTCCGGCCCTTACTGCGACCAGCTTCTTATCAAGGAGAAGCTCCGAAGTAGACGTTTTATTATTTCCCTCTTCTTGGAAACACATTCCGACAATGACAAGAAATAATTGACATCACAGCTAAATCTGTGTATACCGAGCGAAATAAGTCGTATTCCGTAAAGTCAAGTCGGCTATATTTCACTTTTAATTTATAAGAATTAAAATAACAATACCAGGGTGGTCCGCTTCCCTGGATTAAGGGAGTTATGCGGCAGGAGTCGTTCAAGCAACTTCGTTGCTCCGCTCAGGTTAGGTACTTTTCGTCTGGCAGGCGCATATATCGACCGTTTTTCTAATAGTAGCTGGCTTTGAAATTGCATTCTCTTCTACATATCTGCGTTCAGCTTTATTTCAAGCAATGTTCGGCGTTATTTCATTTCAGCAAATTGAAATAAGACCAAATGTACCAGATGTGACTCCAGATTAGAGAATCATCATGTTATTCCGTTTATACCGTTAAGTTCAGTTCTCCACAATCAGGTGACGCTGTCGTTACTCACAGGCTTGTTAGTGACACAATCGCTGCTGACAGGTATGTTACAACTTTAATTTCTATACTACAGTACTGTATTCCCGGAGCCCATGAAAGCGGCCAACTACGCAACTTGTGCCTGCAAAAACCTCATGGAGAGCGCCCAAAACCAGATCCAGTATTCAAATAGCAGAACTGCCGAAATCTCGAAAGGTTTCTCTCAATACAGAGAACAGAGTTCGGCCTACCGAATCATAGACCATTTGAAGAGCATCACTCCGGGCAGCTAGGGACGCAGTCACCTAAAAACGTTACCGTTAAACTATACGATATAAGTTTTTAGTACACTGTGACCGTCCAGAATAATGCGAAGCGGATGAAATTACTAGAGATCTACCACCCATACTTTTCTCTACTGCAAAATATATACAAAGCTTGAAATGCTGGTTCAGACAAATCGTAAAATGATCACACAGCCTCATTAGAATGAGTAGACTGAGTCTCAGAACTCTTAAGGCGACATAAGCGGGCACTGCGCCATTGGAGCTGACGACTCAAGATTGGGTCTGTCCTACAATGACTTATGCAGATACTGCAGAGACGAAGACGAGGAGGAAACTATTGTGCATGTCCTCTGTAAATACAGCGCCCTCTCCTCGCAGGAAGTCACATAGGGACTAACTTCTGAACTAAGAAGCCATTTTCACACTTCACCACTTAATCAAAAATGCGGTTTGCGGAATAGGATCGACTAGATCCGCTTGGCACCACAGCGGGCCAACTCTGGAATAAGTAAGCCAGCCACTCTAAACAGAGAAGTACTTTCGAAACGAATGTTGTTATGCTTTGGAAAGCTACTGTCACTGTACGTCATTTCAGTATATGTCATTCATTTGAAGCGTAAACTAAAATAATTTTTTTCAAAAAGTCATAGCTTCAGATGGACAATACTTTGAATAATATTATAGTACATGTTTTTCTTAAATAAAAGTTCAAATGTCTAGAAGAATCAATCCCTTTTAACGCCTCAATTGTGTGTTTGTCCGATGATTTTCTTCACAGCGCGTATGTTCCCGACCTCAATCATCACATTTTCATTACCATTCACCGAAAATGATGTGCCCCTTCCGCTCTGAAGGATTTTACACACACGTCTTCAACTCCATAGGACTGAAGCGAAATTAATTGTGATATTGTTCTGAAGTGATACACGGCAGGATGCTTTACTAAGCGCACTGAACAATATAACTTGGATTCATTTTTTCCTCATCTGCTGCATTTTGCCCCTTTCTTTGGATTGAGGATTGATGCTGAATTAATCAATTTGAACGCACGTAACCACAAGACGAGACATGTCTTTAAATGCACACAAAACTAATGTGTACGAAGTTCACTATCCACGATGGAAAGAAATAGCTAGTTTCGATTCTTATCCGAATCACATGAATTAGTCACGTTTCGGCATGCTGAACAATTTTGCGAACGTGAACGTGACAGGTATGTATTATTGCGCCATAAGAAGCGGGAGTGTGATCTTTGTTTTCTCTTCGAAACAATATGAGCTCACTTAAAAGGATTATCTGAATATTGCACCTAATCAAGGGCATTAGGGGGAACGAAGAATGCTCCTTAACAGCAGACATTGTCGACAACAAGACGACAAATACGTGGCTCACTTTTTGCCACTTTGTCGTCGTCGCTGGGGGTACGTTCGTTTGTACGTGCGTATATCCCTTCGGTACATGCAGAGTTGAGTCAATTTCAGTTGCGCTGAGTTAATCTTTCGGCAGAAAACGACAACACTGACTCCGTAGATATACAGCTTAAGAAATTAACCTTCTCAAATCCGTCAGCATTAAAGTTCTCAACTAAGGATTATCGGATAAGTTCGAAAGGTGACAGCGGATGGACATCGGATTAGCAGCTGCGAATGTCTTCCCGGGTAATTTAAGCAGCCCAATGGCAATAACAAAATTTCTAAATATAAGTCAAGCACTGCTGAATCGTGGAGTGTGCTGGGAGATAAGGTTACACAATTGACTATTTTCAGTTATCTTAAACATCCGCAGGTATGCGATTTAATTTGTTTGTTTGAATAAATTCGGAAACTGATAGATATTCATTACAGGAGGGGACGGAAAATAGATGTTGGTGGTGTATTCTAGAAACGATGTATCCCTGAAACTCCATTTTTCCCACGCTGCTAAGCTATCTCATTATATCTTCGGTGAACACTGTCGTAACAGCTCATCTGTAAGATAATGAAAAACAGAAGCTCAGTACCCTTTGTCTGACCCACACAAAGTACACCCTTTTGACTGTCCCCACTTTTCGAGAGATAAACCTCAATTCAATTCAATTCAGTATAAGCAAGTAAGACACACGTTTTTTAAGTAGCATTATATATTATTTACAGTAAGACGGGTAAGGAACGACGAGATAAGGAGTATAAATATGTATACAATGAGGAAACTGAACTGGTTCTCTGCAACCAATTACTTCACTTGTGTGGGAAGGGAGTTCCGGAGCCTGGCGACATAGGTACACGTACAGCAAACGAGACGTGCTGTGCGAAGCAGGAGTGATGCGATTTGGGGTTGGGGATAATTGCGCGAATTGAATTTTGCCCACTAAGTCTTGATTTGTTGCGAATAAATTCTTGTAGGCGAAGATGAGACATCTACCATTGAAGAAGTATTTAAGAGATCGCCCAGTTCGATATATGGCCGGGTCGTATCCGCGGAGTTGATAAGAAAAGGACTGAGAGATAGCTGCAGATTACCGAAAGTGTGAATCTGAGCTAAAATGTGTTAGGTGCTGCAAATATCAGTCATATAGGCTCACACTTGTGCTTGTGATAAACCGGTTTAGCTGGCTTAGGCCGATGATTCAGTTAGCTCAGGTTATTGACAAAGAGGTGTGAATTAGGTGTGAGTTTCGCTTAGTAGAGTTGTGTTAAACATCTCCGACAACGGAAGGGACATGGAACGATTCTTTTCACAGTCGGAACAGGTTCCCGGAGACATGGCCGCGGAACTATGGACAAGTACAGTATGTAATGGGTCTATAACTTAATTCGTGCGGTTTGCTAAGAGATGGCGTAACTTGTTTTATTCCATTGGAACATGCGTTGGAAGGCACTCATTGTACGTCATTTCAGTATATGTCATTCATTTCAAGCGTAAACAACAATTTTTTTTTTTTTTTGCTCAAATATGTCGAACTTTGTATCTGAAAAAGTGTTTTTGCGGGGAGTTCTTCTTCATTACTTTAATATGAAGGAAACTGCTGCCGAAAGTCATCGTATTTTGGGGGAAGTTTATGGTGAACATGCGCTAGCTGAGCGAACGTGCCAAAAGTGGTTTTGAAACCCGGCCAACCAGCCAAGTCCACGGCAAAACTGAATATCCATGGCGCGAAAGCAATGCTCTGTATTTGGTGGGATTAGAAGGGTGTGCTGTATTGTGAACTGCTAAAACCGGGTGAAACCATCAATGGACAACGCTACCGAACACAAATAATCCGTCTGAAGAGAGCAGTAGCCGAAAAACGCCCGGAATTTCAGCTTTTTTGGGTTTGGTTGGTTAAACGAACCCGCAATGAGGCAGATATCCAAATTCGTGTTCGTACCTCAAGTAGGTAGGTGAGCGAATTTCTTACATTCAAGTTTGAAGTAAGAAATTGATGATTTTTTCTATCTAATATTTTATTAAACAAATCAACTAACAGATATAAATCATCATCTGTTCCGATGACAGACAGCTATGAAATCTCTAAATTGAGTCACCTTCAACTCCAAGACTTGACTCAATTTCCGTCCTACCTCTTAAGGAGATGACAAGTATTTTCACATGCAACTTATGTGGGTGCCGGGACACTGTGACATTCCAGGGAATGTCGGACGTACAAGCGCTGTACTCTTTCCGGGTGGTGATCCACACGCCACTATTAAACATCTACTAAAGCTGGAAACACTTGCTCAAATGAATCGTAGATAGTGAACTGGCAGAAGGCGCCTCCTCGCCAAACAACTCTCGCCTACGCTCGACCCCAAGGGTGATAGAAGAGGCACTCATCAAAAGATTTGCAGTGGAGTCGGTGCGGCAGTGTTGCAAACGTTCCATCTGTCTCAACACGTCGTCGTTTCGGCCAATTTGGTATAACCAGAAAAATATCGTGGAGCATTGGAGAAACAACACATATTTTTAGTCTGCTGTAAAAATCCAAGCAAACGTATATACATCTACCAAAGTTCAATCGTGACTGAGTGACACGACTTCTAGTTGTAAAGTCATAGAGCGTGTGAATGACCGTATTGTCATTTCCTTTCTGATTGTTTCAGGGTCTTCCGACGTTTCTGCTTGTGCATGATGAGAAGAAAGATTTATTTAAGGAACCACACGTCTCCGTGCATTAATTCGATCTGAAAAGGTCTTACACGCAATTCCGGCATCATCTCATTTCAGTTACCCTCATGATTCTATAAAGGCGGTCGCGGTCAAACCACGCAAGAGACCTCCAGGCCAACCACCTTGTCCTGGCTCTGCCAAGCGGTCTCCTACCTCATGGAATCCTATTCCCAGCACGCCTTGGAATTCGTGGTGACAACTCGGGCACTATATGGTGAAACCTCTGTCTCTTGCGTGGCTAAGACAATTCCAGTTTCTTCTTCAGCCTTAGACGGAAACAAAGAACCTCAAGGATTGATCGTTGCTTAGTCTTGAATGTGATCAAGTAGCAAGTCCAAACCCACCATTCGTGTCCTCATACTGTGCAATTTGAAACACTGATAAAATATGTGCATCGTTGTCTCCTTCCAGCATTTCAGCTCATCATTTCTGCTTTTTCAATGCAACGACGCACTAAATTTCCGTCGACGATATATTTCCTCATCCTATTGTAGAAATTGTCTCTGCCCCAAGCAACTCCAAAGTTGAATCCGACTTTGCGTGGGAATCTGCATTTTTGGTTATACACACGTATCCTCTCCCCCAGATCAGTGCTGTGTTTTTGAGAGAATGAGGAGTAATTAAGTCACGTAGAAAAAGACAGACAGGAACGGTGTGTTGGTAGATGGGCAGCAAACACGACCCGAAAAGGAAAGTGAGATTTGCAACCAGGAATGGGACAGTTCATTTGACTAAAGATTCCCAAGTAAACTGACAGAGCGTTGACTAAAGGGTAATTGCCTACGAAGCGACATGCTTTCCCCGTGTATTCAACAAAATCACCCAGCACCCGATATTTCAGCGACAAACAACCCCTCCGTCAACAACAAGAATATTCTCGTCGTGACAAAATCTCCTCCGCTGACCAAAAGTGTGTAGTATCATCACAATCAGGGCACCTACTCAAATCATCAAGAAAACATCACTTTTCGTTACTCGCAGCAAAAAGAAAGGGATCAATCCAGCACCAATTCAACCCACAAACCATTTATATTAAAAGCATATTTGTACACACAGCTCACTGTAGTTCTTAGTTTCATTCGCTTTAATACAAAACATACGCCTTATAAGCCTTACATGTGTCTTGTGGTATGGAACCGTGCAAATCCCTACCTATTAGTTCTTTAATTGAACAGCATACTCTGGAAACGATTTCGCCTTGCCATCCCCAATGGAGTCCAACATCCACTTTATCGTCAGATGTCTGCAGTCTCTCCTGTAATACGCTCTGGAAGAAGACAAATCTGATCCGAATTCATGTAGCACATTTAATATGTTCATCCTCACCTGCTTAGTCTAATTGATTCGACAAACTCATTGTTCTCGTAGAGCACAAGATTTGCCTTCTTCCTTTTGAGCGTAATTTCGCCTCCGTTCTCTTCGAATTCACACAATAATGCATGGAATGGTGCACCCTGCTCCGTGCGAAAGTATGCCGTGGAACCAATAAAAATGTCTGTTCGTCTTTTCTTTTTCGTTTGAAATGAAAACGCTTCCTCCTCATTCTCATCTGACTTTTCTCGTTTCACCGGGTGGGTTTTCATTTTGATTGAAGCTACCATTGCTCCTCTGGGAGAACTTTCAGCAGATTTTTGTTCGTCTTCGACTTTTATCTTCTTCGTTGGACTTGCAGCGAGGGTAGTTTCAATTTTCACGTCTTCGCCGTCATCATAGCTCCCTAGGAGCAGATCCACATTGACATTGTCCTTTGAGGCAGCAAACAACTTTTGCAATTCTTGCAGATTTGTTGCTTCTTTTGGTGATTTATCATCTCGAATCTTGGTTATGCGCGGGAATCGAATGGATATTCCGTTTGCTGTGTGAGCATTCGAATTGGTGAACTCCGCACCGGTTATCTCCCACACAGGCATTTTGTCGGGCGACTTTGCTATGTAATCCGGCAAAAGGGGTTTATTGCACATTAGCCATGACGGTATTTGCTTGGGATTGCTGCGTTCCATCTCCTTTATCAGTTTGCCATGAATCTCCTCCATTTGTGCATCATCGAGACCAGAGTGCACTTTAGTCACTGTTTTCCAGAGACCATTCGTTTTGTCACGACAGCCCATCAAAAATATGCTCAGCATTCCGCCCTTCTTCCCGGAACCGTACCATCCGCCGAGGACCACCAAATCAGCCGTGTCAGCCATTTTACCTTGGAAATAGTGTAACAAACGGAAATTGAGTGTGAATGCTTAACTGATTCAATCATTGGGTCTTATGGAGGATTTTTTTGCACTTTAACGAAGGAATTGACTACCAAATGGAATGCATCGTTCAAGGGAAGCAGGATGGGGTTAAGGAATGAAAAATTCAAGCAACGCATCTCTTCTTCCGCCCCAGGACTTCGAAAGGGAACTTGGTTTACGTCAATATCTTAACGAGATGCACTGGGGAATGATTTATTGAAGGGAAGCGGAGTAAAAGATAACGATGTCGAGCAGAGCTAACCTACCTTCAAAAAGGTAATCCTTCTTCACCTTCAGCCACCCCCGTTTGCCTGGCTGGTACAACCCACTGGGGCTTTTCAAAACAATCCCTTCCATTCCAGCTTTGAGAACCTACACCATAAAAGATCAGTTATCAAACTATTGAAGTTATGTCGATCTTACTTTTGCGGTCATAATAGCCAGTTCACTTTTCGTCTTGAGAAAGTGACTCTCGGAGAGTTGTACGTACGACTTGATAGGCGTAAGATTTGCCTCTAAAATTCTTCTTCTCTCCCGCAACTGTCTGAAATGTCATCAGTTTCATAAGGAATTCCCCTTTGATCGGCTTCTACTCACAAGTTCCGCAAATCCCTTCCATTGAAGTGAATGCAGTCAAAGATGAAGAGGCACACTTGGGCATTTCTATGCTCCTGCTTCTTGTGAACACCGAGAGTTCCGAAGGGCAACAGTTCGCCAGAGTCGCTGTCGACTAAGATTATCTCTGCGTCTATAATGATATCTGTGGCGGTGGGAAATGCCTAACGAAGCTGTCCACTGTGAGTAGGGTGTGCTACACAATGTGTGCTAAGAACCATACCTTTGGAATGACTTCTGTGAATCGCCGCACTTTATGGTCCATAACCGGTTTTAAATTTCGAGAGAAGAACCGAAAATCATTTCCCTGCTTGTGAATCTGGACTCGTTCACCGTCATATTTGATTTCGCTGTACAGACCTTCAGGACTCTTCTTGAAAGCAGTTTCCACTGAGTTACACGCACTCGCCAGCATGGGGCTGATTGGAGTCATCAGTTGCACAGCGACAGAAGGAGCTGCAGCTGCCTTTGGGGGAACATAGAATCAAGCAATTGTGGCGAATTATAGGGCCTACCTTTTTGCCTTTGACTGGGCTCTTGGCGGCTGTTATCGATGCGAACTGCTCCACTACTGCGTCCAAGTCCCGGGAGGATTGATAGGCGGGGTATGCTGCGGGCCCAAAAGCATCCAGTATGTGCCTAGCTTTGGCGTTTATCTTCAAATCTTGTTTTATCAAACGGATGATCTAGGAATTGAATGTGAAATCAACGAACTATGCAACATATCGGCAACGTTTACCATTTTCAGATCACCGGCTGTAGCCTTCTTACACAATTGAGTGAAAACTTCCGTCTGATAGTCCTCTTTACCAGATTTGGTAAGCTTAAGGAGAAGTGCGTCCACTTCTTTCAGAGTGAGTGTACTCGCATCTTGGGGTGTAACAGCTTTCGATTGTAAGAAGTACTTTCGAACGGTTTCCGAGACATCACCTACAAATATCAACACTCAGGCCATGCAGGAAAAAGGAGTGATTCACCCACCTTGCTCCAAATCCACAAGCATCTCCTCGAGGTTTGTGCGAAATATACGCGAGAACAACTTGACAATTTGTTTGTTCTGAAGATTGTATACTCGCTGATTGTCAGATGGCAATAACATGTTGACCCACAGTTTGATGTCTCCCTTAAATGTGCTGCCTCCAATGCCCTAAATCGAATCAGGAAATGATATAAAATTACGTCCATATGTTCCTTCTACTGAACGTCGTTTACCTTCTGAAAGAAGTTCTCGAGTGTCTTTGATTTACTTATGTAACTTGAGACATTTGCAATGCTATCACAGATGATTATGAATGTTTCTAATAGATTATCCTTGTTTTTGGACATACTGCTAAATAATAAACAATTAATTATGAACAAATATACAACAGGCACAAATAACACGCAGGCTTTTATTTACAAATGCAATGAAATAGCTAAACTGTCAAATCAATGACAGTTGTCAGTGATTTTTTTTGTATACCAATCCACCGAGAACTGTTTGCTTTGGAATAATTTTGAATGCGTATAACAGTAAGGGGAAAATCAATTCGGAGTACATTTTGTATGGATGTTGAGTGAAGACGAAAATTGGTACTTATTTTCAATGAAAAAATAACGTGTTAATGGGACTCCAAGTGCATTCGTGTGCAACGTTTATTTAATAAAATTGATTTATCAGTTTTGCTTCAGCTCATAATTTCATCGGAGCCTTTTTGGGCACTCACCTGGAAATGCCTACATTCCCTAGGAGTCACACCATAAAAGCGCAGACTTCTGTCTTAGTCCTCAATCAGTAGTTGTCTATGAAAGAGAGGAAACTAGATAATGTTGACCTTGTGAAAGTCTTTTGTTTTTTCATATCATTGATCACTTACTTGAGTGCTAAGGTAACGGTAGCCGCCCACAAATTCAAAAACCAAAACTCACTTTATCTCTGTCTCAAAGTCAAATCTATTCTTGCCTTTTCAGAATACGAATGCGATCGGATTTTCGACTCGAAGAACACTAAGAACGGAACAATCAACTCGCCGCTCTACTCAGAATCCGGATTCTTGACATGTCGCTACGAATTCAAGGGTGATGGAATGGAACGAGTTCAAGTAAGCTCAAACTGAGAGTACCCGGAGTCAAGATAACGAAAATGTCTCGTATTTTTAGATAAAATTCTATGAATTCAGTTTACCTCGACCATCAAACCGAAGTGACTGCGAAAATGCCGACGTTCTGCAATTGTTCCTGCCACAACGAGGACGCTACGAGCTTGAAGACACATTCTGTGGCCCAGAAATTCCAAAACCCATCATGTCTGTCGGATCGATGATGCTACTCAAATACATGAGCAGGCGAATTGGCAAGGGCACCCGTGGCTTCAAGGCAGAATACAGATTCGTTAAAAGTAACGCCTCACGCCAATCCCTAATTCATATGATTTTTAATGAACACTCTTTCAGATTTCGGAATCACAACCGGGGAACAGATGTCCAATCACTGCGTGTTTGCTTACAACAGTTCCGTGGACAAGGTCGGTTGGTTCACGTCGCCAAACTTTCCCGGTTCGTATCCGAAGAACCTGAAATGCAACTACTACTTCTTTGGGCAATCTGCAGAAAGAGTGAATATCCGATTTACATTTTTCGATGTCGAAGGCATTTATCCGTAAGTCTCTTGTCCCCTTGAGCTCCCGCCCTTCAAGTGAATTTTGTCTCTCTTGCAGGTGTGAAGACTCAACTGCCAGTGATTACGTGGAGTTTTCGAATTTCATGAGTACCGATCGGAAATTTGCCAAAATGTGCGGGAAAAAGAACGAGATTCAAGTCCGTTCTGATGGGCGATTCTTTAGAGTAACATTCTTCGCCAATGATCGTTTCGACAAAACGGGATTCAAGGCCTCGTATGAGTTCGAGACAAAGATGGTTACCACAGAGAATACGTCACTGCGGAGTGCGATGGTGACCGATTCTTCTTCTAGCTTGAAAAGTAATCACTCAAATTTGATAGTAACCAAAAAAGCATAATATGCTTTCTTTTTTTTGTTAAGGTTCCCTACAGCTTATGGCGGCCCTGTTCCTCTTGCAGTTCAGCAAGGTCACAAGGTACCTTTGACACAGCGCATGAACTAAGGACTGTAGAAGGTTTCAAGCTCTTAGACATCAGCATTAAACAAATTCTTACATCATACTCAATTAGTATTATGTAAATAGAAATGTGGCAATAAAGTCTTTATTTGTAGTTGGTCGTGTTTCAATATTTTGTAAGACCTACAGATTAGAGGGTTCATCAAAGTGAGGTTACATTGAAAAAAGTTAAGTTATATGAACAGACGAACAGACTAGCTCAAGGAGAAAAATCGCTCCTTCATACACGACCTGAGAGCTTTGACACCTATTGCTTCAAAAGACCGATCGACTCGATTGACATTCATCCTTAACAAAAATTGATTATTGGCCCCTTCATATGATAAAAATCTGCTTCGGATATATGATGCTGTCCGCGAAGAAGGTGAGTGGAGGAGAAGACATAATCACGAGCTCCACGTGCTGTACCTTGATGTCTAGTGGATGTAGTCTAGAAGGAAAAAAATCGATTTGGAAGAACCGAATCTACGGTATAATGCAGAAATGAAGTATTTTAGAGACAGCGAACTTTCCCTTTAAAATCTTTGACAACCATTTTTTATATCGTTTTCTGAAGCCAAATTCACCAATCAGTGGAAGGCATTCATTCTATTGCGTCTCTTAAGCATTAAGCCTCTCAAATTCGTCGATAAGCTTCTATAAGCTGGAAAGTTGGCTATCCTTAAAATACTTTTCTGGTGTAAAGACCACGAATCGCGGTCTTGTCTTGTCTTGATGGCTGGTAACAGCGCACCTACGACCGTCAGCGATTGAAGGTGGCTAGTTCTCAGGCTCTCACCAGACCTTCCATTGGTCGAAGGCCTGATAGGTAAATAAGTAAAATGGTTACATATCTAACTAAAGCTGAGACCTTGCCAGGTTAATAAATTTAAGGAACGCAAAAAACAAAGCATTTAAGCAATTCCAAAAATCAAATTCAGAGCTCAGCAAACAGCGTTTTTGTCAATTGCGCCGGGGATGTAAATTCTTAAACAAATTTCTTTATAAACAGCAAGTAATGAAGACTGAATCTAACATTTCCAAGGATCCTTAAGGTTTCTGGACTTTTCTAAAAAATAAAAGAAAGCAAAATGGGACTTTGCAAAATGCTGAGTTCAAAGGTATAGTATCACAGAGTAGTGAGACAACCTGCGAGCTCTTTGCAACGTTCTTTGAATTGTGTACATTGATCACATGAATATTAATCCACCTTTGTAATAAAGGGTGATTTTTTAAAAGCTGTAGGAAAGTTTTTCAAAAAACTTTCAACACAACAAACAATGTTGTGTTCCAATGCGTCTTGATTGAAGCGGGCTTGTCTGTATAGACATGAGCTTTAACATAGCCCCACAAAAAATAGTCTAAAGGCGTTAAATCGCACGATCTAGGCGGCCAACTGACCGGCCCGAACGTGAAATAAAATGTTCACCGAACTCGCCTCTCAATTAGTGCATTGCTGCGCGTGCTGTGTGGCATGTGGCACCGTCTTGTTGAAACCACATGTCATGCAAGTCAAGCTCTTGCATTTTGGGCAAAAAAAAGTTGGATATCATCTCACGGTAGCGCTCACCATTCACAGTTACGTTACGAATCGCCATCTTTGAAGAAGTACGGTCCAATGATGCCACCAGCCATCATAAACCGCACCAAACTGTGACTTTTTCTGGGTGCATTGGTAGCTCTTGCAATGCTTCTGGCTGATATTCACTCCCAAATCGACAATTCTGCTTATTTACGTACCCATTGAGCCAAAAATGAGCTTCGTTTTGGATATTCGGCCAACTGTTCAAGAGCTGATTCACCAAAAATTTAGCTTTGCGGTAGGTAGTTCGGCTTCAATTCTTGCACCAACCGTATTTTGAAAGGCATCACACCTAAATCCTTCCGCAAAATTTTCCACGTTGTTGAGTAACAGAGGCCCAATGCTGCGAACGGCGACGAATCGATAATTGCTATCGTTCTCTTGCGAGTGGAAGGGGCTTACAGTTTTATGCCGATCCGAACGGCCAATTTGAGAAGCTTTTTCCAGACAGTTATCTTTCAGCGTTGTCAGTGACTCGAAAGAGGTGGGGCCGTGAAAAGTATTTTGCTTGTAACGGGAATCGATTCTGGGTTGTGTATGCTAAAGTGCGTAGATGTCAAAGCACCAAACCCACAACGCCACGTTGTGGGCGTACAACTTCAAGTTAATAAAATAAAAAAATAAAAATCCTATCACACAATTTCGGTGTAAGTACGAAAACCTTTCAATTCGCTTTTCTGGAAAAAGTTCCAATGTCGTAAGGCGATTCTGTGGCGATCAGTTATTTCTGATTTTTAGACAGTTATTCACGACATAATGTACATGCAGTTCTCTTCTCGTTCTCTCATGAAAAAAGTGGTTATTAAAAATGTTGTGGCGCAAGAGAGGTAGAAGTTGACTATCTGTATAATGTCGGAACTGAGGTTTAATCGCTCGTTCCATACCAAACTTTTATTATTCGGTCGACTGTGATTGTTGAATTAAGTTCCGCTAGACTTGCAAAATTACACACTGTGCGGCTGTTCCGTAGGAGTTCGCCGTCCCACCCATAATGCACCAAGACGATCCAACTTATGAATCAACAGGATTCAGGTAAGGAGCTGCATAAGGAAACTAGGGCGAAATATTGTTAGGAGCAGGCTAAGTATTCGGTCTTTGCGAGATATCCCTTTGGACTCAAATCTCTTTTACAGTACTGAAAGATCACTTGCGTTTTCTGCTACCCACAGCTTTGCTCACCAAAATAAGGTATATTACCGAATTTAGAAAACTCCTACATGGTGTAGTTGTCCAAAGCCAAAAATGGACGGACATAATCCTCTTCAGATGAAAGTAGTTCTCCGAAAATAACGAAGTTGACTTGGGCATGATAACATCTACAAGAACCACTCATGTTGTATGTTCTATACACTCATATTCCGTGTGTACAATATATAGCCCACCGAATTGGAGAAGGACCAATGCCAACTACGTTATTGAATGCACTTGCTTAAAGATCGTGGTGGAACTGGAGAGGCTTGTTGGTTGAGAATTTTTGTTCGGGGCGATGCTTTAGATATCTAGTCACCGTGATCTACTGACTACGGCGGGGAAAGCATTCCAAAATGTGTCTTTCAAGATCGGCAGTGGCTTCAAGGATATCACTCAAAACAAGTATTGCATCATGAATTAATTTCATTTCCGATTCTGAAAGCATTAATTGATCACACAGTTGCAGGGTATTGTACAACAATAGGCTTTACGACCAAGCACGCATCGTCCCCCTGCAACAATACATGGTGACACTGTTCAGAAAGCAGCTACTAAACATCAACTTGAGGAACACAATTCCCGGACAGAGCTACCTCAACGCGTTAAATCTGCCAAACGAGCAGAACTTTCCAACGACGTCGAACAACGAGCTGCATGGATTCTACCAGAGCAGTGATAGCAATCACCATCAAGGCTAAGTCGGCTACCACATCACCACCCCATCCCAAAAGGACCACCATGGACACACGGACTTAAGCAACCGATGTAAGCACCAGGACACCAGGACATACAAAATAAACAATAAGCCGACGATAATAATAAGCATTAAATTAGACAAAGTACATCAGTTGGGCCCCTACTGTTGAGCCAACACCCTAACCCTCAGTTTGTAAGTTTTGCTGTAATCCCAATTGTAAAATGAATTCCGTTCAAATATATTTTTAAATCGCTGCATAGTTTTAGGTGCGTACTGGAAGATATGCAATAGTCTGGACCTAGGGTGATAAGTTCATCAACTCCTAGGCAAATTCGTAAATTCAAATCTAATTCGATTCAATGAAGCATGTGTCAATTTGGCATATGTTCTTATATATATATATTAAAAAATTTTAATAACATTTCTTACAGCATATTTAAACGTTTTATCATTTCTGTCCAGATTTTATTTGCAAACCAGTTGACCTGTGCGACTTATTATTTTCGCGTTTCTACACAGCAAGCCATGCTAACATGTTGTCTATTGACATCTCCTACTGTACTCGAAAGCTCCTTTCCTTCACACAGTCATTTTGAGTTGAGCTTTTTCTCCCTCTCTGCTTGTGCGAGGATTTTTCACCACCTTTCAGTTCATATTTTGCACTCATCTAGTCGTGGTTAACAGGCAGGCCGTTCTGTCTGTCGTCGGCTCGTACGTTTAGGGCTTAAAAAACATAAGACATTTAAGAAAATAAATAAAAATAATATAAGTTTTATTATATATTTTGGATGTGCCGATCTCAAAAGTGTGAAATAAGAATAAAATCATGTTCTCTCGACCAATGTAAGTGTACCAAGTGAAGAGGGCCAATTGGAATGTTGTTTTTTCTCTCTTCAGTTCAGATGCACATTTATTGATTATTTCGAAAAGAATTCAATTGGACTCGATTGTGTGAATGCATGTGTGGATTTTATTTGTTTATTGGCTTTTTAGTTTTACCAAGAGTCAACCGAAAACATTTATGTAACTTGAACGTATGTATGCACTGGGAAAACTGGAAATTTTCTGAAAATACTGAATAGATACACAATTTGGGTAGAATTCGAAACCTGCGCGAGGGGTGGTGGATTCAATTGGCAATTTTGTAACGATATTCAAGACGCAGGGACGGAGAAGTCGTCTGTGACGCACATGCTGCGAGAAGTAGCGAAAATATGGCAGACAACCTGGCATCAATGGACCTTGTCTACGTCCGTCCCGATGTCGTCCCTTGGAATTGCATAATCACGAGAAAATTTAAACGAAACCGACGAAGAATTATACATAATACAACTTTGACACCACAGTCGGCCGATACAAGACACCGTCCACCTCTGGCAAACAGAGTCTTGTTTTTTCTTCTAAATTTAGCTTACATACACGGTGTACTTTGAAAGGCGTTTGATCCTCGCCACAGCCAAGTGCAGGTACATACACATGTGTGAACACTGAGCATACAATCAATGGCACAGGAGAATTCTTTGAGAAAGTGACAGCAGCATGAAGCTTCGGATTTGGCACGGAAGACTGCCCAGATCGTAGTGTAAATCAGCTGTATTCACAGCGTAAGCACTCAAGTGTTATCTATTCGGATAAGTGATGCTGAACGGAAGCGACGAGCATCAGTTATCACAATCGCAGATAGATGAGGCTGATGTGTAGCACGGTGTGAAGGTAATTATGGGGCAGATGGTTATGTTGTGTGAATCAGTTGACTGTCAGAGTGTGCGTCAAACAGAGGGGAGGTTCAACAGCTGGGGCTCATATTATTGTGTCTGCGGGCAATCTCATTTCGGGGGATTCTTTTTGTACCTACATAAACTGTGCGAGAACATGTAACTATGGATCTGCTGTTTCGTTTCAGCCTATGTGGAAGATACGCAAGAACCGGCTATTTAATTCGGTATGATGGTAACGAAAAAGCGAAAGCTAGGAGTGCAGCGGCTGGTTGCGACTCCAGACGGGAATTTAATGACATTTCAGGTGATAAGACCGCCATACACGTGAGGGGAATTGAGAATCTAAGGGATCCAAGGACGAACAAGGTAATTAGAATGTAGATTACCTTCTAATCGAAATGCATGACAGAGTGTGTGTTCTTGTCCCTTTTAATTTGAAGATCATAAACTGGTTCCTAAAGCGTACGGGCCAATGTGTGCATGGGGATAGAGAATGAAAGAAGTCACACATAAAATACTCTTTTCTCCAAAAAAAAAAAACACATGCCGAAGTACATACGTGTCGATGTATGTGTGTGCCTGTGTGTTCATGATGTTTAGCTTCACATGCTGTGGTCGGGAACAAAGAGGATGAATGGAAAATTCCCAATTCTTTTACAAGTCTGATTGATGGTGATGAGATGCCGTAACGCTTTACCAGTAAATGCGGTGCGTCATGAGGGTTTGCCCTTGAATTAAAACATCCACGCGGATTGATACTAATAAAATACGAAAATAAAAATTACTCGCAACTCTCATAATTCAATAAAGTTGTAACGTTTTGTGATTTTTCCGGCAACCATGTGGTTTTATTACGAAAACAAACTCTTGGAATATGTTTAGCCCGTGTATTTGCCTTCATAACGTTGCCATGTTCTAATCAAGCTCTTGGGTCTGATATTAACACTTATAAGTTGAAAATATAAGTAGGTACAAATGTGCACACTTAGGAAGCCATGATGTAACAATGAATTGAACCTGTTCGCAATGAGGTAAACAGAGCAGGGGAATAACCATGTTTTGGCGGTACTTTAAATGAAGTACGTTTAAGCTACGTATGTTCGTACTTTTGCAAAAGGCGCTCTTCCTGATTATTTAAATGATACTGTTCGAAGCGTCCCCAATCGGGTTCTAATTGGAACCTTGAAGTGTGCTAATCGAAATCTGTGTATAATTCTATGTTAAGGGGTTATTATTCCTATGTATAAATATGTTCCTAATATGAGTATGTATGGGCAAAGTCTCTTGTGTATACAACAGAGGACCATGTTCACCATGTCACAAGTCATACATGTAGGTACTACAGTGAAACTCATCTAGTCATATTTGCGGACACGCCTCTATAAAGGGCACAACTCTTTACGCAAAATTCGCCGTGTTCTCGGCTTGTACAGCCACTCATAAAAGTAAGTAGACGGAACATACTCGTAGATGTCGACATTCTCAAAAAAGAATTCAAGCAGGAGTACAAGAAAAAATCCTGAATACGATTTTTTATATTAACTACTGATGTGTGAACTAGCTTCACAACTATAACATTAAAACACATCTATAAATTAAAACACATTTGAACCAATTAGGGGGATCTGCCGTAATACGCGGACTTATGGCGGCATCTAGCACGATCAATTTAGTGTCCACGGATCTATAAATGGATGGGTTTGGTTACCTAAAAAATCTCAAGGGTCAGGGCATTGCATTGTAACCACTCGTGCTGTGCGTGCTATTGTTCTCTCAAGTGTGCAAGTGACCGACTCCGAACGCCCAATTTGAGAAGCTTTTCTTTGACAGTTCTACGACAGTGTTAGGTGGGGTCGTAAAAAGTATTTCGCTCGTACCGGGAATCGAACCTGGGTTGCGGAGGCTCAAGTGCGTTGGGGTCAACGCACCAACCCACAACGTCACGGTCGCCACTAGTTGGTGATGCCAATTTCGTTAGTTTTTTGGTTTATGACCTGTTGTGCCTAAAGTTTTTGGGATGTTCTTAGACTTTTTTTTAGTTTTAATTACATTACTAATTACTATAGAAAACTGCATTTAATATTTCTTCTTTGGGGATCCGTTTGAATTTACTTCAGTTGACACAACTTTTTGCTGACTACTTACTTTTGTGAGTGACTGTAGATATGGCTGGTCTTGTACTTCAATCCCTATGCAACGAACCCCACGTATACCGGATACGGGTTGAATTTAAGCGCCTTTTGAACTCCTGTACCCCTAATAACCGACACATGAAGCAAAAATGAAAGAGATTAAATCCATACCCTTGTTGTACATGTATGCGTAGAGTTCCCAATACACTTGTGGGTGCACTTGTGAAGGTGTGAACTGCGTGTCGGCTAGTTCGCGTAACGACTTCTGGTGTCACTGTTCCGCGATGCGTGCACGAAATTAGGTGACGTGTGTGGCGGTAAGTCAGTGATACCGATGTAGACACCAAAGTGTGCGCACAAGTGTATTGTGTATAGGCAGCCTAGTCCGCTTTGAGACACTCTAGATTTTTCGCAGACTCTTCAATCATGTAGGCAAGGAAGGTTAGACCAGCTAGGGGTAGACACTGTCTCGTGTACTCGCGTTGAAGTCCGCCAGCCCATCCCTCATGTCAATCGACATGACATATTCTCCCTTGGCCAGCTTAACGTTTCAGTTTGTCAAACATCCCGAATTGACTAACGTCTCCGCCAAGAGGGTATCTCAAAGAAATTTCGTCAAGGGAGATAGCACAGGACATATCGATGGACATGAGGGGTGGGCTTGCGGAATATCAGGAATCCTAGGGTTCTTAGATCCTAGGGAACCTAGATCGCCAAACTATTCTGGAGGGGCGTTTACTCGTTGTAGGACTGGATTAGGTATTGGACTAGTTTTAGGATCGATTAGGTTTAGAAATAGGTTAATTTAGGCAAAGCTTTGGTTAGTTAGTTAAACTCCGCGAACCCTCCTTTTTCTTCTCTATTTTAGCTATCCGTCCGTGGTCTGAACTAGGGTATTAGGATTTCTATCTTTTCCTCTCTCTTTCTCTCTCTCTTCTATCTTAGCCAGCAAGACTTTTTGATTGAATAGGTGGCGTACGAAAGAGGGGACAAGAACCACCCCGTCCGACGAGCTGAGCTATGCAACCACAAGCGTGCCACCTGGACACTAAAGCTACTCACTTAGCCTACTGCCTGCTGAAAGCATGCTGTACATGGAAAGGGTGGGAAATAGACAAAATTTAGGCTCGAGATTTCAGTTACACAGACTCAAAAACCTCCTGTGTGGAAGTAGCTTTAGAGCAGCTTTAAGAGCACCCAGTGTTTGCAGAGACGAACGCATTCAGTTTATAAAAACGTATTGTGCTTTTACATTACAAAAGGCCAAAACCGTTACATAGAGTGAATGTGAGTAATCCTCAATCGACGTGTATGTCTTTTGAATCGACACTATTGTGTGTTGTGACCCTCAGGTTGTTTATGTAATTGAGAGTGCACGAGTTATCATTTAAGGAAAACACACGAATTATTTATTATTAAATTGTTTATTGAACAGACTCAATCTTCAATCTTCATCGTTCTAAAGTACGTTTTAGACTGATTCTTTACTGACTCTCTACAAAAACTTCTGCTATCACAAGGTATGTGTTATCTTGATATCTGCTCATCTTGTTTACGATTGAATTCCCAAGCTCGCATTTTTGGCGGGATCGATTATCCCAAGCCTGGCTTCTGCGATCTACCAAAGTTGAGCTTTAATCAGCTGTGATGTGGAAGGTGGTTGTTGTCCAGGGACTTAGTGATGTGCACTTCGTGTACATGTAACTCACTTGCAATGGCTAGAGCAGCGAATAAATAATTATCATTTACTCCCTGGAAAGGACAATCATGACGGGAATTTCACTGTTTTACAGAAATACAAACGAATGCAGTTAGCATTAATGACTACGGCCGTTATTAAGGCTTGGCTAACTCCCCCCATGTTTTCCAACGCGAACCATCTTCCCTGCAGTCGTCATTAGGGAATTTTTGAACGATGTTTATTTTTATTTATTAAGTTCCTAGGGTAATTATGTGGATTATGTTTTTATATATGGATTTTCCCAAATCACCTGTTCTTGCGTTTATAACATTGACCTTCTTCCAGAGGGCACTTTTGAAATAATAAAACTAATTCTCCCCATGTAGGCAATTAGAAAATTACGCAGGAGCTGTTATTGCCCCAGGGGTTCTATTAATCTTTTAGCAGAAGCTTACGACAAGGGATCATAGCATTCAATTGAATGAATACACAGGCATGCAACAAGCTGTTCTGTTTATTTGGATTACACTTCGTTATCAGATTGTGCAAGTGATTTAATTTTCTGAATGCCACATGCGACGAAGAGTATTTTCTCAATGAGACTTCAGTTCCGTGCAGGCACAAACGTTCACATTTCTTGGGCGACGAGTCCGTTTAGATGAGAAAAATGGCTTCGGAAACGTAGACATTTTTGCAGTCATTTCTTTTCACAGAGGTCCTACTCTCTTTTATATGGACTCACAGATAAGAGTGTTGTCAGGACTGGGTGAAGAGCAACATTTGATGCAAGGTACCAAAAACAATGAATGTACCTAAATGTAAGGTTATATACGACCGGAAGTAGCCAGAGCGTCCCCAATTTCTTCTGGGAACATAAACATTCCAAATTCCAAAACCAACTAACTTTGAAGTACGTGGTAACTTTTTTTACTTGAGCTTTCACTTAAGTCAGAAAAAATTAACGACGGTGAGGAAAGCGGGTAATGGCCCACAGAGTGTGTTAGTTTTGCCCGATATCTTAAGTTTACCTACAAAGGCTACGTACCTCCATTATGGTTGGTCGTTAAATTTATGTTAAACCGCATCGAGTCCTTCATTCATTTCAAATTTTATTTTGACATTAAAGGACTATGTTCACACATTTGTTGTGTCTGCCAGCAAGAAGTGTCTAACATTAAGTAAGTTATACAGCTAGACTCCAAGATACACTTCTGTGACCATATTTTTGAATAAGTCCAATAAACAGTCGATTTTTGAGTTGCTTGTCACTGCAGTCGGTCATAGAACTGAGCCTTTATCAACCTTTACTGAAGAGCCGCAGTGCCGTCGCTCGTGGAATATGGTACTCATTTGCAAAGGGCTCCGAACGTGTCTCATTTAAACTGAAATGGCCAAAGGTTCGGTAAAGGCAGTAGCAGTAGGGACAAACAACCTGATGTAGACACAAACAGTGCTCTGACTATGAACTATAAATAGTTTCATTAACTTTTCCAAATCTTGACCTTCTATTACCAAGACATTTATTGCTGCTTTAAAGTTTTTCTCTGTGACTACACTGTATGTGGAAATCATCCGATTTTACAAGTTAAACTCACGGGACTAAAAGAATTCAGAAATATAGTTAAATTTGCAAGTGCCCGCAGATGGGTCGTGGAACTTACACACAAATGCAAGAACGATTGTAATTGAAGGACTTAGAAAATAATGGGTCTCGCAAAGTAAGAAAAATTTTACGAAACCTAACAAAACTTGATGAAGTGGATTAGTTGATTTTCCAGACCAACGAGTTAGTCCCCTGTGTCATTGATTGATAAAAAATTGCCATTTACCTTCCTTATTTGAATTCCAGGCGGTTTTCAATTCAATCCTAATCTTCAATGCAATGTTTGCCAAGACACTGCATCGTCCTTCTTGCGAGAGCTGGACGAACACAGTTCAGACGTCGAACAGATTCTATTGCTATGTACTCGCATTTATAAAAATAAATAGTCACATGTTACTGTGCCAAAATGTGTACTGTCTTAGTCACTTTATGTGACATTTAAGTGACTAATTGAATACGAATTTGTCATATTGACATGTGACACGTCTAAGAGAATGGTAAATAATACATCCCTTAGAGGGGCAGGGCCTAGCTTCTACTGCGTGTTGTGTGCGCTGTGGTTTTCTCACGAGTGGAAGCAACCTTCAGTTTTATTCACATCATAATCATTTTTACCTCACATCAAAATCTGTATTCTCAAAAGATCAAATCAAATTCTCTTCCCAAAAAAGTTCAACTTGTTGGCAACATATCCTGAAGATTTGTGTCATCGAGTGGGATCAATTTCAATTCGGTGGTTGCATTTGATAACTTACATAAATCTTGGACCCTATGTGGTTCAGAACTAGGATGTATTGGTGCGTGTATGTGATGGATTACATTTCAATAACATAAACATAATACATGATGTGTTAGCCGATTTAGCCTCGATGGTGATTGCTATCGTAGAATCCATGCAGCTCGTTGTTCGACGTCGTTGGAAAGTTCTGCTCGTTTAGCAGACTTAACGCGTTGAGGTAGTGTTGTCCGGAGATTGTGTTTCTCAGGTTCCTGATTTATTGGTTAGGATGGTTGTTGATGTTTAGTAGCTGCTGTCTGAACAGTGTCACCATGTACTGTTGGAGGTGTGCCTTTGACGGTCCCTGTCGAAGTTGAGTCCGGTATATATTCGCAGTATTTTACTTTCGAAAATTACGAGCTTCGTCATGCTGGTCTTAGAGAGGAAAACGCAAACGTTTCGTTTTCTTAAAAAAATGGATTTCTGAGTGGGATTGGAATTATTCTCCATTAAAGCTGTTAGTCACTAAAATGATTGATTTATTGATATTTTAACACTAACCGTGAATATATTACCCAACTTGTATTCCTATCAATACAAAATTTGGGTTAAAGGACAAATATTTACCCTACGTCTTTTGGCGTCACCCACATAAATGCAAGCGACAAATTCTCTCTCATTCTATCTCGCTTTCTCATGAAATGTGAGTACACACGATCGTTGAGCGAGTGACAAATGTCACATGAAGTTACTAAGAGAATACAAATCTCTCAAAGTGACGCATATTTTTGGGTGTCGTGATTAAGGGGGATTGAGAAGCCTTTTCTACACAATTATTACCTTTTAAGCATTGTCAGTGACTTGAAAGAGATGCGGCCGTTGTCGTACAGGGAATCAAACCAAGGCACCTGCACCGTGGTTAGGAGTCTACACACACACCCAAAACGCCACGGCAGCCACACTTGGACTTGGTAACTTTTACAAAAGAGCATATTGTTACAAATGATTTCTCATTTAACTTTCCAAACCCAAGGTTCTGGGCAAGGGTTCCTGTCGTTGGCCCAGTGTTCGGACTTAGACACTGCCTACCGGCTGTATTGTAGACTTAATCCTTTACTGTCATTCTTTTAAAGATTGACGGTGTATTTCCATAACAGATTCCATATAAGATTACCTCAACTCAGAGTTCTCAGCTGGAGACATATGAAATAAGCCCATCCACATGCGACTGGATGGAGCAGCTGGTTAAGCGCCTGCTCTTCATTAGACGGGTACCCCGTTCGAATCCCAGTGAAAGCAAGGTCAAAATGCTTCTATCGGGTTTTCATATCCGGTCCAGTCAACATTTGCCGTTGGGGCCAAATTAACGGCACTATCACTGGAATGGTGTATCTGTGGTAGTAGTCTGACCGGGGGTTGCTGTCTGCCAATACAGTGGACACAGTAATTGTGTCTGAGTGCTCCAATATGGTGTATAATAACCTCTGAAAAAAAAATACTCTCCTAGTATGTATTTAATTTGTCGCGCGTCTGACCGCGTTGTGGATTGGTGCGTCTACCCCTACGTACTTGAGCATACGCAGACCAGGTTCTATCCCCGGTACAATCACGGCCCCATTTCTTCGTCACTGACAATACTGAAAGAGTATAACTGTCTAGAAAACATCTTCTCAAATTGGATGTTCGTAGTCGGCACAACACTGTAGGTTCCTGCCACTCGTGAGAGAATAACAACACGAGTGTCTGCTGAGAAGCTAGGCCCTGGCCCTCTATGGGCTGTAGCGTAATCCCTATTGTTATATTAATTTTATAAGAGTATGTCGCTGGCGATAAGTGAACAAGTTTTGAAGTTAGCATATCTCACGGCACGGCACAGCCGCTTGTCTTTATCACAAATGCTCGTAGTTACATTATCCAAATATCGATTGGTCGATTACTTTGAGGTTGTTTAATGCTAGTCCTGCTTTGTTTATCGCAGCCACTTCAGTCTGAAAGATGCTACTTAACCTGTACACCCGCTTGGCTTTGACCCAATCAGTGTATAGGGCAAATCGATCCTCAGTCATTTAAGAAATTAATGCGGTTCGCCACTTCTCTATGCACTTTCGAGCGAAGGGTTTTCAACAGCAGCGCAGTACACAAATTGAATTTGTACGCCCATAATTTAATGAGTTAACGTCTGAAAACCACATAAAAAAGTAATTTATCAATTGAGTGACAATCTCATCATGAATCAAATCGAAATTCATTGCAACTGCTCACTTAATGTTCTGTAAATTATGAATTAGTTTCTTCAACTGTGGCTACCTCACTTCGTGGCTATCACGATTGATTCATAGAAATCGATTTATTTGCCACATAAAATATTTATAGATTTAAGTGGAGGCATAAATGGGAAGAATTGCGTTTAAATCCCGGTTGTGCGATAACAAATCGAATTCTATCATATGACGCTTAATGCCTCGTAAAGATAGTTAAAAGTTCTCTCGTGTGAAACCGATTTTGGAGTAACTCGACGCATTTTTCACACCCACTCAAATTCACTCATCTTATTCACAGGCAAGCACATTAATCACCATTCCTAGAACCTTTCTGTAAAAACGTTGTAAGTATTATTACATCATCAGAGCTGCTCTATAGAATCATAGAGAGAAGGGAACGCGGTAAGAAACATTTTATACCCACTTCCGTGAAATTTACTAACATGCTTTTGAGAAACTTTCTTCCGAGATAATATTAATGTCCAAGTTGCTGATTAAGTGTAGCGCAAATGAAACGCTTTGCAATGTGTATATGGTTTAAGTACGGCCGAGTTCATAAACGTCCTGCCGCAACAATGCGGCAGCCCTGCAAGATTTGCGTTCATAAATGTAAATAAACTGCAATGACTGTGCATGACAGCTGTCGGCAAATGCGTTCATAAAAGCAATGTGGCAGTCAAACTGCGATCAAATTGGCAGTGATTTTTGTTTTGTTGCAGGGAAACCGAAAAGTGGACTTTTTCATGCGAAAATGGTTCCTAAGAACATCATACGGAAATTCTCTTAATTTTTTTTAAAGAAATTACTGTTATTTGGAACATGTTTTGACTTCCAATTCTGTATAGTTAAAAGCCTTTTTCGTGTGGCCCGTTGGCCCTCTTACTGCGTATTTTGCTACGGTCTCATTATTAAATATTTTGGAAAGTTGGTCAGTTTATTATATTTCTTAAACATTAAACCTAGCATCATACTCTTCTTAGACATGATGTAGCCTTTTATTTTATCAATACAAATGTCAACCAAACACTTTTTTAATTCGCCCACTTAGGTTGCATTTATGAATACTTTTTTGACAATGCTGACCTGCTGCAAACTTGCGGCAGTATTCGTGTTCATAAGTGTGTTGAGAGAATATTGTGTGCAGTGCAGGGGCAACAGTGTTGCAATTATGAACTCGACCTACATCGTCTTAATTTTGACATTTATTTATTATACAATATCATCAATAAGATATTAACATATTTTATAGACAATCGAAAAAAAAAAATTAATGACAACAAATTTAAATTTTAACTAAAATAATTTTGTCAAATTAATGCAAAATTACAGTAATTCATTTTTAATGAGTTCCTGGTATAATGAAAATTAAAATCAAAATCTTTAGAGACACGATTAATTTCACGGCTCATTGGGAGCGTGATTATATCCGTGTTCCTCTCCCACAAACAAAATTGTCGAGACCTTAGGCTACGACAAGGAGCATATAAGTTTATTAAAGACAATACAAATTAACAATTAATATGACGAGACAAAATAACACTTATAAACAAGGGACGGGATCCCAATAAGCTGACATCCAGTGGAAAACGTAGGCATTTCAATGTTCCAACCAAGTTGGAATTACGTTAATTCAAAAATAAATTCTTTGGGCTTGCCCAAGGTGATGGAATTCGGTAACGTAACTTCAACAAACATGGATGCAACCTCTGACCTATTTAATAACTTTTTTGAGTCGGTCTATAATGGGTCTCCGGTCCAGACAACAATGAACCATTACTCTAATATACCCGAGGTTCTGGATATAGGTGTATTGGAATTTACGGATCAGGATGTAATAAATGATTTAACAAATCTTAAAGTAAATCACTGCCCAGGCCCCGATGGGGTTCCGGCTGGAATTTTAAGAAAAAGTTGGAATTCGCTTTAGAAGTATTCTTTTCTGACGCCTATATATCGACCAATATCAAAGCTTTCATCGATTCCAAAGCTATTTGAAAGTATTGTAAAAGAAAAATTGTATTTCATGGTAAAAGAAATTATTTCTAATAACCAGCATGGCTTTATGCAGGCAGGTCATGTACAACTAATTTATCATTATTTTCAAATTACATTTATACAAATTTAGAAAATCAATTACAAGTTGATGTACTTTACACCGATTTCTCGAAAGCCTTCGATAAAGTACATCACACTTTGCTTTTAAACAAGCTAACGTCTTTGGGATTTCTTTCGTCAATGTTAGAGTGGTTTTCCAATTACTTAAAGGACAGGAAGCAATTGGTAAAGATCGATAATTTTAGATCGCGAGTAATAAAAGTAACATCGGGCGTCCCACAAGGTAGGGATGTGGGGCCATTACTGTTTCTTTTGTTCATAAATGATGTTCACGAAATTTTTAAATATTGTAAAACTGTAACATTCGCAGACGGCTTTAAATTGTTTTTATCTATAAATAGTTTAACTGATTGTAATAATTTCCAATTGGATATCGAGCTGAATATTCAAAATGTAATATATTTACTGCATATCGAATTACATCGCCGATTGTCTATGATTATTTCATAAATGATCATAGACTTAGTCGCCTAGAAGAGGTTAAAATTCTGGGTGTTATTTTTGATACTAAACTAAATTTTGCAATATATTACGATTATACAATTGCGAAGTCTAATGCTATGTTAGGTTTTCTGAAAAGAAACAGTAAAGATTTTCGGGATATAATTAGTCCATCTATTGTTCTTTAGTCAGACCGTATTTAGAATATTCTTCCAACATTTGGGAGTCCCCGTATGATACACAAGAACTCAGATTCGAAAGAGTACAAAAAAGTTTCACGAGATATGCTGTCCGTAAATTATATTCCTTCGAAGAACTCCCTAAATATGATGATAGATGTAAAGTAATTGGCTTGCAAACCTTAAGTTTCAGGCGTAAGGCAGCATCAGCCATGTTCATCCGCGACATTATTAATTGCCGTGTAAATTCACCAGATTTACTTTTCTCATGAATATATATGCTCCCCAAAGATCTCTTCGGGTGAGAAATTTACTATACGATAAGAGGCATAGAACCAACTATGGTTGTAACGAACCTATTACAAGGTGTATAAACACTTTTAATGAACTTTGCAACGAAATGGATTTTAGCTTGTCTCGATTGGAGTTTAAAAAATGTATCCACGCACTATCCTTTAATTAATATTGTTTATTTGATGTAATCTATGAGATGCAAAAACGGTAGATGATCCTTAGTCGCGCATCAAAAATCTGCTGTGTAAAGCGATACTGAGAGTTAACACTTAGGGAACGTAGTGTTTTGTGTGCTCTGTGATGGAAAAATAATAAAAACAAAAAGTTTCCGTACGATAAATCTTGTGAACTCTTTTTGAATAATTTCGATTCTATTAGAGTGATTGTTATAGTACGAGTTCCATATAACGCAGCAATAATCACGAATTGTACACCTTTAAGTTACAGCGACATCTATTTTTCGTATATATACCACCGCGTGATATAAAACTGTGTTTTAAAGCTATTGACCACTGATTTAAGTCTAAAACTTGAATCGGTTTAATTCAATTAGGTTTTTTTTTGTTTAGTTCCACTTCTGTATTCAGTGTGCGATATGTATGAGGTTTATTTGGCTCCTTTAGGATCGTAGTTTTGTTGACATTCAATTCAGGCACATTCTTGAGTGCTGTTCCAAAACTAGTTCAATTGTTTAATTACCCATTTGTGTAAGTGAAGTTAATCTTCCTATTGTCCCTATTGTTGAAACCATAAAGAGCCCTATAGTTGAGCCCAATCAGATACCCTTTGATCACCTGCCTTGGCTTGTATATCAGCCTTTTCACTGCCTTCATGGCTTTCATGTCCTGGCACCCAAATTAGTTTTGGTTTGATATATTCTGCCAGTGTTGAGACTCACCTCTTTTATTGCTGTCATTGCTTCCCCATAAGGTGTTATGAGCGTTAGCGCGGCATCCTGTTACCCACTAGCACAGAATTCTGCCAAGTCCTTTATAATTTTTGGTGGAGCTCGCGGGATGCAGTCTGAGGTAACTACTGCCTCTGTGTCTACCATGCATAGTAGTATGGACACCGTATGAATTCTGAAATAAGAAGGAATTTAATGTCATTGTTTAATATTATGCCAGCTCTCGGTATGTCTGCCGATTTGTTATTAATTTGTACTTACTGTTTTTGATATTTAGTCCTGCAATTTTATGATTAATAATCCAGGGTTCTTGGATCAACCCTAGATCAAAAGCTGTAGAAGATGAAAAATCCTCGAAATATCATCAAACCTAGATTAAAAGCACCCCCAGCATGTCTCTTGCACACCTCTGCTGATGTGGACTTTACATGCTGGAGGTTGGCTTGAAGGACCTTCATCATTCAATCAGCAGAGATAAGCAAGAAACATAGGTTAGGTTAGGTTAGGTTTGGTCACAGTGGTTGGCTGCGGAAGGCAGTCACACTTCGGCCAAAGTGGGCCCATTGTGATACCACGCGGATTGATGCCTCCTAACAATTAAAACCAGTTGGTGCTTGTGACAAAGCGATTTACCTGGCTGATACTGACGCTTTTTAGCTCATTGAGGTTATTGAGTAGGCTCCTAGGTTACACCTCTGTGACCTGGCAGCGAGCTACACGAGCAGATTATGTGATCTGTGGTTTCAACCTTCTCTTCATCCATGCAACTTCTGCAGAAGTCGTTGTAGGGGAACCCCTACACTACAACGGGCATGGGTGCGTCCTGAGTGAAGATCTGCTGAGTCTAAGCAGATAAGCATATAAATATAAGCATATTTCCTTTTTTTTAAAACAAGTGGTACCTTCTAGCCATTTACGATTAGTGATGTTGATTGTGTGTATTTTTAATAGATGCAGCTCACCATCAGCGATTGGCATGGAAGGTAGAACACCACCTATTGTTTGGGTGGAGGATGTCAGCTTTGCAAGTGTTCGGTATGTAACAGTGTCCGGGCACCCACATGAGGTGTATGTTAAAATAACTCAGCCATCTCGTAAAGAGACAGCCTGCAATTAAGGGATGTTTTCGAATTAAGCATGACATTGTCCAGGGACTTGATTGTGGGCTGGCGTCCGAACAGATTTTGTACAAGAGACATGCTGGAATTGCTTTAAATCTAGAGCTTTTTTGGACGCTCTAGCTACGTCGAGGGGTTCCAGGTCCTCATTATCCTTGTGATGCATTTTTCGGATTTGACCGAATTTGAAGTATATCTTCAATTCGCTTCTATCCTTTAATGTTTTGGGTATGGTCTGGTTTTGGGTCATTAGCGAACGTGCCTCTTGTTCAGTCTTTTTAGAGTTCGCAATGAGTCAGCTTTGATACCTTCGTTCTGTGTCTGCACAAGGTCGGGTATCTTTTCGGTGGTTATGCCGGCAGCATTTGGAGAGTAGCCAACAAAGGTACATGGTTGAGGAATGGATTATTCTGTAGCCCATAGCTCAGCTCCTTCGGGTTTTAGTCGAAGCATTTGAATTTTCCATTTGGTAAAGGACTTCATCAACAACAATCTTCGTTTTTATCAGATTTTTTAAACAATTCGAAAGTAGTCACAGCAATTTAGAGCCATTTCAAGAACTGATTTCTATCCAATCGGCTAAAACGATAAGTCGGGAGTGTGGTGAATTCTTGCAGCTCCACGGATATGTTCGTGAATGGTGTTGTTGTGGATAATTTAAATTATAAATTAGCTACTGAAAGCCAGAGCGAATCAGCCTTAGGCTTATCTCCAAACTAGGAAAATGGAAATATGTACTTTGCTGTTGGGGGAGACACATATGACACATAGTGCCTGGATTTCCACTAAAATCTTCTCTTCTTATTCATTACTTGCCGTGACATAAAATGGCTCAACAATTTGTTCATTCGTAGTCGAAAACCAGCGACCACAAATTTGCAATTGCTAACAAAGTCGTGTCAAGTCGACAAGTGTCGACTGCCATCGATATGCTTAAGAATTAATAGTCGACAGTCGACAACGAGTGATTATCAGTCTATAGTCGACACTTGCATGCGGGGCCTAATATGCATGGAGCTACAGCCCGTAGAGGGCCAGGGTTTAGTTTCTCAGCAACCACTCGTGTTGTGCTTGTCATTGTTTTTTCACGAGTGGAAGGGACCTTCAGTTTTATGCAGCCAATTCGACAAGTTTTTTTTTTCTAGACAGCAATATTCTTTGAGCATTGTCAGTGACTCGACAGAGGTGGGGCAGTGGACATTATTTTTGCTCCTACCAGGGTCGACGCACCAGCCCACAACGCCACCCTGGATATAATTCGGCCACATTCTGGGATGATACGCGAATGTATATACTCCTCAGGTTTAATTTGATATCTCACTTGCATTTGACTCAATTCGAAAATGGACTCTAAAAATACAAGGAAAATGTTCACCCGTAAGAGAAATGCTTGCTTTTAATCGAGCAACGAATTAATAATTGATGGCAGCAGCATTGAGTGGACATCACAAGTCAAAGTATTTTGGATGAGATCAATGTGCCATACTTAACCCGTCCAATTTTGTCAACACAACACGATCAGGCTTCGTCCCACGCATTGTCCTTGCAGAGTTGAAATTTACGATTTTATCAACAATTGGAAAGAATTCTAATAATACTTTCGATCTGCAAATGCTTAAATGACTGAAATGAATTCGAACAAAAACTTCCCGACAAAACTTCCCGTTTCAGACGGTTCGGCGTTGAAAGGTAGTTTAAGCAATGAGCAAGTATGTAGTTCTGTTCAAGAAATTAATTGTAGAAAACAAAGAAAACATTTTATCAATTGACTTCACTCGACTTCTCGAGCCGAGCATGCAAATGTTAGAAAAGTCCCCCAATAACTGCAGCCGATGAAAAGTCCCCACACTCTTCCGCTAATTGAATTAAACAAGTTGCATGATGTGTCTAGTACGCACATCTAAACCATCAGGCACGTGACTGATATGTAATACTTTTAATTATGACATCGACTAAACAACTTCAATGCCCCTAGCCGCTAACAAGCAGTTCCAAGTGGTTCACACGCGACAGTGCATGTATTCTCGCCCCCAAGAGACTTCATGGGGAAGTGTTCAATGGACCGCCGCATTGGAAGTGCTCAATGTCAAGGACTTCAATTATTTGCATTGTTTTTCAAATGAATGCGGACTTGCAAACAGACGAGAGATGGTGGCATTTTTTCTTTCTCTTCTATTTTTGATTGTACTTGAAGACAAAATGACACATATTCGAGGCAATGACCTACAATTTTCAGAGAAATGAGCTTTGCGTGTGTGGAAATCAATTCAGTAAAACACGACGCTATATTCTCCCTCTGACCGCCTCTCTACATCTGGTCTTGCAACTATTTTTAGACGCACCATTAAATGGAGGTTAATGTTCATTTGCAATCAACGCCGGATTATTAAAAAGAGGATACATGCTTTAAAGTTCTTTGGCGTTTCAAATTACGCCAATTTGTGGTTTATCGTCGTTTGAAGTCCACAAAGCAAACTAGCTTGTCGAGTTTAGGCATTCACATCACGCAGAACTCCGCTGTCGTTTCCTTCTCTGCTCGAAGTGAGCAACAGCTTTTTGTCATAATTTTGTCTACGAGGTGAAGAGTGAGTGTGTCGTTCCGATGACGAGTGTTTGTTTTCCGTATGAGTTTATGATTAATTATTAGATATCGAATAATTGTGATCATTTGATAGCCATTTCGACGTCATCTTATGTTACGAACGGAATACACAATTCATCGTGGTTAACATTAACTGAACAGCATATAGTACGCTGATTTCATATCGTTGTTGAATTGTCAAAACTTCGTCAACAGGCTGAAGCCAATCTAGGTGTCAGTACATGCCGACCGTGAAGGTAACGTAAAATAGGCTGACAAGAACAAGGCAAGGCAGGCTTTCATTGGGCCCTCCCCTCTTATAATATACAAATGCAGCAACCAAAACTACAATCCCAAACCAGACCTAATGCTAACAGGTCACGGAGCATGTAACTACCACCTACACAAAATGGGCCTCATCAGTACAGACCTCTGAAAGCATTGTAGATGGGCGAAAGTGTCAATGGAACACCTATTAATCGAATGTCCAAGCCTTGCCAGAGAATGATTTAAAATCATAAGTAGAACATTCGTTCGGAGGGAGGTGCTTTCAATCCCATCTAGGAAAGTTCTACAATTTCTGAAGGCAGCACTTTAAGTACTAATATATTGTCCTCATGAGACACCCAAAATTCTCAATCACACTTTCATTCAAATGCGATCTGCTTCGCTTTCCTGCCTCCACTCTATTTTGTCTTCACAATGTGATGTGGCGCCCACTTGTTTACTGCATATTGTCGACATTTCCGAACGAACTACTATCCAGCGTTATGGCCCAATCACGGTGGACCTGGGCCTCAGCCAACAACTCGTGCTAGCACGATCTCTGGCTATCCGCCTCCAGTTAGACGCACCAAGCTGTTTGTGGTTCTGTTTGTGTCTGCTGTTTTGTGTTTTCTGGTGCGTATAGTATGTCCTGACTAGCGTTGTAAGACGTCCCGGTTTTCCCAGGTTTTAGACATAAAATACACTGTCCCGTTGGGATACCTTAATTCGATGTAAATACATCATTAATATTTGAAAAAATAACTTCTTCATTTTGGCTTGGCTTTAACGTATTTTATTTGAAATTTAATCGAACAAGCCTTTTTCTCTGAACGTCATTACTTCTGCCTGACAGCTGTCATAATATAGTAAAAGAGTTCATACAAAAAGCAACAGGATAGCTGATCGTATTTTTCATCTGCAAATTTGTTAAAACTAAAATAATTTTTCTTAAAAAATTAAGTTTTTTATTTGTCCTGGGTAAAAATTTAAAATACCGGTATTTTTCCACATTATTGCGATTAGTCCCGCAGTGCTTCGAACAAAATTTAACAACCCTAGTCCTGTCCCACAGGTTCGGACGGATACACTGCGACTATTATATCCACTTCACTCAGTTTCGTTAAGTTTCGTTCATTTAAGTGGGAGCGAAATCAGGAGCTTTCTACGTACGCAAGTGGTTGTTGGTGTTGACATTGTGTGCAACAGAAGCAATTACGAGCATTTTGAAATTTGGTTGTCGATTCGGTTCTCACACCAGGTTGAATGCAAGGACAATGGAGGATAGAAATATCCGACTTCGGCCGTTTTTACCCCTTGTCCATGTCGGCATTGAGCCGAAAAGAATAAGAGTGCAGTTGAATTCTCTTTGCATTTCACACATACTCTTACAAAAATCCCGGCTGCACCACTCATCCCAACATAGGGAGGTAGAAGTTGGATATCTCTATCCTTCATTATCTCTGGTTGAATGTACGTAAGTGTTATATGGCTGGGCCCTTACTATAATTTGAACTCGAGCCTACTAAGTGACGAGATAGTTAATCTGACATTCACGGTGACGCCTAAAAAATTGCGAAGCAAACAAAGTGCTGTCAATAAAACAAAAACTCGCATCGCAAAACTTTTCAGGCCACTATCGTCCAGCCGATCCAACTGAATGATGTCATCGATGATTTCCTACAATCGTCTCCTCTATTCTTTCACAAAGGGCGCCCCGAAATGCATACACCATTTGAATTTTGCGTCATTTCTGAGGTGGAGTGCTGCCAACATTTAAATATACACAATGACAGGGTGTTTAAAAATGGAGTGCTGTACGAACAGTCAACCGATTATCATTGTTGAGCAATATTTTAAAATCAACACTCAAAATTATGAACATTTTACAATTGCAATGTTTGAGCGGAATAGCAATTAAACGACGCAAACTGTGAATGGATTAATTGGAAATTCTAGAAATCAGTGGACTGTCCTGTCGTTCGACATGCCATTCATCAAAGCACCGTTTGACAGATTTCAGTGAGCCGTGGGCGCGTTCGACATATGTGTCAGCAACGATTGACTCAACATATCTCATTAGAGTGCGTGCCTATAAATTGCACGACGGCTTTATTGTGCATACACCAATTCTGACGCCAGCCAGTCTTTTGAATTGACGAATTTCGGTTGTGTAATCTTCTGTGGGATTTCCTGCCAGCTGACTGAAACAAAACTTTGACCGTGAATTTTGTTGATCAAAGAACTAATTTTATCACCGCCAACGCAACAAGAATTTTTATATTTACCAACAATAAATTTTAGCATGAATATGCTATCAATGAACGTAAAACAAGTTCAAAGTCTCCCTTTAATGAATGGTCAAAGAAAATAGATAAATAAATATAGGGTTAATTTCACATTCTCTGAAAGATAATTTTAACGATCATACACAAATAAACACCGACGGAGAAATTATATTGCTCAAATAGTGATAACTTATGTCTGACGTATAAAGATACAAACATATGCCGACCATAGCGTCATTGTGAATGCCATAGTCCGCCGATTGATGTACCCACTTTTAAAGACCCTCGCTTGGCTGAAGGCGTGTAACATCTAGGCATCCGCTTACCGTATCGTAATTTGGCATGTGACCGTCGGCTTAAAATTGTATTGTATTTCCTCTAGTAAAAACCTCGTCTAATCTTCTGCTCAGAGACGTTTAGATCTGTTCTTTTGCTATCTTGCATAAACATTTACTTTGACAGTCAGTTGACAGTGTTTACATGCTACTTATGATCATTGTGAACATTTGGTTCTCCTTGGAAGGGTTGATTACATTCTCAATTGGTTCCGTCTGCAGGGAGGGATGTCCAAGACAGTGTTGTAGAAACTGAATTTTCCTTTCCAATGACTTAAGTCATTGGTGTCATCAAGTGAACTTAATCAACTGCCATGCACTTTAAACATTACTTTTGACTAAAAACTTTTGAGTAAACTAATTTGACTTCATGGTACATCGTTGCTCTCAGTAATTACATTTGGATTCTCCGAACTAAACTTGAATAAATTATGTAACATGTTCTCAAAGTTGTTCAACACTTGTCGGCACACTTTTATTTTCTTCTCTTCTTTATACACTTCTGTCTTCAATAAACTTGAACTGTTATGTAACACAACTTTGGATGCAAACTAAAGCACACAATGCAAGTAGATTAAAATAAGTGAACCGTTGGAAGCCCAAAAATTGCCTAGCACTTTTATGTAGTATGCAGTGTTCAAGCAACTTCATTGGGTACTGAAATTACGACATGAAGTTGTACTAATTCCTTGGAGTTATGTGACGGCTCTAAAGTGTAAACTGTTTACTTGCGTAATAGTGGGAGTAGCAGCAATGGTACATTTTGAGGCCGTGAAAGAGTTTGTCTATCTCAGATCAAACGTGAACGCCACAAACGAAATCCTAGTAGAATCGCTCTTGGCATGCCTTCGCATCGATGTGCCTTCGGTCTGTTAGCACAGCTGGGCCCAAAACTTCTGACTCGATGAACGAACATCGTCCTCAACAAAACTCATAATTTGCCAGTCCAGCTATATGGATCCGAAATAGGGCGTACCTGATGCTTGGTGCCTTAACAACAATATACGTCGGATGTATGATCCTGTCTGTGAGGAAGGTGAATGAAGGAGAAACTCTAGGAGTTGTACCAGGAATTTGATGTAGAAAATCTTTCGACTGCACTGGCTCGGCCACTTCGAGCACATGGGGAACATGGCGGACGCAAGACAGCTTGGTCTTGACGACTACAAACAGCGGGCCCAGGACCATCACCAATGGAAGGCAGCTTTTGTTTAGACTCGATCTTCCACAAGTCGCTGTGATAAATAAAAGAGTGATGTAATATAAGTCTAAACTACTCTCATTTAAAACTAAACATTCATTCTGTTCAGGAGATTCGTATTTTTGAGGCGAGTCATTTCTAAAGGTGCAACCTGACAGTGGAATTATTAATATAATTTACTGCTTCAAGTTTTCGTGTGAATATGGTTGCCATACGTAATCTTTTTGAAAGGCATGTTCTCTTTTTAGCATCGGCGCGTAACGTGCTACAACGTTTTAAAAAATTGTCCTCTTTTTTCCACTTTCGAACTATGAATTCAAAATAAAAACAGAGTCAGTACAAATGTGATAGGAAACATTAAACGAAACAGATCTTATTTTGACTTCCATGTGCCAACCAGAAATTAAGTATTATAGAGATAGACAACTTCTACCTCTATTGCCCCTTAAAATATTTGACAACCATTCTTTATATTGCTTTCTAATGCCAAATTTACCAATCAGAGAACGGCATTCACTTTATTTCGTGTACAACTGTCAAAATTTCATGAATAAGTGTCAAAAAGCTTCACAAATACTTCGATGGGATGTCATCTCTATAAGACTTAATTTCTGGTGTCAACCCCCTAAATGTTAAACTGCTTTTTTGTTTGAGTTCATGAACCTAGATTGGGTTTTCATTTGGTCCTCTTGTTTAAAGTAGATGAGGTCCCCCAAAGTCCGGGATTTTAAAACTTAGGCATCATTGTAACCCTGCGTTTGAAGCCGAAAAGAGAAAAAGTTGGGGTTCAAGGTAGCGCACACAAGTGGAGAAGGAGCTCTCACAAACAAAAATGAGAAGGGGAATGGTAACAATGATTTGGTACAGCCCAAGTTGAAGTTGGTATTAGCAAAAATGGCAGAAATGTCACTTTTGTGGAATGACTACAATTCTTACGTCTGCTACTCATTGTGATAGTCAAAGTAGTATGCGTAAGAAAATGTAGTAGACGTAGAAAAAATGTCAAAATGTAGTTGAAATGTCAATTCAACGTCAGTTCAAGCATGTACGTGAAAAGTCTGAAAAAATTCTAGAAACACTGTAAAATCCACACGTAACAATTGTAGATAATAAATGAAACAAATCGGACGTGTAGTTAATCGAATAACTGCGCGTAATTATTCGAGTAGATTACCTCATGTCATCTGATCTGCCGTCTCTGGGTATGAGTAAAATTAACTACATCCCCACTCGTGTTCCTCTCACGAATGAGAGTGCAATTGTACAACCGAACAGCAAATTTTGTGAGCATTTGTGTGATTCTAAGGAGGTGAAGTCGTGAGTTGGGAAATTCATTACACTGACTTGGAGAGGGGGCCAGAGAGAACAGGAAACGTTGTTTAAATTTGAATGTGTCCAAAAGTCAAGTTTTTGTCTGCATGTATGACACAGTAGGCGTTGAAGATCAAAGCATGCTTTTGTCAAGCCGGTGGAGATATAAGATTGAGGAAAATTAATGAGAGTGCGGCAACTGGAACGTTATTCCAGCATTATCAGTCATCTGCTGTGATAGCTAAATATTTCCTAGAATCTGAATCGACAGAGTATAGCCTATTAAGGGTAATTTTGTGCACTTATAGTTAAACACTTCAACTTCTGGAATTGCTTTCATTCACGCAAATTTTATGGTTTCAACTTTCAATTTGCAACTCGTGACATTATCAACTCTTCATTTTCTCAATTTATGGAAACAGCAGAAGTTAAAGGAGGAAGTCAGGGATATTTCCTCTCTCTTTTCTTCCATTGTTGTAGTTGCCTGCTGATGAGATGGGATGATTGTGATTTCAAGAAAACGGTCTCCCAAAGCAGGTGAAAATAATGGTGCTCGAACTAATACAAGTTTCATTACAGTGAAAAGAGAGAAAAGATACTGACCCTTTCGATTTGATTAGACAACTTGGAGAACTTGACTTGGATTCTAATTGTCGGACTACGAGGTAAAATAGTGCAAACAATCAATTTTCAACAAAATCAATTTGTGTCCCCAATTCCCTTAAATAACTAATTCGGATGCAGCACCTACCAATGGGTGAGGAGCTACCTGTGTACATTGATTAGCAAATGTTTGGGATGGGAAGAGCATTCCATTGCCATTACCATTCAATTTAAGGGTGAACGGTTAAGCAGTCCTTAAGTCCAAAGAAAGCAGGATTGATGATTAGTCTTAAGGAATGCAATCGACTAACTTTCGTTAAAACGGTGATAAAACACAATATGTCGTTGTTCAAGCGTGTCGAATGGCTTCGGGAATTTGCTGTCTCATATGCGTTTAACCGCACTCTTGTGAATTATGTCTAGTACTTGCTGCATTTGATAAAACCCAGACATTTCGCCTTGAATACGCTGTCAATCAAAATGATTGTCTTATTGGTCTTATTGTACATAAACTGATGGACCAAGGTGTTCGAGTGTTGCATCCACCACAGATCCCTGATTTTATTTCCTATTGTACACTTGTGGGATATATTTAGCCTTATCATGAATTTCGCCAGAAATATCTTCCTTTTTTCTGTTCGCCTTAAAAAAGTGTAATGTTCAAACAACAAATCCGGGTGAAAACAAATGTCAAACCAAGCTAAAAGGTTCCCCAGCTTTTTTCAGCCGAGCATGTGGCGAGTCGTCATGAATCCACGAATAAACACAAAATAAAAAAAAAATAGCCAACGGCTAATTTGGAGACAATCCCAAGTACCCATCTCAACAACAGTTCCGCGACCAACCGCAAGCGCCTATCAAACATATGGACGAGCCATAAGAGCCGCCGACAACAGAGAACATCTGCAGAAATATGATTATTGTGGACGTTGTCAACTGCTTCAATGGGGCGTAGCACAATTCTCTAGCACTCAACAAGCATCTCCACCTGCTTTCTAGAACACCATTTGTTCTTTCAATTATGTTACGGCAACGAGAGTTAATCTCATTAAATTCTTCTTCAATGGCTCAGTCAACAGTCAACTTTTCCAATACTTCGGTAAGTATTGCACTGAAAGAGGATTGTGCCACACCAACGTCGTGATCCTTTCCTACTCCTTTCTGGTATCCACCTTCTGCAAAAAACAAAAAAAAAAACACAAGCAAGCGTCGAGTTTCAACTGGGTTTGCTGGGACCGAAAAGTTCACGTTCGAAATCTGATGAATTTATTAATTTATTTTAACAAACGCTAAACATTTTTGTTTGCATGCAACAGTTCACGCACCACCAAAGACTTAGAATAATATCTTAAATGTCTTCGAAACACTTGCACTTCGTTGGTTTCTTCTTCCTTAGATAAAATCCTCATGGCATGCATTTTAACCAGAAATGAAGTATGATAGAGATGACCAACTTCTACCTCTCTTTCCCCTTAACATTTTTGACAACCATTTTTTATATTGTTTTATACAACAAATTGACCAATCAGAGAACGTCATTTACGTTATTTCGTGAATAACTGTCAAAAATCCATCAATAACCGTCAAAATTCTCATGATTATCCGTCAAATTCGTCGGTGGACTAGGGGTCAATCAGCTGTGAAGTTGGGTATCTCTATCATACTTCATTTCTGTTATAGAGATGCAAATCTGCAAAACTGACATGTTGACAGTTATTCATGAATTTGTTTAGATCAACAGACCGGCCTAACGTAAATGCCGGTCTGTGATTGATTTAATAATTTTTAAAAATAGTAGTCAAAGAAACCACAGTAAAATAAGCAGCAAATGGCCATGTTTTTAATAATCAAATTAATAAAAATAATTGGAATCTCCAAATTATTGGAAAGAATTGGTATTTCCACCATTTTTGCATAAAAAAGTCCACTTTTCGTGTTCCCTGCAATCCTACAACAAAACAATAATCTATGCCAATTTGATAGCAGTTTGACTGTCACATTGTTTTTATGAATGCAGTTGCCGACTGCTCTCATGCACAGTCACTGCAGTTTATTTACATTTATGAACGCAAATCTTGCACGGCTGCCGCAGTGTGACGCTTGTGAACTCGGCCATACACTGACAGGAATATGCACAATCTGCCATTTTTATAAGAATGAATTATAATAAGAACTTATTTTATTCAATGTTTCCTTTCTGCTCTCTTAAGTTTTAGCATTTCTCAAGCCTGACGAATTCAACGAATTTTACGACTTTTAACTAAACTGCATTTTTTTTTTAGAGTGAACGGCCCCTTGGAATTCTGCTCAGTGAAGCGGGCAAGGGTTTGCTAGTATCATGTTGAAAATGCTAAGTACAATCTAGATTAAAAATTGTATATACACGAAGAAAACTCTGGAAATTTAGAGCAAATCAGCGTATATCGTTGTTTGTTGTTTATCCCGGAAGTGTATAAATGCGTTCTTTCTGCTCGGGAATCACATATGATTTAACACGCCTGCATGCCATGCTTCAAATAACACGGTATAAATCCGTAAGATGACAGAAGCAGCGTGACAGTTAATTTGTTGTTTGCCTTACCGCGTTTACAGTAAGAGGAAATGTGTCATTCCATGAACATATCTCGCACAGACCACAAATTATTTTCTATGAAGCGTACATACCTTGACAGATATGGTTTAACTCGAGTTATGACATTAATATCTTTGTATGAGCTGTCAGTTTAAGTATTTTTTCGTAATGGATGTAGGAGGAATGTTAAGAGGAACTCAATTGGAAAACGTTATTCAGTCTTGCTAGCCACCGGACATTTGAGTCTTGGAGGTTCTGAATCTGAGCTTAAGCTGTATTCCTTCATCGCTTGTGTCTGGGATCACTTGTATTTATTCCGATTAAACCTTTAAGCAGTAAACTGGACAGGATCGACCACATTACGCAGATATACTTCTATAGAAAGCACTCCTGTTTGTGCTCAGCAGAAAGACTCCTCCTTTGTACAATACCGATGATTGTAGCATTTTTTTGAAACCGGAGCTTGCCGGACCTTAGCCTCAAACAACAAGAATCTGCAACTCGGATGATCTCCTCTGGATCGATGACTCCAGTGTCGCACGTCAAAGTTGCTAGAGGTCCTTCTCTACCTGGGTGTGCCACCTTAAATGTGGGCGTCCTCTGTTGCGTTGTTTCTCATTTTCGAAGATTCTTCAGCCCGGTGCTGAGTTGTCCATACACACTACATGGCCAGGCGTTGGATCTGTGGCTTACTAGGTTTCTGGTGCTGTGCAGTACAAGTACTGTTCGTGGTTGAATCTTGTCTTCCAAAACCGTCATAACAAACAAGACCAAAGATCGCACGCTTAACGTTTCCCTCGAAGAGGCCAAGGACCTTCTGTTCATGAGCAGGAGCTGCATAGGCCAGGGCTGTGTTGATCAAGGTCTTCTATAAAACCAGCCTTGTCCTTCGAGAGAATGCTCTCTTACTCAATTATCTCTAGAGCCCACAGAAACAGCGTTTGACAAGTAATACACTGCGTTTGATCTCTGTACTGACCTTTGGTCGCACTATTTACTGCTGAACCGACGTAGACGAAATCCTTAACTACCTCAAAGATATAGCTGCTCATTGTGACGCTCTGTCCAAGACGTCGTTGTGTGTCCGTTCTTAAGGACACCATTGCTGGCAGAGAAACGGTTAACATGGAAGCGGTTAAAATGGGTCTAAATGAGGCTATCGGTGCAAAAGTAGCGTAACCCACAGAGACAACGTCACTAGAGAGCTCTGGGGGCCTCAAAAATTGTTATTTTGGTGATTTTCGGGTTTTGTGGGTTACGCCACATTGGCGCCGTTAGCCTCATTTAGGACCATTTGAACCGCTTCCGTCTCGCTGCCAGCCATCACCTCATTGACGTCTTGCTATGTTCTGCCAATTATGTCAACAGTTGTACGGTCTTCTTCATCGTGCCTCAAGTGTTGGCGTGTGAATCTTGCACGATATTTTCCAGGATGATGTTGAAGAAGTCACAAGACAGCGCGTCGCATTGTCTAAATCTTTTTTTGACACTGAAGGTGAGTTCTTTACCGATCGTGATGGAGCAGCGAGAATTCCCCATAGTCATTCTGGACAACGAGATTGACAGGAGTGTCAAGACTTGGCATGGCGTTATATAGCTCGTCAAGGCAGCCTATATGCGGCCTTGAAGTCGACGAATATGTGCTGGGTGTCGATTTGAATTTTTTGGGTCCTTTCCAGGATTTGCCGTGGTGTGGATGGTCGATGGTGGACTTCCCTGGTTTGAAACCACTCTGAAATTGACCACTCAGCCGGTAGAAAAAATTGTGTACGCGATGTGAAGGAGTCTTAACCCTCTGTAGATGGCGCCGTCAAAGGGGTCTCCTTCCTTGTGGTTCGGATACTCTGTTCATAAGAAAGGAGGCGTTGGTTGGTGACGTGCGTTTCTTTCTTGACTTTTCAAAGCGAGCTGGGTGTACGCATATAAAGTGCATCGGTTGGGCCCCTACTGTTGAGCCAACAGCCTAACCCTTAGTTTGTAAGTCTAGTTGTAATACCAGTTGTAAAAAGAATTCAGTTCAAATACATTTTTAAATCGCTTTCTTTGTTGAATTAGCGAGTCTTGACCTGGGCCTAGCTTCTACAGCAACCACTTGTGTTGTGCGATTGGATTGGACTTGCAGTTTTCTGTCGACTCCGAACGGCTACATTTGACATTCTTTTTCTAGACAATAATTAAGCACTCTCAACGACTCGATTCAGGGAAAACCCCAACCCATCAGGCAGGAACCCGAAACCGCCTACGTTAATGTTTGGTCTCAAATTCAATTAATAACTTCTATTAGTTCTGAGTCCAGACACATCAGTAAATAAACACGTGTTTGCCGCCATTCGCACAAGTTTCGCGTTCTCTTGCGTCCCATGCCGCATTAGTCAGCAGTTTTAATGTGTTACGTTTAGACAAAATTTAACAAAAAAAAAATCAAAACACTACACAAACTCAATCAAGTCAAATGCCTTGTGTTAACTTGTCATCAACAATAGCGACTATGAATAAGCACCTAATGCCGGCGAACCAGCACAATTAAATGATTAGCACCTTATCTAGTCACCCCTTGAGTATCTATCAAGCTACATAGATATCAGAGGTAAACAAACCATGGCCCGTCACCAACGAGGCCTTGACGTATCAAATGTTCACTCGGGTATAAACAAACTTTTGCTGGTTTATTTGATCGAAACTCTCGAAAGGGAGCATCCATAGCAACAGCGATTGAACACAAAACATAAAAAGAAACTATCCGCGTGACGAATAAGACAAAATTCATAATCGAATACGAGGTCATGAACAGTGCTTGCTGGCTACGAGAACTTTTTGCCAAATGCCTGTTAACTTTTTGTTCAGAGAAATGATGTGTTTCTGGCAAATTGCCGCTGCAGAAAATAAAAGTTCGCACTCGGGTTGGCTTTGAGAATCCGCTTCTTTGTTTTAAACAAAATAAATGAAAGTAATTTGCTGAGAAGCGTATTACGTAAACTGTTTATGTGGCTACCGTGAAATGCTTGCATAGACATCAGCCAAGACAGATGTTGCGACATATTAAAATGAAAGGCAGACCATCGCTCAGATGCAACCGAACACGAAGGGTAATTAGATGTGGAATATAATTGCACCAAACTTGGCTGATGTCTATTTTCAGTTTGTTGTTTAGAGGCGTGGTCAATTTATTTGAATTGAAATCATAAATATGAATTTGTCTCGAGGTGCAATCGAGGTGAATGTCGTTGTAGTTGTTGTGTGTCCTGAGTCGTTGTAATAATTCAAATTGCAGATGGTTCGAGCGACTTTTGCGACGTTGCCGTGTGGATCCATGGATGAACTCGGAATCAATACAAATTTTGTTTTCATAGTCGACGTTTAACGATAAATTCCACTTAAGTAGTGCTTTACATTAAGTCACCGACTGCCATGGCTTTTTTATAATTTGCGAGCGCACAAGGGGTTACTAATAGGCTTAAGTGTCCGGGGTCAAGACACCGCACGGGCTAAAGGTATAGAGGGAGAATGAGAGAGGAGGTACCAGTGTTCATTGGTCTTAAATATCTGCGGATCGTAGTCTGTGGGAAGTATTAGGCTGGGAAGAGCATTCCAAATTCGTGTGGTGCGGCTGAAGAACGAGTCTCTAATTTTAACTGAGCGTCCATGAGTAGGTACCTTTACGCCTGATTCCTGGCGAGACGGGTGTTGCGCATTCCAAAAGTAGGATTGAGGGTAAACTGATTCCTGGTGAGACTGGTATTGCGGGTGAATAAATGGGGAGGAGGAATGCAGTTGGTTAGCTGTTAAAATAGCGATAAAATACGAAGAAAGAAGAGACGCTACGTCGATGTTCGAGCGAGTCTAATGACAATATTGTTGCCTCCTATAAGTCTTATCGCTCGCTTTTGAATTCTATCTGGGGTACGGTGGTCTTGGGGGCACCAGGCCAGATATGGGCGGATAAATCAGAGGGTGTGAAATATTTCTTGCAAGCCTTAACATTTCGCAGCATTTTTGGCGACCTCAAATATTTGATCGTTCCAACTAAGTGCTGTGTTGATACACAAACCAAGGATAGAAAGTTTTCCGGTTCCATTGACACAGACGCCATTCATGGTTAAAGGCTGACTATCAAGGGGTCGCCTGAGTGACAGCAGGCAGCAGGCAGCATTTAACTTTTGAAGCATTAAATTCCACTCTGTTCGTCTTCCCCGAGTTAATTATGCTGTCAAGATCGGAATGTACATACACTGCCGTTCCACTTCTACGACCGTAGAACGGGGTCGTGAGTCTTGGAGGGAATATGAAAAGCTGAGGCGAAAAAGAGGATTTTTTGGATTTTGAAGTAGTAGACAAGACATCATTTATAAAAATGAGAAAGAGTTTCGGAGGCAGATCGGGCCTTGGGGAAGATCAGCATCAGACTTAAACCCATCCAAAGCTACTTGCAACGGTTCGAAAGGTAATTTCTAATCCATAGAAGAGATTCATCGATACCATAGGCACGCACTTTCGACAAGAGAGCATAATGCCAAACTCTCCGTCAAATGGCTTAGAAATAATTTAAAAATAACGATCTTGCTTTCGCCTGCATTGCGCAAAGATTGGGTTCCACTTTTCGGTGAGATAATCTACGCGATCACCAGTGGACCTGTTGCTGCGGAAACCGTACAGCCGGTCATTGAGAATCTTCCGCCATTCAAGATATTTCATGCTGACAATTTATCAGCGTTTCCATGACCTTAGAGAGAAGAGACGGTATGAGGTGGGTGACGAAGATTCGCCCTTTTTAGGGACTGGCTGGACAAAGTGCGGAAGTGTCAATCCAGAGAGTACATACCAGAAATGAAGTATTATAGAGATGCCCAACTTCACAGCTGATCGACCCCTAGTCCATCGACGAATTTCAGAGGCTTTTTGGCAGTTAGTCATGAATTTTTGACAGTTATTCACGAAATAACGTAAATGCCGTTCTCTGATCCGATCTCTGGTCAGTTTCGCTTAAGAAAACGATATGAAAACAAGGTTGTCAAACATTTTAAGGGGCACGAGAGGTAGAAGTTGCGTATCTCTGTCATACTTCAAAAATATTCAAATAATATTAGTCTTTAAAAAAAAAAAGACAACAAAAACCAAAAGAAGTTTCCAACAAAAAGATTGCGTGCAGCTGAAAATATATGCAAGGCACGTTAATTTAAGTCGATAAAATATGACTACATCTTATTTCTTTTGGTGTTTCTTCTAGTTTAGTCTGATATATCCCCTCATCCTCATGGCCATCTTTAACCGGTTTTGTATGGGTGCTACCAATTTGTCAGTGCAGGAAATGCTTATATTAGTCCGCTCAAATAATAAAGCTTCTTTTAACATTAGTAGTCAACATTAGTTAACAACAGTATTCAATTCTACTTTGGATTCCATTCTAAAGTGCGATTTTTTAAAAGCTATAGGAACGTTTTTCAAAAAGAGAAAAAAACATAAAATTCAGAAAAATGCATGAAATCTTCATTTGAATCGATAGTACGGTCCACACAATTTAATGTTTGAAGATTATTTCATGCAAATGTTGACCTTGACTGCGCCTCAAATGGTCCATCCGCTTAGTCCATTTTTGGCATACTCTTTCCAACATTTCGGCCGGTATCTCACGAATAAATGCTTCAATGTTGTCTTCCAATGCGTCAATTGAAGCGGGCTTGTCTGTATAGACATGAGCTTTAACATAGCCCCACAAAAAATAGGCTCTCGCACGATCTAGGCGGCCAATTGACCAGTCCCGAACGTGAAATAAAATGTTCACCGAACTCTCCTCTCAATAAGTCCATTGTTTCGCGTGCTGTGTGGCATGTGGCACCGTCTTGTTGAAACCACATGTCATGCAAGTCAAGGTCTTGCATTTTGGGCAGAAAAAGTTGGATATCATCTCACGGTAGCGCTCACCATTCACAGTTACGTTACGATTCGCATCATCTTTGAAGAAGTACGGTCCAATGATGTCACCGGCCCATAAACCGCACCAAACTGTGACTTTTTCTGGATGCATTGGTAGCTCTTGCAATGCTTCTGGCTGATATTCACTCCAAAATCGACAATTCTGCTTATTTACGTACCCATTGAGCCAAAAATGAGTTTCGTCTAAACTGATCATAAAATGGAAGAATCGTGCGATGAACTTTCTTAACAGAGCACGCATTTTGATAATTCAATAATTTGCAAGCGTTGTTCGTTTGTAAGACGATTCATGGTTAAATTATAGACCAAACTGAAGATGTTTGACAGTGAAACAAAACACGAAAAGTGTTGCCAAATAGATGATAGCTAAACAATCACCCTTTACTTTGAAATGGAACTATCTATGAAAATAGAATCGGATGCCGATAATGCCTAATTTCTTTTTTCAAAAAATGTTCTTTTTTCGAACGAGTCTCGAGCTGTTTCACAAGTCAAATTCAATTTACGGAAAAACAAAAATAGTGAAAAGAATAACTACAAAAATGTTTCTTTTCCTCTCTTCAGTTGGGTGCAGCTGTATTTTTCATAAATGGTTCACAATGACACTCTTAAGTATTGACTGTGAAAACGAAATCATGAGTGAAATTTATGCTCGATCCTACACTTAGCTAAACCAGCAGATACGCGTGCACTGTGAAATAGGCTATAAGTGTTAAAAGCTCTTACTTCTAAAGACTTACGTCAGTCAGTCACAATCGGATGGACTTTATCTGTAAGGTTTTTTCTTTCTAGCATGCCATCAACGAGCTGACCGTTAGTTAATTCTGTCCATCATTTATGAAGCGGTTTAGAAGTTGTTGGTGAGTAGACAGGTGTGTACACACAAAAATAGGGATCATATCGGCTCGCCGATAGAGGCCAATGTGCGTTTAAGGCCCGCCAGCACAGTGGGACCTATTTCCATTGAATTGCAGCCTGTATACACATGCTTTTCAACTTAGTTTTACACAGATCTTCCTTCTACTTCCTTGCAACTTCTACCGTAATGTGATATCGCATGCATACCTATCATAATGTACGTCAGCGACAGAGCCCTCCGTTTCATCACCTAGTTACTTGTACACCAACTCGCGTCGCCGCGCATAAGGATTTGTAAATGTATAATGTAACAAGTTGCGATATCAGCTGGTAATTTATCGGTCACTTGGCTTGACAGAGGCATGGACCTGTGCATCCAGAGCAAAGTTGTTTGCTCTCAACTTAGCGAGGTGCCAGCAACGACCCCTGTAAATGCACAGGTCAAGTTGACATACAGCCTCCTCCTGGCGCCCTCCTTAGCCATAGCCTTTACACTTCAAACTCCGATCGAGTCTCCCTAAACCTCTCATAGAGTGTAATCCGACGAACAATGCAACCGTTGTCAAAACCCCATCAATGATGGTGCCTTTGATGTGTTGGGTTTTTAACGAGTGCAAGTAGGCGCATTCGGCATGAATCTTGAGAAGGTAGTGCCAGCACAAGAGGCACGATCATCCAAACGTCCGCACAATTGCTAGCATACGCTGACGTGATTGGTCGAACGCTGCGAACCGTCAATGAAGCCATTTCTGGCATTGAAACGGAGGCGGCTAAAATGGGTTTAGCTGCGAACGAGGACAAAACGATGAATATGCTATTATCGAGAAAGCACGCACAACATCGACGCCTCGGCAAGGGCGCCACTATATGCAGCTATAACTTCGAGTCAGTGAAGGACTTCGTCTATCTTGAGTAAGCAGCAAACAGTACGAACACCATCAGTACGGAGATTAAATGCAGAATAACTCTCGCAGTTTCTTTGGGCTCAAGAGTACAAACTATCCAGGACTATGTCGCGGAAGCGTGGACAATCAGAAAAGCAGAGAAGAAGCCCTTGGTCTTTTCGGGAGAAAAGTTCTGCGTTAAATCTTTGGGCATGTTTACGTTGAGGGTTTTTGGAGAAGAAAATTCAACCAGGAACTGTGCTGAGACTTAACCACTCGTCTACGGATTCCACGCCGAGAATGGATAGGTTATGTAGATCGCTCCAGACCTAAGAGTCTTCGACTCCGAACTAGTGGGACAATGCAAGAGGACGCCACGAAAGCAATGGCGCGCACTATTGGAGAAGGACCACAACCAACTTGGCGTGCGAAATTTAAGACAGCTAAGGATCATGTCAGCTCGGGACGCTTGTTGGTTGAGGCCCAAGTCCACCCTGGACTGTAGCGCCATTAGATACACTAAATGATTTATTGGCAGTGTTACGGCCCACTGAAGGCTCGTCTGAGGATGACAAGGAAACTCTGCAGTGGACTATTTGCAGTCTCCAGGAGATATTGTCATCGCACTGGGGACTTGAGTGCTGAGGTAAGCAGCGACAATAAAGGGCTCAAACATGTTGTTATAGTAAAACATGGGCTGGGTAACTGCTTTGACAATGGCAAGATGCTCGTAGATTTCTATCCAGCATGTTTGAGCGCTGCGACCTGCCACAAAGTCAGTTGGGTTTTTAATGACACGCAAGCAACCTCCAACTAAACTGACCACTTCGCCAAGAGCAAGTGCTTCGTTGTGACAGCAGAACCGTTTACAGGCTCACTCGAGTCCAGACTGGTGGTCGCAGCTCTAATCATCACCCAGTGATCCAGAACGGTTATGTGTTTAGCTCGGATGAGGTCCAGACCAAAATGTGGACATTTTGCTACGTTTCTGTACCGTGGTTGACAGTTGGGGAGAGTTGAGGCTCATAGTCTGGCTATGTTTTGCGGTGGCGCGTTCGGGTAGTTGATGCCCTGCAGCCCACAAGGAGAGAATGATTTATTGTGAGGGTCCTTCAGGACTGTCACCATTTCCGGTTGAAAGACGAGCGGTGTTCGATGCCTCTTCTCCAAAGCTTGTACTAATTTTTGGGCTGCGATTGTACAAGTTGAATTTCCTCCGATTTTTTTACTCCATCTTCTCAGGTATTTGATTCGAACATAAGTCGTCGTGGTCATAAATGGATTATCTAATCGTCTCGAAACCAGGAGGAAGCGAGTAATGCTACCATCCCAGCGACCGAACCCGCGAGCTTTGATCAATTTACTCCGCACCTAAGCGTATGCCAACTAAATGAGAACCTGCATAAAGCTACACACCTTAATGACTCATTTTGACATCTCTGTCAAACTCGTCAAGTTGTACAGGATGACGGTGAAGAGTCCCCGCTGTTCCGTCGATTTGGGTAACGAACTGAACGAGAATTTGAAAAATAGGTTTTAGGCAAGACGACTCTCACGTGCTCTCAAGTGCGTTCTTCAATATAATTTCCGAGAAAATTGTGCAAAACTCAGAGGCCAATTTTTAAAGTACGATTTGCAGAAGTCTGTCATATTATCGTGAGTCATCCCACATAGCTAGCCGTTAATGAGGCGACGGCTGGTGTTATGACGAGGCAACTGTGTATAATGGAGAGCAGGGAAAAACGCCGTTAGTACCGAGATATAACGCAGAACAACTCTTACCTTTGGCTGCTGAGTAATCGGGCTTTCTTTTGAATGACAAAACTAGGTCTAGACATGGATCTGCTTTGCTTTGCGGCGTAAAGGCGAACGAATAATTTCAAAACCGGATGCAGATATCCTCGGTCTCTTCGATAGTAAAAGGTCTATGGCGTGCTATCCTTGTGTTGATGGCAATTGAATGAGAAAACAACAAGCAGAATGATCTGTACAGCGATATGCGTCTATCCAAACGTTTACGACTCAGTCTCTTCGTCGGAAGTGTCTTCAAACTCGAGACTGTGGCATAAAGCAACAGAAGACAACGCTCGCTCTTAATGTGGCGCACGCCAGCGAAGAAGGATCTCAAACATCACTTGCTGTGCACTGCTGGAAATAGCTAAAAAAAGATCGCACTAGATTTTGTTGATTTAAGGCCCCGCCGCGCCGTCATTTGTAGCGCCACAAGAACAAGAAAATTGTTGCCTTCTGATGAATAAATAGTTACATACTCGTCAAAGGTTGTTTTTTTTTTCGGCCCACTTGCATAGTTTACCTCAGCAACTCAAGTGTGCATACGTTTGTTCTCTCTCATCAGCCCTCCTTTCCACTGATCACTTCTACAAACATCCACTCGACCCTTTCAAGCTCGTCTGTTTATCACTTTTGAAATAACTTAAAACAAATAAATATTAAATAAGCATTCTCGTTTCAGGGCTTAGCATTTTCATTGGAGGAGAGGCAAATTCTGGGAATCCATGGCCTGCAGCCGCCCCGGTTTAAGACCCAAGAGGAGCAGTTGGAACTGTGCAAAATGTCAATAGAGCGATACAAGATGGATATAAATAAGTTTTTATATTTGCAAGATCTTCAGGATCGCAATGAGCGTCTGTTCCATCGTCTGCTCAAAGAGAACATTGAATCGTTGATGCCAATCGTGTATACACCTACTGTGGGCTTAGCGTGTCAAGCGTTCGGCTTAATCTACAGACGACCGCGAGGCTTGTTCATTACAAGCAACGACAAGGGCTACATAGACGAAATCCTAAAGAACTGGTAACGTAAAAATGCACATCCATTGCGCTGCTTATTTATCACATTCTCGAACAGGCCGGAACCAAATGTGCGTGCGATCTGCGTAACGGACGGTGAACGTATCCTAGGACTTGGCGATTTGGGTGCTAATGGTATGGGAATACCAATTGGTAAACTCGCTCTGTACACTGCCTTGGGTGGCATTCCTCCGCATCAGTGCTTGCCAATTATGCTGGATGTTGGCACAAATAATCCGAAGTACCTGGAGGATCCGCTGTACGTTGGACTTCGTCAGCCACGTATCACTGGCGATGCCTACTTGGAGATAATCGACGAGTTCATGGAAGCCGTGGCCAAGCGATATGGACAGAACACACTCATTCAATTCGAGGATTTCGCCAATCACAATGCCTTCAGGCTGTTGGACAGATACAAGGATACGTACTGCACCTTCAATGATGACATTCAAGGCACCGCCGCAGTCGTTGTGGGTGGTTTCTACGCAGCAAAGCGAATCACTGGTAAAGCTATGTCCGATAACGTTTATCTCTTTGCTGGTGCTGGTGAAGCTGCTGTCGGTATAGCCGATCTTACCGTCGTGGCTATGATGGCCGAGGGACTGTCGCAGAAGGTAAGCTTTCAATTTACAAACTCCTTGTCGCATTGATTCATGGTGGCGTTCGATCCAAAGGAAGCTGCAGACAGAATTTGGATGGCCGACATAAAAGGACTTCTAACAACTTCTCGACCAAAGGAGGAACTAGAAGGCTCCAAAGCTAGGTATGCAAAGGATGTCCCACCTGAAAGTCAACTCCTGAATATCATCAAATCAATCAAACCATCAGTGAGTGCTCTAGCAAAATTCATTCCCAAAGAACAGACGTAACGTGAGCTTGTACAATTTCAGGTTCTGGTTGGCGCATCGGCAGCTGCGAAACTCTTCAACCGAGAGATTCTTCAAGAAATGGCTGTGCACAATGAACGGCCAGTCGTGTTTGCCTTATCAAATCCAACATCCAAAGCCGAGTGCACGAATCAGGAAGCCTTCGATGCAACCGAGGTATTACATCCGTTCTATTGAAAGACATCCATTAACTTGCGTATGCGTTCTCCTTAGGGAAGAGTTGTGTTCTCCTCTGGCTCACCATTTCCACCGGTGCAGTATAACGGGAAGACGTACAAGACTGGGCAGGGCAACAATGCGTACATTTTCCCTGGCATCGCCCTCGGCGTGATTGCGACTGGATCGCATCATATATCGCAAGACATGTTCCTCATAGCTGCCCAAGAATTGGCTAAATGTGTTGATCAAGCCGATCTGGAAACCGGTTCATTATATCCACCTCTGAGCTCCATTCAAGAAGTGTCATTGCGAATTGCAATTGGGGTCACTGAAAATGCATATGCTAAAGGTGAGCAGATCCGTTCAATTTTGCGTATACTTTCGCTGACCCTGGTTTTGTAGGTCTTGCCGCAACATATCCTGAACCGAACTCAAAACGTGAATGGCTTGAAAGCCAACTATACAGCCCAGACTACTGTGATTCTCTGCCAATGACATGGCCATGGCCCGACCCACCTAAAATAAAGACAAGGGAAATGGAACCCTTAATATTGGAAAAGAAATGATCTGTTAAAATGGCGCCGACAATAAACTGCTAGCGAGAGGCCAACTTATACTTATTTATTTTTTTTTTTTTTATTTATTTACCACACGTTTAGTGTAAACTAAGATTTACTTTATTTACAAGGAAGGCGGGGCTTTGACTGTCTGAAGCTAGCTAGAAGAGACGAAAATGGAACGAAATTGGAAACGATAAGAATAAGAATCAGTATTTAGCAAATTCATCATGTCACGAGGCAGGCACTTCGAGCAAGAGAGTAGTGTGGTGTTATGCGACTAGTAGTGGTGGCATTGTTTAACAGGAACTAAAATTAATAATTACAAAGTGTGATATGTTTGTCGCGGTAGGTTGAATCAAAGCAAACAACAACAAAATAACGTTAAACAGAGCAAATGTTTATTAATTTACTTGACGAACAACAGAAATGCATTGTTTCCCATTTTCACGTGTATCAAAGGTCTATTCATCATGTTTCCCAGAGTTTGAAATTGTTTACTCATGTTGAGAATGTACTACATCAATTGTAATTGTCCGGTCACACACATGAACAAGCGCTTTGTGTTTACAAGGCAACAAGCATACATATATACATACATACATATAACTTAAAAACTGTTTGTCGAAATAAATAAATAAAAACTGTTGAAAATTAAACACTCGAGTTTTGCGCAAAACCGCCGTAAATTACTTCTGCTGGTACGAGGAGCATGTGGGTGTTGATTTTTTCCTTCCTCGTTGTTGTTTGTTGTTTTCTTTTCTGCAGCAACAAGTGTGCGCCTTGTCGGTGGTTTATATGGATCCGCTGGCAATGGGGTAGAGCGAGTTGTGCAAGCACACTGAGGTCACCTAAGCTGTGGGTATCTGGGTTAATTGGGTTCTTTCTTTGTGGGATTGGCTGAAGGATACGCAAAAGGTGAATGGGGCATTGATGGCAATCGCACACAAGAGACCGTTTTCGGATTGCTTTTGTTCCAAAACAAACTCTTTCGTACGATTTTTTTGAATACTCAAAAAGCCCTGGGAATAGGTCCTTGCCCGAGTTTTTGTGTTAAGTTGAATTCTTTTTAGAGATTTGGTGAAATGACAGAGCACCTGTTGTTAAGGAATTCAGTTCCAATTCTTTCACTTGCGGGATGGCTATCGTTTGATACCATTTTGTCTGTTGCGGTTCTTAATCGCAGTTCACATCAATTTTGTCAGGAGGAATGTAAGCTGTTTATCTTGGCTGATATTTTATGTGGGTACACCAAATACAAAGTTTTCTAGGATTGTTGGAGGATTTTAAATTTTTGCGAAACTTGGCCTAAGGCCAACATATGAGTTCAAAAACACATTGCCATCATCCACCATCGGTACTTACGTCTTTAACAAAACAGACTATATTTTTAGTAATACTTTCGTGGCGAGCTATCACGGTACGGGAAGTTTGTCCATATTCCTTTGCATGACGACAGCAATCTTGCCCCACTTGACAACCCCCAATGACAAACAATTTTTGACAGAAGTTTGAGAGAACTCAAGTTGTCACATGTCAGGATACTACATACCTCATTTCTGACATATTGGCAATCAGAGATGATGGAGGAAGAGATGGGCCACTTCTACGTTTGTTGCCCTTCAGGTTCATCTGACAGCGCTTTTTATAACCTTTTCGCAGACAGGGGATCCTACACATCATTTCTGGTGAATAGCTTACTGACTTGAGAATATTATAAGATTTGTATGAGTCAAGGAGTAAAACAAAATCTGGATGTGGGATACCTAGTCGGTTTACTCAGTGTCGCTTCTACTTTCATTCACCTTTTAGGCATCTACTGTAAAAGAATAAGCTCTTTTTTGACTCCGCACCAGTGGGAAAACACAATAGAAGACGCCGAAGAGTGCACACAAATTGAGAAAAGCATCTCAACCAACTTTGCGTGCGAAATTGGGGGTAGCTGCTTGAAGACCGTGTCCGATGGAGACGCTTGTTGGCTGAGGCCCAGGTCTACTCGGGACTGTAGCGCCATGAGAAGAGTAAGAAGAGTATGCACAAACGTGGCCATCTCAAATTTTCCAACATCACAAAGAAATGTCGCTTTAAATTATATTTTGTTGCGATATGGTATCCCATGTATTAGACATCATATGTCTATTTTATCGATCATATTGAATTGTGGGGAATTATTCATAGTTATATCGTACATCTGCAGGGAAAAACGCCGCCCCGCTTTAACCCTTTAACTAATTCCATAAATATACATGTATTTGGGTGCATCACTTGAGTCTCAGTCACTCTACCCCCACTCTACGGCTTTGGGCATTGAGAAGAAGATTCCATTGCACTACATGTGTGTCTAAACACTTCTCCCTGTTTGCTCGCTTATTGGATCCCCTGCTGGAACGGAATCAAGAGGATGAATTTCATTAGGATCAAAAATGTGTTGGTGACAGCATGTGGACGAGAATCACCTAAAGGATGAATATTGAATCACAAAAAATTCAGGATCAACAGTTTACACATATTGAATACGGTAAGAAAATCGATTGACAATGTCCAACATATTTTGGTTGATTTCACCAGTCAGGTGAATGCAGTCAAAATGATGTCAGATGTCCCCCATGTGCTCAGATCACAATTGTTGTATCACATTAAGTGAAAGTCTCCTCTATTACTTGATTGGCGTAACTGCCTTTGCGGATTGGACCCGCCTGTCGGGACTCATGTCGCTAAGAGAACGTGGTTGAATGCTCTCCTCCAGATGTCCTATACCCAAACAGTACCAAAGATCGCACACAAAACTATTTTCCAGGAACTTGTTCATCCACTTTTTAAACTCCCCATGACTTTGCGTTATAAAGCAGAACTGTGCAATGTATTGTATAAACTCTGTTCAATCCTGCAAGGGTTCCATTATCCAATTGCCACTTGAGCCCATAAAAACAGCGGTTGGCAACCGAATGGAGATAGTCTCAGGCTACCTCAACCGGATATCTACCGATTGTAGTCCCATTATCCAAGCCGCCGAAGCTCTGTTATCATTTCTTGAAAACACAATATCAGCTTACTCGCCCCGAGGCCCATTTTATCTGCTTCTGTCTCACTCGGACTTCTGCAAGATTGTGCTTCCAGCGTTGTCTTGTTCGTTTCTGCGATTTCTGAAAGTGAACATACATGCGGAACTGAAAAGAATACCTGCTGTCAAGTATCCCACAAAGAGTTTATGTTGCTTTTCAAAATCTGACTCGCTAACACATTTCAAATTTAACTTATATTTGCCACCTTAATGGCAAACCACGCTTGAACTTGAACAAACTGAAAGGACACAGCATGAATTGCAATAAAAAACACTGAACTCACTTTTCACTTATAATATAATAATTATATATATTTTCAACCCATATTAACAAAAAAAAAAAAAAACAATTGGCAAGTTTAACAAATTTGCAAACGTTGTTTGTAAGCGATCGTTTCGTAAAGCGATGTTTTAAGTAGTCCCCACGCAATGTCCCCCACTTTACAGAGCAGTCTCTACGTTCGATATGAATCACTGTTTATCCCAAACCCTCTTAGTCTTCTTAGTATATGAATATAACAATATGTATAAGTGATTCAACTTTCCGATCGCCCCCTAACTGCTCATGGACATCTTCTCTGCCTGATAAATGGGAGTGTACGCAGCACTATGTGGCATCGGGGATACAAACTGCAGAAACGTCTCGATGTATTTGGGTAAGTACACAACACTGGAGAATGTGAATAGTGCTAAAATCAGGATAACAAATCCATCTGAAAGTGAAGGCATTTCCATGAGTTCTTGAAAAACAATCCAGAGATATTAGTGCGTACTTATGAGTTTCTTCTCCCATGGCTCGAACATGTAGATGCACGTCACCATTTCATATTGCAGGTAGAGATTTAAAATGGATTTTTTTATGAATTGCAACATTTTGTGAAGTAACGTATGACTCGAATTAATAATAACAAATATCAGCTACTTCGGAATATTTTTATGCAAACTGATGCAAAAAATGAGAGAAACAAATGATAAGACGTCAAACACACTTGTAATTTTTTTGTTGTTTGTTTCTTGTCAAATAGAGTCTGTGAGGTTTGACATATGAGCTTTTGATGGGTTTATATGCTGAGTGTTTCTTAGTTGTGGATGGAAATAATAGAATTCAGCCAACTACTGCTGTGAACGGTTGGGTTTATATATAGTGTTGGAAATTATAGATTAAAATGTTTCTTTTTTGCCAGTTTTTTTTTTTTTTTTTGAATAATCTTATGAGTATTCTGAACTGAAGCCGCATACATTCTTTAGATTGGTAGAATAATTGGCCGTTGAATGGGTAGTTTGTATCAGTTTTATCGCCAGCAATTCTGGTGGAGACCTATGGCTGTACGTAGGTAGAGATGTGTGATTTATTGTTACAGCATCTTTTAGATCATCATTTTGTTGGAAGGTGAAATCGTGTAATGACTCATGAGTTAACTTTTCTCTCTTTGCCTGCTTGCTTCGACCAGCTTTATTTTTGTCTTATCAGCTTTCGTTATACGAAGCATCATCAAATCAACTGGATTTCTGCTATTGACGGATACCTGTGGGAGTGAAGTACAAGGCTACAAGGCAATACAAAGGATATGTACAAGGGGACAATCACCGTATCGTTGTATCCAACAGTACAGTGGCGGTCATATAAGAAGTACACACAAAGAGTATCAATAGTTTCAGTTGAGACCCGATCTAATTATCTTTGTTTTCATATTACATATTAAGCATATGACTGACTATGACGAAATATTTCTTACTTGGAAGTTTATCCGCTGTAGTCTCCCTGTTTTTCTGCAAAACGAAAAGCTTCTCGCACTACAATTTCGCGGTGTTCGAATTTGAATAAACTGCCGATGCCTGGTTGAATGTTTGATGCTGTAAATGCTGGTGTTAAGTCCTTAATTTCTCAAGCCATGCAATCAATGTATTATAGAAAAAATTGATTTTTATAGGCATATTGTATAAAACTAAATTAAGAGACAATGGTCATTAAGGCCTCCAAGAGAACACATTTCCCTTCCATAACCTAACCTAATGCTACGTTTCCACCGAAAGAAACCACGAGGTTGCATTAATTTTCTCCGAACCTGCATTTACGGGGTCTGGAAACCTCGCGGTTTCTGATAAAGCTAGTTAAATCCTCCTCGAGTTTATTCGTCCGTGAGAGGTTGTGAACCCGGATAAGCCTACAGCGTGAATTTCAGTTTATCTTGGTAATTACTTTCTCTTTTAGTCTGTTTATATTTTCTGGTTTTAAAGCGATTTAAAAATGTATTTGAAACGAATTCTTTTTAAAATTGATATTACAACTAGACTCACAAACTAAAGGTCAGAATGTTGGCTCAACAATAGGGGCCCAACTGATGGACTTTGTTTAATTTAATGTTGATTATTATTGTCGGTTCATTGTTTTTTTTATGTCCCACAATGGCTGGTGCTTGCATCGGGCTGTTCAAGTCCGTGTGTCCATGGTGGTCCCTTTGGAATGGGGTGGTAACGTGTTAACCGACTTAGCCTCGATGGTGATTGGTATCGCTGATCTGGTAGAATCCATGCAGCTCGTTGTTCGACGTCGTTGGAAAGTTCTGCTCGTTTAGGAGATTTAATGCGTTGAGGTAGCGTTATCCGTTGATTGTGTTTCTCAAGTTCCTGATTTCCTTGTTAGGATGGTTGTTGGTGTTTAGTAGCTGCTTTCTGAACAGTGTCACCATGTACTGTTGCAAGAGGATGATGCAGTCAGTATCTTTCGTATGCTGGTCTTAGAGATGGTGTGCGAGATTGGGAAGTCGTACGTTAAGATCGGCCGTACAAGCTGTTTGTATAGCAGCAGTTTTGACCTCTGGCTTAATCCATTTTGCTTGCGCATCAAGGGATAGATGCGATGGAAGCCTAGGTTGGCTTTCTTAAGGGTCAGTTTCGCAAGACTGTTGAACTTCAACTTGTCCGTGAAGTTAACGCCAAGATACTTGATCATTTCGTGTGTTAATATTTCTGTACCGTTAGGGAGCACGACTTTATGCTTCGACATTTGGATGCTGATCTGCATCCACCTCTGGATGGTGTCCTTAAGCACCTAAGTACCGATTTCCCAGCATCGATACGAAAACCCCATTTGGTAGTAGTCAAATTTGTTCGCTGTTTGGATTTCAACTCTTTGCGCGGCTATCTGCGGTGACGTCGAGCTGGCACAAGTCAGCTAGTCATCTGCAAACATATAGCATTTTACTGTGTCAGTTGGATGGGGTTGATCTGCCGTGTAGATGTTGCAAAGCCAGGGTCCCAGCTTTGATCCTTGTCCAACTCCGGCCTTGGTGCTCCACTCTGTTGACTTGCTGCCTTCAACTGAGACGTAGAATCTTCGGGAACGCAGAAAGCTATAAATTGTTCTGATGAGGTTGGCGGGGAATCCCATCTGGTTCAGCTTGTAGATGAGTCCCTCAATCCAGACCAGGCTACGAGGACCTCGTTATTGTTCAGCGCAGCCACAACATCGTGGTGGAATTTCATTAGAGGATGTAGCGTTGAATGTTTTTCAGGTGGCACTACCTGTTTAGGTGGCTCAAGAGCGACATCGGCCTGTATCTTGAAACACTGGCAGCGTTCCCCCTTTTTTGGTTTTGCGACAATTTTTGCTATTTTCCACTTCCTAGTAGCAATTGTTGATGTAATTGTTCACGATGATTGTGAGAAGTAGAAATTCGAAATATTGTCAGTCCCGGCTGCATTCCTCGTTGGACTGCGTTCAATAATTCCCATCTCATCCTTCCTGTCGGGTCATCCGCTGAGTCTGGTGCGGATGAAGTCTTAAGTGCATTGACGTAGCTGTTCACTTCTTTGACAAATTCCGGGTCATCTTGCGGTGGTGGTTGAAAGTTGCCTTCGAATAAGAGTGAAAGACTTCTGCTTTCTCCGCCGTCGTGTTTGAGTCTCCTCCGCTTGTTGTCAGTGTTTGTGGCAGCTTCTTCCTCTTACCGATGATTTGGTGAATTTGTCAGGTCCTAGCTGTATCTTGCGGAGCCTGTTCTCCAGCTGTATGTTGTTATGCGTTTGTACTGCGTTCCGAAACATGGTGTTTCTGGTTTTCTCACACTATTGTGTCTTGTCAAAAAACAGCTGTCCTGGCGGCCATTTAAAAATTGAGAGCGAGTGACATTTCTTTTGGCGGCACGCCTAAATTAAGCGCGAATGACTTGAGAATTGAGAGCGAAAGCACTTCAAGCTCGGTGGAAACGGCCTATTGAGGTTTCAGTAAAAGTTCACCCGGACGCCGCGGTAGCATAACCTAATGACAGCCCCATTTGGCGTATTCAACAACTTCCCCACAGTCCACTGGCCGCAGTCGCTGTGGAAAATGTTTGCACGGTGGAAATTGTTTGCACAAAAAAATAAATAAGTCCGAAAGCATTTCTCAATATAAAATTGCATCTGTATTTTCAGTTTAAAAAAATCTTACAATCTTCATTTGCTTATATTTTCTAAAACAGTTATTGACATTTATTGCATAAATTCACAACTTCCACATCGCGGTGACCTTACAAGTAATTCTCTTTACAATTTCTTAGTTTCCTAACCTACCTACGAACTGAGTATAGTCCTCTTCAAATAGAATCTATTTAAAATATAAAAAAAATAAAACTAAAAATATATATTAAAATACATGAATTATAAAGAAATCATCATCAGCCTTTGAATTTACAAGAGTTTAACACATCGTCTGACCCTGCGTCCAGGACAGATTTAAACACTTTAAACAAAAACGAGTTTCCTTGTATTCAACTAAATAAATAATTTATTTATATATAATATATGTATATGGAGAAAAAAAATTAAGTTAATTGCAAAGCACTACAGAGTAATCTATGAAGTTGTGTCTCTCCCATCGAGATATAATAAATGGAATTGCGTCAAACCTTGCTCGTTCGCCTTAAATTATCTATTCGTTTAAACTAACAGAAGAAAACTATATTTACACGTTGTTCGTATGTACACGGATAACATAACAAAATCGAAAATCTCTGAATGTTTGCGCTTCTTTATTCGAATGCTTGTCTTATTTACAATTAAGGATTTGTTTAATTGCTTTAGAGAGAAAAAAAAAAAGATTGCTTATGTTGCTTAGCGTAGACTTAAGTTATATTACGTTTACTTTTTTAATATCACACTCTTTAGGATTTGAAAACAATTAGTATTGCTGTAGCTTGAATACTGCGTGAATTGATTGATTTGATAACCCTCCTTTCCATTCTCCAGCTCCTGTTTTGTTTTTGCTTTAAGTAGACTCTGAAGTGTACATAGATGGCGCTTCTCACTGAACACTGACACTCCCCTCTTATTTGCGATGGTTTTTGTTTAAATGCTTTGTGCGAGGAACATCTTGGTGTACGGATAAGCAAACTAAATAACTTTCGTGCGTAACGTACGAGATCTGTTTGTTTTTGTTTAGAACAACCCCCTCTGGCGGAAGACAATCGGATACTTAGCTTACAATAAATATCTAACATTTACAACCAATAACAACCTATGGTTGGCCCAAGCGTGCGTGTCGCCGTTAGGCCGGGTACTACACGTGCACGGTTAGCACGTCCGGATCGTCGGTGCAGGGCGGGGCTGATTTGCAGTTGATTGAGCGTTTTCCGAAGTCCTTTCGCGGACTATCCAACGAGCCGACGGTGTTCTTCTTCATGTCGGAGTTTTGGGTTTTGTGCAGGAGGATCTGTGAGCTTCGCTTCTGCTGCATCGCTTTCGCAGAGGTATCCAGTTCCCGGTCAAAGTTTGACTCGCAGGGCGGATACAGCGGTTGGGAGCAGTGCAGGGAGCTGGGGCCAGCCGTGAGTGGCGGTATGCTGGATAGATCTGGCGCGGGGTTGAGACTCAGCTCCATGCCGTTGGCTCGCAGCGAGCTGGTGCTCCCTTTGAGTGGATTCGTGTAGCGTTTGAGGTTCTCCTCGTTTTGGAGGTTATTCGACTTTTCCTCTTCATGTCGCAGGGCGTCTAGGGACGGCGCCAAGTTGATGCCTGATGTTGTCCGAATGGCGGTCTTCTGCTTCCACATCATTCCCACGAAGATGGCGAAGCCAAAGAGGACGATGCCGACACCGCACAAGATTCCCACGAGTAGACCGGAACTGTTTTCGTTCTTGGCGATCGAGGCGGTCTCGACCTTTACCTCGAGGATCGAGACGAGGGGCGCCAAGCTGGGCTTGCCTACCTCGTGGTGAGTGTGGGCTATTCCGCTTTGACGCGAGAGCAGTTCTCCTAGGAGTTTGATCGCCAACGGCAACTGTGGATCGCCAATATTTGTCGAGGACTGCAAGAGATGAGATCAGACAAAGTAAAGGGGTTAGTTTTCTGCTTTTTTTTTAACCGGTCAGTCCTCTGTGTCTGTCAAGTCTGTCGCGTCTTTTCTTGTTCAGTCACTTGACAGATATGAAATAAAATTTGATTAAAAATTACTCACCACTGTCACCTCGATGGTGTCGTTTGTCGCCGTCTTCAAGTCGCAAAGCAGGATGAGCATACCTTCGCCAGCCGGTTCCTTCACCATTCGTCCGGCCAGCAGCGAGCGCATTGTCGAGCACATGCTCTCCACCGATGTGCCGGCGACAAGCCTTTCCAGTTCCACGAGAATCGTTAGCCGTGCGCAGTTCTCATTGAGCACCGCCTGATTGGGCCAACAGTCACTCTTTGCAGGCAGCTTAGGCGGAGCAACCCGTCGCGACGGCTCCAATGACCGACAGTCACCCCTGGTCAAGCACGGCGGAGCCAGGCATGATTCACTCAACGCAGGCACGCACACCTGATGACTCTGGCAAACTCTTGACAGATTTGACGTTTTCGACTCCTCGCCGAAGCAATTGGCCAGGCCGCACCACAGGTTCGTACATTTACGCTTCCCCTTGACGCAGGTGCACGCGTTGCACGATTCCTCCAGCTGATTGATGGTTGAATTGGAACTGTTTGTCAGCGAATTATACGGCGAAAAGGTTGTCATATTCAAACAAGCCGATTGTGGATCCAGGAGAGCTGCAATGAAACACCAGACAATGTTAGTTTTAATGAAGTTCCAGCCTGAGTGACAGTTCACTTACAGATCTCGCATCTGGAACCCGTCCTTCCGGGTGGACAGTTGCAGGTGTACTCGCCGATGCCATCGATGCAGGTTGCACCTCCCAGACACGGCTCCGGCGAACACTCGTTCACGTTTATCCTACAATCGGGACCGGAGAAGCCCTTCGCACACAAGCAGCGAAACCACCCCGATCCGGACTCGCAGGTGCCCCCGTTATGACAAGGCTGACCCTGGCACTGGTCGATTGCTTCGCTGCAGAATTGCCCACTCCAGCCAGGCGCACACCGGCACTGCGCCGTCCCACCGACGACGGCAGCTACACATGTTCCGCCGTTTTGGCACTGTCCAGCGTAGCACTGAGTCGCACGCTCCGAGCAACGTTTACCTGCAAATAATTTGTCCAGCGTTATGTTCAATTTTCCAACGACAAGTGACTACGAGAAACTAGTTGTTGCTTCTATTTCGCGGGCGGATTTGCCATCACATCAGCCCCCCGCTCACACACACACACCGCCGCCGTCGCGTCGCCGCCCCCAGCCGCGAAGGACGAGAGGGACGCGACGGACGACGGAGTTATAATCTCTGCACGGACACTGCGTGTTCCACACGGACACGGTATTAATTCCCTTTTACGTTCTACAAGTAGTCTGCCTGCCACAATCAGATAACGAATACTTCACACACGATTAGGAATTTTTAATTAAAATATTTTTTGCTGCTGCTGCTGCTGCTGCCGCTGTTGTTGTTGTTGTTTGTGCAGCAGCGGCCCAACTGGCTCACCGGAATAGCCCGCTAAAGAGAATCCGATAGCCCGGGCGCATATTCAACGTCTTCGTCCGGCGAAACAAGCAGAAACACCATCAACGGCGATGGCGACGACATGTGAACACGAGTATGAGCCTATTGCCCGATAGTCTGTGCCTTCCTTCGATCATTCGCCTCGTCCTCGTCTTCGGCGGTGGTGGTGGCGGCGCGGATCAACGTCGATTTGGTCGGAACAACCAAGCGATATCCCTCTGCGCAGGAATGCGGCACGGAACGAAAAATAACTCTCTTCTCTCGCTCGCTTCACACACCACCCAAAAGCGTGGCGTGTGTGTGTGTGATTGGGTGTGGGAGCGGATGGTGGGGGGTGAGAAGACGGGGGCAACGTTTCACTCAAAAGATGGGCGAGGTACTAATGAGGATGAGGCGCAAGGGATGCGAACGGAATCCGGCGCAGAGAGTCATCGATATAAATCCGAGATGAAACATTTAAGCATGCGAAGCAGTGGATGTGGATGCTGCTGGAAGCTGAATGGGCGGGGAGGGGGTGGCAGACTCCGTGGAAATCCTCCAGCTCCCCCCAGCCCCAGCCCGGCCGCAGCCACCCCACCAGCTGGGCAGCTCTGGCATCGCCTCACGAAAGAGATTGGATGCAAGACGAATGTTTATTGGGTTCCTCTTACCTGTCCAACCTGATATGCACTCGCATGTGAAATCACCTTCACCGTCCAGGCAGATTCCTCCGTTGCGGCAGGGATTCGGGGAGCATTCATTTAAATCTGCGGGAGAAATAAAATTGTGTGGTATTTTTAATTAGCTTTTTTGCGCTCTCCTGGTGGCTGATGTTCGGCGCGGGAAGCAGGCCCGACGAAGATGCGCATCCCATGGAGGATCTTTTTCGGTCTGCGCGCAGTCGTTCTGTTGTTGTTCTCCTTCGCCGTGGCGGCGATAATTTAATATCAGCGATCTCCAGCCCCCCCGCCACCACTGAAGTGCGGCCGGGGGATAATGCGTGCTGTCATCCCGCGTGTACCTGTGTGAGTCTGTGGCATCTCGGAGATTAGTTTATTAGCGGATTAATCAATAATAAATAATTTAACGTATCTTCCGCCGTGGATGCACTCTCCCAAGGTGCACCACGCAGCACGCACCGTCGACGATGGAGAACAACAACCGAGCAACAACCCCGCCCGTTCAACTGATAAATTCAAACAAGTGAAAGAGTGGATGATGATACTTACTGTGCTCACAGTAGGTTCCCGTACGTCCTGGATGACACTTGCAGTAGGTGCCAACGTCTCCGATTTCGCATTTTCCATGGCCACTGCACGGCGACGGGTACTGCGTTGAGTTAGTTATGGGCGGTGTGCAGCTATCTGTGAGGTGAAGAAAGGAACGAAGGAGCCAAATGAATGTGAATTCCAGTAAATTGAAGTGGATAAATTTAAATTGATGCCTCTGATCGCGCAGGCAATTGAAATTAGTTTCGTTCGATAATGAGGAGGATTCTGTCTGTGAGTGCGGTGTACAAACAGCTGGCAGCGCGGCTTAGATCTTTCGGCGATTGTCTGACTAACGAGAATCATTTTGTAATTATCCTCCTGTGGAGTGGAGTGGAGTGGAGTTCATTGTGGGCAAAAATTTCGAGACTTTTCGCGGAAAAAGAAACGAATCCTCGTGGGGAAAGGTGTGTGTTTCGACACGATTAATGAAGCGGCCAATTGAAGTCATACGTTTGTTGATGGATTTCGCAGAGACAGTCCTGTCAGGTGGAGTTGGTTCGAAGGGTGGTGTCTATGAACTGAGTGTGGTGAGGGGAGTGCCGAGTTTACTTGGAGAGAGATCGCAGAAAAAATGCGCTTATTTTCCAAAGGAATTGCTCATTCCTTTCGAATAAATGGTGTCTTTTCACATTTAAATTAAAAAAGAAAAAATATTCAAGTTACTGTGCGTGATATTGAATAGAGAAAAGAAGGCTTTGGGAATGCGACTTCAACTGTTCGCTGTGTTGATTAATAAAGGTTAAGTGTGCAAACTCATAGAATCCGTTGCGTGCGTTGCGTAATGTCAAACATTTGACAACTCATAAGCCTTAATGAGAGAAAGAGAGCGACAAGAATTGCGGCACACCACTGGAATGCATCACGAAAGGTGAAGTTGGTCAACTTGTTAAGGTTCCGTCACACGGAAAAGCATCCGTTCACGGTGACGTACTTGACGCAAGGGATGACACAATAAGTACCTACTTCAACGATTTCATTTGACAGTCTCAAGTTTCAATTGAAAATCCAAGATTCTATGTGCCGGAGCCTTAATGCCATTCACTGCGTCGCGCTATATTTTGACTTTTGTAAGAAAAATTAGAGTGGTCAGTGCAACGTGATCTCACGTAGGCGAAGCAAACTCTCACCAAATGTTGTTTCTGAACGTTGAAACAATTTTGGCACTTTTTGACATATCCCTGCGTTAAATTAAAAAGGCTTAAAAATGAAAAACTCTGGTGACTGTGACATATTTATGCGCAAAAGCAGATATTAGTAACCAGCACGAGTAGAAACGCTGCATTGTGCAACGGGTATAAGTTCATTCTTTGACAGTTCCTTTCCCGCGTAAATCTTCTAATTGTAATGGCGTTGGATGGATTTCGGACGCATACGGTTTTTCCACATTCTAAGCTCAACGCACGCAACGGTTTCTATGGATATGGCCCATCTCACGAGGTTGTCTCGAACAGATGATGTCGCGTGACCCTGTTCATGTTGATGATTTGACTTATTTTCTTTCCTCAATCATAAAGTTTGCTGTCAGATTTCGGACCCACTCTCGGACATCTTCCTAACAGCCGGAGAATCTTTCCCGTGGTCGACTGAACGATCAATGACTCAAATAATTACCCACGACTTGTGACTTGTTCTTGAAAATATCCCGCTTTTGGCTTGCTGACACACTAATCTATAACATGAAATATTCGACAGTAGCAGCCACAGATGCCATCTTTCGTTCATCGTCCACGATTGTAACAGCCATAGCTCTAGCATTGTAGACGTTTTTCCTATTCAATGTACGCACATGAAGTCATCTTTAATTTGGTGTGTTAGAACTTGACCTACTGCTAGGGGCTCAGAGGTAAAGATGAACTGTGTCACGTGAAGTCTTCTATTTCCAGATCACTTCGGCTACCAGCACACTTAAAGAAACCCTTAGATAGACAGATAATAGAGCGGGCAATCGCTGTACGTAGACTTCATAATTTGTCTGAGCCCCTAGTTCACTCACTCCACCACTAATGTTGTGCGTCGTATGTCGACTGTGCACATGTTTCCTGGGAGAAATAAATTTTAAGCTTAACATCTTTTCTCGCAGGTAGGCGACTGCTTGGCAGACCCAGGGCGAGATGGTTGGATCAAGTCCAAAGCCTGGTTACGCTTGGGCATAACTCCTGATGAGTTAGAGTCGATGGCGGAGGATCGAGTTGCCTGGAGATCTCTCTTGCGTGGCTTACCCCCGCGACCCCTTTAGTGGAGCATGTGGGTGAGAAGATGATGATGACTGTGAAGGTTACCTAAACTTCCACTAACTCTTACACCTATTGCAGTCGATTTGTCATAAAACAGTAAGACAATCGAAAACTAATCCCTCTGGTCGTATAAAATGGCGCCCGAATATAAGCGAACGCTATAGTTTGAGTATTGCTTTCGTCGTATTAGAATCCATTACATATGTTGCATTACGCCTGAAAGTAGACAATGCCCTTCTATGAGAAAACGACTTGAATGGAGCTGCTACGCGTTATAGAGAACATACATTTGTCGACCATTAGTTTGTTCATTAGGACACGACAGGATGGCGCAGTTGGTTAAGTGCCTGCCCTTGGTTAGTGGGGTCTCCGGTTCGAATCCCAGTGAAAGCAAAGTTAACACGCTTTTATCTGGTTTACAAATCTGGTCCAGTCACCAATTTGGGATCAAATTAAGGGCGCTACTACTGGAGTGATCAATCGGTGGTGATTGTGGTAGTGCTGTTTAAACAACAAAAGTTTCCATTTCCGATAGTATCGATGGTTTTGGACAAAAAGACAAAAATTGATAGTTTTGTACAAAGGTTAACTGTTTGAAAAAAGCTTGGTAAATGTCGAATCGTCCACGTTCTTATCATGTATTGAGTTTTGTCCATCACTAAATTTCAAACTGCGCAAGAGTGTCAATAATAGCCTAGTCAATTTTAATAATTGTACAACATTGCATCGACTGTATATCAGCTGTTACTTGCGCATAAAAGCACAAGGGATTACAAGAGTTCCCAGGCTTGTAAACATATCAAGTGAATGTGAATGCACGGAATGTAATTTTCTTATCAAAGAATCAGTACCACCTTCAAAACCGTCCTATTTGGCTATTCAACTTGTCGTTCAAGCGAAGTCCTTAAATCATACATGATGAGTAGTTCGAATCGAATGGACATCAAAACAAATGCATAAAATAGTTTGAACATAAAGCCTACTCTTTCTCTGGAATTAATGTTATAAACCTGTTTTCTTTCGACTTTATGTTTCATTACATTTTCACTGATCTGCCAAATGTCTTTATGCTCCTGCAAGTGCTCTAATCTGATCCTTAGTCTGAACTCTTTTTGCTTTTAAGTTTGTTTTGGTATTTTATGTTTAAATGGTAGCTCAAATAACTAGTATTTCCCAATTGTTCACTTTACTATGAATCGGTTTGAAACGTATTGAAGCCTAGATAATGTATGACACAATAGTTTAGTGGAACAAATTGGCAACACACGCTAATGACATTAGAAAGACAATCATATTTCGGTGCTTCCCTCAACTAAATGTGACAAATTGCAATGAGACAAAGCAAAGTTTTTAAGGGGGGTCGTTCAGAAAATTTGACCTACTTCTTGTTAAAATGATTTTCAATTATTAAAAATATCGATAGTCAAAACTGTCGATGTATACGATAGTATTTTACTATCGACAGACTATCGATGTTTAAGCAACACCAGACTGTGGTATCACAATGGACCAACAAGGTCTTCGTGTGCTGCTGAATTCACTAGCAGACGCCTTTCCTACCCAACCCTTGTAACAGAAGGTAGACAAAGTTCTTTGTTAAGCATGTGTTCTTTATTAAATATGTTTTGTCAAGCAATCATTGGCAGCCGCCATGACTTAGTGGAAAGATGCGTTCACTTCTGCGACTCGGCTTCCTCGCTTCAATCCGCAAATTAACCCACTTTCATTACTCACGGCTCTACATATTTCGAGCCAGTGACAATGCTGAACGAGTATTTTTGCTTTGCCGTTCGGAGTTGCCATACAATTGTAGGCCCCATCCACTCGTGTTATAAGCTTGTCCCTGGCCCATCTCGGACTGCGGCACCACCCATACTACATTTCCCTTAATTTTCTCTTCACAGACACGCACAACACAAAGTTCACCACTCTTCAGCGGAGTCGTTGACTTAAAATCTCTCTCCCATGTCACCGAATGTGGAACCAATCCCCTAGCAAATCGACTGTCACACTTGGAATTAGTCAGCAGATCATGTTCAAATGTGAAATTCTTTCATTCAAACCCAAAGATCTCCTCAGCTCTGTGAAGAATTGCTCCAGATATGAATCACTTCACCTCAAGACGTGTTTTTCTTTTCAAATCGTTTTCTGCATACTTTGTTGGAATCACAATTCCTGTCCAACAACCCACTCATGTTCCACTTCATTTCTTCGCGGTTAATTGTTATTCTATGCGAGCATCTGCAAATAGCCAATTACCATCATAAGTCGCCCAACAATTGGCCGTCTTTTGAATTATTCATCGTCGAATTGATTGTGTTTATGACAAATTGCCGAGCATAGTGAAACTCTTCTAAAATTTCAAAACACCCACCAGCCAGCCGATCGGCCAGTCGAAGCTGTCACCGCGAACGCATTTTCACGCACTCGTGTGCATTTTCCCATCCATCACTTAAATCCGAACTGGGAAATACAAAGGTTTTTGCTATATTTGTCCAACAACATCACAAGAATGGCTCACGTGACAAGCGTACACAAGTTAACCTTTTCTTTTGATGGATTTCGTTTTGTTTGGCTAAAGCCTTGGTCTCCCCGCGTCGAACAGCACCGAGCACAGTGACAGCTCGAAACTATTTTACACTCCGAAGTGTCAAAGTAAATAAATCTCTCTTAACTAAACAAATAGATCTTCTTTTGGCCTGAAAGCCTTCGAAATGTTCACATTTGTTTGGGGATTACCGGCAATATAGATGCGTGTAGAGATCGCACTGGCGTATGAATAGATAGCATCTTTTGAATTTTGTGTTTTGTCGACTTACCATTACAGGGTGGCGAGGAGCATAGCGTGCGCATTTTCTCACAGTGCTTGCCGACTCGATCGGGCGGACAATGACAGTAGTATCCGGCGGGGGTATTCAGGCAACTGCCTTGGATGCAGGGTGATGGCGTGCAATGATCCTTTGCCTCCTGGAAAAAGAGAAGAGAATGTAAATTTGCTGAGTCATATAGGTTTCATGGGATGGCTATTATTGTTGGAATGTTGCTGGAAGCGACGAAATCATAAGGAGCGGATGACGATGACCAACTAGAGATCCCTTGTTTTGTGAATGACTGGATCTGGCTATCTGCATCAATTTGATCTATTCAGCAGTCTCTTGTGTCAGTTTTCCGAGCTAATGACAGTTCAAGCTTTATTTTTTTTTTGTGGTTTTAAAAGTTAAATCTTTTAATTCTTTTAAAGTTAAATCTGGTTAAAATTGAGTTGGATCAATCCAGCAACAAATACAACTTGCCACGTGTGTCCTATTGTCACATGTCAAACCGTCTGACAGTTGCACATGTCAATTCACCAATGATCAGTGCAAAACCTTGACGTTTCAAAAACAGTCAGGCATCAAAAGTAATGCACGATTGATTTCCAAGAATCCATCCTTAATCCTGACTGCATTCAAAATCATGTCTTCTTGAGTTTAAACCAGACTACCGTTCCAATAATTTCCGCATATGCCGCCGCATTCGCCATCGCTTCTCGGAATAAATCAGACTGAAGAACCTCTCTCGCTCGTGCATTAGACTCAGACCCAGACTCCTCCGTCAAGAGCTAAGCCGTTCACTTGTAAAAGGTACCAAACAAAACCAAAACAAAAAAAAAAAATAACAAAACCAAGTCAGAGGAACGAAAAACACCTCAAGGCGACAGGCGCGAGAACGTGAGAAATTCAGTTCGTTTGAATTATTTTCTCATCACAGTTGATTGCCCGTAATACGATTAGTGCTATAGGTATTAAAGCATTAAATTCATGTGACAGATACATACCGACCGACACAGGGACCACGAAGACGGCGAACATAATGACTTAACCCACACGAAGCCCGCGCCGCGTCGTCGTAACCGCAGTCGCAGTCGCCACCGACGACAGTGTTAAAGTATCGAATGACACATACGACAGAACGAAGCAAATATCCCAAACACACTCACACATTGATCTGCACCATGCACAACAACAACAAGAAGATCATGAAGCACAACTAAAAGTAAAAAACAGGCAACCGAGAGAGGACGCAAAACGATGACAGTAAAGCCGTTGACAGCTACAACGATGACTGTGCGCATAGAACTGTTGTCACCTTTTCGTTTTGACAACGTATTGTCAATTAATTTCATGGTTTCTGCATGTGATGTTGCTAATTAGCAGTCTCTGCAGTTTCCCTGCAGGTTTGCCTCAATTAAGGACGAATTAGTCATAAATAAATTTTAAATTGGCGCCTGTTTGTGGTCACTGGCGAGTGGAGACAACGTGCGAACGTGTGGGAATCTCGCTGAATTCCGTAAATATGGAGTCATTTCGAACTGTTTAAGGGCACGCAACGATCTTTGTCATGTCATACTGCTCATCAACGATCATTGCGATGGTAATGAATTCGTTTGTTCGTCGTTTTAGCACCGACCACCGAGAGTCTGAATTCGTTCGTTCGTCGTTTTAGCACCGACCACCGGGAGTCTGAAGATGGCTAGGAACCCACGAGATGCAACCTTAATTGCTTGTCAGCTTAATTAACGGATGGAAAACAAAGACATTGTACACGAAGCATGTGACAGTTGCCTTGCTTTGTTTCGGTAAGTTTCGTTCATTTTGACGAAATTGAGTGAGAATGCGTGAACATTTGACAGATGACCTTTAGTGTGATTTTGGTTTTTATTATTCAAGAATTATTTCACACATTTATTGTTTCTTTAGTGAGGTTAGGCTGCGTAGATGATGTTGCGGTTCACATAGAGTGGCATTTGTAGTGAATTAGTATAAGTTTGACTTGAGACACGTGCACGCTTCTGAAAGGAAGTTTAAGGGATAGCACACCTAAATATCATTTTTAAAATGCAAGGAACAGCTTTGAAACGTCTTTTGAATCTTGCGGCTTAATCAATGTGCCTCATTTCCATTGCACGTTGACTTTTGTATGACATCCTTGCGACTAAGACTATTCGCGAATGATGATCTCTACTTGCTCAGCCCCGGCTATAAGGCCTCACTGTTGATCCAATATCCGGACGCAAGTCAGCCACATCTGCCTGAAGAACGCTCTTAGTGTCAGAGCTTTTCGAAGAGGTCTCAAAAGACCATTTGTTAATGCCACCTTTTACTGTCCGGGAAACGTAGATGGAAGGTTTATCCCGGCTAGGGTTGGTGGCTCTGTCTGTGCACTGCTGCTGCAGAATATGTCAATGGGAAGATGGAATAGTATGGCTATTCCGCGCCTTCGGAGTTGTTCCTAAGCAACCTAATTCTGAATTGTGATCTGAGTTCTAGTCCAGATCAGGTGCCATAACTTGACTTTCTTGTCTTAGATGAGCCGCAAGACGGATGGATCATTGGGTGGTCCTCCGTTAATCCAAAAGAGGAATAATTGTCTTCCCGCGGGATCTTAATACAACATCAAAGGTTCTCAGTTAGAGATCAATTGACGGTCAAAAGGTCTTCCTCTTGATTGAGGCATCGAAAAGAGTTCCAATGTGACTCAATTGAAAAGGAAACCTTGTTAAATATCAACTGACTGTCGTGGTGGCACACATATTCGTAGTAATGGGAATCTGCACAATTTGCAAGCACTCCAATGGGATTGACAGAAGTTTGAAGAAGACCTCTGCAGATCTTGTGAAGATGCTGATGAACTTATGCTCTCTATTTGAGGGGGAAAAAACTCACCTAGGGCCAAATCCTATAAAGGTGCACCTAATTCACAGTAAACAGCCTTAAACCAATTTTGGAGACGTTCACTCACAAGGGACGTCGCGTGAAATCATAACAATCTCCTTCAAGACTTATACAGCTCCGTTCAACATCCACAAATGGAATATCCGTAGCGTGTAGCTTTAATTGCATTACAAATGAACACCTTCATCGGTGTGGAAAGTCAACAGCAAGAAAAAACCTTCTGTTGTCACCAATAAATTGCTCTCGTGGGAGTGGAATCAAAAAAAGTCCCATAACGAAGAACTGTCAATTTTGCCCAAAAATTCAAGCAAATCCATAACGCCTTAGAGGGCGTGTGACTCTAATTACGAAGCCCCAATGCCAATCTAATTGCGTTAGTACACACCAATTAAGTGTGCGCGCACTGCACTGTACGCCGACTTTTTCCCATACACATAGTTGTGCTCTAATCTCTTAATTACAGCAACAAATCCAACAACAAAAGCAAACACGAGAAGACAAAAACAAAAACAAAAACAAGAAATGCTTACACTTACCTCACACAGCCAGCCGGAGTAGCCAAGTGGACATATGCACTTAAATTTTCCAATCATGTCCACACATTCGCCACCGTTGCGACAAGGTGAATTCGCGCACTCATTGATGTCCGTTTCACAGTCCCGTCCTGCAGGCAGCCAAGGCGAAGACGATGACGCAGAGAGAGAGAGAGAGAGAGAGAGGGAGAGAAAGAGAAGGAGAACAAAATTCAGGTTATTGTATCTATGAAGTGAACTGTTAAATGTAAAATGAACGCACCTGTGTAACCCGTTGCGCACGCACAATGATAATCATTGACCAAGTCGATGCAGGTTGCCCCATTCTTGCACTGGCCCACACAATCGTCCAGATCTTTGGCACAAGTTGGTCCGCCCCATCCCTCGAGGCATTCACACGAGAAGGAGCCCGGCAAATTATGACACTTTTCCGCTTTGATGCAGGGCCCCAGATTTGTGATTGCATTCGATTCGCATTCGTTGACATCCATCTGGCACACATCGCCGGTCCACTCGGCCGGGCATTCGCATCTGAAGCCACCGATGAGGTCTATACATGTGCCACCGTGCTCGCAGGGACCTCCGGCGCACTCGTCAATGTCTGTAAGTGGATTGGTTTGTATGTTTTATAGTTGTTCCCGACTTTGTTTGTGTATTTTGTTTCGTATAAAATCTTGTCCCGTTCACAAATCTACAATCTACAATCCGAACAACAACTTTATCTCGGGAACCCAATCGCTGGGTATAAATTGTGCTCGCACACCGAGCACACGGTGCTCGTTGGTGGCTCTGCCGCGGCAGAAAGCAGCGCAACATATGCAATCCCATCATAACCTCGTTTTTTTGTTGAGATGCGCGTATCTGAGGGAACACACAACACAAATTGTGGTTTGTAGAGCAAGCATCTCTGCATAATTATCTCTGAAGTGGACAATGTTCCTCGTGGATACACATGCGGCCGACCGCAAGCATACACGGTTCGGATTTTAGTGAGAAAGTGGGCACCGCAAGATGCAAGATGCTGCGTGCGACGACGACGAAAGGGCGAATGTAACCTTTCGAGATGATGACACACACACGCGATGCGGATGACATCGTCGCTTGTCGTGGTCCGACGAGCTGTGGTTCAGAGGTGTACGCCTCTCTACACCTTGTTTGCACTTCCATGGAATGAGTTTGTTTTTTCGAGTGTTTTAGGCACTTTGCTCTCGTCTTTCGTGTAATTTTCCATCGTAATTGCGTTCAGCACCCTTTTCGAGCACACTTGTTAATGGCTTGATGGGATAAATACTCTCGGATCTTGAATATCGAATCTGGAATCTGAAATGAGTGCATGGATGTGTGCATGCTGGGTACACAACACCCACTACAATCGACTCTGTTTGCCTGTTAATTAACGCGTTTGCCTGTGCACCTCACGGGTAAACACCGTGCCAATGGCCAGAGAAGAGATGTGTAATCCATCAGAGGAGTGAATGATTACTCGATGACCCCGTATTGCAGCGGAGCACCCTTTGTTTTAGGGCCGAGTCGAAAGAAAGCGATTTTTTCTCATGAAGAATGCGTGCTGTGTTTGCGTTTATCCATGGGAAGTGAGGATTTTCAATCGAATGTGGGCGCGATGGTTGCATATCATTTGTTTGCATCGATCTAGAATATAATTACAAAAAAGGTCTTCTCTTCGTTTCGACGCAGAAAACAGGAGGCGGCTGAAGGGTTTTGCTCACCACTCCTAGGACTGTTCCACTTGTTGATTGAGAAACAAGACAAAACGCTTTGGGAGTTCTTCGGTGGGGTCAACTTGGTAAATTGTGTGATTATCTTTGTGAAAAGTGCTCCGGAGATTCTGAGGAAGGGCTTAATTGATTACTGGAGGCGGATAGGCAGACGATGGCTGGAATTTTTTGGGATTGCCATTCGATGGGGAAATTTCTGACAGTCAGATTGACAGCAAGAATGCGTTTGTTTTCGTTCAGATTTACGGAGGGACAAGTAGCATTCCTCTTGAAACGAAGAAAGATTTTCCATGGATTCATCAAAATTGTTTTGCTTCAGATTTGACTTTCACATGGAAACTGACATTAACTTAAGATTGTGTCAAAACCAAACGAACAGACATCAGAAGTTTCGTTAAATCTTGTGGCCACTAATGAGATTCAAATTTCGATTGCAACCCTAATTTATGTTTACGAACTTACGTAAATGATAGCGCTGTCACTCAAGCAGGGAAATATGAACGAAACTTAACGAAAGTGTCCTTATGCTCATTGTGGTTGGTTCTTGAGTTGTTTGGGGAAAGATTTCCATTTTGAGGGAGAGTTCCGAAAATACTTTAACAACATGTTTCTACGACGTGACAAAACTGATCGAACACTTAACGTTTTATTTGTATGTTCCTTTTTGTTTGAACGAAATGACTTTGAAGCATAGCTGCAACTGTCTAATGCGTTTAAAAAATATTCGAAGACAATTGAACGCTGAAATACCTAAAGCAGCAAGCAATGAAAACGGAACACTAACTCAAATGTGAACGTGACCCTAAAGGTCTTGTCAAATAAGCGTGCGTGAACAAAAGAAGTTAACTACACATGAATGAATGTGAATTAAATCAATTTTAACGTCAAACTGACGTTCGACAAATGACAAACGTTGACTCGTCGCAAAATTGTGACATAGGTCGAAAACTAAACACGATTTGTCAAACATACAGCTGACGAGTGACATGATTATAGGGCTAAATGTCACCTTTCGAATGAAATGACAGACATTTTGTTAGGATGGCGCAAGTGTCAAACTGTCACGCTCACTTAGAATAGCTGATTTCATAAACAGATAGACCCTTGGTCTAGGGAAAAGAAAAGTGAGAAAAAACAGCAACTCATTTTAGCTGTCAATCTTTGCCTCAGGTCCACAAGTGACAGCTGTGTTCAAAAAGTATCAATATCAAACAAATGTTCGCAATCCTCAGGATTGAATGCAAATATATTCTCAACGTGCAATCAGTATTCTCTGTTGATCAACGAAAATCCATTCAGTTTCACTATTTGACAAGTTACAATCGAACAGGTCTGGGAAAGCTGTCAAACTCATGCATACGGAAAGTGTATCCCAGTGTAAACAAGTTTCATTTTATCTAATCCTCAACTGACAACGCATATTGATGCCATTTTTCCATAGAAAATGTCAAAACAAATTGCAATCCATTCCAAATTCCAAGCCACACAGACCACAGTGCTACTGTCAACCGCAAAGACGTAAACCAAGACAACGACGACGACGACGTTAACGAAAAACGACGACTCCTTGATCAATTCTCTGCGATACGTGCACACGCTTTGACAACTTTCCCATTTAAAGTGCGTTTCTCCTTGAGACTAAATCAAAACGAAAAATTATGCTCATGCCTTGGAGCACTCTAACGCCACCAGTATTCAAAAATCAAAACAACACAAAAAGCGCGCACAGAAAAACACACGCAAAAAGTTACTTGTATACTCACTGATTTCGCATGTGGGACCCGTCCAACCGGGCGCACAGGTACAAGTGAATTCAGCCACAGGTGGAGTGGTTGGACTCATTCTTGCCATTGCACTACTGCTGCCGCCACCGCTGCCGCCTGCAACGCCACCAATGTTGCCGCCGTTCATGGGGATACGATTGCGCCCAACTGGTTTACCCATGGAACTCATGCCCCGCATGCTGCGCACACTCAGTCCAGGCATCATTCCCAGCGAATCACTCATTTTTTGCGATTCCTGCAAAATGTAAAAATTCATTACTGAAACAGAAAATCAGAGAAAGATCTAAAAAAAAAAAAATAAAAAAAACCTGCAACAACTTAAGTAATGTGCAACCGATCGAATGCTGCAACAGCAACAACAACGGCAACATAAAACACTTAACAAAACAAAACAAAAACAAAAAAAAAATTGAAGAAGTATGTAGACACAGGAGAAGAAGACTGTAACGTACCTTGAGCGTGCATGTGCCTCCATTCTTGCACGGCTGCGTCGCGCACGGATGCTCCACAATCTCGCACCGTTCGCCCGAGAGGCCTTCTGCACATGTGCAACGATACTGATCAGGTGCCGTATTCTCGCATGTCCCGCCATGCATGCACGGCTCATGGGTGCCACAATAATTTAAATCTAAATGAAATAATTAATGTTACTTGTCAAATTCGCTTCGCTAAATCTTATCGTTTTCGATTTTTCGTCGTTCATCGTTTGTGTCGTTCCTCGTTCGTCGGTCGTCGTTCGTCTCACACATTCGCACACTTACCTTGATCGCAGAGGATTCCACCCCAATTTGTATCGCATAGACACTGCCAGGCGCTACCATTACACGATCCGTGCTTGCATCCAGGATAGACCATGCACTCGTTGCAGAGGGGACCTTGCCATCCGGGCCGGCATCTGTAAACGGAACGGGGAAAGAAGATGGCGCATAAGAGACATGGTCGAAGTCATTATTATTGGCCGTGTTGTTGGTAACAAATTAAACTTTGAACTCTTCCCAAATGAGTTACCGGCTAGCAGTTGCGAATTAATGGGCTTTATTCGCGCGGTCTTTTGCACTGCTAATGGATGCATCACATCGCGTTATGTTGCAAATGGAATTTTCTGTACACATTTTTTTTTTGCTTGTGTTCAGCTGTAGACATTGTCCGGGAAGTGTATGCGCCGCGCCATCAAATTATTTCGGGCTTACCCGGGATGACCCCTAGTTTGATGGCAATTTGCAACAAACTGATAGTTTCTAATAGGTTTGTGGATTAAGTAGATGACGATTATAATGATCGCAAGAGCGAGGGGCTGGCCGTTGCTTGATGAAGGCGATAAATAAGGAGGAGGATCCTCATATCTTCCGAGATGCGATGGGCTTTCGAAAGAGATTTATGAGAAGGGGATTGGATGAGATGGAGAAAGTCTACGCTACAACGAGGGTCGCAGATAAGGTGGACGCAGTGCAAGACTACTGAATTATGAGAAGCTGGCTTAAGTCGGTGGACTTTTACAGGCAGGTAGGATTAGTGAATGCTCTTACGAGCATTTCAAGACATTGTCGGTGAATGTGAGTCTTTGGATGAATTTGCCAAGCTGCTTCTTCAAAGTGCTTTTGGGAAGGCTTCTTAAGTCTCTCAGAAGACGTGATTAAGGTTGTGGACGGGGAAATGATTTATTTCGTGGTCAGAGTGCGAACACAAGTACGTGACTCTGGGATAGAAAAAAAAAATATGGAAAGAGAAAAATTAAATTCAAAATACTTGACATAACGTCAGCTGCTGCACAGTGGCGTACTGATCGTCGACTTCAACTTTAAAGATTCGTGTTTCCACCATCAACTTTCACCGTCTCGAAACCTCCAACTTCTGGATACGAACAATGCTAGAATACAGCAACTGTCAAGAGAGTCTTCCATTCGCACATTATAATTCCTGTGGAATCTAAGATCAAACGTGCTTCAACAGCACTAAAATAAAGTGCGATGTAGTTCTTTGACGGCAGACATGGCGTCGTTTCCCTTGATCACTATACCGAAATTCCGTGGTTCGATCTCGGGGTCACCAACTTTCATTTTCGTTCCACCTCCACCCTCGAGTTTCTCAAAATGATCGAAAATCGAACTGCCACAACGAACACCTAATGATTGCTGCAGACTAGGCTCAGATCCACTCCAAGCTTCCACCCACTTCCACACTCAGTTCCACAGTCATTTCAAACGCATTCCACCACACGACATATCCGTTGACATGTCTTATTTACTGATGACAATTTTCAGCGCCACCCGATCTCATCATTTATCTTCCCACCTTAGCCAAGGTCAGAAGAAAACAATTCCGTGTCCCATCACTCCCACATGTCGATCGTTCTGCGGAAGCCAGCAACAAGCCTTTTCCAATTCAATTTACGTAGGCCCGCATCATCACCCATCACCATCAGTGCGTGTGTGTGAGTAGTAAATTGAGGCAAAAACTCAATTCAATCAAGCATTTGCATAAATGGCCAAAATCAGTCTCGTCAGAATTTGTCCCCCTCTCCGATCATTTGCATAAGACATTCGCATGATACGGAATTATTTAAGAGATGTCATATGTCAAACGTGACATTTTTATTTATATTTGTCAATAACTTAGCCCGGTCGTAGCCGAGTCATTTGCATAAATGGACAAAAACGAAGAACACAAGCCGTGAATTGCTTCCACGAATATGTTTCGCAATAATTTGCATCGTTTATTTGTGGAATTGGTTTTCATTTTTTTTGTGGTCTTGTCTGATTTATTTTTTCTTGTAATTTGTCAATTTTGGGGTGAGGTTAGGTAGATGATGGTTGAAGTAATTCAAGGAGCGATTAATGCCGAATTCCTGAGCATCAACATAATTTTAGCAGGGGGAGTAGCAATGCAGAGGTGGTGTAAACATTTTGTTTGTAGTATTCTATTTGACGCAACCGCAATATTCTATCAACGCATGTCAACGTGCGATGAAAATATGGCTGCGATTAGAATCGTCAATACCTCCGATTCTATAAAAAAAACGCAACGGTTTCTTTATTTTAGTAGAGATGTCTAAGACGGTTCCAAAACCAGAGAGATTTCCTTGAAGAAGACATGAAATTCACGACAGCAAAGTATTTCAAGGACTGCGAGAAATGTCATGCAAGACAATCTGTTTCGTGCAACTTTTAGGCACCCACAGCACTGTTCGCTTGAACAAAATGTCTACACTTTGGAGACAAAGTGCCCAGTAAAACCTCAAGTGACACGTTCGTTAAAGGCAATTTGAAACCAAATCAGTCTAAAACCAGAATTAATCGTTTTATCAAATTTAAATTTCAAATGTAAAATTCCTAAGCTGAATTAATGTACCCCATCGACGCAATTAGGACGCAAATCTACACAAAGTCTAACTTGGAGCATTTCTGTGCGTGATTTGAATTTGATTGGATCGCTTTTTAATTGCTCGTCGATTCGGTATTTTCGAAATGAGTGAATTTAAATATAATTACTACTAAATTCGTATAATGTTAATTTTTGTTTTTTTAAGTTTTTAAAATTAACACAACTTGGCAGCATTCATCCCCTGATATAGGCGATTATGGTTTGTCAGACTGTGAAATGTCTGACTGTGTTATCAACTCTTTTGAAAATGAGACTGCGTGAGCTTCTCCTTCTCGCTGCTGGAAGAGTTGGGTAGCTGCCGAAGCAATGGACGGTTGACTCTTTTTGGAGCAGAGACGACACAAATGTCACTTTTTTGGAATAACTACTTTCTTACGGCTGTTACTCACTGTGATAGTTTATATAAGTATATGTAAGAAAATATATTTTTTTATTTATTAGTTTTACACGCGAAGCAACAATAAATTACTAAGCAGAAAACACTCAGTCATGTTTGACAGTCAACACTGACTAGATCGCGTTGAAGAATCCCAATCACAGGTTGTGCCTCGCCTACGATTCAGTTAACACCACTGAATTACAGATACCGCTGACAACACTTTCTGAATATGCAGCAAAATTATCGGCATTGGTGTTCTAATTCTCGACCTTTTTCGTTTACCAATTTGTTGAATAATGCCATATTTGTACAAACATTATAAAACACATTTGGCAAGATTAAATGTAGAGGCACTCTATTTGTATTTTGACATCTAATGCCATGGAACAAAAATAAGAAGTGCGTTTTATTGAAAATCAATGCTGAGCTGAGTACTGAGTTCTCAAGAAGACACCAACTTTGGACACACAAAAAAAATAATAAAACAAGAAATGTGTTTTATTGACAATCAATGCTGAGTATTGAGTACTGAGTTCTTAAAAAGACACCAACTTTTGACACACAAAAAAGGTAAAACAAAAAATACGTTTTATTGACAGTCAATGCTGAGCTGAGTACTGAGTTCTCAATAAAACACGCCTTATATAGTAGACGTGAATTTGCCCAGACGTGATAAATGTCAAAATGTAGTTGAGATGTCAGTTTAACTTCATTTCAATTGTGATTTCATGTGAAGAATGTGTATGTAGTGTGTTATGTAGTCTACTCCGCCATCTCTGACCCGTAGATGTCTTTTGGTTAATTTATGATTTAGTGCAGGCAACATTAGTTTTGTTGCTTGCACGTAGAGATGGTGTAGTAGACTACATGGGCTACCATTTATTCGAATAAACTACACGCCCTATTTGTACCTACATTTCTTACGTGTGGATTTTGCAGAGTTTTTATGTTTGCACATTCATCACAGCCAAGCACAACTGTACTGACTTTGAATTGACATCTCAACGTCGCGGCGTTTTGACATATTTTCTACGTCTACTACATTTTGTTACGCATACCGACTTCGTTAACTACCTCAATGAATATGTAGTTATTTCAAAAAAGTGACATTTCTGTCATCTCTTCTTGCACATATCAAATTGCATCTAATTCTGCTTTTCTCATTCCGGTTTCCTGTTTTTTTTTTTTCTTTTAAATAAGGTGTTTTTTTAGTGGCGCAGAACTTTAAATTGGCAGCATTGTTTTCTGTGACAGTTGATTTGACAGCTCTCAGTTTTTTTAAGGCTTGGCTTATCAATTCATCGTGAATAAACTCATGCCAGAGTAGGGTCTACAAATTGTTTGAGCCGAAAAATTCAAACTAGAGGCACTGTCAAAAGTCACAGTTTGGTCCGGTTTATACGCGTGTGCTCATGATCCACTTGTTTTCAAAGTTGATGATCGTTTCTGTCAACAGTGAGCGGTAGAGGGACGTAATTACAAACTCAGTTCTTGTAAACCCGATGTACTGCCTATCTAAAAATTCGGGTTGCCGCTATGCGACTTTTCGAAGCGCACGAGTTACCATGAAGCGACTATTTTATATGAAACATATTTCTTACACGAAACACGGTTTTAAGTTTCTTTTAAGTCGTAAATTCAACAACAAACTGCACCACAAGCCATACAATTAGTACCGACTTCGGAAGACGGTGGCAAGACTTTCTCACTGCGCTGCTGTCATATTCCCGTCACCATATTCAAGCATTATTGCCAGGCGCCTTAAGGCTCTTATCCGTCTTCGAACATACTCTGCGGCCATAGTGGGGTGCACATTGGATGAGTGACTTGAAACTCTCCACATACTCCTGTAGCTATGTAGCTCATGCTATGAGCATCAACTCAACGACGCATAAAAAAGTATTAAATCATATTTATTTAGCGATTTTTGAACACCTCACGACTTCGCCCAACACCCACGAAATATTCATCCACAGTTCAGGATATCGGTGATAATGCCGCAGTAGCTGCGACCTCTGCATATCACAACACCAATCGGCTATTGACCTAATTTGGAAACACACGAACTATCGCCGATCAGATTTCATCAAAAATTGGCGTGTGGCTTTTAGTTTGCCAAATTGATTGCATGGAACGTGTTTTCTTGCACGACAAACTTCTCACTCGAGGTGGTAACGAGATTGGTTAAAGTGAGGTGCAAGGAATGTAAGTGCGACGAAAAAGAAGTGGAAGCAGGCCACACAGTTGGTTCTTTTACGAGTGTTATCTCGGCGTAGTGATGGAATTTCCTAGACAGTCAGAAATCTGTCTTAGTAGGACTCTGTTGCCCATGACTCTCCACAATGTGCATGATTTTTGCTAACAGCTTTCAGGGCCTCAAAATGCTCAAAAATGCTAAAAGTTCCTTCTAATGTGCATGTTAAACCATTTCTGTGCCACGGGCATACATTATTGAGTGATCCCTCCGAGTTTGTGTCGAATCCAAAGCAACCCCGCACACAAAATGGAGTATCGAAGGAATTAAGGCAAACTACTGTAAAATGCCTGACGATAGGCAGAGGGCGTGGCTTGCCCTGTACACGCCGAAAGTTCTCTTCAAACGTAAGGCCATGGGTTCACTTATGACATGTGTGGCTCAAAACTTAGTCGGCAATCTGATTTGCTTCCGTTTCCTGCAAATGATGTCATAGACTACACTCGACCACATCTTCCTTTTCGATGCATGTTGTCAAAGAACAGAAGTCAAGAGTAGGTAACGAACAGAAAGTGTGCACATTTTGAGGAAAAACAAAATATTCCCATTGGAATGTCGTCGCCAAAGTTCACTCTCGATTGCCGATAGTTTCGTTTCCTCACAGCCAACATCGCCGCTGACAAGACGTGTCCCTGAACGGTGCCGCTGAGTCCCCTCAAAAACAATATGCCACACAGAAACCTCATTTCAGCTTGTTTAGTTTGTTTAATTAATTCAAGCCAGCAGCAGTCTGGCAGTTTTTTGTTGGTTGGAAAAAATATGTTTTAATCGAACAATCGAACCCTTCACGACTGTCATGTAACACAGAGTCTGCCGGTGAGGCCGATACCAACCCTTGTTGCTGTGGCTGGCAAATTTGTATCCCAGCCAAGCGAACTTCCCAACAACATTGCACGATACTTGTGTAACAGCGACAATGCGCCGAACAACAGAACAGCGAGGAGGAGGTCCTCCCGAAAACCGTCGCCACACCACTGTTACACAGCGATGTTGGCCTTACAGTGTCGCATTCCAGCTGCTGCTGGTACAGCAGCGTGTTCCAAGTCAAACCAAACGTCGTCTTGTACTCGCCCTCCAAGTGACACATTTACTCCGCAACAACAAGATTCTCTATTTCCGATCCAAGTCACACAGCAGCATTGTGTTTGATTTTAATTACCATTCCCGATCAAGGTGTACAACAATCCGAAGGAGCACGGATGGTCTCCCACTACACCGCGCGCCGCCTCTGGATCGCAGAATCGCATTGTTCTGAGGTGAAATTTGATTTCAGAATAAATCCAAGTGACTGACTGACTGGCTGTGCTGCTGCTGGCGCGAGAGGCAGCCGCAGAAGGCCCAAAGTCGAGGCGCGTTTTGAGCGCAGCGGAAAGCAGCAAACAGCACAGCAAGGACCAGGAGGAAAAAAAGCAGTTCCGAAGTAACGCTCAGTTGAACGTTATTTGCATAACAACCACATCACTTTTAAATGCCTCCGTGTTGAAAAACTTAATTGAACAAACGTATCTGCGGCGAATATCGCCGCTCTTCTCGGGCTACATCCTCCAGCTTCGGGTGAGGACCATCAAGTGGTGGAGCCCCAAGTGAGGAGGACATAAAAACAATACAAAAGTATCTCTTTCTCGCCGAAACATCTCTAAGTTCTACTAGTCGTCGTCGTTGTCGTCATCGTCATCGGCATTGTAGCCATCGTCGTGGTGGAGCACTAAGCAATGTCCGTCCGTCAGTGAGTGGTGAGTAGAAGATGAAAAAGACGACGACGCCGAGTGGGGGGCGGATGGGGCGAAGGTGAAGAGGAGGAAGTAGTAGTAGTACTCTGGTTGTGTAGCCTGTCCAATGACGGCCAACGTCGACGACGACGACGACGACGACGACGACGACGACGACGACGAAGACTACGAGAGGATGGCCCGAATCGATTCGAAACGGGGTATACGCTAATGATGGGTGATGTTTCCTAGTTTTTGTGCTCGGATCAATTGTCTTAATTGCCTCTGGTAAACGCTGTCTTCGCTCCACCGCCCTGCATCTGCAGCAGCAGCAATGGGGACTCCCCCTTCTTCTTCGTCTCCGGTGTGTTGTATCTTTCCCATTTTTTCTGTTTTTATTTAACAGCCAACAGTTGCTTACCAGTTTACGGCATTCAATGGCAGACCGCTGAAGAACAACGACAAGAAGCCCCAGCTCCATCTGGACGAGCACAGAACATCGAAACAAAAACAAAAGAAACCCAAACGGGGAAACAGGCAAAAAACACATAAACGTTCCACGTAATGTCCTGATGCACACCTGTTTGATTGGTATCTTCATTTAAATTGCAAATGTGACCGGGGCAGTCCATCAGTCAGCGGCGCGGCCGGCGGAGATTTATGAAAGCCTCCTCCTGCGCTGGTGCTTAATTACCACCGACACCGAATCTTTGCACCTAATTATAACGTCGTCGAGTCTCTCAGACGTCGCGGTCGTCAGACGTCGCCATCATCAGCAGCATCGACGTACGCTATCGGAGTCGGTATCAGCCCACCAATTAACTTGGTTTTGTCACATCCCAACTGGGTAACGTCAAGTGATACTCTTCATTAGTGCGATCCGCGATTGCATATCAGAGTGCGCCACCCCCCAGCCGATCGGTCGGCTGGTCCCTGCCGAGGCTAACAACTCAATTAATAACAATTTCTCAGAACAATAAAGAAGATTTCACAAATTATCTGGCCGCGATGGGGCCACAGTCCTCGGTGGATGCAGGATGCAGCGCGCAGCGCAGATGGTTGCGATGCAGCACGGTACTCAGGGTACTCAGGGTACAACGCAACATACATCACTACGTTATCGATATCGAAGGCAATTTCAATTTCGCCAAGCAGGGCGACGACGCCACCAGTGCCGAAGTCGAACGTCAGATTGGCTTACCTCCGGTCGCCTAAAGATACGCTCCGAGCGTTGTTCTTTTTTTTCTCCTCCTTTACTAGCCTGGCCAGGGGCACTGCATACCACCGCCACACGGAACGGAATCTCTAGGATAGGAGAGACGTATAATTTATGATTTCATTAAACAGGGTTTATCTGCGGACGAATCTATGGCATGTCATGTAGTCGCGGGACTCCTCATTCACTCCACGAGGAGACGAAGAAGAAGAAAAAGGAAGGTGAAGGAGACGGCGACGGTGACGAAGACGACTACGACGACGACGACGACGACGACGACGACGATGGCGGCAGAAAGAGATCCATAGATCCGAACAACGTGCAAAAAAGAAGTAATTTTTTGGAGCCGATAACAACGACGGACTGACAACAACAGCACACAGCACTGCAGCCGAACAGAGCGTACAGCGCAGCGAGTGCTTAAAGCAACCAGGATCGGGCAAGAGTAACTAGCGAGAGACAGCAACTCGATGCGCTTGTTAAATAGCACAGTCGTGAGTACGGTGTTCTCTTTTTGATTGCGATGATGTTCCGAAGAGTTCAGATTTCACACACAGGCGACTGTAGACAGAGAAAGATACTACCACCGTGCGCACGCTGCTCAAATGGCCAAATGCCCAGATGCCCAGATGCTCAAAGATGCGCTGAGACGAGAAGAGATGCATCAAAGCTGCAATTTTCATGAATTGAATAATGGCTGTTGCTGACCGAGAGAGTGCTGATGTTATGGTTAGTTGAGTACACTAACCGTTCGCTCGCTATGGGCCAACTATTGTAGGCGAAGTCGGGACAACGATGGCCATGCAGGCGGTGAGGAATGTATGAGCCCTGGCCATTCCGGCACTCAACCATCGGGCCTGATGTCAGACCTAACCAACAAAACCAATCACGTATTCTGTGTTAAACATTTTTTTGTGCATTCTGCTCATCCTCTCTCGCTGAAATCAAATGAAAGACCCTGGTTTGGTACTTTGGTTCCTTATCTCTCGGCGAAGCGACGGGACGACGACGACGACGGATGGGTTGTTATAATTTTTGTTTTGTTTCCTTTCTGTTCGGTTTTGAGATTCAACAAAAGCCGACCTTAGACGAACGGTATTGTTCACACAGAGTTGTTACATGCTGAGATTACATCTAGCTGGTTTTTTCGGTGGTGGTGAGGTCTAAACAAATTCTGCAAGAGGTATGAATATAATTGCTGGTCCAAGACGGGGCGAGAGTCGTGAATGCGAGCAGAAATCGCTTGGGAAACGAGTGTGTTACATCCAACGATGGGCGTGCGTTCAAATTCTTGTGAAATTCGCCGTTGAATAGATGCGAAAACGAGCCTTTTTACTCGGAAGCAACTAGACAATGGTCCACTTATGGGTGCTGTTGGTTTGGGCTTTGATTCGCGGGATTCGTTGCGTGTTGACTTTAAAAATAACCAAAATGTAAGTTGAAGACACTTTTAAGACTGTACAGTGTCCAATAGAGTGAAAATGCAAACAGCAAGCACCTTCATTTCAAGTCAAACAGCAAAAATTCCGCCCACTTTCAAGCCGAAATCGACTACAACCAGACGCTCAACTTGACAGCCGATACTTCGTTTGACAATCAAACAATAAATTTGTTTGTTTTGCGTAGCATGAGAGATTGATGCATGAGATTGCATGCAAGAGATGAGAGAGATGCATGAGAGATTGATATAATTTTATGTTAAATATTATCGCGAAGTTTTTTTTCTGAAGCCGCGATAGGTCGTTCCCAACGAGTTTCAAGTGTTTTCAAATGTCATTGGCTGTCAATTTGAAGTGGCCAGCAAAACAGCTGGAATAATAGTGTTCAGAGTGGAAAGGAGAGAGAGAGAGAGAAGGAGAAAAAAAAAACATGAACACTAAATGACCAAAATAATACAGTAACAGTTCATGCTTTCAGTTCAGTTTGACAACCTCTCACGGGAGGATGAATTCAAGGGGGTTTCGGCTAGCTTTCGTCGAAAGCGGGATGCTTGGAAACAGGTTTGGAGAAATTTGATGAAAGCAATGAGAGTCCTTAGGATTTTATGAAGATTTTTTGAAAAATTGTCTTATCCCTGGTTCGGGTTGAAGGTCTTCAAACTGCCGGGAGGCACTTAAATACTTTACGGACATAGTCAATATTTATAATATAACAATTTACTCCAAATAAGGTGAAATTGATGAAGAGTTCGACAGATTAAATATTAGAAGGTGTCTCCTCATTTTGTAGATCAGGTGTAACGTTGACTAGGTTCAAGGAGTTATGAATTAAGGGATGTGTTCCAAAAGTAATGTAAGGGCTTTTAGAATTTTTCATATTTTGGACAAGCACTTCATGTGATTTTTTTTGCAGGCGGTTTTAATTTTGTTTTTAAAGTGTCAGAAACGACGATGTGTTTATTTCATCATGAGCTGAACGTTTTGACTGGTGTTCAATGAATGACATGACTACTGTCAATGATTGCGCAGCTTTAATGGGTACACCAACTTCAGAGAGGTTATTCGAAAACATTCAAGGTGAACGAAAAGTAATGTCTTAATTTGTAAAGTTTTAAGGAAGACTAATACCCATACAACAACTTAGAGTTCGCGCGATCGGCCGCGGACATTTTAAGTAGCATACACGGAAATCCATTGAAAGTCACAATGCAGCGGTCGCGCTTTGTTGTTCACAGACCGTAATATCGTAAGCGCGAGCACACAATTTCTAGGTAGAACTACTTCTACAAACTCGCGCTTTTGAATGTTGTCGAAACAGTTTTCTTTTCTTTACTCGTGGCAGGCTGAACCAACTATTTGTGTACACAATTAATTTTTTGTAGAGATTTTATGTGTCTTTCATTGTGATTTGGAAAATTTAACTCGGAAAATAATCTCGATAAAACGCGTACCGTTGCCTGTCAACATACGACCGCGCGAACGCGACGTTTTGATCTGGGCTTCATAAAGTTTAAGCATAACTGTCAATGATGCAATGCTGGTCTTTAAAATAGTTCTGTGTCTACAAGGGTCCTTTCTAATTAGCAAGACAAATTCACCAGAAGCTGGATATTTGTCTGGGTGAAATGAAATTTTCAAAATCTTGGTTTAATTCTTCTTCGGCTTAATTTGGGGACGCATTCAAGGAATGTTGACGAAAGAAGTCAATTTGACAAAAACGAAAACTTTCTAAACAAGTTTTAAATGAACTCGCATGACGAAATGTCTTACTCACTGAGGAGTGCGTACAATTCGTAGTCAAAATTAGGGGGGGATTGTGAGATTTTGTGGACATACTTAAGTAGACGGATGCTTAAGTAAACTCAAGGCTATGTTAGAAGCCAACAAAAAACAGCCAGTAACACACTCAAGAATCAAAGTAATAGCAGCAGGTAATGATTTAATTCACACTTAAAATTGCAAAACTTAACGAAACTCGACGATACTAACCGCAGTAGTTATTATGGTGCAAACATTCTGTTTATTCGTTCGTTCACTTAGGCGCTGAATCAGATTTTTGTATCGTAGAATGGACACAATCAGTTGTTAAAGCAGACTGAAGCTAACAAGCCGCTGACGGTGGTAGAAGAATAAGATTTCCATTTCAATTCCCCATCATGGCAACAAATCTGTATTTCTGATCTTAATTGTGTTATGGGATGGGTTAAATACCTAATGACTCCGAAATATTTACATGAAACAAATGTGGAAACAATTAAGATCCATGCTCGTAAGTTGCAGCATGAATAAAGAGGAACACGATTATCGTCGAAACCCAATCGACTCACGATTCGTCGGATCACTTGAAATTCAATACTCAATGGTGAACAGACTAATTTAACGATCAACATGCGACGCGGCGTAGGAGAGAAGCTAGGCAACCTTAACGATCGTGTCATCATCGACACTGGCCCGTTGCTATACGATTAATGCATTCAATTAATCGGAAGTTATCAGAGTCTGTCCAGTAATTACAAGGGTAAGACTCCTTTCACACTTCACATTACGTATTAGGTATCCAGAACGCCTACTTCTCTCTTGTGTCTACTGTTCACGAATCCCGCTTGTTTTGAGCGTATCAGTCTCATTTATCGGACAATTATCCGCTGAAAGTATCGTCGGAATATTATATCGATAGGTTCTTGACTCCTGTTTCAATACTGATCTTCATTGGAGATCTCGGAGAGAGTATTCATAACTTGGCGATGAGCTTTCAGTCGACGACGTAGGGTGATCAAGACTTCTAGTTGATCTGACACATTGCGTGACAGGAGAACTGTCAGAGAATGAAGTTTGTTTTTAGCTAGTCGACAAAGACACGTCAGAGACGTCAAAAATGACATCGGATAGGCACTGGAGCGACACAAAATGCTTGGTATCCTGCCAGGCTTGGAGAATTCTACGATAGTGTCAGTTTGAGACCACACCTGTCTTCACAGACTAAATTTCTAGCCAAGCCACAAAGCATGCAAACCCTACAGAATTTATCACTCCCTCAACGCGGATCTACTTATCCACTGAATATTCTAACCAAAGTAGGCACATTAGCCAGTTTTCCACGACTCCATGGTCATCACACTAATTAAGCCATCTGCTCGAAGGTCTTTGATTAATTTATGTCTCTCCTTGAATAAAACCCTAATGGGATCACAGTAGATGAAAGGCGTCTTTTAATTTATTGCGATCCTCTCGATATGGACACAAAAGCAGATTCAGCCGCCGCATGACACAACAAAGTCGTGGCGATAAGGGAACTTATCTAATTTGCATCGGTTTCCATCGGAACTCAACCACTTGTCAACTGGTGAAGGCATTTAATTTATGTTGCCTTTAGGCAAATTAGTCATCAGCGTGAGGTTCAGATACAGATTCCCTCTGGCCTTTGTCTTAAAAGTCGCGCGACACGGGTGGTCGACTCCTGAAGGTGTTACGCATGTTCTATCGGTGATGTGTCTCAGCTGGGTTTGTGAGGAGATAAAGTTGAGGATGGTGTGTGACAAATTTTGGAGGTATGTTGAGTATTTTGATGAGGAAGGCGCCCGAGAGAGAACTGTGACTTCTGTTAAAGCGGAGATCGTTCATGATGAAAAAATGTTGAGGGGAAGTCACGTGACAGGCACAGTGACTGCTTTTGAAGCGTCTCAACGGGGTATTCAAGAAACCACGCATAACGCAACGAAACCAGTCTCTACCAAGCATTTCCAGCATAAATTGAAGTTGCAGTGAAGGCTAACAAAGAATAGTTCGCTTGGGTGATTGTAAGTCTATTCTCTGACATCTGTCAATTGGCGTTTGACAGGCTTACTAGATTCCCGGTCGAAGAAAACACAAGCTCCTAAAAATATGCATCGAATTCCATTTGCAACATCGCAACCAATTAAAATAAAATAAATAAATGCAAAAAAAAGAAAAGAAAAACTATTGAATAAATAATTGTACTTACTCGCATCCCTCGGGGTGATCACATTTCCCATGCGTTGGATCACAGCCAGCCTTGCAGATCGCCTTGTCGCAAGTAACGCCCTGCCAACCGTTTAGGCACACCTTCTGACCCTCCGATCCGCATGTATAATGACCGAACTGGTCATTCCTTGGCCGACAGAACGTCGTGCAAGTTGTATTGTAGTATGTAACTGCACATTGAACTCTAACCCGATATGCAATACGAGCATTCTTACCGTTGTGCTCGAGGGCCTTCCATTCGGGCGATGGCAGAATGACGCCCGAATAAGATGTTTCTTCAATTAACCTCTCCTCGTCTGTGTTACGGATTCACCCATGTGAAGACCACCCCAAACGAAAATCGAAAACAGAAAAAAGAAGCAAAGAAAAGAAACACAACAAGAGACAATTGTTTCGGATTAGACAGATAGATACTCCATTGGGATGGTGTTGTGCCAGTTGGTGTCTTTGCCAGTTTGCTAGTTGTTTGCCTCTCCTCAAGGAATAAATTTGGAATCTTAAATAAGGACATTGGCTAATTAATCGTATGTTTTGTGCCCATGTGCACACTCAAATGCCATCACACGGGCGCTGGTAGAGCGCTGAGTGGCTGTTGGACTGCCGGTGATGTGGTGCAATATGCAAAGTAGGCACAACCGCGCAACCAGATAACACTTGCAACTGCTGCCTGCACGTTTACCTATTTCTGTGGAAATGTGGTGGCAATACACAACAACCAGCAAATGGCAAGGAAGCAACCACAACAACAGTTGATAGTCGGTCTAAAAGATACAACACATGACTCCCCAAAGTGGGTATGGCATATTGGCAACAATAATTACCTGGATAGGAGGTGTTGTACATATCCAGCGCTTGTAGGATCAACGTAAACGACTTCTGAAATTGCAAAGAAACAAACAAAACAGATTAAATGTTGTTATATACGAATGGAAGAAGGCTGGGTTTTTTGTTATTTAATTCAAAGTTTTCTCTGCATTTTCTGTGCCATGGTGCAGATCATTTTGTCACGTCGCGTCGGTTGGTCGTTGCTAACGTCCTCTCGTCCTCGTCCTCATCTCCGCCTTCGTCCTCACCTCACATTGGTGGTGTCGGCGTTTGCTGGCGCAGTCGGCTTTGTCGTTGTCTCCGTCGTCGTCGCAGTCTTAGTTGCTGTTGTAGTCGTCGCCCTTTGGCCTATCTCACTCAGTTACCGAGAGTTCCTGAGAATTTATTTCGAATTCGAGGTGTACACAACACCGTACATCGGACAACTCGAATTCGGTCATAATTACGACCCGATTGCAGACAGATCTCTGAACGAGCCGTTCAGTCCCAAACCCCAATACCGCACCGTTCGAGAATCCACTTGATTTATTGCACTTTCCAATGAAAATCCATTTTAATTGCAGATACACACACTGAGCTGTGTCTGATGACTACGATGCGTACGTAGTGTGATGATCATTGGGAAAGGGGTAGAAGAAGAAGAGAGAGAAAAAAAAACCATCCAAAACCCCACTCAACTCTAAGCTGAGGATACCCTCCGCCGATAGAAGACACTTTAATGAGAATTTCCTGGCATCCAGCTGGGAAACGTCGTTCGCATTTAATTACATCTACGAGACTCGGCCAGATCGACTGATCGAGAGACTGTGTGAGCTCTATTTCACTTGAAGCGGAAAAAATAGTTTAATACGAATACAATACTCTCCACGAGCACATCACGAGATCTATTCGTCGTCGGTACGTCCACACATGTGAATGTATTGTATGTGGATCCACGGCACTTAATCATAATTCGTACACACACACAGAGTCTGAGCGGCCGATGAAGCCTTGGCTATGTTTAGGACAAGGTATGAACGGCTGCCTGGTCGACGCACGGCGGTGGTGGCGCTGGACTGGTGTTATATGGTCCCGTCGTCCATCACGCCAAGGGAACAAATTTATTGGCTCTAATTTATGGATATCAATCAAATCGTTGGCGTCGGTTTTCCCTCCAATCTCCATCTCTCTCTCTCTCACTCGACCACGGATGAGTGGCTGCGTGTGGCGAAATCTCCCAGCCACCCAGCCGAAGCACCGCGATCCTTCGCCGAGGTCTGCCTAATTAAGAGCGCTCTGTCCAGAACCCGATTCTGACTGGCAGATTAGTGTCGATGCTGAATAAATTTCGAGTAAATTACAAAAGTTTTGTCTTATTTTCACACCCTGACGGCACACCGGAGAGGTGTACCTAATTCATTCATTCACCTGGCGGTGTTTATTCAAATTTTGCGTACACAAGCGCAAAGACTTTCGAGACTTCTCATCTCGGTCGAAGATCAAAAATCAGAAAAAAATTCACATGAATATTTAGAGAGGAAGTCCAATATGGGCAATAGACTGTGGGGTTTTGTTCTTCGCCATCGAGAGTCGGGACATTAACTTAATTAGGCAGATGTTGTTCGGTGAAGCGCGGGGCGATTGGATAAATTATGAGAGCCAGTGTTTATTGGACATCGGAATGGATTGTGTGTGCTTTGGAATGATTCACGATGGCTGCAGATTGGTGATTTGTGTGTTGCTTAATGTTTGGCATAGATACGGATCTTTGGTGAGATATTTTTCTGGGTTTTTTTTTCTGTTATGTTCCCCCGTTGACTGTGCTGTGGACATGACGATGAGCGGCAGTTGATGGGGACGACCTTTGGGCATGATGATGAATTCGAATGGACTCGGGGGGTGAATTTGACAAATTGATTGATAATGAATTCCTGGTGATGAATGGTTCGATTAGAAAATCGATTTAATTTTGAGACGTTGAGAAAACAGCTCTTAAGGTTTCAGCTTAGGGTCTTTAGGCTTAGGGTCTTGCAGTTATTGAATTTGTGTGGTTTCCTGGGACATTTTCAGATTAGTTGGATATTATCTGATGCACAAAAAACTCTATGTTTATGCTTTTAGGTCAACATTTCAACGATAATTGTCATTTGGTTACGTAAATAATCATTTATTTCATCCCCGCTTAAGTAAACCAAAGCGAACGAAACTTATCGAAACTTGACGAAACTTAACGAAACTGAACGAAATGTTTATTATGGTCACAGTGTATCATTTCTGTGTATTCGACATGAATAATCGGTATCTTGACTCAGTGGCACTTATCACAAGTACTGTCAACTCGTAGTAACAATTTTAGACACCAGTGAATAATGTAATCAATTTTTCGGAAATGTAAATGTCAAGAATGAATAAAAAATTAGACATAGGTTAACTTGGCTTATTTTAGACCACCAGGGGAGAGATACCGTTGAGACATCAGAAACTACACCATATCATCACAATGCATGGCATTCCTTGCGGTTGTCAAGTTGTTGAAATTGTCCCAGTCTGAATATCACACCACATTGTCCGCACACAAATTCTCGATAACAACCAAGGAATGTACCAAAAAAATTAACACTTTCGCTCTAAGGCCAGTACAAAATCGTTGGCTTTCGCATTGAGTACAGATGTCATTTGGACCTCATCATCGCCTCAAATAAGTGAGATTTTTTTCATTTTTTTACCTGTAGAACCTTTAAATCCCACAATCCCCAAGCACAGAGTACACAGCGATAAAAATTGATTTATTCCGCCACGCAGATCGTCGGGTAGTGAGAACTCAGCTTAGTCCGCGATAAGGAGCAATGTGAGGCGATGTTTTTGCTAGTTTAAAGTTTTTTGACTTTTCGGGTACACATACTTTGCCAGCATCAGCTTGAGTAATGGGCCCACAAATGATGTGTGATGCCAGAACTATGATTAATTTCCTAGTCTGGCTTTTGAACCATGCAGACTGTACGGACGAAGCCACAAGATGTCGCGAAAGAGAGACCCATCTTGATATGAAGCCTCAAATTTATGTCAGTTTGAAGACGTTATCTCCAAAATATGCACGATGGCATTTGCAAATTCATGAGAATAGGGTTTATTTTGCAACATCTGAAATCGACTATAGAACAGCCACGATTTGAGTGGAACACATGCTTGATGGAAAACCGAAATTGGGCACAGAAAGCGAGAGATTAGAGGCCCCAAGATCTGTTCTCTCTGATTCGCCTCCAATCCCATCGACTAGGCGCTAGAGTCTGATCTGCACCAGTTTACCAATAAGCAAGCCTTCTATTGAGTAAGATTTCGGGCTAACGATCTTAAAATTATCCATCCAAGTTAGGTTAGATCGTCTTTGACTTGTGGATGTCGCCTAAAACATCGTATTTTTGGTCTTGTTGTCTATGAAATATGATTGAACGACTTAAGTGCTTACCATGATGTGAGATCATGCTGATCGATAATTGATGAATATTTGTACGGAACAGCTACATGTCTCGATCGTTTCTTCCAGCGATCTGCTGGGGAGATGTATTAGTCCTTCTTGTAGTTTGATTTTCAACTTGGCAGCACCCAACAATTTGACTAGTGAGAGAGCTGACTTTTTGTCAGGACCCCTTGAGTAGTTTCACGCCGAATCGAAATCATAATTCCATTCGTGAAAATAATGAACTTTCCGTTTGGTGCTATTGTGAATTGATTTCATTTCGCGGTATACATAGAAAGTATGTCAGCAAATAACATACATTGCAACAAACACCTTGCAACGGCACTCGCTTTGGACATGGATGCCTGCCGACAATTGTTGCAAGTGCTGACTATGGATTGCATTGTGCAGACACCCACAATGGGCTGGCGGAATCATTGGCCCACATTTCTTCAAAGATGATACCGCCAGGGGGCTTCGATCAATGATCACTGAGTTCACCGAGTTTGTCTGTTCTGATTTCATCAAGAAGCCATTACGTGTGCTACACAATCATTTGATTGAAAGAAACCTGTGATGAGCGTATCATCGCGTGAAGTGGACCCGCAAGATGACCTCCATGATCACTGTTGTACAAGTTTTTGTGAGCAATCGTCACTCGGAGGCTGTGATGTGGATGCGCATGCCAAAAATTATATTTAAAAAATTACATCAACACAATCATGAACATCTTGACAGTTCTGCTGTACGATGACAGACAAGACAGCGCACGTGATTTTTGACGCTTTCGAGTGATATGCAAGATCATAAGAGAACTATACTTTTTCTTTGATTTTACTTTCTAAACCAAATCTTATTAATTACAGCTAATAGAGATTGCTACTTTTTGTTTCAAGCTTCGAACATCCCTTTGACGACGCGAAATAGTCGCGAACGGTTCCGATAACTAAGATAAGCGGCATCCAGTCAAAACCTTCAACTCGTTAATTTGGATTCATTGAAATTGTCGTCACAACTTCTCTGACACCCTCTGTAAACTTATAAGAAGAACTGTCACCACGTAGGAGATGTAATTTGTGGCAGAGTTTATCAAGACATGAAGCAAGACGCTATTTTCAAACTAGTGCAATTGCGTATCGTAAACGTCTTCGTAACCGTCACAACTTATCTGACACGCTCTGTAAGCTTATAAGAGGAACTGTCAACACGTAAAAGCTGTCATTTGTGGCAGCGTTTATCGTCACAACTTTTCTGACACCCTCTTGTAAAAACTGTCAACATGTAGGAGCTGTCATTTGTGGCAGCACTTTATCAAGACAAGACAAGCAAGATGCGATTTTTAGACTTGTGAAATTGCATATCGTAAACGTCTTCGTAACCGTCACAACTTCTCTGACACGCTCTGTAAGCTTTTAAGAGGAACTGTCAACACGTAGGAGATGTCATTTGTGGCAGCGTTTATCAAGACGCGATTTTCGCTGAATCGCTGAATCAATGCAATAATGAAAGAAACGATGATACAATCGGAAAGTTGGTCTTGACTTCCTCTTATTATAAAAACGAATCCCTCTGAATGTGCCTTGGGAGCACATTGGCAGGAAGTGCTGCCGCTGTTTCCAATAAAAACAAAAATCGCAATATTCCAAGACGCTACAAATTATATATCATGCTTAGGCACGGTGCAGTCTTTTGGTTGCATTTTCTTATATTAGTGTTGAATTTATGGTTTAAACTTAACGAAAGGTCTCGTCGCCGAAGTCGAAAGAAGGCTCAAACTGCGACTAAAGAGCGCATAGCGGGAACCCTGTTTGCAGGTCTTCATCCAACTAAGGAAGTGCCCACAAATTGTCTTCTCGTTGGTCTGATTCTGACTACATCCGCATTGATCCCCTGTTCATAATCAGACCTGGCTACAAACAAGACCAAGTATAAGAACTAGATCACGTCTGTGACCGTAAACTCCCAAAGACCCCTCCATTTCGGTGAAGATTTGTGAAACTTTCTTCAAATATTTGCCAATCAATCGATGATCAAGCAAACACCTGACGCTGTCCCAAATTACTGATGACATGCTCCCTCCGAACAACATCTCTTTATCTTGGTTCAATTAAATCGAATCTCAAAGTAATTATCTCAATCAGCACTTAATGAAGATGTTTTTTTGTTCACCAAAAAAAGGCAAAAGATATGAATTTGAGTTCGTGTTCCCCCGAGGCCACTCCTTGCACAACAAGTTTGGTTTGCGTCTTCTCCATCTAGACCAGCTTGCTCACACTTGGCGGTCCAGGCGATGTTTATCTTTATTCATGTCCAATGTGAGCATATTTTAATTCTGAACAGAAACAGATCAAACACCTTACCACTGTCGGACTGTCCTTCATCGAAAGTCCAAAGACGACATAAAGCTTTGATCTTCGATAGCGGTTGTGTCGTTTTCACATCGAGAATCGAATCGGCGCCTTCGTTAAGTGATGCTACAGATGTGAGAGTTGTGGAACTTGTATACAGATTTCGACTAAAGATGAGGTGGTTGCCTAAGAAGAAGGTCTGCGAAAATAGGCTTTGGAATGGCGGAAGATGCTATTTGATAAAGTATGGCATGTGAGCGTGTGTATCAATCGAAGGAAGGGGAGCAAAGCTCTGTACAGATGGCAGGAAAGAGACAAGGTTGGACATTGGTACTTGAGAAACAAATTGGAAAAAATCAATTTTTTATTGCTCGATAAATTTGTTGAAAAGTGAGTCTTGAGAGGCTTGGGCATGCATTAAGAATGCCAAATGGTTTGAGATTTCTGACATAAAACACGTGATCACCGATAAGACAAGACTTTTTTGAAAAGGTCGAAATGCGGCTGTATGCGTGGTGAATTAATGGTGAATCAACATGAACTTGTTTCAATCACAGGTACATCTCCCTGATGTGCCATATGTCATAACTGCCTCATATGAACACGGTGAGTCATAAATTGTCAGGTTTTCGTATTGTGAGCAAAACCAGAATTGAAGTACTGATGAGATATGCAACTTCTACGGTTCTTGTCCCTCGGTGTCATTTTTTTTTACATCTTCACAGACGATCGTCTGTGAATACGTGCTAGCTAAGCCAAGCTGAGTACTTCCGCCTAACACCATTGCGTTGCTCTATACTTCTAACAAATGTAATAAAGTAGTATGCGTGACTTGAGAGCACAAACGTCAAAAGCTGTGGTGAACTGCGGTTTTCCACTAGAAAGTTGCATATCTCTTTAGCACTTCATTTCTGACCAAAATCTCACAACTTGTGAGCATGAAAAGAACCAGGAATGAAGTATGATAGAGAGGGCAAACTTCTACCACTCTTGCCCCTTAAAATGTTTGACAACCATTGTTATATAATTTTCTAAAGCCAAATTGACCAATCAGAGAACGGCATTTGCGTTAATTCATGAATAACTGTCAAAAATTCATAAATAACTTCAAAAAGCCTAGACTATCAAAAAGCTGATAGACTAGGGGTCAATCAGCTGTGAAATTGGGCATCTCTATCATACTTCATTTCTGACAAGAACTGTCAAAATTGCTGTGTTCTCTTAAGCACATCAGAAGGAAGTAGTAGAGACAACAAATTGTGCTTTACATTTTTCTGACCCCACATTGAGAGGACTTAACATTACCCTCCCAATTTGGGAGAAGAAAAAGGAAAAAGAGAGCGAAAAAAAACACTAATTTTTGACATGAAAACGAGTTCACCACACCATGGTAACTATTCTTGCGTGATTTCTGATGAGGTGCTACCCCAAGGTAGGCATCACTGGCATTTTTTTTCATCACAACCAGAGTGGTAGGTTTGCTCTGAGCTGTACAAGCATGAGCTGTAAGGTCCCTTCCTACACTTCCAATTCCAGAGTCGCCTTCTTTTGTTCTCCAATCAGTTGCAAAACCCTTTTGAGTACTTCTTTCTCTGACAGAACTACTCAAGGCTTTGTCATTTGATCGGAGGATGTGTTCAGCAGTAAACATATTTTTTACACGTTTGTTCTAGAGGGTCTTTGGCTTTTTAATAAATATATAAAAATAATTAGCAATGGAAACTCAGCTTTGACTAAAATAAACATTTCTGCTCGCCAGTTACCTCTGCTTGAAGTCGCCCATTGACCAGTGACAAGTCGACACATCTCCTTCCCAGTGAACTGAATGAATGAGGACGTAAAACAGTAACCAATGCAGAGCAGGCCCTGGTACAAGCTAGAATAACCTTGTCTGTTTCCGGCGGAGTTTTAGACTCTGACATAATTTCCTAACAAGCTGTTGCGGCTTGGGAACAATAATCAGAATCGAACCTGAGAAACCCGAAAGAAAAGAAAAACTTTACGAACGTCGTTGTTATCAAGATGTTCTTTGGATTCTCTAAAGTTTAAGTCTGATCTCGAGGTCAGTCAACGCACTTTAAGAAAATGACACTGAGCTGGATTGAGGTTACCTAAGTTTCACCTGGAGGCACTTGAGGACATCAGCTCCGCTGGAAACAGTACAAACAACATCAGTACTGAGATCAAATGCAGAATAGCTATCCGTCTCAGATCAGGTCCTCCAGGTCAGGCTCAGGTCCATCCCGATCTGTAGCGCCAAACAATGTACAAGAGCTGGAGTCGAACATCCTTAAGTCGAACAAATGTTTCAGGCCTCGGGACAAGGGCGACCCAAGACCATATTTTACACTCCATAATTGGAACATTCCATGAATGGAGCACAATATTTGTTCCCGTGACTATTCGATCATAAGTCGACTTCTTGATTTTAAATTCGTTAAATTTTCATCAGATTCCAGAAATGAAATATTTGTGAACACATCCTTTAGCTCAAGCCACACACTCCATGAATGGAGCACAATATTTGTTCCCGTGACTATTCGATCATAAGTCAACTTCTTCATTTTAAATTCATATAGATTCCAGAAATGTAATATTTGTGAACACATCCGTGAGCTCATGCCACAGCAGTGTCTAAACGTGTTTAAACTTCACTCAACTGAAACTTCTTGTCATTTCGTAATCAACCAAGTCAGAACTGGAAGATCAAATCGTTTCTTTCCCAAACCTCAAGGCGACGCAAGACAAGTCATTCACCAGTGAATTGATATCCAGTCTTAGATCTTCCCCATCGAAACATGTTCCCCACACACTGGATCAACGAACACTCTCCCACAAGTCAGGTGAATAACTGCCCCCCAGGCCAACCCATAAACGACCTCCGTGCGCAGTTCCTGGGTAAACTTTATCGGAATTCGTTTCGCAAAAATAAAACAATTTCATTGATTAGCTGTAATTAGTCGAAATTATCACGACTCCATACTCTGCTGATCGCAGCCATGAACCTGCCGCATCGCCAGCCCACATCGGTTCCGCTTCCCCTGCGACTCCAGCAGCACTTAGATACATCATATATCGATCGGAATCCCTTTTCGCCCTCTTGCGCGTAGGTATCTATCGCGCGCAAAACATCAAATTAAAGTGCATTACAGGGGCAAATCAACACTAAGCCAACTTCAAAGATGCTCGTACAACATGCGAGCAAAACAAAGGCAAAACAAAAAAGGCAGAAAAGAACACACCACGGCGGCACTGGTGGTGGAGCCTGATGCGACTGGTGGCGGCGGTGGTGTGTTCTTGAAAATAAATTACTATGCCATCGACGAGTTATTTACAGCTGTGCGCGCAAGGGAGTTTGAAGACCATCACCGACGTCGTCATATTCACCGTGCAAAGCAACTGCATCTTGCAGTTCATTACCTGCAAGCATACTCCATCTGCGAGAGCCTTTTATCCATCCATCCATCCATCCCAGTCAACAATCCAGCCAGCCAACCGAGCATCCAGTCAGCAGCCGTTGCCGCCACCGCCGTTGCCGCCACCGCCGTCGACGTAGCATCCAGTTGGCCATTCTCAGCTATCCGCATAATACAAGATAATCGCGCGCAAGTTCAAGAGAAAATGAAGCAGACTCGCAAAGCCGGAGCCGGAGCCGCAGCCGATCCACCTGTGCGCTCGCCACCGATCGACTCGACTCTTGGCGTAGGTCAGCGCTCTGCAGCGTACCGCACAGCGACTGCAGTTATCTTTTTCTCGTTCACAGCCAAGAAGTTCCTAAACAATTTTCACGTAAGATCCCCGCAAAACGTTCTCAAGTCGTCGCGTCGCGTCTCGTGGAGACTTTCATATTCGTCGTCGTTTTTGCTTCGCTTCTCGGCCTCGTCCCCACACATGCGCCGAGTATCTGGTATCCATGGCCGTACACATTTGCGGAATTAGTTTCAAGTGCTACTCATCCGAATGCCGCTGAGCCACACATCACATCCATGGGGGTAATATATGAAATAAACGTTCCAACGTCGACTATGATTTCCCATTATTCTCATAACTTGAATTCATAATCCGCAGCCGCACCGGCAGGACGGGGAATCGTCTCGCTGGCAGTCGGGCACAGATACACGCGGTTTTTCTCTCTCCCTCTCTCCCTCTGTCCATTTCTGCACGTCTTGCCTTAATGTACTCAACGTAGAGCGAGTCAATGCCCACGATCTGGCTCCAGACATCGACTTCGACTGCGGCTCGACTGATGCTGCTGTTACCGATGACGACGCTGACGCTGTGCTGGACGGGCCCGAAGAATCGTCATCATCAGAATCGCCAGCAGCACCAGCAGCCGCAGAAGTCCAGCACCACTGCAACAGCTCCTGCAAAAGGCGGACAAGGCGAGCAGCAAAAAGCAAACGCCAGCCAAGGAATCAAATCTCCTCTCCAGCACAACTGGCTGACTGCATCCGAATAAGGAAAGGCGACGATGCATCACAATTGATATGGAAATATCGCGCGCCCATTTCGTATGCATCGAGGCAGGCGCAGCGCGCTCTGCAACGCCATCAGCGTCGTCGTCGTTGTAGACGTCGGTGTCGGCCCTGTGAAATTACAATTTAATTGTCGATTTGTATCGTCAATTTGCTTTGAATTTCGCCACCAAGATGTAAACACCTCATTTTCCGATCGCAGCACAATGATCGATTCTGTTGCCTTCGATGAATGCACTGAACGGCGGGAACGGGTCCGCTGTGCACCACCTTCCCGCGGTACCTTGGGAACCCAGTAAGGTGTTCGTTTGTTGTTCCCCCCGCCTGCGTGTGCGATGGATTCTTCGGATGTGTTCCTAAAACTAGCTTTCTCCGAACAATGGATGATTTTTTGTGTGTGTTCCCTTTGTTCGCGTGCACGGGGGGTGAAGTAAAAACACTTGGCCATCATCAGTAACACGGCGGGAATCTGGGAATCTAGTTTGGATCACGGTTAGCATTCGGTTCGATAACAAATCGCTTAATTTGAAGTTGTTTTTTTCGGCTGTGGAAATGTGTGTGCGCCCGCGATGCGGCTGGCATTCCTGCGGACCGCTTTGTGGTGGTCTATGGATCGATTCGAAGGGGTTTTTGATGAGTCATTTTGTTAATGTGTTCCGCGTAAAGCCGTAATCGTACTCACACTGTGGGCTTATAATACGGGTCTGGCTCTTAGCTCATTTAATTAGGGTTTACACACACGCACGCTGGAAGTTGTTCCCTCTGCTGTGGGGCAACGACGAGTGTAGGACGCATGTAGCTGCACTCGGAAGCTGGGTGTTTGCAATCGGTCGGTTTGATGTTGCAGACTCTGTGAGCATCGGCGAAAGTGCGCCGCAAACTTTCAGCAACAAGGCGGACATGTGGGATGCGCTGACAAGGAGAAAGTCGTGGAAAGCCGTGGAGGTGAATCGGAGGTGATGGCTCAACGTGGAAAACTCTCACAGGAACTCCTTGACGTGACTGAGAAGTCCTTGGTTTTGAGGTGATCAGTGGAAAAAAGTGGGAAACATGAGCTGGGTTCATGATCATCAGCAGCTCATGACTGAAATAGTGTCTCATTTTGTCCCATATTGTTGTCACTCTGGTCACCTCTGATCGGGGAAAGGACGATCCTTGCTAGATTGACAGATTTGATGAAGCTCATGTGCACATGTGCATAATTACTGATAACTTTTAGAAGTGAATTGTGACACTTTGAGAATGGAAGACCATCTATAACTTGACGAAACCAGAATCAGCTTCAAGCTCTCAGATACAGCTGACAGCAGCTGGGTTCATTCAGGGAGGGAAGCACGGCTGGAAGCCCTACTGAATGGCTCGCAAAGTGACAAGAGCTCAATATGTCGGCAGAAACAGGATCTCGAAATATATCTGACTCAATATTCGCTGCTGTACTAAGGAAATGTTGCCTGGGGGCCTTAACTTTGTAAGACGTTCACTATCATGGTCTTAGAAAAGTTCAACAGCAGGCCTGCCCTTTCATTGGTGTCTTCAGTTGGACTTGAGGGCTTCCTAATCCTCCCGCCTCTGACCTGCTTGGACGACTACAAGCACTACCAGCGGGCACGTGGAAACCTTAAGAAATGTTGACACCAGATAGTGGCCAAGGCATAGTGGGTATGTGCGTCGGTACCTGAATATTCTAGGCTCAGTCCCCGAATTTAAGAACTTTTATTATTCACCTCTTTGAGTCACTGACAATGATTAAAGGTTATTCCTCTCTAGAAGAAGATCTTGTGACGGAAGGAATAATAGCACGCGCAACAGTCTGTAGAAGCTGGGCCGAACTCCAGTGTCCAGACACCGACTAGTAACATAGACAGGTATTTGAAGTGGTCATATGTGGGGATGGGGCTTCGCGAGGATTTGTCATGGTTTAAGTGGCATGTAATATCTACTCATGATACTTGCATAACAGACAGTCACTAGAATTAGTCTCTCTCCGCTCTGAGCTAACCAGGCCGGCTATCGCTCGTCCTTGGCTGAGTCTCTGGGCTGGGAGGCACTAAGTTCCAAGATGACCTGCTCACAAGTGGTCCCCAAAAGTTTCAAGCAATTTCTAGTACTGAGCAAATTAAGCACGCATATCACGTGATAGAGAAACTGCTTGCATTTTGAGTGAAAACAATCGAAGACGAGAGCATCTTCAAACCGTTCTGCTCTCAAAACAAATATCATCGAAATGGCGCCCGAGACAGGATTGTATGGGATTTGGGATTTATTTATTTGCGAAGAGTTATATAATATAATTGATTTCGAATGCAGTTCATGGTGGAATATCGGGATAAAGTATGTCAATTTTGTAATAAGTGCTTGTGAAGTGCTCCGAAGTGGAAGTTTACTTGGAATCGAGTCAGGAGTAGGCAAAATCTAAACAAACCACTTATGCGCCCGTAACGCTTCGTTGTGCATTTTATCATTATGTAAATAGTGAATAAGAAAGTGTGTTCGGTAGCGTGATTGTTTCCCCCGGTTTTAGCAGCTCATAATACAGCGCACCCTTCTGATCCCACCAAATACAGAGCATTACCTTCGCGCCATGAATATTTGGCTTGTTGGCCGGGTTTCAAAACCACTTTGGGCACGTTCGTAGCGCATGTTCACCATAAACTTCCACCAAAAAACGATGACTTTCGGCAGCAGTTTTCATCAGTGCTGTCTTAAGAGCTCCCCCTCTCATGCAGCTCTTTTTAGAGTTTTATTGGGGGTTATCTGTTCCTGTCTAGATTTTTCCTAGAGTATTCTCTCTAAGCCAGTTTCCTTTAAGAATGTGAGAATGAGAGCTGGTTCCAATATCAGTCTCTCGGAAATTGACACTCAAAAACCCAGTATATGTTCCGGAATTTCATTAGATTGTCCGCAGAATCTGCAGAGACCTTCTTCCGATGCTCGTTAGGATGTTTCCTTATGTGCTCCCTGAGTCTACAGTGCCCTGTTAGGATACGGAGGTTGTTTTTGCTCATTCTGATGCACGCCTCAAACCTCTTCTGATTATGTTGACCTAAGACCTTCTTGGCTTGCTTCAAACCATGAGCGTTGTTCCAGGTATCTGCCCGGTCCCTTCTTTCTAGTTCCCTGAACTCTAGCCTGAGGACGTGATCTCCTACAGCGCAGAATGGTTCGGGGCCTAGGAAAGGTTTTGATGCCCCTTTCCTATTGTCTCTATAACTTCGTGCGGTTTGCTAAGAGATGGCGTACTTGTACCATTCCATTGGAACATGCTTTGGAAAGCTGCTGTCATTGTACGTCATTTCAGTATATGTCATTCATTTGAAGCGTACAATTTTTTTTCACTCAAATATGTCGAACCTTTTGCCTGGAAAAGTGTTTTTGCGCGGAGCTCTTCTTCATTACTTTAATATGAAGAAAACTGCTGCTGAAAGTCATCGTATTTTAGTGGAAGTTTATGGTGAACATGCGCTAGCTGAGAGAATCCAATAGAGATTCGCCGGTAATAGATTTTCTTTCTATTCAACTCAACAATAGATTCTCTCAATATGCCCACGACTGCCTTCGTTTATTTCACTTTATTACGCTGAAATCGTAATTCATTCTAACGTCTTTGATTGGACTAATTCTTGGGCCACTCATAAATTGGCTGTCAATTGTCGACATTGCAGGCAAATCACTCACGGAAGTCAGCGCCACTTCTTCACATACTTATCAGATTCCCACACAAAGCTCTACTGTGAACGCATCACAATTTTTTGACGCAGTCATAGGAACTAGTCACGCAGAAGCCAGCGTTTCGTTCCCAAGAAGACTTTTCTCCCTCTAAGTCCATGCCTTCGTGGGAACAGAATGACGCCTTCGCCATTACTGACTGCATTTAAAAGACATTCCCGGGTGCCAGCTGAGGTCGTTAGACGGTTTCCTTTAAACAAAAATAGCCTTCCCCTTGAAGAGACATTCCGTAGAACCCATCACATCGACACACATCCATCACAGAAATTCGAACTCATTTTGAAACGTCAGATTTTCCCGCCAGAAAAAGACAGGCTTTATCCTCTTCACATGTCACATGCTATTTCTGACCGATCTTGTAATGTGACACATTTCACAAACGCTTAGCGCCAGCCAAACCCATCCAAACACGAGCACGACCACGATCTGAATTATTCTCACGTACGTATAGTTTCACTCGCAATAAGGTGCACCAGTACATGCCCCCTAAACGGTATCAATTTGCATAATACCCTCACCGACCCTCCATCGTCGTTGCCGTCGTCGTTGTCGTTCTCGTCGTCGTCGTCGTCGTTACCATTCCCAACTTAAATACCCATCAACCAATTACTCCTAGGAAAACGACGTTGTCTCCGATATGAATCGGCCACGGTATTTGCATACAAAACGCTTGAGATACTTTCCATTTTCCCTGACCTAGCCCAGACTTGTTAAGACAATATAGAGAGATCCGCCTATCAAGCCCATCCTCATCATCATCCTCCTTCTCATCATCGTCGTCAACCTACGCAACACTCGTGGCAGTTCCAATGAACGATGATCTTCAAGATGCAACTAGAGATGACAACGACTGCGATAACACACATACTCCCCGCGTGAGAGCGGCAGGGTTGAGGGATGGGCGAACAAGTGCGGTGAGTTCGACTCCTTTAATCATCATCACAGTTCCCCGATGACACTTAACAGCAGGTACTTCACCAGCTACACGCGCAACCACTCCACGCGGCGGAGACCGAGGAGGAGGTCGAAATGAAAAACAAAGATGATTGGCATCCGGTGGACAGATTTTTATTTTTTTTTTTCTGTTTTCGCTTGAACAACTCTTGCTTTTGTTCTCGTGGTGCCGTTGTCATTGTTTCAAGAACCGCCGGCACGGCACCGAGGTGAGGACTGATGCCACGACTTCGTAGTAGTAGTCTACTTCTTTCCGAGAACGAAAAGCGTTGCAAATTTAAGAAGCAAAACAATGAAAGAGGTGAAACAAAAAAACTGAACGACTCTTATTAATATTCATGACCAAGCTTTGGAGTGCAGGTCTTGAGAGTCGCAGGCGACCACGACCGGCGTAGAAGAGGTCTACGACTACAACTGCCACAACTGCTTAGCACGCCTAAGCGAGCCTCTTAATATTTTCCTCATACGCTGAGCTATCGATGTGCGGATACGTAACCAAAACCAGAGTATGCCCCGGGCTCGGCTCAGCTCAGTGTAGGGTGTACTGTGTACGGTGTTCGTCCTCGTCCGTGCGATATGCTGTACGTCGCGAACATGCTTTTGTTTTCCTGAATGACCCCAACTCGAAAGACGAACGCAGAGCTACGGCAGCAGTTAGCCGCGTTTAGAAGAATAAGTCACGATTAGCCGTTTTCAATGAAACATAAAAGTATCTGCGGCAATAAATAATACATTTCTGCCGTCCCGCCAATCTATAGAGATACAACATGTGTCCGTTCCAATCCGAGTGTGTGGATCTGGATCGGGCGCGCATGCAAATTGAATTTGAGATGCAATTGCGCAGGTGAATGTGAGCGCGCAAGTCCACGATGACGATGAGCATTGAAGAGGGTTCCTGTTCGTGTCCGTTCCTCCGATCGTGGCCTGTGATTTCATAGTCGCGGATGTGTGGTGGTGTGTGTCTTTATCGAAATCGAACAGTCGAGTCTGAGAGAAGATAGTTTCACACGTCCAACTGTGGCAAGTATCCCAGCCACATCTTCGATGCTGGAAAACCTTTGACACTTATCGTTTTTGATTTGTTCTGCCCGTGGTTCTGGTTTAAGATTACGAACACGTTTCCGATATTGGGAAACGACTCGGCGCTGCGCGGCGTAGCCCCTCCACCTCGAGCGGCCGGGTCGCGATTGAGTGAGAAATTTTATTTATTACCATCATTTGACGCTGCCTTGTGCGAGTTCAAAAAGACTGGCATTCGTTCCGAATGCTTTCAGATTTTATACTGTCACTACGACGTTCCTTCCTCATGGTTGGCCCTCACCGTAGAAAGGAAGCACCATCAAATGGGTGTTAATTGTATTCATCGAACAAATGAAACCGTATACGATGCGCTGCTCCGCGCCGCCGGGGGATATCCCATCGGAATGGGACACGTCTCTGGTGGATATCACATCGGCACGGCACTGGGGCTGCCGATTTTCGCTTGGTTTAGTTGAAATTGATTGGTTATGATAATTCGGTAATGGATACATTTGTAATGCTCCAATCGGTGCTGCTTGGCGGCTTGGCGCCGTTCGCCTTTGTTTCGGGCTCGATCAATTGCAGTTCGGATTCTTCAGAATGTCATGAGTTATTTAGTGGGTTTTAGGAGGTGGTGATTGGTTTTCATGAGGACTGCTACTTTGGGTGTTGCCTCAAGAAGGGTCACAGTGAGCGATGATTTAGATTCACGATCAAAATGTAGATGAGATCAACAGCCAGAATGGGAATTCTTTTGGAATTTGGGGTCGTGAGTCATTGCGAGCATTCCGGAAGAAATTCTGAGCGCAATTGTCTGGGAATGTTTCTGGTTGTTAAGTCAGAAATTAGAATTGTTATGGTTCTGTTGTAAGGGTTGAAAGCGTACCAACTAGAGTCTGGCAAGGTACGGTTTTGGTCAGAGTTTTTTTTTTCAGTTTCTTCCATCAGAGAGCACTGGATTGATCCGAAACGCATTTGTACTGCTCCTTGATCAGCGACAGACTAGAGGGGAAAACAGGACTCATGGGAGTGGATTTTCCGTGGTCGATAGATTGATCTACAATTTTGTGCGCATTCCTGGACACCTAGTCAAGCCGAAGAGTGTAAAAGAGCACGGGCGGTTTCTTGGGTTTAGAGCGGACATTAAGATTAGGACATAATCGAATGAAAAAACGCTGAAGCATCGTCAAATTTCAAAGTTTACATGAACTGAGTCAAAATTCCATCACCATTCACTGTCATTTCCATACGTAGAGAGCTCAACGAAACTTGACGAAACTTAACGAAACTTAACGAAACAGAACTAAGTGGATATTATGGTCACCGGGTATCAGTTCTGTGTATTTACTCGATGGCTTGACGTTACAACGTCACCTCAAATTCCACGACAAATCTGTGCCTTCTGAAATTGGACTTGTGAACGTCGCAAGGTATTACGTCAATGAGTAAGTGCGCAGAGTAGTTATGCTTCACCTTTCACGTCCCTCACTCACTCGAATCACTGATAATGTTCACAGAGCACAACTAGCTGGAATTGCTACCATAAAAGTATATGACCTTTCCACACTCTAGGACAAAATATAGTAGGAGCAGCATGCCAAATACGAGTGGAGGCCCAGTCGCTGCCTTAACCACAGTCCAAAGAAGAAGAAAATTTTCCATCAGAGATACCAGTAGTTCTATTTCTGACCTATTTAGCTACAAAAGTAGAACATTGTATGAAATAAAATTTAAATATTCCTGATCGTCTTTTAACAACCTTGTAAAAGATAACAAGACAATCCACAAAATAAACACCCTCACCCTCAACAAATCTCTCATAACCACAATCACTTTCGATTCCAGAATTCACCTCAAATTGTTACTTTCTTTCCCACCTCAAGGCTGTTTGCGTTCAAGAATTCACCAGCAGCCGCACACTCCTAAACTGGATACCCACCCACATCCGCTGCATATGGCAACTTAATTTGCACAATTGACGCAACACAGACGCACACACACGCGGTGCGCCAAACGTGATGTCATATATCGAGAAATATCCAATCAAACTTTTATCAATTCGAACTGACAAGAGATCGCGCACCGCCAGCAGGTAGCACTTTCCCACGGTGGCATGGTGGGCACAAGCAGCGCGCTGCTTGTACGCTGTTTGCGATTTTATTACCAACTGCCAACTGGTGGTAATTCTCAGCCACACCTACTCGTAGTGGTCTCCAGTGGCCAGACCAGTTCACAGACAGATCGGTCGCGACGTGTGGATGAATTCCAAAATGCGCGCGACAAGCTTCTCGTCCGACGTTGCATGGTGACTTTTGAGTGTTTCTTGTTTTCCTTTTTGATTCGCCGCATGAAATTCAAATTTTCCTCGCCGCTGCTGATCGATGATGCCCGCAAGGTTCATTCACTGATTTGCTGTTTGCGAGAGTGCCTCTATGTGTGAGTGTATGTGCGTGTGGAAGACTGCTACTAGCTGACTCTCACTCGGCTGGCTAAGGCTCAATCAATCGATCGAACGGGAACAACAAACAAAGAGCTAATCACAAAAGCCACAGCCAGCCATAACAGCAACAGCAAACACTCTATCGATGGGAATTCGTATCCATGAGATACAAATTAAACATGAATTCCGATCATCATCATCATCATCATCATGGTTGGTCGTCAGCATTGGCGGGGACTGCTGGCTGTCAGCAGCAGCAGCAGCAGCAAAAGGCCTCAGAGGCAGATTTGAACCGATGACCGTTCACAATGTTATTGAATACACACTTCAAGAGGCAGCGCAGCCTCAGCAGCGCACCACGGTCTCCCTGCACCCTCGCCCCGCGTGCTCTCTTACATACCAATTGTAGTTGTTTTCTCAAAAGCTCTAGAGATGAGTCCGCTGCTTCATGCTGCTGGCGAGCTGGCTGGCGAGGAGGATGACTTGATGAAATCTCCTCCAACTCATCTCCTCTTTCGATTGTTGTACACGAGTGTGTATGCAGCAACAACAACCAGCACCAGTGCCACCAGCAGCAGCAGCGAAGAAAACCGTACAAACCCAAGAGAAGAACCATCCACTCGACGGTGCTCCTTTAAAACATTGTTAAGTGGTACTCAGGGATGTTTGTAGAAATCTGTCTTCTCAGAGATACACTAGTCAGTTTTGTGTTCTTGTGTGTGTGTATCCATCCGCAACCTGGGATTGTTTTTCCCCTCGATTCCAAGTTCCATCTCATCCATGGGTCGGGTTATTATCACATCAACATCTCAGTTAGAGTGTAGCAAAAATCCGAAGTCGGGGTCCTTCTTGGGTAATCTCTCTCGATGAAGAGGCGGCTAAGCACACAATTCGTCTCTTTTGGTCTTCGGTTCGACGCTTTGTTCGGAACCCTCAAATTTGGAGCACACAGCCACTGGCCGCGGTGGCAACACATGTAAAATGTGTTCTCTTGTTTTTGTGCTGCGCCCACCTGCCCCCGGGTTGATTGGAAATTCGTGTGTCATAATTAAAAGACCGCGCGAGATGAAGTGCTCGACCCTACTGCGGGAAGTAGTGTGCTCCTCTGAAGCTCTGGAGTGTTTAATAGCTTAATGGCTTGTCTTACGCATTCCACTAGCCTTTCACTACGACCGCGTCGCCACATGATTTTCGGCTTTTTTGGCGTTGCTGGTGGGTTTCTATCTCTGGCTTGGACAAATTTTAATTAAAAGCCCCGGCGACAGGAGGATCCGTAATGTTGACGTTAGACATCACCATACATCAACCAGCGAGGGGGGCCTTCGACTTTATTGGGTCAAATGGGTTTATGCCACGCACACGCTGCCGACTTGATGGTGTCTTCATTTTGTGACGAGCGCGGGGGCTTGCCGTGCCATGTAGCCTTGTTTCGAGCCATGTGCCTAAGAGGCGAATTGGTAATCGAATTGTGTACCCCCTGGAGAGAGCAATTCCGAATTTCGGCGCTGCTCGAGGGAGAGGCTGGATCTTGTGAACCTTTCACTTTTCGAGAGGCTAAACGAATTTCTTTATTTTGCTTTTTGTCGTTGTAAGTAGCGTTTGGGCTTGAGGTGCTTTTAAGGTGACTACTTGAGCTTGGGATGGGATGTATAAATATGACAAATGACTTTGAGGAGAGCTGTCGCTACCCACCACACCGCCATCGTGGGAGATTGACGGATGCTTGTTGTTCGAGCGATCGCCTCATCCCGGTGGGAAGGCTGAGTGTGCGTTCGTTGAGAGCTTGACGATGAAGAGGAGAGGCTTTGGCTTTGGCTCTGATCGAATAGAAATCGCTTAGCTTGCATAACTGCGGCGATTTTGTCGCCGTTGAGTGACTTAAGATGGGGTTTTTGGCAAAGTTGCGCGATTAAGGACTAACTTTCCATTGACATTCCCACGACTGGCGCACATCATAGATCTGTGAGAGGGTCTCATTGGTGTTGACATTGGACAGAGGGCTCGGTGATCGAGTTGCCTTTGGAGAGATGTGGGAATGGGAATGTTTGCAAATCATGTCTAATCCACATAGGGAGAGGGAGAGGGAGAGGGAGAGGGAGAGGGAGAGGGAGAGGGAGAGGAAGAGGGAGAGGGAGAGGGAGAGGGAGAGGGAGAGGGAGAGGGAGAGGGAGAGGGAGAGGGAGAGGGAGAGGGAGAGGGAGAGGGAGAGGGAGAGGGAGAGGGAGAGGGAGAGGGAGAGGGAGAGGGAGAGGGAGAGGGAGAGGGAGAGGGAGAGGGAGAGGGAGAGAGGTCTTTCCCTTGACAATTATAACCTATGCTCCAATAAACTGGGGCATAGCGTCTTAATGACTCAGGGGTTACTTCGTCTAGTTGTCTTTCACATGTCAAGTTCATGTCATAAAGTGTGTTAACTCTCGAACCAAGCCAAAGATGATCTCTCTCTCTCTAGAGAAGTGCTTCTTAGTGGTACGGGTTCCAACAGACAGGCTCACAGTTTCCCCATTTGTTTGTTTCGCAAACCTGGGTAACCCCTGCTAAGCCAAAGATCTCTTGACATTAACGCCACTCTAAAAATGGAGGAGGCTTTGTCTTGTCTGCACAAATGCCAGTGTGATGGGTCATTTAACATAAGCAAGAATTTGAGTGTTAGAAGCTCAGCCAACCCAGCTTAGCCGATTGCATTCAGAAATTTAAAATACTACGTGCCACGCTCCAAACGATTGCACTTTACGTGACTGATCAATCGTCTGAACAATGGAAAGCTAAATCTGCTTTAATTGACACAAATCTGCACACAGTCAGTCAGCACAGCAGTGCAACCGAGTTATGTGGACACACATCCAAAAAGCAAAACTTTCTTTTCCGAATGAAGGCTGTCATAAGCTATTGAACACTGCGTGAAAATTTGCAATAAGCCAGCCATAAGCAACCTTGACCAAGTAGTTTTAACTCTGATACGATGATATCTGGAATTCGTATTCAGGACTTGACTAGACTAGACTTGGATCAGTAGGTGTTGGGTTCAATGTAAAAACTCGGGTTTGACAACCACGCAATTAAAACCAATTCTAAGCCAGTGGGGATGAACGCAAGTGTGACAGCTTTTGCAAGGATCTACGGATTCGATGAAAGGACTTTTACCCGGTTTCCTTTTCCGCCATCCATGACAAGCTCTACCGCAAAACATCTACTAGACAGATCATTGATGGGGTGATGGCACAGGGTGCCTCACTACGAAATAATTATGGCATACTATCAATCCGAGACTATAAGTCGACTTTCAGGACTCTAATCCGCGTCATCGCTGGCCCCTGCAACGATCGACGAAATCACGTCTTTAAACGGGGAATGCATTGGAAGATATGCACCTCTCCTCCTGTAGGAGACGTAGGAGCGTAATTCTTATGTAACCTTGCCTTAGTGTCAGCTATCTGCATCAATTCGTCAGAAGCACCAAATGTGATCCTAAGTGTGCTGGCACTCAACCAATTTAATTCCACCTCAAGTAGGATACACCTGATTCACATTGTTGATGAAATCTGATAGACAAACTGGCTTGTACGTCAAGATGCGAGCAATGAAATACAACTTAAGCACACACCTTGTCGCGCAAATGTTTCCACCAGAAATTAACTATTAGAGAGAGATATCCGACTTCACAGTCCGCTTGGCCACAGACGAGAACAGTCAATGACGAAAAGTCAACCACGGAATCATTTGAACGGCAGTCTCCAGGCCGATCTTGGTCCGAGAAAACGTTGTCAAAAATGTCAAAGGGCAAGAGAGGTAGATAGCCTGTCTCCATTATATTTGACGTGTTCCCTTCCATCCTGTTGACAATTGCAGAGCTTAGCTGATAGATGAGCTGACATTTTAGAAATGAAAACCGCTGTTGAGTTTGCCCACTTAAGTCTAAGACGCTAGAATTTGCACGGTATTGTGTTTTTCGCTTCTCCTTAAATCTTCATCAACTTGTTGCGTTTTAGAGAGTGGATTAACTTGACTCCATTCAGTGGGAAGTCTATCCTATCTTCACACCAAAAAACAATGATACTCAAAAAAGCTGTAGACACTCGTTTTGAGTTCTCATTTTGCAATCATTTTTATTTCGATACCACTCCAAAATGTTAGCCACGAGTTTCGTGTAGTTCCGTACATGCTGGGTGGGCCATCTAGTGTTATTTTTTTTTAAAATCAAAGGTTACTGTGACACTGGCCAGGGTTTCCCGGTCGAAATCTTGACAGAAAGTCAGCATCATACGTCCGCGGGACGAAATGAGTCGCTTTGGGAAAAACGGATAACTTATTTCCAAAGTGAGTGCTGTGTGCCCCAAACTGTGCCTGTTTTGAAAAGAAGTCTTGCCCGAAATAAAGCACCCAAGTTCGATGTGTCCCCGCTGTCGTACAGGGGAGAAAGTAAAGGGTTAATTTTTTAGCTGTTATCTTTTTGGCAACACTGGTTTAAACAGCTGACGCACGTTTCGTGTTTTGTTTCACTGTCAAACATCTTCAGTTTGGTCTATAATTTAACCATGAATCGTCTTACAAACGAACAACGCTTGCAAATTATTGAATTTTATTATCAAAATGCGTGCTCTGTTAAGAAAGTTCATCGCGACATCACATGTGTTCAGCGACGAAGCTCATTTTTGGCTCAATGGGTACGTAAATAAGCAGAATTGTCGGTTTTGGAGTGAATATCAGCCAGAAGCATTGCAAGAGCTACCAATGCATCCAGAAAATGTCACAGTTTGGTGCGGTTTATGGGCTGGTGGCATCATTGGGCCGTACTTCTTCAAAGATGATGCGAATCGTAACGTAACTGTGAATGGTGAGCGCTACCGTGAGATGATATCCAACTTTTTTTTGCCCAAAATGCAAGAGCTTGACTTGCATGACATGTCGTTCAACAAGACGGTGCCACATGCCACACAGCACGCGCAGCAATGCACTTATTGAGAGGCGAGTTCGGTGAACATTTTATTTCACGTTCGGGACCGGTCAATAGTCGCCTAGATCGTGCGATTTAACGCCTTTAGGGGCTATGTTAAAGCTCATGTCTATACAGACAAGCCCGCTTCAATTGACACATTGGAAGACAACATTGAAGCATTTATTCGTGAGATACCGGCCGAAATGTTGGAAAGAGTATGCCAAAATTGGACTAAGCGGATGGACCATTTGAGGCGCAATCAAGGTCAGCATTTGCATGAAATAATCTTCAAACATTAAATTGTGTGGACCGTACTATCGATTCAAATAAAGATTTCATGAATTTTTCTGAATTTTATGTGTTTTTTGTTCACCCTTTACAACGTTTCGGTCAACCGAGGGTGTCACAGAACCATGTTAATCGACTTTTGCGACCTCTGGTTCGTGCAGGTTGATGAATAACTTCACTTCTCATTCGAGTCACTGACAATGCTCTCAACTATCTGGAAAAAAGCTTCTCAAACATGGCCGTTCAGAGTCAGCATTCAAATGCAGGTCCCTTCCAAAAGCACGCACAACACGAGTGATTACAGAGAAGCTAGGCCCTGGCTCTCTGCGGGCAGTACGACGACAACTTTTCCACTAAAGGGGATTTCCAAGAAGGCAGAAAGCATTTTTGACTTCTCATAGAGGCCACATGAACTGATCTGCTTGTCCTTTCCGGGCTTGCTTCTCGCACCAAGCTACAGTGTCGAGGAACACTTGCATAAGATGGACCTTTTTTTTTAAATGGACGTTCTCTCCCTCTGATGCAGCGCCAATCTGAGCGGGTACGTCCACAATCCGGCTTTTGGGACGATGCCTATCTACAGGCGATGCATGCAGGAGCAATGTGTCCGTCACTGTTTGATGTGGATTGAATGCTATCAAGTGAGACTGTTACTTTAAATTGAGTGACATGGGTATGAACCACACGTGTTGCGACCATGACAAGAACAGTCCTCTTTACGCCATAACAGACGTTCTGCACGATCAGGGGGCACGTTAACTGGCCACCGAGATTGTGCGAGTCAAAATCCTTTTCCTGTCTTGCGGAGTTTCTCAAAGTCGCAGATCTATGCCAATAAGCCACAGACTCATTCCTATCGATTGGTCATCAGTGAACCATTTCGACAAATCTTTCACTGCTTTCAGTGGATGCCTTTCGAAGTCACAATATGCCACCCATCAACAAATTCCCCTTCCCACAGTTGGAGGTCCACATGCAAGCAATGCACGATCGCCAACCATTAACCAATTCACTTTCGCTGATTCACAGAAGAGCGCATATCTCGCGGCCCACCTGAGTCTTCACCCCACCCGCCAAATGCACTTTGCGGCCAACTAGACCAGAACAAAACCATAATGCCACCCCAAGACTGAGCCAAGAGAGAGTCGTAAAACAAAAATACATAACTCCATGCTGGACTGCCCATGAAACCTACTGACCCAAACTGCCTCGATTTCTGAGGGATTTTCACATAACTGTACATCATCTTGATTTATGCACGGCCATCTTGCGGTGCGGCTCTCCGATCAAATTTAAAATCAAGTTCGCACCTAATGCACTAAGTGTCCGCAAAAATGCCCTCAATCTGTCTGCACATTAATGCCCCTGCGCGTTCTCCACGGCAATGGGGAGCCATTAATTTCATATTTTCACCTCCAGCCTGCCTGTCAGCCTGCCATACCCACCCGTGGCCTGTGGAAACTGCTTGTGATTTCTTAGAAAGGGAGCAAGCAACATCGTTTCGCATGAGTTCTGGATTTCAACGAATTCAAGCGAATCCCCAACCTCTCGCTCAATCGCTCGCTCCCTCTGTGTGTCGGCAAGCTTTCGCTCTGCGTTGTTACTTTTTTTTTTTTGGCCAGTATCCAGCGGCCGGGCACTGGCAACCAAGTAGACACAAGCACACAGTTCTATCATTCGGTTCACTTCATTTCCTAAAGATTATTCCGACACGAAATAGCATTTCATTCATTTAACAGGTTCCATTATGAAGGCAATGTTCCCACGAAACAGGTTGTCCGTGGCTTACAGGTTGCTCTTGCCCAGCCATCATCATCAACATCATCACCAGGCAGCCAGCCATGCCAGCCATCCACTATGGAGTCGTTGTCGTCGTCGTCGACGACGTCGTTGTCGACGTTGTTGTTGTTGTTGTTGTTGTTGCCGTTGCTTCTGCTGCTGTTGCTGCTGGTGTGGTGTCCAAGGAAAACAAAAACAAAAAAAAAGAACGACCACCATCCACAGCTTACTCTCATTTCCTCATAAGGCAACCGTTCGAGACCCGGAGCACTGATGGTGCTGGCAGAGCTGCTGCTTGGGGTCTTCCGCTGTGCGGTCCGGTTTCCACGGGCCGACCACCGTCATCCACCAGCTCGGCGAGCTGCGATCGCTTGCGCACCTTCAAATCAACTTGAGGAGTTCGAAACGAACTGAAGTCGTCCAGGCCGGGCTGTGCCTCTAAGCTGCCGCGGATACGCGGACTCACGCCACAAAACGGGCTTAAATGCTCGAGACGTAATTAATTCGACTTACACAAGTTTTTTCTTTTTCGGACTTTTTTTTTGTTTTTTTGAATTTTTCTGAATTTTTCTCTCGTTTATTAATTTCGTTCGCTTTGTTGTTGGCTTTCGGGGCGGATGAGAGATTTTGAGGCACGATACAGCAATGTTGTATCTACAAGATTCAACATACGGCTCAGCAGTTGTTTAATTGAGCGCGCGGCAGTGGGCTGGCTGCCCCGGCTATGGCTACGACCGCGGTTGCTGCTCCCGCCACCAGCGCCCGTGTGGTTCGTGGTCGCGGTAATGCGATGAGGTTTAGTGTAGCTGTCGGTGCGCAACTAATCCTTAATCGCATTTTGTGTAAACAGAAATCACCGAAAGTGTTGCTACACTTGGACATGGTGTTGTCGGTCGGGCCATCTCTCTCCCGTCTCGGGTTACATCGCGGCACAATGACAATGTGTGCTGCTGTCCATAGAAAGCCGTTGCGGGGGGGAGGGCAGCGGGACAACGTGAAATCATACCGCACCATCATAATCCCTCTAATCACGCCCGGGCTGTGACTGTGCCTGTGAACGACAACGAAGATGATGATGACGATGGCGACAGCGAGCGACGACGACCAAGCAGCTTTAACCACAAGCCATGCTCGCGATGACCCCACTTGAGGTGAGTTCGCCTCAATAATATTTGATTTTCACTAATTTACCATCCCGAGGTGGCTTGCCGGATTGGTGGAGCTGGCCTACATCGTGCTAATTTGCTACGGCGAACGTCTAATGGCGTTCGGCGGGGCACTATGAGAATGGGGACATCGGTTGGGCTTCATGCTCGATTAGATCTCATTAATCAGAGGCTTTCCCAGCCAGAAGATGAAGTACGAATGGTGTGACGCGAGCGGGCACCGCTCGATCCGGAGCGATGAAGATTAAGCGTTTTTCGATGATGGCTTGTACTTTTGCAAAAGATCTTGTGAAAGACGATAAGAGGATCATTTGGGTCAATGTCTCGCCATGGACCACGGACATTTTTTTTTGCCAATTTCAACGAAGGACTGAATGTCGAAACGTCCAGAAACATGTTGCCTCATAATCTGGTGCACGACTGTCGATTTGACTCGATTTTCGCTCTTGTGAGGTCAGTCTGTTGTGACAGCTTGGTCTAGGAGACGCTGTCAAACAATTTGCATGCGTTTCGCAGTTTTTAAAGTCCAGATGGAACCCACTGTCTTCCCACTGTCCTCTGTAACAGGGAATGGTCACATTAAATGTGGCGGATAAAAGTGGACCAGTCGACAAGTAGAACAGTTGATAAGTAGACCAGTTGACAAGTGGATCGGTTGACAAGTAGACCAGTTGACAAGTAGATCAGTTGACAAGTAGACCAGTTGACAAGTAGACCAGTTGACAAGTGGACCAGTTGACAAGTGGATCAGTTGACAAGTGGACAAGTGGGCCCAGGAACGTCATTTGTTATGCCAAATTGGAGGCAGTTATCGTGGAAGTATAGACAATTGCTAGTCGAAGCTGAGGTGCTCCACACAGGCTTGCACCACTTGTGCAAAAAATGGGATGGACTATTATCACAACTTTCGAGCTGTGCCTTAAATTCGCTTAGCCGGTCCTGGACAGAAGCTCATGGAGAGAGTTGACATTACACTTTGACTGCAAATATCTCAGCCTCGTGGCGGTTTACACAAAAACATCGTGACTCGGTCTGATCCGAGTCACCATCAGAGTATCGCTTTAAGATCTGGAAGGAGCTTCCGAGCTTGCTCAAGCCTGGCTTGAGGAATATAATCCCAAGCTTTCCTTAGACAATATGTCCACGGCATGATTCATACACAACACTTCAGATTGGAGGAAGCTTTCATCAAACGGGGAGAGGTTGTTTCAGCACAAGAACTACCAGGTCTTTTGGTTTATGTTCCCTTCTCCTTTCGAGATTCTGATCGGATAAAGTCGGCTTACCAAATCTCTGTTAATTGTCCAATACTCGATTTTTAGATTTATGCTGATATGAGAACTACTAACAGAAAGGACCATGGGTCGGTGGCTTGGTCACCTTGCACGAATGTCTCCCATCAAGACGAAGATCGTGTGGGCTATTGACAATTGCTAGTAAAAACTGAGGTACCCTCCCAGGCGTGCCTTGAATGTGATTCCGTCCCGTAGGCGTCCGTTTGGTCCAGGACGAGACCTCGCCTGGTCCCGCTTGGAGTGATCTTCTGAGGGTTGGCGGAGGATCGGAAGACCGGATGTTTGTCAGAAGACCTTGACGAAGATGATGGTGATGAAACCATGCTTTTGATAATTTTTAATGTATGCAGCTCTCATGTAATGTCGCATGTAGTTAGAGAAAAAAAACCCGTCGAATAGAATCTGAGTATCATTTGCCTGATCCACAAGAAGAAGACTGTTTGCCGCCTTGCTCGAAGTCAAAATTGTAATTATTGGTCTCGTGTTGCAGTCAGCGTTTAGTCCTCCGAGAAATGACTTAAGACTTTATTTTATATTTTGCAGGTATGCCATGAAGAAGGCATGTAACCCATGAGGAAAGTCTGCCTTACGACCTAAGTGGCGTTCAGCAAAATATTAAAGGTCGTAGCATCTTCAAAACCTAGATGGCGCAGTTGGTTAAGTGCCTCGCTTTTCAGTGGGCACCGCCCCCCGGTTCGAATCCCAGTGAAAGCAAGAGAAAACGCTTTTATCGGGTTTTCAAATCTCGTCCAGTCACCATTTGCCGTTGGGATCAAATAAATGGCACCGGAGTAGGCACTTAGGATCAGTAGTAGTAGTCTGACCGGGGGTTGCTACCAGGCAGCACAATGGACACAGTCGTTGTGCCTGAGTGCCCCAGTAAAAATCTTGACAGAAAAAAATCTTCAAAAATGCCTCATAATGATGACGTTTGTCAGTATTCAAATCATGGAATGGCGATGAGCTGGTTGTGTGGCTCGTCCTCTCACCCCATCGCCATCGAATGAAATATTCCCAAGAATGGCAATAAGTTGCAACGGCTTGGAGTGACTTCATTTCCGAGACTGATTCCTCTCATTTTTCAAAAATTGTTCCTCGTCTGCCTGAGTAACTCCACGTCATGCGCACGGTCTTGGTCAAGTCATGTGCACCGCGAGCAAGTCTTTCCTCGAAAACAGGCAACAAACTAGACTCGCCCCACATTCAACAAGTCCTAGATTCCAAATCTCGTCGCATTCAATTTCGACCTACATTCCCCTTCCCTGTTGTGTGATGATTTCAAAGCTCCAAAAATAAAACCCGGTTTATCGCTGCGAAGCCCTCGCACTTCGCTGCGCGAGCGAGACGTCAACCTTGTGCCCACCAGCCATCGGAAGCTGTTTACTTTTCAAACAACAGATAATTTATAATTTTTTTTTCTCTCTTCCTCCACCCCCATACGGGGCTCGTGTTCGAGTGCGGTTTTGGAGCGTGTTTTTGCGATAAAGCCCCTTCAGCTATTTTATCAGCAATGGCTTGTGCCACATAACCACAGAAAATGGGAGAGAAAACATAGTAACAAGAAAAGAGAAGAAAAAAAAAACATAGTCAGCGCAACGCGCTTCTATCGTTTAATTTATTTGCGTGTACTTACCGTCCAGCGAAATGTAAATGGCAGAACAATAGCACCGATTCCGGGATCACTCAGTACGAAACTGGAACCGCCAAGGATGCCGGTGCTCGAGTTTCCAAACGAGCACCCGGTCGAGGAGCCTCCGGTCCCCGAGCTCTGGTACTCCTTCAGACACAGCCGGAACGCCGTCGAACATGGCGGGCAACCTGCAAAAAGGAAATTCGTTAATTATGTGCACGTCCAAGTGGAGCGCAGCAAAACCCACCTGTTGTTCTTGTGCTTCTTATTTCTAGAGGAACACCGCAGCATAAGCCATTCATCAGCCGGCTATTTGTGTTTGAGATTTCTATTAGCTCCAGCTCGAAGTTGCCGGCCGCTGATACCTGCAACGGGACGAAACAAAGCGACAACATAAATGCCCGTTCGGGAAGCAAGATAACCGAAAACATGCAGTGCAGGGGGAGCCTAATTAAACCGAAAAATCACCGGGCCACCGAGGTTCTGCGCAGAAGCATTTCCACTCGTGTGGGCCGAGCGGTGGACGCACATGTCACTTGTGCTCGTAAGATTATGTAATCTTCCAGCGCCGCCGCTCGGCCCAGTGCTCGACAAGCATCCGAGAAGACATTTTTTTCCCCAACGCATTCCTTCCTTGCGCGGGCCGCACTCCAATCGGCAGATTATGTAACTGTGCAAAGTGAGCTTGCGAAATGATTCAGTAGCTTGGCGTTTGCCCGCTTTATGCTGTTTTCTTTCCCTCATTTTTTGCTTGTTCCTTCTCGGTCCACTGGCGTTATCAAATCTTAAAGAATTCACTTGGACTATGGTGCTTTTATGGGCAATAAGTTGCAAAGAGATACGAGCGTTTCATTGCTGCCGTGACTCGGCGGCCCGACACGGCTTGGTGAAAAAGTTTGACCATTCGGTGGACGGTGGCGGTTTCAAGGTGAAGAGTTACCCTGGCGCTGGGTGAGGTGTGAGCTTAATGGGTTTGATGAACTTGGGACAGGCGAGGGAAACGGCACTCGTGTATGCAATCTGGCTGGCTCTAGCGGACAGGTATGTAGCCATGTAGGAAATGTTGCAAGACACTGAAGCCGCTTCACAAAAATCACACCAAAACGGTCCGCAGCCTTGGGTGTGCATTTTTGTGGCAAACGTGAACCCCTACGCAATGATTGCTGTAAATTTGCTGGGTGAACGTTTAATGGGATCGACACGGATAGGGCGGACTTGTCATTTGTACAAGTTTGACGGGTGTCTTGTGGTGTCATTTGTTCCCACGGTGGTGGGGAAATGCCTTAAACAGACAGCTTGCTTGTTTGAGGTTTTGCAATTGGTTCTATTGCTCATGTCTTCTGAGCGAGAATGGACCGTTCCAGGTAAGGACTTCGGTTCCCCTATTTTTGTGGTGGTCCATTGGTCCACTGCTCATGTCTTCTGATCGAGAATGGAGCAGGCATACGGACCGTTTAAGGTAAGGACTAATTTTGTGGTGGAACAGATGGATCTCATAATTGCATATTCTAGGGGCACAAAATGGTAGAGGATCTTATTTGGGGACTCATCCGAAGCATGGACAATCTCAAGAGCAGATGAAGAAGTTCTTGGACTTTTCGAGAGAAGGGTTTTGCGTTCAAATCGGTCCGGAAGATTTACTGTACGAGCTGCAAAGCGTCTTGAGTCTCGCCAGGTGTCTACAGATGCAACGCCTACGGCTAGACCATGTAAAGTGCATGTGGCAACACTGCTCCAGCCATAAGTCTTCAATGCATGAGGAAGACCGACCACAGAAAGTGGTCGCTTAGGAAAATGGAGTAGATTCAGCAGCTCAGGAAGAAGGGTAGTAACATGGAGAAATTGTTCGGAATTGTAGCGGAACTGCTTCATATGTAGCAGAACGGTAACGCTGCTTGTCGTCGACGCACTATACAGTTCGTGGCTGAATCCTTTTGGCAGCATTCTTCTCGAAAAGACTTGCAAAATGCTTGTAACCGCGCCGCCGTAGAGCAGGACAGAGAGATTAGTCGGGGGAATGTGTTGAAACAGCGATTGGCAAGAGTTGTTCTGCGTTTGATATCAGTACTGTTGGAATTCTTGGGAGCCGAAGTAGACGATGCAGGGCCGGGCCCACCATATGTGCAGGGTGTGTAAAATGCACAGGGCGCCAAGCTCTTAGGGGCGCATTCATAAGCATAATTTGTCACCAGAAAAACCATTCAAAGGCAAGTAACTAGACCGAAAATTACAGCAAGAAAGAATCACACAAAGAAGAAGAGCCAAACGTGCAATCTCTCCGCTCAAATGATCCCATATGAAGAAAGAATTGAGTTTTTTTTTAGAGATTTGCCTTTTTTGAGATAATGCCTATTTGTGACACTCTTGAAATATCAACTCTTGTGTAATCTGAAAGCGGCAAAAAATTAAGGGCGCCAAACTTAGGTCTTCCACAAGGCCCTCATTTGGATCGGGCCGGCCCTGTGCCCTTGACTTCATCAAATGGATAAGTGCGTAAGTCGTCGTTGGCGTGTGTCCTTCCTTGAAGGGATGCTGCCTTCTTCATTTTGAACCAGTTTATGTTGCTTAATTCGACGGAAGTCGAGGCTTGTTGACCCAATAACCAACTCCTCGATGACGAGCTGGTGTCGTCACAACCATTCTCATGCCAAGTGCCGAAACTCTTCATAAATTCTCCAGAAATTCATTAAAATTACTGTCCCTTACAATTTTGGGGTTGATCACACCCAAACAGCAGCTGTCACGCAATTAAATTTGCGCTAATATGAGATCGCTGTAAAACACGCACATGTTGCGCCCCAGACTCTGGCATTAAATTCGAAATCCTATGTTTCGGCAGAGAGTTTGGAAAGCACATTTTGATGTTCTATGATTTTAATGATTTAGGCACAGCATTAAGCTCCCTAAATTTCAGTTTATAGCTTTCAGAAGGGATCTATAGGAGACAGAGTGCACTGCAGCTGAGGAGGAAGTACGGAAATGGGAAACCACTGTCTGTTACAAATGGTTGATCTGGGAGTCGGGACTTGCCTCTTGTCACAGGGTTCACATTTTAGTGACTTGGAGACACCCATGGTCGGACAGCGACGGTGACAAAATCTCTACCCTCCCGGTCGAGTTGTGGGATCATACAATTTTTGCAAACTGAAGCTCACAGTCAGAAATCGTTGTCCATTTCATGAGTCGGTCCGCAATATCAGATCCCTCAGACAATGTGGGAAACAGACAAAAGGGGGATGTGTCAGAGTGGACACAGCAATTTGGTTCAATGTACTTTATTTCTTCTATGTGCTTGCAGTCTGTTTATACACCCCCGTTCAAATGATGCTACAGTTCGGAATTTGAAAGCATACACATTATTGTCTACTTAAGTAAATGCAAAACCCTATGTGACAGGACTTCTTGAGTGCTTTCCATTTGAACCGCTATCTCTGATTAAGGAATAACCAATTTTAAGCAAAAATCAAGGAAAAAATAAACAACTTGGGATGCCAAGAGTTGCGTGAGAGAAAAATTTTCTTCGCGTATTAATAATTTCTTTGACGACTTGTCAAACTGAAAATGCGATCCACGAAGGGAAAGACACGATCGACAATTCGGGAAGTCTATCCGAGCTTATCTGCTAACGTAAGAGCTTCCAGAAATATCAAGAGTTCGCGATGTTCGCAATTCAAAAGACGCGGCTCATTTCTGCAATTAGAGCGCGTTCCAGCCATGATCCTCCATCACGTCCTGCTATGATCCCTCAAAACTCGGGGTCGTAGTCCAGTATTTGTGTTTTCCAGATCTTCTTTAACAAGAAGCATTCGGAACCTGAGCATTGAGCAAAGGCATCAATTGGCAGTAGATTATATCAAAAATAAATCTCTGTGGAACGCAATAGCATCTAAATCAAGGGCCTTGTTGAACGTTGATTTATAAGATGTCCTTATCCACGGATGGAATGGATGCCACGGATGCTTAGGCGTATGTTGTGCGAACCTACTACCTACTACCTAACCTACCTACTAACCTACTAAGCTGTTCTCCCACTCTTAGCTCATCGCTAAAGTATCAGCCAGTTCTTGAGGACCGAGTTGCTCCATTTCCACGGAGGGCACATCTGCTAGTCATTTGTGTCGAGATAACGTCCAAGCGATCTTTCTAACATCACTTGAACTAATAAGGCTCTAGTCGATACACAGCCTACAAAATGTTTCAATACTCCGAACCACATCTTCTGCATTCAGAAAGAGTCCACTCCTCTTCAAAAAAGCGCCATTTTGACAGTTTACTTCAATCTCCAACATGAACGCACTGCAGAACCCTATGATCAATCGTTAATTTAATACAAAAAAATCCACGCACAGTCTCCATGAGCCATGGTTTCCAATCGCAACACATCTTCCGAGCCGAGATCCAAATAAATTTTACGACCCACCATTTCATGTCTTTCCCATGAAACAGCAGACTCATCAAAGGACAACGGGGCGACAGCTGCCACAAAAGAGAACCACAATTAGAAGCGTAACCCCAAATCAATTCCTAGATCCGCAGTCAACGATACTCGCGTACCTTTTGACATTTTTTTTCCAGTCTCACCCCCAAAAACCGACGAGCACAGAAAAAAACAGAGACGTCCAATAAAGTTTTACGACTTTGAGATTTCGGGTTTTCGTAATTAATAAAGTGGTCCATTTCATTAGAAACTAAACCGAGAAAAAATAACTTTATTTTGAAGATCAAAGGATAAGGCTTACGGGCACACGCATAAAACATCTTTAAGGTTCATTACCTTCACTTAATGAGGCAGCGATTGAAATCCGTCAAGGCGATAACTAAGAAGACGCCCAGTCGAAGGCCGAGTTGCTCCAATTCCACGGCGACGGTGACACAGGCGCCATTCCACAACCGAAACGATTCACAAGCCCCGATCGAATTTATTCAATTCCTGTTTGCTCTCGGAACACTTTAAATTAATTCGTTTCCTTGGCAGAGCACTCGCTTTGCCCCCCTCCTGCACTTTGTCAGAGGAAAACCCCGTTTTGGTAGCCATGTTGGACGGGCAACTTGACATGCGGGTGCTCAATATGCGAACTGTCACGCACAGCAATGACAGCTGCAATTCAAAACATAATTCCCTCGAATTTATTGTCTCCCCGGATGGAAGTCCAGTCGATTTCGGCCCAAAAGCCTTGACAACCTCGGCCGATAAAGAAATTGATCTACATCTCAGACTGTGGTCATTCACGGCTGACGTTTATGGAATTTATGCGCCTTATCTTTATTGTCATGTGGCGCATCGGCGACCGATGCTTGCGGCGCGGAGAACAGGTTGACTGTAAATCTTATCGCAGCGCAACTTGTCAAAAGGTGTCCAAGCGCAGACGCGACTCCGAAAGTGTTATGCAAGGTTCCTTAGTTTTATTTTCGTGTTCTCGACGAGATTTATTTAAGTTTTTTAAGGAAAGTCCCGGGAATTGATGGTCAAACCGAAAATGTGCCAATTGATGGTGGAGAGGACGGCGCGCCGGATGACCAGGTCGGGAGCAACGCCTACTGATTTAGAATTCAAGTCTGTTGAAGGTGAGAGGTGGTGACTAATGAATTCATTGACGATGGATGGGTGTAAACATTTGGAGCATGCGCCCACACGTCTCGCATTTCCCGACAACAGATCGATGACATGCTGGGCCTGTTTTATGTGGGAACGGCGATGAACGGGAAATGGGCGTTGAACATGGGCGCACAGAGTGCTACTTCAAATTAGAGAGCCGACTACCTGTGTCTAAATTTAGACACGGTCATTTGCCACTGATAATTCGACGACAGAGCTTCTGTCAGGAGTTTACTTTGATTGCAATCAACATTCGATACGAGGGAGGCTGTCGATTTGGAAATGCAAATGTTTACATGTGGTTTTAGATGACGCTAGTGGGGGGCGTTTGTGTAGCCCTCCGAGTTGGGTGGGGTTCATTTCTTGTTCGGTTTGAGGACGGGAAATGGTTTTCGATTGTCGTAAGCGTTGGACAAGCTCATCAGCAGCAGGTCTCATTTGAAAGGAGAAAGACAGAAAGAAGTCGCTTTTCGGAGTCATTTTTGGCAACGTCGTCTTTTGCAGCAAAGTTGGGATCTACTCCCTACTTGAATGGGAGTTGTTTTGGGACACTCTTCAGACATAGACTCAGCCAATGTCTGAAAGCAAAGGCTCTTCCTGGTCGGAAAAAACAACCAGAAGTTTCTTCTGAGTCAGCTACTTGTCAGCATCCTCAAGCTAGAGAGTATAGAGGACGACTCGTCGCTTTCAGGGATACGTGGAAGATTAAGTCAACAAGTGCTGCAAATGTGAACCAAATCAACACATCACCGACCGAACCTGTGCCGATTGAACCTGGACTTGGTGTCACTGAGCAAGACTCGTCAGAAATGGAAATGAAGCCACCAATTGCCTCCTGGCGATATCGTGCACAGGACAGCGCAATCTCGGCGGCGGAAGTATAGATGGCAGCGGCATCCTTTCACTTGCCCAACCTCAAGAGCGTGGTGAGCTTCAACAACTTGGAGGAAAATTTAGGATTGTCTTTTAAGGGCTCTGGATGAACTTTCAAAATGCTGCTAACCAAGCGTCAGCGTATAAGGAATGCCTTGAAAAAATTAATAAGTAAAATGGCGACCATGGATGTAGATGAACTTCTCAACACTTGTGAGTATACCAAGAAAGAACAGTTTCTGTTGCAAAAGTCCCTTTCGACCATCCCAATCAACTGGTCACTGAACTGCAACTTGGTCACCCGACTTGACCTCAAAACGTTCCAAAAAATAGACCATAGAGCCCATGAGTCCCCTCCATTAAGTCACTGATTTATCCGCAGCCATTCAAATTGACAAATTATCAACTTTAGCTAAATCACAAGCTTCCATTCAATCGAATTAACCATCTCGCGAGAGAATGAGAGGGAGAGAGAGATAGAGCGTGTGTCATAAGCAGTCATTCTTGTTTTTCAACTTTAATCATCTATTCAAGCAATTTCCATCATCTTCCCCTCTCAGCACCGAGTCTCTAGTTATCTTAATTTCTTCATTAAAAATGAATATTTTTCGTATCAAATTTATTAGACAATTTTGTTAATTTCCGTCTCACTTTAGGCACACACTCACAGTTTCTGGCGGAGTACTTAACGTTAATTTATTGGGCATCTTCTCGATAATTTATTGAATAATGAACGAAAGTGTAGAATAAATATTTCTTCTTAATAGATTGTAAATTATGAACACTCCGTTTCGGATGGGGACAGAATAGAATCAACATTTTGACATCCAGAACGATGTGTGAAGGTGTTCCTGCGTGGGATGAGAATGGTTTTGAAATCTTTCAGCAAGCCATTGAAGGCTGGCGAATGAATCAAATGGGAGTTGATTTATTTAATAGTTCACTTTGGATAGCACTAAAGTCTGTGGATGTGGGGAGAATTATGTGGGAATATTTTTCAGCGATCAGGCTTGGAGAGTTCCACAGGGATTAAGTCGTAAATCGAGATCTGTCACAAGAGTTGGTTTTTGAACGACAACTTTCGTTAAGTGGTTGGAAAGAGCATTCTGAGGCATAGCCCGTCAGATGAAAGTGTGATTTTGGTGACAATGTGGGAGGCATTTGGCAGTTTTATGCGAAGTCTTTGTGTCTAAAGAGCTTTGGAAAGATCAAATCGGAAAGCCAATCCACTCAAATTGACTTTGTATACCATCTTTTTGGGTCTCTAACGTAATTCGAGCGGTTTGCTAAGAGATGGCGTAACTTGTAGTATTCCATTGGAACATGCATTGGAAAACTACTGTCATTGTACGCCATTTCATTATATGTCATTCATTTGAAGCGTCAAACTTTGTGCCTGAAAAAGTTTTTTCGTGGGGAGTTCTTCTTCATTACTTCAATATGAAGAAAACTGCTGCCGAAAGTCATCATATTTTGGTGGAAGTTTATGGTGAACATGCGCTAGCTGAGCGAATGTGCCAAAAGTGGTTTTGAGACCCGGCCAACAAGCCAAATATTCATGGCGCACTGTTTTTGGTGGGATCAGAAGAGTGTGCTGTATAATGAGCTGCTAAAACCGGGTGAAACCATCAATGGACAATGTTACCGAACACAATTAATCCCTTTGAAAGACAGCTGGCCGTGTCCGAGATGGATCTGGGCCTAACTTCCAGACCAACTACTCCTGGTGTGAGTGCTATTGTTCCTTGCTGAGTGGATGGGGAGGAGAAACCCAACCAATAAAGGCGATTATATAAGTTCTACAATCTCGGTTCTAGAGGACAATAATTCTTCGACAGGATTAATGTCAGAAATGGAATATGCATCACAACGCATAGCATCACATTTCTACAAGAATTGCAACATCATAAGAGTCTGGCTCAAGTTTGAGGTGCTCCTTCTATTAAATCGCAATCAGCTAGACTCCTACACGAAGTTGGATCAGTCATCACTCAAACGAGTGCCTTTAATTGCCTGAAATGCTACCAGGAAACATCAGAAGCAATGGATTCCAGTTCAAAGTCCAGTTGTGTATGAAAATAAACGCTTATCAGAAAAGTCGCAATAGAAAGGCGATAAGCCTTTGCAGAACTAGACATTTTCTACGATTTATCCTAAGTCTGGAGTCTGTGTTGTGTACATAACTAATGCTGAACGCAATGACGTAGTTATTGTTCAGCGGTCGGATACAGTCGAACCTTCATGAGTCGCATAGTCACGAGAACAAATATTGTGCTCGATTTATGCAATGTTCGACTGATGGAGGGTAGAATATGGGGACATTTATGTCCTGACACATTTGTTCGACTTAAGGACTGTCCGACTTGCAGAGGTTTGACTGTATTTTGTATCGTTTGGGCTCCCTTAGGTTGAGTAGGACATTGTATGAGGTGCTAATTTCAGACAATTTCCCACATCATCTGAGGCGCATAAGAATAACTTCGATTCGCCATTACTTGGATGGCGTTGCAAGTGTTGTCACAAGTGTGAATGAATGGTTGAAATATTAAACATTTTTTTTTTCATTTTTCTTGCTTCTGTTACACAATTATACTGTCCTGCAAGTGTCCCATAAATGACAACAGAAACGGAAATGTCCCAACTACACACCAATATGACAGTTGTAGTCAATGAACCCAACTCCTACCTCTCTTGCGCCTTAAAAAATTTGTCAACCATTTTTATAGCGTTTTATATAAGCCAAATTGTCCAATCAGAGAACGGTATTTACGTTATTTCGAGTGTCCTAAATTCGTCGATGGACTAGGGGTCAATCAGCTGTGAAGTTGGGTATCTCTAAAATACTTCATTTCTGCAATGAACCAGCGCACACTTTGATTTTTGCTGATACTTCGTCTACTCAGAAGGAGAAATTATTTCTGACAAGAATTGAGGTGTGACAAATATTTTTTTTTGAGCTGTTGGGACATTTGTAGTGCATCACACAACACTACAATCGATGCTAGTAATTCGAAAAAGTCTTCATTAAAAACTGTTCCTTCAAGACCCCAGCTAAATTTCGGAGAAAATAATAAATTTCGATTGCTGGGTGGACGGACATAAGCCCGAAATTGTGTTGCCGAAGAAGACAGATCAGAACGGTCCACCCATCTAATAAATAGTCGATGGAGACTTAACTTTGTCTTTTTAAAATAACAGAAAGATTTAAGATCCTCAATCCCTGCAAATGGTGAAAATATTCTGAGAGGCAGGCAGAGACTGGTCTTATGCAATATTTTTATAAGGTTTCCAAAGTGCAGCTTATAAACCACATAACACAAAAAACAAGTCCCATTTTACCTACACACTTTTGACAAGGTGTTTGAGAGTATTTTGATTGACAGTAGGTGCAGACAGTCAACGGAGGCATTATCGGAAAAGCGACTCATATTTCAAAAGTCAACTCATCTCAGGCTAGAAGAGTCTTATAATAATGCATGTTGGATACTAATAGTGGCGCTACGGTCCGTAGAGGGCCAGGGCCTAGCTTCTCAGCACCCACTCGTGTTGTGAGTGTTTCGCAACTTTTTCTAGATAGTTGGGCATTGTCAATGACTGGAAAGAGGTAGGGCGGTGAATTGTATTTTGCTCATATATTCAATCGAACCTGGGCCTGGGCGACTCACAAGTTATGTATACGTCAGCGTTTGGCATGTTCAGAACGGGTGATGACGAATTCGATAACCGGTCACTGCCCGTGAGAGCTGGCCAATCGATAAAACGAGGGCAATGAAATGTAGATGTGTCGCAACATTGTAAAATTGCTGATCTAGCGCCTGCAATTGAAACGACACATTAATGTAAATAATTAAAAGTACGTAAACAGGTGACAGAAGGGCATTCGTCGTCAACATGTAAATTTTGTTCTACTTCACGGGTAATTCGAAAATAAAGTTAATTTTTTTTTCTCACTGATAAGAAAAAGTATTTTAATTCACCAGCCCAGAAAGCCACGGCTGCCACATGGATGTTCGATGAAGTGTCTAAAATTTCAAAGTCTTCCAAACTTATAAGCCGAAGAGAGCGTGTAAAAAATAACTGAAATTAATTGAAAAAATCCGAAACAATTGAACTTGTGATGGACCGTGCCTATCATTTGTCACGAGTTTTAAAGTAGAGTCGCAATTTCGGATGCTTCCTACATCCGTCACCGAAGAATTTTCCTCAATTTCTAAATTTAAAATTTAAAGCAACCAGAGCACTGAGAATTTTGTTTAGCTTTGTTAAATCGACTATACCTTGAGCGTGGTGCCGCAAGGCTGATAAATGGGCCACAGTCTTTTTTCGTTCAATCTAAACCTTTTTGCAGCATCCAAAAAGTTGTGTACAAGGCATTCACCGCATAAACGACAACAGAGAGAGACGTACAACTTCGCCGATGATTTCAAAGAACTCCGGTCTTCATCATAGAAGCGGAACTGGCAGTCGGCTGTTGACTGGTGGTGGAATGTGGAAGTGGACCCAGCTTTAGATTCTACATTCTATTTCACGAGTGGGAAATAGTGCTAGCTAGACTTTCTGAACTGTCAGACAGATTTTGGGAACTTTTTCAACACCCAACGTAGGTATTCCCTGTCTGATGCCATTCAACGAGTTTCTTCCTCAACCAACAAGCAGTAAGAGCTGCTACCACCCAAATATGTTGTTTAATGTCTTATCCCACGGCACGCACGCGTTCGTGTCAGCACCTGGATCTGTCTCTCCATAAAACCTAAATTCTTCTCACACTCAAATCGCAACAGCGGACATACTCCGCGCTGCTCAACCCATGAGCACTAAAATTTACATAAATAACGAAACAATCTCTGAACATCAGCTCACTTCGAAAGAAGTTCCCCCTTAAAACAGAAAAATACGAACACCGCGGATGCTCAGATTTAACTACGCACTGATCTCTCACACAAGGAATTCAATTTAAATTCTAGTCCATGTTCACATCCCGGGATACCGCTAAGGAATGCAATTTTCAAATTTTATTGCACGAAACAGTCCCCCCAAAACTCAACCATAGATCCATAGATGAACTCCATAAGCGCATAAGCCCGTCCCAGGTGCGTATCACCTTACATCGAAGTGAGTCTGCGTTTCGAGAGTAAAACAGATGAAACAACTCAGAAACAAGACAAAATCAATTCAAAATCTACAGCCGACTGTTATGTTAATAAAACACAACCGAACACCGATCATTTTTCATTTCATTCCCGAGGTTCACACATTTATTTAACCATACACCGATGGAAAATGATTGACAGCCACACTCTGCCGCCAATAAAAAGAACGAAAAAAATGGAATGTAAGCATCTCTTATCACATTCGAATAAAATGAAATTTATCGCCTCTCATTAGGTATTCGGAGGAACGCAGCGAGCAAAAAACGACCCAAAAACCATTCGCCGAGCAAACGATCATGCCACCAGCCAAGTTAATAGATCACGAGTATAACATTTTTAATCATATTCCCAAATTAGTGGCTTAAATACTAAAATAAGAGAAACGCAAAGGGCAAGGAACGAGAGTGGAGAGAGCCCGAAAGTGGATAGACGGCGCGGCGAAACGCAATAAATTACATTAATGAATTCATTTTCCCTTCCGATCGCACTGGCCGTTCTTAATTTCAAGGTTCCCAACCTCAATCAAATCCCTTCCAACGAAACGGTGTTATAGATGCGACCGACCAGAGGGAAGACCAGAAGAAAACACGAGGACGGGGAAGAGGAGGACGAGCCGTTTGGACGGGACACCATCACCATTCAGATGGCTGGACCCACGAATGGTACGCCATAGATCTTCGGAAATGACTTTGCCTGTGATTCCGTTCATTAATAAAACGCAAGGGTCTGTCTGCAACGCTACTACCACCACCGCCGCCGTGTAACATCATCAAGCAGGGTGATCGGTGTCCAGTGATGGTTGATCGGTGATCGGTGATCACACACAACCACCATCAGCATCCGAGGAGGCCAAGGAAAAGGAATGAAATCTTCACGACGCGACGCGACGGTGTTTCAACGCAGAGCAAATCACACGCAATCGACGACCGAAGGCAACAAAGCCAAAAGGAACAAAAAGATACACGGATACATGGTTAAATATTCATCAGAACCTGTTTCCAATAATACCGAGTACCAATCAACATACCAACACACAGCGAGTGCTGATGCAGTGCAACAAAACAGAGGCGCACAGGTGGGAAACATTTTTCTGTCCCCCTCACCCCCACGATACACGCCGCCATGCCGTACGGCAGAACGATCAAAAGGACGCTACCACGGCAGGACGGGATCGGACGGGATAAACGCAATAAAAATGCCGATCGCTCGCCGGACAAGGAGAAGCGTTTTGTTCGAGTATTTTGGCTACTTTTTGATTTAACAACTCACAGGAGTTTGTTGTTCGCAACTTGCTTGTCATTGCTGCCTGATGCTCTGGCCGCGAACCAGGCTAGTGCTGTCTGACGGCACAACAGGATGTTGCGTATGCAACGAACAAGTCATGGAGTCTCCGACGACGGATTGAAAATCCTTCTCCTTCTTCTCACACAGATGGATGGATGGATGAACGACGCGACGCGACGTGATGATTCCCTCCTTTTCGCTTTTAAACGACCATTCGGAATGCGCTCGCAGAGCAAACACACGATCGGACGGACTGCTGTTTGATACCAGCGATGCGATGCGATACAAAACGAAACCCGATGGTCAAGATTCTACTAATGAAGATAATTTATTATGAGATTCCGTTTAATTAAAGTCAGATAAGCAACAAGCAGCCAACAGCGCGACCATCCGAAGTATTCTCCTTTCCGTTCCCTGCCGCTCCCCTCTCAGCCGGCTTCGTCGCTGACTCCGACTGAAGCGGGCACAGCACTTCACTCAGTTGGAGTTCACTTGGAGTGCTATGGTATTTTTTCGGCGGGGATTTCTGAGAAAATCACGCACTGCGGAGACTTACAGACGTTACCGGATCCCTGTGAGTTCTTGTGTGTGCTGTTCAGGTGCATGTTCGGGCATCCATATGTTAATTAATTTTAATTGATTCCATCGCCCAAAACTCCTGCGACCACAAAGCCTGCGTGTGTGTAGGTATCCTTTCGAATTAATTTCCTCTTGGTCCGCATCGACCATGTTCAGAATGTCAACCAAATAAATAGTCCATCAGAGTGATAATTGTGTGAAGTGGTGATGCGTCCCATTCGGCTCTTGTTTCTTGTTTGTTTTTTTTTTTTTTTTTTTTGTGCTTTGGTTCGTATTTTTGGCGAATTTTATGCAAATTTCCTTTGGCGGCTTTGTGACGGCGAACAAAGGCGAGTAAATAATTATTAATCGATTCATTTTGCGAATCTCAAGGCAAGTGACCGAGCGATATGTTGTACCTCTCAGCAGGATGCTCTCTGAGTCGTCCGTCGCAAGTGATTGAGAAGCGACTGAAGAGCGACGGCAGACAATTAAAAATGAGTCGCTCGGCTTTGTGGGCATAGTCTTTCGTTTTACAATCTCTTAGTATCGTTTAATTACACACTCCTCATGAATATTTCAAATGAAAAAAGGTCGCGGAACAGAAAAAGAAAAATTAGAGCGGAGCGGATGGGCTCCGGCTGAGTTGGAGACTGTCCGCTGAAGTGTCAAGTTGTGTTGGCTTTTAAATGCCAGTCGTTCGGAGCTGTGTTGATTGGTTTTAAATGATGGACGTGGAGAATGGAATGATGAGTTTTCGGGGGCAAACGGGCCGTACCTGGGGTCCCCAATGGAAGAGGACGGCGAAGCTGCCGTGTGGTGGACAGTTAACTAATGTGGAAATTAAACTTGAATTAATCTTCTACATTTTGTCACTAAATGTAGATGATTTTCATCGATGCTAGACTTCGAGGAGTCCGTTGGTAATCTTCTCCCCGATCAGAGCGCATAGATCTGGTACACAATCGGAGTGATCGTGGAGGAGATTACCAACGGACTCCTCGAAGTCTAGCATCGATGGCGTGACCGTGACCACATCCCATGGTCGGAGTGAGGGAGGCTGTTTTGAAGATAAATTGGACTGTTGTTTGAGTCTAGACTTAAGACTCAACTCTGGTCACCGGTCTACAGATGCCCAGGAAGAAAGACAGACAGATAGGAAGGAGCGAGAGAGCAATAATACATAGCACAGGCTGCCACATTAAATGTCCAACAAGCTCAGTGTGCTCTCTTAAGTTCGTATTTGGAAAACGTCTGAATGGCTAGGACTATTCCATAAATCTGAGGATGCTACGATTGAACTCACACGAATCGGTCCAATAAATGCATTTTTGAGTGACCTGTGAGGGAACAGCAGCACATACCCGATGCTTCAGAAACTTTGCTCTATTCCACCCAAGAAATATAAGCCAATGGTCAGGGGCCGAGAAACGTCTTTAATCGTTCAATGCACTGCTTCAAAATCCTTTTCCTAAAATGGGCAACTACTCGTAGATATTCCTTGGAAGATAAAGACTGAACACGGATGACTGCTTATTTTGAGAGTCCTCCTTGATCATTTAGTTCCAGTTCAAGTTTCAGAAAGTTCGTGTCAAATTGATGTGGTTGCCGTGACATAGTTGAGGCTATCAGGGCAAAAGTGGCTTAACCGACAACAATTTAAATTATGCCGATCGCAGAGAGAGAGAGAGAGCTCACTATTAGTTTAGTAATTTGCGGGTTTTGTGAGTTACGCCACTTTTGCACTGATAGCCTCGGTGGTTGGTGCATCCATAGGACATCCCCTCGTGTATTAAATGCTGCAAAATGTATATTTCATCTCCCAACACAACACAACTTAAATGCTATCGTCAAGGGATTTTATTACCGGCAAGCTCACTTTCCATGGGTTGCCGTGGCACAGTGGGTTGGTTCGTCGGCTCCTACTCCGAGGGTGTCAGATTCGATCCCCAAATTGACCAACTTTTTCCGACACACTGACAGAATTCAAAGACTACGCTCGCCAAGGAAAGCTTCGAAAAGTTCTCCTTTAGAAGCTGGCATAAAGCCGCATGTCCTATCCTCTTAGCGATGGAACCATATCACGTCCAAGGCGAGAGGTTAGTGTAGAGCTGGGCTCAGGTCGTGTAGGACATTCGTGCCACCCATATTATTATTTTTATTATTTTTATAATTTTTATAAGCTCTCCTGCAGTGTATAAGTGACGTTTTAAGACCCTTTAAGAGACATGCAAAAACACAGTTCCCGGCGTGTATAACATTTATAACTGGCTTCTCCACACTCACTCCTTCTCGAAAAAAAATATAGACCTAGACTCTTTAGAGAACATTCGACTGTGTTTCGTAGGACCTAAAGCCAGATTAGCCAAATGAAATAAAGCATCGGCAACTATCGAAGAGGACCTAATGAGCTATCTACATTAATGCCAGGTCTGTTGCATGTCACAAATATTTGCCGAAGAATCCAAGAAACAGCTCTAAATTGGCTTCTCATTATCTAATGGAACGGCATCAACCATAAGATTCTTCATTTCCGCATGACATTCTTCAAAAGTTTTGCAAGAATAGAGCATCTCCTGATCACAGAAGTACACACATGACGTATTTAAAAAAACCCATTTAATACCATGTCAACCGTAAGTAGACTGATGCCCAGGACAAGGGGAACGCATCAAGTTTGATGACATTCCTGGTAGTCGATTTTGAGCATGATGGCAATGATGAATGAATATTTTCTTAAAATAAGCTCCTTGAAGTGTACGTGAGCGCGTATATTCGGTGCTCATCTTCAAAGAATGATTGACTATCCACTGGAAGCCTTATTCATTAACAAGGCCAGGACTGACACTTCGAAGGTGACGAGCGTATAACCATTTTAAAAGAAGTAATTCTGAATATTAGACAACACCTTCAAGCAATTGCAGTTTAATTTACTGAAGTTACTCCGTACTTCATCCCAAGAGAACATGCTTAGACACGAATGCATAAACGCCGGATTATACAAAATGCATACCCACCCTTATTCACGTAGTCGTTTAACATCTCACTGTGACATATTTGTATTCAATTAGTCACTTAAATGTCACATAAAGTGACTGAAACAGTATAAATTTGACACGACCCGGCGAACAAAATAAGAGGACTGGAGCTGTGCAGAAACTGTTTCAAGCCGGATCACTTCTCCCAATCATGTCAGTCACAAGGATGCCAGAAGTGTAGCAGCCGACATAATACTCTTCTCCATCAAGGGCAGCACCAGCGGAAGACAAAATTCAACCGACAAGCTCAAGCGGTGGCGTTCAGTTAAACGGTAGCCGAACTATGCCTAGCTGAAAATGTTGACGTCAATCTGGAATTGTCACAGAAATCGCCGCAAGAGTTAGCTTATTCTGTCAGTTGGAGATTCTAGCTCAATCTTAAATGAAGTCGAATTTCCTTCGTTCAAGTCCAGATTATATGCAGTTTTTGATGCTTTCTTGCCTCTCTGCCTCCACTCGACGTCAACTTGCCGTGGCGCCCATCAAACTTGGCCACCTCCATACCCCCATTAATCGTGTGAATCGTGCCAGTCCCGCAAACTCAAGACACTCAAATAAAATTGTCGTTGACCTCACAGTCTCAGTTTCGATTTAATCACCTTGCAGTGATCGGTGACTTCATTTCATTCGATAATCAATTCATCTTATTTCCATATCGTCAAAACTCTCAAACTTTCACACCGTTTCAAACTCAAATCTAACGGTACTTAGAATGTACCGATCTTCAATTAACCGTCCTTCCATCTCCCATAATATATATATCAAACAGCCCCCCCCTCACCACACACCAAAAAAAAAGAAGGCAAAACAAAAATAAAATGTCGTAATTAACAATGAAAATTCCGTCAAGAAAAAAGGGTGCAGCAACCCTAAAACAAATAAAATGTCCATGTTTGACTTTGGTATCATTTTATGACTGTGAACCTGTGCCTGTGTCCATTAACCCATGACGTCTCTCAGTCATCTCGCAGGCCAGCCAATAGGTAACTTGACCGCTTCGTCAATCGTTAATTCTTTGTCTTATAGCCCGTTCTCTCGCCGGTCGTTCTGGCCTTTCTCGCCTCTTGCGTCTGTTGCCTGTTGGCCTTATGAATTAATTTTCATGCAAACGTAATAAGAGAACCGCATAATGGCCATATTTACATTATCAGTTAGCTTGTTCTAAATCAGACGAAAGCCCATCAGGCACACTGCCTCTGCAATTCAATTTTTGTTGTTGTTGTGTGTTTTTTGTTTTTTTTTTTTCATTTTACATAGTTTGGACATAAATAAACATTTTCACTTGGGTCGAACTGTGGTATTAATTTATGCATTTTATTAGGGCTCGATTTGCCTAAAAGATTCACATTTTGATGGGATCTGTTGCGCGTCTGGGATTCCCTGGTGACTGAGAGGCTCTCGGGGAGTTATGGGCACCGTCACTGTTGGAGGCATACAGTTCGAGGCAGCCATCGAGACGTTTGAATTTATGATTGTAAGCAGAGTGACAGTTCAGGATGCCGGGGATATCATTTTGAAGTTATGCAAGTGATTAATGCTCGCCCAGGGGGAATGGCTTACTTGGTTTTGGCTTTGTGACCAGTAACGATGTTGACAGGTTTGATGAAGCTATCTTTTGAGAGGTGATCATCTACAGTTCGTGAATTTGATACTCATGCGATGGGTCATTTGTCCAGCCAGCGGTGGAAATGTTGTAACAAGGAGAATGGGGCAACTGCAAAGCATGCGAGTCAATGAGTTTCTCGAAACAGAATTCAGCTGTTTTCAGTGGTTTAAATTATCCGAGCGTTATCGACGAAGATAGAAAGTGACCAATAATTGAGATTTGGCAAAATAAGAATTCTTCAACTCGATTGATCAAATAAAAGTGTATCCCAATCGTCGCGTCGATTCCTATCCTATGCTCCATGTTTGCCAAACGTAAAGTGGTAATTGGGTCAGTCTCTTCGCTGACACTCTCCGGTTACATATCGGAGACACCAGCATAATTTATGCGCCAAAACCTCTCTCAAGTTTTTAAGCCACGTAGACATAAGGCTTTAGCGCATAAGGGATCAATCACAATCATCAAACTTATGTCCAAGTCAAAACTGAACGAAAACCAACCAGAAGCAACATGAAATTCTAAAGTGTCCATGATTGCTATTAAGAACACACAGAAAATTCTGACACCAAATATCATTTCATGCAAGTATAGATCGACTTAATTCACTCCCACTTAAATGAGCAAAAGTGAACGAGACTTAACGAAATTTAACGAAACTTAACGAAACTCAACGAAGCGTTTAAAATGTTCGCAATGTATATTCGCTCGACTGATTAAATGTTTTTCTACGTCTTCTCACGTCTTATGTATTGTTACACACTTAAGCAGATGTTGCATCGCCCCACTGACCATGGTGGGTAATCAAAAGTCAATCAGTCGCGGTGTCTTTCATGCAAGTGCTTCCTCTCTGTTACTTCGATAAGTCGGACATTTTATGGGCTATAAAGTCTTGAAAGCATCAACGGATGGGTGTCTGGGAATCGTCTTCGGCGAACGGTATTTGTTTGCGGAGACGCGTCGAAGTGTCTGTGATGTTTTTGAGTAGCACAGGTTGGAAAGAAAGTTCCTGGGTTCACTGGATCACATCCCTGACTCAAGGGAGAGACCAGGTTTTTTATGTACTCCTAGAAGATTGCTTGGGTTTGTTGTAAATTTGTAAAAGACTGTACTCTTTTTGTCGAGAGACAGACAGTCACTCCGCCGCCACAATATCCCGTATAACATCCCTGTCGAAATTAATTTATACCCATAAGCACAACCTTAATGAACTGTCAAATCAAATTCCCAATAATTTCATCTGTGAATCAAGTCAATTTGTCATGTTCTGTGACAAAATGCGAGCATGTCCGAACTTGTGAACTCCAATCCGCACCGCCATGTGTCTTGGAGATTTTATTGAATAACAACGGAGGGAATGCGACAACATCGGGAGCTTAATAATCTCATTTTAATTGAGAACATGTTCCTTAATTAGGCGTTCGAAAAGGCGGCTGATTTTTATGACTCACCAGAATCCACTTAAAAAAAAGATGCTTTAAATTGTGGTGGTCCCCCACACTAATTTGCTTATCCCACAACTGGTATACTCGCACGCTCTGACTGTGGCTGTGCCACTGCCCGAACTGGTATTCCAATTGATAGGAGAACAGCAAATGATATTTTTATCCGTTCCCTCGTTCTCACTTCTGGCGGGCAATAAAAACTTATATGGCCTGTAAAAGTCTATTATTTTGTGTTTGGATATTGAATTTGATTTTGGGGAAAATTAAAGTTTTTCCACACACAGAGCGTTATTCCCCATGAGACACAAGAACATTTCGATGTTCCAGCACAGAACAAGTGGCTTCTGTCCCCGATAAGGCTGTGGGACCGTGGTCGCTTTTGCATACGAAACTGTTTTATTGGACTTAATCTATGAGAAGAAAACGGAAAGGGGCCCAAGCAGACGGAGAAACAGCAACCTCATTTGCGGCTTATGTCAGATTAGCATACCTTTCGTTTGGGCCACAGGCGCGTATTATGAGCTATTCGTGGTGATTTCTTATTTTGTTTTATTGTCTTAATAATCCCACCGTACCGTAGAGTCGGTGTTTGACTCTTCTCTCATCGAAAGCAAGTTTTCACCCGTAATTTACGAAAGATTTGTGGAATTTCGTTGATAAAGTTAGCGATACATCATCACTTTGTGGATGGAAGTTTGACGATGTACTTATCGGGTATTAAGGTAATTTACATCGTTAGGTGGTGGTGGGAATGAGATTGTAATCTAAATTACGACCTACAACGATGTTCGAAATTGGCTGAGAAGTGGTAGGAGAATGGTGCTTAAGTTGTTTCTGCTGGTTTCATTATGGAAAAGGAAAAGGAAAAGTGCCATCAATTTATGTGTGAAATGTTTACGTCGGGCGCCAATTTGAATATGTTTGTGTCATGGTTTAGTTTTAGCTGTCCAACGGTTCAATTCTCAAAGGTGAGAGAGCGTGTTGCAACAACAGATTCGGTTCGAATGACCAACAGCACAGAGTTCTCTGAATCAAGCGTTGAGTGCGTTGGGTATTAGATCTTGCCTGAGAGAAAAAATGGAAACCAAGCCACAAGCATTCTCATGAAGCGTTGTAGTTGGCGAAGCAACTGTGTGTATCAGACACGGAATAAAATCAAGATCTCTTAAAACATATTTTCTGCAAGGGGTTCCTTTTTTGACTGGGTTCTAAAGTTCTTGGGAGTCTAAAGCAAGCTCTCATGAGTTCGGGCGACTTACAGTCTTAAAGACGTACGCAGACTATCGAATACACCGAAATAATGCTATATGGCAATAATCAAAACTTCGTTCAGTTTCGTTAAGTTTCGTTAGGCTTCGTTAAGTTTGCTAGCTAAAGTGGGATCGAAATCAAAGGATTTCTACGTTCGTTGCGGAATAAAATCAAGATCTCTTAAACATATTTTCTGCAAGGGGTTCCTTTTTTGACTGGGTTCTAAAGTTCTTGGGAGTCTAAAGCAAGCTCTCATGAGTTCGGGCGACTTACAGTCTTAAAGACGTACGCAGACTATCGAATACACCGAAATAATGCTATATGGTAATAATCAAAACTTCGTTCAGTTTCGTAAAGTTTCGTTAGGTTTCGTTAACTTTGCTACTGGGATCGAAATCAAAGGTTTAACCACATTTTCATCCCCACCACATTATCATCCCAAACCATTCGCAGCCAGAAGATGAATATGCACACTTCACTACCAATTCCAATTGTTCACGTTCTCCACTAAATCATAAACCACAAGACAACATGTCACAAATGATAACCTTTTGCTTCATTTTGAATGCCCATACTCGAATAAGTTACAAGTTGCGTGATTGACAAGACAAACATATTTGCACACAAATGACATCACAAACAAAGTCGAACGCGTCCAGTGAAGGACGCATGAAATGAGTTAGCGCTTTGTCAATCTGTCACGACCAAAGGAGTTCGAATGAATTATTTCTTTCGTTTTGTTTTCGAAAATGAATGAATGGACAGGAACAAAGCGGGGCGACGAAACCATGAATTGTATGTTCTTGGCTAGTTGGTTCCCATAGGTTTCCTGTTTCCGTCCATGTGTATTTTGTGTTTAGTTCTTCTACTTTTTTTTTTAGATTTCGAAACGAGAGGGTGTTTTTCAAAAGGGTGCTAATGAAGTCACGGCGGAACACAAAGTGTTGCGTTAGAGTGCAACATTTAACAATTCCCTTAAGGGACGTGCTAATAAGGATAAACAACATGAGGTCACGAGTACAATCAAATGGATTCTAGATTGATCAGGTAACCATTGTTGATGTTAATCGGAGGATCAATGTTTACCCTTTGATTTGAGGAAGAATGAGATATATTTGATTGTGACTGTGAGTGACCAAATGTCTGTTAAGGGGATTTAAACGTGGTTCTTAACGTATTTAGTGGCAGTTCTTGTTGTTTGATTAATTGTGTTCCACTGTGTAGATTCGCAGTTGTGGAAAAAATGGAGTAGGCTGCTAAAGCCTTCAAAGAATGCTTTGAGGTGCCGTCGTTTTAAGGCGGCTAGGACCCAGCAAATACATAGAAATGCTGGATCTCGATTTCCTCTCATTCCAAGACGGTTCTGAGTCGCAAGAACACACGCCATAATTCTCCACGCACGAAGCCCAAAATCCAATTCCATCCACGCGAGGGAATCTCTCAGAAGAATATGCAAAACAGCACCTCAAATCTAATCGCATTCTGGCAAACCGACGTCCTTGACAAATCCGACAATCAAAACCCAACCAACCGCCAGAGACCCAAACACCAACAATTGACACATTAAAGGCGCATGAAAAGAAACAAACCACCTCAATGCATGACATTTAAATACAAAAACAATTAGCATCTTAAAAGCGCACCCGAACGGCTCGGGAAATTTCGAAAAATCGCTTTGCATTTATGATGAGCTCCCACCAAGTGAACACAAAAACAAAATATAAAATCAACTCATCCGTGAAATGTTTCCCACTTTCGAGACAATGCACCCAAATGGCCAAATGCTCAAGCCTTTAAGTCTTAGACGGTCCGTAAAGCTAATGTAAATTCTTCGCCTCATTCTACCCTGCCGTCCTAATCTAATATTTGTACAAAACAACCGTAACGCTCTGAAAGGTGAAATTCAAACACGAACGCAACGTGAAAGAGGAACGCGTAAGAATCTGAGAAAAAAACAAGAAAAGAGAGAAGAACTTGCCTTTCAATCGAGACTGATTCTCTCGAATGTAATAAGAATAATTTAATAATGCATCCAACTGCATTACATTAATATCAACAGAAAGTAATTAATTAATCAAACATATACAGACCCACACGCACATGCACACGCACATCAACCACGGCAGTTAACTGAAAACCAAACGCATTTAGATTGACTGCACACATTAATTAAGAGCGCATTCTCCGCTCGTTCAGTGTGCCTGCGCGTGTGTGTGTGTCTGGAGAGTGGGACTGACTTCCCTTCTAATGACCCTCAAATAGCCGCCCGACAACAAATGTCATAACGCTGGTAACTGCCCCCAAATGCCTATCCAAAAAAAAAGAAAGAAAGACTACAAGGAAAAACTCTCAAAAAAAGACGAACAAAAAAACTGTCGTTCTTTGCCTCTGTGTGTGTTGTCGTTGTGTGTCTCATCTCTCCTTGACCGTCTTGTTCGCTTTTCATTTCACTTCCATTTCTGATAAACACCATCACCACCATTCTCAATCTCCGACTGGAGATCTCAATGAAAAGCAGCCCAACGCTGATGCTTTGATGCCCCTGGCAGCAGTCGCCTCTTCCCCCACCACTCCTGACAAAACAGTGGCAACCTGTCTTCCTGTGATTTCTGTGTGTCGGGTCTGTTCACTGTTGTTGCTGTTCATTTGGATTTCATTTGTAATTTTTTTTGTTGTTTTTTTGGTCTGAACTTGGCTATGAATGAAGTCAAAGTGTCTCGTAGCCATCCCGTAAAGCATGCGCAAGTCTCACTTACGAACACATGATATGGACACCGAACAGAGTGTCATGCACACTACTAGTGTAATTGGCCCATTAAGAGGCACACAATGAGTCTCTCCACTCTCGGTGTCTTCTTTTCATTTCTCCATATCTGAGAAGCTTGTGTGTGTTCACTTGCCGTCGGGATATTAGCAACAACAATGACGCTGATGATGGCGATGATGACAACAGAGAAGGCAACGACAACATCAACATCAACATCCACCATCCGACCAACCGACCAACCGACCAACCGAGCAGCCGAGCATCCGAGACGACCACATGGCTAAGAATCGTTCATCTCCATCCCCGTTGCGCTTCCAAGACTGATCTGATCGTGTGATTTATATGTTAATCATCATCAAATCATCCCTTTTTGGGTGTGCGACCAGATCGACGACGACGACGGTGACGGCGCGGCTCGGCGGCAGTGTGTTGAAGAAGACGCACCTCGCCTCCTTCGTTCGTTTGCCATCTGAGAAGTCGTTTATCTTGGCATTGTCTGGGGGTTTTATTGTCGTTTTTTCACAGGAAACCATGCGCTCCTCACTTAATGCCGTTTAATCGTTCCTTAATCGTAAAGTCGTTACACAAAACCGCTTCCCGGTTTATGCCTATGGTTCCCACAACACACATACACACCCAGTGCCAAAGTGCGTGTGAAGGTCGACACAGCAGAAGGAAGATGATGACCATCGCCGGCCTGAAATTCCACCAACACATCCCTCTCTGTTCGATGTGTAATTTACGAGTGTTCTTCAGAGCAAAAATATTCAAAACGATTCCGAATCAACACACAGCAACAAGTGATGACATTTTGAGTGTTTTCGGTTTTTTTTTTTGTGTTTTCCAGTGTTCCGCTGTTTCACATTATTTTCAAATTTATATCCCCCGCAATGCTTGTTTTATTTAAATGAATTCGATTTTGTCGATTTTGTTGATTTTGTCGGCATCTCTATCTCTGGCTGCTTTGTTGTTAATTGATTTAATGTTCGAAAAGAGGAACCTCGAAATTTATGATCTGTCATGTCAATTTCAAGTTAACATATCGAAAGTGAGTTTTTGCTGACATTTCGCAACAAACATAAACTACTGCACATTTTAATTTAAAACGAGGAGTAGCGACAGCAAAAAAGAAGTGGAATTCGCTGCCGAGAGACATTGTCGCCGCTTGTAGCTTAATCGGACAGACCTGAGGACATTTTGTTTGTTTCGAATTTCGAACTGGAAATATATGTGTCACTCACCTGTAGATATAAAACTTAATTGCGAATAAAGAAGCTTAATTGCCTCTGAGAATTGAGTTGGAAATTGGCGCGACTACCGGATGATACTTTCCTGTTGTTGTCCGCTGTCAACGACGACGACAGCAACAACAATACGATAGCGCGGAGGTTGACATTTGACAAGAGATTCGAAATTCGAACAAAGTGATCTTGATCACGAAAATATTAATTTTTGACGGTTCAGCATTCACGCACACACTGGCTGCGTGTTTGTGTGTGGGAAAATAAGAGGATTTATTTTGACAGCTGTGGTGGTGTTGCAATGTGCGTTGACAAATGCCATCATAACCTGTCTTCGATCTTTCTCTTCCTCCATGACGTGGTCCGATTGGAGCGACTGAGAGGGTGTCCGAAATCATTGGGGACCCAGTTTAATCCCGATTCTTTTTTTCTTGTTGCACAGCCAGTGAATCCGGAAGGATCGATGAATGGCTGACTGATTGACGGCGATTGTCAGGAGGATTTCATGACTTTTCTGTTTTGCCTCGATTCGATTGAGTATGGATGAGAGATGTGATGGTTTCTTTTTTTCTTGAAGTCATTTCCGTTGAGATCATTAATTATGGAAGAGGTATCGGAGCGGGAAGCGTTTTGTTTGATTTATTTGATTCGCCCTGAGCCGTGAGATTTTGGCGTTAACGATGAGTTATTCAATGAAATGTTTCACTGATGAGAAATCGGCGAGCATTCTATGACTGATGTCTTCGATTCATAGAAAGTTAAGGCATTGCTAGGGGCTGTTGGATATTTATGAGCACGATCAATATGGGTACGGGTTATAGATTGATGTTCAGAGTTTAGTCTCATCGTTTTGGCAGATCGATCAATCGCATTGGAGGCGCTTAAGCTGATCTGACATTAGTTGAAATCGGTGTTTCAACTGCTCACAAATGAACCTAACGAAACCTGTGTCTCTAATGAGGAGGGGCTGGCCTGTCAAACCTTAAGAGGCCGCATTGTTTTGGTTAGCGATCGGGTGAATAATCTCTGAAATTAACAAAGTATCAACTGCAAACCACTGAATGTGATAAATATTGTGAACAGAATCGTTGCCGGGATTACCGTCCGTGTTTTTCCACTGTTCAGCTTTTTCAAGAGATTCTTTTAGTACTCCATCAATTGATTGGAAAATGTTTTACCGCCTGGAAGGTGTGTGTTAGTCGAAGATTCATCAATGTTGTCTCTACACTCAAGCCGAGAGGGGAGACGTTTGGTTGCAATAATGGCGAATGATAAATTTTGACATTAGATTATTGTACTAAACTAAAATAATTTCAGCTAGAACGAAAGGGAAGATGGTCGCCTAGATCAAAGGCCTTCGTTGGTGTCCCTCTGTACAGCATGAAGAAAGAAAACAATATTGGACCAACGCCTCCAGTCTAAGGTAGTCGAATTCAGATCGTAGCCGGTCTCAAATCCTTTAATCGGGAAGACAAGACAATCACCAGCAGATGTGGCCACAGAGTTTTTTTTTTTTTCAACGATTTTGTACGTAAATTGAGAGCATGTCTTTAGTCGACTCTGCTAGGACCATCTAGCTTCTGTATGTTTCCTTCCTGCCATGGCCGAAGACCGGTTTCATCAACTCAATAGCCATATAAAGGAAGATTTACCGACCGTAGCGCCGCCTAAAAAGCAGCTGAAGCAGAAGGACAAACTTGAAGACACCACCTTAGAGACTGAGGGTTATTTGAATCGTTGAAATCGAAAACTGCCGGCCAGTACTTTTTTTTTTTGAAGAAAGGTGTATAAATGTAGGGAATTTCGTGAATATTTATTACATTAAGTGGAAAAACAATGTCAATTCTTCAACGAGATCGAGGTTTATATTCAACGCTCCACCTTGTACACTGCACTGTGAAGTAATCCGAATTTTTAGGACATTTAGTACTCTTTTAGAACAGCGGTTCTAAATTGATTTTGATTGAAAACTGATAGTGATTATTACGTCAAAATAAAGCTTCTCATTTAGCTGTTCTATAACCAGAGATCTGTCATCGAGTCACCCTTCAACATCGTTTCTTCAAACTGACAGCTCAAGTAGCCCCCACAAACACGCCATCTGTTAAGTTAAACGGTCACAAGCCCCCGCATTTAATGCAAAAATAAGAAAAAAAAACTAAAACTAGAGGTCATTGAAAAATGTTTTCATGAATGAGTTCAATGGAGCACATGAAGGCGACAGCATGTTCTGATATCAATTTCAAATTACTTTGTTACTGTTTCTAGAAAATATACGTACATAGCTCAGCCGTTCACATATTTTATCTCGGAATTATTCACATTAAAGGAATGACATTTCAATTGTAAGACTCGCAGCTATGCGTATGTTTTCTTTCTATTTTGCTTATCTTGTTCTGATTGTATGTAACAGCTGTCATTGACGTTTATTTCAGTTACGTTTTAGATTTCTTCCAGCATGCATTGGGACGATGGAAATAGATCCTGTACATAGCTGAGAACTTGGCTAAATTGGATAAACTGTCAAAATGATAAGCGAACGCCTTTAGACGGGATTTCGATGGGTACTGGATTTAATTGACAATGGTCTTGACCGTCCATTGTGAATTTCATCGTTACTGGAATAAATCGAAAATGGTGTGGGAAATACAATTTCATTCAATTTCCCAATGGAAATGCTGCCAGCAGTCAGTTTTAAGTACCCTGTCTCACCTCGTTCATCAGAGCACCACTACGCCTAAGGTGACGCACAGAAGTGGAGTGAAACGGCCGCCAACATGATGTGCGCAGACAGAGACTGTGGTAGAGGCTTGTGGTTTGAGGCCATGGTTCACTCCCGTTCAGCAACTGGTCTTGGTCAAACGTAATAAATCATTCACAATAGTTACCCCTCATTAGCTTGCATTCAGAACTGTGTCGGCTATTTACAAACCGGAAAAATGTTGCAAACGATTGTGCGGTTCAAATTGAGTCTTTCCTTTCGACGGACAAGTGTCGGTGTCGGTGTCAACTCGGCATTTTTCATTTTCAAAAAGTCAAACAAAATATTTAAGCTCTAGCATTAAATTGACAAATTTGGGTTGGCATGCGGATATTGTGTGCGATGCCCGGAGCAATTCCCTGCAATTCGACTGACAGAAAAAGGGCGATACTTAAAAATAGATGACAGCTAATTAAAAAACAACTTTATGCCACATCGTACCATGTTTTGAAGAACCTGCGCTGAACTAACACGACTGACTGTTATCTGGAGGTAACACGTCGAAATTTCATGAAACAGTGAATTGTTGGCAATTGTTGGGAACATTAACAAGCTTCCAGTCATTTCCAGTTTATGTAATTTCCGAAATAGACAGTATTTCTTCGAGGCATTGCTGACAAACCATGATTCAGACTTATAGACAATGCTCCTGACAGCACGTACGCATGAACATCGTTCAAAAATAATTTGTACACGGCACAAGGGCAGCTAGGAGGGCTACTTTCGCTCACGAACATCACATCGTATGCATCAGAATCTAAGTAGGACTTGTCTCATGAACGTGTATCAGGAATCTTCTGCCTTATGCTTCTAGCGTCGCCTTTACACGCAACCAATTCATAGGCTTTTCACAAAATAATGCATCGTGATATGTACATTTACAGTCCGCTCTCTCTATAAAAAAAATTCGAATCAACGAAAAATTGCCGAGTTGGAGCGAAGGGCGAAAACGAAATGACACACTCTGAATTGCATCATTTCGTGAAGAAGTAAGTGATTTGTTTTGTTTTAATAACTTCCAGCATGCTTGGTCAGCAGCAGAAATGAAGTATTATCGAGATGCCCAACTTCACAGCTGATGATGACCCCTAGTCCATCGAAGAATTTCAGAGGCTTTTTGACAGTTATTCACGTGAATGCCGTTCTCTGATTGGTCATTGGTTCCCTGGTTGTCAACAATTTTAAGGGGCAAGAGAGGCAGAAGTTGGGCATCTCTGAAGTATGATTCATTCCTGGTCAGGAGCACTGTCTATGCCAGCCAGTGCCGAGAACAGCTCGTCTGTCACTTCCGTTCTTAGTAAACGTTGACGGTACCCGATAATGACTTCGCCATCTTTGATGTGACGGGCGAAATTGGTTCTGCACTCGATTCCACTTCATTGTTGTTGTCTGAATTGGAAACTGGCAAAATTTTGTTAGGAAGAAAGCTCCATCTATCCTGAGAGGTGGCATTTTTTACTTATGTTGCATATGCCACAAGCATTGAAAACATGCACCTACAGCTGGACAAAGAGCAGAGAAAAAACCGACCGTGCTGAGAGGAAACGAGCTCCTGATTCGAATTACAGCGTGTTTGCTGGCTACACGACTGTGCAATCCAGAAATGAAGTATTAAAGAGATGGCTTCTAGTCCATCGAGGAGTTTGACGGACTTTTTGACAGTTATTCGTGAATTTTTGACAGTTCTTCACGAAATAATGCGAATGCGGTTCTCTGATTGGTCGATTTCGCTTGTGGAAACGATATAAAAAATAGTTGTCACACATTTTAAGCGGCAAGAGAGGTAGAAGTTGCTGCCTCTATCTATATTTCTTTCCTGATTTGTACATAGTTCAAAAATGACGGAAATTAGAGAAGTTTGTTGAATTGTGGTGCATACTTGCAATCTATGCAATCTAGTACATATTTACTTTTACAAGAGAAATTGAAAATGTTTGTCTTCATTGTTGTCATGCGCAGAATAAATTCTGACGGAGTTCAGTAAATTATGGAAGACGTTAGTGGCCAAAGCACTATGTCGCGTTCGGGCGTTGATAGGCGCTTTATCGAACTTACGAGAGTGTTATGTCAAAGCGCGACTCCTTCACTTTTCCAAATCACAATGAAAGGCGTGCGTTTCACAAGTAAAATGGCCTACTAGAAAAAATGCAATTATTTCACATAAGATCTCCACAAAAAATTAATTACTCACACAAATAGTTGGCTCGCTCAGCCAGAAAATTATTTCACAGCTGTCAAAAGCGCAAGTTTGTAGAAGTCGCTCGACCTAGAAATTTGTGCCAGCGCTTACGATATAACGGTCTGTGAACTATCAAAGCGCGACCGCTGCATTGTGAGTTGTTAAATGGATTTATGTGTTTTTTAATCGATTTTTATTTTTTAATTCCTACCAGCTTACAAGACTGTACTTCACAGGATCGTGGATTTATGTGTAGCGCACTTAAAATGTCAGACGAACGCGTGAAGGCGACGTGTACCTCTTGGAACCAAATGATTTTGAGACAAGAAATATACAAGACATTTGCAAGGAGAGCACATAGACAACTCCGGACCGAAGAGCATTTGACTACGAACTTGGGGACACACCGAGGGAGAAGGACTTCAACCAATTTGGTGTGGGAGAATGGGGGCATCAATCTAAAGACCGCGCTAGTTCGACGGCAATGTCCCCCAGCCATGTAAAGACAAAAGAAGACACATAGACGATGCTATGCAAATGCCGTGTCTAATGGTTCACACTTGCAGGGCTGGGCTGGAGACTAGAATTTGTATTTTATACAATTCTGTTAGTTGTCCATTTTGGCTATGTTTTGGGCTCTCTTTCTCTCTGTGGACACACCGAGAGAGAAGGGCTTTAACCAACTTGGTGTGCGATTTAAAGATCGCGCCAGTTCGAGAGGCTTGTTGGCTGAAGACAAGGTCCCGCCGCCATGGAAAGCCAGAAGAAGATACACGATGTCATGCAAATGCCGTGTCAAATGGTTCACACATGCAGGGCTGGGCGGGGGACTAGACTTTGTATTTTATACAATTCTGTTAGTTGTAAATTTTGGCTATGTTTAGCGCTCTCTCTCTGTGGACACACCGAGAGAGAAGGGCTTTAACCAACTTGGTGTGCGTGAATGGTGGCATCAATCTAAAGATCGCGCCAGTTCGAGAGGTTTGTTGGCTGAGGACAAGGTCCCGCCGCCATGGAAAGCCAGAGGAAGATACACGATGTCATGCAAATGCCGTGTCAAATGGTTCACACATGCAGGGCTGGGCGGGGGACTAGACTTTGTATTTTATACAATTCTGTTAGTTGTACATTTTGGCCACGTTTTCGGCTGTCCGGTCTTTAAAATCCTGATAGGACACTCTGTGACAAGCAAACAAGGAAATAGAGACATGCCGTGTATTGAGTATAGCACTTTCGATGCATTTGCGTCGCGTTTCCTTCCGAATCTCGAACTGTGCTGAAATATGAAACACGACTACCAGAGATTCGCTGCAGGTTCTTGTAAAGGCATTTGCCTGAGATTCCGTGTCAAATCACGTCTCTGCTGTAAGCCAACCATGAGTCAAGCGCTACTGGGCCGGATTTCCCCCCCTGAACACATGTAATCTTTGTCTGAAAAGGCTTCTTCCATCGGAATACAATAGGAACCCCCCCCCCCAGACAGAGTGCATCGCAACAGAGATGACTTGTTTACGCATTGTGATGCAGTTAGGAAACTGAATAGACCACAAAACAGATTCCTGTCGTTTAAATCAGACACAAACAATGTCCTGAGCATTTCACAAACAAACAAACACGTCAACCGACACGTTATGAAATGCAAATTTCCAAAAACCAAAGTTCAAGTAACGCAGCGACCACAATACAAATCAAGAAACACACTTAACCTTTAACACAAATCAATACTCTTAGTATTTATCACCTCCTACCAGGCGGTGACGTTCCAACGACAATGGATTGCATCTCATAAACCAATCTTCCGTCAGAAGAAACTCATAAATCTTTTGTTTAAATGCACATTAAATAGTCGGCCACCAGTCGGCGGTCACATATTCGTCGTGGGAACTGAAAACCTGATCCAGACCATAAACGTATCTGATTCCTTGTGAGGTGGATGCGGTTCACTGACCGCTTGCGACAGTTTTTTTTTTTTTAAAGAACAAAAACAAATTATTAACCCGCGATACAAGATCTTTGATCCGATGCATGTGCAAGAGATACTATCGAAGGTTTCACACCACACCCAAGCAGCGAAGTCAGGACCCCGGAATTTATCTTAAACTACATGCGAGATGTTGGGGTACAAACCTTAGTAATTAAAAACACTAAAATATACACGATAAGTGCGTGTATCGAGTGTATGCCGCAGTGGGACAATTTTCTCCTAAAATGTTTCGTAAACATTTTTAACATTTAAATGTTGCTATCTAGTGGATATTGGCTAAAGTTGGTCTAGACACGATTGTGTGATGTGTTGGCTCCTTCACAACACAAGACTGTGAGCTGGTATCTCTAATCCAAATTGTTGATGAGATACGACGCCCCGATGAGGACGACGATTACGAGGTTTGCTGCTACTGTTTCTGCTTCTCCGGGGGCGCTTATCATTGCCCATGCAGAACGCGGCTGTAGTTCATGAGACACTGGGTGCTGATAGTTGTGTCGCTGGGCGGCTGTCCGAGAGAAAATTATATGTTTGTTGTTTAGTAATTAGTCACCCAAGCAACTTAAGCACAGAACACTGGGCACACTGAGCACTGGGGAACGAGGACGATGGGTGTAATGTATTCATTCATAGGAAGCGTTAAACCGCGAGATGTCACTAATTAATTAACAATTAGACCGCGCACCCTCTTTATGTAGATACTATCTACTCTGATCTGATAGATGCAGTTATTATGCTTTTGTGTGTGCATGTGTGAGGGAGCAGTGCGCGTGTGTTGTGCGTGCACATATGCAATTCAATTAACACCAATTTGCGCGCGGCGCAATCTTCTCTCACTGTGTGTGGCGAAAGATAAACTTCTCTGTGTAATCATCAGACGGGCGACGACGACGACGACAACAACGACAGCGACGTTGACAACGATAACCGGATACGGAAGTTGACCACAACGACATACATTAAATAACAACACCACCCCCACATCTACACATGTATGTATGTCATGCCAGACCAGATCGGAACACAACCGCGACACGCGAGATAATACGGTACGTCACGGCACTTTACGTTTGCATCCTTTTTTTTCTCTTTCTCACTGAATTTTTTTTTTTTTTTTTTTTGTGTTATTATTGTTGCTCCACTGTGTGTGGGATCACTTCACGCACAAGGCACGCACACAATCGACAAAACTTCGTAAACACAAAACAACAAGGCACTGGATGCAGTACTTAATCCTTGCTTGTCTCCCAGAGGAGCAATTCGAGAATTTATTATCCCTTCAGGACATCAATTACACCGTCCGTCTGTCCAGACTTAAGACGAGGAGATAGTCGAGTCGGCCGGCCGATGAAGGAGAGCGCTGATGCTGATGCGAAAGCAGAAGCCACCGAACACCGATCGTTGTCTGATAGCGTTGGGTACGGCCAATTTACACACGACACACAACAAAACACATGAAAATAGTACAAAAGTGCAGTCATAAACCAAACAACCACAAGTGGATGGATGGCCTGGTGGAAGGAGTGAAAACAGAAATCCAACGACACTCGCTAGGCACTCACTGCGTGTATCGTCACGGATGAACGATACACAGGGCAAAACAAAAAAAAAACACAAATAACAAGTGAATGAAAATAATTGCTTGGTCGGTCCGCGACGACGAACAACACTATACAAAGGGCGACGTTCAACTGCGGCGTTGGGACCCGCGGCAATTACCTCGAGGCTCTGGGCGGAGCGTCAATCGCGTTTGGCTAGGCATCGCCTGAGGTCATACCAGCAGCAGTCGGCCACAGACACCACAGCACGGTGGTGGTTTCGCTGTGCGCTCTCTCACTCTCTGTGGGAATTCTCTTCGAAGGGGAAGATGCAACGTCGTGATTGGCCGCCGGTTGCACAAAACCAATTAGAGAGCCGGTTGTGCTCTCAGTGGATCGCGTGTGGATGGTAAGTGTGCGATGTATGCTGGACGGTGGTGGTGCTGTCGTGTGCGGTTGTGTTGGTTATTCGCCGGGGGATAAACGCGACAAGTGAGGTCTACCACACGGATTTGCGGTTTGAGATACATGGATGCCGCCGCCACTGGTTCGGGGTGCTGTGAGCACCGCCAAAATCGAATTAAGTGCGCGCGATCGATGATCGCTGCGATTAAGTAGTTTATCCCAATGGATTCCCATGGGGGAAGGTGGGATGTGATGGCAATCCAGGTGGAAACTGTTCGTTCTCTGCACACACACACATACGCACCGACACTCTGTTGGAAGTGCCTAGCGATGGTGGCGGGGCGCTGTAATGGGATTAGCGGTGTGAAATGAAAATCGCACTGCACGCAGCGGCAAAATGGCCAACAGCAGCGTCAACAGCCGCAGGGCGCAGAGACAAAGAACGGAAGTCGACTGTTAAGGATGCAGATATGGACTATGTGTGCCTGGGCCTTGTCCAACCAGTGTATTCGCCCAAATGAGAGTGGATGAGCACAGACGTCTGTTTTTTTCCCTTTTTGTGGATAAATTATGATGTAGTCGAGTCGATGAAGATGAGTTGAAGGTCCTTACTGGACGAGGGGACCGGGGCGGTACGTCGTTCGGGGGGAAGCGTGTGTGTTTTTTGTCTTTCCGGGAAAATTAGTAGTACCCGCTGAAGGTGCACTTGTGCGCAAGCATTCCAAAAGTGAAGGGTTTCGTAAGACAAATGGACGATTGAGTGGAACAAAGAACTCATCCTCATTTGAAGGCGGAAATGAATGTCATCGAAGTCGAGCGTCAGAGTCATGACAATGAGTGTTAAGAGGCCTGAATGTGTGTCAGATCTTTTTGGGTTCGCCGACCAACAGCGGTGGAGTGGCGAGATTGGGAACTAGATATGCGACAAATCTTAGAGACTGTTTGTAGAGGTTGCCTACCTATGAAGATGCTTTTCTGAAATCAATCAGTTAACACAGACTTTTGGGAGAAAATTAGCACGCCATTGGTACCATTCACACCATTCTTCATGACCAGCTTTCAAAGGTCAGTGCAAGGTGGGTGCCACTAATGCTCACAGCGCCTCAGAGAAAAGTGAGAATCGCATGCTGTAGAGAGCTTTTGGAGGTGTGTAGTGAGAACGCGGACGGTGTTATGGATCGAATTGTTACTGGTGACTAAACATGGGTCCACCACTATCACCCTGAAAGCAAACAAGAGTCCATGCAGTGGCATAAAAAAGGAACAGACCCCGCGAAGAAGTTCAAAGTCATGGCCACAGTTTTTTGGGACTCAAAGGGAATCTTGCTCATTGAGTACAAAAAAAAAAGGTGAAACCATCAACGCCACATCCTACGCTTCTACATTGCATAATTTGCGGGAGGAAATTAAAAAGAAAAGACGGGGTAAACTCGCAGCGGGTGTGTTGCTTCTTCATGACAACGCTAATGTTCACACGGCGCGAATTTCCAAGGCTGCTGCGCGAGATTGTGGAAAAAGATTTTCGGATGATGAAGAACTCAAGTCGGCAATAAATGGGTATCTTGCAGAGAAAGAGAAAATTTATTTTTTTTTTGAGGGTTTAAAAAAGCTTATCTCAAGATGTAACAAATGCATTGATGTTAGGGGAGATTATATTGAAAAATAAAAACAATTTAAACTGAATTCGCATTTTCCTTCATATCGATACCGAGAATATATTGAACGCCCCTTTTAGCTTTGACTTCTTCTTATTTGTGAACTATTAAGGCTTCAGTGAAAAGGTTTGGATAGATGTATAAATATTGTAGATAATTCTTGAAAAGTTAGTAAAACTGCTCACACATATTTATTATTCTTTATAAAACAAATGCGATGGCATCTTAGATGTATGCCCCCGTATCAAATTAGATGTGCCCTAAAAGGACTAAATACGCTAGAAAAAAACGAAGTATTCAATCTATAATGTTTATACATGACATTTTATTTTCAATTTCACATTTTCATTTCCTATCGCATAAACTTTTCTGCTCACTTCTTCAAGAAACCTCTTATATCAGCCAAGACACTAATATACTTGAGGGTTTAATGAACCACTAAGAAAATACATTCTAAATTTTAATACTGCATGTACAGTAATAGTTGTATGTGATGATAGATTAAAATTTAAAAAATTATTTTTGAATCTCTAATTAAATTCCATTTTGCCTTAATTAAATATGTTTAACTTCACGTTGTCCTGCTTAGTTTAATGTTTGCCTATTAAATGTACACTTTTATTTATTTATTATGTATTATTTATTATAACTAATATTTTACTAATTAGAAGACTAGAAGAGAAGAACATGTACAATAGTATTATTCAAAGCATTGCCCATCTGAAGCTATGACTTTGTCCCATCTTTGGATGGAAATTTGTGGATCCCATCCCAAAAGAACTGCGTCGTCGGCTTGGCAGCCAAGAATGAATCAAGCCAATTTTTGACATTCTGCCCTGATGTGAGGGCGTTCTGCATCGACCGGAACAAAAGGTAGTCAGGAGGGGCGAGGTCTGGCCTATAAGGCGGGTGGGGTAAAATTCTCATCCAACGTGGGGCCGAGCGTTGTCATAATGGAAAATTATTGCCTCGTATCTGGTGGCATATTCCGGGCGTTTTTCGGCTACTGCCCTCTTCACACGGATCAATTGTGTTCGGTAGCGTTGTCCATTGATGGTTTCACCCGGTTTTAGCAGCTCATAATACAGCACACCCTTCTGATCCCACCAAACACAGAGCATTACCTTCGCGCCATGGATATTCGGCTTTGCCGTTGATTTGGCTGGTTGGCCAAATCAAAGTCACCACTTTTGGCACTTTCGCTCAGCTAGCGCATGTTCACCATAAACTTCCACCCAAATACGATGACTTTCGGCAGCAGTTTTCTTCATATTAAAGTAATGAAGAAGAACTCCCCGCAAAACACATTTTCACAAAAATTATTCTTGTTTACGCTTCAAATGAATGACATATACTGAAATGACGTACAATGACAGTAGCTTTCCAACGCACGTTCCAATGGAATAATACCAGTTACGCCATCTCCTAGCAAACCGCACGAATTTAGTTATAGACCCAATATAATAAATAAGTTCCGAGTGAATATCATGTATGTCACTTTCAAGCACAACCAGGTCAATGCTATTAAAGTCTTTCAACTGTATTGTATTTGATGAAATACTCAAGTTGAAATCGAGCATTAGATAGAGGAGATCATGTTTAGAAAAAACAGGAGCTAACAACTTGTCGTAAAAGACCGCCTTATTGAGATCACAAACGAATATAACATCCAGCAGGGTTGCAGTGACTGAAACAAGTTTAGTGATCCTAGGTCATCAATTAGGTCAGACTCTGTAAGGCGGTCATTGTTTAAGTCAGCACACAAGATGAAATTCGGAGCGGTCAGGGAAATGTCTTCGAGTAGCGATGTAAGTTGGCATAAATTAACACTTTTATTAGGTCTATAAGGCACTCCAAGAAGAAATGAGTCATTAGCAGCAGCTCTATAAACATGTAGTGGCGGGCTTTACATACAACTTTTATATTACGATCATATATTGCAACTCCCCCTCCAGTCCGCCGAACTCTATCAGCACCCACAAAAATTTCATACCTTTTCATCTGACAGCGATTATGATTCATCTCGGTACCTTCATCATCAGTAAGGTCTGAAAGGAGCCAAGTTTCAGACACACAAGCGATGTCAATCTCAGAACCAACAAATATATAACGTACTTCATCCGTCTTATGTCGTAAGCTTTGTGCATTAATGTGGCAAAGCTGAAGGCCTTGCTTTCGTTTGGATAAAACATTTAACAAAGTACCTAAGTCGCATCACTTACTTTAAATATTTGACATCTTACTCTAACTTGACCTCTTACTTTAAACAAAAAGCTTAAACAATTCGGAAACCTCGGCAGTCAAAGGTTGTTTTAACCGATTTTAAGCTCGATGTACACGTGAGGGATGCTAAATATTACAAGCCCCGCTCATCTACTCCTATTCGCGATTTTAAAGATTTATACCGTTATGAAGAGACAAATTTACAGTCGCTCAGGGGCAGATTTTGAAGTACGAATAACAATCTCGTGGGGGTGCCTTGTCAACCATAGAATGAAGGTATGATTGCGATATCTCAGTGATCCTGGATATCGATGAAGAACTTGGTGTTAGTCAAGCTTCAGTATCTCAGACTGTGAATGCAGTAGTTGTATATATATCGTTGAATAGATGGTACACGGGTGTCGATCTACATTTCTTAGGTCGTTCAATTCTCTGGTCTGAAGCTCCACCGAGAAGAGAATTTTGCTTCAAGTGTTCACAGAAAACGGCAGATGTTCCGGAGAACTATCCTCCTGTAGCTGGCGCAGTCAAAAAATATATCTCCTTCCCCGTGAATCTCTCAACTCATACTTGGAGGATTCCTCTCCAGCGGTCATATCTTGCAGGTGAGTGCAACAAGATCATCCACAGTCGTTTAAAGCACTTAAGCGTAACACCGGAGCACCCACAGTTTTGTTAGACCTTATTCTCAATATTGCTATCTTGATCATGCCTGGTGGTTATCTGGTAATTCTCTTCTATCATCTTCCAGTTTGAGTGGACCAGCTTGAGTGGAACATTCTGCCACACAGTAGTCCCTGCGCTCAACTACCACTTGTCAATTTTTATCCGTGTCAGCTCCTAAAAGGAGGAGGCGATGATTAGCAAGCTGTGTAAAAACACTCATTTCCACATATCAACTGCGAATTCCTTTTTGGAAAACTTGTAACATATCAATGCATATGCCGACGCAGAAAAACACGCGTAAAGTGTGAAAAAAAAACCCCTTAATGTACTGAAATCCATGTGTTTCTTTACGGACGCACAACACACGCATGCGCTTACCGATTTGAATCAAACTTCACACAAACCATATATAGACAAATTCGAAAGATGTGTGAAAGTTTGGTTGAAATCGGTGACTGCATTAAGGCGTGAATCGGCGACAAACATTTGAGGCACTATTTTTATATATATGTATTAAACGTCTTAAATGCTATAATTTATTAACAAAAAAGAGGTGAACTTCATTAAACAAAAATACATTCAAGAGAAATCAAAATGGAACATATCAAACATTTGCAACTGATCAAAAATATTTCCAAAACATACAAATTTCTCAATATTTGATGGCCAAACCCTTATTTTTTATAACAGCCGAACACCTTTTGGGCATTGAAGCAATTAAATTGTCAATAAAAGTGTTTGGAATATCTTCCCATTGTTGTCTTATCTCACAGAAAAGATCAGATCCTTTTTTTGAAAATTTTGTTCCCAATTCTTCTTTTAACCATTCCCGATCGGGTTGAGATCTGGTGATTGAGGAAAACATTAGCTTTTCATCCACAAGCCAACGTTTTACAAGCTTAGACGTGTGCTTGGGGTCATCCTCATGCTGGAACCACCAAACAAGCGGCATCTCCCATTCGGCATACGGAAGCATGGTGGTATTTAAAATGTCCTTGTAGTCTTCGGACACCATTATTCCCTCCGCTCGCCAGATCGGACTGATACCTGGCGCTGAGAAGCACCCCCAAACCATCACGTTACCACCGCCATGTTTCACTGCCCCTTTAGTGTACTTTGGGTTAAGTCCCTCGCCTTTCGGTCTTCTCATGTGTTGCTTCCCATCAGAACCATTCAAATTAAATTTAGATTCATCGAATAATAAGATCCCGAGTCCAAATGAGCTCGGGCAAAATTCAAGCGGGCCTTGACATTCTTTTTTGAAATAAATGTTGTTTTTTACAGGTTTATAACTTCGGAGCCCAGCCTCTAAAGTTCTTCGTCTTTTTGTGGATGATTGATGATTGAGGATGTTTCTGAACAATATTTAATATTTTTCTATCTTCTTTTTCTGTTACTCTGCGCGGTCGGCCTCCTCTATGAAACACGTGCTCATTGCCCTTTTGTATAATGCGGCAAATTATTGATTTGTGGATTTTATATTTTAATGAAATTTGATTTTGAGTCATTCCTTGGCTATAGTCGCTCAAAATTCTTGATCGGATTTCAGAACCACACTTGTTTCCGGCCATTTTGTTATAAAATATTAATTTGTCACAAATTCAGTGTAACTTCTTAATGCTAACGCTCCAAAAACCATTTCGAAGACAGATCTTAAAGCGGTCTTCGAATCAATAAAAAAGAAGAAGTCAGTGGGAGTCGACGGGATCTCGAACATTGTGCTAAGACATATCCCCCTGGAAGTGGTTAATATGTACACAATCCTGTTTAACAATGCTTTGAATAATGCACATTATCCGGAGCATTGGAAAACTGCGATTGTACAACCCATACCCAAACGAGGAAAAGATTCTTCGAATCCGTGCAACCTCCGGTCAATTAGTCTTCTTCCGAACATCAGCAAGATGTTCGAGAAGGTGATCAATAGAGCCTTGATCAACTGGACTAAGGGCAAAAATATAACTCCGGATAACCAATTCGGTTTCAAAGCGGGGCATGACACCATTCACACCGCGGCGAAACTGGTGTCGGATGTCCAATGGAACAAGAGCGAGAAACAATGGTCGGGTGCCGGCTTCATTGAACTGGAGAAGGCCTTTGATACCAAGGTTCTTCCTTGCTAGTGGCTAGCCGATTGAGCTACCACTACTGTACCTACTGTGTAACATGCTTACAGGTAGACGGTTCGTCGTCAAGAATGACAACGTGACCTCCAAAGGTGTTCTTGAAGTCAAAAATGGTCTCCAACAGGGTGCCGTTAATTCGCCGATCCTGTTCAACATTTACTTGAGCGATCTGATAAGTTCTCTTTCTCACGTAATTGCGTACGCCGACGACTTGATCGTGTACAGATCAGGCAAAAGGATCGAGGACATCACTACTCTCGTGCAGGGTGACTTCGATTCATTCATGAGAGACTGCGATGACTGGAAGTTGAAAATCAACTTTGAGAAGTCGAAAACCATACTGCTCTGGTCGCCGTTGTATAAGGCCTCGGCGGATACGAAAAAGAATTGGGGAGAGTTCTCAATTGTTGGACAACACGGGCAACCACTCGCGCAAGGGACTGGGTTCAGGGGATCTGGCTAGACCAGTATCTTTATTTTAACAAACATGTAGATGCTGCTCTGGCCAGGCCCCGAGGCTCTTTTGCTCTTACAAAGAGACTGTTTTACAACAGCCAACTCCATGCGAAGGTGAAGGTTATCTGCTACATAGCCCTCATCCCGCCAATGCCCACCTATGGCTGCCCCGTGTGGTTCAACGTGAGTGCAAGCTTGATGGAAAAGATTCGGTTGTTTGAGAGGGCTTGTCTTGGGGCTTGCCTTCGCCTTTATAGAACTCCAGAGTCCCAGTACAGAAAATTCTACTCCAATGAGATCTTATACAACAGGGCGAACCTGATACGAGTGGACAATTTCCTAGTGAAGTTGATTCGAGGTCATACTGCCAGAGCGATGAACTCGGTCAATAACTTGATCTCGGGAGCTTACTACCCCAAATTCATAATACCACGAAAGGGTACGTCCAAACGGATATGTCCCCCCCGAAGCATTACTCTATTTGGATTCGAACGGTCTGATACAAGACATAAATGCGGTACCGCTCCTCTTTCACATCGCCCGTTCAACTGTGGATGGGCGACTCAACCACGACCGCTTCGTTGCACAACGAGCTGAGGAAGGCCTCCTCCGGTTCAGTATGGCGGTATCAAGGCGAGATGTGCGAGATGTTGCAATGCAGCATCGGAAATTCTGGTGGTTGGAGAGCGAAGGAACTCCCTCGTCGAACCCGTTAGACCCTGGGTAGAAAGGGTAATGCGGACTTCCGCATGGGAGCAGTTGTCGGTCACTGTTTTGCAGCTGAGCAGCCGCAACCTACGGCCGTCTTACATAGTTTAGGGTAGTGTGTTAAGGTAGTTTTTAAGATGTAAATAGCAAAAAAAAAAGTGTAGTATACACACTCGTACACATGTGTGTACCTATGTGTATATATTGTACATAATGTAAGGACATATGTATACATATGAGTATATCATTATATGTAGTATTTAGTTTAGCTTAAGTTAGTTTAAGTTAGTATATAGGTTTTAATAAAAACAAAAAATATAGTTCTGTTATTAAGTTTTTTAAATTTTTCTTAATATTAGTTGTACCTATAAATTTATTTTCCTTTCTTTAAAAAAGCATTGTTAGGTTAAGTCGAAAGACATAGATTAAGATAAAGGGCCAGTAAGTTAAAATAGAATCATTGTTCGTCGAACTAGTATTAAGCATTTTTGTCTAGTATGTAAGTATTTAATGAATTAATGAAATTAAAACCTTTCTTTTCAATCCCAATCGAAATTGACACCATTTACAGGGAAACATATAAAAATTGGAATGAATACTGATGAGGCGTCTAGGCAAATAAGACCTCCTCCACATCTGCATATTCCGCGATTCCGGAAGTTACCGCGAAGACGCCATTCCATTGTCAAAACACTGATTAGACCACCAGCCATTTATGAACCTCCATTAACGTAGATTTATATGGCATTCATTGATTTCTGGTCTCAATCATCTTTTACGGTCGACTTCGCCAAGAGATGGTTTAAATTAAAACGTAAACGGGGGAAACCACAAGGGATAGTTATGCAGCACTGGGGGATATAATAAAAGCCCATGAATAGAGAGAACTAATAATCACTCGGAGCAGGCATTTACGATCGCTGGTGGTTGGGATGGGATCCCGGTGAGCGCTTCGCTCGGCGCTGGGGGGCGTGTGCGGCTTGATGGATGGACCACTTGGACACGTCATGCAGGTGAACTGGTTTCAATGGGCTCCATTGACACGGAGCACTTTTCCCACAGTTCTGCTGTCACCGATGACGTAAGTCCAGTGTGTGTGTGGGTGGGTTGATGCCGAGAGGCTGGCTGCTTGCCTGGTCGACCGCTCCAGGACCAATTACTAAATGAAATGTAATGGAGCGTAAATTAATTTGTTCGGGTACGTTCGCCGTTTAGTTTGGAGTTTGTTTTGGGGAATCAAGTGCAAGATCGAGTTGGAACGGACTCGAGTCAATTGCTGTAATTAAATTGCTGTGGCTTGCGGAGGAGAGGGCTTTACTCGCGGTCAAGGCGACTGCTCTGAGCCTGGGAAGATGTTTGTGTGTTCTTACGTGGCCTTGTGCATAGTGAGCGGGGTACTGGAACAGTAGCAGTGGCTGTCAGTGATATGCATGTGCACGCGGTGCAGAGCAGACTGCATGCTGCTAGTTTCGCAACACCAACTGAGTGATGGATTCAATTGTGGTCCTTGACCTAGAGTTTGTGTGCAAATGCAAGAGAACACGAGATGGGCGATCTAGTTAGATGGAGCACTCACTCAGCGAGTGATTCATTAGAGGCAATTAACGTCTGAATTGATGGACAGGCCATTCAAATGAGAACGGATGTTGCTTGCCATATTTGTGAACTCTTTTGTCAGCTGTGACATGGCTTTATGCAGACACGCATTCTGAAAGAAAAATGGGGGAAAATAATTTGCTAACAATGGTGTTAGTTACGATTTTTCAGTAAATCTGGCCACAACCATGGATCGTGAATGGGAATGTTCATGTTAACTACAGGCCGTTAGAGAAGTCTGTGGGCTCCTAGGAAACAGAGGACGTTTCCGGGGAACAGGCTGGGAGTAGAGGTTAGAAGTGCATTCATGCCAACATTGCAAATAGGAAATCAATAGAAAGCAACAGCTGCGTTGCCAATGACACTCTATTTCAACCGGTCACTCTGTCTGCTTGGACTATGTTAGCCAATCTAATTCTTCTGTAGTTATATGTAATAGCTTATCTAACGCAACTGTTATACTGTCTTTCAAATGTGATTTATAACTGTTATACAATTTTCCTATAATTCGTTTTCTATATATAACACTTATGCCACTTGCTTCTCTGCCGTCGAAAAATTCAAGAGTCCCTCAATAAGGCAATTAACAAAATTCGCATTTTATTTAAACCGTAGTCCGTTTATTATTTCGCATCTGGTCGCACTCAGTACTCTCTTGGACGTCATAATAAGGTACCATTTCCTGGAAGGTTCTCTTCGGTGACGACAAATTATTCGCTTCATCTCCAGATCCCTTATTCCATCTTTGACGTTTTCGATGAGCTCCATCGTTGAGCCGCCGAACGCCAAATGTGCCAATCTCTCAATCTCTGCAGCAAATTCCTGGAGCGACTTACCGTTGCGATGTTTCCCGCTCATCAACTCCGTCTTGAAGACTTGCATGCGGTGTTCACTTCCACACTTGCGTTGTAGTGAGCACATGATTGCGTTGCGGTCCATCTGGAGATGTTCTGGAATCATTTGCAGCAAGTCTGCGGCACCACCTTTTAACGACACGACCAATGCTGCCACCTTGTCTTCATCGGTCAGATGTGCCTTGGCGACAGATGTTTCGAACTGCAGCCTGAAGATGTTGACGGCTGTTGTTCCGTCGTATATCGGCGGTTTGACCTTGTTAACACAAAGTGTGTTGGTAGGCTCCTATGAAGAGAAGGAGGAGACGCCACATCACATCCTTTGCCCTGGCTTACCAACGAACTCACAGCTCACTTATAGCGCCGAACTTTTTTCAGTGACCTGAGCGAACTGAATGGCATCAACGTAAATCAGCTAAACCGCTTTGTTGCAAGCAAGACAATTAATGTGAGGTGTAGGCGAAGACGATAAAGCAGACTGGAGTTGAGCTAGCAGAGTACATGCACCTACTCATCTGTAAGATATGGTCGGAGGGAGTGGCTTGCCCGACGAGTGGAATATCAGTACCACTTGGTCAATCCACAAGAAAGAAGACATCTTTGACTGCTCCAACTACCGAGAAATAAGTCTCCTTAACATCGCGTACCACATTCTTTCTGACATTTTGCGTGCCCGTGTCTTCAGGCCGGGAAAGTCCAGCATCAACCATCAACTTCACGATACGGCAGATTCTGTAAGTGACCCAAGAAGTACAGATCGACGCACACCACCTATTCGTCGAAGTCAAGGCCGCATATGATAGCGTGCATAGAGACAAGCTATACAACGCCATGTCTATCTTTGACATTCCTGCCAAACTCCAGGATGACGGTGGAGAATTCCCGCTGCTCTATCAAGAACTCACAGAGAACTTCAACGTCATAAAAGGTTCAAGACAAGGGAACGTGCTGTCATGCGACTTCTGCCACATCATTCTTGAGAAGGTCGTGCAAAACTCACTCGCCAACACAAGAGGCACGATCTTCCAAAACCGAGAAATCACGTCAATGTCGTGAACAGTCCGTACAATTGCTAGCAAACTTGGACCACATTGACGTGATTTGTCGAACACAGAGAGCTGTCAATGAAGCGTTTGCTGGCATTGAATTGGGGGAGGGGAAAATGGTTTTGGCGGGGAACGCAGTATATGCTATGATCGAGAAAGGACGCACAGCGTCACCGATTCGGCCAGAACGGCGCCACCGACTTCGTCCATCTTGGTTCCCAAGTAAACAGAACGAAAAACATGAAAACGAGTTTAACGCAAAATTCAGAGCAGAGCCCTCTCTGAAAGGACCAACATGCAAGACCTTGATCATCACCGTCCTGCTCTATGGCGTGGAAGCCTTGAGAATCTCAAAAGCAGATGAAGAAGCCCTAAGACTTCTCGAGATGCTTTAAAATTGATCCAGCTTGACCAATCCTACAGGAAAGCTCAGCATTACTCGTGAAAAAGACCCCGAGATACTTAAATTTCTCCACCTGCTTGAAAGGGACTCCACTTACATGTAGCGTGCATTGAACAGGCATTCTGGAGATGACCATAACCTCCGATTTGTCCACGTTGACCTTCATCCAAATACCTATCGAGTGCCTGCTGGAGTTCTGTCTGATAAGATGTGAGGAGTCACCTGCAAAAAGATGACTTACCCTGATACATTCCTCGCCTCGACTGCTCTGCGACATTCAGACCATACACAAGGAAAAGGAGAGGTGACAAGACGCACCCTTCCCGAAGTCCAACACCCACGGTGAAAGATGTTGATTTAGCACAGTTTACCCGAACACAGCTGCTACAGTTTGTGTATAGAGACTGTTTAGACTGACTGCCCTCAGAAGAGGGCCAACTATCCCATACTCCTGCAAAGCACTCCAGAGTTTACCGCGAGGAACTCTGTCGTATGCCCTTTCCAAATCCACGAAACAGCTGTGGATGGACTTGGCATACTCCCAAGCCTTCTCAAGTACCATTCTTAGAGTGAAAAGCTGGTCGGTTGTACTTCTACCGGGGCGAAAGCCGCACTGTTCATCCCCCATCCTGTGATCGACCATAGCTCTAGAACGCGCTTCCAATACCTTAGCGTAGACTTTCCTGGGGAGACTTAAAAGAGATATGCCCCTGTAGCTGAAGCAATCTCATTTGTCCGCCTTCTTAAAAAAATGGGACAATCAACCCAGTTTGCCAATCGCCAGGTGTGTCACCACGTTCCCAGGCCACTTTAATGACACAAGAGAGCCATCAAACTCCCTCTTTACCCATTGCCTTAAGTATTTCTGGCAGGATTTCATGCCCACCGGCGGATTTGCCAATTTTTAGCGATTCAATTGCCAAAATCACTTCCTCTACCGTTGGACCATTCTCCGCCCCAATCAAGACTACAGGTCTGCCATCCCCAGGGCCCTGTTCGGGATTGAGCAGCTCCGAAGTGCTCGCTCCATCTGCGTAAGATGTCCACCTCAGTCAAAAGCAACACTGCAAAACACAGACCGACTGCTAACCCATTCGAGGATATGCACTACCCTTTTTACGCCGGGTCTAAAGGATTCGACGACGGAGATCCCTCTCTGCCCAGCCACCAGACATTACCCGAACATCCCGCCTAGAGACTGACGTGCTGAACCCGGAGGAGACCCTCCTCAGCCCGTTGTGCGACGTAACGGTCGTGGTTGAGTCGCTTTTTTCACAGTTGATCTGGCGATGTGGTAGTTGAGCGGCACCGCATTTATGTTTGGTATCAGTCCGTTTTTTCAAAAGCTTCTGGGGGGAGTCATTGTGGCGTACCCTGGTATTGTGAATTGGCGTCGTCAGCTCCCGAGATCAAGTTATTGACCGAGTTCATAGCTCTGGCAGTATGACCTCGAATCAACTTCACCAGGAAATAGTTCACTCTTATCAGGTTCGCCCTATTGTATATGATCTCATTGGAATAGAATTGTCTGTACTGGGACTCTGGAGTTCGATAAAGGCGAAGGCAAGCCCTAAGACAAGCCCTCTCGAACAACCGAATCTTTTCCATCCAGCTTGCAGTCACGTTGAACCACACGGGACAGACATAGGTGAGCATTGGCCGGATGATTAGCTTCACCCTCTCATTGATTAAAACAGTAACTTTGTAAGAAAAATCGATTCGAGCCCTGTCCAGGGCAGCATCTACATGTTTGTTAAAATAAAGATACTGGTCTATCCAGATCCCCAGGTACCCGACCACAGTCCCTTGCGCCAGTGGTTGCCCGTGTTGTCCAACAATTGAGAACTCTCCCCAATTCTTTTTCGTATCCGCTGAGGTCTTATACACCGGCGTCCCGAACAGTATGGTGTCCGACTTCTGAAAGTTGATTTTCAACTTCCAGTCATCGCAATCTCTCATGAATGAATCGAAGTCACCCTGCGCGAGGGTAGTGATGTCCTCGATCCTTTTGCCTGATCTGTACACGATCAAGTCGTCGGCGTACGGAATTACGTCAAGAAGAGAACTTATCAGATCGCTCAAGTAAATGTTGAACAGGATCGGCGAATTAACGGCACCCTGTTGGAGACCATTTTTGACTTCAAGAACACCTGTGGAGGTCACGTTGTCATTCTTCACGACGAGCCGTCTACCAGTAAACATGTTACACAGTAGGTACAGTAGTGGTTTGCTAGTGGCTAGCCGATTGAGCTAACCACTAGCAAGGAAGAACCAAGGAAGAACCTTGGTATCAAAGGCCTTCTCCAGTTCAATGAAGCCGGCACCCGACCATTGTTTCTGGCTCTTGTTCCATTGGACATCCGATACCAGTTTCGACGCGGCGTGAATGGTGTCATGCCCCGCTTTGAAACCGAATTGGTTATCCGGAGTTATATTTTTGCCCTCAGTCCAGTTGATCAGAGCTCTACTGATCACCCTCTCGAATACCTTGCTGATGTTCGGAAGGAGACTAATTGGCCGGAGGCTGCAAGGATTCGTCTCCTGAACATGGGCTGTACAATCGCAGTTTCCAATGCTCCGGACAATGTTCATTATTCCGGGCATCGTTAAAGAGGATGTTGTACATATTAACCGCGAATCTGCAGCTGTGGTCTGCTGTTTCATATTGTTTCTTCTGAGCCTAACCAGGCGAGTACGGATTCAACGCCTAAGGTGGCTAGGCTATATAGAGCGCATGGGCAACACCGCTCCAGCCCGAAGAGTTTTCGCCTCCGAACCAGTGGCACAACGCAATAGAGGACGACCACGGAATCAATGGCGCACACAAATGGAAGAAGACCTCAGCCAACTTGGCGTGCGACATTGGAGGCAGCTGTCTAACGATCACGCCAGTGTTGGTCGTGGCCAGGGTCCAACCCGGAGCGTAGCGCCACTAGTGGAGTGGAAAATGACATCAGCCATCTTGGCGTGCGACATTGGAGGCAGCTGGCTAACGACCGTGCTGGTGTTGGTTGAGGGCCAGGTCCACCCCGATCTGTAGCGCCACTAGTGGAGTGGAAAAGGACCTCAGCCATCTTGGCGTGCGACATTGGAGGCAGCTGGCTAACGATTGTGCCAGTGTTGGTTGAGGCCCAGGTCCACCCCGAACTGTAGCGCCACTAGAAGAAGAAGAATTCATGCTAATTTATGATTTATGGACCTCAAATGAAATAGTTTGTTCAGGGCGAACTCGAATGGACGGCCAACTCTCTTAGCCCGACAAAAGTGCTGCGAACGTCGCTGTTGGCCTACCCGAACTTTCACTGTATCACATCAATCTTATGGTACATTACCAGCATACTTGTCCAACACATGGCAGCACTTACATCAGAGGAGACCAAAAACTAGAACGTCTTCCCTTTAACGGCTTAGTGAACATGAAGCAAACATCAATGTACACAATCTTAACAATCACTCTGCCTGAAGGACGGTGACAGTGGTCGTGTGTCTCTGTTAATTCTCTTCACAGGACCTGCGTCGGTCTGCGTGATATTTTGTCTTTCACTCAAACCTAACCTGGCTTTAGAGGCGTTGTTGTATTCTTTTCCAAAATTTACATCGTAACTTAAGCTCCATTTTCCTTGCCACTTACTTGTTCACATTGTATTGAGTTAACTAGTTATTCCGTAGATCTAGGATTCATCCGCTTCATCCACTATCCAGGGTGCCTTCCGTTGAGGAGCATCCAGGTGAAAATTGATTGATGTCACTTGTCCGAAGCCAATCAAGTCGTTATCCACGCAATCTCGAGTAGGAGGTAGTTTACAAGACGAATATCTACTCACATTCGTATTCCAGCAATTCTCGACTCTGTAATTTCTCACACTGTGTATCCACAAGTCGGAAGAAGAAGACGCTGAGAAACCCAGGCCATCCCTGCGCCTCATTATTGCCTCACAGTGTAATCCCCTGTCATCATCTGTCAAATCTAATTGAAGCCAACCTCACACCGATACTCACCGCGATTCTCGCCAGCCCCGTCTGTGCAAATTTCTTAATTACACCTCACGCACAGATAACCCCGGCAAAGCACAGGAATTAATACGAATTCTGACGGGTTCCCACTACTGTCGTCGTTCCGCCGACAGGCCAGCTCAAGCCAGGCCGAAACCGGTGTTGAACGACTTCATTTTTTTGTGGAATGCAAATGCCCCGACCACGATTAGCAGAAAAGCTGCCATTATTAAGCGTAAAAACGAATTTTTAAGAACATGTCATAGCGTGCAAGAGACAGACGAAGGCGACGGCGAAGAGCTGTAGCGGCGGCGAAGGAGAAGAGGAACTGCGAGTCATGTAGCTTACGCACACACGATTTATCTTGAAAAGGTATCTAGACAAAGACCACCACTAAGCCACCGCACATCGCGCGCTCGTCACCTATTTCCGTGTGTGCGCTGACGCTGACGCACCGCTTCGCTCGACGTCCGCGAGAAGGAGGCGCGCCGGACTTGGGGCAGCGGGATGGAGAAAAAAGCCAATTAACAAGCAAAGAAGCTTATAATCCACTCGGCAAAAAAGGCGCACAGCAACCTTTTATTACTAATTAAGAAGCAGGAGATATTTTATTTGAATGTTAGGCGAATTCCAGGGCCGCATTTATGTATGAAATAAATGAGCGACCGAATACCTGGTCCGTTCCCGACTGCTTCGCCGGAAAAAATACCAAAAATTCCGAGTGAATCGAAACGGACAGCCGAAGCTGGGCTGAAGCTGGGGCCGAAACCGAGCCGACATGAAGGGTAATCCCAGCCGGAATCCACCACCGGCAACAGCAGCAGTCAAACGGACGAACGGCCGGATGGCTGGATGGCAAAGTGGGAATGTGTGGCCGGCCCAATCCAATAGCACACCCGTGAGCGACGAACAACGACGACGAAAACGAATGAAACCGAAAACAGAGGTTGCGCTAATTAAAATTGTTCTTGTTCTATGCCTCTTCGATGAGATTCGGGAAAATGGCACTGGTGATGGCAACAGGCAGCGGGCAGGACGACGGACGGTTTCTCTCAATCGTTTGGTAGTTCTTCGTCCAGCAGACGCGCACGGCTGGCACAGACGCGGGCTCTAGGCACCCTGCACAGAGGTGTAAGATCGACGAATTTGTATCCGAGAGCTGAGGATTCGATTTGATTTGTTCTTCGCCGTTCGGTCTTCTTCCTCGTGGCGTTGTGGCTGTTTCGGCTTAAATCGGTCGTAAAAACTCGAATGCTTGGGATCGGGGACCGATGTCGTTCGTCGTCAGTCAGAGACAGTCAGCCCGTAGCGCGGGGTAATCATCATCGCCGCAGCAGCCGCGCGTCGTCGTCGTCGTCTGTCGATCGGTAAAGGTCGCCACCAGAGGCCCCAATCGAGGGCATTGCCGGCTGTAAGGGCACACTCAGAATGCTTGAACCAAATTCAAATTCTGTACCGCTGCGACTGCGGCTAATGAATCAGCGAGATGCCGTTGCCGCGATGGTGTGGATGGATTTTCTCACGGATCGAAACGGACCAAAGGGAATGAATGACTCACGGACTGATTGGGGGAAGATGAATGGCTGCTGTGTGCCACCAAGGCGGAGGTGAGACTCAGAATAGCCCGCGAAGTGTATTGTGAAATAATCGCTATCATCCCACTAAGAGAACGTTTGAACGTTTGAACGTTTGAACGCTTCAATGGTCGGTTTTTTCGATGATGCGGTGTTCACATGTGTTCGCTGTCGTCACTGGGTTCGATTTATTATTTATTGCCGTGAATACAGCCAACCATGTGACTGGTTACCGTTTGAACATGTTGTTCGGGTGTACCTTTCGCAATAGGCACTCGGTTGGGACAGAAGCGTCTGATTGTGGAAGTGGTTGTTTTGAATGTTTACAGCGGAGACGAGTCACGAGCTGAGAGAGTGTATGATCGGTCTCAGGGAAGGACACATTTCGCAAAACAAAAGAGTTGAACAATTGAACTCATGGAATGGAAAAATCTATAGATTCACGGCTGAAGCTAAGTAATAGAGGAACAACAATTAGACAGCAAATAAGATTGCTCGGAAAATCATGTGTCCAAGAGAGGGCTGGCTTCTACCTTTCGTGTCGCCTCAAATATTTCACTCAAGTTCGACGATCAACTGTCAACAAGTCCCTCAAATTCGCCGATGGTGAGAAGAAGGAAAGGAGTCGGATATCTCTGCAATAGCTGATTTCGGTCTTTGACTTCAGACACGTAGCTTCGGTTAGGTGCATACTGGGGTCATAGGGGTGCCGGCTCAGCTTCACATAGGCCTGTTGGTCCATAGTGCTGCCACCAAACAGAGTAAACCTTGTTGTGGTCCACTGAGGCTTTATTTAAGCAGAATATTCCAGTGTTCTCTGCGGAAAGTATGAGACGTTGTGGTTTCACGATCATTTAAAAAAATGGCTAAACTAGAGTTTTGGCTAACGCCGGGCAGAAACAAAGAAGATGCTCCAGAGTTTCGACCTCCGCCGCTTGTTTACAGTTCCCGCATGTATCAGTGGAAATGAGGAGTCGAATCACCGCATCCCTGAACGAGTAAATCGTTAAGGAAAATCGCGTGTGCAGTGTGAGTATATAAACAGAGTGAGTGAGCGTATAAACGCTAACGTAACTTGAGATCACGCAACACGTTATCGTGCACGTGATCGAATTGAACTATTCGAAACATCATTCGATCAGTTGGCATTGAACGTATTTGATTTGCGAATTTTTAAAATGATTAAACATCAGTAAATGTGAACAGTACATTGAACAGTAAATGTTCAAATATTGTATAAAAATCAAGCCTCAAATGTTTGTCGTCGATTGACGCCTCAACGCATTTGTCGATTTCAACCAAACTTTCACACATCTTTCGAATTGGTCTGTATATGGTTTGTCTGAAGTTTGATTCAAATCGGTAAGCGCATGCGTGTGTTGTGCACGCGTGACAAAGTACGTGCTTTTTGCGTTTTTTAGTGTGTCAAGAAATATGAAAATAAGTTTTTATACTCGTATGAAAAGGGTGATTTTTTAAAAGGTATAGGAAAGTTTTTCAAAAAAACACATAAAATTCAGAAAAATGAATGAAATCTTTATTTGAATCGATACGGTCCATATAATTTAATATTTGAAGATTATTTCATGCAAATGTTGACCTTGACTGCGCCTCAAATGGTCCATCCGCTTAGTCCAATTTTGGCATACTCTTTCCAACATTTCGGCCGGTATCTCACGAATAAATGCTTCAATGTTGTCTTCCAATGCGTCTTGATTGAAGCGGGCTTGTCTGTATAGACATGAGCTTTAACATAGCCCCTTAAGGCGTTAAATCGCACGCTCTAGGCGACCAATTGACCGGTCCCGAACGTGAAATAAAATGTTCACCGAACTCGCCTCTCAATAAGTCCATTGATGCGCGTGCTGTGTGGCATGTGGCACCGTCTTGTGAAACCACATGTCGTGCAAGTCAAGCTCTTGCATTTTGGGCAAAAAAAAGTTGGATATCATCTCACGGTAGCGCTCACCATTCACAGTTACGTTACGATTCGCATCATCTTTGAAGAAGTACGGTCCAATGATGCCACCAGCCCATAAACCGCACCAAGCTGTGGCGTTTTCTGGATGCATTGGTAGCTCTTGCAATGCTCCTGGCTGATATTCACTCCAAAATCGACAATTCTGCTTATTTACGTACCCATTGAGCCAAAAATGAGCTTCGTCGCTGAACACAAGACGCGCGCGATGAACTTTCTTAACAGAGCACGTATTTTGATAATAAAATTCAATTATTTGCAAGCGTTGTTCGTTTGTAAGGCGATTCAGCTGTTTTAACCAGTGTTGGCAAAAAGATAATAGCTAAGAAATCACCCTTTATTATTCCATTGGAACATGCGTTGGAAAGCTACTGTCATTGTACGTCATTTCATCAGTCATCAGTATATGTCATTAATTTGAAGCGTAAACAACAATAATTGTTTTTCACTCAAATAGGTCGAACTTTGTGCCTGAAAAAGTGTTTTGCGGGGAGTTGTTCTTCATTTCTTTAATATGAAGGAAACTGCTGCCGAAAGTCTTCGTATATTGGTGGAAGTTTATGGTGAACATGCGCTAAAAGTGGTGATTTTGGCTTGGAAGACAATGAACGTCCTGGGCAGCCAAAAAAGTTTGAAGATGAAGAACTGGAAGAACTGGAACTGGAGCATTACTCTATGAAGATTGTTGCCAAGCACAAGAAGAGCTCGCAGAATCTTTGGGCAGCCATTTCAAAACGCTTAAAAGCAGTTGGATATATTCAAAAGCAAGGAAATTGGGTTCCATATGAACTCATGCCGAGAGACGTCGAAAGGTGGTTTGGCATGTCGGAAATGCTGCTGGAACGCCACAAAAGGAAGCCATTTTTGAATCGGATTGTTACTGGTGGACAACCCCAAGCGCAAAAAATCATATGTGAAACCCGGCCAACCAGCCAAATCAACGGCAAAGCCGATTATCCATGGCGCGAAGGTAATGCTCTGTATTTGGTGGGATCAGAAGGGTGTGCTGTATTATGAGCTGCTAAAACCGGGTGAGACCATCAGTGGACAACGCTACCGAACACAATTAATCCGTTTGAAGAGAGCAGTGGACGAAAAACGCCCGGAATATGCGACCGGACCCAATATAAAATATTTGGATGTAAAACATATGTGTAGATGTTAATTATTCTAAAACCGAATTTTATCTTGATCTTTTAAGTCTCGGAGTTTCTCAAGACAGACGAATTGAAAGAAGTTCACGCGAAGCGGGTATGGGTTTGTTTGTCTTCAAATGATTGCTTTCCAATACGACATGCGTTTGCTATGACAATAAACAAGGCGCAATGACAACCGTTGGAATTGTGCGAAATTTACTTTAAATATCCATACTTCTCCCACGGACAAATTTGCGTACTTTGTTCCCGTGTGGTTAAGCTATTTTTTTTCTATTTATGCGAAAGGACTCAGCGATAATTCAAGTAAAAACGAAGCATTCGATCAAAAAGAAGAACATACAAAATAAATATAGGAAAAACCGACTGTAAAACGAGTGTTTTCCATTCTTTAGGTAATGTGAACTGAAAGAGCCATCCCAGTTAAATAGTCGATGTCGAAAATGTGTTGAACCCTCCACTTGCCAGTGTTTCAGGATACAGGCCTATATCCTGGAGAACCCGGTAGAGCGGGAACTAAAGCGATGGTCTACCGACCGAAACATCATTCCGGATAGTACGGATTTCGGGAAAAACCTTCAACGCTACAACCTCTAATGAAGTTCCACCACGATGTTGTGGCTGCGCTGAACTATAACGAGGTCAGCGTCGCCTGCTTCCTGGACGTAGAAAAGGCCTTCGATACGGCCTGGATTGAGGGACTCATCTACAAGCTGAACCAGATGGAGAATCCCAACCTCATCAGAATAATTTATAGCGTTCTTCACTCCAGAAGGTTCTACATCTCAGAGCACCAAGGCGGGAGTTGCACAAGGATCATAGCTGGGACCCTGGCTTTTTAACATCTACACGGCAGATCAACCACATCCAACTGACACAGTGAACTGCCGTCTATTTGCAGATGACTCTCTGACTTATGCCAGCTCGACGTCACCACAGATAGCAGCGGAAAGGGTCGCAATCCAAACAGCGAACAAATTTGACTACTTTACCAAATGGGGTATTCGTACAATGCTGGGAAATCCATATGTGGATGCAGATCAGGAGTCAAATGTCGAAGCATAAAGGTAGTGCTCCCTAACGGTACAGAAATACCAACAAAGGAAAAGGTCAAGTATCTTGGCATTAACTTCGCGGAAATTTTGAAGTTAAACAGTCACTCGAAACTGACGCTTAAGGAGGCCAGCCTAGGCTTGCATCGCATCTATCCCTTGATGCGCAAGAAAAATGAGGGACAGTACTGCTGCTATACAAGCAACTTGTCCGACCGATCTTAACGTACGGCTTCCCAATATGGCACACCATCTCTAAGGCCAGCATGACGAAGCTCGCAATTTTCGGAAGAAAAATACTGCGAATATGTACCGGACTCACCTTCGATAGGGACCGTCATAGGCACCACAGCAACAATAGACTTTACGACCAAGCACGCATTAGAACATGGTGACACTGTTCAGAAAGCAGCTACTAGAAATCAACAACGATCCTAACCAGGAAATCCTGGTTATTTGGAAGGTGCGAGTGGGGGTTGATTATCTCTTGGTTTCCGATGTGAGACCCGAGAGAAAGACATATGCAGAGAGCACTGGACATACCCAAGGAGTCTCTACCGTACTCAGCCCCAGAGACGCGGCAAGGTAGATTATCGCTCTGAGGTTCCTGGGGACTAAAAGAAAAATGGTCCCAAAGGTTTGGGTTGTTGCCTTCCAATCCAGCGCATCCGCAGTCGCATTATCCTCAGAACCGAGGTTGTCGCAACCATAATTTTCCACCCCTCACTGGCAAAGAGTACTCCTGTCTACAAAAAGCTTCTCAAAAACGGAGTCGGCATAAACTTTGAGGACCCCCTCCACTCGTGAGAGAGCAACCACACGCGCAACGCGAGTGGTTGCTCTAGAAGTTAGGCCCAGGTCCGCCTCGGACTGTCGTGCCACCCATATTATTACATTTTAACAACCTTGATACCACTCTGATCGCATCTTTGGTTAGCAGTTAAGGCTTTCGAGAGCAAGCCCGAGCCAGTGGTTGTCACGTGTTGGTGGACGTAATTTTATGAGTTTTTTTTTTTTTGTTGAGAGAACTAATTGGTCTAATTCGCCCTCCATGGGCCGCAGGCCTAAAAAATAAGAAATAGGTCTGCTAATTTTCGAGAACAATGAAAACCGGTTCCCACAAGCACAGCACGTTCCCTTTTCACATCGATTTAGGTGTTTTTCAGGGTTTTTGTATTTCATTTCATTCATTGACCGAATTCAGTCTGAAACGAAATGTTCACCTTCAACCTTCGCCTCACATTCATCTCCTTCCATCGGAACACACTTCAATCCGCAGTCATTTGTCAGAAATGTTGATCCAGCGCAATTAGTTCCAGTCTCAGCGGGTTTTATGAGAAACGTAAATGAATCCGTTCAATCTTCTGAGTTGACTCCGCGTCCCCTCAAGACCGTCGCCACAAAACGCCGCAAAACAAACGAACAATGTTCGCAAATTGCCGGCTGAATGGAATTCCCCATGAAAAGCAGCACTTGGCTACCAATAGGCAATCCGCAATTTGATGAGGGCAAGTATCTCATTGTTCACTTCCGCCTCGTAAATCAAATGTCTTGGGAAGATGCGATTGTGGGTCGCATCTAATTAACTGCAATTAAAATTCCTCAAAACGTCCAGCCATCCATGGGGTTTGTGCTGGAGAAGTGGGTTATGCGCCACCAAGGCCATGGGAAGGTGAACCTCGAATGAAAACGCAAACTCAGGTCAACAATTCAATTCATGGCCATTCAATCATATCCCATCGGACCGATGGCAAATGGCAATAAAGCACAAGAATATTGTAAATTAATTGCAATTACAACGATCGGCCGGCTTAGTCGAAGCCATCGGCTTCTGCCAAAGACACTCGTTTCGTGGCCAGTCTGGATGGGAGATCATTTTTCAATTTTCCTTCTTTTACTACCGATTCTCGCCACCATTTTGCGGTTCTTTTATTCGAGTTTTCCATTGGAAACGAATAATAATCTGGCGGCGGGAGCGAGCGCGTTCGCTGTGAACGAACCCAGAGCCACCTCTTTAGGGGGAACCCCATCTCCGGAACGATTGTATCTCGAACTAATTAGTGTTATCGGTCTAATGTCTTTACGATCCGTGTCTATTGTTGGCCACAGCCTTACCGGAGGTAGTCCAACAAAAAGATGTCGGTAGAGGTATATTGAAACCCGATACCGATACCGACACTGACACCGACACCGACACCCATTTCTGCTGTTTAACAAGTATCTAGAGAATTTACGATCGTATAAAAACAGTTTCGGCCATTGTAAATAACTTGTCCATGTGTCACGTTTGTTTTGCAATTAACACCTGTGTACCAATCAGGGAGGCTGCTCACAAAAGGCTAAATGGACTGTGGCAGCACTCAATTTAATAGCAAACAACGGTAATGAACCAGCTCTCTTGCCCTGGACGCAGACCATTAAATCATGTTTTCTTCTTTCAGTTCGTCTCGTTCGTCCGTCATTTTATTTTGTTTCGGACTGGATCCCTTGTCTGCCTGCAGGGGGACGCGACCCAATCTTGTTTTAATTAGAAAAATAAATTACAATACCGATGTCCAATTATGAGAGTGATTTTCATCGAGACAGCAGCGTCTGTTGTCCGCATTAATGAAGTTTTCCACGGGTTTCCATGCGGCCGATCGAATAAATCATGCGTCTCTCACGGCGGTGATTGTGAATTGATAAATGTATCTCAATGATAATTACGTAGCACTCTTTTGCTCAGCGACCGCGACCATCGATCGTCTACCGGGTGTGCTCCTGCCATGAGCTTCCTAACCGCAACAACAGTAGGCATCATCAGCACCACCCGGCCCGCATGCGAGCGCTGATCGCGTTGGTATCTGTTTTGTTGTGGGCCGTCTTATCTGCGCACAGGCAACGCCAGAAGATACAATAAAAGTCGGTCTTTAACACCTAAATGTCACCTGTGCAGTGTGTGGTTCTTTTCATCCGGCAGAACAGTGCGCGCACACCGCACACGGCCAGTTGGCGGTCGTTGCAGAAGTACAGAGAGACAAAAAAAAAAACCACACAACAACAACAGATGTAGATACACCGTGTGCACACGAAAAGATACAAGATACAAATAATAAGGCGGCCGGCCACCTCCTTGGCTAGCGGTCTGTCTGTGTCTGTGGCGGCGGCAGCGGTAGTGGCAGCGGAAGCATTCAGCATTCAGCATCGGCGATGCCATCGGGAAGAATTCCGCGTTTGTTACTGAAAGCGTCAATTACTCGAATAATTTATGATTTTATGTGAGAGGAATATGTATAATGGCCTGTTCGCTGTTCGGCTGTTCGTTGTTGGCTGGTATTGTGGGGGGTGCCTTGGTCCAGACACGAAGTCAATTTGTATTGTCTATTGTCAACACAACACAGATTCTTCTGTGGCGGACGACAGACAACCAGGACGATATATCGCGCTAGGAATGGTTTCTATTTTGATTTATATTCAACGGAATATGTTATAATTGGCTTCCAGTTTGGCTGGCGGCTGGTGGCTGGTTACCGCCGTTACCGGTTGGTTTCTTTGGTTTATTGCTCCGTTTGGGATGGTTCCCAATAACAATGGCTGGCACACAGCGATGTTCCCCCGATTCCTTGCCGATAACGCGAGAGGGTTCTTGAGAAATTTGTTTAAAGTGAAGGTACACAGATGGGGGCAGATAGTGTGGGAGTAGCGGCAGAGATTCACTAATTTGGTGCTGGCCTAAATTCGTGTAAATTATGATACCCTTCAGCGGCTGGAAGTCAACACACACCGTCGCCGTAACTCTGTGCCACCGGATGTGTCTTCTGGCCGTTCGATTGGTGCACAAGCGTTCGCATAGACATCGATGAAAAATGATAATGATTTGGAATTCCTTTTGATCAAACCAGAATTTGTGCAGGCTCCCCTTTTTTCTGCCGATCTAGTCACTCAAAGCCACGCTCGAACAGATGTCCGCTGGTACGGTTCACTGTTTCGTTTGGTAACTGCTTTTGCAAACATGCATTCTGTTAATTTATGTCGCACATAAATTATGGTGACGTGCAGAGCAAGTTTATTGCTGCAGTGAATCCGCACCAACTCGACTAGAGGTGCATTTTCGGTTGGATTTAAAATGGCGTTATAAAGCATGTTAATTAATTTAATTATGCTAAGCTTGGAATTTTGTCTGCTCGAGCGAATGAATATTCTTCTACTTTTATGAAAATGTATGCACTATGGGACGAGGTGGACCTGGGCCTAGCTGCTACGGCAACGACTCGAGTTGTGCGTGCTACTGTTCTCGCACGAGTGGAGGGGGCCTTAAAGTCTATGCCGACTCTGAACTGGGAAGTTTTTGAGTCGCTTTTGCTAGACAGGGATACTCTTTGATCTTAGTCAGTGAATCGAAAGAAGTGAAATGAGAGGATCGAACCTGGCACACTAGTCAGAAGGGCATCTGGACTAATTAATAAAGCACGCCGTTTGCCAAACTTCACACCAGAGCTGTGCTCTCCACTTAGAGGAACAAAAAAAAAAAAACTCCAAATAATCAGATGGGTGAGTCTAATTTCCAAAAACAAAATTACTTGACCAGCAACTGATGCTGCAGTACATATTTTTTTTTTTGTTTTGGCATACGAACCTACGTACATTCAAAGCCCAAGTTAACCTTCTTCTCATCCTCAAAAAAAAAATCACGTTGACTACCCTTGTGTGTAGATTTCCACGCATATGGGATTTTGGTGTGTTGTCCATGATTTGACTTATCTGCCGTACTGTGTGAACGCCTAAAGCCATTCGTCAACAACCTGGTCGGTCCATACCAGTGTGGCTTTAGGCCAGGAAAATCCACCATCGACCAACTATTCACACTGCGGCAGATTTTGGAGAAAACCCAGGAGCAACAAATCGATACCCACCACCTTTTTATCGATTTTAAGGCCGCGTATGATAGCATTTATAGAGACGAGCTATACAGAGCAATGTCTAGTTTTGGCATCCCTACCAAACTCGTCCGTTTGTGTAGGATGACGATGGAGAATGCACGCTGCTCCATCAAGTTCGGTAAAGACCTAACCGAGACCTTTGATGTCAAAAAAGGATTCAGACAAGGCGACGCGCTGTCATGCGACTTTTTCAACATCGTTCTTGAAAGAATTGTTCAAAAATCGAACGCCAACACCAGAGGAACAATCTTTTAGAAGTCCGTCCAACTACTCGCATATGCCGACGATAATGACATTATCGGAAGAACGCAGCGTGATGTCAATGGCGCTTTTGTGGGTATTGCAACGGAGGCCGCGAAGATGGGTTTAGCGGTAAACGAGGATAAGACCAAGTACATGCTGTCAACGAGAAAGGACACCCAACACCGACGTCTCGGTCAGAACGTCACAGCAGACAGATATAACTTTGAGGTAGTCAAAAACTTTGTCTACCTAGGCACCGCTATTAATTCAGACAACGACACCAGCGCTGAAATCAAACGAAGAATAACTCTTGCCAATCGCTGCTTCTTTGGGCTAAGAAAGCAATTGGTAAATGAACCCTCTCTCGAACAACCAAGCTAACGCTTTACAAGACCTTAATCGTCCCAGTCCTGCTATATGGCGCGGAGGCATGGACTTTATCAAAAGCGGATGAAGCTGCTCTTGGTTGCTTCGAGAGGAAAATTCTTCGTGTGATTTTCGGTCCCGTCTGCATAGATGGTGAGTGGAGGAGGAGATATAATGACGAACTATACGGGCTGTTTAGCGATACGACTTAGCCAGAAGAGGCTAGGTCATGTAGAGCGGATGGAAACCAATGCTCCGGCCCGAAAAGTCTTCGAATCCACCCCGAGGGACGGCGCAGTAGAGGAAGACCGCGACTCAGGTGGCGCACGCAAGTGGAAAGGGACCTCAACCAACTATGCGTGCGAAATTGGAGACAGCTAGCTAAAGATCGAGCTGGCTGGAGACGCTTGTTGGTTGAGGCCCAGGTCCACCTCGGACTGTAGCGCCACCTTAAGTAAGTAAGTAAGTCCATGATTTGTTCGTTTCTTTTTTTTTTTCATTAAAATATTGGGTCTACGACTTCAACGTTAAAATTTGAACGTTTATTTAAGAAAAACATGTACAATAGCATTATTCAAAGTATTGCCCATATGAAGGTATGACTTTTTCCCATCTTTTTGGCAATGCTCTGATGTGAACCGTATTTCAGTGAGGGCGTTCTGCGTCGACCGGAACAAAAGGTAGTCAGAAGGGGCAAGGTCTGGGCTATAAGGCGGAACAGCAACGTTTGGCCGAGCGTTGTCATGATGGAAAATTATTGCCTCGTGTCTGGTGGCATATTCCGGGCGTTTTTCGGCTACTGTTCTCTTCAAACGGATTAATTGTGTCCGGTAGCGTTGTCCATTGATGGTTTCACCCCGTTTTAGCAGCTCATAATGCAGCACACCCTTTTGATCCCACCACATACAGAGCATTACCTTCGCGCCATGGATAATCGGCTTTGCCGTTGATTTGGCTAGTTGGCCGGGTTTCACATCTGATTTTTTGCGCTTGGGGTTGTCCACCAGTTTTTGATCACCAGTAACAATCCGATTCAAAAATGACTTTCTTTTGTGCAGCATTTCCGACATGCCTTGCAACGTCTCTCGGCTTGAGTTCATATGGAACCCAATTTCCTTGCTTTTGAATGTATCCAGCTGCTTTTAAACGTTTTGAAATGGCTGCTTGAGTGACACCCAAAGATTCTGCGAGCTCTTCTTGTGTTTGGCAACAATCTTCATAGAGTAATGCTTCCAGTTGTTCATCTTCAAACTTTTTTGGCTGCCCAGGACGTACATCGACTTCCAAGCCTAAATCACCACTTTTAAATCGCGCAAACCACATTTGACATGTTGTCAGCTAGTGCATGTTCCCCATAAACTTCCACCAAAATACGATGACTTTCGGCAGCAGTTTTCTTTATGTTAAAGTAATGAAGAAGAACTCCCCGCAAAAACACGTTTTCAGGCAAAAAGTTCGACATATTTGAGTGAAAAAAAGTTATTGCTGTTTACGCTTCAAATGAATGACATATACTGAAATGACGTACAATGACAGTAGCTTTCCAACGCATGTTCCAATGGAATAATACAAGTTATGCCATCTCTTAGCAAACCGCTCGAATTAAGTTATATACCCAATAATTTAGCATCAAAAATTACACCCAGGTCTTTAATCGCTTCCATGCGACTGAGTCTATGATCATTTATGAAGTAATCATAGACATTCGGGGATGTAAAAATATTACATTTTTGAATATTCAGCTCTAGTCCATTGTGCTTACATGGTGTAACTCGTGCTCGGATTTCCAATTGGTAACTATTGCAATCTGTTAAACTGTTTATAGATAAATACAATTTAAAGTCGAAGTGCATGTTAAAATTTTACAATATTTGAAAATTTCGTGAACATCGTTTATGAACAAAAGGAAGAGTAATGGCCCCATATGGCTACCTTGTGGAACACCCGATGTAACTTTCATTACTCGAGATCTAAAACTATCGATCCTTACCAATTGCTTCTTGTCCTTTAAATAATTGAAAAACCACTCTAACGTTGACGAATGGAATCCCCAAGCTTGTTTAAAAGCAAAGTGTGATGTACTTTATCGAAGGCTTCAAGAAATTCGTGTAAAGTACATCAACATGTAAATGATCTTCCAAATTCTGTTTTACACGGTTTTGAAATAACACGAGTCTCCGCGGAAAACGTCAAATGTTATATCAAAAACGATTCCTTCCTAGCACGATTACAAAAAGCTATTTGATTGGAATTTTAAAGAAAAACATTTGTTTTCTAACCGTTTTCTTTTTTAAAACTAAGTTTTTTCCAATTTATTTTGATCTTATAATGGGATACAAATATTCGCTTATTATTTTATCCATCTTTACATTGTTAAAGGGTATTTAACCGATCCCCTTATGTTTCTACGTAGTACTTGATGTCTTCATTTAGGCACACGGGTTTTCCTGGAACCGTGTACAAACCGAACTAGTTTCACTTCAAAATCTACACGAGTCCAGTGTCCCATAATCAATCGCAGAGACGAAGATAGTTCCCATTTTGCTGTGCCAACTTCCATTCTCGTCTTCAGTTTGTCTCAAGGAAATGCTTCGTTTCAGTGCAACACAGTTGTGCTTCCCACTCCACCCATCATCAACCCACATTCGACGTAAAAGCGATGTGTACTCGCTCTCTCTGTACATGCACCGCAGAGATGATTACCCACCAAATGACCAATAGGACATCACGACTTCAGCTGTACCATGTCCGTGCCGCCATAACACGCTACATTCCGCTTTGGAAAATCGCAATTAAACTTTATGGGTGTGGCCCGAAAAACCAAAACAATCCGAATCGAGCATTGCCACGTCCAAAGACGAAGCTAAAGCTGAGGCGCTTTTCCTGAACCCCTCACAGTTGAAGTTGAAGTTGCTTACAAAATTTGACCCACATTTAATAGGTTGGCAGATCGATTCTCACGATCTGGAGGGAAAATTACTTCGCCGCCATCGAGAGGACGGCAAAACCAGTGTGTACAAGTTGACTTGATACTCTTCGGCTCAGCCAATGGATCGGTCGGCGCAGCATCGGTCTGTCCGTGGATTCGGCCGAAGTCAATGGGAGGAAAATAGCTTTTTCCATAAATCGATGATCGAGAGGTAATAGCCGTAGAAAATTAAAAAGACCAGCTCTGCTTTGGCGAGCAGAAAAGAGAGAAAATAATAAAAGTCCTCCAAACGGACAGAGGAGCCGGTCATGGACTGAGTCTCTCTCTGCACCGGCGTAGCTTACCTACACCCATTCGACCCAGCTTGATGTGCAATTAAATCCCAGCCCAGGCAGCCGGCAAAGGGGCAACGGGGCAACTGGCGCAACTGGCAAACGAGCATCAGTTGAATCTCTCACCCCAGAGTACGAGTATCCATCAGTGGAGGCATTGATGATGCTCCAGAGCGGTGTGCAACAGCAGCAGATACAGATACACAGCACTAACTCGCATGTAATTGCAATTAGATGTACCTAACAGTGACTAGAGGCACACATTGTGGGGGCAACCCTTCCAATCATGGGCCACCGCAAATCGCAACGGAACACGAAAACACAACACAGCCCACAGAATCCACAGAGTCCACCGAGTCGACCTTTTGATTTCATTATGCCACCGGAACACAAAATTAGGTTTTCACTGCTGCTGTTGCTGCTGTTGGACGGCGGGTCTTGGGGTTTTCTTTAACAACAACTAAATCGAGCGTGGAGTTCACAATTTTCAGACTGCTCCACTAATTATCTGATAGCGAGCTCAAATCACCTTGTTCTCCCTGCCGTCTCCACACCTCCCCAATTCAACTTGAAAAGCAAATAGTCGGGAGACGTGCGAGCACGCCGCGCCGCCGCGGCCGTCCATCTAAGACCGAAGAAGATACATGGAACACAAAATGAAAATCCTTTTCGGCCTCGATTTATGATGATCTCAGGGCAGGGAGTTATTTGCGTGTGTCTGTGCGGTTGGGTGTCCGTTGAACAGGTACGAACAGGGGCCATGGGATCTAACCGAACAAAAAAAAAGACTCCGAAACGGATCTTCTGTTTGGACGCCGTGTGTTGCATAGCAGCGTTTTGTTGTTTTGCAGTTGAAGTTGCGCGTCGCCGGCCGTTCGGTTAGGAGGCGTGATGAGAAATTTAATATTGCCTTGGATAAATGCAGATAATTCGAACTGGCTCCGTATCAGATTTCGTTTCATTAAAGTGAATCACGAAATCAATGAGAGAGGAGAGCTTACGCCAGTAAGGTGGCGTGCATGCATTTTCTCTAAGAATAGTTTCTACCATCATCCACCATTCCTATCCGCTGCTTCGCATCCCACCCTCATCAGGTTGTGTGCGGTTGTGCAGCATCCACCATCCAACATTCGACATTCAACAACCGAAACCAGGAGATGCTCTGGACAAGATTTCAAATGAAAACGCATTTCGTTTCTTTGCGCTTCCTGCCCTATCCGACCGGTCTCTCTCAGAGTTGTTGCCGCTGCCGATGCTGCTGCCGTTGCTGCTGGGATCAGCAGACCAGACTCTGAAACAAAATATCGAAATGCAGACCCACTAATCTATAATCGCGGTTCTTAATTTACCATAATTCATTCGCTTCTTGAAGTTAACGAGTAAGTCTACGACGCGAGAGGTTGTGCTTGAGTTGAGATGCTAAGTTTCAGACGGTCTCGTCTCTGGAACCAGACGACTGATTGGACATCTAGGTGGATTGATGTTTTCTATTTAATTAAATGTTGCAAAATTATTATTATTTGTTGTTTCTGCTCGGCGAATGGACTGGAATACGCGGCAGGAGTACTGGTTCCCATATTGGTTATGTAATTGAAGGAATTAAGTTGTCTGCTGCGCTTATGGGTTCGTCTAGGGGTAGGCCTACTACAGGTATTTATGGCCTCTGTATGGGATCTTAATTGTCCTTTGATTTACTGCACGCAGACTCCAGGATGCATGCATGAGACGGAGATTGGCGCACAGTTCTAAGACCGCGGTGGGCGAACGGCCATAAGGCGAGATCCAGCTCTTGATCGTTAATCCTACACAACGAAGATCCAGTGAATGGGAAGTCTGATTGCGTTGTGGCAACAATGTCAACATGACGAATAGAAGATCTTTCCTTCATCCCCGTGCCCGAAGAGAAATTCTGTAAAAGATAGTCATTGGAGTTCTGAAACAATGATCAATCTGGGCGGGGCATGTACCACATGAACATGCGACATCAGTGGAACAGGGACAAGAGACAATGCTCGGATCCTCTTCCTCAAGTAGCGACGTAACTTCTACACCACGGTCTGTCGAAACAATCGAACAGTCATTCGAAACTGACCCTTAAGGCCAACCTAGGCTTCCATCGCATCTATCCCTTGATGCGCAAGCAAAATGGATTAAGCCAGAAGACAAAACTGCTGCTATACAAGCAGCTTATACGGCCGATCTTAACGTGCGGCCTCCCTATATGGCACACCATCTCTAAGACCAGCATGACGAAGCTAGCAATTTTCGAAAGAAAAATGCAGACTTACCTTCGACAGAGACCGTCAAAGGCTTTATGACCAAGCACGCATTATCCCCCTGCAACAGTATATGGTGACACTGCAGCTACTAGAAATCAACAACCGTCCCAACCAGGAAATCGGGAACCTGAGAAACACAATCCCCGGGCAACGCTACCTCAACGCGTTAATTCTGCTTAACGAGCAGAAATTTCCAACGACAACGAGCTGAATGGATTCAATAACTATCGAGGCTAAATCAACCACCCTCTCCCAAAAGGACCACCATGGACACACGGACTTGAACAACCTGATGTAAGCACCAGCCATTGTAGGACATCAAAAATAAACCGACAATAATAATAAACATTAAATTAAATAAAGTACATCAGTTGGGCCCCTATGTTGAGCCAACACTCTAACCTTTAGTTTGTAAGTCTAAATGTAAACTCAATTGTAAAATATAATTCTGTTTAAATACATTTTGAAATCTCAGACACCGCTAGGTTTCCAGACCCCGAAAATGTATGACGGAACCTGGTAGGTTCGGAGAATATTGATGGAACCTAGCGGTTTTGTTCGGCGGAGACGTAGCATTACACTACAATTGAAGTATTTCACATCACTTTCACGGCGCTACCAAAAATTGCAAGACACTACGATGTGATAAAAAAATGTGATATCAAAAATATGCAGCAAAAATATCCAGTACAACGTTTTAACTATTCATCATTTCGGACTGAATCTTATGCTGTCAACCTCCGCTGGAGTCCATGTTTCTTGGTTAAGAATTTATTTAACATGTGAGTTAAACCCAGCTTTCTGACACTGGATTAATTTTTTTCTTAGAATATTAGCTTTACTAAGAATATTAGCTTACTAAGAACTTACTTTTCAAGTCAAATTAGAAATTAGAATTGATCTCAAGACAAATACAAAATGATGTTGGTCTTCAAGGTATAGCATGTATTGTAGGGAAGCACTCGTAAATTAAGTGCGGATTGGTGATTTTAAGAACGACATCGTTAAGTTCTTGAGGCTTTTAATCCGACCTAGGTAATATAAATTCCTCATTTCGTTCATATTCTTCCAGTACAGCCAACACACTCATGGCTTTGAATTTACAGTGTTCCCACTTGATTTTTTCCAAATTGTAGTGAATAGCTCCAAAATTCGTAGTGTTTCAAAATAAATTGCACCATTAGATAAGTATAACAGCAGCAAATTTGCAAGTAAGTTCGGATTCGTGATTTTAAGAATGACATTGTCAAGTTCTTGAGACTTCTAATCCGACCAGAATTTATCAACATATATGCTAACTTTAGCAATATTATCGCATAGCAGTGCAGAAGCCGAGATATGTTTGACGACTGTTAATAAGAGAAGGACTAAATTAAGAAACAATTTAAATGTGAGAACAGTAAGCAAAGGCTTACTAAAAGTACGTCTGACCCACCATCAAAATGAATATCTATTGTACACCAATACCGATTTATTGATGCCGAATTCGTTGCTGTTATACTTATCTAATTGGTACAAAAGTAATGCGTCGCTTAGCATTTCAATTTCTTGTGAAACACTACGAATTTTGGAGCTATTCACTACAATTTGGAAAAAATCAAGTGGCAACACTGTAAATTCACAGCCATGAGTGTGTACTGGAAGGCTCTATTCGTACTGGAAGAATAGGATATGAATTTATGTTACCTAGATCTTTTATTTTGAGTGGAGATCTGCAAAGCATTGGAATGCGGGGACAAGTGGAAACACATTTTGTGGGTGGTTGATGTCAGTTAAGAAAATTATAGCAACAAAATTATGGTTCTCTGAAAGCTAGGCGTCCATGAATGAAATGAGCAAGAGGAAGCGTCGCCTAAGCTTACAGCTTACCGCCCAGGTTAAGTTTGGAAACAAGATGTCTGCAGAATATGTTCGATGGAGTAGCAGCTCGTAGCCCATTTAATGCGTGTTTGTTACTCGCACGGTTGCACTTATGAACGAATGTGAACAATCGCGTAGCTCTTCGCACGGATAGCTTTTGCTGTCCAAATTTTCGCCCAAAAGTTTCGTGGCTCAATTGATATGCCCACAGCCTCAGCCACGTCAAACGCTTTAATTCAATCGTCCAATTTCCATAGATTCTACTGACAATTTCTGGCGTATCGACTTCTTATGGACGAGCTGAAGATTCGGCATCACTTGTACTATTACGACGACAACTGAACTCCAGCACTTCTAAACCATTGATACTGATGTTGCAGAGTCCCTATCATTAAATTTTTAATTGGCTTCATTGATAAAGTAAAGTAGTAGCAGGTAACAAATGAAGGGAACACAGTCGGATAAGATGGAACGTCATTCACGAATGCGCTAGAAACCCAGGTTCTCAACTGTCCAAGAGCCGTGTGACGTACCATACCATGTACAGGAGCTGCAGGTTGAGTGTGTGCAACCTCCAGTGAATATGTAGATGACATGAAAAAATCAATTTTCTTTTATTATTAGTGTTATGTTATTCTTGCAACAGTGTCAGTGAAGGGGGCAGTCGATAAACGATCGAAGCGCGATCACTGGGAACAAAATAAAAGACGTTAACCTGAACCGTCTCTCTTCCATTTAGTGGTACAATACTTCTTCTTTACATTAGTAAGTCTTTCAAATAACAAAAGACAAAATAGCTTGACGCAATTAGTGACTAAAAAAATTAGAACAAAAATTAGTACTAAAAGTTTCCCAAAGTCAAACTGGGTCAAAAAGAGTCCCCTAAGTACTTTTTTCAGTATAACACAGAATTATTTCAAAAAATGTTTTGGGTCTATAGCTTTATTCGTTTCGTTTTCGGTTTGCTAATAGATGGCGTAGCTTGTATTATTCCATTGGAACATGCGTTGGAAAGCTACTGGCAATGTACGTCATTTCAGTATATGTCATTCATTTGAAGCGTAAGCAACAATAATTTTTTTTGTCGAACTTTGTGCCTGAAAAAGTGTTTTTGAGCGGAGTTCTTCTTCATTAATTTAGTATGAAGAAAACTGCTGCCGGAAGTCATCGTATTTTGGTGGAAGTTTATGGTGAACATGCGCTAGATGAGCGAACATTCCAAAAGTGGTTTGCACAACACTTCAGTCCAAAGATTACTGCTCCCAATGAAACCCAATGTGCCGCCTTCTTAGAGAATTGTTTCAGAGATTGGTAAGCCAATTTAAAACCAAAAGCCAAATATACCACGTACAATACGACAAGATGTTACTCATTGATAAAGGCACAGCGGAACGTAGGAAAACGAACAAATTTTTCAAGTCTTGCACATCAGTACAGCACTGCAAGGAAATCACCTAAACACAACACAAAAACAACAGACCAAATTTTGGGCTTAAAAAATGGTCTACCTCTCGTCCGATTAATTGAAATGTAAACATAAAGATCCACACGGACTATTCTCACTTAAGACAAATTCATTTATTTCTATCGTAACGTTCAATGATTTACAAGATTAAAAGTGTGTGTTGCGTCGACTGCTTGGGGGATTTGGGTTGTAGGGTCCAGTGCTGGGTGGGAAATGTCCACCTCCGCTATTACGTCCGCCTCCAAAACCGCCGCCTCTGCTGCGCGATGCTTGAACGGCATTCAATGAGATGGCTATCAAACCGACAATGAGCACCAGAATAACTTTGAAGTTCATCTTTGAATTGACTTAAGATCCACTTGACTTGAAACACGATTGAGTTCTGATGAACTGTCAGCAGAGAGTTTCCTATTTATGTGATCGATCCCGATCCATTCAAGACGCGACCCAAGTGATAAGAGATTGCCTTTGCTTGTTACTCGTGTGAAGCCCGAAGTGCGTGGTTCACAGCGAGTGGGGGGATTTCCGTGCTCGGGGACTCACCTCACCTTTTGCCCGCTAAGCGAATTGCACACATTTAATATTTTCCTGTGACAAGAGATAAAGTAAATCACTTTCGGAAGTGTCTCTGTTTATTTGTGTATTGAATTTTTGTATTATTTTGCGCTCTGTCTTTATTTTTCAGTGAATACAAAGTGATTTTGAGAGCGCGAGCGTGAGTTCTGAGGAAGTCGAGGCCAAGTGTAGGAATTGATAAGACCGACCAACAAATTCTTTTAAATTTGTGTTGACAACGGGTGCTACGATGTACAGTGGCGAGCAAAACTGGATACATAATTTCAGTTTTTACGGTTTTTCGTCAATGAAATTGTTTGCTTCTGACGGATAGGGTTGAAATTTTCAGAGCTGTTTGTTTAAGAGAAAAAGTCATAATTGAAAGAATGATGACTCTTTACAAGGACAACCGCTGAAACTAAATGAAAACCAAGTCCGTCGATGTATCCAGTTTTGCACGTTTCTAAAAAGCTCTTCCAAATGACTTAGTGAGTACTTGGTCCATAAGCCTTTATTTTTGATGACGCATTTCATTTGTTTTGGCATGCTTTCCACCAAAGTCTGAATAATTTCTTTGGGAATCTTAGACCATTTCGCTTGAAATCTGTCAGTCATCGTCAATCGAATTCAAGTTTTTAGCTTCTGCAAAGTGCTGAACGATCGGCCTGCGGTTCAAGTTGTATCTGGAATGGTGAGTCCTATACAAAGAGCAGAGCATACTGATGGATAGAATTTTTCTACTTGCCGTAAGACATCGCAGGTATTTGAGATGCATCAGAATGCTTTCTATTATGGCTGTACCACATAGTCGACTCCGCAAGAAAATTGTCAAGAAAGCAGACGTATAGTTACGCCATCTCTTAGCAAACCGCACGAATTAAGTTATAGACCCAATAAGATTCCTGTTAATAATACAATGTGCAGCTTCATTGATAGCAAAAAGTTCTGCCTGAAAGATAGTTTCATCGTGGTCCTATCACTCCAGCCCCTACTTTGTTTCTAGAATTGGACCCATCAGCTCTTGTTGAATGATAGTTGCTTCCCTGCAGAGAGGAATGTGTAGGCTACATCCTGCTCCTATCACTCCAGCCCCTACTTTGTTTCCAGAATTGGACCCATCAGCTCTGCTTGAAAGATAGTTGCTTCCCTGCAGAGAGGAATGTGTAGGCTACATCCTGTCACTCCAGCCCCTACTTTGTTTCCAGACTTCGACACATCAGCTCCATCCTTCACCATCCTTCACCAAGTGGGGTCATTGTTCCAGTCCTCTCTACATGGTATGAGTTTCTTATAGTGTTTCTTCATGTTTGATTTGGGAGCCATCAGATCACTTACTCGAGTCCACTCCCGAACGCTGTTTGTTTTTCTAGATGTCCTACAAGAATTTCTTCTAGGTAGGTTCTCTGTAAAGTTAGGGTTTGTTTTGTTTTTTTTCCGCCTGTATGGCAGTAGTTGTGGGATGCCTAATTTGGCTTCCATCCCTGCGTTCGGCGTCGTTTTCATTGCGCCTGTTATACAGGTGAACGTTAGGCCTTCTATTTTGTTAAGTTCGCTTATGGCGCTTTTTTGTTCACCCAAACCTCTAAGAGACGCATATACCTTTGACAGTACACTATCTATTTGGCCAATCCATGTTAGTTAACTGCTTACCGATAGTTTTGACCCTGGGTACGTACTGGACTGCAAAAGAGTTAGGGAAAGTTTGAAAGGCAGGGATGATGTTTTGAAAATGGAATGACTTTGTTTTTGTCTGGACTGATCATGATAGCATTTTCTTTAGCGCACTTCATAACTGAGCTCAAATCAAATTTTGCAACGGAATCTTCAACCAAGCAATCTTTAACCTTCAAGTGATGTTGCTAGGAACGTAAACCCTACCACACGTCACATAAAATGATTTAATATTTACTCGCGGTCAAAAGGTGAAGTAAGCCCCCCAACACTGGAATCCCCAGTCACTCAACCCACACTCTCCGTCCGCACTTCCCTAGAGTCTCACAACAAAAACCAACAATCTCTTATCACTTGTGTTACGTCCGCCACCAAGCACTCATATAAAGAGTTACAACCCAGCTGACAGTTCGTCAGAAATCAATCAGATTCCAAGTCGAGTTGTTAGCAAATTTCGTTTCAGAATGAATTTCAAAATTATTCTAGTGCTCATTGTTGGCTTGATTGCCATCTCGGTGAATTCAGTTCAAGCACATCAAAGGGGCCTTGGAGGCCCTGGAGATTTTACTGGAGGAAACTTCCCAAGACCTAGACCGTTCAATCCAAAGAATCTTGGAAGCACCGGTCCGTTCAATCCACCACCACCAAGGGGTCCTCTATACATTTAAGAAGATATAAATAAACGAATCTGTTTTGAGTGAAAATGTGTTTTGTGTTTTTGTTTCTATTGTTAAGACAAATTCGACTAAACACCAAAGGAGAGGAGTTTTTAATGAATCCAGTGAACTGCTTGCTTGATACAAAATTCATGATTATTGCTATGATTTATTTAATGTATCCTGGGTTTTTGCCATAGAACCAGCTTGTTAGTGTTAGGCAAACATGAGCAAACTGTGAATGGATCTTAGGGAACTGAGGTGTGGATTTTGTAGTCCCTCATGTTTGACTTTGGTCGTCGTGTGAGAGCTGTACCTAGCCATTTGATTTTGGTCGGAGGTTTTTAACTCTACACTGGAGCACTCAGACTCAAAAACTGGTTCCTTGTACTGCCAGTCAGCAACCTACTTTTGCTGTAGTTTTTCTTTAAGCCTACATTATCAGCTCTCACCACTTCAGCAAAAAGGCCTGCCACCTCACCTGACCCAAAAGTGAGACAGTGACAGAGGAAGTGCTCTTCAGTGCCCAGTCATTCGAATGATTAGTAGTGATTCGATTTTTAAAATATCTCGATTACTAAAGTCTCGATTCTTAAACTCAAACAAATTTGAGACGTATTTGTACTTATCATGCCACAACTTGGCTGTACTTGATACCCTATTCTATATCCTCTCCTTCTCGAACCACGAAGCTTGGATATGAAGATCATTTTAGCTGGAGCACTGGTGGCAAGTTAGTGCAGTGAACGCACCAAGAATCAGGTTTCGGCTCCATATAGTAGGACTGGCGAAAGAAGGCTTATGTAGACCGTGATTTTTGTGAGGAGTTTTGAGCTCAGTTGTTTCGAAGTACCACCCGTTGACGATAGCCGATTCTGGTAAAGGCGTTTGTAGAGTTCCCGTTTGCCCCGAGGTAGACAAACGCCTCAAAAGTGTAGCTGCCGATCGTAATATTTTGTCCCAGGTGCTGTGTGATTGAACGTTTCTTGGTCGACAGCATACATTTGGTTTTCTCCTCATTGACATCAAGACCAACTCATTTGTCCTCTTCTTAAATTGCCGTGAATGCAATTGTGTCGAACTCTGCTGCTTTGCTATATGAACCCCCTTTTCGACCAAGCCATTTTATCGTGGATACAACGGAATTGACAGATGCAACATGCTCATCAGCGCAGCACCTCCAAATCTCGTCGGCAGATTTGAGTGTGCACTCAGACAGGAAAGAAAACGCGTCGGGCATTTACATCGATATAGAAGGGCTTTTGACAATGAGACTTTTGACGGCGGGTGTAACTCAGCCAGAGAACGCGATGTTAATGAATCATTAGTGTTGTGCATCAAAGCAATGCTTACAAATAGAACTAGAATGGCGGAGGCAAACTGTGAACAATATGTAACATAAGTAAACAGGGGCTGCCCACAGGGCGGTGTCCTGTCTCCTCTGCTATGGTGCATGTTGGTTGACTCTCTGTGACTCTGTGCTCTCAATGACTCCAATACCTACGCTCAGACCTATGCCGATGACGTACGCGTACTGACTGCTGGATCGTGCTTAGGGGATATGTGCTCAACAGAGCAGGCAGCTCTAGGCGTGATCGACGACTGGTGTATCAGGAATGGGCTTTCAGTTAACCCTCTTCAAACAGAAGTTGTTCTCTTCACGGGGAGCAGAAAATTGGCTGGTCTGACTCAACTGAAACTAAAAGGCGTCACCATCCCTTTCTCCGATGAACCAAATAACTAGGTGTTACTCTAGATAGGAAACTTCTCTGGGAGAAATATGTCAGGTTTCTGGCAATGTAAGGGGATTGTCAGTAAGTCTTGCGGTCTATCACCGAAAAGATCCATCTGTATCTATACGGCTATGATAAGACTCCTTCTCACCTACGCATCGCTCATTAAGCCTTTACGTAAATGTGTTACTGCTGCTTTCACTAAGCTTCAATGAACGGTGTGTCTCGCGCTGCAGAGCTGCCTGCCCCTGGTCTTGCCGCACTGCAGAATGCCCCCCTTGATATTCACAGCATGGGATGTACTCTCGAGGCCATCTTACAGCTTAGCAGAAGTGGTCCTTGGTATAACACGCACTGCCTAATGCATGGACTCTTGTACTTCATTTGCGGCGCACATACAAGGTCGACTTTCCCTACACTCAGGACTGGCTCTGCCCAGAATCTGAGCCAGGAAAGGAATGTAGTCGAATCTTCACTGATGGCGCCAAAACCATTGAAGAATCTAGCGCTGGAGCCTTCGCGGAGGACGGCAATATTAGACTGCACACCTCATAAGTTAAATTTTCGTCGGTTTTCCACGCGCAAACATATGCGGTCCTAATGGCCACAAACTATATTGTGTCTATGTCTGTAGTAACGGCCAAGCTGTACTTAAGACCTTGCTCAATCCTTTGACCAATTTCAGGATAGTTCAGGATGCAAGTCTCCTCTGAATTTGATCGGCAGTCGTAATTCACTAAGATTGGAAATGAGATCGCTAATAATCTTGCTAGATAAGGATCAGAGGGGACATTCTCAGGACAGCATCTTGTGCTGGGTCTACCTACGTCCTTGGTTAGAGCTTCTCTCGATGGTTGGGCCACTTGAGAACACAATCGGGGCGGCATGACTCTCCAGGATGCAGACAGACCAAGCGTATGCTCTCAAAGGTCAGTAAGAAATCCTGTTGTCCCTTGGCAGAAAAGACCACAGACTTCGTGAAACATCTAAGTATGCATGGCCTAATCGACGAAGCCCTCTGCGACGCCTGGGGAGAAGCCGACAACATTGAAGAGCACTTCCTCTCTCACTGTCTCACTTTTGGGTCAGGTGAGGTGGCAGGCCTTTTTGCTGAAGTGGTGAGAACTGATAATGTAGGCTAAAAGAAAAACTACAGTAAAAGTAGGTTGCTGACTGGCAGTACAAGGAACCAGTTTTTGAGTCTGAGTGCTCCAGTGTAGAGTTAAAAACCTCCGATCAAAATCAAAAGGCTAGGTACAACTCTCACACGACGACCAAAGTCAAACATAAGGGACTACAAAATCCACACCTCAGTTCCCTAAGATCCATTCACAGTTTGCTCATGTTTGTCTAACACAGTTCAACCATTCAAAATGAATGGTCAGCGAGGTCCAGGAACCCCCGTCTCTGCAGGCGTTCCTCAAGGTTCCGTTCTTGGTCCGTCTATTGTTTCTGATCCTTATCTCAACTCCTTTGTATGAAAGTGTCATGGCAAATTTACCGCGCTTGCGAACGAGACGCCCGTCATCTTACTAGTGACACTGCTAAAAATCGTTTTGAAACAGTCTGCCCTGAAAGCTGGTTCTATGGCAAAAACCCAGGATACATTAAATAAATCATAGCAATAATCATGAATTTTGTATCAAGCAAGCAGTTCACTGGATTCATTAAAAACTCCTCTCCTTTGGTGTTTAGTCGAATTTGTCTTAACAATAGAAACAAAAACACAAAACACATTTTCACTCAAAACAGATTCGTTTATTTATATCTTCTTAAATGTATAGAGGACCCCTTGGTGGTGATGGATTGAATGGACCGGTGCCTCCAAGATTCTTTGGATTGAACGGTCTAGGTCTTGGGAAGTTTCCTCCAGTAAAATCTCCAGGGCCTCCAAGGCCCCTTTGATGTGCTTGAACTGAATTCACCGAGATGGCAATCAAGCCAACAATGAGCACTAGAATAATTTTGAAATTCATTCTGAAACGAAATTTGCTAACAACTCGACTTGGAATCTGATTGATTTCTGACGAACTGTCAGCTGGGTTGTAACTCTTTATATGAGTGCTTGGTGGCGGACGTAACACAAGTGATAAGAGATTGTTGGTTTTTGTTGTGAGGGAAGTTGTCTAGGGAAGTGCGGACGGAGAGTGTGGGTTGAGTGACAGGGGATTCCAGTGTTGGGGGGCTTACTTCACCTTTTGACCGCGAGTAAATATTAAATCATTTTATGTGACGTGTGGTAGAGTTTACGTTCGTAGCTAAAAATCTTTATTACTTCAATACGAAGGAAACTGCTGCTGAAAGTCATCGTATTTTGGTGGAAGTTTTTGGTGAGCATATGCTAGCTGAGCGAACGTGCCAAAAGTGGTTTTGAGACCCGGCCAACCAGCCAAATCAACCGCAAAGCCGAATATCCATGGCGCGAAGGTAATGCTCTGTATTTGGTGGGATCAGAAGAGTGTGCTGTATAATGAGCTGCTAAAACCGGGTGAAATCATCAATGGACAACGCTACCGGACACAATTAATGCATTTGAAGAGAGCAGTAGCCGAAAAACGCTCGGAATGTGCGACCAGACACGATGGGAAGTGTTGAACGTATGCCGCACTGGGCTCCTACTTTTCCGACAACTTAAGCGACCTTAGCGAAATACTGGTTAGATCGATACTGGACTTCGCTGACAAATCTGGTTGGCTGTCGTAGAAACCACGCCACCCAAGCCAATCTGTGTTCGCCCACGTGGTAGTACAATGGGCCTATTTTTGGCCTAGGTGCCGTACCCACATAAAACAAGACGAATACTGCCACGTCGATCAAGTTCTTGACGGCTTTTGACAGAAGAACGACGAGGTCCCCTTGTTCTGAAGAAAGTCCAGTCCGGCCGGGTTAACCTGATGTAACTCTCAAAGCCTTCAAGCCACATCTTAACACAAACACCCTCAAGCTTGTGTAATGTCCACAAGCTTAAAATCGAGTTGAAAACCCTATGGCATGTCTTATCGCCGCCCAGCCTTTATTTACCCTCAAATACTCAAAGTGTTGAAAATCTGCTCGACTCCGCCTAAACGCCTCCACCCCCTGACAGGCAAAATGTCATTTCCGCAATCTGTTACCGCTGCTGCACTTCCGCATTCATTTGATGAGCAAACAATCACTTCGGCAAGCACTTGGCGTGGTTCGTGCCGAGCGACCTTGTTTCGCTTCGCTCTCAATTCGATCGACATTAGATCCCTCAAGCAAACACTCGCACACCCTTCGCAAATCCAAACACCGGATGCGCTAAACAAACTCCAGATTTGTAACTTCACTGAATCCCCCTCCCACTTTGCATCTGGACAAGTGTAGGAAATATCCCAACACGGTTGCATCTGTTCACTCGGCGCGAATAATTTGGATTCCCTGCACGGCCGGCACAAGGATGAGGGTGGTGGGCGAGTGCGAGCACACATGAAAATTTGTCACATCACACACGCTCATCCCTCGGAATTGAATTACCGCAATCTGGCCCACCCTCGTCCCGCATTTACACGAACTCTGCAGGTTGCGTCGTGTTTTTTCCATGTACCGCGCGGTTCATTAAATCCACAAAAGGGGTGAGGAACTAGTGCGGCGAGCATTACACCACTCGAGTGTGTCAAGGACGCTGCCCGAAGACACTTGTGCAACTGATACACTTCCATGTGAACCGCTCATATGCTCGACTTTTTTACCACAAAACCGGAACGCATCATTAACTTTTCCCTCCTTTGTGTGTGTGCCGTCAACCCCTTGCCCACTGATCCTTTTTTTCGGAGCCGAACAATGGCATTAATTACAATCCACTCATCTACACATTTTCAAATTCACCGCATGAATGTCAATTAGATCACGGGGAGGGCTGCCGCAGGCGAGGACTCCGAAGAGGGGTGGTTTCATTGGTTCCATTGGTTTCACTGCACCGCAAACATCCCCTGAGGTAGAAGACCACTTAATCAATTATCGGCGGCCTGCTGAGTGCTCACTGTTTGCTGCGGCTGAAGCCAATGCGGTCAGTTGGCTGTTGTCGGTTGTCGGTTGGCTTGGATGAAGCTCAATGAAGCATGGAAGATCATTACCGGCGAAGCCACAAGTGAAGCTATCGGATACTCTTCCGTTGACCGATCAGCGCGCAGCGCACTGTGTTGCACAAGGCAAATAAAATGAGAATACACGGCCACAATGCAAATCACATTGACTCGGCCGGCGAACGGTGAAACAATGAAACGCTCGATTGGAGTCGGTTTACTCCAGTGGCCGCCAGGCGGGGGCAACGAGCCGCGGGCAAAGCAGAGACCGACAGACAGCGGCTGTCGGCATTGTTCTGTCCGACAAGTTATTGCGAAATAAGGATGGTTGCAGTTATTGGTAATTTACCTGCAAACGTTTACACAGCCATGCTAACCGAACGCGTAGGTGATTTGCTTCCTTGAGGCACTACGTTCGGCTGCCAGCGGGCAGCACGTAATAAAGTTGGCAGATGCCTTTTCGAGGATTATGACCATGTCATACGTATTTGGTACAAATTCATTTAATGAACTCAACATTTCGGTTGGTATGCGGAATGGGCTACACTGCCTCGATTTGGATTGGACGGTTGGTGTAGGTCGTGAGGCGAGCGAGATGTAGGCACTAGTCAGCTCTGGATGTTCCTTAATAATGCTGACAGGAGCCTCAGATAAGAGTGATGACATTTGAAGACGAAGCCACAGTGCCACAGAGCCTGAGAAGGGATTCCTCCTGGAAGCGGGTGGTTTGGAATTGAGGGAAGATTGATGGGAAAGCGAGAGAGTCTTGTTAAACCGATTGAATTGGGTGCATTTGAACGAACATGAAAGCCTGTGAAAGTCGTTTAAATGCTTATGTAACGTGGTGGTTTAAATTTAAAAAATTTAAATTGGTCAACTTGTGAGGAGTGTGATCACAGACGGGGAATGTCTGTGTTCTTGACCGTCGGTAGTGCTCGAGTCTTCACCTGTAGATTCGTTTAGGTAGGAGTGGCTGACTGCAGTCACACTTAAGTGACCCGTACACAGCACACGTGTGTCGGTATGCTGCAGTGTGTCCTGTGTGTGGGCTACTCAGCGCACGGAGTTTTTTTGTGTGTGTGGAATGGAAAAGTTTTCATTTCTTAAAAAATGCCTCCAATTCACAACCAAGGAGAATGCGACGTTGTCCTGAGACATGATCGAATCTGCGAAGGCTAACGACGGTATGTCGTCGCTGTGGCGTTGATTGCTTTTAGCAGTTTTTGGAGAGAGGAGTTATCAGTGTCAGAAATTAATTCACCTTGGAGGGCTTTGGCAAATTCCAATTTTACATTGATTGGAGGTATAAATCTGCTAACTGACAGGCCTCTAACATAATTGATCTGAACTTGGCGTCTGTCATCCAAACACTAGTACTGCGACCATGTAGGAATATTGTACCCCTTCTTTGGTCGCAGAACTCGTTGAGTGCCACCAATCCAGCCGAAAAACTGTTCCCACAGGCCACAGATTTTAGATAAATTTATTTGCTTGTTTATACTTGCATCATAACGTTGTTTTATTGCGGTGGCACATGGCAATGTGTCACCGCAAAGTAAGTGACACAAAGTAAGTGTGTTCAGTAAAGGATTCAGTTTGTGTAAGTGCTGTTGTGTAATTTTACAGTATATTTCAAACAAGAGACATACGTTTATAATTAAGCAATTCAAATTATGTCTGAAAGATGGCTATGCATACGACTTTCAATGCAAAGATTGTGATGGACCTGATGGCGAATCTTTTGGACTAAGGACGTATGCACGGATAACTATTGGGTCTATATGTTATTCGTGCATTTTTTTTTTTTCAAAATTTGAACGTTTATTTAAGAAAAACATGTACAATAATATTATAGAAAGTATTGCCCATCTGAAGCTATGACCTTTTCCCATCTTTCTGGCAATTTGTGGACCCCATCCCAACACAACTGCGCCGGCTTGGCAGCCAAAAATGAATCAAACCAATTTTTGATATTCTGCTCTGATGTGAACCGTATTTCAGTGAGGGCGTTCCGCATCGACCGGAAGAAATGGTAGTCAGAAGGGGCAAGGTTTGGTTGGTGGGATAAAACTTCCCATCCACTGCTTTCCAAATAGTTCTTAACCGGAATGGCAACGTGGGGCCGAGCGTTGTGATGATGGAAATTTATTGCCTCGTGTCTGGTCGCATATTCCGGGCGTTTTTCGGCGACTACTCTCTTCAAACGGACTAATTGTGTCCGGTAGCGTTGTCCATTGATGGTTTCACCCGGTTTTAGCAGCTCATACTACAACACGCCCTTCTGATCGCACCAAATACAGAGCATTACCTTGGCTGGTTGGCCGGGTTTCATACTGAATCCATTTTCTATCACCAGTAACAATACGATGCAAAAATGGCTTCCTTTTGTGGCGTTCCAGCAGCATTTCCGACATGCCAAACCACCTTTCGACTTCTCTTGGCTTGTGTTCATGTGGAACCCAATTTCCTTGCGTTTTGAAATGGCTGCATGACACCCAAAAATTCTGCTAGCTCTTCTTGTGTTTGGCAACAAGAATAATGCTGCCAGTTCTTCATCTTCAAACTTTTATGGCAGGACGTTCATCGTCTTCCAAGCCAAAATCAACCACTTTTGGCACCATGGCTAGCGCATGTTCACCATTAACTTCCACCAAAAAAACAATGACTTTCGGCAGCAGTTTTCTTCATATTGAAGTAATGAAGAAGAACTCCCCGCAAAAACACTTTTCCATGCAAAAGGTTCGACACATGTGAGTGAAAAAAAAAATATATGGTTGTTTACGCTTCAAATGAATGACATTTACTGAAATGACGTACATTGCCAGTAGCTTTCCAATGCATGTTCCAATGGAATAATACAAGTTACGCCATCTCTTAGCAAGCCGAATACGAATTAAGTTATAGACCCGGTATATAAGTTTTATGAAAATAGTTCTGTTATTAAGTTTTTTGTCCAATTTTCTTAATTTAATATTTTTCATTTAATATGTATGTTTTGCTTAAATATATGTTGCAAGTTTAGTTGTTAGTTGTTAGTTTAGGTCGTAAGAAATAGCATACGCTCAAGCTTAGCTTAGAGCACCCGCCGATGGCCAGTAAGTAACATCTAGCATTATTCGTTTAACCAGTTGAAGCATTTTTGTCTAGGATTTAAGTATGTCATGAATATACGAATAAAAATGAATTAAAAAACGACTGCAAATCCGAATTGTTTTTCTATTCAAATTCAATAATCCGATAATCGACACCAGAAAGTAGCGTATTAGCTAAAATGTATGATCGGTACACCCAAAACTAGATTCATTCCGACCCAGAAACTCGCGACCAGAAATGAATGTGATAGATGCCCGACATCGACCTCTCTTGCCCCTTAACATTTTTGACAACCATTTTGTACAACGTTTTCTAAAGCTAAATTGACCAATCAGAGAACGGGATTTACGTTATTTCGTGAATAGCCGTCAAAAATTCATGAATAACTTTCAAAAAAGTCTCAGAAATTCGTCGATGGACTAGGGGTCAATCAGCTGTGAAGTTGGCCATCTCGATAATACCTCATTTCTGCTCGCGACCTTAAGGGTGTCGATTATTGTATATTTTACCCGCAACTCCACGTTACAAAGAAACGTCAGGCAAACTGTGCAACCGAAATGGCTGACATTTTCCAAACAGTTCAAATAATGTACTTTTGGTTTGCAAATCAGGCTTAACCCCTTTCAGGCGACGTATTTAGACCATCAAAAAGATCTCCCCGATTTTGTGATCATCTTTGTTAACTTTGTTAATCACCTGGTAACCATTACAGTTCCCACCACATCATTGCTCTCGTGATCAATGAGCGTCAAATAAGTCTTTTCGTACATGTTCATGGCTGCAGTTCATCTCAAGTGAAAGCGAAAATTCATCCAATTATCCCTCGGAAAAGTAAACAACAACCATTGCACCAGAATCAGCTTGGCCCCTGTAAAATGAAGTCTCATATCTAGCCAACGACTGCTGATGTACGCCCCTTTTTGCATTTCAAAAGCACCTTTCAACACCCATTTGATGGATTAGCAGCTGTTAAGCGATGGGCGATCCAGTGCACTGGACTGCAGTGCATGAGCATCCATAAATTAAGTGAGCAAATCTTGCGCAAGGTTCAACAAATTCCCACAAGAACGACGAGCCCATACAATCATTTCCTAATCACCCGGGGATCAGTCCAACTGCAGACAACGAAAACGCCTTGAGAAATATCTTTTATAGTCGCCACTTCCGCTTCGCACTACAATGACCCTTAAATCATATGTACACATGCTCTGCTCCTCCTTGGCTTAGTTATTTTGTTTTTTGCTAAATCGTGCAGTTAGTTTGGTATGCAGCCCAATCTGAGGTGAATTGTTGAAATCAGTGGGCCATGGAAAGCGTAAATAACGCATTGATTCATACACATGCCACCTGGAGAGCAGTAAAAGTGCCCATAATTAAACTTACGTCGTGAAGCATAGACAACGGTAATTTCTGTTAGGTACGCGTAAATCTTGGCTTCGACTGCGAACTTTAAATGAGAATTGATGATCCCTCGGACAAGAGTTGGCTCACTTTCGCCGACGACCGACGTACACAGCTCATCAAGCCCACGTATGAAGCCTGGGGCTCATGCAAGTGTATCGCAATATCTGCGCGGTATGTGGAACTACCATCGGTCGATTCATTTCCGGCGGGCCGTGGCGGGGTACACATCAAATTGATTGAACCATTGAATTTGGATTACGTAATGCGATTTGATTTACTGCCAGCCCACCCGTCAAAAATAAATGTTTTCGAAAGGGCCCACGCGCCCACCCCAGTCGTTATCCACTTGAAAATCATTTTAAGTGACATCTGTTATTCGAAAAAAGGGTCTGCGCCTGGACATGGGCCTTCCGCACTGTTTGTCGAAAACAGATTATTTCGCGTGACATTTGTACAAGTGTTGCACAGACTTGCTGGAGACGCACAGTCGGGGGTGAACCAGTGTTGAACATCACATCGGATCGCAAGTGCTGTGATGGGATGAGCATCTGCCTGCTGTTGCTGCAGATAATTAGGGATGAAGTTAATTTCAAGGGAGGGTCGGTTACATGGGCAATTATTTGGTGGTGTGTGAGTTGAGTGCTCTGACGGGGGATGATGCCGTTTATTGCAGCATTAAAGCCGATAAAATGAATTTAATTTAATTGAGTAATCGATGAACTGGCTTTAGTAAATCAAAGGTTTAAGAGATCGTCGAAGGCGATTGTGCAGATGCAGTTCAGTCATGATCTTTGATTTAATTTTTCAGATCATTAAATTAAATCGGTTTTAAGGGATAATTGGACTCGGGCTGAAACATGTTTCAGTTAGATTTCCCGATACAGAAGCAGGTTGCACAGCAAACTTGTGTTGAACTCTTCCATCGTCAGTCTGGAGTTGGCAGTACCATAGTTGAGTGCTGCCAACACAGTGCTTCGGTTGTTAAGGGGTCACATGGCCAGCGTCTTGCGATCTGAGAACTTCGCAAACTCACATGGAATTTTCTCTGTTCGCAGATAGCTATGAATAAGGATATACATACAGATGTTTGCATGATAATGTCATCGCCGACGAAGGGGTTCATCCCCCGTTCATTTCGAAGACAGATCTTAAAGCGGTCTTCGAATCAATAAAAAAGAAGAAGTCAGTGGGAGCCGACGGGATCTCGAACATTGTGCTAAGACATATCCCCCTGGAAGTGGTTAATATGTACACAATCCTGTTTAACAACATTATCCGGAGCATTGGAAAACTGCGATTGTACAACCCATATACAAACGAGGAAAAAGATTTTTCGAAACCGTGCAACCTCCGGTCTTCTTCCGAACATCAGCAAGATGTTCGAGAAGGTGATCAATAGAGCCTTGATCAACTGGACTAAGGGCAAAAATATAACTCCGGATAACCAATTCGGTTTCAAAGCGGGGCATGACACCATTCACGCCGCGTCGAAACTGGTATCGGATGTCCAATGGAACAAGAGCCAGAAACAATGGTCGGGTGCCGGCTTCATTGAACTGGAGAAGGCCTTTGATACCAAGGTTCTTCCTTGCTAGTGGCTAGCCGATTGAGCTACCACTACTGCACCTACTGTGTAGCATGCTTACCGGTAGACGGTTCGTGGTCGAGAATGGTAACGTGACCTCCACAGGTATTTTTGAAGTCAAAAATGGTCTCCAACAGGGTGCCGTTAATTCGCCGATCCTGTTCAACATTTACTTGAGCGATCTGATAAGTTCTCTTCTTGACGTAATTCCGTACGCCGACGACTTGATCGTGTACAGATCAGGCAAAAGGATCGAGGACATCACTACCCTCGCGCAGGGTGACTTCGATTCATTCATGAGAGATTGCGATGACTGGAAGTTGAAAATCAACTTTCAGAAGTCGGACACCATACTGTTCGGGACGCCGGTGTATAAGACCTCAGCGGATACGAAAAAGAATTGGGGAGAGTTCTCAATTGTTGGACAACACGGGCAACCACTGGCGCAAGGGACTGTGGTCGGGTACCTGGGGATCTGGATAGACCAGTATCTTTATTTTAACAAGCATGTAAATGCTGCCCTGGCCAGGGCTCGAGGCGATTTTTCTTACAAAGTTACTGTTTTAATTAATGAGAGGGTGAAGCTAATCATCCGGCCAATGCTCACCTATGTCTGTCCCGTGTGGTTCAACGTGAGTGCAAGCTCGATGGAAAAAATTCGGTTGTTTGAGAGGGCTTGTCTTGGGGCTTGCCTTCGCCTTTATCGAACTCCAGAGTCCCAGTACAGAGAATTCCATTCCAATGAGATCTTATACAACAGGGCAAACCTGATAAGAGTGAACTACTTCCTGGTGAAGTTGATTCGAGGTCATACTGCCAGAGCGATGAACTCGGTCAATAACTTGATCTCGGGAGCTTACTACCCCAATTCATTATACCACGACAGGGTACGTCCAAACGGATATGATCCCCCCGAAGCATTCCTCTTTTTGGATTCGAACGGTCTGATACAAGACATAAATGCGGTACCGCTCCTCTTTCACATCGCCCGTTCAACTGTGGATGGGCGACTCAACCAAGACCGCTCCGTTGCACAACGAGCTGAGGAAGGCCTCCTCCGGTTCAGTATGGCGGTATCAAGGCGGGATGTGCGAGATGTTGCAAAGCAGCATCGGAAATTCTGGTGGTTGGAGAGCGAAGGAACTCCCTCGTCGAACCCGTTAGACCCTGGGTAGAAAGGGTAATGCGGACTGCCGCATGGGAGCAGTTGTCGGTCACTGTTTTGCAGCTGAGCAGCCGCAACCTACGGCCGTCTTACATAGTTTAGGGTAGTGTGTTAAAGTAGTTTTTAAGATGTAAATAGCAAGAAAAAAAAAAAAAATAAAAAAAAGTGTAGTATACACACTCGTACACATGTGTGTACCTATGTGTATATATTGTACATAATGTAAGGACATATATATACATATGAGTATATCATTATATGTAGTATGTAGTTTAGCTTAGGTTAGTTTAAGTTATTTTTAAGTTAGTATATAGGTTTTAATAAAAACAAAAAATATAGTTCTGTGATTAAGTTTTTTCAATTTTTCTTAATATTAGTTGTACATATAAATTTATTTTCCTTTCTTTAAAAAAGCATTGTTAAGTTAAGTCGAAAGACATAGATTAAGATAAAGTTCAGCTTAGAGAGCCCGCCAAGGGCCAGTAAGTTAAAATAGAATCATTGTTCGTCCAACTAGTATTAAGCATTTTTGTCTAGTATGTAAGTAGTTAATGAATTGATAAACAAAAATGAATTAAAAAAAAACCAGATTTATGCACAGTACAGCCTCGCTAGTCCGGACTGTAGGGAATAATTAAAATGAAGTGAGCCACTGACAACTTTTCAAACATCCTTTATTATAGACAGATCCATAATAAATATTGAAGTGTGTAATCTTTGAGAAAACTTTCAGTTTGAAATTCAAGCCTGAATAGGGGTTGTGCCTCGGATAAATACCCAACAGGTGGGTATTTAAAACGGGGTGTATACCGGGTATATACCCAAGATCGTAAATAGCTACCCGAAGTGGGGTATTCATAATTTCGATGTTATAAGTCAACGTTTGTTCAATTAACTCGTGTTCTTTTTAATTGTAAAATGAGATTTTATTAAACAATAACTAATTTTTCACATAACGCCAATATTTGCTCGTAAGAACATATAAAAACAAATAAATGGATGACATGAATGAAAGTAAGTCAAATTTTGATACAAATTAATTACTTGAAAAGGGACATTAAATCATAAAGCAGACCACACGCCATCAGTTTTCAAATGACCTTCCTAGATTGCAATTTCTTGTCATTTTAGTCCAGGCTACAAAATGCTATTTGTTCATCATTCCAGCAAGAAAGTCATTCGCAAACTGAAAGTGAAAGCATGTAGCCTACTTAAAAGAGTACAGTTATCCCTAGTTTTGTGAGACTAGGGATGGACTCCATAAAAGTGTGGACACAATGTTCGTGATAATGGATGCAATCCTTTCTGCTTAGTTCTGCTTTGAATTTCAATGCCAGTTGTGGCAAGTTGTGCAGCATAAAGTGAATGCAAAAATAATATATTTCGAAAAAAAAAACAAGTTCTTTGCGTTCTATTTGGATTTACAAGTTCAATATTTCAAACATTTCCTACGCTCTTTCCTCTTCACATTGGTTCCGTTTTCTTCCTCGTGTTAAGTTGTCAAAGTCAAGTGCTTTTTAAATAGTTATTTTTAAATTTTCATATTTACGTTTTCAGAGCCGGGAAATGAACAAGCACATCACACAATTGGTGCATTGAACTGAATGGAAAAACAACATGGGAAAAACATATTACAACCCCCGAAGATGATATGCCCAGCTGCAGTAACAAGTTCAGCATAACAAGATCAACAGAACCAAGGAACCCCACGACTCTTTATGAAACTACATATCTTCTTTCCGAATTCAGCATCTCAGATTAGATAATTTGTATCAATTACGTTTTTTTTTTATTAAATATTTGGACTATAACTTTATTCGTGCGGCTTTTTTTTTAAGAAAAACATGTACAATAGTATTATTCAAAGTATATTCTATATTCAAAGAAGCTATGACTTTTTCTCATCTTTCTGGCAATTTGTGGATTTTGTGGAATCCACCCCAAAAGAACTGCGCCAAGAATGAATCATGCCAATTTTTGATACTCTGCTCTGATGTGCACCGTATTTCAGTGGTAGTCAGTAAGTCAATGGTAGCCAGAAGGAGCAAGGTCTGGGCTATAAGGCGGGTGGGGTAAAACTTCCCATCCACTGTTTTCCAAATAGTTCTTAACCGGAATAGCAACGTGGTGCCGAGCGTTGTCATGATGGAAAATGATTGCCTCATGTCTGGTCGCATATTCCGGGCGTTTTTCGGCGACTGCTCTCGTCAAATGGATTAATTTTGTTCGGTAGCGTTGTCCATTGATGGTGCCACCCGGTTTTAGTAGTCCATAATACAGCACACCCTTCTGATCGCACCAAATACAGAGTATTACCTTCACGCCATGAATATTCGGCTTTGCCGTTGATTTGGCTTGGTGGCCAGGTTTCACATATGAACATAATTGATCCATTTTCTATCACCAGTAACAATACGATGCAAAAATGACTTCCTTTTGTGGCGTTCCAGCAGCATTTCGGAAACGCAAAAACGCCTTTCGACGTCTCTCGGCTTGTGTTCATGTGGAACCCAATTTCCTTGCTTTTGAATATATCCAGCTGCTTTTAAACGTTTTGAAATGGCTGCTTGAGTGACACCCAAAGATTCTGCGAGCTCTTCTTGTGCTTTTCAACAATCTTCATAGAGTAATGCTTCCAGTTGTTCATCTTCAAACTTTTTTGGCTGCCCAGGACGTTCATCGTCTTCCAAGCCAAAATCAACCACTTTTTGGCACGTTCGCTCAGCTAGTGCATGTTCACCATTAACTTCCACCAAAATACGATCACTTTCGGTAGCAGTTTTCTTCATATTAAAGTAATGAATAAAGAACTCCCCGCAAAAATACTTTTTCAGGCACAAAGTTCGACATATTTGAGTGAAAAAAAGTTATTGCTGTTTACCCTTCAAATGAATGACATACTGAAATGACGTACAATGACAGTAGCTTTCCAACACATGTTCCAATGGAATAATACATCTTACGCCATCTCTTAGCAAACCGCACGAACCAATAAATAAAACAGTTTGATTCTAAGTTAAACGTGAGCCAATGTTAAATAAAAATAATTCATTCTGAAATGTGTTGTTTTATATTTTGTATGTCGTTAAGTTAGAATTGGGTCTCGGAAATACATTTGGGCCTTGTTTAGGGTTCCACCGCTTAATAAGTTTGAGAACCGCTGCTATAATCCACAAAGGTGGATTGTATTATCTCTGTCCAAATTGGCTTCTGTTGCAAGAGATGGAGCTTCTTCCCTGCCCGAAACAACGGTAGTACTTTGTAGCAATAGGTGAAAAGAAAAGAAGTGAAACTTACGTGCGATCACACTCATTGTATAGTCCATGTTGAGAGTGGATGACCTGAAAAGAAGAGAAAAACCACTTCAAACTCGGTGGAAACGGCCTATCGAGGTTTCAGTAAAAGTTCCTCCCGACCTCGGTGCGGCGTGAACGTAGTATTAGTTTTGAGTGTCAGCCATACGCGTCCGCAGAGGGGGGCAAAGTTGTGCACCTTACCCCTGGCTCAGGAACCCCACCAATATTTTGGATTGAAAAAAATTAAGCAAAAGAAAGAGAGGAAATGAAGTTAGGCTGCTCCCTTCGCCCTGGAAATATTTCTGCGGACGCCTATGGTGTCAGTTGTTAGTGGTACTTCGGCTCAATAATTCTTGAAATTTAAGACCGTCTCCAGTATCCGTGTCCGTGTCCGTTTTAAAGTGATTGAAATACACGAATAACTCTAGACAAGTTGCCCTTAAAGAGAGGAGTCCCTCTTAAAAGCATAGCACACAATTAGTATTAAGTATTAAAATTTCCCATAAACCAAAAATCTAACGAAATTTACATCACCAACAAATAACCTTTTTTAGCTTTGCTTGCAAGGCCCACATGCCAGCACTGGAGGCAGGGTCTTCCAGAAGGCTGTACAACTCAGAGAAAGGCGCGAGCTTCACAAGTTTATTGTGATTTAGAATAGTGTGGGAGCCGCGCTTTGACATAACATTCTCGTAAGCTCGATAAAATGCGTAAATTCATTTTACCAGAAAAAAATGTAGTTCTCATAAGACCACTACAACAGATTAATTACGTATGCAAACATACAATGAAACATCACGAGTAAATGTTTCCCAGCTGTCAAAAGCCGGAGTTTGTAGAAGTAGCTCTGCCAAGAAATTTGTGCTCGCGCTTACGATATTACGGTCTGTGAACTATCAAAGCGCGACGTAGTCTGTTGTGACTTGTTGAATTGATTTACGTGTATCCTACTTAAAATGTCAGAGATCGAACGCGCGAACGCGTCATTGTGGCTTGGGTCTAAAAATCGATGGTTTTTAAATGTGAACCGCCCGTTCTGTTGAACCGTTCCGCTAATTAATGTGTTGTCTTGAGGAGTTGCAATTTCGATTGTTGCAGCTTTTGACAAATGTCCTACCCCTGCTTCCTCGCATGACTCGAATGGCTGTTGACTAAAATACTGCGATTTATACAGAATCGGACTGAAAATCGATGGTCTATGGTCACGGTAGAAATGTATCCCATCAAGTGAGCGGTGGATGCAAGACGGCATACTTCGTCGGCATACCCGACACCGGATCAAGTCGCCTACCAACGATATCGCACCAAACTCAGAGTCAAACTTCAGAGAAAGACACCATACATCCGCATGGCACTTCTCATCACTTACATGCAATAACAGCACCGGCAAAACCCTCAGCTAATAAAGCAATTTCCCCCTCCACCGTTAGATGGAATCGAATGTATCCCAAGCCACAACAATATACCGTTCATGTTTGCAATTCGAAACCACCCATCAGCGGATTCCCACCAAATCGAAGAAAACAAAAATATCGTTTGAAGTAAAAACCGTAAACCGATTTAGCGCAAACTGCAGCATCCATGCCCCCCATGCCACCTCAACACCACGACACATCATGCCGTCCTACAAATGTGCCGCAAATTTGTACCATCATAGCTTCACGCTGGACCTGCCCCACACACAACTGCGCAGCTAACGAAGCGAATAAAACATTTTTCGCATCTCAACTCGCAACTTAAACGCTGGAACTTTCTTTAAATGCATGCAATTAGAATGACAGGACTTATCTCCAGCCGCTCACGGCACTGTGCTCACATTTTAACATCGCTTTCAGATTTTATGGATGCCCAAGTGTCCATCTCTTCAGCGAGCGAGCGAACGATCGAGCGAGCGCTTCCCGAACCATCCCCACGTGATGTCATAAATTCATATCGATATGACATTTACATGTACTTTAGCGGCAGCCACTACATGTTGTTGCTCGTTCCTAAGCACCCGGCCACTATGTGTGGAAAACAAGCAGAATGCTGGTCATAAAAAGCCAGACACAACTCATGCAAGTATCTTTGGCTATAAATATCGCGATGACTTAGGAGGAGATTCCCTGCGCTGATAGTGCGCGCGCTTTAAGCGATGCCCATGGCATCCGTATGTGCATCTATGAGTCGCTGCTGTTGCTGCCGCTGCTGATGCCAATGCCTATGCCGATGCCGCTGATGCAGGGCGCTTCTCGTCGTCTAGTCCGGCTGCTGTTGCCGGTGCATACGTTGACGTGATTTACGTGAAGTGAAATGCACGTTTACAATTTAGTGCAAGCCAACCGACAACAAAGTGAAGAAGAAATAAAACATATTCTACACTTCATGGGTAACACCTTTCGTGCTCTCTTTATTAGGCCCGGCCTCACTCATCCCAGGGAATCCTTCAGCGTCGACGTAGCCGTGTCGTTGCCGCCTACCGCCTACCGCCTACCGCCTGCCGTCCGGCTCACCGTCAGTCCCTGCCATCCTTCCTGCGCTTCATCTACACATGCATTCATATATACGATTCAATTAACTAATGGTCGATGGTGTGCTGGTGGCGGCGGCAGCTCTGACTAGACTCTAGCCACGGAGGCTATGGGCACATAACGAAGTTTTGCATTTTACTGACAAGGAGGAGGATCTCTCATCTCATTCCGGTCCTGATTTCGTGCGAACGAGCATATTGTTGCAACGAAATCTGTTCGACACGTACTATGCATGCACAGAGAGGGAGATAGAGCAAGTGAGGTTAGGATTTATATTGCTCGTACTTAGTTTCGGATCCATAAGGCATACACCCTAGGCCACGGAACGGCTGGCTGATGTGCACTCAAAGTCGAACCTGTGCAAGTTTCAATGTGGAACAATGTGTGTTGCTGGTACGGTTAAAATGATTTATGTGCCTGTGGAGCTTGATATACTTCCATTTCTCGGGGCTATCGACAGCGTTAATCGTGCCTCTTTACGGTGTAATTGAATGTCGTTGAAAGGAAGAAGATGTCTGGCACTGGCTTCCATAGAGACCAGACTGGTAAAATAATGAGAATGATGTTAATCCAAAAAAAAAAAAAAACACCACAGACTTACACCGAGACACTCTGAGTAACAACGGCATGAATCTCATGTATCTCGTGTATCTCGTGCATCGCATGAACCAAGCCGGATCCTGGGTTGAAATTATGGTGGCCAGGTGCTAATCTCTGTGCACACTTGAACCCCAATTGGTTTTGGGTGCTTAAGTGAGGAAAATGTGAAGAAAGAGCAATTAACACGGTGATTGCATGATTTGTTGAAGACAATTAGCAACATTGTAGGTTCTGCGAGGAGGAGACACCTCTTCCGTAGCCCTTTGAGGGTTTTTTTCTTTTGCTTTGTCTGTGTCGGCTTACTGTTATTTCCCGCACTCTGAAGTTTGGAAAGATTAGTAGTTGATTTTCGGGGGAGAGTGAGGTTATGTTGAAAGCTTCCGTGTTTGAATAGTAGCTGACGCACGATCTAGGCGGCCAATTGACCGGTCCCGAACGTGAAATAAAACTGTTCACCGAACTCGCCTCTCAATAAGATCATTGTTGCGCGTGCTGTGTGGCATGTAGCACCGTCTTGTTGAAACCACATGTCATGCCAGTCAAGCTCTTGCAAAAAGTTGTTTATCATCTCACGGTAGGGCTCACCATTCACAGTTACGTTACGATTCGCATCATCTTTGAAGAAGTACGATCCAATAAACCGCACCGAACTGTGACTTTTTCCATTGGTAGCTCTTGCAATGCTTCTGGCTGATATTTACTCCAAAATCGACAATTCTGCTTATTTACTTACACATTGAGCCAAAAATGAGCTTCGTCTAAACTGACCATAAAATGGAAGAAGCGCGCGATGAACTTTCTTAACAGAGCACGTATTTTGATAACAAAATTCAATAATTTGCAAGCGTTGTTCGTTTGTAAGTCGATTCATGGTTAAATTATAGACCAAACTGAAGATGTTTGACAGTGAAACAAAACACGAAACGTGCGTCAGCTGTTTATACCAGTGTTGCCAAAAAGATAATAGCTAAAAAATCACCTTTTACAATTGCGAAGTCTAACGCTATGTTAGGATTTCTGAAAAGAAATAGTAAAGATTTTCGGGATATAAGTAGCCTTAAGTCCATCTATTGTTCGTTAGTCAGACCGTATTTAAAATATTCTTCCATCATTTGGGATTTCCCATATTATACACAAGAACTCAGATTCGAAAGAGTCCGTAAATTGTATTCCTTCGAAGAACTAAATATGACGATAGATGTAAAATAATAGGCTTGCAAACCCTAAGTTTCAGGCGTAAGGCAGCGTCAGCCACGTTCATCGGCGATATTATTTATTGCCTTGTAAATTCACCAGACTTACTTTTTCTCATGAATATATATGCTCCCTGAAGATCTCTTCGGGTGAGAAATTTACTATACGACAAGAGGCATAGAACCAAATCTGGTTGTAATGAACCTATTGCAAGGTGTATATACACTTTTAATGAATTTTGCAACGAAATTGATTCTAGTTTGTCTCCATACACTATTCTTTAATTAATACTGTTCATTTGATGTAATCCATTAGATGCAAAATCGGTAGATGACCCTTAGTCGCGCAGCAAAAATCTGCTGTATTAAGCGATACTGAGAGTTAACACTTAGAGGACGTAGTGTTTGATGTGTTCCGTGATGGAAATATAAAAAAAAACAGTAGAAAGTTAGTCGTGAAAAATGGCGATGTAACTTCAACCACGGTCTTTGACATTAAAAATGTTCTGCACCAAGGGGCTGTTGGTTCGCCGATCTTGTTTGCATTATTCACCGCAGATCTTGTAGGTTCCATGCCGCACTTAATAGCGTTCGCCGACGATCTTGAAGCGTACAAAACAGGTCCGAAGATCGAGGTAATAAATATCTTCTTGCAGCGTGACTTCGATAAAATTCAGCGATTTTGCGACGACTGGAAGTTGGTTATCAACTTCCTGAAGTGTGAAACTACCCGTTTCAGGACCCTGCTGTACATGGCACCGCGGGATACGCTCCAAAACTAGCGCAAGTTCGGCATAGTTGACCCGCAAGGATAGCCGTTAGCTGTGAAAAGCGTAGTTAGATATCTTGGCATTTGGCTGGATCAATATATACATTTTGACAAGCATAACGAAAGCCAGAAAGGTTTTTGCTGCTGCAAGGAGGTTGTTTTTCAGCAGCCAAGTTAATACCAGGGTGAAGGTAAACATGGCTCCCATAAGGGCAATTATGGCATACGCTTGTCCATTGTGGTTCAACGTGAGCCCTTCCCAGATGGAGAAGATGAGGTTGTTCGAGAGACAGTACCCTCGGTCCTGTCTGCGGTTGTAGCGTACACCCGAGTCTGAGTACAAGAAGTACTATCCTAACAAGGTCCTGTACAACGAGGCAAACTTGAACAGGATAGATCATTTTATTATAAAGCTGATCAGAAGGCACATTGCACGAGCTATCAGTCTAATCTTTGGGGCTTACCACCCAAACAGTTTGTACCATGAAAGAGTTCGTCTCAACGGCCTTGTTCCGAATAAAGCATTCCTCTATCTCGATAAAATTAGCCTAATACAGGACACGGAGGGATGCCCTCTGATCTTCCATGTCGTACGCCGAACAGTGGACAGGAGACTGCAATACAAGCCAGATGTCGCTCGCAGCCACGAGGATTTCCACCGGTTTAGTAGAGCAATCTCGGCTCGGGACAGGAGAACGGCACTTTTACTGGTGGTTCCACCAGAATCGGGGCTATGCCAAACGACGAGACAGTTGACCATACTGGCCAACTTACATAGAATTAAGTTAGTTTTAAGGCAAAACATTAAAAAATAGGATATGTTAAGCACATACATAACATATACCCCCTGGTGCACACGTCAGTCTCTTACGGACATAATTAAGTTTTAAGGGTTTTGTTAGGTTAGGTTAGTTTTTAAGATATTTTAAGGTTTTTTATTCACTTAGCCAAGTTTTTCCAGTTTTCTTGGTACTTCAAATGTAATATTAATGGTCTGTATAGACTTTAAAAAAAACGTAGTATACACCGAAAGGCACATTATATTGGGTATATAACTTAATTCGTGCGGTTTGCTAAGAGATGGCGTAACTTAAATTATTCCATTGGAACATGCGTTGGAAAGCTACTGTCATTGTACGTCATTTCATTATTTGTCATTCATTTGAAGCGTATACAGCAAAAATTGTTTTTCACTCAAATATGTCGAACTTTGTGCCTGAAAAAGTGTTTTGCGGGGAGTTCTTCTTCATTACTTCAATATAAAGAAAACTGCTGCAGAAAGTCATCGTATTTTGGTGGGAGTTTATGGTGAACATGCGCTAGCTGAGCGAACGTGTCAAAAGTGGTTTTGAAACCCGGCCAATCAGCCAAATCAACGGCAAAGCCGAATATCCATGGTATACTCTGTATTTGTTGGGATCAGAAAACCGGGTGAAACCATCAATGGACAACGCCACTGAACACAAATAATCCGTTTGAAGAGAGAAGTAGCCGAAAAACGCCCGTAATATCCGACCAGATACGGGGCAATAATTTTCCATCATCACAACGCTCGGCCCCACGTTGTTATTCCGGTTAAGAACTAGTTGGAAAACAGTGAATGGGAAGTTTGACCCAACCCGCCTTATAGCTTAGACCTTGCTCTTTCTGACTACCATTGACTGACTGACTACCACTGAAATACGGTGCACATCAGAGCAGAATATTAAAAATTGGCTTGATTCATTCTTGGCGCAGTTCTTTTGGGATGGAATCCACAAAATCCACAAATTGCCAGGAAGATGGGAAAAAGTCATAGCTTCAGATGGGCAATACTATTGTACATGTTTTTCTTAAATAAACGTTAAAATTTTGAAAAAAACTAATTAAGTTATAGACCCAATAATTGTAGTTTACAATAATATCGCTAGGTTCAATCTAAGAAAAATAGACCATGTTTCGAGATTTTCAATACAAATTACTAGATATTCCTTCGAAAACTTATTAAAAATCAGAACACTTTGCTTTCTAAACTGAACTGGGCTGCCTAAATATCTGTTCGAAGAGAATACATTCTTCCTGTTTGCGTTACGTAATTTTACGACGCGATGGAATGCACCCAGTCGGAAAATTACCATAGGAATTTCCTATAGGGATATTTTAGACAATTTCCCTGGGAGACAAATGTCAAAACTCTGGAAAAACAAACAATTGCATGAACAATAAAACTTAACTTGATACAAGCGGTTCCTTTTTATTTTCTGTAATTTTACGGTCTACTTTAACAGTCTTTTGTGCGCGGACAATTTTACCCCTTTGTTCTTGTGGCATAGTCGGCGAATCACATCCAATCACCAAGATCTTTAATGCTAATCCAACCGAGATATTCAAGCCTACAGTTTTTTGTTCAGGCCGGTAGACTGTTGAATTCTCTAGCAGATTCAAAGCCTCTGTCTCTGCTTACTTGGCCATATAGTTCAAGCAAATGATTGTTTTTTCCTCATTTTAAATGTTATTATTATTAAATTTATGAATTCATCTACGCTCTAAACTTCTAATGTGCGCTATGTTAAGACGCAGATATGTTTATATTTTTATACTCCGCTTAACTTTTCTTAAAGCTTGCAATTATTTTATAAGATTTATATAGTCTTCCTATTGTAAGTAATACTAGTTAAATACATTTGAAATAAATATGAAATTAAATATTTAGGCTTAGTAATATAAATTTCAATACAAAAAAATAGAACTGGGTTCTCGCGTTGTCCAAATAAATGTCCCGTCAGAGCGCTGTTTCACGGTTGTGGTCGTCATTACTCCTGCCTTTGAAGACGAAAAAAAAAATATTTGAAACCAGCGTGTGTGGCTGTGCATCAGTTTTTATTTATTTTTACTTATGTCAGCTTGTTGTCGTTACTTTTGCTACTTGTTGACGTTGTTATCTGTTCGATGTCTGTTGTGGGACTTTACTCAGGGGGCTCCCTAGCGTGCATCCCCCAGGTGGTTACTTCCGTACCCAGATGTAAAAATGTTTGACTTTGTTTTTTATTATTTATGACATTTCGAGTCTGTTGTGTCTCATACGCAGTTTCACTCACGTACTGTTACTTATCATCCGCCATGCTGGTGTGGTGTAAATAAAACCCCCCGACAAAAAAAAAACGCAAATAGACTGCAATCGCTTATCACCTTACGCCAAACGCGAATCGTCGAATCGTTTAAAATGAGTCGCTCAGCCGAGATTTCTTCACAAGTTCAGCAGCAGTCCAACGAACACTATCAAGATGAATTTCAAAGTTTTCCTCGCAATCATTGTCGGCTTGATGGCGATTTCAACGAATTTCGTTCAAGCATTTCGCGACACTAGCAGGCATGGCGGCGGCGGCAGAGGACAGGGAAACTTCAGGAATATCCCAACAACCCCTCCATTCAACCCAAGGAATTTCGGGGCTCCTCCAGGCTACAAGCATCACTGATCAGTGAAATGTATTTCGAATTTAAATAAAGTTGCATTGAGTGAAAAGTATTTGGTTGTTATTTTGTTGTTCGAAAGTGGTGGTGAAGTTTCTCTAATCGCAGGTGGAGGTCGAGGTGACTGACGAAATTGGCTGGAGATTGCGACGTGAAAGAAAGATATTTTTAATCTCAAATATAAAATATTTTTTATTTGATGCCTGGTCTTTGAAAATTATTAAAGTAAACAGCAGTGCGAAGCAGATGGGTATTTTTTTCATCGAATTGTAGATTTGTAAAATGCTCTGGAACAATCTCGAGAGCAATCTGCGTTTAGAACGTTTGTAAAAGTAGAGCTTCTTCTTTTTCTTTATTTGTCGCTTCAGTCAGGGGCATGACAAGTTGGTTGAGGCAATTCTCCACCTGGTTGGGCCACCTAAGACGCATTCTCTGTTGTGTTGCCTCTCAAGTTCTCAAGTTCGGATTCGAAGTCCATCATGCTCTGGATAGTGAGTCCTTCCTCATCTCCCTGTTTCAGCTCGCCTCCTCCGACTTCTTGAGGTCAGACAACTTTCCAAATGAGTGCACGAATGATCCTATTATCTTGATGTAGGATGGATGGTTGTATTTCCTTCCCACAGTTTATGGTCCTCCCTTCCATTTACCGACTTTAGGTTCTACTAGTTTTAGTCCCTCCGCTGTCTGCAGGGTTTCGCAGTCTAACAGCAGCATACCATGCTTAAAGCGAATACACTGCAATTTGAACGTATGCTCCCATCCCAGAGTCATTTCCCTTATCAGGACGTCTTCTTTGCTCTCGAACTGCTACACTCTCGGCTTCTGCTGACCCCTTAAGCTTTCTTCCAGCGCCCGCTAATTTCGCTACAGTTGAGGGGGATTGAAATGGCTGATATGGGACCGAGACTCCATTTATAGGACCTTACCCTCTACGTCAGTTCCCTTCATGGATTTAACAAAACTGACGTACAACCACATACAAATAACCGGACAAATAAATGCCGCATCCAATTCTGGAACAGTCAGGAGGGACTTCCACACTAAATGCATGAGGCTTGATCCCAGACCAACCACAGCGTCTCCGAAAATAAAAAAGCCTGACCTTAGGATACTATGTGGCACACTTACTGACAACTTCCTATGCAATTGTCACCCATGCAAAGTGGAGCATAACATCTCAGAAAACTGTACACACTGTGGACAATCAAAGGAGGCCAAACAACAGATTGTTTGCTCTTGTCTTTTTGTGGACTTTGGGTAGTTGCAGTTTTACAGCTTGTGATGGTTTACACAGTCCTTCCGCCACCCCCGAGTCTTGCCTCAAGCTTAACATATTTAGGTATTCCGTTGAGACCCTGCTCAACCCTGCTTACTGCAACATCAGAAGTTACCTTCTAAAGTGCTCTTAGCTCACCTTTTATGGGTTTTGTTTTATTTTTGGGTTTACTTTTAGTTTGTATTTGTGACCGGCCCCGCCAGAGCTACGCATTAGTGGTAAGGCCAGTATTACTTAAAAGGTTGGCCCGGCCTTGGAGAGTCCCCGTTAAAACAAAGCCAGTATTACCTCTTGGCTGTGAACTTGTCAATGGGCACGGTTCGTAGACTTAGGTCACCGATCACCCCATCCTTCAGATTAGAGCACCTCTGTCCAAGATGTAGAGTCCTGGTAGAGTCAATGTTTCAGCAGGCATGCGTCTCGGCATAAGCCCTCACACCAAGTCAAGGTGTCCATCCCTCTGAGGCATTCCAGTTATTCTTGAGGACAGTACTTACATATTTCGTTTTGGCTTCATTCACTGCCAGCAAATGAATCATGCCACGGTTCTCTGAGAAGTCCAGGCTTCTGAAAGACCCTGCCTCTAGTGCTGGCGTGTGAGGCTTGCAAGCAAGGCTAAGAAATGTTATTTGTTGGTGATGTAAATTTCGTTAGATTTTTGGTTTTTGGGTAATCCTAATATTTAATACTGACTGTGTGCTATGCTTTTAAGAGGGACCCCTCTCTTTACGGGCAACTTGTCTAGGGTTATTCGTGTATTTCAATCACTTTGCAAGGGCACGGACACGGATACTGGAGACGGTCTTAAATTTCAAGCCTTATTGAGCCGAAGTACCACTAACAACTGACACCATAGGCGTCCGCAGAAATATTTCCAGGGCGAAGGGGGCAGCCTAACTTCATTTCCTCTCTTTCTTTTGCTTAATTTTTTTTCAATCCAAAATATTGGTGGGGTCCTAAGCCAGGGGTAAGGTGCACAACTTTGCCCCCCTCTGCGGACGCGTATGGCTGACACTCAAAACTAATACTACGTTCACGCCGCACCGAGGTCCGGAGGAACTTTTACTGAAACCTCGATAGGCCGTTTCCACCGAGTTTGAAGTGGTTTTTCTCTTCTTTTCAGGTCATTCGCTCTCAACATGGACTATACAATGAGTGTGATCGCACGTAAGTTTCACTTATTTTCTTTTGACCTTTGCTACGAACTACTACCGTTGTTTCGGTCCTTAAAGGAGCCCCATCTCTTGCAACAGAAATCAATTTGGACATAGGTAATGCAATCTACCTTTGTATATAATAGCAGCGGTTCTCAAACTTATTAAGCGGTGGAACCCTAAACAAGGCCCAAATATATTTCGGAACCCCAACTCTAACTCAACGATATAAAAAATGAAAAACAACACATTTCAAAATATTTTTTTTTATTTAACATTGGTTCAAGTTTAACGTGAAGAATCAAACTTTTGCATCGTTATGCTTTTGTGGTAAGAATGATGCCAATTGGCTTGAAAAAGGGTGTTGATGAAGCTGAAGTGGCAGTCCTCTCCAACCATGATTGTTTAAACAAGTGTGCAAAGATATGGCAAGGCATAACGAATCTCTTCTTCTGTACACGGAAATAAGATGGCTTTGCAGAGGACAAACTTTATTTAGATTATTTCAACATCGTGGTGAGTTTCCCAACTGGACAAAAATATGTCTTCATCTGCAAGCTTGTCATTTTGATGTATTGTATGACGAGCAATGGATAGCAAAATTCGTTCACCTTGCAGACATTTTTGAAATAGCTACCGCTTTGTAGGGAAATCAATGTTGAATGTTTTGCAGTTTTACATGAATTCTTGCAAGGTAACTTGCTAGAGCTCAGAGCAGATATTGGCAATAAGTTCGCCAAAACAGACGTTCCTTGCAGACACGAAACCTGACATAGAGTGGATACAAAGTCCATTTCTAATGAAAACCCAGCCTACGGGCATATGCCCGATTTCACAGCGCAAGCTTATCTGCTGGCTTAACTAACACCCCTATTGAGAGTGCCAAAAAATAAACGACAAACGATACTTATCAAAGAAGTTTACACTTTGGTATTGCGATTGTCAATTGTGAACGATTGATCGTTATCAATTTTTCACTTGTGAATGGAGCCAAGTGGTATTGTGAGCGTCAATTGAGATCAAATTTTTTGATAAGTGTCAATTTTTTAGTCAGATAGAGAGAAGATAGAGTAAGCAATAAATAACAATTAGAACGGTAGGTTCAACTTATGGTGGAAAACAAGAACATCACAAAAAACATTTTGAGCAAAAAGTGCGAACGTTTTTCATTGGAACTGACCAGTTTATGACCGCCACAGTTGAACAAATTGGCAAACTAGTTTTGAACACCAAACATTTTGATTTCGGAGTTACATACATATGTACTTATGTACACACTTTCTTCTAATTCTTGAGGAACGGAAACATCATGGTGTTGCAAGGGGGGAAGGGGGCACAGGCCCCGGGCGGCACATTGCAAGGGACGGCTATTTGGAGCTTTTTTCTTTTTTCAGTCAAACGAATTTATTTACAAAGTTTACCAGCATTAACACTGCTTCACAGTAAGAAAGTGAGAATCTTAATTGTCAACTGTCAAAATATCTGTTCGAGATTTGACATTTGTTGTAGTAATGGGCATAATCGAATGATTTTAAGAATCGAGACTTTAGTAATCGAGATATTTTAACAATCGAATGATCACTCGAATGACTACTAACCACTCGAGTGACTACTAATCACTCGAGTGACTACTAATCACTCGAGTGATTACTAACTAATTACAAACTACTAACACAAAATAACTCGATAAATGTCTTACTTCAGCGCAAGAACGACTAACAAATAGTTCTCGTCGATAAATACTCATCAGGAACATAGAATGAACATCAGAATGAAAGAAAAACGCAAGGGGAAAGAACTCAAGTACTAACCCACTACCTGGTGCATTAATAAAAACATCGTAAAATATTTTTTATAAAGATTATATTTTCGTAGAATCAAAAACGAACAAAATTAACCTAAATTAAAAATTCAAGGACACTTATTTCTTGTAAACTTAAGGATAACAAAATAATTTAATAAAGTCTTGTATGTTTAGACTAGACAATTCGATAAAAGTAAAGAAAAAACTTTAAATTGAAGTTGAGTATAAATAATAATTAAAAATTAAAGTTGAGTGTTTCGCGTAAAATAGCTGTTGAGAAATATTATTTTGTCTAAATTTGTATCTAGGAAGCGGTTTCGACGATCATTTGTAAGTTGACCAGCCTTAGAGAAAATCCTTTCTGCTGGTACGGACGTAGCCGGTATAGCCGAATATTTTAAGTGCAGCTTATATAATTCCGAAAATGTACTTTTTAGTACTCTCCAGAACTCAAATGGATTCGACGATATCAGGACATGGGGCAGTTCATAATACTGTTTCAGTATTAACTTAGCTTGTGATTTAGGAGTTACAACGGTGTGTATTCCTGCCACCTTTTCTTCCAAATGTATCAAAAGCAAATACTGCTCTTTTTCGACTTTTGTTTTCTCCTTCTTGATTCTCTATTTCACATATAGGTTTAACTACAGATTGACTAGAAGATCCACAAGTTCCTCTTCAAGCCATTGGTCTGCTTTGCTAGCGTTTTCTTCAGATCCGAAAGCCAATTTCTTGAGCCTTGGTTCCAGAAGTGTTGCTTTCGAAGCTGTTTTATTTATAATCTCAACTGAATGTAATCTGTTGCTATTAAAAGCGTTTTGCTATTTTAAGGGGGTTGCTTATATCCGGGGAGTACTGTATTTCAAATTGCGAAAAAACAATAAAATCAAACTTACCAAAACTGAACAATGCTCTTAAAAACCGTTAAATACACCGAATAGCAGAAACACGCCAGTAACAAAAAACAACCCCGTCCACCATACACAGCCTTTACTCAAACACAATTCACACAGAAAAAAGCAAAGTGCAAAATTTGTTTTCGATATACATACATACATGTATACCCACGGGTAAGATATACATAAGGCAAAACACAAACGGAGAATGAAGAAATGAACTGAGTAGTGGAGTAATATTTGAGTTCTTCTCTTTTGCGTTTTTCTTTCATTCTCCTCATGTTCCTGATTAGTAGCTCTCGACAAGAATTTTTTGTTACTCGTTCTCGCGCTGTTGATACATTAATCGAGTTCTCTTGTGTTAGTAGTTAGAAGCCATGCGAGTGGTTAGTAGTCACTCGAGAGATTAGTAGTCATTCGAGTGATTGATTGAGAATCGAGATGTTCTCGAGATGTTGTAATAATCGATTATCACTCGAGATATCATTCGAATGCGCCCATCACTAATTTGATGACAGAAAAAGGCTAGAGTTTCAGAAAAAGGACGATGCAGCTATTTAAAGATGGACCCCTGGTTGTTCTTAATACTTTCTTCGTGGGCTCTTTTTTTTACTTTGAGACAAAGTCACACTCTTTTTTATTCTTTTGAAATTCCCTGAATTGTTTACACTACGCAATTGCTTGCAATTTGGTTTGACAGTGAAATGTCTATACATCGACATTGTGTGGACAATTGTAGAAAAAAAAAACACAATCTGTCAGAAATCTGCTAGTTAACTGGCATTATGGTGAAAACTCTGCTAGTTTTATTACTGCACGGAAACTGGCAAAACGTGTGTAATACACAATCATCATCATCATCATCTTCTGACCCACATCCTCCACTAAAGTAATAGCGGGTGTAAACCACGCACGAGAGATCTCCAGCCAACTCGATCCTCCGCCATGGACTCAAACTCGTTCGTCGACCTTAACTCGTTAGTTATGCCAAAGCGTAACCAGACGAGTTTTTGCACTTGGTCCAACAACCTCGTCCTGGGTCTGCCAAGCAGTCCTGATGGGATAACATTCAACGAATGCCTCGGATGACTACTAACCACTCGAGTGACTACTAATCACTCGAGTGACTACTAACTAATTACAAACTACTAACACAAAAACTTCATTGAAAGTCATCTAATTGAGGGAATTTTGGTTCCTGAACAGGCATAGATGCATTGTGCTATCTTTCTATACCAGGCCTCCCCCACAACGAGTTCTGCAGAAGCTCCAGAGACGAGGATTTAGATTTAGACTTCTGGAAGCTTATTATTTTGATAGGCTGAGTGAACTGAGCAGCATAAGTGTGAGCCATCTTCTTCGCTTTATTAAAAGACTAACGCGTTTGCGGAATAAGTATTCCTAGATCCGCATGGTAGGACAGTGGACCTGTGGTGGTCTAAGTTTGCCTGCTGTCTTTTCGTGCAACAGTCAACCACTTCAACTTAACCTAACCTACCTATGTTGAAACAGTATACAAAGGTTTTTCAGTGTGTGAAAAAATAGCTAGGGCGGCATAAATAGGGTCTGCCACGGGCGGCCCCAACCCACGCTACGCCACTGTTACTGCCTTCTTCTAAGAGTTTTCAAAAACTGAAGAATGTTCATTATCGTCACAATCCATTGAAATCATTTTTATTTTATTCGTTTAATTTGACGAACCACAAAACAAGTGAATTTTTCAAATATCATTCATCAAATTCTGACACATTGTTAAATATCAAGTCTCATTCACAGTAGACAATTTATTAAAAAAAAACTTTATGAAACGAGTTATACCATACCGAAACCAGAAAACCGAAATTTTTATTTCATTGACGAATTTATCAATCAGCAATTGATTTATAATTAACACTCGCAATAGGTTCGTTTTCATTGTGAACTATTCAATCCACCAACCATGTGACCCATAAAAAAAATAGTGACCGTGATTGAACACGAACACCGTTCAACTGAAGCGAGGAAAAGAGAAGACACAAACTCAAAGAGCGAATCAGAAGTGAAGTATTATAGAGATGACCAACTTTTGACAATTTGAGAGGCTTTTTGATAGTTATCATGAATTTTTGACAGTTACTCACGAAATAACGCGAATGCTGGTCTCTGATTGGTCAATTTTCCTTTAGAGAACCAATATAAAAAATTGTTGTCAAAAATTGTAAGGGGCAAGAGGTTGGCTATCTCTATAATACTTAATTTCTGCTGACCACCAAAAGAAATGTCACTCGCTTTCAATTTGTAAATTGCCGGCAGAACAGCTGCCTGTTGACATAATAGTGTGAGAACACCAGAAAATTAGAAAGAGACAATACAAAAAATGAACACCAAAATAAACTGAAATTCACGCTGTAGGCATGTGGAATCTGGCAGGTTAGGAGAAAATTGATGAAACCTCGCAGTTTAGTTCGGTGAAAACATAGCATAAGGCATTTTTGCGTGGCTTGACACTTCTTCAGTGGCTGTTTGACACCTCTCCTTAACCCCAAAATAAAAAGGTCGCTTTGCTTATATTCCCGACCAGTCGCAGCTTTATGTTTTTTATTTTGTACATTAAGATGTCTTCTTATAGGGAAGAGCAATGTGGCTGCGTTTTTGCGCCTTTCCGAGTTATTTGAAATTTAATGAGTCCAGGTTATGTGGTCGATTTATTACGTATATTGCAAATCGAATCGTCGTTGTTAAGTGTGAGTGTTTCAAGTAAGTGATTACGTCAATTTGTGCGATTCATTTTACCAAAACAGTCAGCCAATGCTTAATAGTTTTTGAAAATCAGGCAATAAGTTGGTCGTCACTCGGAGATACTTGTTCGAATTCTAATGACAATGACGGACAATCATAATGAATCATGGCTGTCCAGAGTGAGAGGAGAGGTTTCACTTCCTTTTTCTTCGAAGTCCCATTTTAATTTAGGGAACACAGACAACTTTGTGCTGTTTACATACTTTTGAGATTGACTCTATGCATAAACCTAGGTACTGCGAAGCTTTGGCAGTCAGTATACGTTAGCCCACTAAGTGTTTTACATTGAGGTTAGTTAAATAGATATTATGTTGGACTATGATTCGTTTTAGCAAGGTATGAATCTCCTTAGCCTGTTTTGGCGAACGACTGCCACTAGTAGGGTAAAAGCTGCAAATATTGTCCACCACAATACCTCCTTCACCCCTGATAGCATAAGTTTTGCAGTCGATGTCCTTGATTCCTCTATTCAGTAGATTTTACCAAAGCTTCTTGAACAAACTAAATTACCAAGCGATTACCATTATGCTACGATTCCAACGAATGAAACCGTGAGGTTTCGTCAAACCGAGTTGCCGCCCAATTCAATTCATCCGTCCGTGACAGGTTGTCAAAACGAGCAAGTCTACAGCGTAACAATTTAATGGTTATCCGCCAAATTCGTCGAAGAACTAGTGGGCAATCAGCTGTGAAGTCGGACATTTCTGGGCGGACACTTATAAGTTGAGAGCTAATGACTTGAAAATCGAGAGCTAATGACATTTGAAAACACTTCAAACTCTGTGGGAACAACCTGTTGAGGTTTCAGTAATAGTTTATCTGAACCTAGAGGTTTCGGTTCGGTGGGAAGCATTACATACCAAGCCCATTTTGGGGTTCACGCTTGCTCGACATTGAAAATGTCCTTGACATCTTCATACTAGACTGTGACGGCTTGTCAAAATTAAACGCATACTTGGACAAATCTTTGCCATCACATCAACTAGAATCACGCACATACTTCGATGGAGAACTGAAAATAAACTGAGCACGGAACAACCGGAATAAAGTTCCCTCCAAGCAATAGCATTCCATCTCAAAAACGATGCCACCCATAAACTTGATTTACACACTGAACCAGCACAGAGGGCGTCATCTCCTCGTCCCTTCGACGTGTTGCAGCACTTCCAAAAACTTCCCAATTATGCGCCAACAAATTAAAACCCAGAAACAAATCACCGGGCTCATAAAACACGACAAGCGCCCAGTCTCACCCCGCAATTACATCCTAGGCGAGCGCATACCAGCAGTTTCCCTGAAACTACCAGAATACTTTAAAACCAAGCCAAAACAACAAGATTCGTTCCGTCCTTAAGCCAAGAAAATAAATAAGCACTCGATGAATGGACGGATGAGCGCAGAGCAGTTCGTTGTACGACACGAAAGCCTAGGCACACACAAGCGCGGCCGTGGATGTAAATAAGCAAAAATTCATGTAAATCACTTAAAAAACGAACTGTTGTCGGCCGTTCACGCTAAGTCCTCGGATTTGCTGCACTCTACCAGCGAGTCCGAGGATCTGCTTGGGAAACTGGTTTCCCACAGTTTACGGAACAAGTTAGCTGGCAGCAGCAGCATCCATCGAATCGCGATGGATCGCGTCACACGGTACGGTGCATCACGCGAAACTCCTCACCATGTGTGACTCTCGCTCTGGCACTCTGCCTGCCACATTCATGATGCACTTGTTATTGCTTCATTTTCTTGCCTTTAGCACGGCACCTATCCGCCAACGGCGCGCTGCTTTGCAGTTTGAGCGGGTAAATGACCAATCAACTGCACTCTCATAATTTGTTCCCATATTCAAATTATGCACTCCGCGGTCGCGGACGTGTTAACAGATGGTGCCGACTGGACGGCAATCCTTGTAGCAATCGGATCGAGCATGGTGCTTAATAATTAGAAATCAGGTGGCGGTGTCGGTCGGTGTTGGTGTCTGTGTCTGTCGGGCGGTGACGGTGGTGGCGTGCCTCTGTGTATGCGCTGCACGATCGACGTTGGATCGGGAGTGAGATTTCCACCGCTTGACATGTGATTTGGGTCAAGCCGCGGCGAAAATTAAGACTCGACTTAAGCTGTATCAGATCTCACACGGTCGTGGTAATAAATTTGTTTATCGCAATATTATTATCATTCCGAAGGATTTCAGCTTCCATGTGGAATTCCCGGACGCGACGACGAGGAGGAATGGGGGCACAAGGAGCCATCGGGCAGGAGAGGCAGAAGAAGACCGATATCGAGCTGCCCATAGAAGGCATGTGTTTACTGGATCTACGAGCGTTTCGTGCGCTAGTCTATAGCTATGCCCATGGCCTGCCGTACGACGGCGACTCACAGCGTTCGACGTTCGACGGTCGCCGTTCAATTTGGATTAATTTTCTTCGGCTGCAATCGGGCTGGACTGCTTCTGCTGTTGCCGCTGCTGTTACTATGATGCTGCTGCAATTCAGACAATTACCAGCGCAGCATTCTTGACACAAACATAAATATTTAACACAGGTCTATAAATCCGAAACCAATTAGCCTCGAATTGATATTACCTTAAATTGGTTGGATCATTTTGCGCCATCATCGGTCCGTGCTAGCTCCGCCGCGTGTACGGAGCCCCACGGACGGAGTACGGAATACGAACGGATACGTATGCTCGGGGAGATATCAGCGACAGTGGTGTGGAACACATAATGATGTTCCCCCGGTGATGCATGTGTCGCGCTGCGGGTATCTGGACGATCGAGCTACACAGTGCAGTGCTTTTACCAAAACCATCTCAGCCCCGTGGAACAATAGAAATCGCTGAACATTACCGTTCGATGGCATTGTCTTCCTTATTCATTTCAAAAAAAAAAAAAAGAATATATTCCATCTATGGTGGTGATCGCTTGTTGTTGAAAATGGAGTTGTTGTCCTCTCTAATAAAGATGTAATAGTGTGTTGGCTAAGATTGGCCTAGACGAGCACAGGGAACTTCAGTTGAAATTGCGCAGGTTGTGTTGACGTCTTTTGTTTCGTCGATTTCTTTAAAACGAAAGCATTGCTTGGTGAGAGAAACACAATGCCCTTGGTCGGGAGAACGGTTGTTGGGCTCCGTTGATTGGGCACAATTTTGGACGTCAACATTAGTGGGGCCATCGGTAGATGCCAATAAGATGAGTGTTAGGGGCGACGTGAACCTACAGTTGTTGATTGGTTGGAGGAATGTGGTTGTATTTTCCAGTGCAGTGCCTACTATTTGAAATACGTATATTTCCCTCGATAAAATTTAGACCAAGTTGGAAATTAAATGTACATTAGGCGCTCGATATAGGGATATAACGGGCCTGATCACTGTAAAGAGCGTGCACCCAACAAAACTAGAATATACAGTAAGGGTCAAAAGTGAGTGTACACCTGCTTTGCAACTACGTCGTCTGTCTCAGATGCAACACGCTCATCACCGCTGCACTTAAAAATCTAGTCGGCAGAATTGAGTGTGCACTCGACAGGAAAGAATTCGCGTTGGGCATTTTCATCGATATAGAGGGCGCTTTTGACAATGCGACTTTTGACGGCATGTGTAACTCGGCCAGAGAAGACGGTGTTTTGTGAATCAAAGCAATGCTTATGAATAGAACTAGAATTGTGGAGGCAGACTGTGTAAGTAAGGGCGGGGGTAAATAGGGGCTGCCCACAAGGCGGTGTCCTGTCTCCTTTGCTATGGTGCATGCTGGTTGATTCTCTGCTTCATGCTCTCAATGTCTCTAACATCTACGCTCAGGATGTGGGTGACGTACCCGTACTGTTTGCTTGATCGTTCCTATCGAATGTGTGCTCAAGAAGGCGGGCACCTCTAGACGTGGTCGAAGAGTGGTGTATTAGGAATGGGCTGTCAGTTATCCCCCTTAAGAGAGTACTTGTTCTCCTCTCACGAGGAGGAAGAAAAAGGTTGGTCTGACTCAACTGAAACTTAGAGGCGTCACCATTCCTTTCGTATCTAAGTGTTACTCTAGAGATAGAACTTCTCTGGAATGAATTAGTGTCCACTTAAAGCTATCTAAAGAGTAATCTGCGAAAAAAGCAAAAATAAGAAGTTCCATTTATCGGTGATATGAACTTCGTTACGTTTTTGGATTATGACCCGCCGCACAGTGGGTTAACAGCGGAAGAAAGGTCTTTGGAGAAAGTCCTATGTAGACTTCTTAGCTTTATGTCTAAGTAGTCTTGGATAACCTGGGCTTATGATTTCAAAGCCTTTTTTTAATATAATTATACTATACACTTATTTACAAGCCCTCAAAGTCAACAAAATACTTATTCAAGGTGCGAGCCATATTTTCAACAAATTTTAACATGTGTGCATCTCAAGCTTTGAAAAAATAAATCCTGTATCTTTATACATCATTCTTTGCTCTATACTTGCCTATTTACAGTAAAAACAGATTTTAAAAAAAATTCAAGGATGCCTTCGATAAGTAGCTAAGCGTAGGTGTTAAAAAAAACTTTTGATGAAGACTCTTTGAATTTAAAAAAAATCTACGCCAAGCTACGCACGACGAGCTCATGCTTTCAAGTTGCAGCACGGAAAATTGGCTGCAACCTCTAGCAACCTTCGAAGTTACGTTCAAATTTGTTGCGCTGTATCGGAATTAAAAAAACACGGTTTTGACTTTGATCATGTCACAAAAGTTACAATTTCTTGGCTAATAATGGTTGGAATGAATGCAATTAGGACTTTTGTTAAAAAACGGAGATAGAGATGAGATCTTCAATTTTAGCACAGATTTGCAGGAAGTGTATTCTACAATTTGTTGGACTGTAGACAAAAAGCTCTAAGAGACTCCGACAGGAGACCTTGAAAGCTGGAATCGTACTCTCTTCATGATGTAAAGATCATATCCATCTGCAGAGAGCTTTTGCCGCGAGAGATTTTTAAGTGTAGCAATATATTGACTGAAACTGCTGTTATTCTTGTTATAACATCGAATGAAGAAGTAGATTTTTAAAAAAATATGCAGAGTGCGCCTTGGAGACTGCACAACTTTTTGTTGAGAAATATAAATGGTACTACATGCCAGCTACCGGACATAAGGTAGGTAAGTTTTGAGGTTTTGATCCATGGAGAAAAAATCATTAGAGATTGTGCATGAAGCCCAAGAATGTCGAAACAAGGGTTCCAAATTGTACCTAGGTTTAACTGTGGAGCCGGACGAGTTAAATCAACAATTTGAAATCTGTTCAAGGTTCAGCTGGACTTAAGTTTAAACCTTCACTGTGAATCTGGGCATCTGATTCATTGATTTTATGCCAATCGAAATCTCGTTTACCTGAAGCCCTTAAAGATCAAACATCCGCGTATTCCACTAAAATAATTCGACAGCATCTCGAGAAGATACTATACAAATCAAATGATCTACATCCCGTTGTTGTTCGTCTTCGTTTTTGTCTTCTTCAATGTCCGTAGATACATGATTTTTTTTTTGTATAATTTGCGATGCACAAGGGATTGTTAATACCCTTACGTGTCCGGGTTCAAGGCACAGCACGGCCGAAGGTGTAGAGGGAGAAAGGCAGAGGAGGTACCTGTGCACATTGGTTTTAAATATCTGCGGATTGTATTCCCGGGGAAATATTAGGCTGGGAAGAGCATTCCATATACGTGTCGTGCGGCTGATGAACGAGTCTCTAAATTTAACTGTGCGTCCGAAAGTAGGCTTAAGTTTACCCGATGAGCATTCCTGTCGAGACGGGTATTGCGGGTGAATTCATGGAGAGGAGAAATGCAGCTGGCAAGCTCACTTGAGCGTCATTTGTTAAAATAGCGATAAAGTACGGATGGAGACGAGACGGTACATCGATATAAGTCTCCTATAAGTTTTATCGCTGGTTTTTGGATTCTATTCAGTAGGTGCAGGGTGGTTTTGGGGGCACCGGGCCCGATATGAGCGTTATACTCAAGTTTGACATGCATTTTTATTTGCTTTATAAGTAACAGGCTTGTTCTCAAAATGTTTGAATGCTCTTCGATTGGCTGCTTTACCAATGACAAACAGGTTTACCTTGTGCATCCCTGATGCATTTGTGCATGCAAGGAATGTTACTCTTTCCTTGCTTGCTTTTCGACCTGGCGCTGACGGTTCATTAAAAGTAACAAGTGTTTTGTTTGGCAACATCCTGAAGAACAATTCAAATTCGTCCGCATTGTAGATTTGATCAGCGGTTAATTTAAGTTCCTTTATTTTTTGTTTAAAATACGAACGGTTCAACAAGTCCACATTTATTGGACAACTTTTCGCCACAAATTTTTAACATTCGAATGCCATGTCATTTTTTTAAATTTCGCAATCCATCCGTTACTGGCGTTAAATGATGGTTTTTCGCTTATTTCGTTGTAAAGAGTGGTTTAATTAAGGGCCGATGTTGAATGTGAACCACACCTAAACGTCATGTTTTTCTGCATTTCTTTTGACATTTCTCAATTTCAGACTAACTCAATTTGAACCATGGAAAGATACACAATCGAGCAATGCGTTAAAGTTATTCAGGCTTATTATGAAAACGGGCGTTCAAATCAAAACGCATATCGTGCACTTTCGAAGAAAATCATGGATTCGTGGATTCTGAAATAAGCAGAATTGCCGCATTTGGGCGAATGATAATCCTAGAGTGATTGTCGAAAAACAAATGCACCCACAAAGAGTGACTGTTTGGTGCGATTTATGGGCTGGCGGCACCATCGGGCCGTATTTTTTCCAAAATGAGGCCGGTCAGGCAGTTACTGTGAATGGTGTTCGCTATCGTGAAATGATAACGAACTTTTTATGGCCCGAATTGGAAGACATGAATGTGGACGATATGTGGTTTCAACAGGACGGTGCCACTTGCCACACAGCTAACGAAACAATGGCTCTTTTGCGCGACAAATTCAATGGCCGTGTTATCATCTCACGTGGTAGCGATGTCAATTGGCCCCCAAGATCGTGTGATTTGACACCGTTGGATTTTTTTCTTTGGGGTTATTTGAAGAGCTAAAGGATGAGATAATTCGGCACATGAAAGGCATATTTCAATTATGCTTCAGCGTCATCGAAAATTTGTTGACTTGTGCACATTACATTTTTCACAGAGTAGCTTTACTGAAACACTCGTATCAACTCCAGATAAAATTTTACTTCTTTTTTTAATAGATAATTTAGTAATATTTCTTGTAACACCCTCCTGAACGAATTTCGCGTAGGTACTAAAGAAAGTGGAACCCATCTAAGGAAACACACTTGGATGTGTAAATAAATTTACAAAGAATTCTGTCTAGACCCACGAGAAACTAAATGACTGTAAAATAACGACAGACGTAACCAACCAAAAGGAGAACATGCAAATAAAAAACAGATGAACAAGTTCCACTGATCGAGGTAACCTTTTTGAAAAGTCGCACTTATAGAGTCATACGTGCTACGACTTTAGTGTTGCGTTAACCGAGTTCGTACCGTACTTCGGAAACTGCTCCGTGGTCTACCTACTCATCAGTTGAATGTTAAATAAAACATGTTATGGACTGTTATTCACAAAAATAATTTCACAATTTTCCTGACCAAGAACAATGAACTCACTGTCCAACAATAAATTTGACGGTGGTTGATTTCTGATTAATGTAAAAGCATAATTTTGAAGAAGATGAAATGTATCTAGGAGGAACAGAAATACGTTAGGACAGATTCTAGGAAAATTGTGAACAATTGTGCTTCAATTCCGGCGTGTTCTGAGTTTTGATGAAAATATATGGACACCTTGCTAAGCGAATACATTATTAAAGATGCTTTCCCACCCATAGGCAACCATAATTCAATTAACTACCTAACTGATTAATGCACTCACTTTGATTAAATTATGACGTTGTTTTGCCCTCATTACGGCATTACACGTGACTCATCATGCATGCAAATATATTATTTGATTGAATAAATAATGGCTTACAATCAGCAAAGACACTGAATTGTCATTGAAAACCGGAACCATTTGATAATTGCATGACTTTCCATTCTTACGACCTTGCCTGATATCTGCTACTGAAATGCTTTTTGGGATTTGTTCCACATTCAGTGCGGTTTTCACTTGAAACTAGAATTCAATCCGATTGTTCACTACCAGGAAACGCCTCATAAAATGTAAATTATACAAGTCGCTTAGTGATTACTTTACCACAAGTTGGACACATTCGTTTGGGTGTGACAAATAACTCAGATAAGATTAGAAATTCGAAATTTAGTTAGTTTGTGGAAATAGAAAACATGAAATGAGGTGTCGATGCGGAAGAAAATGTCAAGACGAATATGTGCACAAATTACGCAAACGTGCAGATTCATCATGTTGGTTTTCTTTCGAATTCCGCTGTGTTCTGGGCGTTCGCTTTGAATTCTTATTCTAAGAAGTGTGTCAACTATAAGTCCATTAGTCAACATCTACCCGTACAGTTGAAGATGTTGTTTGTCAACCTCATTGAATGTTTGTGACCCTTATGAGGCATATTGATTTCTTTGTCTTACTACCGCAGAAATTATACTGCACCGCTGGGAACAAAGCCAAGATTCAGATCGCTTGGCAACCTTCAGGAAAATAATAATAAAACTCGCTTCACATAGAATTTACGTCCGCTTCTATTATATTCTAATTTAATATACAATCCTGTCATATTTGTTAAAGAATGCTGTTTGGTGATTGAGGAATATATCGATGAAACCGTGCGTTCTACGCTCGCACTGGCATATCCGTTCATAGCTGTTTGTCGCCTTTCGGTGCTTTGTTGCTCAAGAACCAAAGGACGCCGAACAGAAAACTAGGTGGACTGGTCACATTAGCTCCTTGAGCAACCAGTTCCCTACAACGATCCATGCTATACTCTACGACATCGATGAGTTCTTCATCAACACCACCACCGCTTGTCACCTTATCCGCATCAGTTACTTCGCAATAATACATTTTCATTAAAGCTCCTGAGGCACCAACGCCAGATCTAAAACAGAAAATAGTTTTCGAAATTCGAATCGGTTTGAAAGGATGTAACTAGGAAAACTCACCTGCAAGTGATAACTTCCTCAATTCTATCCACGGGCACATCATATCCACATTCTTCTATAATCTCTTCACGCGCAATCTCGATCCAGCTTTTATCCTTGTCCACAATTCCCGCACACATTTCAAGAGTAATTCCCAGCTTCGGGGGGAATTTCTCCAAATCAATATCACCGACATCAAGTCCTGCCGCGGTGATGATTCCATGATATACAGCTGGGGATTCGTTAGAGGTTATATAGGGCTCATTAAGTAATCAATAGATAATACAAACCTGGTCGGAATTGTTTCACGAAAACCAATGCATCTCTCGTTTTATTGTATATGATTATGGCTACACTATCGTGCACTTTCAGAAGATCCCAATTCTTTTCCACACCATTCTGAATAAAGTACATACGGAACGGCTTAACGTATGGTGAATCTGCGGGCAACGGGCCCGTCCAAACTTTCGATATATTCTCCATTGGCAATACGAATTCAGATAGACGATAGAAGTTCTAATCTCCGCGGTGGTGCAATTATTACAATACAATCGTTTGTGTGAAAATGTTTTTCTATGCGCTAAAATGAAATGTCAAGTGTATTCTTTTTGACAGCTGATAAATTATGTTGTCAGCTGATAAGTGCGAGGTTGAACGGAGCTAATGAACAAGCACAGCCTAAAAAATTCACCAAAAAATAATTTTTAACGCATTTTTAAGGAAGGAGAGAGCGAATATAAGGATCAAGTTTTTATGAATACGTTTGCATAACGTCAGGTTATGATATGAATTCCTTATAGAGAGCGTCGGTGTAGTTGTAAATAACGATTTCAATGCACTTAGTTTATATCAACGATCTGCTACTCTCCCCACCAAGAAGAAGCTTGGAAAACGATCGCCTTTGTAAAGCGTAAAGGGGAGCGGTCTCCTAGGGCTTTACGGATGGAGACGGAGGTTCAACTGATTGGTCAACGGTCTCGTCCAGTCGGCATGTTCTACCTGCTGCACACTCATGTGAACTAATCCATGGCAAATAGAAATGGATTCGGCGGCATGTGAGCTCCATCTCTAGGGCTCATAGCCCCGGCGAGTTTACCGACATCAGTTACCTCCAGATCAGAAATGAAGTATGATAGAGACGCCGAACTTCTACCTCTCTTGCCCCTTGAAATTTTTAACAACCATTTTTTATATTCTTTTCTAAAGCCAAATTGACCAATCAGAGAACGGCATTTACGTTATTTCGTGAATAACTGTCAAAAATTCATGAATAACCGTCAACTTTTTCATGATTATCCGTCAAATTCGTCGATTGACTAGGGGTCAATCAGCTGTAAAGTTGGATATCTCTATCATACTTCATATCTGCTCCAGATCATATTTACTAAGCCCCGCCCACATTTCGTGAAAAGTATTATAAGAATTATTTTACAAAGGTCGCACCTCTACAAAATACTGTCACCTCTAACACTCTCAACATCCCTGGCCTGGGGAGCATATTATGACATATGTCACCGAAGTCTTTGCAAACTTCAGTTTGTAAATTAATTCGTCGTCGTCGAACTTCGGCAGTAAATAGCTATCGACCTCCATTCACCCTCAGTGCTTAAGAGACATCGACAAATCGACAGATAGAAATCCGACGAAAAATTCGAAGGTCGTACTCCTTTGAAGAAAAAAATTTAGTTTACCTCAAAGAATATATCAAGTCCTAGATACAAAACGTTAAATATGATGCTGCCAGTAGTTGTGTCCTCAGCCCGTCGTGCATTTTCCACAACAGCTCGAGTCTTAGCTGCCAAACAAATGACCGTTCGTGATGCTCTTAACAGTGCCCTCGACGAAGAGCTTTCTCGGGATGAAAGAGTCTTCATCCTAGGCGAGGAAGTTGCTCAATATGATGGCGCATATAAGGTAAGCAATCTTCGAATCCAAAGAAAAGTACATTTACGAAAAATCACCACAGCTCATGATTACGTAAACACTTTACAGTGACGGCTGCGTTTTGTGCAGTGGAAGTGTAAGGTTATCTAATGCAATGTTGCCAGAGTGAAATGGGGCACTTAAAAATGCAGTTGCACTTGTCCATCGGCAACGTAATGTGGGTATTGGCGAAAAAATAAACCGCTTTACAGCAAAACTGAAGTATTCGACACACATAGTCGATTTCCGGCGGCTTATTTCGGTGTCCAGTGCATCTTTGTTTACATTTCAATTGGGCTAAATTTAGTTGACACTGTAAAGCGTGCGCGTAATTTAATTAGTCTGCACTAACAAATGACGTCTGAATAGTGTAGATTGTTCTTTTTTCATCATCTTCATCGCGCCAGTGAAGTGAAACAGAGAATGAACTAATTTTGCTTATCGCTGGTTCTGCGAACACAACATGTTGTTTTGAAACGAAGTGATTTTGGATTTCGTGTGAGAACACACATTTCTGATATCCCGGTAAAGCGCTGAAGGTAAATGACCTTCTGACTGGTGTTGTGTGTTATCTTTAGATTGTATGACTTCCAAAATGTAGTTAATCAATTGGTTATTGAGTGAGTGCCGAAATGTTATATCGCTGTTTGGGGGGTCTTTTAGTGCCTCTTATCGGCATGGTTGATTTGCTTAATTCTTCTGATTGCATGGTGGCACATATCCATGCGAGTGCTGACCTTGACTTGAATGATAGATCGAAATCCGAATGACTATACAAAAGAAAGCGTACGCCTTTGTTTTCGTGAACTTGACCTTGGTTTGAGTCAAAAATATGGAAATACAATGTTGATGACGTTTAAGTCAGTCAACATAGTCGACTGTGTACAATTTTTTAATGAATTTGTGTTTAAAAAAAAGGTAGAGGTAGAAGATTTGCTGAATGTTAACATAGATTTATGTACATGACGCACGACTTGCGCTTGTGTCTTCGCGTTACTCTAAGATTGTAAGCAATGAACGAATCTTACGTTTGCTGAATGCAACGGACTGGAATCTGTTAAAATTGAGGTTAACAGCTAGGTAAGCAGAAATGACACATTGAATTGACATTTCTCTTAGCCTTTCTATTTCACTTTCGAAAATACTAGATTATGCAATTCAAAGTCTGGAATGTACGTCTTTGTCAGAAACAGATTTTCTTTGGCAATAATTTGACTAAATATAGCCACATTTAAAGGGGGTATCGTAAAAATCTTTGCGGTTTATCCATAGTTTTACTGGGATCGAAGGTGTTAATTTTAAAGGAACATGTCCCTGCCCTATTGTGACTTTGAGATTTATTTTAAGAGTCAATGTCAGTCATCTCCCTTTTATGCATACAGTGGTGGAAAATATAATAGGAACAAGACTGTTTCGTGGTACATGCTTATAAACTAAAATGAAGTTTATTTGATGGAAGGCGCATATCAAACATGTAGGTACCTACTGGTTGTTGTTTATAGTGTGTACTGTTATAAAAACACGCTTTTTATAGCTTTTATGTAAAAAAAAATAACAAAAATGGTGCGAAAAATGGTTTTTGTCTTTTCGCCGATTTAACATGGAAAAAATAACAGAAACAGTGTGTTTAAGGAAATTAATCTGAAAAAGTAATGACATACCGTTAGGATGTATCATGTTTATTAATATTTCGTCGTTGAACCTTTGTCGTTTATTGCTGCAGAGCAACTTTGACCCATGGAATCATGGAATGAACCAAATTGGTGCAAGTTTCAACAGGAATTCCTTGCATAGGTGTTGTATGGGATTGCGTTGGTCACGCAATAACTTTCGTTAGTTTCGTCGAACGCTTAGAGTCATTATGGTGTTAATAAAAACTGTAGAACATGAGAAACACTCAATTTGGTGTGAATAAAAATGTTCCTCGAAGAAGGGCCTTTCCCTCAAGTTGACATTTGAAAACTAGACTAAGGGTGGGTAAAGGTGGATGCTAAGTTTATGCAATAATTTTTTTAAACATACAAACGCGAAAATAAAGGAACTGTAATTCACGACCAGAGTTGGCAGAAATGAAACTTTTTTGGAAAAAAAAAACTACATTTCTTGCGCCTGCTAGTCATTGTGGTAGTTAATGTAGAATATGTAAACAAATGTCAAAAAGTCAAAATGTTGAGAGTTGAGATGTCAGTTCAATTGTGCTTTTATAAACATTAATTTTAAAGATCCACAAGCAACAAATGTAGATAATCACAACCACGCGTACAAAATTTATCGAGCAGATTACCTCATTTAGTCTACTCTGCCATCTCTGTTCATGACGTTTCGGGTGCACAGGGCAGAAACGAAGTATGACAGAGATACCCAACTTCACAGCTGATTGACCTCTAGTCCATCGACGAATTTCATAGACTTTTTGACAGTTATTCATGAATTTCTGACGGTTATTCACGAAATAACGTAAATGCCGCTCTCTGATTGGCCAATTTGGCTTTAGAAAACAATATATAAAAAAAGGTTGTCAAAAATGTTAATGGGCAAGAGTAGTAGAAGTTGGGCGTCTCTATCATACTTTATTTCTGACACGGGGTATAATTTCAAGAACTCGTATAGATTTCAGTTTCAAAACATGGAAACAGTTCCTATCTGATATTCCTGAAGATGATGGTGATGCCACACCAAGAATTGAGAAGATGAACATATTCCTTCGAACCATTGGTGACCCGGCATTCCAAGTTGGAGTTGGTGAAGGCATTGGCATTCATATATCCACGGTTTTGTGCTATATGTGCAAAAGCAAATCTGTGGATGACTGAAAGGTAACATCTCTGGAGTTTGGGTTTTCTTCCAGCACGGATACAATTTTTAAGATTATGAAATCGCCTTCTTCCATTACAGATTTATTTTTTTACGGGTTTTCATTTAATCCGTTTTCACTCTTCCGAAAAAGTATTCTCCATATTTTAACTTTTCTTCTCTCTTTAAGTCACCTCCTGTGCACCCACGACAGCTAGAAGTGCCCTCTCATAACATTCCATCTTTATTCATTCACTCCAAAATGGATATAAGACTCAACTATCAAAATGTGGGGCTTCCTTAAACTTAACAAAATAACTTTGTATTCACACCAAATGGAATGTTCCTTCCAAAATGTTGAGGGAACTTTCACTCGCAACTCCTCTCCGACGAATGGCAGCATTACCGTGTTAAGTATTTCTATGTAGTCGACAGCGCACAAAGCTGAACCTTACAGTTTAGTTTAATGCCTGAAACACAATAGTGCGTTGCTGCGTTCGACTTGAATGTTACGGAGGGGTGCGATATGACGTGCGATGGTCTTAAGTTTTACGATCCTCTCACCTCTTTCATTTTGTACTTACGTAGGTCGCTGCAATATTCTGTGCATGGCCATTGAATTGTGTGCGTTGAAAGACGACGCAACGCAGCAACGCAGTATTGTGTTTCAGGCATAACTCCTTTAAACAATGCGATCGAAAAATCAAATGCTAGCACTTACCATTTGGTGCGTGTCTGTGCTACAATTCCTATTACATTTGATATGCTTTCTTGTTTTAAGATGCCTTTGGTGCTGTCCTGTTGAACTTTTGTAGCGCGTCCTATTATCGGAAAATTATGATTTTGATAGAAAACATATAAAATCACTTCGGAAAATCCATCCCTGAGTCTGGCCAGTGAAAGACAAAAACAGTGAACTCTCGATGATTGAGCTTGGAGGTTTCAGAAACAAAAACTTGTGTGTGGCATTTGAAATTTGTATTCCTCGTAGATACATACAGTGAGCAAAGTAAGTTTTGTTTTATTGTTGCTAACAAGCGACGACGCATGCTCCTGACTAAAACTTGCTTTTCCTTCTGTTCTATTTTTGCCCATTCTGTCACTAGAGCTGATTTAAGTGTATCTTTCGAAGTGATGTTATTTTTTCTGACTCTCCTGTCCAACAATTCCCAGATATGCTCGATGGGATTAATGTGCGTCGATTGGCCTGGTGTTTAACTGCTTACAGTTGCAAAGTAGCCACTCTTTGACGAGATATGAGGTGTGGTGCGGGTCGTTATCCTGCTGAAACAAGAACGTTTCAACGCCAAGCACCAATTTCTCCGCACTCTGCTTAAGATATTGTTTTAGAATGCTTAAGTACAGTTGCTTGTCCATCACCATATCAATAAAGACAAGATCCAAAATTTGCAAAATTTAGCAAATCCCTTTGGCCAACAAGAAAATTATTATTGACCAGATAAATGAAGGAAAGTCGCTGGGAGAAATTTAAAAAATTATTAAGAGACCGTGTTCTTCTATTCAGGACGTCTTGGGAAAAATTCGAGGAAACAAAAACCATTGCCAACAAACCAAAATCTGACCGTCCAAGAAAAATAGATAGTCTTACGGAGAGGTCAGAAGTGACGAAGATGATCCTCGGCAAAGTGCCTCTGTAATTGCCGGTAAATTGAAAACCAATGATGGAATAGATGTGACTCCCCAGACGGTAAGAAATGGGTACACTGGTCGAGAGAGGCAGAAGAAGCCATACATACGGAAAGCCAATTTGGAGGCGAGGCTACAGTATGCTAGTGAACATTTAGAAAAAGATAATTCTTTCCGGGATCAAGTGATATTTACTGATGAGAGCAAATTCAACGTATTTGGTTTAGATGGATGACGGATGGAGTGGAGGAAGCCAGGCACTGCTCTTAATCCAAAAAACATAACCCTTATAGTAAACCATGGCAGAGGGGGGGATGTATGGCCTCTTCCGGCGTTGGAAATCTAGTTTTTATTGAATCATCTATGAACAAATATGGCTACTTGAAAATTCTTAAAGAAAATCTACATTGAAAAACTGGGTTTCGGCAATACCTTCATATTCCAACAGGATAATGACCCCAAGCACACATCTTTTCTGGTAAAAGAATGGTTGCTATACAATGTTAAAAAACATATCAAACACCCTGCTCAGTCACCGGACTTAAACCCAATTGAGCATCTGTGGGACCACTTAGAAAGAAAGATCCGAGAACGCTCAATTTCAGTTAAGACTGACTTGAAGGCCATCTTGATTGATGAGTGCAACGGGATTTCTCCAGCCACGACTTCCAAACTGGTGCATTCGATGAAGAATAGGTTGAATGATGTTATACGAAACAAAGGAGTTTTTTGTTTTGTATTTAAATTTAAGGGACAGATTGGATGCTTATTTTTATTTAGTCTTTAAGTATATTTTTAAATGTTTTCAAGCTAAACTAATGAGTTTATCCCAAAATTGAGAATGGTATTAGTGGTGTACGGAGACTTTGTGTATATATCACCACGTAATATAAAACCTTTACAAATTTAGTTTGGAGCTATTGACCATTTAATTAAGTGGAAAACTTTAATCGGTTTTATTAAATTAAGGTTTTTGTTTAGTGTCACTTTTGCTTTGATATGAAAATGCCAGTGATTTGTTTTAGAAATGTGAGGATTTGTAAATCATGGTAGAAACAACCTTCATGGTCCTTGTTACCTGGTTTTGTACGTGAAGTTTTATTACGTCCCAGAAATGCGGGAGTCAACTGTTTGTCACATACAGCATAGGGAGACGTAGACAAAAATACCTGTTTGTCCATATTAAACACTTGACGTAACTAAAAGTAGAACTGCAAACTGTTTTGTACTGTAATGCTCTGTGCCTTTTATCATGCGGCTTAATTATGGTGGACTTGTTCCTGGCTTTTTGACTGTTTCTTTATTTCATCTACCGAGATTAACTCTCTTATAGATTGCAGAGATTTGGAATTGAATTTTTAAATTTCAGTCTATCATCACTTAGATCTATTTCGATACAGGCAGAATTAAAATTTAGAATGCATTTTGTAAGCGGCTCATTAAAACCATAATTATATAAGTGTCTTGGTTGGTATAACAGGTTTCTTGATCGAAGATTTCTGTCTTTGGCATACAGTTTCACACATTGAAGTATATCAGGACAGTTTATACGGTACGAGAATATATCATAAATAATCGCTTAGTCCAATTTTGACATACTCTTTCCAACATTTCGGCCGGTATCTCACGAATAAATGCTTCAATCTTGTCTTCCAATGCGTCTTGATTGAAGCGGGCTTGTCTGTATAGACATGAGCTTTAACATAGCCCCACAAAAAATAGTCTAAAGGCGTTAAATCGCACGATCTAGGCGGCCAATTGACCGGTCCCGGTCAAACAATGAAACAAAACGGTACTCTCAAACAATGGACTGTTGCGCGTGCTGTGTGGCATGTGTCACTGTGTTGTTGAAACCACATGTCATGCCAGTCAAGCTCTTGCATTTTGGGCAAAAAAAAAGTTGGATATCATCTCACGGTAGCGCTCACCATTCACAGTTACGTTACGATTCGCATCATCTTTGAAGAAGTCCGGTCCAATGATGCCACCAGCCCATAAACCGCACCAAACTGTGACTTTTTCTGGATGCATTGGTAGCTCTTGCAATACTTCTGACTGATATTCACTACAAAACCGACAACTCTGCTTATTTAAGTACCCATTGAGCCGAACATTAGCTTCGTCGCTGAACACAATTTTTCGCGCGATGCACTTTCTTAACAGAGCACGCATTTTGATAATAAAATTCAATAATTTGCAAGCGCTGTTCGTTTGTAAGACGATTGATGGTTAAATTATAGACCAAACTGAAGATGTTTGACAGTGAAACAAAACACGAAACGTGCGTCAGCTGTTTAAACCAGTGTTGCCAAAAAGATAATGGCTAACAAATCACCCTTCAGATTGAATACTTCTACTTTTTTTTTCTAGTGTCCTAGTCCTATTAAGGCACATCTTTTTTGATAAGGAGGCATAGATTCAAGGTTCCAATTCATTATTTTTATAACGAATCTCGTAAAGGACTTTTTAACCTTTTCTAAACGTAACACGTGCTTTGCATACATACAAATTAAACAATTATCCATTTATTGTTTATAAATCAACTTTATTTTATTTGATTTTATAGTTAACACATTATTTACTTTTTTTTTTATTTGCAAATTTCACGGTTTAATCCAAATGTTCACATTTTACCATTTTGTTCATTTAATAATAATAATAATTTATTTAGTTAATTTATTTACAAAACAAAGACCAACTCTTCGAAGTGAAGTACAATCACTAAAAGGAAACTGATCAGCACAGATCAAGTGCAGACCTTTTATATGCTGCTTGCATGCTGTTGTTTGCGCTAATGTCTGCATGGCTGTTGGCGTGCCGTTATTTACATGCTGTGGAAAAAACCCATTTGTGTTAAACATCATGTTGTTTACACAATGTAATGTGCACATGGCTGTTAGCTACAGGCAAGATGGTTCCATAACTTACACGTGTTGCATACGTGCATACGTACAAGAGACATGTAAACTGACTTCAGTCCATACGGATTAGAAAATTCATAACAAGAACGTTTAAGAAACCCAAGCATTGAGTTTGCTTAAGCAATTACGTAGTCGATATGAAATGAGAACTTCAATTTCGTATAAAAAATTATACCAAGGTCCATCCCATATATAGTATATTCACAGAGATTTGGCAACAAAATATGGAAAGCAGAAAACGAATGAGATTTATTTACATTTAACTCCAGATGGTTGATATCACACCATTTGACTAAAGCGACTAAATCATTTTGAATTTTACAGTCTTGCATGTTTCAATTGTGTCAATTGTGTCTTCTCTTAATAAATCCATAATTCGACAATAGCCTGGTCGGTTATTTCAACTACATACTTCTATTCTTAGCACAAATTCATTTAATAAAAACCTACTCTTGAACTTTTCGTTGACTTGCAAAAAAAAACATAAGTGAATTTTATTGATCCTCATAATCTCTGCAGTCAGGCGATGTAATAAACTGCAACTCTTGTCTTGTCTAGTTATTAAAGGAAATACAAAGTATTCTTACGCTTAGTCAGTTTTTGCTCTGCACTTTAATTTTCGCAAGGTTAAATATGGTTTGTGGGCATATTAGCACCCTGGATGACTACGGTCTCCACGCTTAAACAAGCTACAAACAAAAGTCAAAGTTGGAGGACTGGTTTTTTTTTCAGCAAGTGTTGGTGCGTGACAGCAGTGTGTCCAAGTCGTAGCCGAACAAAGTTAGAGATTTGTAATGAGGAACAGTTTGTCGGGTACTTAGGTTCGGTTTGCAGGGTTGATTTTCTTGTAGTGGTGTATACCACCACCTCCTGTCGTGGTTTTTGATGGTGTTTGAGATTTTTTTTATGTGTTTGATCGGATCTAGTTTGGTGAAAATGATGGAACTGAGTACAGGACCATTTTTGTCGGCGTTTTCGGCGTTTTCGTTGCCTTGGATTCCCGCATGCCCAGGGATCCACATTATCTTCCTCGTGTTTGGCGGTTTGAAGAGCTGGTATCTGATTTCAGATATGAGACCGGTGTTGCTGTTGGGGTTTTTTATTGCATTGATAACTGATATGCTGTCGGTGCATACAATGCGTTTATTGTGAGGGCTGTTAGCTATTTTGATGACTTTTGAAGAATGGCAAATGCTTCTGCTTCTTTTTTTCCTTTATTTTATATTTTCACAATTCTTTTGCGTTTGCTGGTTGTAATGTTTACCAAGAACCAAAACAATGGCGGTTATTTCGTTGTGTTCTTTTCATTTCGTTGTTCTTATGAAAAGGACGCTACATTTTCATACTGTTATAATTGTTGGCATTGCCAGATTATCATTATCGTGACGTTTTAGGTCACGTTGGCAAAAAATCTATTACACTCTCTAATTGCCTATTATATCTTTTGGGTGTCTATCTCGCGGGAGGAAAAGTCCATCAAGTTTGTCACACTTCGTCCGCAGACTATCTATACAAAAGGATGAAGAATTATGATTTGTTTTACCATTGCTTCATCGCTTACTTAACCCGTCTGTCAATTTAAGTTCAAAGAATTCCAGTAATAGCTAAGTTAATACGCTTTTATCTGGTTTTCAATTTGGCGTTGTGCTCTAATTAACGACACTATCACTGGGCGTTAATTAGACGATCGCTGGTTGGCATCACATTGGACCAAAATGGTCTAAGTCTGCTGCCAACCTACCACCTGCCTTGTTTCTTAGTCCTTATTCAACTCAACAGAGTTGCACCTTGTTTCGTTATATTTCCTTCGGGGACTATTCTAGACACAGAATACGGAAAGGTCTATACCACGATGAGCATAACTCCTGATGAACTTGAGACGATGGCGTCGGATTGAGTGGCCTGGAGAGCTCGTGTTCTTTTCCCACGCGACGCCTTTAGCGGATTATAGTCAGAAGACGATGATGACTACTCTGATTCTTCTGACTGACACTTTACTGATATGCTTTACTACATTATCTGCCAACACTCCCTGTAATCGATACACTAGCTGACAATGTACACACTGTTCCTGCTCGCAGTTCGGAGCAAAACCTTTTGCAAAATCCGTCCCATTTTTTATGCAATCGTCATGCAAAATCATTCACTGAATTTTAATAAAAATTAACTTAATTTTTTAGGTATCAAGAGGTCTTTGGAAAAAATATGGAGATAAAAGAGTCATCGACACTCCCATCACCGAAATGGGTTTCGCAGGACTCGCAGTCGGTGCAGCGATGGCGGGCCTAAAGCCAATTTGTGAATTTATGACTTTCAATTTCTCAATGCAGGCCATCGATCAGGTGAGCATCCACAAAGCAAAACCCATTCAATTCGAACACTAACTATTTGGTGTATCCTAAAGGTTATTAATTCCGCAGCGAAAACATTTTACATGTCTGCTGGTGTTGTAAACGTACCAATTGTATTCCGCGGACCTAACGGCGCTGCTGCTGGTGTAGGTGCTCAGCACTCACAGTGTTTCGCCGCATGGTATTCTCACTGCCCGGGCCTGAAGGTAATCTCACCCTACGATTCTGAGGACTGTCGAGGTCTCCTTAAAGCGGCGATCCGTGATCCAGATCCAGTTGTGTTCTTGGAAAACGAACTGGTCTACGGAACAGCATTTCCCATAGATGAAAAATGTTTAGATAAGGACTTTGTGCTGCCAATTGGCAAGGCGAAGGTCATGAAGCCAGGCAAACACGTCACATTAGTCGCGCACTCCAAAGCCGTAGAAACTTGCCTGTTAGCTGCTGCTGAATTAGCCAAAAAAGGTAAATCCACAAATTACATTAAAAAATATCGCCATTGATCCATCCAATGATCCATTTTTTCGTGTACAGGCATCGAGGCCGAAGTAATCAATCTCCGGTCAATTCGTCCACTAGACACGGAAACCATCTTCGCGTCTGTGAGAAAGACACATCATTTGGTGACAGTGGAAAATGGCTGGCCTCAGAGTGGTACGTATATCTCATAAGCATCTCATCTTCATCCTAGCTAAGCCAAGTCGATTCCACAGGTGTTGGTGCTGAAATTTGTGCTAGGATAATGGAAGACAAAACCTTTTTCGAATTGGACGCACCAGTGTGGCGGTGTTGTGGTACGTACTGTATTTGAATTTGTCCGCACTATGGACTGATGTTCACATTTCTTCCATCATTTCAGGGGTCGACGTGCCAATGCCTTACGCGAAAACTCTTGAAATGAATGCCCTGCCGCAAGTGAAAGATGTTATTGAGTCTGTTAACAAAGTTCTCGCCTCAAAGATGTGAAACGAAACATCGCTTGTGTTAGGGGATACCGGAATCTAGCCCTTTGTCCTTGTATTCGGAAGTGTATGAGTAAATTATTGAGTTTCGAAATTTCATTTTGTTTTTCTTTTGAAAGTGCGGAAAAGGAATATTGTTTATTGTTATGTTTTTTCTCCGCAATCAAATGCATCTGAATTATTGTTTTGATCAAATTGATACTTCATCTACACGAATTTATTTTGTAATTAATTGTGAGGACTCATTGCAAAATATTATTCAAACTGAATGAATAATTAAAGACATAAGTGAAATCAAATCTGCTTCGTTTTATTACACTTACTTTACTTCTCATGCCAGTGATCCATGGCTGTTCCCACTGTCAACACCAATTTGCCCTGCGTCCGTGGTTAGTCGTTCTGGAACCAAAAGGCTTGGTTTAATACTCGCGCTTTTGGTTTGAATACTCGTTACAAAAACGTCGTTACTAGTTACATTCGATGATATTGGCATTGCTGTTCATGAAATTTTGGAATGACTAAAGCCCCCTTAGTAACATGGCTTCCTATCGGCATTCGGTGCAGACTGTACTTGGCAGTGTTTCTACTTGTCCAAACACGCGCCCAAGCCACTCGCGTGATAATGCTGTGCATCGATGGAGAGCGGTAAAACCGAGCCAAGCCTAAGCTCTCGCGTGATGTTGCTATGCATTGGATGAAAAGCGGTACAACCAAGCCATGCCGAATCCATGCGCTTGCGATTGTCCAAGCACGCGCCAAGCCAAAGAACTCACGTGATGCTGCTGTGCACAAAACGAAGGACGCCATCAGCCAAGTTACAACCGAAGCCATCGATAACGTTGTACATCGTGCACTCTCTTTCCTTCCAATGCGTACAACCTACAACTTCTGTCTTGTTCTCTTTTTGTTATATTGTCTTAAGTTAAGGCCGGTAAGTTTTCTGTGTTAAAGGTTAGAATAATAGATGACGACTCACTCGATGTTTGAACTCATGTCGATAAACGATTGATGACAGTGTTTCATTTTTCTGGGGACCACGCCTGGCTCCCACACATATAACTCCTGGGGTTATACCAATTGGACAGACTTTATAGAGGCTGGGCGAGAGGTTAACTCCCTTACCGCGTAAGACAAAGTTGGGTTTGAGACTTGCCCGCACAAATTTCATGTTGACGACCCCCGCAAACGTGTTAAAGACAACTGGACTTTTGGGACAACTGATTTCGGTCCTCGAACTCGCGGAGGCCCTGGACTGCTATAAAGCTGACATCACCGCAATCGAGGAAGTGCGGCGGGCAAAAAGAGAATAAAAACACGGAAGCACATCCGATAATGGACTCGGGTTATTGTACTTTGTGACGTGACGCACTGTCTGTATAGCTTTACGGTTGCCACAACATTTATAAAGGGACATGGTGGTCAATGAATGACAATCAATCGTCAACTAGCTTGACGTTGCGATCGACGTCTGGTACTTCTTTAGCATTGTGTCGAATCGGACAATATCCTTGTTGCAGCCGAGGTAACAACCCGTTTATCAAGAGAAGAGGAGAGAGAGGACTACAATCGACTACAAGGATCCTTATCGATCGAGTCTCCCAGAGTACGACGCCACATGCGTTAACAAACAGAGGATTGAAGGCGTTGTTAAGAAGTCATCAAAGAAGCTGCCAATGATGTGCTGGGATTTACGACACCACCAATGAAATACCCACGGCTTGACAAAGCTGGAAGCCTACAAAGCAAGAATGCAACGATCAATGAAAGCTGTTCGTGAGCTCTACGAAAAGTGGCGAAGGAGAGACCCATGAGCAAAAAGAAAGAGGACGAGGAGCGCTCGATCGATCAAATGGAGGGCTGCTACTGCCGGAAAGATGTCCGACAATTTTACGAAAGTGTGAAAAAGTTATCCAATTTATATAAGGTTCGGACCGAAGCCTGCTGGGATGTAAATGAGAACTTGTCACAGTCGATACTGAGAATCTGAAAAGACCACTTCTGCTGATTGTTAAACGGCAATGAGGGTCAACAGTGGGATACTGTCATGTTCCACTCAATCCGGACAATGATCGAGAAGAATTCTGTCCCCTTGGTATAGACGAGGTCAAGGTAGCAATATCAACACTAAAGTGACGGCAGGTAAGTTGACGGCAGAAGGCGATGATCTCGTTTGGCGCTTGCGCCGATATCGTTTGCCGTACCGTCTCCTTACACAAGGTCTTTTCTGCCGTTTTGTGTGCCTGAGGAAGTATGTGGTGCCACACAACGACGTCTGCATCAGATCATCAAGGGTCAGCTTTGGGGACTTCAATGACTTCGTCTGTCGCGGTTCCTTACTGAACAACACCACGAGTACCGAAATCAAAGGCAGAGTAACTCTTGTCAACCATAGTCTCCACTCCACCATAGATTCCTCTCTCCAAGGATTTAGCTTTCTATAAGGCATTGATCATCCCAGTTCTACCACTAGGGCGGGAAGACATGCAAGAAATCTCATTGACATCTCAAGAGCGAGTGATGAATTTCCTGTTCTGTTGGAGAGAACTGTGTTGAGTGCGATCTTTGGTCCGTTTTGGGGGAAATGGGGAGTGACTGCACCGCGACCTATTGTGCCCCCTTTAGAGTTACCTTCAGAAGTTTGATAATCTCTCTAGATGGAATAGCCTGCTAGTCTTTTCCTGTTATGGTGATTCTGTTCCTTATTTTCTATCTGCTTGATGTCAGAGCTGTTTCCTTTGATTGTCCACAGTGTGTACCGTTTTCTCCTCTGCTGTGATTGCATCAAAAGTGGCCAGTAGTTCGTTAGGATCCTGGGATCGAACCTAATTTATTTGTGGGAGTGTGTAAGTCCCTCATGACTGTTCCAAAATTTGATGCGGCAGTTATTCGATCTGTTATTTGAGTGTTGTTGAATGCCAATGCTAAATCCATTAAGAGGGAAAGGAGTAGCCCCTTTTTTTGCTTGGAAGTCTGTCATTTCATTGCCTCTTTATCTTCTTCAAGGTCTGCCTGACTCCCTGAGAGTATTGATATTTTGAATGCGTTATATTTCTTCTGTTGATACAGCGTGCTGCTTCATTTATGGCGAAGAGTTCAGCTTGGATGATTGTGAACTCTCGGGGGAGAGGCATGTTTAAGTTAGACCCAGGTCCTACAATGCCTGCTCCTACTCCACGTTCACTGTATGGCTTAAGATCCAGATCAATTCCCAACTGGGCCATGAAAACCACATTCACAACTTGGTTCCTGAAAAGTCTTCGACTCCGACCCAGTATGACAATGCAACAGTCGATGTTCTCTGGTCTGTTTGTGCAGTGTTGAGGTAGGTGTGCGGGACACAGTGTGTGGTTGATGTCGGACTATCTGTTGCAGGTGTTGCATATAGGTGGAGAGGTGCCTTTAAGTAAATGATGATGTGTATGGGCTCTGTGCCTCAGTCGTAGTCTCGTGAAAATAGTGTTGGCGTTTTGAGGTTGTGGCAGGATATGTTGGACTGCTACGGTCTGGGTTGTGGAGGGTGTAGTGTTGCCAGTCCGATAATAATTTTTAGTTGATTGAGGACTTTAGGAAGCGTAGTGCATCTGATTTAGTGGTAGCCTCAGATTGGTACATTGGGGGTCGGTGCGCGAGCCCAGATTCTTGGTCCGCAAGTTCGCTCCCTTTTATACCGACGTGGCTTGGGACCCACATTATTTTTATTTTTTATTGGAGCCTTAGCAATGTGGTTGCGGATATCCGAGATGATGGCTGCGTTCTGTTTGGGATTTTTTACCGCGTTGATAGTGGACCAACTGTCCGAGCAGATCACATATCTTCCCCACTGTTCAGCAGTTATCCACAAAGCTTTGTAGATAGCTAGGGCCTCTGCTGTGAACACGGAAGAATATGTTGGTAGTAAACCTCCAAGAATTAAAGTACCATTTCCCTTGGTGACGGCAAAGGAAGTACTGTTGTCCGTAAAGATGAACTCCCAGCCTTTCGCTTTTAGTGATGTGGAAATGCGGAGAAACGAAGCAAGGTAAGTCTCTGTTGGTGTACTGTTCTTGTCGTGACGGGTTAGGCTCAGGATAAGTGACTCTGGCTTAGTAGCCCGTGGTGGGACAGTTGGGGTTCGCTGAATGGTCACAGAAAAAAAAGAAGCTTAACATCCTTCTCTGCGCATTATCACACAATACGAAGATACCGCTTTATTTTATTACAACTTTGAAAATAAATTATATATACAAACAGAAATAAATTCGCCTTAGTACAAATATATGAGGAATGTTGTATAACTCTGTATACAGCCGATGGTGTGTGGTTAGCTCACAAGTAGGGCCCCCAGCCAGTGTACATCACAGCCAAGTTGTTGATGTCGGTGGCTTCGTTGATGAGGAAGTCCACTTGACCTTCAGTGGACAGCGGCATTCGATTGGCTCCTCTTCTTTGGACCTGTAGTTTGAGAAAGTTCGCAAAACGAGTGCCACCAAATAATCGCCTCATACTCACATATCCTTGTAGTCTCTCTTCGATTCTGCTGACGTTCTCCAGCGCATGAGGATCTGTCTTTTCGATGTTGCTACCCGTTTTCCTCGCGAGTCTATTCAGATCGTAGACGAACGGTCTCAGCACTGACATCAGTGTCTTCTTCTCCTTTTGCAAAACTCGAATGGTTATCTCACAACACTTCCGGTAGAGGCCTTCGATGCCGAGCGGACCCATGGCATACACCATGTTTTGCGTCAGCCTGAACGGGACCTTCTCTGGCAGAGCGAAGTTCTCGCCCTTGTTGAAGAGGCAATTGAAATCCACGTGCACTGTGTCGCCGTTGGTTTCATCGAAGAGAATGTTCTCCCCGTGGCGATCGCCCAGACCTAGGATGTATCCCACCATGGACATGACAGCGGTGGTTTTGATGTACGAACTTCGTGCCTGATACCAGTTGTGCGGCGTTGAGAATTGATAGGTGAACCATTCTTGGAACACCGGTGGATGTCGAGCCAAGAGGATGTTGGTAAAGACATGTTTCTTCTTCTCAAGCTTCTCCTCCTTTGGCAGCATGTATGTCCGCAGCTCACGATCTGGAATTCCCATTTGTCTGGATTTATAAATCGACATGATGATTGTTCGAAAAGCGTTCAAATTTGGAAGCCACTCAATCAACCCGCAGTCCTCATTGAACGGGATGGCTGCATAGGTTCGAATGTGGAGGCGCCGCTGCCGCGCTTGGGGATCCTAGGGACAAGCAATTAGAAACATCTATTCTTCTCTATTTGTCTAGCAGAAAGCACTTACCAGATGCAAGTACCGCTTGAGCAGAGCGTTGAACTCCATCAACCGGAAGTCATGTCTCAAGTCGTCTTTCGGTTTCATCATGACAGCGTACTCCTTGCCATCGCTGCACAGAAAACTGATCTTCTTGGGACACGCCTGGGAACGGAGAACCATCACGCTCTCCTTAATCCCACAGATGTAGATTTGCTTGTTTGGGAATGGATTCACTTCGGACTTGTCCGACTCCTCGTCGATGGGCGATCCGTTTTCATTCAACAGAGTCACTTGCATGAACTTCTCAAACGGCAGCAAAATCTGCGACCAGCCAGGGTCTTCGAAGAGTTTCGGAAGCTTAGGAACTAGAGCGCTGACGTTCAATTCACTCGGCGGAATCCCGGTGACCTCTTTGGTTGTGAGTTGAATCAGTTTCTCCGCCAGGGAATTGAAGTCGTCGATGAATTTAACGATCTCACGCTTTGACAAGCGCTTATCGCTCAAGATCAGACGACAACGCTTGGCACGCATTGCATAAGACGACTTCAAGACTGGCAGGAGCATCCACAGCGACTGGTGAGGATACTTCTCCAGCAAGAGGATGACAATTGTCTTAAGCACTTCGAACACCTGCTGAGACGGATGGCAAATGCGGCTCAGGATTTGCGAGAACGCCGAATAGAAGATGTACGTAGGCAGCGCCGCGCAGCACTTGGCCACTAGGTCAGTCATTTTCGAGCCTATCTGTTGAACGTTAAGATTCGTTGTGTCATTCTCACCCTCGGGCGATGTGAAGTCAAACCAGATGCTCAGGAGCCGCGGCATAGACTGGTACATACTCTCGTTTCCCGCCCTCATGGCTCTGGCATAATGTACCATGATGTCGTACAGCATTGTGCGTCCAGCTTCCGAATTCTGCTCTGAGTCGGACAGGGCGGCATACATTTTCTCCATGTACTGTGCCATGTTGACCAGACACTTTTCGGAATTCTTATTCCCCTCGATCGCCTGCTTGAAGTACACGAAGTTTTGCTCGGCACACACCTTCATTGATTCAGCGCTGTACGTTGCCTGCAGGAATTTCGCCTCCGAATAGAGCAGGCGATTGGGCTTCTCTTGTGACCGTACGGGCCCCTTTTCTTCGATTTCATTGATCTTCTCCGAGATCAGCTTGAGGGACTTGGTCTGGTCGCCGCTCTGCCAGAGGAGTTTCGCCTTTTCAAGGAAAAGTGTTTCGGGAGCATACTCCTCGGCCTTCATGATGCAAAGATTGGCCTGTTGTAGACCGCCCGCATCGCGGTTCATTTGTATACTCCGAATCCACAGTCGCCCCATTTCCCCGTCAATGTGCTTGTTAATGTTTGCCGAAATGTCTTCCCTCAGCGACGCCAGCAGAGCCTTGGTTTCGCTGAGCAAATTGCGCCGTAAGCACAGCAGCGGCTCAAGGATTCTCACGGTTGGCTGCAGAAAGCACATGCGTGCATTCCAGTCAGCGAAGAACTCATTCACGGCCTCAACACATCGACCCTCATCCCTCTCGTTCACCAACAATTGAACAAGATTCTTGTTCTTCTGCACGTCCGTCAGCAGCTGCAACTTCAGCACCTCAGCGTACGCCTTGTGATAGGAGTTGTGCTCCGCCCCGAGCGTCTTCATTGTGCTTAGGATGCTCAACCGAATGTCGTCCATTTCTGACTGAAAGCCCTCGAGAGTGATCGCCTTGTCACGGAATATGCGAACTGCTTTGGCGCAGTGAACATTCCAGTTTGTCGGGTTCTTACTGACCACCGGGTCTTCCAACAGTGATTCTATGTCGTCGTAGCAACCCAACCGCAGCAAAGGTTCAGCTTGACACTCCTTAAAGAAGTCATCCGTGTAGCGTTCGGACAGTTTCTCCCACAAGCCACTTGTGATGTTCAACACGGTCTCTGGCAGATCCATTCGCAGGTAACTGTTGATGATTCCCACTATGTGCTCCTGCTGCAGGAGTTCTGGGCGGATCATAATTTGCTCATAGCAAGCAATATTCTCCTGTGGTCTGTCGACAATATTGTTCACCAAGATCTGCTCTGGTAACGTCAAGCTGGCTCTCTTCATATGCACAGCACCCTCAACCGAATCCGGATCGAGAAGTTCCGCATAGATTTCGATGAGAAATGAAAGGTTCTCCTGCAAAAAGGTCGCCTTGTTGTCTTCTATGTGCGATTCGAGGAACATCAGTGCTCGGGCAAACTCACCGCAGTTGAAGTTCGCCTTCGCTAGTTGGCACTTATCAATCTTCTTCAGCAATCGCTTCACTCTCCCGTAGTCCTTGTCGCTGCCGGAGACTGCTTCGGGTGAGGGACTAACGCGGGACCACTCTCGCACCCAGCGATAGAGGAAATCAATTTGCTCAAAGCATATTTTTGCACAGGAATCCCCCACGTCGTGGGAGTCATTCCGTCCAGACTGTGTCTGGGTTTTCAGTGCGTGTGTCTGTTGAATCTCTTTCGGAATGGAAGTCTCAATAGCTTGCTTCTGTGTTCCACTCGCTCCAGTGACGGCTTGTTGGAAAACAGCCTGAAACTCCTCATACACCAGTTCCATCTCCTCTTCGGTGCATTCCTGCAGTGCGTGCACAAGGATGTATGGCAAGAACAGCGCCAGCATATTGTTGTCCTTCCTTATGCTGGGTGTGAATGAGCACAACAGCTTTTTGGTGTCGGCGTCACGAACCATTTCAACCAATCTCCATGCCCACCAGAACGCCCAGTCCTCATAGGTGCGACAGAAACTGCTCCCAAACACGGGATGTGCTTTGATTTTGTAGCCTTTCTGTGCGACTGAGTAGCAGGAGCTCAACAGCGGTTCCATTATGTGATGCATCCGCACGGGAATCGCCTCCCAGACGTTCATTTTCTTATTATCCTTTGGGTTGACTCCTTGAATGGCGAGGATTTCCTGAATAGCAACCGATATGTTATCAACATACTTGATGTTCTTCTGATAGGCTCGACAGAGCTCGGTTAGTGCAGTGATGGCAAATGTGTCCGTGTGGATGCTTAGGGAGAAACGTTTTTGTTCCTTCGCGTAATTTGGAGACATGTAACTTGGATCGATTGCACCTAATTCGCCCAGACACTTACCTGAGATGAGTTGAAGTGTACGGTCGACGTGCTTGCAGCCGTTCATTAGGTTCTCCACTACCGATTCAATAAGTGGGTTCAATTCTGTTTGACCTGGAATTAAAGGAAACGAAATGTTCATGGTGTAACTATCGGGGGATTGTTCGTAAGTTGCGAATGGTGGTACAAGAGAGGGAGGGTATTGTCAGTCGGAGAAAAACTATACACACGCTGCCATGGAGCATGCCATACAACCCCAAGATGATCTCTTTTTTTATGAGACTTACGCGCAGCCTACTGCGCCACCGAGGCTTTTAAGATAATCTCTTAGCTACATTGTATGCCTGCGTTGTCAGCTCACAGCTGCACATCTTAGCACGTTCACACGAAGTGAGAACTTCGATATTGTAAGTTACTTAATTACGTTGTTTTTTAAAGATCAAAAGAAAATTGAAGGAAAAACCTACTGGACGATAGTCAGAATCATAAAATTACCGGTAGACAGCAGTCACACTTATGCTACAGCATGGTCCCTTTGTGTTACCACGCCGGTCTGTTTGGCTGTGTGATAGTTTTGGATCCTGTGCCAGAGGACCATCTACGATTTACAAGCAAGCGATTCAAGCATCAGTAGATGTTTTGCAGTAGCGATAGACTTGGATGAAGCAAGTCTCCATCCCGAAAGAGCAGTCATTTTTTTAGCCAGTGAAGCAGACACATTTCTCCGCAATGTCAGTGTTCCGCACCCACACAAGTCGAATGCTAAACTACTTGTCCATCTCGGGAAGAGTTAGGTGGCTTGATTGTGAAGGGCTTAGTAAATGACTGCACTCAGTGATTTGATTGCTGTCCGATGGCTTCAAAGCAGATCTGTACTTGATATTACATTGACCCTTATTCATACCGTATCTTTAACCGTTTTGAAGAGAGAAGAGAGACATTTGCAGTGGCACGCCGACATATTTTTAGGTACGAGGTGTCTTGTCCACTGCTCATAGAATGAAGGTATGTTTGCGATGTGATCCTGGATATCAGAAAGGTATGGGTGAAGAATTTGGACGTTTATTTAAGAAAGACATGTACAATAGTATTATTCAAAGTATTGCCCATCTGAAGCAATGACCTTTTCCCATCTTTCTGGCAGTTTGTGGACCACATCCCAGCACAACTGCGCCGGCTTGGCAGCCAAGAACGAATCAAGCCAATATTTTGCGTTCTGCATCGACCGGAACAAAATGTAGTCAGAAGGGTCACGGTCTGGGCTATAAGGCGGTGGGGGTAAAACTTCCCATCCACTGTTTTTCAAATAGTTCTTAACCGGCATAGCAACGTGGGGCCGAGCGTTGTCATAATGGAAAATTATTGCCTCGTGTCTGCTCGCATATTCCGGGCGTTTCTCGGCTACTGCTCTCTTCAAACGGATTAATTGTGTTCGGTAGCGTTGTCCATTGATGGTTTCACCCGGTTTTAGCAGCTCATAATACAGCTCACCATTCTGACCCACCAAATACAGCGTATTACCTTCGCGCCATGGATATCCAGCTTTGCCGTTGGTTTGGCTTGTTGGCCAGGTTTCACATATGATCATAATGAATCCATTTTCCATCACCAGTAACAATCCGATGCAAAAATGACTTCCTTTTGTGGCGGTCCAGCAGCATTTCGAACATGCAAAACCGCCTCTCGACGTCTCTCGGCTTGAGTTCATGTGGAACCCAATTTCCTTGCTTTTAAACGTTTTGAAATGGCTGCTTGAGTGACAACCAAAGATTCTACGGGCTCTTCTTGTGTTTGGCAACGAACTTCATAGAGTAATGCTGCCAGTTCTTCATCTTCAAACTTTTTTGGCTGCCCAGGACGTACATCGTCTTCCAAGCCTAATTCACCACTTTTGGCACATTCGCTCAGTTAGCGCATGTTCACCATAAACTTCCACCAAAATATGATGACTTTCGGCAGCAGTTTTCTTCATATTGAAGTAATGAAGAGGAACTCCCCGCAAAAATACTTTTTTAGGCACAAAGTTCGACATATTTGAGTGAAAAAAAAATGATTGTTGTTTACGCTTCAAATGAATGACATACACTGAAATGACGTACAATGACAGTAGCTTTCCAACGCATGTTCCAGTGGAATAATACAAGTTACGCCATCTCTTAGCAAACCGCACGAATTAAGTTATAGATCCAATCAGTCGCACGTGCCAATTACCAATAGTGCATTAAGGGAGGAAAAAGAGTCTTGACAAAGGAACTTTAGGGTTCTGACAGCTATTGGTGTAATCTATTGTAACCACGTAGGGAGGGACACAGAAACCATAACTCTATGGAGACGGGTAAATTAATCCTACGAAAAATGTTCAAGCCACTGGAAGTCAAATGAATTTTTACTAGTGTTGACGTAAGTTGGCCAGGATCCATCCATGACTCGAGAATATGGAAATTCACAAGTGAGTCACCCTCTGCTATGAACTGAAGTTCGTTATTAGCAATTGCTCCTCTTCACTGCTAGAGGTTAGAGTATATTTAGCGCACTAATGTGTGCGTATACATGACGTGATCGGTAAGACAAAAGAAGTGGAACTGAGCAAAGAGAAGGGAAGGCATTTATCACTCTGCCGAATCTACCTTGTACTTGGGAGGATATCCTTCGTTTTTACGAATAGGAATCATTGTTTTAGCTGGAGCTTCCTTTAGCGCTTTAGTTTTTGTCTGAAAAAAGCTGAAAGTTTCGGTCTTCGAGTAGACACACGCGCTCACACCTTTATCTACCTTCCATCCATCTGTGATGTTTTGGAAATGACCATTCAGCATTTGGTCTTCAGACTCCCAATATGATCTGAGAAGACGTGGAGCTTAGGTGTCGTGAGATCGGTTTCTTTGGGTATCCACATGTGCAGCAATTTCCATCTGATCGACGTATTATACGCTGTTGGTATGCCGATTAAGTTTATCGGCGGGAAATTGAGGAGTATGTTCAGAGCTGCGGAGGATGCTCTCTTTAAAGGTTTTTATGTGACCCGCTGAACGGCATCAAGCGGTTTGCAGTTGAAGTTCTTCAGTATGGGTCCGACTACTTATGTGAATAACCAGTGGAGCATGTGGGGCTGCAGTCCCCTCAAGAGCCACAGGGCCTTACGTTCCCGGATATTGAGTTTCAACTTAACATAGCTTTGCCCGGCAATCCAAATTTAGAGGGGTCTTACATATTGAGGGAGGGTCAAAGTGAGACAATATATGTTTTCTGGTGAAGAAAACTAGATTCGTTTTTTTTTGTGGATTGTCACACATGTTACTAGTCCACCTTTTTAGCTTGAAGAGGACCAACGCCATAATATCTCTTATTGTGGACAGCATATACATCCCAGCGACCGCAATCGCAATATCATCTAGGCGATGAACTTGCACCCTGGCCCTTCTAAATGGACCTAACTGCCGTGGATTCAATTGCAGCCTTCAGAAGGAATCTAATTTGCGGAGACTACAGAACCAAAAAACATAACCAGGGTAAATGCCGTCTTCCATGCAAGCGACGTAAGTCCATAACGTAATTATACAAGTGATATTCTTTCACACATTCACTGATGTACCTCATTGCACTGTGAAAAGCAGGGCAACGATTTCTGAAGATGATACTCCGAAATATGTCTGCTCTGGACCAGACGCCCGTCTAAATTGACAACTCAAACGTCGTCTTTATCACCTAATCCAGTCAACCAGCCCCTTTCAATTGCAGAATCTGTTCAATTACCCCGCGAATTGTGTTTTCGTCTCTTGGCTTTCACTGTCGCATGATTGAATATCGCACACGTCATAAATGTATGTTATTTGCTGCCTACAAATTTCCAGCAGCAAAACACTGATTGGCAGACAGGATAATTCAGGGATAAGGCTGAGTTTCGCTCTCTCCATATCCACACCGATGAATTGTCAGCAATTTTTCCCACTTACAGATTAGCAGTGGTTCGTAAAATATTTTTACGAGAATCGCGTAGTTAAATACTGACAGCGTGAGTACTTGAGTACGCACTCTGGGTGTGGGTAGATAATTATTGTCGTCGGGTGTATTGACCTAGTCAACGTTAAATTCGGCCGCTCAAAAGCAAGTCAATGAAAGAGGACACTTACCCACGATAAGAGTGTTCAGGTCAGAGCGGTGTTCTGCGAAGAAACCTTTCAAATACTTTAGCGCCCTTATTCGAACTTGCATGTTCTCGTTGCTGACCTGCTTCAGATAGAACTTTAGCAAATCCTCGAATTTTCCGGTCTTGAACAGAGCTTCAGTCTGCCTCCTCACGCACGTCTTCACATCACTGGACACTTGCATGTCCTCGACAAAGTACAGATCCGGCATGTATGCTCCCAAGAGGTTTCCGTTCTCTAGAATCAAGTATTTGTAAATCGCATCGACGTCCTTTTCATTGGTCTCAAGGAGTGGCTGCAGGGACACCACGATTCTGCTCAGGGAAGGACCCAGTGCTTGAATGTCGACAATGTGGAGGAATATGTTCCAAATTTTCAGTCCAATCGCTTTCAAGTTGGTGTCGTCTAGGGAAACAACAGACGTGAGCATCGCAATTATTTTATACCGCGATTGAGTGACATGCTCGGCTCCGACGAGGCGGATAATCTGGCCCAGGCTGTAGAGGACGTCTTCCTTGAGGGATTTCTCGAAATTCGGGTCACTGAGACAGGACTCAAAGTACGTGATCACTCCCAAGAAGCGCTCAGCAATGAACAGTGCGAAGTCCTCCGTAGCAGCACTCTGAGTTCGCTTGCTCGTGCTGGGTTCCTTTGTGGATTTGTTCAGCAACAGACAACTGAAAGCCTGCATAACGAACTCTGGTTTGCGGTTGTAGAAGATGAGAAACTCCGACACAGTTTGCTGTCAGAAGGCGACAAAATGTTTAAGTTCATGATAAAGCACAGGAAAACAACTAAACTCACCCGCACATCAGTGTGCATGAGGCTCGACAGAGATGATCCAGTGCACTTCACCAACAGGTCAATGCACTTGTTGCCCACCTCCACACTCTCGTTCAGGTATATGTGCGAGTAGATGCTGAGGAATGAAGCCGTGAGAATACGCGATATGGAATTATCAGTTGATTGAGAGAGTTGAACTATCAGGCCTTTGCATCGGTCGTCCTTCACGCAGTATGGCAGGATCATGGCAGTGAGAATTTTGTAGTACTTGCAGATAAACTCCTGACTGCACTGGAAGCCCAGCATTGTCACCAACTGAAATGCAAATTGAAGATCGTGCCCATCACGCAGAGAAAACCTCCACTTACCGAATTCAATGACTTCAGCAGTCCTTGTCCCTTTGACAGATAAACGTGTGTGGTTAAATCGACCACCAGGCTGAGGCATTCTCGTTTATACCAGTACCAAAGTTGAACCGGTTCCACACCATAGTTTGCGCACATCTCTGTGGCACATTTCACGGCCTCATTGCTGATGACAGACTCGCAGCAAATCAAGTAGAAGAACGTCATCTTAAAGAAGTGAAACAACCACAATTCCGGGAGACCTTCGATGTGCCCGAGCACTGATATCAGCCGCAACATTTTCATCTGAGTCTCCTCGCCTTTTGTCAGAGATTCATATATCTTTTGTAAGACCACGCCACCAACTTTTGATATCAACGGGAATTTGCCGTTGTTCGAGGTCCTCAGTAACAGCGCCTTGACTAGTTCAGGTTCCAAGTTCGAATTCAAGAGAACTTGGTTTTCCACCTTGGCCGGTGTGAAGTGGTTGATGGCAAACACTCCACTCTTGTCGTTGAAAAGAGTTCTGCTACCGATACCATCTAAGACGAATATCATCGCTGACTCCTCGAATGGGCTACCAACGAGCTGCGGCTTCATGAGTACAGCATGCTTTGCCTTGAACTGATTCATAAGCTCGCCCGTCGTTGGGTTTTCACAACTCTCGCAAAAGAATGTATAACGGTTCCGATTCCCGGTGCGGTGCTTGAAAATAAAAACGCTTCCGAGGGCAGTGCAGCAAAGCGACTTGATTCTGAACAAGCACTCTGCTGTTATTGGGCGCTTGACAATCACCGGAAGCATGTGACATACCACTTGTCGCGTCGAAATCACAGAATTCGCAATGAAATCCAAGAGACACTGGTTGAATGTCACTTTAATCAGCTCTTTGTGGCAGATCGGGTACAAGGCGCAGATTATCTCTTTGACAGATTTTTGGAAGTAAGTCATGGTGTTCCTGTCGAAAGTGTGATGCGAAACATTGCTTATGGCGTCAAGGGAGATCTTGATAAGATTGTCTCTCAACGAGCCTATTTCGGTTATGTTAAAATGTAGCTTCTGTTGAATTTTGAGGTGATGTCTCAAATAAATTAGACTTGAGTCGATCAACTTTAACCTCAAATCCGATGGAAATGTCTCCATCAAGCTGCTTGATTGGAGGAACAGTCCACACGACTCAAGAAATTCACCCAGTTCTGGCAAACTGATTCGAGTGCCAGATATTTTGCGAAGAAACAAAGGTAAGCTTTCTCCCACTTGGCTAAATTTCAACAACACCTCACTCTGAAAGGTCACTTGTGCAAGATCGCTTTTTTCAGAGAATTCCTTTGACTGCTGGTTATTAAGAAAGTGGTGTTCCACATCAGCAATTGTGTTCAAGGCAGTTTTTATTAGTGAGTATTCCCATGCTTTCAGCGCATTGACCAAGATTTCTCCGAGCTCAGAGGCGTATAGCAATCTTTTGCTGGTATCGCCACTGATTAAGATAACCCCAAACAGCTTCACGATTTCACTATCTGAACGGGCCAATGAAATTAGTTGCTGCTTAAGGAAACATGCCCCCGTTTGCTCATGCAATTGAAGCATAAACTGAACCACGTTTGCCTTCAGTTCGGTGTGGATTCCAAATACGCTCTGATTTTGTATTAACAGGCGAAGGATCTCCTCGCAGGAAGCCGACAATTGTCGCAGAATGTTCGAATCCACTTCTTCTATGAAGTATAGCTTATAGTTGCACTTGAATAGATCAATTGATACGCTAACAGCTACTGGGACGGCGAACTCATCTATGAAGCCGGCATTAATCCAGTGCGGAATGTTCTCCCACAACAGTTTGCAATAATTGAAAAGAAGCACATAGTCTGCAGTAAAGTCCAGGCGCAAGTCAATTAGATTGCCGAAGAAATTCGAGCCAAAGGCAAGACACTCCAATTTTGTGTAACAATCCGTGCGGAGAAACATCTCAAGCACCAGCTTTAGGATTTCTTCATAAGAATCTGGATAAGAACTGTACGAGATTTCCTGGGCATGGTTGAGGATCTGTAGTATACACTGGAGTGTCAAGTCCGTCATGTCAATGCACACTGTAATCTTGTCGGGGGCATAACTCTCATCGATGTCTTTGAAGAATTGTTCATCGGTGCATAGAAACGCATTCGACGTACAAGTATCCGCATCGGTGATCTTGTTTTCACCGTAGCAGGCATCCGTAAGATCTCTCAGAGTCTGGGTGTACTCTTTCAAAAGGACTTCAAAGAGTTTTGGCATGTGTTGAAAACAAAAGTTCAGTAGTTTCTTCTGCAATTGTACATTGTGCTTGCGAACTCTGAAAGGAAATCTGTCGTAAAGGGAATGCGTGCATGAGCATTTGAACTAACTAACCTGTTGCTCAGCTGCTTCCCTGTAAATACGAGTAGTTGACCGATTAGCCATATGACGAACGAACGAGGGATGACACCGTCATGATCGAAGCGCATGTCGAATGTTTGTTTTTGAAAGAGGACTTGGTCCAGAGTCCGCAAAATTGTCGGGACATCATTGTTCCCTGACTTTATCATGTTGTAGAGGAGACCCCATATTTTCTCTGGTCGTCTATTCGACATGGTGACTGGCTTTGTAAGAACTGTCGAAGATGAAATGATGAACTACGACATTAAGAAATTTATAAATGATTTTAAGGAGCACTGTTTAAGAAAAAATGAACACACGATTTTAGTAACCGGCTACCGCGGGAATTGTATCTGAACAACAAACAGCTGTCAATTCGAGAGCACTGTATTACCGACATCAACAATTGAGAAGTTACACGACTCGTACGCATGGAATTCCATGCTGGAATTTTAAGTTGCATGTTTGAATTTGAATTGCATTTCGATTGGAATGGTAGAATTCGTTGGGAGATTTGGCTCATTTAGAATGCGTAATCGAGATGCTGCTATTGGACAGAACTCCAACAAGTATTGTCATCAGTAGACTTTTCGTTTGGAGTAAGTAGGGTGAGTAGACCACGAACAAATGAAAACGATCTCATTTATCAGGGATGGTATGTATTTATTTCATTAATTCAATAAAACAATTTTAGTAAAATATCGTTTCACTGAGAGCGCGTTGAATTCATGTGAGAAACCACATGAGAACGGTAAAGCGGAGTGTGTATAAAGTTCCACAGAGATCAAAACCAGTTTCGCTCATTCATTTGTTATTCATCCGTCATACTTATAGATCTTCCACAAAGGACAAATACGTCGCCGCCCATTTCTATTGAGCAATGACCGTCCTAAAACAAGGAAAAAGGAGCACGGAAATACTACCTTATGATTAGAATCGAATAATTTGTCCCAATTGCAAAATCGGTAGATGATTCTTACCAACTTTTTTTTTATAATTTGTGCGCGCACAGGGGATTGCTAATACCCTAAAGTGTCCGGGTTCAAGACAGGCCAAAGGTGTAAAGGGAGAAAGGGAGAGGAGGTACCTGGTTTTAAATATCTGCGGATTGTATTCTGGGCGAAATATTGGGCTGGGAAGAACATTCTATATCCGCGTCGTGCGGCGAATGAACCAATCTCTAAATTTAACAGTGCGTCCGAAAGTAGGCTTAAGCGTAAGGTGATGAGCATTCCAAACTCGATTCTTGAAACCGGCATGGAAAAGAGTAGATGAATAGCCCCTGTTTTGGTCTTTTTGAGAGATAAGTTCTGCGTCCAAATTTTTGCCATTTTTGCGGAGATGACATTTTAAGAAGAATAAATAAGACCACATGGACAACAAATGGCTAGCTATAGGGCCAACTGGAGAGGATTGTTGGTTGAGGCCAAGGTCCATCCCAGACTGTAGCGCCATTAGAAGAAGAAGAATAATGCCGTCTGGGATGGGTGAATTTATTACGGCCAAGGAGGAGTCTGCACACAGTTGTGTAATATAGTACATGCCTACAGTACATCTTTAGTACTCATTCAGTTCTTTTTTATTAATTAACCGTAATTAATCGTATATGGAATAGCTCTTGATCACATTGATACAATCAACACAACTTTGTTTTTCTTTGTGTGGGTCCATAGTTCAAGTCCAAGTCAGCTGTCTTCTCTCTAGCGGTAGAGGTAGTTAAGCATACCGAGTTGATCGAGGTCCCTCTCAACTGTGATATGCCTCCTTAAACGCAGCTGTATCTATTTCGTTGTCCACTGACCGGTTCATAAACTAAGATTCTCAGGCCCGGAGCCAGGCTATCAATGTGCTCTAGATTTCACAGTCACCTCAGTTGTTAGCCTGTGCATCATCAAATCAAAGCTTGTAAGGGAATGCCTACAGAGACTTCAAGAGTTGAGTAGGAGAAACAGAGTCAAACTCTGCTGGGTACCTGGCCATACAGGAATAGAAGGCTTTGAAATGGACGACTGTCGCCGAACCATTCTGCGCTGCAAGAGACCACGTTCTTAGCGAAGAATTCAGGCAACCAGAAACCGGACAAATCCCTGTACTCATGGCATGTACCAGCTCATCTGAAAGATATGGTCGGAGGAGAGCCTTCCCGACGAGTGCAATCTCAGTATCGTTTTCCCGATCCAAAAGAAATGAGACTCTCTCAACTGCGCCACGTACCGACGGATAATTCTCCTATATCGCTTATAAGATCTTCTCTACGCTCGCTTTGTATGAGCGCCTGAAAACATTCCTCAATAACCTGATAGGTCCTTAGTGTGGCTTCCGGGCGGGGAAGTCCACCATCGACCAGATCTCCACACTTCGGCAGGTCCTGGAATATACCTAAGAAATGCAAATCGACACCAACCACCTATTCGTCGACTACAAGGCCGCATAAAACAGCATAGAGGCGTTTGACAGAGATGGATAGCGCTATGTCTATACCTGGCAAATTCGTTAGGTTGTGCAGGATGCCGTTGGAGAATTCTGCTGCTCCATCAATGCTCCAAAAAAAATTCAGATATCGTCCTGCAGAAGATCGTACAAGACTCACATGCCAACACTAGAGGCACGATCTTCCAGAAGTCAGTACAACTGTTGGCATGCGCGGATGCTATTTACGGGGTTGGCAGAACACAGCGAGCCGTCAATTACTGGCGTTAAGACAGACTCGGCTAAAATGTATATGTGGAAGTATATGCTGTTCTCAAGAAAGGACACACAATATCGACGTTTTGGGCAGAGCTACACAAGGGGCATCTATAACTTCGAGGAGGTCAAGGGCTTCGTCTACCTCAGCTACGCATTTAAAAGTACGAGCAACAACAGCTGCTGCCAAGCGCTGTTTCTATGGGCTCAAGAGGCAATTCTGTAACCAAGCTGATTTTATTTAATACTTTGATCATCCCAGTCCTGCTGTAGATTCGACCACGAACTGCACTGGCTGTACAACGACATGAGCCTAGTCAGACGTCTACAGATCCAACGTCTTCGGTGGCTGGTCCATGTAGAGTGTATGAACAACTCAGCTCCGGCCTGAAGGGCTTTGACTCAGGACCTGTGCGAAAAAGAGCAAAGAGGCAGAGGACATCCGCATTTAACGTCTCGGACCCAGGTTGTGATATAAAATGTGGTATCAAGGTGACTGCAGAAAAAAATCGAATTTCATAAAAAAGGATTTCATCGTGAAATAATACCCCAGTTTGATGTATGAAATATGAAATAAATCGCATGAAATAAATGCCCAATGTCGGGGGTTTTTTATTATGAAAAAAACTCCACCTCCATACAATCTTTGGGGAGTTATTTCATACCATTTCTGGGGGTTTATTTCTATGTGCCTCGAGAGGAAAACATATATCACTGGGATAAAGTATAGAGATGTGACGGATATTCGACATCTGACATATCCGGCTTCCTTGTAATATCCGACCGGAGCCGAATAATCTTTTTATATCCGCCGGAATACCAGATGGTTGATTTACAAAATATTATGATTCATTTTTGTAATCTGTTTGATACTAACATGTAGAGTGCATTGAACAGGCATTCTGGATGTGATCATGATGATTTGTCCACCCTCATCGCAGCATCCTCACATACAGCCACAAACCTATCGAATGTGCACTGGAGTTCCGTCCGGGAAGATGTGATAAGATGACTTATCCTCGTCTCTCCCAAAGTGAAACATTCCTCACCTCGGTTGCGCTGCAACCTCCAGCCCATATAGACGCACCCTTGGCGGAGTCCAACGCCCACGGTGAAAGTTTTTGAAAAACACCGTTACCACTTTAGTAACCAGAACCACTGTATATGAAACATAGTTTCGGTTTGACATACTCCCAAGCCTGCTCAAGTACCATTCATAGAGTGTAAAGGGACGAAAGCCTCACTGTTTATCCCCCATCCTGCGCTCGCCCATAGCTATAGTTATTTTTATAAACATCTTTTCAAAGATTTATTAGAAGCCAATGGCATTTATTTTTACATTAACCAACCAAGTTACAAGAACAAAAATGGAAACACTACAAAATTTCACTACGAACATCTTGTAATAAAAGTTTAAGGTAAAAAAATTGACCAAAGTGGCAATTTTGAATTCTCTCCATGTCCAAACAATTACTTGACAGACTGTATGTATATCAATAAAAGTTCAGTTTTCGTTGAATTATTAATATATATATTTCGTTTGTCTAGCTTTAAGAAATAACGAATTATAAAAATGAAAATATCTTAATATATGAAGCGCTTTGTATGTAAGTAGGAAAGAAACTGGTCTGTTGGCAGAGTGGAATGGTACACCACTCACATTCATATTGTAACTTTTAGCTATAAATGAGTCTACGTACAATTAATTAAATTGTCCACAAATACGGTTCGATCACTGGATTGTAACGAATGAAACACAAGAGTTCACTATTCACGGCATACACGAATTTATTTTGCAAAGACTGATTAACTACGTATGCTTTATTACACTTTAAAACGCTATTACACTATTACTTTACTACAAAATGAACGCTATATATTATAGCTTGAACTTGTACAACAATTTCGGGAATACCCTTCGGAGTTGATCGCTCTTCCCCTTGCGAATAGATGGCGTTTTTTGTGGTGGTGGTTGGTGTCCTGATTATCTCATCTAAATCACTATTATACTATTCACTCCACAATATGAATATGCAAACAAAAATATTCATAAAATAATGCCTACTTTAAAGATTTTTCCTTCCAATTGCTCCCTTTATACAGTAAAAAAAATTAAGACTGCATAATCTGCCCGACATCGATGACATATTGACGTCTATGAACAGTAGGTAGTGCAGTTCGCCCAAGTTAGTACGATCGTCAATCTGCATTAATGAACATGTCTGACGGACAGAGTTGTAAAAGACTGCAATCTTTTGACTTTAAAAATCAATTGACTTCATGTTTGGGATTTTTCATTTTCCTGAATTCACTTTCAGATGCAGACTTCAGTATTTATTTACACAGTGACAGTGCACTGAAGTCACTTTGAAGTCTTTACCATTCACTTGAAGTCACCAACATCCAGTTGTCTTTGGGACTTAAAAAATGTTCATGCAGTCTTTGGGACTTCAACTAATTTTGATGCAGTCTTTGGGACTTCAAAGTTTTTTGTTGCAGTCTTTGGGATTTCAGTATGTGAGCAGGTTTGAAGAAGCATTTTCAAAAGATTGCAGTCTTTTACAACTCTGGACGCATGCTTTTGTTTGTCTGACGTTTATGAAAACATCCTATTTCTCGCGCCTCTGCAATTTACCGCTATTTGGGACGAGAATCTTAAAGTTCTAGTTCGAAGATGTCGAAGATGATGTTAATAGTCGTCGGTCGTGTGTTTGGTTTTGTTTTGTTTGCTTACTCGTCGGAATTTGAAATACAGTCGAACCCCCATAAGTCGAATAGTCACAGGAACAAATATTTTGTTCGATTTATGCAACGATCGAGTTATGGAGTGTAAAATAAGAGATAATGTATGTCTAAGTTCTGCAGCATTTAACACATTTTCTTCGACTTATAGACAAATTCGTCTTAAGGATGTTCGTCTTGCAAAAGTTTGACTGTATTTTTTTGAAGCCGTTGTTTTTGCTCTCAAATAATTGCCAGCCTTGATAAGACTCTTTCTACTGCTGCTTTGTTTGTAGATACAGTGCTACATCAATAAAAACAACTAATAGAAATTTGGGCAGTTGTTTTTACAAAGTTTGTTGCAATAGTCAAAAAATGCGAGTCAAAAAATGGAAGGTGCCGAAAATGAGACAAAAAGTTAAACTCTTCCAAAATAGTAAAAAAAAACGTGTCTTGCACTGGTAAACAGACCAAAACAAATTGTTTAATTCATATTAAAAATAAAAAAAATAAACATTTTACTTGCATTTAAAAAATTGAGAAATTTTTGATTGTGTCTTTTTAGACCCTGAAATCTTCTCCACAGCTGACTCTAGTAAGTTTTGCAGAGCTATATTATTATTCAGTGAAGCATCATTTTCTTCAGCCCATTGAAGGCAAATGTCTAGTGCTTGGATTGCAGCCCCTGCTTTGATTTTTGGCAGTGGGGATTCTTTAACTGCATTTTCGTCATCACTTTCAATTTCTTCGTCTCCCAAGTTGCTGCAAGTCGGTTCCAGATTAGTTTCATTTTCGGCAATCCAATCATTTATGTTCTCGGAACAGTCAATAGGGGATAGCTCTTGAAGCAAATCATTTATCGATGATATTATTTCGCGGTCTTTTAGGATTTGGTCCCTTATGACACTCAAAGGTAACAGATCATCTTCATTATAATCATTGCTTGAGTTCATCGTCCGTGTTGTAAATTTGATTTGGTGACAGACCGAGCTCTTTAATTGTATTTTTGAACTTAACCAAACACGGTTCAACGAGTTTCGTCTTATTTGACAGCTTTTTTCCATAAAATTTAAGGTTGCGGATTCCATGCCTTTTTTTTTAAATTTGAAAACCAGTCATTGCTTGCATTAAATGATCTTCTTCTTCTATTGAAATTGGCACGTTTCGATGTCGATTTTCCAAAAACCATTTATACAAGGCTTTCTCCATACGAGGAAACTCACACGCCCTTAAAGTTACTCGTTTTCCCGGTCCACATTCTGAATTTACAACAAATTTTGTTAGCGCTCTTTGTCTCCTCTTAATTCTACTTACGGTAGACTTGTTTACTTTATATTTCTCAGAAAGCGATTTAGCAGTTACACCCTTGTTAGCCATAACTAATAGTACACAGTAATCCGACTAACGACACTAACGACTACAGAGTAAAAGGCACGAAAAACTACGCCTGTCATACAAAACGCAAACATCGTCTAACAAATATCTGCATAAAAAGTACAACGAATAGCTGTAAAATAACTGCCCAGACATAGCAAAAATAAAGAAGAAGGAAAATATACAAATAGCGAGCGAAAAAAGAGTTTATGAAACAATAGTTGCTTTTATCGAGACACTTCTTTTTCGAGGAGTTGCACGTATCGAGGGTTGCTTTTATTGAGGTCGCACTGTATTACGAAAGCCTTTGATATGGTCAACCATGATATTCTGCTGAATAAAATTAAAAAAGTTGGGTTTCGAGGATTTACGAGGTTCAATATATTCTCGGTATCGGGGTGAAGCTGTGGTTGTATATATAAATTGACTTATTTATCAAGTATTTTAGTGCATTCATGTAAAATTTCATATACATGTGATTATTAATTCGCGTTTTATCTCTAGTTAAACAGAATCATAATAGCAACTGAGACGATGATGTCGAAAATTGAGCATCGCGCTGTTAATAATTAAATTTCTCACTAAGCAAGGAAAAAGTCAAAAAAATAATTCATGAAGAGATGGTGGCTGTTTACCAGGTTTCCGCACCTTCATTATCAACTGTGCAAAAGTGGTCAAGTGAGTTCAAGAGAGGCAGAGAGAGCATTGAAGACGACGGAGAAAGCATCAAAAAAGTCGAAAAACTTGTTCTTGAGGATGCCCGAATAAAGGTGAAAATGATGGCAGAGATCACCAAGCCTTCAATTGGTACCATTCACACCATTCTTCATGACCATCTTAACCTTTCAAAGGTCAGTGATGGGTGCCACGAATGCTCGCAGCGCCTCAGAAAAAAGTGAGAATCGCATGCTGTAGAGAGCTTTTGGAGGTGTGTAGTGAAAACGCGGACGGTGTTATGGAATTGTTACTGGTGACGAAATCTGGGTCCACCACTATGACCCTGAAAGCGAACAAGAGTCCATGCAGTGGCATAAAAAAGGAACAGACCCCCCGAAGAAGTTCAAAGTCACTCAGTCTGCCGGGAAGCTCATGGCCACAGTTTTTTGGGACTCAAAGGGAATCTTGCTCATTGAGAAACCATCAACGCCACATCCTACGCTTTATTGCATAATTTGCGGGAGGAAATTAAAAAGAAAACACGGGATAAACTCGCAGCGGGTGTGTTGCGTCTTCATGACAACACTCCTGTTCACACGGCCCGAGTTTCCAAGGCTGCTGCGCGAGATTGTGGTTTCGAAGAAATCCAACACCCACCCTATAGTCCTGACCTTGCCCCTAGTGATTATTTCCTGTTTCCGGATTTGAAAAAATGTCTTCGTGGGAAAAGATTTTCGGATGATGAAGAACTCAAGTCGGCAAAAAATGGGTATTTTGCAGAGGAAGAGGAAATTTATTTGTTTGACAGTTTAAAAAAGCTTATCTCAAGATTTCACAAATGCATTGATGTTAGGGGAGATTATATTGAAAAATAAAAACAATTTAAATTGAATTCGCATTTTCCTTCATATCGATACCGAGAATATATTAAACGCCCCTCGTATGTTTGCTTGGTTCAGTTCTTACCGGAAAAATAGGTCAAAAAGAGTTAAAATTGATAATATTAGGAGTGAGTTGCTATAAATTAAACTGGGTGTTCCACAAGGATCTGTTTTGGCACCATTACTCTTCCCGATTCACATCAATTCTCTTTTTGGGCTAGTTTTCAGGGGTGCTCCCACTGCTGTTGCAGATGATATAGATTTTGCTTATGCCTCTGACGGTATTTTTAATCTTGTTTCTGATATGAATATTGACTTACGTTTACCGAGAAATTGGTTTGCTGAGCATGATTTAGTGATAAGTTCCAAAACCAAATTTATGCTTTTTTTATCAGCACATGGTAGTCATGGGGTGGATCTTCTCTACCATGCACCTGATTGCCAAAGATTAAAGTTGTCGAGGTGCTCTTGTAGTTCCAGCTTTCCGATGTGTACTTTCGGTACAAACACCAACTGTAAACTGCAAGTTAGAGAAAGTTGATGAGTTTAAATACTTGGTACTTATCATTGACTCTAACATGTCTTTTCGTAATCATACTATTGCTTGGAAACAATATTTACGTAGTACACTTAAAACCTGTTATAATTATTTTTTATTTGGCATTAGTTGCTAGTGATGCACGCATTTTAACAAAATCTAGCCTATAATCTTCTGGCAAATGTATGTCATAAGAATTATGTGCAGAAACAAAAATTGTTTTAAGGTGTTAATGACATTTATCTGAAGATCAGGAAATATGAATTTTAGAATATTGGAGAACTATAATTTGCGTTGTAATGCGATGCCTTTTGTATCTGTTCTCCATTTCCGCACTACAGCATTTAGAAATTAGTTCGCGGTTGCAGCTTGTCGTCTATTTAATAAGCTTCCTCAGTCCATCAGAACGCTTACAGTACCTGCGATGTTTAAAAGACTTCTCTTGGAATGGATTCTAAAAATTGATCCAACTAATTTGGAGTCTTTACTCAGATTATAAACTCTTAAATTCTGATATTTTGTGGGTGTTTTTTCCTCTGCTTTTTCTCAAAATTAAGTCTAATTGTCTTCTCTTTTCTATATGTATTCATGTGGTTTTGCATTATACATTGAGTCTATAACTTAATTCGTACGGTTTGCTAAGATATGGCGTAACTTGTATTATTCCATTGGAACATGCGTTGGAAAGCTACTGCCATTGTACGTCATTTCAGTATATGTCATTCATTTGAAGCGTAAACAACAATCATCTTTTTTTCACTCAAATATGTCGAACTTTGTGCCTGAAAAAATGTTTTTGTGGGGAGTTCTTCTTCATTACTTTAATATAAAGAAAACTGCTGCCGAAAGTCAGAGTGGAAGTGAACATGCGCTAGCTGAACGAACGTGCCAAAAGTCAAATCAACGGCAAAGCCGAATATCCATGGCGCGAAGGTAATGCTCTGTATGTGGTGGGATCAAAAGGGTGTGCTGTATTATGAGCTGCTAAATTCGGGTGAAACCATCAATGGACAACGCTACCGAACACAATTAATCCGTTTGAAGAGAGCAGTAGCCGAGAAACGCCCGGAATATGCGACCAGACACGAGGCAATAATTTTCCATTATCACAACGCTCGGCCCCACGTTGCTATTCCGGTTAAGAACTATTTGGAAAACAGTGGATGGGAAGTTTTACCCCACCCGTCTTATAGCCCAGACCTTGCCCCTTCTGACTACCTTTTGTTCCGGTCGATGCAGAACGCCCTCACTCAAATACGGTTCACATCAGAGCAGAATATCAAAAATTGGTTTGATTCATTCTTGGCTGCCAAGCCGGCGCAGTTCTTTTGGGATGGGGTCCACAAATCGCCAGAAAGATGGGAAAAGATCATAGCTTCAGATGGGCAATACTTTGAATAATACTATTGTACATGTTTTTCTTAAATAAACGTTAAAATTTAAAAAAAACCGCACGAATTAAGTTATAGACCCAATAATTTTGTATTGAATTTAGGAAACTATTGTACATTGTTAGGGTCACCCCAGCCATATTAAAAAGTTTAATGTTTACTTATTTGCTGTGGCAATTAACACTATTTCTTATTATAAAGGGTGATTTTTTAGCTATTATCTTTTTGGCAACACTGGTTTAAACAGCTGACGCACGTTTCGTGTTTTGCTTCACTGTCAAACATCTTCAGTTTGGTCTATAATTTAACCTTGACGCTTGCAAATTATTGAATTTTATTATCAAAATGCGTGCTCTGTTAAGAAAGTTCATCGCGCGCTTCTTCCATTTTATGGTCAGTTTAGACGAAGCTCATTTTTGGCTCAATGGGTACGTAAATAAGCAGAATTGTCGATTTTGGAGTGGATATCAGCCAGAAGCATTGCAAGAGCTACCAATGCATCCAGAAAAAGGCACAGTTTGGTGCGGTTTATGATGGCTGGTGGCATCATTGGACCGTACTTCTTCAAAGATGATGCGAATCGTAACGTAACTGTGAATGGTGAGCGCTACCGTGAGATGATATCCAACTTTTTATTGCCCAAAATGCAAGAGCTTGACTTGCATGACATGTGGTTTCAACAAGACGGTGCCACATGCCACACAGCACGCGCAACCATGGACTTATTGAGAGGCGAGTTCGGTGAACATTTTATTTCACGTTCGGGACCGGTCAATTGACCGCCGAGATCGTGCGAAAGGCGTTAACTTTAGACTATTTTTTGCGGGGCTATGTTAAAGCTCACGTCTATACAGACAAGCCCGCTTCAATTGACGCATTGGAAGACAACACTGAAGCATTTATTCGTGAGATACCGGCCGAAATGTTGGAGAGAGTATGCCAAAATTGGACTAAGCGGATGGACCATTTGAGGCGCAGTCAAGGTCAACATTTGCATGAAATAATCAACAAACATTAAATTATATGGACCGTACTATAAAGATTTCATGCATTTTTCTGAATTTTATGTGTTTTTTTTTTTGAAAAACTTTCCTACAGCTTTTAAAAAATCACCCTTTAAAATACAAAATGTCACCATTATTTCTCACTTAGACAATGACAAATAAATGACAAATGAAAGTAAAAAAAGAAATGTTTGTCACCCAGTGTGTGATCAAATGCGACTTTATATGTGGGGCTCTGGTCTACTTGGAGACTCGGGGTTGTGCCCCCGGCTTCGCTCCCCTAACTCCAACGCTGGCTCCCTGACTTGGAACCAAACTGTTCATTCGGAAAGATATGGTTATCATCAATGATTTTCATTCACATTTAGAATTTTTTCATAAACCTTACTAAGGTTACCTAATAGGCGTGTTAGTCGATTACTACCCGGGTTAACAGCTAACTTACCAGCTTTTAATATGGGTGAGACTTTGGCAAGCTTCCATTCGATCGGAAAGTACTGCATTTTAAGGCAGGAGCTAATGATATACACAATCATTGTGATCCCCTTTTTTGGTAGTTCCTTAAGATAGATATTTCTTACATGATCTAATCCTCCAGACTTTCTAATTACCAGATTTGTTGTAAAAAAACAAGATGTCTTCTTCGTTTATGAGCATCTACAGGTGTATTTATGTTCAGTGTTCTTAGTCTCTCAACTGAACCATCAACCACAGAGTTTGTATGCGCATCACCCAAATGTTGCGATATGCAATGATTACGCTCAAAAGTTACGGCTAGATCATTGGCTTTCTCACTGTCCGTAAAATAACTATTTGAATGTTCGTTCTTATTTTTCTTTCTATTATTCTCTTATTTTTGAATATTTTTACCATGTTCCAAAATGGCTTCGAATTCTTGTCTAAATCCTGAAGCTTCTTACTCCCGGATTCATTCCGAAACTGAAATTTATGTTTGTTGATAACGTTGTTCAGGTATTTCTAAAAAAAAGGTTGCCTATACCTCTGCCAATTTCTCCCACACATATTCCTTATCTTTAAAAGATTTAAAATATGCAATGGGAGTTTGAAAGAATTATCCTACCTTTGGTATACTTTCGCCGGCAGAATCCAAGATCAAAATCTCTTCATTTCCGTCTAGTTTTCAATAAATCCATTGCGAATCACCAATCCCAAGCCTTTAACTTACTGAAATACTTAAAATCAATTCCCTTCCTTCCTACCACACGACCCACACCCAATATAACTTCGCATTTAATCACACGCTAGACGGCGAAAAAAAACGAACGACTTCACTCTCAAGAGTTTAGGGTTAGACGGGAATAACTTCAAATTATCTGTCATCGCGCAACATTACAACTTTCAAAACTCAACATTGTAACGTACTGCAAACGTCACAAAACTTTACCACAACTCGTTCCGACGACGACGACACTCAAGCCCACCCGCATGCACCCATGCGGGCATCTATTAACGCACACACAGAGCAGAATCTACCCTCAACCATTCCCAGATAATTCACCACCATCCCTCCCCATCACCACCAGCAGCCGAGTCGAGTGCATTCTCATTCTCTTCGTCCACCTTCCACCAGCCCCACGGCCAGCGCACAGAGAACATAAATATCCCCAGTATCCTCGAATGTATACCACACAGAGGTTCTTGAACTTTTGGCCGCTTTCTCGCTGGCTACATACTAGAGACCTTTCGCATGCACTTCGCCCCTTCTCTAATAGCCAGCCACCCCTACACATCCGCCCCGCTGCACGACCAGTAGAGCGGCCATGCCTCCCTATGTGCCACGGAAACTGTTATATAGGCCACACACACCGTGAGAGAGCTTTTTCTGAGGCACATTTTTGAATGACACAGCAACACGAAATGTGCGCTTTTTCATTCCACCGTCTGGCGGGCGGTGGATGAGTGTGAGGCAGGGGGCCAGTGTATAGGAGATTTGAACCAATTTCGGTTAATGCATAATTCACCTCTGCAGGAGCTCTTCCCCTTCCCGCACCGCCCACTTTCGCTGCTTGTCACAGATTTTGAGATTCTAACTTCGGTTAGTTTTTTTTTTGTTGTTTCAGCTTGTTGATAAACTGTTGGTATTGGAAATGCTTCGAAAAGACCAGAGAGACGTGCCAGCGCCATCTGCAGCAGAGTGAAGTTATCGAGATTGAAGGTCTATCCGTCAGTTTGTGTGTATGTGTGTGTGTGTGTATGATCCTGGATGTGAAGGGATGTGTAGCAAAAAGCTTCGCAACAAGAATCAACTGAATCAACTGAATGTCCCAACGGCACGGCCAGTGTCGCGCTGAACACGAAACCGTTTGCACGTTATCTCGGGACATACCAGACCAAATAAACGGTCGCTCTCTCGCTGCCTACCTCTATCAGATGGTTGAACACTGAAGGAGATATGCATCAAGACCAGCGGCAGCTGAAGCAGCAGACGGAACCGAAGAACCACTAGAGGCAGTAGTTGCATCTGCATCAGGACGAGGTGATAGGTGCTCGTGTTAGTTTGTGTCCGCGGGGGTGGTCTTGGCGTGAAATTTTATAACAAGACAAATCAATCAATTCGCAGACACCACAAGAGGGTTTTATTGCAGTTCCTTTGAGGAAGAGCGGAGTGTGTTAAGTGTTGCTTTCGAAAGGGGGTCATTCGTGTGCGTGTGTGTATGTGTGTGGAAATGTGCGTCCTTCGGATTTGTTGAAAATGAACTGAGTCTCGTCGCGATTAATCTCTCATTGACACCCCACAACACGGTTCTGACTTTCACAAGTGCGAGAGACACCGTCGCCTTGCCGTGCAACTTTGTGCTCAAATTGTTGAAAAAAAAAGGATTAAAGAGTAAAATGGATACAATCGCTAGTGGCACTCACAGTTTACTAGAGACTATGTGCAATCTGAGTAGCAGCACATTGGCTGAGTGCATTCATCGTACCACCACAACAACTGTCTCCTCGTCGCCGTCGTCCTCCTCCTCCTCGTCCTCGTCCTCGTCCTCATCGCTATCATTGTCGGCATTGTCGTCGTCGTCTTCGTCGCTATTGTCATCGTCCTCCTTATCGTCATTGTCGTCGACCTCCGGCACGAGTTCCAGCTCCGATCCATTGATTGATATGAACGACTTCAATGGCCTAGATTATTCAGCTGTGGCACTTGCAGTGGACAATTTCAGTTACAGTGTATTACAATTTGCCCCCGGAGCGGTCAATCGGAGTTCCGCGAACGCAACCAGCAGTATGACCAGTTCGAAATTTGCCATGAATAATCTATCGGCGACAGCGGATGTCTATGAGACACGTCTCAGTGATACGGACTTCCTTTATCGGCACTCGTCTGTAATGACCCTTGTCTATTGCATTGCTTACATAATCGTGTTTATTGTCGGATTGGTTGGTAATAGTTTTGTGATAGCCGTTGTACTGCGCGCCCCACGCATGAGAACCGTGACCAATTACTTTATAGTTAACCTGGCCATAGCTGATATCCTTGTGATTGTCTTCTGCTTGCCAGCAACATTGATGAGCAATATTTTTGTCCGTAAGTATATAAACACGCACACACGAAATGTTGACGGGAATGGAAACAGACACGAAATCATTTTAAAATTGAATTGTTAACAGGATGCACTCAGGCCTTGTTGAAGAGATTATATAATGCCCTGTCATGTGGCACATTTGCTGCATTATAGTTTTGCATAAATGTCGGGGGTGGGAGCTTCTGTTCTCCTCAAGTGTTCAACTGAGATAATGATGAAGTCAGGCGATGGTTGGGGGCTTGCTTGAAACAACATGGAAATGTAGAAAAATTCGCTTGAAGGTTTCCATCTCTCGCATTAGAATTTACTCTGCGCTCTGCTCCGCACCTGAGTGGAGGGGTGGTGCTCGAGGCGGGGGCGTGAGAAGTTGAGTTATGCTTCACAAGAGCCAAGTATGCAAGGTAGCAGCAGCTTTTCATGTTTTCTTTTTTGCTTCTCTGTGTGTGTCGCTTTTTTCTTCTTCCGTAGTCATCGTCGTCGTCGTCGTCGTCGTCCTTCCTTGCCACACACCACATGAAACATTTGAAGTTGTATACCAGGCTGCACCATCAGCACCTGGCCGAGGGGGAACCAGAGACGCAGAGAGCGAGGGAGAGGAGTACGAGCATGTGCACATGACACAACAAGACGGGGGCACGGCATGGAGAGTGAAAAAGGATCATCGACACAGTACTGACCTAATTTTATTAAGCTTAGGCATAAGTTTGTGCACCGAATTGTATCTCGTCCTCGTACTCGTACTCTTCAACGTGCTCGTAGTCGTTGTCCTCGTCCTCTTCCATCATGGTGTTGGTTGCTATTTATTATTATTGTTGCCGTCGTCCTCGTGGGCTGCTACTGCTGCTGCTGCTGCTGCTGCTGGTGGTGCTACTACAGACTAGGTATATACAAATAATAAGGCTAGTCTGAGCATGAGTAGGAGGTGTGTGTGAATGCGGGGAGTAAGCTGCTCTCTTTCCACCATGCCGAAGGTTGTCGTGTGCCAGCCGCACACCCACCCACGGCCCACCATCACTTGAGTCAACCGTGCATGCAATACACATTTACTATCTATTACTACTAGATGAGGCAATAAGGCGTGTAGTACAGCTGGATCCGGGGGGGATCTCCTGGCTGGACGGAGGAAATAGCAATGAAAAAAGGCGCGACTCACAATCCCTTCCCCCATCAGTTCATGGTCCTTTGGATTCATCCACCATAAATAACTCCATAGATAGTTGGGCGGCACTGTGAATGGTGAGCCTTTGAGTTCACCTCCTCAGCGCGTCGGGCGTTATGCTCGCCCATGTGTAGGTAGGTAGGTACTCAGTACTCACCGAAAAGAGAATGGGAGAGTGAATGAGCGTGAGCGCAGGAGTGTGAGCAACGGGTGGTGTGTGTATGCCTCATCTCCACACACACCTTCCCCAAGCCAACACCGTTGCCACCTTTTCTGTTTCATTTCTTTCTCTTCCTTTTTTTCTGAAAATTCGTAGAGAGAGTGAGAGGAAAGGAAGGCTGTTTTGCATTCAAGGTTATTTGTGGCTGGATAAATTGACCTAAATATTTCGCTCAACGACCTAAGCGTTAGGGTTATTTCTATATATTCGAAACTAGTCTCTCTGTGCAGTGAGTAAATGAAACTCTCTTATTGATCAGCGGGTGGGTTTGCTGCTGCCGTGTGTATGGGTGTGTGTGCTCTCCACCTGAAAAACTCGAAAACTAGTATAAATTGAATTTAACTTTTACAGGGTTTTGTATGACTAGCACTAGTGTGGTGTGTCCTTTTTCTGGTTGAATGAGACGAAAAAAACAGGGCACTCTTTAAGGCTGACCTTAGACTGGTAGGTGGTACAGATCGGAGCGGGAGTCGTGACAGAGTGTGAGTGAGTAACACTGGTTGTAAACAAGGATTTCACTGGGTTTCGGCTCGGCTCGTCCTCCACACAGTTTTGCCTTGAAAATTCGGAAGAGGTACATATGTTTTTGGGCATACACACAGCGCTCAATGCTCTCAGTCGGAGCGGCTGTTAGACTCAATGCAAAATTATCCACTTCATGAAATAAGAAATCCCACCCTTCACCCTTGGTGTGCGAGTGTCCTTGGAGGAGAGAAACGCCAAAATGAAGATAAATTTGCGCTTGAACGAAGCGAATGATATAATTTAAGGATAGCACAACATATCTTTTAATGGTTTTTGTTTATTTAATAATGGGTATCTGTGGAAGGCAGAGACGCTGCCAGGGAGGAGGGAGGGAGAGAGCGAGAGCCAGAGAGAGTTTAAGATTAAGTTCAGGGTAGGATTAAGTGATACTTGGTTCCGATGTCCTTGTAAAAATGACTGGGATTCATTTTTTTTTTTTGTTCTCCATGAAGAGGCACAGAATATCCCTCTATACGACGAGGTTGGACTTCTGGGAGGAGGATTGTGCGTTCGATACAGGAATTCCATTGCTCGCTGTCTCCCACGAGAGATCATTATTATTCAGGACGTTAGTGTCAATCGCTTTGAGCGGATTAACGAAATCTTTGTTTAGCAGATGCTTAAGCATGGAAATTGGAATAATTTGTTGGGGGATTCATCATGGTTGAGTGACAGACGGTAGCTTGATGACTGTGAGTGGAGGTGGCTGGAAGAGTGGAGGGATGATACGATTTCTGGGCGATGTCATGGCACGCCTCCACACTACAAGACGATTAAAGTCAAAGGATTTCATCCAAAAAGAGACTGACTCTTGGGAAGGATTGACGATATGGTACCAAATTATTTGTACTCGAATGTAAGTTAAAATAACTGGCGATTATGGAACCTTCCATCGATTAATGTGGCAACATCGAGCTGTTTATTCGGACTAGACTATAGGTCACGGTATGATTTTCTACATGAGCTGGACAATTCAGGCTTTGGGTGTGTAGACGGGCTTCCTCAATCCCTATTGGCATCTGTCTAGATCATATGGAATTGGAATGGTTTTGGGTCTATTGGAGCCCCAAGAAGATGAACAATTCAATTCCATCAATTCAATGATTCCCAATACACATCCAAACATAATGTAACCGAATGTATGTGGGAGGTAATTTGCTCCGAAATTATAGTAACATACTTTTAGGCGCTGCACCGCCTGCAGTTACTCTACACAACGAAAGTGTTTTATTTATTTTTTTTTAGGTAAAATATCTGGTCACATTGAAAAACCAGCGGTGGCGGAAAATGGTTTTGGTGTAACCACCAGTAAAATTGCCGTTCTTTGGCGGACTCATTCCTATCTCGAGCGGGGATCGCAAGAAGATCCTTGTGCGGTTCGTAATGGAGTCGCCTGTCCACTGTTCGGCGAACGACATGGAAGATCACAGGGCATCCGTCTGTATCCTGTATTAGGCCAATCGTGTCTAAATAAAGGGAATGCTTCGGGAGGAATAAAGCGGTTAGTAGTAGTCGGTTTAGTAAGCCCCAAGGATCAGACTGTTGAAAGAAGTGCAATGTGCAATGTGCCTTCTGATCAGCTTAATAATAAAATCATCTATCCTGTTTGCGTTTGCCTCGTTGTACAGACCTTCGTTAGGATAGTACTTCTTGTACTCAGACTCGGGTGTAGCATACAAACGGAGACAGTTCCGAAGACACTGTCTCTCGAACAGCCTCATCTTTTCCATCTGGGAAGGACTCACGTTGAACCACAACGGACAACCGTACGCCATAATTGGCCTGATAAGAGCCATGTAGCAGATTACCTTCACCCTGGTAGCAAGTTGGCTGCTGAAAAGCAACCTCCTTGCCGCAGCAAAGGCATTTCTGTCTAATTTCTGGCTTCTATCAAAATACAGATATTGATCCAGCCAAATGCCAAGATATCTAACCACACTTTTCACACCTAACGGCTGTCCCTGCGGGTCAAGTTTCCCGAACTTGCGCCAGTTTAGGCGAGTACCCCGCGAGCCATGTACAATGGGGTCCAGAAAAGCGTAGTTTCACACTTCAGGAAGTTGATAACCAACTTCCAGTCGTCGCAAAATCGCTGAATTTTTTCGAAGTCACGCTATTTATTATCTCGTACCTGATCTGTACGCTACTAGGTCGTCGGCGTACGCAATTAAGTACGGCATGGAACCTATAAGTTCTGCAGATAATTTTGAGAACAAGATCGGCGAACCAATCGCCCCCTGTTGCATACCATTTTTAATGTCAAAGACTAAGATAAGCTTTCTGCCTGTTATCATGTCATAGATCATGTACAGCAATGGTTACTTATGCCGAGCCTGGCCAGCTTGAGGAAGAGGACCTCCAACCAAACGGTGTCGAACGCTTTCTCCAAGTCAATCAGGCAGGCACCCGTGCATTGTTTTTTGCCTTTATTCCACTGAATGTCGGACACCAGCATGGACGCGCCCCGCCCTGAAACCGAACTGGTTGCCGGGTATGGTTTTATTTGCCTCTACCCACTGTTTCAGAACTCGAATGACTATCATTTCGAAAACCTTGCTTGTGCACGGAAGAAGACTGATCAATAGGAGATTTGTTGGAATAGATTTGTCTTTGTCCCGTTTAGGGATCGGTTGCACAACAGCTGTTTTCCAGAGCACTGGGTAATATGCATTACTTACCAGTGTTGAGTAAATCTGCACTATATCGGGGGGAAGTTTACAAAGCACAATATTCGGTATTCCATCGATTTCCACAGACTTTTTTTTCTTCAGTGAGTTAAAAATGCCTGAGAAATCAAGGTTTATTTAATTTTATTCAAACCAGAAATGGAGTATGATAGAGATGCCCATCTTCTACCTCTCTTGCCCCTTAAAACATTTGACGACCATTTTTTATTTCATTTTCTAAAACTAAATTGATACGTTGTTTCGTGAACAACCGTCAAAAATTCATGAATAACTGTCAATCAGCTGTGGAGTTGGGCATCTCTATAATACTTCATTTCTGATTCAAACTTATTTCAATATTGGCGTCAACTTAATTTAAAGTAATTCAAGAAAAATTCCCTTGAGCCCACACATCGGGAGTTAAAAGGGTCTTGTACGATTAAAGTCAGCTTGGCCTTATCGAATGTTTCTTATTTTGACCTTTTTGCTTGCATCTATAGTTTCTTGTTGGCCATACAACGACGAAAGTGGCAGTGGATTGGCACACCCTCCGAATGTGACAACTCCTTAGCAAATCACTCTGGATAATGGATTTCGGTGGAAAAGCGCTCTTACGCAGGCGGTCCTAGGAATACAAGCCCACGGGCAGTCTAGAAGGAAGCACAGCAACTGAGAAAGCGTTGGGGAGAACTAAGGCACATTGCCTAGGATCCATAAGGGGGCACAGGGCATGTTGATGATAATAATTTCTTGTTACCACTGTGACATGGATAAGTCATGCCACTGTGGAGCCGATGGCTAAGTCGTCCATGCGTTCATCTTTGGTAACAATATATTCTGCATCGTGTCCTCATTCACCACTAGAGACTTAGAGTTTGCAGCGTATGTAACATGTATATCTCGGAGCAAGACCTAAATGTCAATGACCAATATCTCTCGGTGAGAAACCAAAGGCTTGAGAGTTATTTTCGAGCACTAACATCAAGCAATTTGCATTGAAGACGATGAGATATTGAATTTTCCATATTATTTTCGGCTGTTGCTGTCATTTGACAGTTCTCGGTTGTTTTGAGGTTAGATTGGATTTGGCAGTTGATCAATGGCCAACTTCACAGCTGATTGCTCCCTAGCCCGTATTTGAAATTCTTTTTGACAGTTTTTTATGATTTTTTGACTGTTTTCGGTTCTCTAATTGGTCCATTTGGGTTGAGAAAACGGTTTAAAAAACGGTTTTCAAACATTTTAAGGCCTTGGTTGGCTGTCTCTTCTCTCTCTATCTACTTCATTTCTGATGACTAGAGTAACAATTACAGAAAAAGTCACAGATGGGTGCGGCTATGCGGTGGGATCATTGGTTCTTATTTCTTCAAGAGTGATGATAGTCAAAACGTTACAGACAATCGTGAGTGGTACACAGACTTATTCCCCCTTATTCTCTTAAACGAGGTGACAAATTCTCGCATTTTTCTGCCACATCACAGCAGAATCTATACTCTTAATTCGAGTGAGGTGACAAAAAACCAATAAAATTCTCTTTCCAAAAAAATTCAACTTACTTACTTAAGGTGGCGCTACAGTCCGAGGTAGACCTGGGCCTCAACCAACAAGCGTCTCCAGCCAGCTCGATCTTTAGCTAGCTGCCTCCAGTTTCGCACGCATAGTTGGTTGAGGTCCCTTTCCACTTGCGTGCGCCACCTGAGTCGCGGTCTTCCTCTACTGCGCCGTCCCTCGGGGGTGGATTCGAAGACTTTTTGGGCCGGAGCATTGGTTTCCATCCGCTCTACATGACCTAGCCACCTCAATCGTTGGATCTTCACTCTTCTGGCTAAGTCGATGTCGCTAAACAGCCCGTATAGTTCGTCATTAAATCTCCTCCTCCACTCACCATCTATGCAGACGGGACCGAAAATCACACGAAGAATTTTCCTCTCGAAGCAACCAAGAGCAGCTTCATCCGCTTTTGATAAAGTCCATGCCTCCGCGCCATATAGCAGGACTGGGACGATTAAGGTCTTGTAAAGCGTTAGCTTGGTTGTTCAGAGAGGGCTTTGTTTACCAATTGCTTTCTTAGCACAAAGAAGCAGCGATTGGCAAGAGTTATTCTTCGTTTGATTTCAGCGCTGGTGTCGTTGTCTGAATTGATAGCGGTGCCTAGGTAGACAAAGTTTTTGACTACCTCAAAGTTATATCTGTCTGCTGTGACGTTCTGACCGAGACGTCGGTGTTGGGTGTCCTTTCTCGTTGACAGCATATACTTGGTCTTACCCTCGTTTACCACTAAACCCATCTTCGCGGCCTCCGTAGCAATACCCACAAAAGCGCCATTGACATCACGCCGTGTTCTTCCGATAATGTCAATATCGTGGGCATATGCGAGTAGTTATACGGACTTCTGAAAGATTGTTCCTCTGGTGTTGGCGTTCGAGTTTTGAACAATTCTTTCAAGAACGATGTTGATAAAGTCGCATGACAGCGCTTCGCCTTGTCTGAATCCTTTTTTGACATCAAAGGTCTCGGTTAGGTCTTTACCGACCTTGATGGAGCAGCGTGCATTCTCCATCGTCATCCTACACAAACGGACGAGTTTGGTAGGGATGCCAAAAGTAGACATTGCTCTGTATAGCTCGTCTCTATAAATGCTATCATACGCGGCCTTAAAATCGATGAAAAGGTGGTGGGTATCGATTTGTTGCCCCTGGGTTTTCTTCAAAAAAAAAAAAAAAATTCAACTAGTTGGCAATATACGCCATGCTGGTTCAGAACACGGATATGTTGCAGTGCGAATGTAATTGATTCCATTTCAATGAAAGAGTCTAAAAATGATAACAAAATATAAAAATAAAATTAAATATTAAAATAAAATTGTTAATGTGTTAGTCGCTCGAGAAGTTGACTGTTGATTTCACCCTTTCTTGATTAAATTTTGACTTTATACTATGTCCCATGGCAATGGGTTTGTGGGTGACCTGGTATCAGTAAGAAGCCCAGTAAATTATATTTACTTTTTCTAAATTAAAAAAAAAATATAAATGAAAAGAATAAAATAAAGTGGGGCTTTGTAGTGAGGTAAAAAAGAGCCCACGAAGAAAGTACTATGGTCGATCTTTAAATATATGCAACTTCCTAATTCTGAAACTTTAAAATCAAATGTAAGATCTCCAAAATAAAAAAATAAAATCCCACGATACCTTTACTGTTGACAATTCGGATTCTAAAGTATTGGGTTTATAACTTAATTCGTGCGGTTTGCAAAGAGATGATGTAGCTTGTATTATTCCTTTGGAACATGCGTTTGAAAGCTACTGTCATTGTACGTCATTTCAGTAAATGTCATTCATTTGAAGCGTAAGCAACAATAATTTTTGTCACTCAAATATGTCAAACTTTGTGCCTGAAAAAGTGTTTTTGCGGGGAATTCTTCTTCATTACTTTAATATGAAGAAACCTGCTGAAGTCATAGTATCTTGGTGGAAGTTAATGGTGAACATACGCCAGCTGAGCGAACGTGCCAAATGTGGTTTGAAACCCGGCCAACCAGCCAAATCAACGGCAAAGCCGAATATCCATGGCGCGAAGGTAATGCTCTGTATTGGGTGGGTCAGAATGGTGAGCTGTATTATGAGCTGCTAAAACCCGTTTGAAGGGACCAGTAGCCGACAAACGCCCGGAATATGCGACCAGACACGAGGCAATAATTTTCCATCACGACAACGCTCGGCCCCACGTTGCTATTCCGGTTAAGAACTATTTGGAAAACAGTGGATGGGAAGTTTTACCCCACCCGCCTTATAGCCCAGACCTTGCCCCTTCTGACTACCATTTGTTCCGGACGATGCAGAACGCCCTCACTGAAATACGGTTCACATCAGAGCAGAATATCAAAAATTGGCTTGCTTCATTCTTGGCTGCCAAGCCGGCGCAGTTGTGTTGGGATGGGGTCCACAAATTGCCAGAAAGATGGGAAAAGGTCATATTTTTCTTAAATAAACGTTCAAATTAAAAAAAAACCTTACGAGTTAAGTTATAGACCCAATAGTGTTAGTGCTCAAAAAAGTCATACGGGCCTGAACTAATACTCCAAATATGTCGGAACGGCTTCACATCCTTCTATTGGAAATGCAAATGCTTCTGTCTCTGAACAGACCAACAAGCTTATCGATTTACATACATATGTGCATTGCTGAAATGAATCATAAATGGTCAACTGCAGCTCTCTCGCACCCCGTAGGTTTAGACTTCTGTGAGCCTATTATTTCATAACCATCTCAGCCATCTTCTTCACTTTATTCAAGCACTAACGGGTTTGCAGAATTGGTATTCATACCTGGTAGCATAATGGACCTATACTGTTCTAAGTCGGGCTGAACACCAGTCAACCGCTTCATCAAGCGGCATGAATTGGGCCTGCCCCTGGCGCCATTTTCTCTAAAATCTTGGACGATAAATTGTCACCATATTGGTGACACCATATGTACTCGATTTCTTCTCACTTATATCACACGTGGCGAGACAATCTGTTACAGAATTTGTTAGAGAAAAAATTTTTCAGTTTGGTGGTTAATTTTTGCCGCAAATCTATATCCAGCGCATACACATTCCTTTTCCAATCTTAAATCTTCTTCGAATTGCCTAGAGACTCAAATTTAAACAACTAACCAAGCTATCTGTCTTATTTCCGAAGATGATTCGTTTTGCGAACTCTACGCAGAAAATTCAAAGCCTCCATTGTTCTGTAAATATTTGTCAACAATGAAAACCAGAAATGAAGCGCCCAACTTCTACCTCCCTTGTCCATTCAAATTTTTGACAGCCGTTTTTTTACATCGTTTTCTAAAGCCAAATTAACCAATCACAGAACGGCATTTACGTTACTTTCATGAATAACTGTCAAAAAGTCGCTGAAATTCGTCGATGGGCTAGAGGCCATAAACTGAGCTGTGAAGTTGGTCATCTCTATAATACTTCATTTCTGAATGAAAACGTGTGTACTGTTCTTTTCCGCAGTGTTCCATTTGTAATAACCGCTAACTGTCAGCTGTCACGCTGGCCAACTTCTTTCTCTCTTCCCCCTAACATTTTTGACAACCGTGTTTCGTCTCGTTTTGTCAAACAAAATTGACCAATCAGAGAACGGAGAACTCTCAAATCATGAATAACAGTCAAAAAGTCACTCAAATTCGTCGATGGGCAAGGGGACAATCATCTGTGATGTTGGCCATAAAGCACTTCATTTCTGATTTGATCGTTGGCTTCACACTCGCATGAAATTTGAAACATTCCGGCAAAGTGAAGTAACAGTTTTATTTGTGAGGCAGGTTGCGAAAAACAATCAAGCACAAATGACGGTACGTCTTTTGAACCAGGCCCAATATCGTGCCAGCTGAAGGGGACTGGTGGTTGGTTAAGGTCCGGGTCTACTGCAAACGTAGCGCCACTCAAAGGAGAAGACGGAGGATATTTCTAGTTCAAAGTACTATGCATTGCCTACATCGAGCACACGCATAAATAGAAATAAAAGAAATCGCATTTCAACAACAAAACTGCCCCCATTAATTGGCAGCAAAATCGAAATCAAACTCGTATATTTTGTCTGGAATCCATGGCCAAGCCGGCGCACCCGCCTGCTGCCCAAAAGACACACACAACTCAGCGATTCGTCTCGCAGAGCCAATAAAACGGGAAACAGTTGAAGAATTTCTCAAGACATCACATCTCGCTCCGGAGCTCTCGAAATCGTCCCTTTGCACCCAACAGACTCCCCCACGTCCATTTGCGAAGCATCACACCCAAATGTTATCGCAGCATTAAATTTTACGATCAAGTGCTCGTGTGTACAAATGTGTCCTAAGCACAGCACAGATGTTGGCAACTGTCAAAATTTCGATGCATCCATCCATTAAATGTCATTATGAAATCCGTTGGAAATCTACGAGCTTGAGTGCTACATCCGATGGCGTGTAATCCCCTCGAATCCAATATGTCCCCATACCAGCATTCCTCCATCCATGGCCACTCTCAAGTTCACTCAAGAGGTCCTTGACGATGGGAGGAAAATCTCCAACGACGAAGGTTCGATAGGGAACAATTAAAGGGTACATATTGATGGAAATCCACCCAACACGCCCGGCCATCCACAAAGTCGGTCTACATGCGTACTTACGAAAGTATCCCCATATCTTGGCGTGACCGTCATCGATTCCAAGAAGTACTTCCGCAGGACGAATTCTTCTCTCCATCAAGACCACGAGAACATTGTTTGCGAAAATGCTCTGTTTTGTTCTCGACCGCAAGTGCAAACTCCTTATCCACAGCATCAGCTATCTGGTCGACTTTGATTTGTGCCTTGTGCATGCCTTGAAAAGTTTGCATAGTTTGAAATGGATTATCCTGGTGTTGGGTCCATGCAGAAATGAGTTCAGAAAATAATTCATTCCGAAGTGCCATTGCAGTGCTTGTGAGCGTGTCAGCCGGGCAGGGGGTGCGGGCGATCCACGCCGCGCCACTGTGAGATGAGAGATTTCTCCTTGTGCCTTGAAGCGCATAAGTATTTTAGATTAAATTTTCAAAAATTAGATACATCCGAGTATCCGTATTCCGTGTGGCATATTTGTGCTCGTCGTGAGTGGATACATATTCGCACTTATGTTAATTAAAACTCATTTTTTTGCACTTTTCACTTTTTGTATTCAAGTGCTGTAGGTTGGCTGCCTTTGAGGGTGGTGAAGCACTGCTTCAGCATTTTGCGAGTCGGTTGCATTTCCGTGTTGCGTACATCTCACGGAAATTGTGTGGTTGGAGACTTTTCATGTGTGCACAGTGTGGGGGAGGATCATTTAAATGAAATGGTGTCCTTTGAAATCCAGACCGGAAATTTAGGGTTTTGCGTTAAGTGGTTTCAACTATTTGTTGCAACATTTTATTTTTGTGCGGAAGCCGATGCGCTTAGATGTCAGGGGGTAGCTTGAATATTTTTCTAATCTCATTCTGAATTCGGTTGACAAATTCCCAGCAAGAGAGTTCTTCTTTCCCAGCGTGTGGGACGCAATGAGGACCATATGCTTATAAGAGTGCGGAAGTTCAAAATGTGTTGCTGGATAGCCGGATTTTGGCCGCTATCATACGACTTGACAGCACTTTGACGTTGCCCCAAGTCCTCCGTCTAAGCGAACTAGTAATTTTTAAAAGTTCGCAAATATACGCGGTTTGAATTTGCCAGATAAAGCGGTTTCGTCCTTAGATGATGGAGCTTTAGTCAAAAACAGGAAAAGATATAGCGTGCGTAGAGCTCGGCATCTTGTTCTGAAAAGCTTGTGTTCCTTTTTCAAAGTCTAGGTTAGTATACCTTAGGTTGAGATGTGTTTTAACTTTATAAGCAACTCTTTAAGCAACTAGCTACTACCCACGACTTCGTCCGCCTGAATATCAGTTATCGTGGTTACTATGTCCTTCCTTGAGTTTTAAGCCTAATTAAGGGGATACGGGGGAACGCCACTCGTGTTTAAAGAATTAAGAAACTCTTGTGGTTAATGGGCCGCATGTTCGTGATCCATTACATTATCAACAGATGTGTACTCAACGGTATCTTCTGGAAGTGTACTTAAAATTAGGTCGTTCATTTCGTTTCTTCGATGCTAGTTACGACACTACCGCCAAAGCTAAAGTTTTGCCTGAGACCTAACTTTTGCTAATATCAAATAAGTAATGAAAGTTTTAGCGGCTGCAGATTATCACAATGGACCAACGTGGTCTAAGTGTACTGGTGAATCCACTAGCAGCCGCCCTCCCTACCAGTTGCAGAGCATCCAAAATAACCGTCTTTCCTTCGTTAAAACGAACACTGTTCAAAACACGATTAGACGCCGCACGATGTTCATGTATTAATTTGGGTTATTTTTTTTTTTTAATTCACACGTCATCCGTACGTAAGCTTCTTCTGGAGGATCCAAATTATTATTTTAACTGTTTTTTTTTTCCGTTTTTATTTCTCTTTTAATTCATTTGCATGTAAAAATATTTTTTTTGTCGAATTTTTGTTTTATTATTTTTTTTCTTGTTTTATATTTTTTTTGTAAATAACTTAAATTAATGTAAACTGGTGACTTTGGTCAACTCTTCGATTATTTAAAGGAAGCTATGGCAGGGACTGATGTTGGTGTAACTACCAATAAAATTACCGTTCTTTGCAGACTCTTTCCTGCCTCGAGCAGAAATGAGTCTACGTTCATTAAAATCTGTTAATTTCTAACATTCTTCATGATTGTGCCACATCGGCAATGTTGCCAACAAGTCTGTTCTTGTTTGTATTCCGCTCTGTGTCTTTTGGCAGTGCGAACGGGGTTGTGTGCCCTCGTCTCATTTGTGGTGTTGATTACTATTAGTACAGTTGAGACTCGAAAAAGATAAGTAGTTTGTTTTTGGGGTTTTACTTTAGCGAATTCTTCACTTTTCCAAGATACTGATCCAAGTTAAGAAATATTAATGTTATGCAACAACCTCGGTTATTGCAACTGTCTTAAGTTCTATTAGTTGCGTAAATCGAGTTTGGGCAGTACATTTGTAAAATATGAAATATCCATTGGCAAAAATGATTGATAACCTTTTTTGCAGATGTCCTTCTGAAATTAGGTCTTTTTCTTTCAACTCTGCTCACGATCGCTGATTAGCATAACATATAGCATAACACTGTAGAAATATATAATAGAGAGCGAAAATGGAAAAAAAGCTAAAAAAAAATTACAATAAGATGAAAGGAAAAAGTTAAGACAAGACTTAACTTTTTAGAGATACACATGGAGACAGAAACCTACTTAACTTTTCCGTACACATAACTTTTGTGCGTCTTAACTTCTTCGAGGCTTTACTGTAATGCTTCCATACGTTCGATGCATCGATCATAGACATCGAAGGTGTCCGATGCATCATATTGATTCGATACATCGAATAACGAACATCGATGTTTGTTTAACTTTTTCGAGGCTTTACTGTAATGCTTCCATACATTCGATACATCTATCATAGACAAAAAACGATATATATGGTGCTCTGATGTTCATAACCTCGAACAATGGTCTGAAAAGTAGTAAAAAACATAGGTTTAAATAATTTGGCGCATTCTTCCCAATTGTCATCACAGAGGTGGCCTAAAGTTGCAGCGCTTGTTAGAGCCTATGCAATAGTGTGGGAGAACAGTTGTGTTGCCATCTTAACCTTTTGCCTTTCGGCTCCAACAGCGTTAAGATAGCCTGGAGCAATTTTATGTGCTATTGAGAGTTCTCCGGAAGTTAAAGAAAGGAGTGATAAAATTATTTCCTTTCTTACTTCTTTGCCATTTGTGAAAACCCATGTGGTTTCTCATGAGTTTTATTAAATGGGATTAGAAAACACAAACACTTTTTGTTCGTTGTAAATGAACCTAGAATGTAAAGCAATTGTTAAATGATTTGCAATTCGGATTTTCATTAGTGCTAACCAAGGTTTCTTAGGTTTGTATAGTCCTCTGTTTCCTCCTCCCAGATCACTGACAATATCAGCAACATTATACTCAGATTCGTTGACTTTGTCAAGAATGTGGTGTCAAATGTTCGCTGTCATTTGACAATCAAAGTCATAGAAAACAGACTGCTTCCGGTTGCCAATAAATCCTACGAGATTTAATAAAAAAATAAAGTTGACTGTGGTTGTATTGTTGGAACCGTTCCCATCTTCAACTTGAATCCATTACTTTTGCAAAGTCCTGCAATTGCGATTAACTATTATGTGTAAATGGAACAACGAATATATTAATTTACCCATTTCAAACTGTTCCTGTCGGAGTCATCTGGAGTAAAATGTGCAGAGCAATTCCGAGACGAACTGCAAAAGTGAATTCATTGCGTCCGCATGTTGTCATTTGGAAGACATAAAACCGTGGATTCGGGTTTCCTTTGCTATTGTTTGTATTGCAATTAAATACTGAACACCTTATTTCGTAAAAACAGTCCTTTTATTTAGCTTTTTACTAACTTCGCGCCGAAATCACAATCAGTTTTCACAGCCGTATATACAGAAGTGAGTATCCACTAGTCTCGGCCTACGTCACCAAAAATTTGACAGATAGGTGCCAAACATGGCGGATTTTCGGAAGGCGTAATCTTGTATACATCATTCTTGTACATTTATGGAGACGGGGAAACGAAGCTTGGCTAATCTAGTCCCCAGAAGTCTATTCCTCTTGTAACCGATGGTGGCCCCAACCTCCGAGATCAAACCCTAGCTTGGAAAGCACGTGTCCTTTCTTATGCGTATAATGCTACACACAAATCCAAGCATGTAACATATTTAACACAGATGGCGAATGTTAAACGAAATTAATGAACGATGTCGATGTTTGACAGTTTTGCCGTCGATGTATTGGCGATGTATCGGTTGTCAAAACATCGATGCTGACATCATGCCAGCATCGCTCTGCATTCAAGATTGCAAACATCTCAATACATACTCGACTGCGAACCACGAGCTACACAAACCTTGGCATCTTATTCCAAGGAACTTTTTGTGTTCGCATATAGTAAAGCCACTAGTAGCCGAACATTGCCGTTTGTCAGTGTATCAGTGTTTCTTCCGCTGGGCTAGAGATGCTGATAAGTAGTCTGTAGTTGTCAAATTTTCTGCCACATCACCAGCAGTGCTGCCAAGCTCATCTTCAGTAAATCATAAAATCTTAAATCTTGCTTACTTCTCTCTGGAAACAGTCGAATGGCATTGTATTATTTGCGTTCATCCCTCTGCCAGCACCCTCTTGCTGACCTAAGACTGTGACCAAGTTGCGGGCGCCATCGCAATCAATCACATTTTTTCGGCATGCTCTCTGTAATGCGATATTGATTGTTCTAACATTTCACAAATCAATTGAGGTCGACGAAAAGTTTGTCCAGTAAATGCTGTCATGCCATCCGTAATGAGCGCAGAAAGTGCGGTTATGGTGTGCAGGGTCTAATTTTGACGTACATTTGAGGTCGGCATTTGACGTCTTACACGGCGAATGAGCTTGTTCATCAGGTCACGACATCCGACATTTCTCAGCGTTTAATGATTGATTTCTTAATAAACACTTTTTGACAGCTAAAAATAATTCTCGGAGTCGATGGCGTTTTGAATTCGAATTGGTTGTCGTGCACGAATGGGGTTAGTCAAGTTATGAGTGGTGAGGAATGGTTCTCTGAACGTCTATGATTTGCTTTGAACATCAGGACACGCTGAAAAGAACCACCCCTTCGCTCAAGATGAACTTATGCCGGAGTTTAAGCCATTTTTGTGGAAGTACAGAAGGAAATGGATGGGAACTACAAGCAGCATTGCCTTTTCCCACTCCCTTTGACATCCAAGCTCACAGTTGCATACCTACCTCAACCTCAACCACCTTCAGGAAAAGGATGTACACATTATGTCTGATTGAGCCAATAAACCAAATACATCCGCCGCAGGAAGAAACGTGCCCCATTACCGCTCCACGCTTCGACGAGACTGAAATATTATGAATTTGAATCACGAACGTTGCGGATGTACCTTTAGAATGTACACAATCCATTAGCCTATCAAGCAGACAACAGTACTCGTGCATTCAATGAGGCCTACGCTTCCGGCTGGTAACTGAAACGGATTAACTTTCGGCTGGGAGTTCATTACCCTCTGCTTGGCGGAAGGTCATTGTCATGGCAATTCGGAATGGTTCAAGCAATCAACCACTCTCTTCTGGCAAGGAGATGAGCACGTCCTCTGGAAGGTAGAATTTTATCTTCTGTGACAAATGGAGGGTAGTACGAGGATTTACATTTGGCAGCTGGAGCGTATACAGGCATCTTTGGGAAGCACTTTAATTGTGCGTGGCAGTGGGCTCGCGCATATGTTGGAACCGACCGTTTCAAGTGAATCTTGTGGCATTTATTCACTCTGAGTGACTGGCAAGAGGAGGTCTTAGGAGCTGAATTATCATGATTGACTGCTTTGCGTTGCAGTTTATGGAAGCACCGTGGCCGGAGCATTGAAACGTAGAGTCGCTAAATCCGATTTTAAACGAATTTTATAACAAAATTACATGGTTAACCATATTGAATGGAATTGATGGTCCTCTCTTGAGGGCCGTCCAGTCTTAACGGTACCAAAACAACACCTTTCACCGTGTGCGTTGCACTTGACTCAACCCGAAGGGTGCGTCTTGTCACCTTTCGTGTTCATTGTATGTAGGGAATAGTTCTTACAGCGTAGACGAGGTGAGGAATGCGAAACAGTACAAGAATTGAGGGTAATGTCTTGCAGGTGTCCAACACGAATTCTCCCAGACGGACATTTCATCGCGTATTCGATAGGTTTGTGGCCGTATATGCTGATGATGCTGGGATGAAGGTCAATGTGGACAAATCAGGGTTTATGGTAATTTCCAGAACGAATGCTCAATGCACTCTATGTAGAGTCCCATTGAAGCAGGACCGCGGGGTCTTTCCGCGAGTGATGGGGTGAGTAATGCTGACCTTCCTGTAGGATTGGGTCACTTAGAAAACAGCTTGGATGATCTGTAATCAGGAAGGTCGAGCTTGGCCGAGCGACTCAGGGCCTCGAATATGATTTGTTTAGTTTATTTTTTTATTGTCCTTAACCCTCTAACCGCTAAGAGTGCGTCAAGGCACCGAAACACCACATGGTCTGCAAATCAAACAGTTACAGCTTCCTATGGAATCGTGTCCCAGCGTAATGCAGGGTGCCCACGCGGAAATCCTGCTGTGCCGTTTCAATCAGTGAAACTCCCTCCATTTCTTGCTCTTTCTCTTTTGTGTCTGATGGAGAGAATTTGAAGACACTCTCTCCTGCTACGCTGGATCAACATTTGTTGTGCATCTTCTTGCATCATGTGCTTGGAGCATGATCGGTTGCTTGATTCATTTTTGAGCATTAGTCAGTCAGTACTCGAAAGTGAGAGAAAACTAAAGTAAGATAAATAATAAAGGGAACAAAAACTATTTCATTAAAAATTATAAAAAAGTGTTTCAATAGAAAAGAAGATAAAACTAAACAAACAGGATCCTCCATTACCCTGAGTGTAAATTGATCGTGCCTTTTTATTTTATATCGATTTGAAATTTATAATGGTTCAGGCGATAACGTTGCTTTATCTGGCACACCAGATGCATTGACTAAAACAGTAAACAACTTTATGCATCACATCATATACACATCGCTGCCCTTGTTGGTTTATTTGCATGCAAGAGAAATATACAGTCTGGGAACCATACGAGTCAGTCGAATTCCAAATTGGGGAGATATTGTCATCAAAAGCGAACCGAGAGGATTCTCGACAGAATTTGTGGGAACTGCTTACGGCATTGATATAAGCAGTGTCTTGTGGAAGTACCACAAATGTGTGCAATTGGCTTCAACTTACGTTGGAATTGAAAAATTTGCAAGAACAAATACCGACTTGCAAGTAGCAGAGCAGCATGTTATGATAGAAAAGCAAAAGCATAAGTTGAGGTCGAATGCCCACACATTATAAGGCAATACAACAAAAATGCTCGTTGCATTCGAGCAATGTTTCAGCTGAAGATAAAGAGTTGCTCGGGTTACCACAATTTCGAGAAGAATTTGCTTCTGGTCTTGTGACACAAACAACAACAAAACGTGGGGCTGGTCGGCCAGCCGAGAACATCGTTTTCATCAACTCCACGGGTTGCTTAAAAGTTAGAGAGAAAGCAAAACATCCCGTTGATGACGTACGTTACGACGATATACCAAAGTGGTTAGGTAATGAAAGTAACAGAAGATGGTGCAAACTGCGCAGAAAGAAATAACAGATGAGGCGACACAGAACTGGAACAAAAAAACTTATTTGAAGGTATTTTGACATATCGCATCAGATATGTAATAACCAATGTTGTAACACGACGGGTCGTCTTTTTATTTTTTTATTGACGACTGTGAGGACACTGTGATGTCGACAGTGCGTCGGTAACGTAGTCAAATGTCGTCAATATCGGAATTGGGTTGTCAATATCACAAACGTTTGGAACAGCTGTTGATGAAATGCAAACGACACGCTGTGAAACAACACCAGGATAATAAGGGAATTAAAAACAAAAATTGAATGTCTGGGAGTAAAAAAAAAAACAATGCGTATGATATATTTGGGTAAGAAGTGGTCAATATTTACAACATATGCAACGCGGCGTGTTGCAATATTTGCATATTTTTTAATTTTGTACCTTATACAATAACAGTGGCACGTAAAAACGTACACGAATATATTAGCTTTATAGGCATTGTTATTAACTTTTGTTGAACATGTCGTTTCATGACACGGCATTGACGACACGTCGTCAACTCTGTAGTCGACACGGTGTAGTCTATGGCGCACAACGCTGTTTATAACTTTCTACAAGCGTTCAGAGCTCTCTGAGCATTTTCTTTCATTTTCTAGACGAGAAGGTAACCCGGTAAGCCGCGAGCATTTGGCAATGACACTACAATTAGTAGAAGTCTTGCTTATTTGAAACAAATTGACACTAAATGTCGACTACTGTTAAACATATATAAATACGACCATATTTCAATGAGTATTAATTGCTGCGAAACTGCATCAGAATGTTTTACATGTACAGCGATCTCATCAAGTATCGAATGAGGTTTACATAAAAAAAAGAATCCCTTAATTAATTAAATTAGAGTACAGTCAGAATTCCAGCCATTCGTTGTGTGCACAGTCAACTGACGCAAAGAGGGATATAACGGTGTGTCGGCGAAAATCCTTTGACATCTGACGCCTGTTCAAGCTGTAATTATATATGATATCATGCACAATGCCAGAAGAAACGTTTGCAATTTCTGATAAATCCCATTCAAGCGATAATGAGGCGTTCATCAACCACTGCAATTCGTGTGAATGTACCAAGCCAACAGAAATAAAAATATGCCCACGTAATTGCTTGGAGCTGTGCCAAAATTGAAAAACACCCGTACTGGTCAGCTCGGCTCAATCAGAGAACAATAGTAATCGGCAGACCGTGTCATGACTGTTGTGTAAATACGGGATATTTTCTTCGAATTTACAGTCCTTTTGGTGTACACATAGACTTGCCAGCACCTCGTGGGATGTGTTCAAAAGTTTTCAAAAGTAGAATCAATAAAGAACGTCGGCTGACATTATATGAGCCAATCACCGCGAACGTTATGTGAGTCATTTTATTCAAGGATTTACTAACTCCCCTATCGCCGAGGCATGTCTCGCAGACGAGTGTCATGAAAATAAGTGGCATGATTTTAAACATAAACCTAGATGGAAGCCCCTGTTAATCAGTGTCAAAATGATGGCACAATTCATTGTGTGTTTACGACAATTCGTCTGTTTCTCACACGTTTTTTTTTTTTTTTTCTAGTGTTACACAAATCTTGTGACGTGTAGGAGTGGCGTGGAAACGCAGACGTTTAGTATGCAAATTCACAAATCCGTTTTTAACAGTTGACAGTTTAGAACGTCAAACAATTCGTGACATTTTTCATGCTCGGCACTTTTTATTAGGTTCTCATTACTCAGGTTCTTCGGATTGTTGACGTGTCGCAAAGGACTTTTATCTAAAAATCAACTGCAATTAGTGTCAGTTTTGCGGGTGCCGGACAAGCCCGCAGGGAGACCTGCCAGCTGGTTGGTCCTGTATCAAGAGAGAATGAACACCTAAGTGCATGAAAATCTGCTAAAAAAGAGTATGTTCGCAAAACAAATGCTTTTTTTTTGGTTTGACTTGTTGATGCTATCACACACATTTCGTGATCTTTTTGAAAAGCCTCGATGGTAGTGTCCGCAAAGACCGTCAATGTCTACGAGTCTTCATGATGTTCTGGTGATGGTACATCACCGTGACTTTCGTGGTGGGGTGAGTAAAATTCCGCCTTGGACTAGGGGTCAATCAGCTGTGAAGTTGGGCGTCTCTATAGTACTTCATTTCTGATCACAACCACAGTCCGTACAGCCATCCGCGATCTTTTCTCTCATCAACAAGGCATGTCATGTCGCTTCATCTTAACGTTGGCTGCGAGAGCGTCAACATCAAGAAGTGCCAACCGCGAAGTAAATCTCACTAAAAACAAGTGCAATGCCCGCACAAACACTTCTCCTTTTACTCTCAATATTTACCACTCCATGCAAAAAAAATCGCGCACACATGGGAAAACGTCAAATCTCATGTTCAACTTTTGAACAGACCTTATGCCATGTCGTAAAATCAAGATTCTCCGACACGATGTAGGTTTGGACATGGATTTTTGTGCCGCCACTAGATTTTTTCACATCAACAGGGCACGGTTCATGTCAAGTGGAGACGACGTGTTAGGGCAGCCAATTTGAACTCGAAAAAAAAGGCCACTGCATACGAAATGCTAGCTTGAGCTATCCCCATCGCATAGTTGCGTCTGCCCTAATGAGAGGCAAACAGACAACAAATGCGGCCACAAGAGGAATACATTGCGCCGGGTGAGACTGGTCAACTTTCAACTTGTTTTGCGCTTGACGGATGATTCCGTGGAAATTCATTTGGATGCTCCTTATTTTATGAATGAATGGTTTAGTTTTGGTTTTTGAGCAATTCCTAACAGTTGTGGAACTTCAACTGTCAACGAATTTCTTAGATTTATGCAAAAGTGAAGTTGGTCGACTGGTACACTGACAGTTCCTTCCGATGGATTCCGGACGCAACGTGGGCGCCTCTTTGCACGCAATGGATTCTATGGGTTTGGGCTTGTACCCCTTTACTGGTATTCAGAGTAGGAGTCACCTGATCCCCATGGCGCTCCGGTGCCCTACAATCTACAAACCCCCCTTTAATAATCGATGGCACCTCGAGATCTAGTGGTTAGTCCCTTATATTGCTTGATCCGGTCATCATCATGAGCCCATCCAAGTGGTTTCGATGTATTCGATTAAGCGATCGTATGACCCCATGGACTATGACACCGTTTTCTCTTGGGGTTGATACATGAGTAACCCCTGGGCCTGGCTTATCTACTCGCGTATTGCGTCGGTGTCAGCCAACAAGAAAATGCGACTTTAGCTGTAAGTAGCAACCACAAGGTTACAGCAGATTAAGTGGCGCACACAAGGTTGCCACAATTGCACCATCCTAGTATTTTCTCTTACGACATTCGTTAACATTCCCCTTAGCTTTGTAAACTACAAAAGTCAAGCAAAACCGTTCAGTCATAGTTTTTGCGTGAAAATCAAACAGATGGGTTGGGGTAAGCATGCCGAAATGGAACTCGCCTCGGAGTGCAAGATTATTGTCCATTCACCCTGGATATCATCGGCAATCAATGGTTCCTCTTCTGTTCAACAGCGCCTTCCTTCTTCCACAAGATTGAACAACTTTCATCAGAGTCGAACACCAAGAGAGCCTAAAGAAGGATAAGAAAATATAAAAACGTATCCCCAAATGTGCGGCTCACTTTGAAAAAATGCATTCGTTTGATGTCCCTTGACAACCCCGGAAAGTCATTTTTGCATTTTCGAATTTTGCAGAAGACAATAGTCCCCTTTTTTAGAAATGTCTCCAGAAATGTGAAAACCATGATGACGTGAGCCACGACGTCATGAGCTTTCATCACCATCTGTAGCCATTGATGAACAAATATCCAGATGAGTAATTTCACTTTTCCAAGGAACACATCTAAAACGCCCAGATATGGCCAATTTGTAGAACCATGTCGCCCACTAAGACTGGCCTACATTACCGACTCGCCTCCATAAATCACAGCCAATTGCCATAACCCCAGAAGCGTAATTGAAGAGATTTCATCAGAGACAATGTCTCATTCAGTTAAACGCACAAGACTTACAAGGTCAAGATCTGAAAAGAAGAAAGAATAAATTTAACGCGAAACGAGACAATTCCTTCTCACATCGAGACAATCAATGAAAGCCACATTCCGGAGGATTATCACAATCAAGACCAGATTGAACTTAGATCCCTCTCCTCCCAACCCAATCAGCAAAATCTCTCCACAAATCAGTCGAATTTCACGACTACTGGGTTTCGTGGCCCAGATATTTGCATATAACGTGGCAACCGCAGACTTCACCAAGACCACCGCCTTCTCACCACCGCCTCAATTCTCAGTGTCCCCCATTGATTACACCGCATAATCACCTCCGCCCACAGTCAAGGCCGCCGTGCCGCTCGTTGTCTCATCCATCCAGTTGTAACAGAATTAATTTGGAACACTTCATTCGAATTGAAAATTTCAACTTCAAGCATCCCCCATGTCAAGGTTAATCTCTGCGCCCCATTCATCCTCGACCCGGACCCCTCCTGGTTGGGGGGATGCGAGCGAGTAAACTCGCGTAGCTTTATCGTCAATCCTCCACACAGGAGGGGAGAGAGCTTTAAAATCAATGAAAAGGGTATCAAAACTTTTTCCCTAATCATTTGTAAATTTATGTTAACCCCTGTTGAGGGAAATCCCCGAGCGGGGGCAACGAAATAAACACCCCACTCTCGGGGAGTGCGCAAAAAACAATTTTTGATGTCGCACGGCTGGGGTTGGGGTAGGCATGCCGAAATGGAACTCGCCTTGGAGTGCAAGATTATTGTCCATTCACCCTGGATATCATCGGCAATCAATGGTTCTTCTTCTGTTCAACAGCGTCTTCCTTCTTCCACAAGACTGAACAACTTTCAGCAGAGTCGAACGCCAGGAGAGCGTAAAGAAGGATAAGAAAATATAAAAATGTATCTGCGAATGTGCGGCTTTACAGTCCCCTGAGCTCATGAAATTCAAAAAATAAAAACGCCTCTAGATGAATACATTATCTCTTGCTCTGCTCTCGCCTGGTCCATCGATGGAATTGTATTTTTCCCGATTCCTTTTGTCAAGTGTGGGCCCGGATAATGCCAGGAAATGTCCTCTTAATTTCGTTTTTATGTCACGATTGCATACCAAATATAACTTATAAGTTATTTGAGCCTGAACAATCGGAAAAAGCCATCTGTGGCCGGTTGAACGCGCCCACAGCTTTTGGCATGTGCTTGTCTAATCTCTCGCCGGGTGGAGTGGGTCCGTGCTGGGGCGGCTGTGTTCGGTGATAACTGGTTACGCTTTGGTGATAATTTCCAATTTGCGCAATGACAATGGCATAAATTTATTAGTCCGTAGTAAAAACGTGCCCATCATCGGCGGCAATGAAATATTTTCTTCATGTTAATAAAGTTTTCAAGTCGCTCCTCTGAGGGATGCTGTGACAATGCAAAGTTTCTCATTTCAAGATCCATTGGGGGCAGTTTACTTGTCTCCTCTATCGTTTCAGGAATGCCTCCTTTTATGGGTGTGACGCAACCAAACTGAATGGGCCGTGGTGTGGCGTCGGCGTGGGTATTCGTGTTGTCCCCAAAGAAACCCAGCCTCGCTTAAGTGCACATTATTATCCATGGCCGAGGACGCAGCTTAAGACGGTTGTTTCTCTTTTTCCACTTTGCTCCTCCTGCTCCTCCTCCGGCGGTCTTTGTCAGTGTATAGCAATTTCCAACGAACCGATAAGTATCTTAAATGCCCTTCACTGAGAGGAGCCACCGACCAGCCAGCCAGCTTCAAGAAGACGGTGTGCTTTGTCAATTTCCGATGGGGACCAGGACTACATCCTGTTTGCGGCGATCGAAAGGGATTTTTCAAACATAACCTGATGGGATTTTTCCACAGCTCAAAACACAGCCGTGCGACGAACATATTGCCGTAGAAAAGAAACAGGAAGCCAATCACAGAATTCCATCCACCAAAGTACGATGCCAATAAACCCACACCCATAAACCTTATTTCTTCGACTCTCTATCAGATGGCACATAAACCGAGTACTTTACTGGTTTTTATTTTACAGGGTTTGCAAAAATTCAAGCGAGATATGAAATAAACGAACGCGATGCGACTCGAAATGTCTGCTGCATGGAGCACGCAACCAAGAGTTCAGCCAGATTTATGCCACTCATATACCGTTGTTTTCTGGTTCCAGCGACAGCCGTCAGTAAATGACAGAACTAATTGCTTAAGAGCTTGCTTTACTATTTGCAATCGACTAGAACACATTAAAAGCCGGTCTGAATGAGGTTAAGTTTATTTCTGTCTGACAACTGACGTGTGTAGGTGCATTCACCGCCGTCAGTTGTGTGCGCAGGACTCCAATCATTTCAAGTCACGACTTCGATAAAAGTGAAAACGATGTCAGCTAATTTCCCGAAGACCATCATATGTTTAAGAAAATCGAATATCAAAAGTACCCGAGTTCAGCATTTAATTGTGAAATACAGAGGTTTTTGTAACGCGCCCCATGCCGGACGGGAGTGTGCTGTTATTCCTGGCAAGGAACACGTGCAGAAAGCGTGTCCATTGAACTTCTTTTTCCGGGGAATAGTTCAATCAAGTGATAATAGAAATGTGGGCGAGCAATGGGATTTCGTTCGGTGGATTGAAAAGTGAAGTCACGTGAAAAACGAAGGCGGTTGCTTCGAGAGAAAAGATTTCTTTTCCTTGGAAATGTTGGAAGGCAAAGTGGACACATCTGTATTTGACATTTTACTGCCACCTAATGGGCTTTATTATTATTTTTTGTGCCAGAGAGTCTGACGTGTGCTTTTGGTGACCTTTGGAGTGCTGTAAAGACAACAGCACAATAGAACGATCCTATTGTGATTGTTCAAGGAGCTTAGGATCAGCAGAATTCGGAATATTGTATGACATTTGAGGCACGTCATTAGAAATCGTCAAGGAACCTAAGGACTGTGCATTATACTACATCAACCATCAATGGATATGAATGCCGAACTAGCATCAAATCACTTCGTTTGAAATATTTAAAATTCGTTAAGTTCATTTAACGTTGCTTTTTCACGGGGTCCAATAACATATTGGGTAATTTAATTCGTCTAGTTGGCTAAGCGATGGCGTAACTTCTATTATTCCATTGGAACATGCGTTGGAAAGCTACTGTCATTGTACGTCATTCATTTGAAGCGTAAACAACAATCTTTTTTTTTTCACACAAATATGTCGAAATTTGTGCAGGAAAAAGTGTTTTTGCGGGGAGTTCATCTTCATTACTTTAATATGAAGAAAATTGCTGCCGAAAATAATCGTATTTTGGTGGAATTTGAAATAAACAACAGAAAGCACTATCTGAGCAAACGTGCCAAAACTGGATGCTGTTCTCCAATCGAGTAGATATTTTAGCTCGAATATGTAAAGAATTACCAGATAGCAATGATAGTTTCTCAACTTGCTATGTTTCAGCAGCTGTCAATGTAACCGATGACAATCAGCTGTCAAATTATGCAGCGAAGGCTGAATCGCAACGGCGCGCGTTCTGTCTTTGATAGGCGTTGCTACGCGTTTTATTGAGTTTACGAGAATATTGTGTCAGAACGCGGCAGGCTCAGTTTTCCATGCCGAAATGAAAGGGCGCGTTTCGCCACCTCAAACGTTCTGAAATACAATTTTCAAGAAAAAATAAATCTAAATACTGTAAATGAAATTGATAAAAAAGATTAATTACTTGCACAAGCAATCGTCTCAGTTTGCCGAAATAATGTTGAAAAAATTGTTTCACAAATGTCAAAAAGCCTGAACGAGAATTTTGTACTCAGGCTTGCGTGACAGCTCCATTCCGGCTTACACAAATGACTCATGTAGACCCAACTAAATATGTCAAAGGCGGACCACGAACTACGCCGTTGCGATATGGGTGTAATAGTCATCATGCATCGCTTGGCGATCGGGTCGCAGGTGACTCACTTACGTATGCCACGTCATCCAATCCCTGCGTCACCACAAATCCCTGCACGGAGGGTAGAAAGCCAGACAGCGAGGAAGTACAATCACTACATCAAATGGGGTATCCGAATAAATGCGGCGAAATCGGTACTCATGTGCTTCAGAAGACCATCTGGAAGTAGATGCAGATCAGCAACCGCATGCCGCAGCATCGAGATAATCCCCCCGAATGGTGCCGAATCAACAACAATGGATATAATGAAGTTTAGTTAACACTTCATTCAACAACAAGTTGACTCTTAGGAAAGTCAACTTTGGATTTCATCGTATCCGCCCCCTTATGAGAAAACAAAACGGACTAAGCCAGGAGACGAAGTTTGCTACTCTACAAGCAACTTAAATGGCCTGTGAGACATCCCATCTCCAATACTAGCATACAGAAGCTTTCGGTCTTCGAAAGGATGATACTCCGAATATGCACCGGTCCCACCTATGACAGAGACCGTCAGAATTCGTCGAATCTCGTATCATTCCCCTACAGCAGTGCTTGGTGACACAGTTCCAGAGGCAACTGCAAGACATCAGAAACCATCCAAACATGGGCATCAGAGAGTTGAGAACCACGACTGCCAGACAACAATTTCTCAACGCATTAAATCTGCTCAACGAGCTGACATTCCCACGAACATCAAGCAAACGTCCGAAACGAACATCTTATTTTTATAAATGATCTCTGGTCTTCTACTTCCAATCCAATCCATTCCTTCGCTGATGACAACACCCTCAGCTTTTCATATTCGTTCCAAGACTCACGACCCCCGCCCTTCGGCGGTAGAAATGGAACGGCAGCTTATGTTAAGCACATTGAATTCCGATCTTGACAGCATAATTGACTGGGGAAAGAACAATCGAGTGGAATTCAATGCTTCAAAAACTCAAAGCTGTCTGCCGGCACTCAAGCGAATCCTTGTTAATCAGCCATTATCCATGAATGGCACCTGTGTCGATGAAACCGGAAAGCGTTACATCCCTGGTATGTGTATCAACATAACACTTAGTTAAGCACTTAGTTAAGCACGTAGTTAAGCACTTAGTTAAACTTATAGGAGAGTTTTAGAAAGCTACGGTATTCGGCTAACTGTACTATTGAGTCTATTCGTGCGTTTTTTTTTCGAAATTTGAACGTTTATTTAAGAAAAAAGTGTTCAATAGAATTATGCAAAGTATTGCCCATCTGAAGCTATGACCTTTTCCCCATCTTCCTGGCAATTTGTGGATCCCATCCTAAAAGAACTGCGCCGGCTTGGCAGCCAAAAATGAATCAAGCCAGTTTTTGATATTCTGCTCTGATGTGAACCGTATTTGAGTGAGAGCGTTCTGCATCGACCGGAACAAAAGGTAGTCAGAAGGGGCAAGGTCTGGGCTATAAGGCGGGGTAAAACTTCCCATCCACTGTTTTCCAAATAGTTCTTAACCGGAATAGCAACGTGGGGCCGAGCGTCGTCATGATGTACAATTTTTGCCTCGTGTCGTGTCGGCGATTGCTCTCTTCAAACGGATTAATTGTGTTCGGTGACGTTGCCCATTGATGGTTTCACCCAGTCTTAGCAGCTCATAATACAGCACAACCTTCTGATCCCACCAAATACTGAGCATTACCTTCGCGCCATGGATATTCGGCTTTGCCGATGATTTGGCTGGTTGGCCGGGTTTCAAACCACTTTTGGCACGTTCGCTCAGCTAGCGCATGACTTTTGACATTAACTTCCACCAAAACACGATGTCTTTCGGCAGCAGTTTTCTTCATATTAAAGGAATGAAGAAGAACTCCCCGCAAAAATACCTTTTCAGGCACAAAGTTCGACATACTTGAGTGAAAAAAAAAGATTGTTGTTTACGCTTCAAATGAATGACATATACTGAAATGACATACAATGACAGTAGCTTTCCAACGCATGTTCCAATGGAACAATACAAGTTACGCCATCTCTTAGGCAACCGTACGAATTAAGTTATAATGGTACCCATCCTGACCTGATTAAACACGTTTTTAAAAACATGGTTTTGACTTTAGTCATGTGACAAAAGTTATTATTTCTTGTTTGAAACTATGTAACTAGGACTTTGTTTTTACAATAAATGTACATCTTTTGCTTAAGAATGAATCAAGTGAATATTCCTCCACCTCCGTCCGAGGTATTAAATTTCTTATAAGACAAGACTTTTCAGCTTGAAAGTCAAGCTTTTTAATGTCCATTGGAGTGTGAAAAAAGCTCCAAGAGACTCCAAAGGGAGAGCAAGTTCTTCTGAAAGCCGGAAACTCTATTCATGTGGCAAAAACCATATCCGCCTACCGGCCACTTTGGCCGCAAGAGCATTTGAAGTGTAACAAAACGTTGACCTGAGCTGCATAAATGTAGTTGCCAAGTTGTGACGAATACTAGTTCTGCATCTGTGGACCGAATTTGAAAGTGCTAAGAAATCTTTTCGTGGTTCGAAAAAGTGAAGTTATTTTATTTAGTTTTTTTTTACCCAATTTTACTACTTATAGAAGATGAGGCACTTGGCTCTAGACTTCGTTTGAACATGTTTATGTCCCCACATCAAGCATAATGTGAAGCATCGCCTTTCAATCAGCATCCAGGTAAATGAGAGCAAAAATACCCGAATAACTTCTGCGACCGCATTTAATAAGATCAAACATCCAACTAACGAAAGTAGCCCGCGACAGTTGGGGTTCAATGTCAAAGGCAAATAAGACAAATTACCAGGTAACGAACGCAATGAGTGAAGGCGTCAATGAGAGAGACTATGTCCCCGCATAGAATTCAGGGCATAATGATGAAGAAATAATGTCTCTGTGATGATTAAGTGCTTTTAGAGGCAGCTTGAGAGGGGTTTCCTCCTCAAGTGCCTTCTAAATATATCATATTTGAGGTTGATCAGATGGACAACAAATCAATCACTGATGACGGTTTTGTGGATTCAATTGGAAATCCTCGAATACTATTTTTAGAAATACCAGTTTGGGACCGAGAAGCCGAAAAACTGAGACTATGCAAAAGTAAGAGAGGGGTTCTAAGGAACATTGATCTGCTGCTGGAACACACGCGATGCACTGCCGTACAGTTGTTCGCTTTTTAAGGGAACGCCTGATCTTAATGACATTTGAAACAGAGTGCATGTGCCACGGGATCTTTTCGTGGTTCAAAAATGGTTGATGTAGCTCAAACGGATTATTCCCTGATGGAGTCAACTTGAGTGAAACAAAAGAAAATCACTTTGAACCACGAAAAGATTTCTTGTCACTTGTACTATGTTTCAAATTGGTACAAAATGAACAAGAAGTCTCAACGTACTGCCTCTGCCTTCTACACACAACCGAGTGTGGAATGAACGACGGTGCCCTAAATAATGTTGAAGAATCTCTTTTTTAATCGCACCCCTGCAGCCTCCGTTCAATTAGTATCCTTCCGAATATCGGAAAGGTATTCGAGACGGTGAAAAATAGAGCTCTGATCAACTGGGCTAAGGACAAAAATATAATTCCGGATAACCAATTCAGTTTCAAAGCGGGGCATGACACTGTTAATGCTGCGTCGGATATCCAATGGAACAAGCACCAGAAACAATGTACGGGTGCCTGATTGATTTACCTGGTCTTGTTTAGAAGGTCTTTTTCGCAAGCTCAATCGGCTAGGCATTAGCAAACCACTGCCGGCTAGGGTATGATAGCGAAAACCAGCACACTTAGACCATGTTGGTCCATTGTGATACCCACAGTCAGACTACTACCACCGATCGACCACTCCAGTGCGGTTTTTTCATTTGATCCCAACGGCAAAATGGTGACCGGACCAGATTTGAAAACCACATAAAACGTATTAATTTTGCTTTCACTGGGATTCGAACCGGGGACCCCACTAACAAAGTGCAGGAACTTAGCCAACTGCGCCATCCAGTCGTCACCACTACCGACCGATAGACAGTTTGTCTTCAAGAATGGTAACATGAGTTCCACAGGAACTTCGCCGATCCCGCTCAACATTAAGTTGAGCGATCTGATAAGTTCTCTTCCTCACAGAAATATTTAGGCTGTTTACTATGAATGATTTTAGAGAATAGGATACATGAGCTGTGGGTTAAAAATCTCTGCAATTCACATACAAGAAGAATGCGACGCTGTTTCGAGACATGATCGAATCTGCGAAGGTTAAAGACAAACCCTGTAGTTGCGTTGATTGCTTTTAACAATTTTTTCTGAGAGAAGTTATCACAGTCAGAAAACCATTCACAGCCACACGTTTAAATGGGGACTATGGGTGGAGTATAAATTTGCTAACAAACCTCCTAGAGACGCATATTCCTTTCGTACTATACTTTCTGTACGGTCAGTCCAAGATTTTTAACACAAGTTACATATTCGACTGGAACTGAGTGTAATTCTACGGGTTATACGAAAGTTTGAAAGGCAGGGGTGGTGTTTTGAAAACGGAATGACTTTGGTTTTGTCAGGATTGAGCATGAGAGCATCTTCGTCAGCCCACTTTGTAATTGAGCTCAAATCCTCGTTTAATTTTCCAACTGAATCTTTAGCCATACCAAGCGGAAAACTTAAGTAGACTTGAACATCATCTGCATATAAGGGGCGTTCAATATATTCTCGGTATCGATATGAAGGAAAATGCGAATTCAAATCTAACATCAATGCATTTGTGACATATTCAGATTAGCTTTTTTAAACCCTCAAACAAATAAATTTCCTCTTTCTCCGCAAAATACCCATTTATTGCCGACTTGAGTTCTTCATCATCCGAAAATCTTTTTCCACGAAGACACTTTTTCAAATCCGGAAACAGGGAATAATCACTAGGGGCATGGTCTGGACTATAGGGTGGGTGTTGGATTTCTTCGAAACCACAATCTCGCGCAGCAGCCTTGGCAAGTCGCGCCGTGTGAACAGGAGCGTTGAAATTGTACATGAATGCACTACAATAATAGTATTACTTGATAAATAAGTAAATTTATATATACAACCACAGCTTCACCCCGATACCGAGAATATATTGAACGCCCCTCGTATATGAAATTCGCAATGAGGCAGGAAGAACAACAACGGAGCGAGAATTGAACCTTGAGGTACACCGATGTGAACATCAAGAAAAGACGACAGTTTTGATTTATATTACACAGCTTGAACACGGATGCGAGGAGATTGACTTATTAGTGGGATTACTGAAGTAAAATTGGGGGGACCGTTTTTGACAAAGCATTGACGGGTTAACAATGTCGAATGCTTTCGAAAACTCAAGTGAAGCTAGTAAGGTTGTTTTATTTTCATCGATAGATTTTCGTATGTTGTCTTTACTCTAAGCAAGGCCATAACACAGCTGCGTCCTTTTCGGAATCCTGATTACATAAGATTTAAAAGAAATCAAATCGATTCAAACACTTTCGACAAAAAGGGAAGGATTGCAATTGGTCGATATGCAGGCGTGTTTGTGTTCTTTGGAACAGGGATAATCTTTGCTTTTAGGATAGAAGTTGAGGATATGTGTAAGTCATAATTATAGTATTAAAAATATGCGTGTAGTAAGGAAGTATGAATGGAAGTTAAGTCTTTAAACCGTCGGTCTGAATATCATCCAGTCCTACAAACTTTGTTTTTATGGAGAAAACTGCACACCCGACTGAGTAAGTGTCCACTCTTCGTACTTCAAAGCCATCTTCTCTGGTGTTGTTTGTCATTGATAGAGACTGAATGAAAACGAATATTTAAGTCCTCGGGATCTATGCTATCATCATTGTTCGACCTCGTCTCGACGTTCATGAGACATTGCAATGACTGAAAGATGAAAATCAACTTTCAGAATTTGGAAACCATACTGTTCAGGACGGCGTTTTATAAGGCCTCGGTGGATAAAAAAAAACAGAGTTCTCCCATCGTTGGACGACACGGGCAGCCACTGGCGCAAAGGACTGTAGTCAGATACGTGGGAATGTTAACAAACAAAAACTGCAATTGGTACACACTCTCTAGGACCCGCCCGCCGTGGGCCAGTAAGGTACATTTCTGAAAATAAGGGTGGTTGCATCAATCCGGTATGAAACCATTTCAAGTTCGTCGTGGATATCAACCATTCCCCAGTATGTTGTAACACACATTTTTCATATTTTGCTTTGGTGCAACCATTCATTATTTTCTACGTCTTAATCGGACAATCGGCGAACGACTGCCTGAGCCACCAAACGAAAAGGAAACAATAAACATTTTCGCACTTTTCTTATTTTGTCACACCCAAACTATCTATGCATGTACATATACACAGCTACACACAAATCATTCAATTTTGCTGAAATTGTGAATATTGAACTTCTGAACGGATTAGCCGATTTGGATAAAATTTCAGAGCTAGACTTATTACATAATGTGTTACAAGATAGGCTAATTTACAAGTGAAGGTAGACAAGATGGGATTTGCAAGAACTTTTTTTTTATGAATCGCTTGATATCCCTCCACGTTGTGTGTAAATGGTTGAGAAGAAACCGTAATTTCCGTCCGTTTTGTTGCAGCACACATTGACAATTCAAACCGCAACATGTATGCACACACACAGAGAGATTGGGCTTCTCTGAGTGCTGGTTCGAGCAGTCTTATTATTGTTTTAAATTAAAAAGTGCGGAGTACACATTTATCATACGCAATATTTTCACTACAGGTAAAGTAGAAGAAGAAACAAACATGGGTACAAAATCTAGTAATATTATAAAATTACACACAAGATTGTCACTGACCACCGAGCCAATCTACGTCGTGTTTACTAAAGGCACAGTGCCCAGTTATATGGCCTGTTCCTAACCTGTTCCGTGTGAGCAGTCTGTGTTGCTTGGTTCAATCACAATTTGTGTGATCAGAGAGGCATGAGTGACACTTCTCCACCCGGTTTCCAGCAAATTCTTTGCAGTTTTCTGGAATTTCACAGTCACCCGGCATCAACATGAGATGGAAGCCAAAATACTCGGCCACCTCTTTAAGAGAACACAGAAGATAGGAAAAGTCTTCGAGTTAAAACCGACGATCATCCAGATCGCTGCCTGCCTATCAGAGCATATGTACCTCCCACGATAACTATCTTTGATCACATTGCTCTTTAGCCACGATAAAGCTTCCTTTATTGCTTTTGTCTCTACATGAAGGGCGCTGCAGTGGTTCCGCAATCGATTGAGATCCTTATAGTAGACGCACGGCACGACCCAACCTTTGGTAGCCAGGCGATCCTTAGCAGTAGGATCTGGGGGATCAAAAAGAATTAAAAAAGAGCTGAATGTTGTTGAATCTCTAACCACACAGTTTAGTATGGCTCGTCTTTCCGCCTGTATTTTTTTCTTCCTTGCGCTGATGTTTAGAAAACACCCAAATGTGCATTTTTATTGTTTCGGTTGAGAATGATATCCCGCCAGCCAGGTAAAGGAGGAGCGTTGAGTGTGTCCTTGATACAGGCGAACACCAAGTTCTATAGATTATATATCAGATATGTAGCAGGGCTCGGACTTTACCTAGACTCAGTGTGCTACGAGAACACCTTTGACTGACTGCAGAATAAATACAAATGAGAAGACCGTGTAGACAACAAAAGATCTACTGTCTGTCGGTCCCATTGTTAGTCGGAGGACTGCCTTGTGAGCAACTGGTGCTTCTGCCTGGTATACACTGCTGTGTTTCGATAGACGGAGGGCCAGAAATACAGCCATGTACCTTCGTACGTTTCTAATCCAATGAATGACTATGGAGGAGTCCATGGCAGCTGACAATACGCGCGCATTTCAAAGACTCTTTGAGGCAGCTAGCCCGGTAAAATTGGAACAATTACAAGAATGTCAGAAGAAGAATCAAAGAAGTCAAAGAGAAATTTCAGGGAAATCTCTCATAAAATTCTCCAGTCCTTTCTGAGAAGAGTTGAGAACACAATGAACAGCGCTGCGGAATGAAGTCCCCGACCTTCTGTATTAGCTGGAAGTCTGTTCATAGATACGAAAGTATCTAGAATTTTTTAGCCTTCCTCACTGACTAATTCATGCTGGTAAATTTGCAGACAGTCCCAACGACCATACCAAGGCGAATACACCCATTTACCGCAGTGTACCCCGTTTAAATATTCACTCGACCATGTCTCAAAGTCGTAATGTCCTTGACATTGAACTATGAGGACTGTCGCCATCTCTTCTTCTCCACCCTCCATCGCAACCCCTTCTCTGAGACATTCAAAAGCACTCAAGTTGTGAAGCCCACAACCGCTTAGTGTCGACACTTTGATTAAACCGTGGGCCAGCAACTTTTTACGGTACAGTCTATTTCTGGAGTCACCTCGCCGCCGCTCCATTTAGCTGCCACACTTTCCACGTGACAATTTTCAGCATCTGAAGTGACTTCCTAAATGAAGCCCCTTAATAGAGCCATCGAGGCAAACACATGAAATCACTTCGGCCACTAGACATTCACTGTCTGCGGCTGTTCCGCTGCTAATTGTGCATGCCTGTCAAATTCACTCCTCCTCCTTCTAATCCCCCTCGTCATGCACACGAGCGTGCGAGTACGAGTGCGGGTAATTTTCAGGCCACAACACAAGGAGGAATGAGAAGTTCACTTGTGTGCACATGCCGTTCAATGTCACGCCGAAATTCGGGCAAACTTTTGAGATCTCTTCAAAAAATTTAAGATTACAATTTCAGTTATTAAAAAGTTTTGGCGATACGCAGCTCCGTTTACCTTTCAATGTGACTTTCGAAACTACACTCGTACACGGCCGGGGGGAGTCTGCACAAGCCGACCTTGGTGGCGTCTAGCGTGTATTAATCCCAATTTATTTGCACGCATTAGAGAGGCCGAAGGGCTGTTGGTCCAATCGAATAAGTTGCGTTGCGTCTACGAGAATGTTTGCTTTCTATCTGTCCGCCCTAAGCGGTCCGCCATGTGGATACATGGGGACTTAAGGTTGATTAACGGATCTGTTTTTGAATTGACACCCTTTTCGTGACGACTGCACAATGAAAGAGAGTCCCGGGTTCAAGGGTGTCCCCTCATGGCCCGACTAGAGGGAGTATCGTTTCAGTTCGTTTCGTTTCAACATTCAATTTCGCATAACTCTCGAGCGCTTATCTGTCGGGTCAATCGGTGATACGCTGGGGGTGTTATTTTATTTGTAAATTCGGTCGGCCGGAGCCCATTGAATGGCCCCAGAGTGTTGATGTAGGATTATCCGATTGAAAGGATTGCTCACGGCGGAGCCAGCTTCGGAGGACACCCAACCCAAAGTGATTTCCAATGGAGGTTGGTTTGCCAGTTGAACCGAAAAAGACAGCTGTACGCGGTAAAATATACTCCTTTGCTGCTTGTTCGCATTCGATAGACCATTGCCATGGATCCGTTTATCTCCTCGGAGCATGTAACCTTATCTCGAATTGACTGGGTTCGTAATTAAGCTTCGCCCCTCGCCCATTTTATGGCCTTGTTGTTTAATGATTCATTGCGACGCGTCCTACGAAAGCCCGGGATTAGACGATTTATGGCGGGGCCAGCATTGCTATCTGGACAAGCGGGTTGTTGGATTTATGTAAGTATCGCGGGCGAAGTGCGAAGTGAAGCGTCAAATTGTTTGATGCGGATAGATTGTTCTTGATATTTATGACATCCTTTGGCATCGATTGAGGCAACTGTTGCGGATAATGGAATCGTTTGTATGGGAACTTAGCGGTGAATGAGCTTCTATTGGCACGGAAGGAGCTGGGATGAGAAGGGATTGCTTGTGTGGACGACGTCGTCTTGGGTAAGCACCCTTTGAGTACGAAATGGTTGGAAGGATGGGGTCTCAGAATAGATGCCCGCAAAACCGGAAACTTCATTTTTGTTCTGGATGTAATGTCTCTAGGTTTGTAGCAAGGGGACTGAACTGTTTAAAATACGAACGTCGGTTGGACACCGGATAATAGAGACATTATTGTGAAGGCTGCATAAGTCGACCTTGGTGGCGTCTAGAGTGTATTTATGTCAATTTTTTGATGAACAATATGGGAGAACTACCGATGATCTACATGGAATTACTCTAGATACTTTTAAATTGTTGCTGCGGAAAGAAACACTCCAGTTGACAATCCCAAGATGAATGTACGAGGCGCTTCACGGACGGCCCAAATTGAACTCTCAACTCTTCAACGAGCGGTTACATGTCTGCTAACGCCCACCACGAGGACTCATAGAGTATTTTACATTTTCCGCGAGAGAACTTGCAATTGAAATGGAATGCAGAAAAATGTCAACGCAATCATGGGACAGTTTGCATAGAGATGACCACCATGTCTAGTTTTGGCATTCCTGACAAACGCGTCGAGTTGTCCAGGATGACTTGATGAGATAGGAAAATTCTTGCTCGTTCCTCAATTCAGGTCTGTGAAGACCTCACTGAGATCTTGAAGGAGTGCCTTCCTTAGTACCTTCTTCATTATTATTCGTGCAAGGGAGACCCTCAAAATAGTCAAGCAGAAAATCACCAAACCTTAAAATCACCGCGTTTTGAAAAATCTCTAAATTTAAAATTCTAAAACACAAAATTTTGAAAACCAAATTCTCAAAGCCCACGTTCCTAATGTCAACAGTGGGGATTTGTATTTACAAAGAAGTAGAATGTACCGGTGGTCAACATACAGTCAGTCACAAAAGAGAGCATACAGCAGGTACCTTTACCTGCGTTCCCATGAAAATTTAATTTCAAGCTTGCGTCCAGGCAAACAACTGGAGTACAGGGTGCAGTGAATGTTGGGAGATATTATATCTTAACTATAAAGCAGAAAGTTTGTGTGTCTGACCGGCAAAGGCTCCGAAATAAAAATCATTCTAAAATTTAGATGCTGAATGTGACAATTTTTAAGTCGGTACGACACACGGTTCGGAAGTTACGAGCACTTTTTAAACGCGAATAAAATTCTCAAAATAAGGGTGGTTGCATCAATCCGGTATGAAACCATTTCAAGTTGCGTAGTCGTGGATATCAACCATCCCCCAGTGTGTTGTAACTTCCATATATACACACACATTTTTCATAGCCACTCATGGTTTAAATGTACACGAATTTCTTTTAGGCTTATTTTGGTTTATACTTTATTTCTTTGATATGCTCCAACTATAGAGGGTTATTCGTGGAAGGGAGACACTCAAAATACTTAAGCCCAAAATCCCCAAACCTTGAAACCCTGTGTTTTCAAACACAAAATCCGCAGAAACCGAAGTTACAAATCCCACGTTCCTGTAATTGCGGTCTTTGATTTGGAGATTGTGGTTTTATAACTCCTGAAAGATTATTGTAACCCTTCTTGAAAAGATTGCGCAAAACGTAGTGGCCACGATCTTCAAAAAGTCCATACAACTTGCTCGGATGAATTCGACGCACATAGCGGTATTTGCCTCGAAAAAGCGAGCAAAATATTTGTTCCTCTCAATAAGGTGACGATACTTGGCTGCATCAACTCTAAAAGCTTATTTCTGTCAAATTTAGGGATATACAAATTTTAAGCTAAGCTTTTTGGGCTGAATATGTGTTACTCTGGACTTTAAACGAACCTAGCATGGAAACAAAACACACTACAACCATATGAAGTGCAATGTTTCAACTAGAGGCAGAGCTTTTAAAGTTGCAAAAAAAAGAATAATTACCTCTTAACTCTTTCAAACGTAAACCTCCTACAGCCGGTGGTAGGCATTGTCTACACAGCCATCAGAGACGAATTCAGGAATTTTGTTTGTTTTGAATTCATTGCATCATTCTGTAAAAACTGGCATTCAAAATGTTACCGTATAATACAGAAAACTATGAACAAAAAAAAAAACTCCACATTGGTGTTGGGACTTCAAAATTGCAAAGTGTGGTGGATCCCTAGGAAAATGAGTAGTGGCAGATTTGAAAAAAGCGTGGTAGATCTCGTTTACCTACTCAATTTCTAAGAAATTCCACACACTACCTAAACGCTTCCATAAATGAAAGGAAGTAGCTGCTTACTTTCCCCATGTGTTCAGAATTTTAAAGCACATGCGTGCGTTACTAATAGCTTTGTAATTTTGCACATAATTTCCTTTGGAATTGTTTTTTGAGAAGGGTTTCGGAAACAAACAAAAAGACACCAAATAACATTATAAGGAAGAATTACAGTGTGTGGTAGATTTTGCAATTTGGGTAGTAGATGTGGTAGATTTCAAAATTAAGCAAACTAGTGGTAAATCTGCCAGAATTGTGGTAAAGTTCCCACGCTGACAGTGACCTGGGTTGTAACGACATTTATCGGTTATAACGACGACTTTAAATGCGAAAATTTAGTTTTCTATTCAATAATGAATAACGTAGTTAAAGACATTTTTTATTAATTTTAAAAAAAAATTCTTTATAGGCAGTTTGTCTACTCCTTTATTTGACTAGACTGGACCACGAACCGAACTTTACTAAAACTCAAACTCGACGAACGCTAGTTTTAATATTTATATGAGCGCCAACGGTTACATTGTTGTTTAAAATAGAAGCCTAAATGACTGTTGATAGAGGATCGACTGTGACATTTGTCTATTTATACTGATCCTCATATCACCTTTTAATTGAGTTCCTTCGGACTCAGTTTCGCAGCATTGGTATGCTGTTGTATGAATATCGCTAACTCCGTCCTTTTCATTCCGATATAGTGACATCCTCTTGGAACGTAGGCGGAATCGTCGTGCGTTCGTTATAACCGAATTCTACTGCAATTAAAAAAAAGTTCCATTGCTATACACTTTGAATAAATCAAATGTCTACTAAACTACGTATCCAAGGGCTGTAAAAATTGCTTTGAAACAACGTACATAACTGCATCTACTAACTCAATGAGCAAGAATTTAGCAGGTAGTGTGAAAAATTTAAACAACACAACTCAACCTTTTGAACGAAATGTGTGCATGAAAATTAAATTCTTCGACTTAACATTATTCAATGACAAATATAACTTGTCAACTCTCCATTTTGGAAAATGGATTTTTGGGCACGTTTTTGATGCAAACACCCCTATGCGCGACGTACAACACGGCTCGCCTCTGAGACTTTTACAGTCATTGAAACAAAAGCGACGAAACTTTGATCTGGTTTTGCGAGAGGACAAGACGAAGTACCCAGCCCTATAATGAATCTCGCCCGAACAGCTTTTCTCCCAAAAAATCTCTTTCTTTCCAAGAGGCGAACAGTTGAATGAATTTCGCGTGAGAAAGTGCCATATTCAAACAAATTCCCTTATCGCGGACGGCAAATCCGGGCGAAAACAAATGTCAAACCAAGCTGAAATGGTTCCTAGTTTTCTGCTGGCGAACATGTGGCGAATCGTCATGAAGCCAAGAATAAACTCAATCATCATCATCAGTGGTCGCGGTTGTAATCCACACACGAGATATCTCCAGGCAACTTGATCCTTCGCCATCGACTCCAACTCATCAGGAGTTATGCCCATAACGAGATGAGTTTTTGAACTTGGTCCAGCCACCTCGTCTTGGGTCTGCCAAACGGTCGACTACCTGGTGGAATCGCATTCAACGCCCGCCCCGGAAGTCGTGATGAAGGGTACATTCGTGCCACGTGACTAAACCACCGAACCACCGCCCTCTCCGTTCGAAAAAGCTGCTGCTCAATGTGGAGTTCCTCGCGCACTGCCTGTTTCTCCTGACGAGTAATTCCCACAACAGCACGAAGAAATCTCGTATCAGTAGCTTGGGCTGCGCTGCAACATCCATATACTCAATTTACAAGATGCACCCTTGGTGAAGGGTGTTGATTTGACACCGTTAACACGAACACAACTGGTACAGTTTGTGTATAGAGACTGAATGGCTCTCAGAAAGGTACTATCAATCCCATACTCCTGCGGAACACTGAAGAGTCTACCTGGAGGAACTTGGTCGTATGCCTTTTCCAAATCCACAAAACAACTGCGGATGGGTTTGGCATACTCCCAAGCCTTCTCAAGTAGCACTCTTAGAGTGAATAGCTGGTCGGATGGACTTCTACCTGAACGAAAGCCGCACTGTTCATCCCTCATCCTGGACTCGACCATAGCTCTAGAACGTCATCCAACACCTTGACGTAGACTCTCACGGGGAGACTTAAAAGAGGAGATATGCCCTGTAGTTGGAGCCATCTCTTTTGCCCGGCTTCTTAAAAAGTGGGACAATCACTTCAGTTTGCCAATCGCCAGGTGTCCCACCCCGTTTCCAGGCCACTTTAATGACACGAGAGAGCCACAAAACTCCCTCTTTACCCATTGCCCTGAGCGTTTCTGGCCGGCTTACATCCCAACCGGCGGATTTGACAACTTTTATAACCAAAAATGACTTCCTCCACCGTTAAACTATTCTCCGTTCCACTCTTTGGATGGTGTTGAATTTCCTTCCTCTGAGTCGGCGAATGGTTTGCCAGTACACCTTTTTCGCAGATCTATGGTCGCTTTTGAACTTCTCGGCAAACTCCATCGAAGACTGCTCTTTAGCTGCACCGCAAGAATAAACTCAAAATAAATAAAAAACCAATTTATGTTGTCTGAGAGTGTAAGCTTATCAGCTTCTCAAAGCCTTGACAGCAGTCTAATCTGTGACTTTATCCGGGGTCCTTTAGCTTACTGCACAATTAAATTTCGTATACGAAAGACCGAAGAAGGAAAAGCTCGCTTTTGAAAAAAAAATTCCCACGATGACGTCACTCATCGCCTTCATAGGAATGTCCAGCACACCCTGTTTCTTACGCCATGTCGAGTAACATGGATTTTGATAAAATTCTCTACATTTTCTGAAAAGTAAATTGCACTGTCTTTCGTTGAATACAAGCAAACAAAAACTGTAAGAAAAAGCGGGCTATATTCCGACAACAAGGCGTCGAATGTTGGCTTCCAAGTCCAAGTGTTGCACGAACAATTCAGTAATCATGGCTCTGCGCCCTTCACCTTTGACTCGAAGACATATGTAGCATGGGCATGTAGCAAGGGCAGAGAAATAAAACACACGCCGTTTGGTGGTTAGTATTCTTCGACTTAATTATCTTTACGCACTGACAGCTGGAGCGAAATACAGGTGCAGCTCGTATCCTCCTTCTGTACATATTAGGAAGTGTTCTAATTTTAAACTCAGTGTATGCATATAGCATGTGGTTTCAAAAATGGCTCAAGTTTGTGCTTGAGAGGCTCTCTTTTTCAAAGTAAATTTTAACAATTTGTGAACGTTACTCTTGTCAGACCAAACTAACCTCCACCACACCACGAACTGTCAAATATGGTGTCGCAGAAAACAATGCTGCCAATGAGTCCTCTGCATCTGCCTTTACTTCTTCGGCTGTCGGTGTCTCCTGTCAGCCTTCAGTTTAAACGTCTGCAGACTAAATCCCCTTCGAAAACATGTACTCCCTCGTGGTGAACTTCAGTTGATTCCCCACATTAATCCAGCTTGCCAATACAATCGAACGCACAATGTCTAATTGCTTACGTAAAAGCCTCAATAGCATATCGACCTATCTGAGTAGAAGGACTTTTTGTTTGTCAACCATTGAGTGTTTTAATTTGCACGATTCGTTTTGTTTAAAGTCTTAAGTACTAAGAAATGTGTTATCCAACGAACGACAAACATTCCTCAAACTGTGCCGGAAGAAGTCCTCATAACAAACCCAGTTAGTTACGTCGTTATTCGTTAAGAAGTTTCCAGCCATCCAGAAGTTTTAAACAATTAAAAAAAAAAGCACGGAGGAGAGGCAAGGATTGTTTAAGTTTTCAAGTGTTGATGACTAATAAGCTTGACTTCATTCGTCATTCGTTTTCCCGAGAATTTTCCACAGTACAGTGGTACGGCTGATTCGTTAAGAATTATTTTTTCTTTTAACTTAACTTGTGGCCTGAAAGGACAAGAGTGGTGACAATCACCTCAACCCAATATTCTCGCCTGATTTTTTTTCCTTAGCTTAGTCGACTCTGCGGATTTTGTAATCTGACTGCAGTCTCCGTCATAGAAGCAGAGTTGTGGTATCTTTTTTATTTCAAAATATTTTATAAAAAAAAGCACGAAATAATAGTTAATTTTCAAGGAAATTGGATTTTTTGCGAATCTCCTTTGCTTATCCCCCCGCCGAAGTCGCATGAAAATGTCTTCATTCTCATCGAAATATAACCCGCTGTGCTATTCTGTGACGGGCGCCCTCATTGGCGATGGTTTTTTTTATGGAAGGAGGACCAACCCAGGACCACAATATATACATTCCCTCAGTTCATCTATCGTCGCCGATGGCTTATTTTTCTTGGGGAAAAAATGAATATGCAAAATCAACCACAATCCTTTTCGTCGTTTGGTTCTTTTACATTTTGTCTTGTTCCCTTTGGGGGCTTTGCTCGCCGACTCGCTGAAAAATATTGCTCAGCGACATGATATGTGACTAGACCCTATCGTATATCTCGACATTTTATGCTACACACTCATGTTTTGACCTCCCGAATGTTCATGAGATTATCTGTGTTTATGTCATAAGCAGACGTCGGGGCTTGTATGTCTATGGGTTTTATTACAGGGAGATCGTCAATGAACAAGACATTAGGCTACTGCACAGATTTAATTTAATGACACAATAATGTATTTCGGTAAAAATATTCATTGCTGCCCCTTGTTTGAACATAAAAGGTGTCTGTATCCAAATTGTATTGCTTTCTTTTGGGCTCCACCGTCATGACGTCAGATCTTTGGCTTTCAAACTCTGTTGAATAGGACGCTTTTCCTGTTGAGGACTTCTTTGCAACTTCACACGTTTCCAGTTGAGGACTTCTTTACAACTTCTTTTCTTCTTGGAAGTAGTGCTCTTGGAAGTATCGCTTTCGAAAATCTCTGTACATCCAGTGGCGTGAAATGGAAAAATTTAACACGGTTAGTCGGTAAAAATATTCACCTGGGGCTAGTGATGAGCATTTACCCTGTAACAATCCGATGCAAAAATGACTTCCTTTTGTGGCGTTCCACCAGCATTTCGGACATGCAAAACTGCCTATCGACGTCTCTTGGCTTTAGTTCACGTGGAACCCAATTTCCCTGCTTTGGAATATATCCAGCTGCTTTTTTGAAATGACTGCTTGAGTGACACCCAAAGATTCTTGCGAGCTCTTCTCGTGTTAGGCAACAATCTTCATAGAGTAATGCTTCCAGTTCTTCAGCTTCAAACTTTTTTGGCTGTCCAGGACGTTCATCGTCTTCCAAGCCAAAATCAACCACTTTTGGCACGTTCGCTCAGCTAGCCATATTTCAGATATTTCAGAGACATATTTGAGTGAAAAAAAAAAGATTGTTGTTTACGCTTCAAATGAATGACATATACTGAATTGACGAACAATGACAGTAGCTTTCCAACGCATGTTCCAATGGAATAATACAAGTTACTCCATCTCTTAGCAAACCACACGATATTAGACGCAATGAATCCAAAGAAGGTCTTTGGGGAAGGGAATTTTTTTGAGCAAGTGCCTCTTCAGTAGAACCCTTGGCTTGATGGAAAGGTATTTGTGCAAACAAAAACCTAAGCAAAGTCGCAGCACGCATTTTGTAACTTCAGCAGCCACATAATGGAAATGCATTCAACGCCCGCCTCGGAAGTCGTGATGAAGGAGACATTCGTGCCACGTGACCAAACCAAAGAATCATAGCCCTCTCCGTTCAAAGAAGCAGCTCCTCAATGTTGAGTTCCTCGCGCACTGCCGTGTTTCTCATTCAATCCCGGCGAGTAATTCCCCCCAACAGCACGAAGAAATCTTATCTCAGCAGCTTGTATTCGCGATATTATTCTTTCGGTCATTACCCAAATTTCATGACCATCGGTGAGAGTTGGAATAAATACTGAGTTGGAAAAAGCAAACTTGGCTTTGACACCAAGCTCACCCTTCCTGATTACAGAACTATGTACCAAGCTGTTTCAAAATTGACCCAACTTAACCAAAGCTCAGCATTACTCCTTCCATCACTCGTGAAAAAGCCCCAAGAGACTTAAACTTCTCCACCTGCTTCAATGGGACTCCACTAACATGTAGAGTGCATTGAACAGGCGTTCTGGAGACAAGAACAAATTTATCAAAAACAGTCAAAATTGCTTCAAACAGGGAGCTCACTTGCAAATGGATAAGCGACTTTTTCCAACGAAGGTCAGATGCAGATGTACTCAGTATATGCCAAACAAACCCCAAAAATTTGGCATACAATGTTGGCTGTCGTCTGATATAGAGACGAAATATGTGGTAAATTGCTTTCTGTATTTAGGAAGAGACGAGGCTCGAAATTCATCATGTGCTTGCAGATGTAGGAAACAGACAAAAATGATGTTTATGTGCACATACTAAGATTCATGTTGCTTGTTGTATCGATACATTGTTGAGTAGTGTAATTTTGAAAGGCAACTCGCTAGGAATCGAGTTATATGGACGCCACGCCACTGGTATATACCAAGTATTGTACGTTCTTGATTGCAATGGAGAGGCTTATGCCACTAGATTTTGTTGTCACCAGACGCTGAATGTTTTTTTTTTTTTTTTTTGTAAATTTGGGATAATAAGGTTAATTGTCGGCATATGGTGCCTTTCTTTTAAAAATGTGTCAAAGTGACAAGGGAGCGAGGGTAGATTTTCAGCGGGCGTGGACATTCAGTTAAAAGCGCTGACACTTCCCTGCGTTTGGATTAGACGCTTTCGTTCAGTGTATGCGTGCTTGTGTTTGCTTTTAATTATTCCTTGATCTTCTAAAGAATGCTGTCTTACTTCCTATGCTCAGTTAATTTCTCTGAAACGTCTCTGAATACTTTGAGAGTTGGATGTCATTAGTAACGTAATGACGGAATAACACCGACCGACCGCCTGAAACACTGCCAACAATGGAGAGGCTCCCATTTGAATGGGGTCTATTTCAGAGCATAAATATAGCTTCAAAATCAGGCTATACCTCACAATGACGTTCTTATCTTGTCACCCTGTATATAGATGTTCCCCCTTAGGTACTCCTACACTTCCATTCTTCTTCTTCTTTGTTTGGCGCTACAGTCCGGGGTGGACCTGAGCCTCAACCAACAAGCCTCTCCAGCCAGCACGATCTTTCGCCAGCTGCCTCCAGTTGTGCACACCGAGTTGGTTGAGGTCCTTCTCCACTTGTGTGCGCCATCTTGTTCTAGGACGACCTCTTATGCGTTGTCCCAAAGGCTCGGAATCGAAGACTCTTCGGGCCGGAGCTGTGGTGTCAATCCGCTCTACGTGACCTAGCCATCTTAAGCGTTGAACTTTTCTCTCAAAAAGACCAAGAGCTCCTTCATCCGCTTTCAATAGCGTCCATGTCTCTGCGCCATAGAGCAGGACGGGGATGATTAGGGTGTTATATAAAGTCAACTTGGTGTTTCGAGAGATGGCTCTGTTACTCAATTGCCTCTTGAGCCCAAAGAAACAGCGATTGGCAAGAGTAATTCTGCGCTTGATCTCGGTACTGGTGTTATTGTCCCTGTTTACTGCAGAGCCAAGGAGAAGTCCTTGACTACCTCAAAGTTTCTGCTGCCCATTATGACGCTCTGTCCGAGGCGTCGATGTTGTGCGTTCTTTCGTGATGACAGCATGTACTTTGTTTTGCCCTGTTTAACTGCCAAACCCATTTTAGCCGCTTCCGCTTCAATGCTAGCAAAAGCCTCATTGACAGCTCGCTGTGTTCGTCCAATCACGTCAATGTCGTCCGCGTAGGCAAGCAGTTGAACGGACTTTTGGAAGATCGTGCCTCTGGTGTTGACATTTGAGTTTCGCACGATCTTCTCAAGTATGATGTTGAAGAAATCACATGACAGCGTGTCGCCTTGTCTAAAACCTTTTTTGACATTGGAGGTCTCGGTGAGTTCGGTACCGACCTTGATGGAGCAGCGAGAGTTCTCCATCGCCATCCTGCACAATCTGACGAGTTTGGCTGGAATGTCAAAACTAGACATGGAATTGTATAGCTCGTCTCTATGCACGCTGAATAGGTGGTGGGTGTCGATCTGCATCTCGTGGGTTTTTTCCAGGATCTGCCGCAGTGTGAAAATTTGGTCGATGGTGGACTTTCCCGGCCTGAAACCGCACTGATAAGGACCTATCAGGTTATTGACGAATGGTTTCAGGCGTTCACACAATACGGCAGAGAGGATCTTGTACGCTATGTTAAGGAGACTGATCCCTCGATAGTTGGCACACACAAAAGGGTCTCCTTTCTTGTGGACCGGGACCGGGACACTTCCATTAGAGCCTGCTTTTCTCCGGCACCCACTTGCATACAGATTCAACGTCTTTTATTTCCTTCGGCAACCAAAAAAGTTATTTTCAAGTCTGACGCTTTTTTTTATTTTTTCTTCACTCTCTGTTAAAAAGCATAAGAGCAGCGGTGCAAGAGCAGAATGAAGGACTCGCAACCAAAGGCATTTTCGACTGGATCGAGGCTTATTGCTACACAACGCGGATTAAATGTTGTCGAGGACACTTTTCCTCGAGCGCCATGAAATCCTTTTGCACACTGTTAGCAGGGGTAACCCTTACATTACTTTCTAAGTCACACGAGATTATTTGTGCGCACTATTCGCCGGAGTCCTTCAACCATAAGCAGCGAATATCTGGTAGACGATAAAACGAAGGGCACTTGTTCTCAATAATATTGCTCTGCATCCTCTGGCTTGGGTTAAATGGATTTCTTTTCATTTATGAGTTGTTTGATTGATTTGGTCCTTCGAGCCGGATTGTACTCCATTGTCATTGCGTCCTCGACGCGTGTATTAATGGACAGGCTCATGATGGATGGAGACACGCGCAACAAATACATTTGAGGAATCTTCAATCCACGTGGCACGAAGTCTCACTTTCTGGAATGACACGAGTCAGCGTGGTCCATTCCAATATCCAGTTAAAGCTGTGTCATCACCTTTGGACATGATGAACAATAAACTATGCGAAATTATGGACTGCCACAAAGGAGATTCTCGTGCCGCATTCCCATTCGCTTACACCACGGCGTCCATTCACAAGAAAGAGTCCATTAAGCATGCTGCCATCGGATTGAATGGAATCTCGTAGTTCTGGCAGATTAAACGCTCTTTACGGCTACAGGTTATTGGCCGAGATCCAATTGCCAGGGCTGATGACAAACACAAGCCATTGACACATTCGCGTGAGTCTGGCGTGAAGGAAGAGGGGGTCATGATGTTACGGTCGTCCAAACAAACCAGCACTATGCTGTAGTTGTTCCCAGCTGCAGCATTTGACAGAGATAATTATTTTCCACCCCGGCCCCGGTAAATTGAAGCCGCCTCAACTGCTTCACGTGTGCAAATGAAGTTACCTGCTGTCGTTGTCAGCAGCAAGCGCGTCCTTGGCTTGAATGTATCGCACGCAGAGGTAAACACATATGTGGGTGTGCTTGACTAAGATAAAAGTGAACATCGACTTTATAGTCGAGAGTAATTTTTGCAAAGAGTGTCGTGGGTGTAGCCCAACAAGACGCCGCCTGAGGGAGGCGTCGGAGTAGATAACGAAATCTCGTCTCGGGAAGTGTGTTTTTTGTTCTCATTGTTACGGAAAAACGGCTTGCGGCACCGAGATGAGTTGTGTTGAGCAAATAAATGAGATGCTCTTAAGTCTCAACGAACGCACCTTGGCGACACAAAATATCTGTTCGGCTGCGTGGGACGCGAAAGGATTAGAGCGCAGGCAGCAGCAAAAGGAGGAATTTTTTTGAATTATTTTGAGAAGGCAATTCAGTTCGCAATTCGGTGTACTCCCTTTAAATTGCTCGCGAAGAAATAAATGTCTTCACGGTTAAGCCGCGAGTGCTGTGTCACAGGATGTTCGTGGAAGGGGGTGAAGGTGAATGTAAATTGAATTCACTCGTGGTATGGGTGCGTTGAGGGAGCGGTGTGGATGACTTGGGGAATACTTTTGTATTTCAAGCCTTTTTGCAAAAACTGTCCACGTATAGCTTGACTTTTAATGGAGAACAGTGAGGATACGTGCTTTTCAACTCTACAAGTGGACCGAACAAATGTTCTCAGACAGGAGGACGTGTACCAACGTGACTAAGGCGCTGTGAATAATGTACCCAATGAGGTGCAACACACTGGATAACTAAATTAGCCTTATCTACTCATAAAGACGTGAGCTGGTAGGACGCTGTTTGCCGGAATAATTCCGCAGATATTAAAGCAGCGGAGCTGTTCTTGGTATTTTTGAAGTAGAATCTTATCGATTTCTAGGTGAAAGGCTAACAGTTCTTTTGGAAGTTTGTGTAGCTTCAGCTTCTAAATTGCTGTTCGGGTTTAAGTTAACCTCGGTAGGTTAGGTTAGGTTAATGGGAGTGCCGCAACTTAAGCGGTTTTGGCTCACTTAGATCCTGATTCTTAGGATCCATTGCGATATCACTATTCGGCAGCCTATATCCTCTTTAGAGCACTAAATAAACACCTGAAATTGCCTTCTGGTATGCTAGTGACACATCCTTAATGATGCACTCCTGTGCTGAATTACAGGCTCTTAGTGTTTTTTTATACATTTTGCCATGTCCAAAGTTCTAATATCTGACGTTTCATCTAGGCTATCAGGAGATTAGCTACCTAGCGTGTTTTTCCTTGTCCTTGCAAGTGCTGGACAGGTGCGGAGGTAGTGAGGCGTAGTTTCTTCTTCCTCTTTGTCCCTGCAGCTCGTGCAGAAGTCATTGTAGGGGGTTCCCATACTTATGGCGTGTGTGCCGAACAGGCAAGGACCGGTAATTGTGCCAAGTCCTTTCAGGAGTGTGCTTGTTTTTTTGTTTGGTTTTATTTAAGCCCAAATTAGCCTTGAAGTCCTGCTGGTATCTAATTCCATTCCCCTTCGGTTGGCGGCGTTGATGGCATCTGTGATTCACAAAGTGCTTTTTACTTGTAGAGCGGGGTATGGAGTGTGATGACTACTTGCCAGTGGCAGACCATGGCCTGTTCTAGGTAATTAGTCGGCCCTTTCGGTGCCTGGAATACCACTATGCTCAGGAAGTCAGCATACGATAAGGTTGCATTTGACCGCTATCTCCTTGAGAGATATACGGTAACGTTGTACCATCTTTGATTTTATTGATGGTGTATCCAGAGCCTTAATGGCCGCCTGACTGTCTATGTACAAAGCGATAGATAACCCGTCTATCAGGTTCAATGACAGTAAGCGGGCAGCTTAGACAGTTTACGGGACAGGGAGAAGGAGATATAGGCGGCGAATACTCCCAGTTCGGTGCCTTCTTCCGTTTTGCATCTGTCTGTGTATACTTCCAGATAGGCAGATACTCTGACTAAGTCTAATGTTCGCTTTCTTGATTATATCCATTTTCGATTTTTTTTTTTTTGTTAATAATTTTTGTTGATTATATCCATGTGACCGAAACTGTGCATTTTGCTACGCCGGTTGCATTGCCTCAGCCTCCTCTCGGCCTTGGTAGCCATCAGCTAGTAGATGTATCACTGTTTCCATGAAAGTTGAAGGAGTGGGCCGGAGTGCACCCGCAGTGCAAATGCAAGCAGATCGTTGTATACTGCTGATCTGGACCTCGGTAAATTACCCATGTTTTTTTTTAGTTCACATTATCAAGATTGTACTTTAATAATAAGATAGCAATCGTTTTCTCAACGTTTCCAATATTATTCTGTACCTGAGTGATCAGCAGTGTTGCTAAACCAGCCAGAGATCGCTCGATAACTGCCCACCCGCGCAGATTAGGGAGATTGAGAGATTTCACTGCGGCAGTAATTGAAATGCTTTAACTGTCTATATTCTGCTCGCTATCGCCGATAAATTTGAGATTGTTGAAAAATATCCAACAACGAAGTTCTAGCTAGCTATCTAAAAACGTGGGCAATGTGAATAAGGTGGGAAACTTGACTCTGTCCTGAGTGAATTTATAAAAAAAAATATGAAATGTAGGTGGCGCGACAGTCCGAGATGGACATGGGCCTAGCTTACACAACAACCACTCGTGTTAATTTATCACGCCTCGACACTTTTACGGCGAATTCAAACAGCGAAGATTGAGGATATTTACGGTTTGAGCATGGTCAGTGCTTCGAAAGAGGTGGGCCCGTGTTTATTATGACATGGGAATTGAACCCAAAAATGAGCATATGAATCTACAGCAAGGCAATAAAACCGATCATACTCTATGGCGCTGCGGTAAGGTGGAAGAAATGTGAACAAAAAAGCGCCCAAACAAACTTAACAAACTACAAGGCTAGCATGTATCTGTATAACCGGCGATATGAAAACGACGCTGAGCGCAGGGAGAGAAGCAATATTAAGCATCCCACATCTACAAGCTGCCATTCAGGCTGAAGCCGCAAAACAAGCCTTCATTTTACGGAGAACCTACAGTTAAAAAGAAGGAAATCTTGTAGGACATCTTGAAATTCTTAAAGAAGTAAACAACATTTGGGAGTTGACTCGAGTAAGTGGTCTGATGGCTCCTTCAAAAGCACTCATACCAGGTAGAGAGGAATGGAACAATGACCCCACTTGGCGGAACGATGGAGCTGATGGGTCGAAATCTGGAAACAAAGTAGGGGCTGGAGTGATAAAACCAAGATGCAGCCTACATGTTCCTCTCTGCAGGGAAGCAACTATATTTCAACCTGAACTTTCTGCTATCAATGAAACTGCACATTGCATTATTAACAGGAATCCTATAACTATCGAAATATACATATTCTCAGATAGCCAAGCGGTGCTCGAGGCTTGGATAAAGAGCTACACCTTGAACTCTAAGGCTATCTGGAAATGCCACAAAGCACTAAGTAAGCTGGCATAAAATAACAACCTGAAACGTGTATGGACATAAAGACCTCGATGGACATGAAAAGGCGGATATACAAGCCAAGGCAGGTGCTCAAATACCAAACATTCGATCCTCTCCCCTTTATGGACTCAATAACACGGACACCAAACCTCCATCTACACAAAAGGATCGCTAAAGGGCTGAATCTGTCTTGGAACAATCAAGAGGGTATCAAACACAAGCGGCTGTTTATAGAACAAAACCACAATCCCAAGCAAGCCAAGGAAGCTCTAGAACTAAATAAGTCTGACCTACGGTTGCTACTCGTATGTGGAGCACTAATAGTAAAGAAATCTGTAGGCACTGTGGCCAGATGAAGGAAACCATGAAACACCTGATAATAGATTGCCCAAGACTTACCCGACCAAGATTCAAAATAATAAGCAGAATATCCTTAAAAGCGAGAGAATTTCAAGAAACCCCATCTAGCACGGTCGTTAAATTTGTGAAGACTGCACAGACTGCACCCCCCAGAGAAGGGGGTGCAAGAGACCTACATGCTCGCTGTACTAGTGTTTGTCTGACACCCAAAGTTCTTCAATTCAATTCAAAATTACTCCGGGCATGTGGCACCACTTACGCCAAGGCATACCAACTCAAGCCTGAGTACCTTCCTTTAATTCTCACTGACTTTAATTATATCAGACAAAGGCCAACTCGCCTATTTGAGTAGTCTCTGCTCATCAAATCCAGAGATGACGGAATGAGTAGTTACTGGGATTATTGAAAGCTTGAGATGGTGTTCGCGTCGACTACTAGATGTCTCCAATGGCCTGACCACAATTCACAAGAGATCCTTCAGTTCGGACTCCGATGCTTTGTAAATAAATCAGCCTCTCAGATCGGAGAGATCCCAGTCGTACATAAAACATGACAGGATGCATCGATGACACTGTCCACCAGCAGCAGCACGAACGCCAAATACGCCTCTTTTCCCGAGCTTATTAAACACCATACTGGAGCACTCAGAGACATAATGACTGTGTCCATTGTACTGCCCAGCAGCAACCTCCGGTCGGACTACAACCACGGATGGACCACTCCAGTGATAGTGGCGCTAATTTCATCCCAACGGCCAATGGGGAATGGGCCAGATTTGAAGCCCCGATAAAAGTGTAAAGTAAAGAACAACACAAAATCGATTTCTTTCAATGGCCCGTTACCTGAAGACTGAAGGATCTCACGCGCAGCAGAAGAATGTTTGTGATCATATCAGCAGCGGCATCCATGTCACTATCGAGTGACTAGTTAAAATTCTGTTGTTTAGACCGCCCCAATCGGCTTTCTCGTATAGCCATACTGTTCTTGTAGGAATTTGTTCTCTAACTGTTTGTGGTGATAGCGAGAAATTAGCTGATACGACACAATGGTCTGGTGAGCCTAGAGGTGACAGAATGTCAATAGAATATTTGTCAGGATGAGAGGTGAGAAACAGGTTCAGGGCGGAATGATCTGCAATGTCAGGTATTCGTGTGGTCTCATTTACTAGCTATGTCAGATTATTTACCTCAGCAAAGATTTCAACATACCTTCCCTCTGTGTTGTCTGGCACGAGGCAATTAAAATTGTGGACAGGGATACAATTCTTGAGATGGAGTCGGATAGCGCAAATTCGTTAAAAGTTGAATTGCTATCCAGGTTTGGACTTCTATAAATAAGGCAGTAGTGGATTACATGCTTACGCGGTGTAAAAAGAGCAGCGGCACCAAGCTATATCCAGGCAGGTTTAAATCGGATAAATCGGTATTCTCCCCTACCTGTGATTCACTCAGCCCCAATACAGCTGAGAGACTCACTCTAAGCCCGCGCACACGCCAACCCTGAAACGGAGATATCAGAAAAAACCACCTCCGACTGCGAGTGTTGATGTTACACACTGAGGGTGCGACGCTTGGGAAAACTTCACAAGCTTCACTTCACTACACTGCAATTTTTTTTTTTTCATTTTTTCCCTTGTGGGGCACTCTTGACGTTGTTGTTGGTGGCAGGGCCGCGAGGCTTACGCTTTTTACCCGCAATACACCGACAGAGACAAATGCACGCGTCGGAGGATGGCACAGAACTCCTCTTACCAACGTTGTGAACACGTCCAGATAATCTGTCATCATCGTTGCGTCTATTGAAGCTGTGATCGATCAAGCGATCACTTCGGCTGCCAGTGATCGATACGCTTTTGTGTGTCTTTACAACTTTCACCTGGGCAACAAATTTTTCGACCAAGTAGTATCGGCTACGGTTGGCTTTCGTCCCGCACTATAAGGACCTCACACCATGACCGGAGTTGATCCATTGAGTCTGATCGTCTTCATACCTAATCCCGCCCTCCTTTACACTCGATCGGCACAAGGCGACACAGTCACGTCAACGCGGGCATTTGATGTTACAAAAGCAGTTTGACTTTGCTTTCACTGGGCTTCGAACCGGGGACCCCTCTAATCAAGGGCAGGCACTTAACCAACTGCACCATCCAGTCGCCAAACACGTCTTAGCCCACAAAGCGGTCAGGGTTTTCTACTAGTTTTGGGACGCACATCGACACTCACGAAAGACTAGCCAATTATTCCGCCTAATTTGAACCTAAATATATCAACGGAGTCAAATTGGCGTGATGTTCTCCAGTGGCGTCATGAACATAGCAATGGACAATGCAACAAAAGCTGATGCAATTAAAGCGAATAGGGGCTACGAGCTTTCGTGTTGAATAAACTCTGACAACGGAACTGTCTACAATCGAATATGGGAATTTATTAAGGGAACTTGGACTAAAAGGGAAATTTAGACGATGTATTTAAACCGAATTAACATGCTCTCGACAGTCTGCTTTGAACAAATTAAATGTGGTGACTACATGTCGTAAAGAGCAATTGCCTAACTTCTGCTGGGGCTACTCGAGTTGTGCGTCTCATTTTTGTGTAAATTCAGTCCGAGCTATGACAGCTGAAGGACTACTCAGATTAACCTAAACTTTAATTAAATCATAAAATATTCCACATACGCCCGAGTAGACCCTCTGGCAATCAATTAACTTGCAATTGGTCCCAACTTTCACCAGACTCAATAAAATGTGAACAAGTGCTCGAGCCGAGCCATCACGACTTCAAGTGCCATCACAAGGACACACAATTTTTGACTGCCACACTTTGTGGCATCCTCTTCTGGAGCATGTCACACTCAAGTGTATAGGCCGTCATAGCCCCTGGCATCCCTTGTTGTCTGGCACTATAAACAAAACATCGCATCCAGCAGACTCAGCTCCACCAACAATGGACTGTGTAAATGAACCCTTCCACAGAGAGCAGACGCTCTCGCTCCTTTTTAATCACTTTTCGAAGATGTATTGTGCGCTGGTGTTTTTCCCCCGGCCCGGTACGCCCATGAAACATCGAAGTATCCACTTGAAGTTGAGCGCACTCTTCAAGCACTCAGACATTCGAATCCACTTCGCTCGTCTAAACCAGTTTTCTCCCCGTAACCCAAATAAAAGTCATCTTCGGGGGGGTCTAAATCTCACGAATAACCCCATAATGCCTTCCATTTTCAAGCAAAACCTGAACAACAATGTCGAAGCTAATCCCTTGCGACAACTTGCAATTAGTTGCTCAGTTTAAATTGGTCCGACATTTGTATGAGGTCGGGCGCACCACGAACACGGGTGTATACAGGACCGCAGAGCAGGATAACACCAAGCCCTTTCATTAGATTCCGTTCCGCACAAAAATGTTTTCCGCTTCAAGCAGAGAACAGAAAAACAACAGGGAAGGTGGGGACCGTCTAACACGAGAACGGTTTGTGGCAGGAGCGACGAAGCCACTGCTCACCCTCGCCACATCGCCACCCAGCACTTTACAAAGTCATTTGAACTATTTTTCAACACCTTGGCTACTTGCATCGTCGCTCGTGTGGGAACTGGCAAAGTTCCTTAGTGCGGAATTCGCCCTCGCGGGGGAGCAGCAGTGACGGGGGTGTTCTTCAGCTCATGCAGGCGATGACGCGCACGGTGAAAACATCTCTGCCATCGCAAAAGTTAGTCCTGCGGTGCACCTTTGCGCCCCACTCGTGTTCATTCAGAAAAATGCCAGAGCCAGCCTGTCACAATCGTTTGGATAATTTGTCCAACTCCTCCCCCAGCGACAGAATGATGCCTTCGCCCTCCCATCATCCTCGTCCATTGACACGAACGAGTGAATATCCACTGTCATGTGGCGAGTTGAGTGACCTGTTTGTGAGCGCAGGGGGTGGACGAGGTTCCGCCCGATCCAGTGCCATGTGTTCTTCTTACATCCTTTGCATTGTAATTTTGTGGAAGGAATAAGGGGGGAATGCAGGAAGGCATCACAGTTGCAGCTGGGCGCTGTGGCATAGCAGCACGTTTCCAATCTAAGACCCTCATTCGGATTACGTGATTTGTTCCATTCTAATTCGCGAGTTTAGTGGCAACCGGGGGAATCGCTCGATGAGCACCCTCTGTTGTCGCCAGGAACATCCTGCGACTCCTCGCAAGTTCCTAATCGGCCCCGAGAATGATTCTTTTTAATTTTGTTTATTTGCCAAAGACGAGGCGCGCCGCCTGTTCAGCTGCGTGCGGTGTGATGTGCGCCACATCGAATGGTCCACGTTCCTCATTTCTTGCGGTTTGCCGGGTGCGTGCCTTCGCATACAAAATTGCGAATCTGTGCGCGAATTTGTGCGTTAATGCTTTCGAATTGTGCGCTTTTTTATGAAACAATATTTATTGGTGTTCTTTTTTTGCTCGTTTCAGCTTGGGTTCTTGGCTGGTTGATGTGCAAGACGGTGCCATATGTGCAGGGCGTTTCCGTGGCGGCTTCGGTGTACAGCTTGATCGCCGTATCGTTAGACAGGTAAGTTTCGTTTCACAAATAGACTGCATGCCGTCGCGGTGTGCTGAAGCCGAAATGCCAGCGGCATTATGGGATGTTGGCATGACAAGTCGAATTGCATGCGATTCGTGGGAAAGTTTATTATTTTATTTTTCCTGACTAACAAGGGCAGTGGTTATGTCCGTGGTATATGCCAAATGCAATATCCACCATCGTGTGGTACCTATTTTTTCGTTTTAATTGAAAGTTTGTAACGCAAAAATGCACATAATTACCCACAGAGTGCTCGATGGGGCAGTAAAGGGCTTTCGACGTAAACCTGCACCAACTGGGCCGTACATTTAATGGCTTTATCAGAATCAATCAGAATGACACACTGCAGCGATACGGAATGTCTGGAATGTCGAGTCCAAATTGTGGGCAATATACAGCAAAAACATGCTTTTGCCAGAGCGACAGCCAGCACCAAGCTGAGACTGAAGAGTAAGGTACCACGATGTACACTCAGCCAGGGTCAGCTTGCTCAAAACTGTGACCAAATGCAGATTGTACGGTTCGGGATGGTTAAAGAGTTGGAACCGGTTAACAGAATCACTCGAAGGAACTTCTTGATATCAATTCGAATGCGCTTGCTTTTGTGTTTACTTACTTGTCAGACTAACAGACGACCCTTGGAGGGGCTGTAGATGCCTTACGTCCAGTCATCAAGCCCAAGCTGTCTTGAATCGGCGATTACTTTGTCTTTATACCGGAGACGCGGTCTTCCACTCCTCCTCGAACCAGGTGGAAGACCCTCTCAGCTGGAGCATTGGTGTCCGTGTGCTCGATGTGGCCGTGGCAGTGTAGCCGGCTGATCGTTGCCTTCCAGACTCCACCCACATCTTGGGACATCTCGCGGTAACGTCTTCTCCTCCATTCGCCATTCGTCATCTATTATTTCCTGAATAACCGTCAAAAATTCATGAATAACTGTCTATCGACTGAAATTCGTCGATAGACTAGGGGTCAATCAGCTGTGATGTTTGGTATCTCTATAATACGAGTACTTCAATTCTGGTTGAAGTATTCCTTGTGTCAGGCGTGTGGGAGTGAACGGATGAAAAGTATTTTATGTGCCGAAGCTTTAACTTGTTGACAAGCTTTACTTGTTGACAGTATTCGTTGCTGTCAAGCATGTAGTACAGTGTGAACGCGGCCCAATTTGTGGTTGTTCGGCTTGGTCGCACGACTTGTGGGACCGTGTGAACTCTGCCAAGCCCTCTATGGGTGGCCATGCTCATGTCCCAGAAAATGGTATTTTTCAATCAACGGCACTTACAGCAAGAAAAATACCTATTGCACTCAATCACAGAATTGAAGTACCAGACTGCCTCAATCATTTCAAAACGTCAGTCTAGGGACGCCCTCTACACTTGAAGATCTCCACACGCAGCAAGAAAGGTTTTCCAATAAATTTTTCTGTTTGCCAAGAATACGCTCAGAAACCACTCGACCCCTCATCCTCATCCACGTCACGTTGGGGCCTATTTCAAACCCTACTCAGACACATCTTAATGGCAAACTGTGTCGTAGTGAAATGAAATCCCTGCACGATTTTACTTACTTCATACACGTCTTGTCCCCGAATGAATCACGATTCAGGCACAAACACACATCGAATGTGCCCTCATTCGGCGGCCAACTGTGCAGCCATCACTTTTCAATCAGGACTTCTGTCTGCACTTCACCCAAATGACTCATCATTCCGTACTGAGACACATTTCATGGACTTCCCACGAGAAAAGCCGCTCAATTTGCATTATATATGAAGAGTGCCTGAACCTGAAGCAATTTTTAGACCTAGCAACCACTCTGAGTTAAGTATCGGATAACGGATTTAGCAGTTCGGTTTTACGATTCCGCAAGCACCTAAAGTCCTTTATGCTGTTTGTCTTCTGAACATCGATTCAATGGAGGAGCGATGTTCTTTCATTTTTTACGTGCCTCCCTATAATCGTGCGCCCATCGAACTGGGTCACAGATATTCGCGGCTGTCGATTTAGTTTGCTGATGGATTTTGCTATAAGCCGTGGTCTGGGATTTATCCTCGCGAACAACAAGTTCATTGGCAGCTTAACGTCACTATTACCCTGTCCGCTGGCAATCGATATCGATGTTGACACCAAATTGTCCGCAGTCCTGGTGCGAGAGTTTATGTGCTTTTTGTTTTTATGACTTCCCCCTGATTTATGTGGCCTGTTTCGGAATTGTACGACTTTACACTCGTTTTTATGGACCCCCATCCGTCAGCGTTGCTTAAGCCTTTTCCCACGTCTTTTTGCTGCTCCCAGGGGGCGGCTGAAAATTAACTTTTATACGTCATATCTCAATCGGAGATGCTAACTTCCCCTTAACGCTGTCGGCTGTCTGAACACAGCCAGGAGAGTTTGACAGACCCAGTCTGAGTGGGAAAAAACCGACGGAGAGAGAGAGAGAGTGAGAGAGAAAAAAATGAGAAAAGTTCGACGGGAAACAATCGTTGTTTATTTTGGCGTGCGGTTTATTCTGGTTTCGTGATTTATTATGAATTCATTATTCATTCGACGAACGCAGCCTGCGAAAGGATATGCCGTTCGTCTGGGTGGAGTGAGTAAATGAAATACTATTGGTTTCGCAAATTTATTCCACCGGGGGGTGTGGGAAATTAAGCAATTTGTGGATCGGCTGCCATCAGAGAGCATATTTCAGACACAGACGGTGGCGTGGGAGAAGGTTAATTTTAGCACCACCCCCACCCCGAGCGTGTGGTGCTCATACGCCGATGTATGTTCGCATGGAGATTGTTGCCTCGTATTGAGCAGCATCCATCGGCCTCGCCCCTCTCTCTCTGTGGATGGTGTAGCGTTTAGCCTTGTCGAACATGCATTGAAATAACTTCCTTCCTCATGAATTACAATTTCAAATTACTTGTCAGTTGATAGACCTGTCCCCCAGGAGCCGGACACCTTGGAGTTGCTGGATGGGGGGAATGATCTTGCAAAATGAATATAAATTAACAAGCACATGGGATGGGAAGTCATGTGTTCACTGCGAAACCATGCCGAGGAGCGACACGGCTGATGGCTGAGTGATGTGCCCAAGATGCGAGGAGTGCAACTTAAATTATGCACATTTTCAAGGGCGAACGAGGTGGAGGTGTGGTCTTGTAACAGGCGATTATGCAATTCTTCGAATTAATTTACACTCCCCTCCGCCAGCAGCCTCCGGTTGCGATGTGACAGAGTGCGACGTGCTCATGCACGCTGACGGCTGACGCTGGCTGACTCGCTGGCGATGGATGCAGATGGAGACGGGATGTTCGACTCAAAGGACCTCTGCAAAAATTAAATTCCAGAGAAATTCGAAAATTTGTGGTGGTTTGACGAGTGAACGTCCCTGCATATGGATGCACGCCACAACAAGCGTATCGACGTTTATTCGAAAATTATGCGGGAAATTGTTTTATAATCGAGCAACAAAGTTGAGCGAAGCGAAAAGAGGCAACGACGGGCTGTAGCCGAGCACCCTACTGAAAATGGTAATTTTTTGTTTACGAGGACCAACTTTAAGCACAGCTGAAGAGCGCATCGTTTTAAGCGTGGGAAAACTGGGAAGTTGCGGGGTGAACAGAGGAAATGTTGGTGTTTTGTATGCGAAGGCGTGACAAAAACTGGTTTAAAAAAAAAAAACGTCGCTGCCATTAAAAGATCAGAGCACATTTTAGAGGGGTTTACAAAGTGTGCTGCTCCAATGCAACGAAGATGAAGACTGCGGTGACGAACAGCAGGGACTTCGGATTATGAAATAAATGATTAGGTTTCAAATGGGCTCACATGAAGTCTCTTTGAATTTTGGGAATACATCGACGACTGATGTTGGGATGCAATTGCATTCTCAGACTTGGTAATAGATCCTTCTGCCCACACAAGGCACCAGGGTTGATGAATGTACATTTAAGGGCTTTGGAAAGGATCATTAGATAGACATCATATTCAGGGTATGACCGGGAGAGGTCGGAAGGCGAATAAGCCAAGTCACAACAGCGTGGCCAGTCAACTTACCACTCGCCTTGCCAGCAACACCAAACAGCGTAATTGATATGTAACATATTTCAGGGATGTGCAAGGACGTGAACGAAAGAGAAGAATTGCTGCTCCATCAATGTTGCAATGACCGACAACATCAATCTTGAGTTGGACGTTCACGTCACGATCTTCTCTACAACTCGACCGATTGGTCGAAAACAGCGAGTCGTCAATGAAGCGTTTGTTGGTATTGCGTAGGAAACGGCCAAAATGGGTCTAGCGGTGAATCAGGAGCATATGCCGAAGGGAAGACATACAATATCGACGACTAGGCCCCACACAGACGCACTTTCGAGGTAGACTTCGTCTGCCTCAGCTCCCAAGTACAGAGTACAAATACAACCAACACCGCAGAATAACTCTTGCCACTTGCCGTTTCTTTGGGATCAAAAGCCAATTGCGTAATAGAGCCGTCTCTCAAAGGATCAATCTGACTTTCTATAAGACCCAAATTGTTGGGGTTGCAACAGTTGCGAGTCGCCGAGCAAGAAGAATAATTTTTTCCAGAAGTTTCCCTGAATTAGAGAGCGTCGATATTGGACGAAAATTATACTCACTTTTGGACCCATTGCCTTTTTTATTGGAATCAAACCCTAGTCCCCTAGTCCATCGACGTATTTCAGATGCTTTTTGCCAGTTATTCATAGATTTTTGACAGTTATTCACGAAATAACGCAAATGCCGTTCTCCGATTGGTCAATTTGGCTAGCGACGGCGGGGACTGGTGTTGTTGTAATCATGGTTGTCGTTCTTTGGCAGACTCGTTCCTGTCTCGAGCAGAGATCGTTCCCCTGAATCAGAGGAGATCATCGTGGCTGCCAGCGACATCCGGTTCGTATTGGAGTCACCTGTCCAGTGTTCGGCGTACGATATGGAAGATAACAGGAAATCCTTGTGAATCCTGTATGAGGCCAATCGTGTCTGGATAGAGGAAGGCGCACCCTTTCATGGTACACAATATCGGGGTAGTAAGCCCCAAAGATCAGACTGTTGGAAGAAGTCATAGCTCGTGCAATGTGCCTTCTGATCAGTTTATCCTAAAGAGGGTTGTACAGGACCTCGTATGTCCAAAGACACTTTTCTCGAATAACCTCATCTTTTCCATCTGGAATGACTCACGCTAACCCACAGGGGGCAACCGTATGCCATAATTGGCCGGATGAGGGCCATGTAGCAGATTGTCTTTATCGATAGTAGGCTTTAGATGTTTAGTCCTGAGGCATCAGATCTCCGACCGCGAGCTCGTCCTTTTCCGGGCCCTGTGGAACGTCACAGGGCCCTGGTACCCACATAGGTTGGATCTTAATCTACTATTATTGGCGGCAATTCAAGAAAGATTTTGAGTGGAATGTGACCGGTTTAAAAATGTTGTATTATGTAGTATGTACTAGATAACTTTCACCCTGGTATCAAGTTAGCTGCTGTAAAACAGCCCTCTTGCCACAGCTAAGGCATTTTTAGCTTTTGCCAGATCTTATATGTGTGTCAAAATAAATATATTTATCCAACCAAATGCCAAGATATCGAACTACACTTTTCAAACCTAACGGCCGTTCCTGCCAAGTCAACTATGCCGAACTTTCGCCATTTTCTGCGTATATCCCATGATGCCATGTATAAAGGGGTCCTGAAAAGGATGGTTTCACACTTCAGGAAGTTAATAATGAACTTCCAGTCCACTTTGCCACAAGACATTTATCACTTCGATCTTCGGACCTGATCTGTACGCTACTAGATCGCCAGCGTACGCAATTAAATGCATAAGGTCCGCAGGTTACAGGCCGTCGTTGCGTCTTTTCGTTTCGCCCAACTTTGCTGCTCGATTATGAAACAATTTCCCGCATAATTTTCGAATAAACGTCGATACGTTTGTTGTGGCGTGCATCCATATGCAAGGACGTTGACTCGTCAGATCCGCAGGAACAAGATCGGCGAACCATTTTTGATGTCAAAGACCGTGTTAGAAGTTACGTCGCCACTATTCTCAACGAATTTTCTTCCTTTTATCATGTCATGGATCATGTTTTGCATTGATTTACTTATGCAGAGCCTGGCCAGCTCGAGGAAGAGACCATCCAACTAAACGGTGTCGAACGCCTTCGCTAAATCAACCAGGCACGCGCCTGTGCATTGTTTTCTATCTTTGTTCCACTGAATGTCGGACACGAATTTGGACGCGGCATGTATGGTTTCATGCCCCGCCCTGAATCCGAACTGGTTCTCCGGTATAATCTTATATTCCCCAAACCAATGTTTAAACCCATCCGAATGAACATCTTTTCAAGAACCTTGCTTGTGCAAGGAAGAAGACTGATCGAACGGTGATTTGTTGGGATGGATTTGTCATTGTCGCGTTTAGGGATCGGTTGCACCACAGCCTGGGATAATATACAGCGCATTGTTGAGTAGTATTGTGTAAATCTGAATCGCTTCGAAGGGAATATGACGGAGCACAATATTTGGTATTCCATCGATTCCCACTGACTTTTTTTTCTTCAGTGAGTTAAAGATACCCTGGAGATCTTCTTGAGAAATCAAGATGTGATTTCCATCATTGGCGACAGTGCAATTTGCCATGGTATCGTCATTAAACCGGATTCTGGGATCGCCATTGACTTACCTCATTGAGGAGATCGATGTGGTTTTGCAAGGCTTTGTTCTCCGGGTCGTGATTAGGCCTACTAACTGCGTTCACCGTGTACACTCGCTGGAATACAGCACCAATAGTTTTCGCCTTCTCCTGGGGTTCTTCAACCACGAAGAAGTCATTGTCTAGCACTGCCCCGTCGTCCGATCTATGCCAACTGAAGTCAGTAAGTTTCTGTTGTTTGTTGTCCTGGGAGGCCTGAATATCTGTTCGATCTTTCCTCCGAAATATTTTATTTGGCTCTGGTCTCTCACAGACAATGTGCGAGAAATGTGGCGTCGCTCTGTGCAATAATATTCACATGAATTGTTTTCAGCAATTGCACCAATATTAAGTCACCTTTACATGATGCAGTGTGACATTTCAGTCACATTCCCTGTACTTTTTTATTTTTTCAAACAAATATAAAATTGAAATCGGAAATAAGCGCTATCAGTGCATTTCGGCATCAAAATGAAGTCTGTTTAAAAGTCGCAAAAAATTAACTGTATGCCATTGACAGTCAATTGACTTGCGAGTGATGCCAAACTTTTGCGAAGATAATGCAGTTTTTATGTTTTTGAATATTTTCTTTATTTTTTGAATACAATACAAAATGTGTACAACGTCACCTGTGATTGATTGCGAGATGTATCGACATCAGGGAAAATGATGTAAGTGGCCGAGAGACCCTAAGATCGAAAGCTCGAAACACCCGCAAACGCATTATTCGCACAGTCAATACAATTGGGTTGTAGAGCTGAGTGAGATGCGATGCATATGGGGGCGTAATTATTGTATATACAGATTGAGAGAGAGAGAGAGAGAGAGCGAGAGAGAGAGAGAGAGAGAGAGAGAGAGAGTGAGAGTCTGTGTAAGTGGAACAATTACAATAACGAGTGACATTTTGACAGAACCTAAAACATTTACAGAACAATTTTATAACAGAAATTAGAAGAGAATGAAATGAGACCAATGGAGACTGAATGAAAGCAAATATAAGAGAAACGAAAGAATCGCAAATAGAGCAAAAATTAATTGAACATCGATGATCAAATCCAGATTTATATCAGAAATGAAGTATTATAGGGATGCCCAACTTCACAGCTGGTTGACCCCTAGTCCGTAGACGTTCATAGATTTTTTGACAGTTATTCATGAATGTTTGACAGTTTTTCACGAAATAACGTGACTGCTGTTCGCTGACTGGTTAAATTGCCTTTAGAAAATAATATAAAAAATGTTTTGTTGTCAAAAATTTGAAGGGGCAAGAGAGGTAGCCCCTTCAAATTTTTGTCAACGATTTTTTATATCATTTTCTTTGTTGGGCATCTCTATCTTGGGCATACTTCACTTCTGCTTTGTATAATCAGAAACAACGTGTTCAGTCATACTATCAAACGATAACGTCAGATGATTGTTATCGCAAGCGATTAGAGCGCAGTTCATTTGCGTAGAGCAATCACTTAATTCGGATTTCGTCAAAACTAAATCCTTTTACTACTTGTTTTCCGATATCAAACGATGGACATATTTAAGGGTTCAGAACGCATTTAATAACCTAGTTTTTACTTACCAAACGTCACCTCGATGACAGTTGAATTGTGACAGTTCAACTTTAAAGTGACACCTCTTGTAGAATGACCCAATATTTCAATCCAATTTGCCTCAGCTACATTTTGCAAATTAACGCTTTTTGAATGCATCAAGTGCCTACAACACAACAAAATTATGCCGATTCAATAAGCCGATGATTTCTAACCCGCGTACCAACCTCAATGACGCCCATCCACTCAAATTAATTCCTCCTCCCTCCCTGAACAGGATTCTTCAAATTCCAAATTTACCGAACATAATTCAACTGAAATACCATCGAGAATTTAAATTTCAAATTTCAATAACGTCCCTGTGCGGCACAGGAAACGCCTAGTAAGGGAATTCAAAAAATTCTCTCTCCCCCCAACCAACCACTGCCTCGAACATACAGAGAGGCCAGTCTTTCGGGGACAGGCAAAAAATATGAAAAACCATTACACCATGTGTCCATCTGTGCGGGCATCTTACCTTGACACAGATAACCCCCCTCACTTGTGGTCGAACTCCAAGTCCGGGGGTACATTCACAATTCCGAAACCCATTTGCATACGAAACCCAATAAGCGGAGCTATAAAGGAAGACCGTCCGGCCATACGGCCATGCACAATCAATTATCCCCGCAAAATATCCTTCAATGTCAAATAACTAACCCGCTGATTGAGTAATTTGTTTGTTCGCCGATTCGTTTCGTTTTGCCTCCCTTTTGGTTCATTTTTCACGCTGTTTTTTTGGTCTGCTTGCTTCGCTCGCATTGCAGGCGGGCAATGGATCAGAAAAGATACAAAGATACAAGACTTCGCCATCGCAATAAACTGGAGAGCAAGCACGTTCATAAGTGTGTTTGGAGGATGTGTGCGCTGCAGCGTGCATGTGTCATTTAGCGTTGCCTTAACCTTCATCGGACTTACGTTGGCGGGAGCCCGTCCGTCGGCAGACACAGAGAGGGAGAGAGTGAACAAAAAAATGAAACTAAACAGAAGCAGACAAAAATATAAGAAACCTTGTTCTCGTGTGTTATGCAACAGACAAGTGCACAGCGTGCGGCAAGTGGAAAAACCAGTTTCCTTCCTTCAGGCCGGTCCATCCAGCATGCAGCATGAAGCGATGCTGGGAGGATGTGGAGCGAAATTGAATGACTGCGAGAGTCAAAGAGCACAACCGCCATGTCAACCCGGAAACGGATGTCTGTGGTTGTGACATGTGTCACTGCATGCTGTCAATTGTCAAACAATGGAGAGTCGTTACTTTTGAATTTTCTATTTGTGTTTTTATTTTCAAATGCTTCTATGAACAAAATGGCGATTTGTAGATCGCTGCAAACATCCTTGACGGGAGCGACAAAGCGTGGCTTAATGATGTACAACGACAGCCGAATGATGAACTGGAACCAGAGGCTTGATGAGTGGGACAGCGACGACTGGCTTAACGACCGGGACAACGGTCTTAACTGGGACCACAGCCCTGACCAATGGAGCTGGGTGAACCACGCTGTGTCTGTGACAAGCAAAAACACGGTTAATGCATTCAGATGTTCTGTGCAGTGATTGCAGTGACTACTTACGAATGGCTTACAGCTGGGACCACTGGGACCACGGGGGCGGCGTGGACGACTGGGGCGATCACTGCGCCTGGGGCGGCATAGGCGACGGCGATGATTGCGAAAATGGCCAACTGTGAACGGGAGAGTGCGTGAGTGCATGAGTGCATGAGTGCTGTGGCGCAAAGGACACTTTAGGCTTCTCGCTTTGTACTCACCAACTTGAACATGATGAACGGTGGTGGTGGTGGTTGCTTGGACTGGTGTCTGAGAGTTGAAGTTGAATTGAATCAATCGATGGAACGACGATGTGTGACTGTATGATCATCAAGTAATGAGAGCGCCTTTTATACTCGATCTCTGGTGTGAAGTTGCAAATTGCGCGGTCGCACTGTCGCCAGGGCAATTCAAGGAGATCACCGGTCTGAGTGAATGCATTGCATTGCGGTGCTGCGCTTGATGCACGCGCTATTCTACCCTTGATCAGAATACTTTTATTTTTGCGTTTCTCTAGCGACTTCCATCGCCTGTCGTATAAGTTGGGTAAAAATAAATTAGAACGACTTGGAAGGCTGATGTGGATTCTAATTAAAAATTTACATCGGCTAATGGTGCATAAAATCGAGGATGTAATCGATTCCGTTGACAAGATAGAACGCTGAACGCTCCAATGGACGATTGGATGAATTCGATTAAGGTCATGTAGGCTCGCTGCGATGGGAAGTGGGAAGTGGGAAGTGGTGACTTGACTGGAAGTACGCTTGATTCAGGGTCGACGTAATCAGGTTTGCCTCACTGCCTCGTGTGCGAAGTGTGTGCCGAACTTGACCCATTGACATTCAAAGTTGCTGCTGTGTGACCTCCTTCGAAGAGGCAGCTTACTGGCGCAAGATATTGACAGCTCTTGTGATAGCAGGGGACACATTTCTAATTAACCTAACCAAGTGACTGGAAGTAATCTTGCGGAGGGTTTTGGTCTCACTCTGCGGTGCGGCAAAGATATTGGATTTTAAATTCTGTCGTGACTTGTCAGCCAGTGAGGCTTGGACTTCCTCAAATATAAATCAATTGCTCGATTAGCATATGTGAAGTCCACGAACGCGGCTTGCCTAATAACTGATCCTGGGTAGGTTCGAATGGAATCAGAGCTGCAGAATAATTAATTGGGAACTTGCTGGTAACTTATTGATTAGAGAGTGACTGGATTCGGCTGGAACCAAGAACCTTGCGAGACCATCGAGGCAAGAATGTGCCTTCACGTCAAAATGATTTAGATCTTCCTGTAAACATTTTAACCCTCTGCTGTCCACTGTCCTATTTTTACGACACTATATTCTTCATTATTTTGTACAAGTTAGTCCTTTAACCTTAGAACTGTGTATCCTCCGATCAACCTGTTCCCGTGCTTTGGGTTTCCCAATGCATTGTACACGATAATCAACCGATAAATTTAAGACAGGCAATTCCTTGTTGGTTGAATAGGGAAGGGAGCTGCTAGTGAATTTACCAACTCACTTAGACCATATTGATCCATTGCCATACCCACAGTCAGACTTCTACCACTGTTCCACTACCACTCCAGTGACAAATGGTGACTGGACCAGATTTAAAACCCAGAGAAAAGCGTATTAACTTTGCTTTAACTGGGATTCGAACCATGGACCCCACTAACCAAGGGCAGGCACTTTACCAACTGCGCCATCCAGTCGATTAAGTTATGTTTTCTTGCAAATCAAATATCTGATTTAGAGGAGACACCCTTATTTTCCAAACCAATTTTGAACGGTTCACTTCAGTGGAAGTCTGCCGCAGGTTGTCCAGATGCGGCTGAACCAACCTAATTGCCAACTCTTTGAGAAAAATGTTTCTTCTCAAATTTATTGGTATTCCAAGCATAGCCCGACCAGTCAAAATGCTGCAAGTGTAGCCACGTCCACCATCTTGGAAATAAGCACCATCGGCTATTTGTTTTAACTTTTGCAGCCGCTTACCATTTTGTCGATTGTATCTGCTTGGAATCATGGTCATTCGACATTAATTATTATTTTTGGAGGGAGTCGAGTAGCTCACAAGACATACTTCATCAGAGATGCAGAAAAGTGAAGCATGCGGACATCCTTTTTTTAACGTCATCGACTTTGTGGGCTGTGCTAAAACTGGCATGCTCCATTCTATTCTTCTTCATTTCCTCAGTCGCCCGTTGCTCTGTAGCCCTGGGCATCGACCAGCAAATAGGTTTTTGAAGTGGCCGATATATTTCGTGGATAATCGTCAGAAGAAGAATCATGAGCAGTTCCAACAGCGTAGTGAGATAAAGAATCTAGCGGATGGTCTCGTCCACCAATCACATCGCTAATTTCACCCACATCATCGCCGATATCCCATGGAAATAATCAACAAGCTCCTGCTGTTCTAAATAAACGACATGCTATTCATGTTTACTTCGAAGAAACTGAAACCAAATCAACTAAACGATATCCCTGTTGCATTAATAACAATGCGCTTGAAAAAGCGAGTCGAAAGTTTTGCCATACTGCAAGAAACCCAAACACCTACAGAGGTTGTATCGTTTATGGCGAAGAAATAAGTACGTACATACAACTTTTTTGACAAAGCTATCGGTTCAATACTTTGAAAATACGACTTTGATGTGTATGAATTTGTGATTTCTGGAGTATCGCACCCCAAACCCGAAGTATGATAGAGATGCTCAACTTCTACCGCCCTTGCCCCTTACAATTTTTGACAACCATTTTTTATATCGTCTTCTAAAGCCAAGTTGACCAATCACAGGGCGGCATTAACGTTATTTCGTGAACAAGTGTCAAAAATTCATGAATAACTGTCAATAAGCCTCTGAAATTCGTCGATGGACTAGGGAGAATCATGTGTGAAGTTCGGAATCTCTTTAGTACTTCATTCTTGTGTTAAAATGGACAGGCTGGGGTTGACATTTTCTACATATTTTTGGCATATGGGAACAGACTTTCGTAGATTTTCGTTGTTTTGTACTGTTTATTTTGGGCACGGGAGCACACCCATTAATACTTATTGATGAGACTATTAGAAAACCCTATCGTTTGACAGCCAGTTTCTATGACAAACCTCATTATATTCATTGCAAACAGAATACTTCGGAAAACAGAATTTGAAATGTTTATTCATAAAAAACAAAACAAATAAAGTGGTATTGCCTTAAAAAAAAAAGGAAATTTGTCAAGGCGAGCAGCATTCTTTATAGAATAGATAGCTGAATACAGTAGCTTTCTAAAACTGCTGACCACTCGTTGGAGCTTTATGGAGCTAAAACCGTAGATCAAGGGAAAAAATAATACAATATCAATTCTATTGCATCTGGTCTAACCCAGCTAACCGCACAAATTTCATTTATTTTTTGTTTTTAAGCTTAAATAACATAGTATTCATTGAACAAGCTGCTTTCATAAAATATCAACTTTTCATACCAACGAGTTACTACGAGAAAATACATGAATTTCAAAACCAAAAGAAAAGGTCTGCATCTCGCATATCCCTTGACGTACCTTGCCTAAATGGTACTCCGTATTCCAAATTTCATGTTTTTAATTTTTGCCGCTTTTGAACCACTATGCGCCAATAGTTTAGAAGATATTCTCAATTTAGTTTCTTCTAAGTACGCAACTAAGTGCTTTGGAAAACTGCATTTAAGATTATCGTGCTTTGAGTCCCGTTTGAAATATTGTACGTATATATTCTCGGTATCGGGGTGAAGCTGTGGTTGAATATAAAGGGTGATTTTCTAAAAGCTATAGGAAAGTTTTTCAAAAAAAAAAACACATAAAATTCAGAAAAATGCATGAAATCTTTATTGGAATCGATAGTACGGTCCATACAATTTAATGTTTGAAGATTATTTCATGCAAATGTTGACCTTGACTGCGCCTCAAATGGTCCATCCGCTTAGTGCAATTTTGGCATACTCTTCCCAACATTTCGGGCGGTATCTCACGAATAAATGCCTCAATGTTGTCTTCCAATGCGTCAATTGAAGCGGGCTTGTCTGTATAGACATGAGCCTTAACATAGCCCCGCAAAAAATAGTCTAAAGGCGTTAAATCGCACGATCTGGGCGGCCAATTGACCGGTCCCGAACGTGAAATAAAACGTTCACCGAACTCGAAGTCCATTGTTGCGAGTGCAGTGTGGCATGTGGCACCGTCTTGTTGAAACCACATGTCATGCAAATCAAGCTCTTGCATTTTGGGCAAAAAAAAAGTTGGATATCATCTCACGGTAGCGCTCACCATTCACAGTTACGTTACGATTCGCATCATCTTTGAAGAAGTACGGTCCAATGATGCCACCAGCCATCATAAACCGCACCAAACTGTGATTTTTTCTGGATGCATTTTTTGGCTCCTGCAATGCTTCAGGCTGATATTCACTCCAAAATCGACAATTCTGCTTATTTACGTACCCATTGAGCCAAAAATGAGCTTCGTCTTAAACTGACCATAAAATGGAAGAAGCGCGAGAAGAACTTTCTTAACAGAGCACGCAATTTGATAATAAAATTCCATAATTTGCAAGCGTTGTTCGTTTGTAAGATTCATGGTTAAATTATAGACCAAACTGAAGATGTTTGACAGCGAAACAAAACACGAAACGTGCGTCAGCTGTTTAAACCAGTGTTGCCAAAAAGATAATGGCTAAAAAATCACCCTTTATAAATTGACTTATTTATCAAGTAATACTATTATTTTAGTGCATTCACGTAAAATTTCAAAACTATTCATGAAGAGATAGTGGCTGTTTACCAGGGTTCCGCACCTTCATTATCAACAGTGCAAAAGTGGTCAAGTGAGTTCAAGAGAGGCGGAGAGAGCATTGAAGACCACCCCCGCTCCGGCGCCCCGGCTACTGCTTGTACGGGAGAAAGCATCAAAGAAGTCGAAAAACTTGTTCTTGAGGATGCCCGAATAAAGGTGAAAATGATGGCAGAGACCATTCTTCATGACCATCTTAACCTTTCAAAGGTCAGTGCAAGGTGGGTGCCACGAATGCTCACAGCGCCTCAGAAAAATGTGAGAATCGCATGCTGTAGAGAGCTTTTGGAGGTGTGTAGTGAGAACGCGGACGGTGCTATGGATCGAATTGTTACTGGTGACGAAACATGGGTCCACCACTATGACCCTGAAAGCAAACAAGAGTCCACGCAGTGGCATACAAAATGAACAGACCCCCCGAAGAAGTTCAAAGTCACTCAGTCTGCCGGGAAGCTCATGGCCACAGTTTTTTGGGACTCAAAGGGAATCTTGCTCATTGAGTACAAAAAAAAGGTGAAACCATCAACGCCACATCCTACGCTTCCACTTTGCATAATTTGCGGGAGGAAATTAAAGAGAAAAGACGGGGTAAACTCGCAGCGTGTGTGTTGTTTCTTCATAATACGCTCCTGTTCACACGGCGCAAAATTCCAAGGCTGCTGCGCGAGATTGTGGTTTCGAAGAAATCCAACACCCACGCTATAGTCCCGACCTTGCCCCTAGTGATTATTTCCTGTTTCCGGATTTGAAAAAATGTCTTCGTGGAAAAAGATTTTCGGATGATGAAGAACTCAAGTCGTCTATAAATGGGTATTTTGCAGAGAAAGAGGAAATTTATTTTGTTGAGGGTTTAAAAAAGCTTATCTCAAGATGTAACAAATGCATTGATGTTAGGGGAGATTATATTGAAAAATAAAAACAATTTAAATTGAATTCGCAGTTTCCTGCATATCGATATAGAGAATATTATAAACTATATATAAACTATATTATCTGTGATGAAATGAAAAAAAGTGATATTGCCAATAAAAAAAGGAGCGAGCAGTAGACGTACCCGAGGTCCATGTCTGTGTAAACACCTTATCACCGCAGTGCCCCCCAATCGATGATATCCAAACGGACAAGGAACTTTCACGGGATACAAAGTATTTTATTTAAAAAATGAGTCGTTAATGATTTGTTGAGGAATGTTTAATCAGTTCAATTTATGGTAACGCCGGTACAATGGGCTTATGATAGCTGAAATAGGAAACGTGTACTTGAGACTGCAATGTACTGAGATATCGTTGGAATACTGCGTCGATGACTGTACCACTTTGAGTGGTGGAAATTTCTTTCAAAAACTCGACCACTTAGAAAAACGCCACTTAGACTCATTGGCCACAGATGATAGTTCTTTCCCAGTACGAAAGTACGAAGAGAATGAAGTCAATGATTTTGTCCATGGACTGGTTAGGAGAGATGTAGACAACAACAGAAATTACGATCCGCCCATTTGGAACATATAATAAATTGCAATTACCAATCCGTTGGCTTGGCGATATTTAATTTCCATATTTGGAGTAATAACATGAGAACTGCGTGCATTTTTATAAATAGCAACACCACCAGCGCGGCTTTGTATTGGATACAGCAATCAGAGTTCGGAAAGTCAATGATCTGTTCATCATTATTTCTGCGAAAAACGAGATTTTATTCTTAAAAAACCTTCACAGTTAATTCAACACTTCACTTAATAATAACCATGCAAATATTAAAATAATACTAATTACTACTCAAACATAAAGTAGACGTCGTTCTACTGCTTGCATTGGATATAATTATTAACATTTTTTATTATAATCATTAAAACGTCACAGTACGGTCACAAACGGTCGGCTGCGAGCGCGTCTATATTTTGATGTCATTTCCGGTTACGACTTCAGTCCCATTTAGTTTCAAATCCCTCCGTATTCGCGTGTCAGGGGCGAGCGATAAGATGTTTACGCATCAAAAACGAATAGCTTCCAGTCGGATTTGAACACACAGCCAGCAGAATCGCGAACATCGCATCAACCCACTCCGCCAAAGGACCAGATTACTTTCAACGTTTTTGTTTTCAAAACCGTTTATAACGACATCGGTTAACCAATTTCTTAAGCTGACTGTCTGAAAAATCGCTTACTACGAGATCACTTAAAACGACATATCGCTTACGGCGACCGATTTTTCCATTCGTTTGAAATAAAATATTGGTTACAGCGAATAAAATTGCAAGAGACTTCTTGCATTATTACTTCATTCGCATTCACACTTTACTTTATCTACATTTTTAAAGGACTAGATACAAATTTAATAAAAATCGATGTGAGGCAGCAAAACTTAGAAGTAAGGAGCTCATTGCACACTGGGATTGAAAATGCTCTGCAACATGGTGTAAGACACGGAGAAGTACTGGTATACCCATCAGATTAATTTACATATCTGATATGGGTCAGAACGACCTAATCCGCCGGTCCCTTGAAGGTCGTCAAAAAAAGATTTTGTTTTACTGCACTTACATGCATAGCGCCTTATATTAAGTCGATAAAAAACTCGGTAATTCAATCCACATTAGTCGCTCGGAGCATTAAAGTGTAGGTCCCTTCCACTCGTCAGAGAACAATACCACGCACGATACGAGTGGTTGCTGAGAAGCTAGTCTCTGGCCCTCTATGTAGCGACACCCATTGTATTATTATTAATTCAATCCACATCTTTTTGAATACCAACAAGTTGAACTTTTTGTTTATATTTGCAGTTCGCGGCTCATATGCATGGCGCTTTAGGGTTATATTGTTGGTTAGGTGGATGCCAAGCATAACTTTTCTCACCTGATCCGAACATAACACACTTTCATCACTCCACTTCAAAAAAAATCATCGGTTTATGAGGATGCAATTTTACAATCGATTTTCTTGCTCTAACATGTGTCCTCCAATGAAGGTACCTCCTTGGGAAACTTATTCTTGGCTCCAATAAACAATTTTCAGAAATAATCACCCGCAGTCTTCAAGCCAACGGTCATGTGGGTGCACTTGGATCTGAACAACGTCCCGTGACAACCCCATTCAGTCTCGTTTGATTCGTCTTTATAAATGCACGCACATGGAGTGAGCACACAAAAAACATTCGCCTCCAGCACACGCCCAGTCAACAGTGCTCACCCACAAGCAACAGCAACATCCCAAATGATTCAAGCCATCATCTACGACTTGTTGGGTGACCAGAGCAGTATACAATCTCAATAACTCATGTCTGAAGCCCTCGGATATAATCAAATCTATCGTATGCTTCCCAGCGACAATGTAACATCATTAATTAGATCCAACGGATGCGAGTATCCTCTTCTAGCTCCTCTAATGAACGCTCGCCAATATGGAAAATATTCATCACAACTGTCACACAGGGCACTTGGAACAAATGTCATGTAATTGGCCGACGTACGTGCACAGATTCGCAGCGCCCCTCCTCCCGCCACATTCCCGCGAACAATGTTGACAAACAAAACAGTGCCAGCAGAAAAATATGCGACACCCCCGTATGTGAAGCACTTCCTGAATGAGCCAGCAAGCGATTTGCCACCCATTCAATCGTTGAATTGAGGTCAAGAGGGTCCCCAAGAGGTGTGCACACTTCGCATTCGTCACTTACTGGCTTATCTCGCTCTCCCGAACCCCGAATCCGGGGCGAAGGCGTAAGCGTTAAGGCCAATCCATTCGCATAAATTCACTTTTATTGATCCCGTTAAGTGTGTCGGCCCGAAAATATTACAAATCCTTCGATAAATAACCCTCAGCAGGTCAAAGGATAAACAGAACTCGATAGCCAATGAAATCAATGAAATGGAAGCCATCCTGATACGCTCTGTATCTGCCGATGACAATAAATTGGTCCGATTACTTATCGGCCTCACAGTACGTGTTCATGTTATTCAATTACGGTATCTGAGATATGAGTAGTAAAAATATTCAAGCAGTGTCAATTTAGTTATCTCTAGACACGGCAAGGCGGCGGCGGCTCCGGCGCTGGATTCTAAGTGAGATCATAAATTCTGCAGGAAACTCCCCAAGATCCTGTCCCCCAGCAGTGGAACAGCACTCGTATGCTGCTGCATGAAGGCAATTCTGTCTGCCAGATGAGATGGGGCGGTGCTTTGTTTTCTGCCATGGTTAACGTTTTCCACTTACGCAAAGGATAAGTGTGTGGATGAGGCCAAGAGGGTGTATCCATCTTGTTGGCGGTGCTTCCTCTATTTGCATGCGTCAAGGATGCGAGCTGCGCGGCGTGTGAAATTGTCAAGTTCGCGTGGTGGTATTCATTTACCCAACCATCCCTCCGGCGTGCCCTTCGCCTTCAGTCACTCACACTCATTTTAACGCTCGCATTCAGATTTTAACCTCGTGCTTGGTGAAGCGTTCATGGCTCGAGTACACACTACACACACATAAGGCGGGGATTTATGTGAGTTTCCTTCCTGCAGTAAAGTGGATTTCTTCATCACTCTCATGGGATGCCCGTAAACATTAGAGGTCGTGTACTCTCTGCGCTTAGTGCTGCGGGGGTGCTGGGGATTATGCCCGGAATTATGCATCCGCTCAAGGGTGGCTAATCTGCGGAAGTATTTGGCCACGTTGAGCTCTTCAGCGCCACAGCCACCGCATGCTGCCCCCTCGGAGATGCCATTAGAGTGACAGTTTGGATTGAATTAATTGACCACCACCGAACGGCAACTTCCTATGCATGCTTGTGTGCCGACTTTAATGCGCTGAATTCCGTCACTGAGACCCGCATGTGACATGTTAAACGAGAGTAAAAGTTCGCCCGCATCCGGACATGACCTCACAATGGTAATGAAAATCAGCTTACAGGGGCGTGGGGGCGTAGGGGCGTAGGGGCGCTTTGGGTCGCTTTGGCAGTGGTCTGTCATTTCAGCTGGAACCATTTTTAATGGAAACACAAAACACAGGGAATCATAGAAATGCTGCAAAACGTACACGCGTATGCATGCATGCATGGTCCTCCGCTCCAGGGCGGCAAGCCTCGGTTTTTTGTCTCCACTTACGCTCGGGGCGGTTACATTGTTCGTTTCAAGGTCGCCAGCAAGTGGGTGGGTTGGCTGCTTAATGCTGGAGATTTCAGTTTGATTTCTCTTTACGACATGGCTTAGCAGAGAGCGTCGTCTCCCTCGCATGCGACAACGCATTAGCATTGTCAGACTTTGGATCCTTTTTGTCAGCGTGTCCTCCTCCGCACTGCATTTCATGTGATTACTTCATTTGACTACGTCTGTCTATCGCTCTGTTGTGCGAGGAGACGCAGACAACGAAGGCCATGCGAATGAAGATTTGACATTTGAAGTCTGTGCAATAAAGAGGACAGCTACTAAGCAAGTCATTTCAGCCACAGAATTCGGAATGATCCCGATGTGACACATTGTATTGAAAAATTTATCAGGAGTCACAGATGTGTGGATGGTCGGGGTTAACCTGAAGCGCACGGTTTCGCGGCAGGGGAATTTTCTAATATCCGCAATAAACATTTCAGTTTACGATATCCTGCTGGCTGTTTGTAGACGCGGCCTGTCGACTGAACAATGGCTCCGTCGATTGATGTTCTGCTCAGGTTCCCTGATGGTATAGCTTCACAGGTCATTTGCGTTGTAGTGGTTTATGAGGATACGGCCGTTATTTCAACACTTTGCATTATCCCCCAATTTTGGAGGAAGTCATTTTGGCAATTGAATCGTTAAAAGGTGTCAAATCTGCCGTGTGGATGAAATCCGGCCAGAAATGCTTGAGGCAATGGGTACGGAAGGAGTTTGGCGGTGAGACACGTTTCTCTTGGTAAACTTCAATTACGGGAGCATGTTCTTTTTAAGCGTCCCCGATGAAGAACAGATTGTTAAGCGAAGTAATAAATTGTCGATTAAAAGGTTTCACAAACTCGGCACTGGAACCGCCTTCGTGAACATTCGAACGAGAGTGATATCTCAAACTGCAATCCACCACAGCGCCGTGCTACTCTTTGTTTATTCAAAGCAGTAAGTGATCTTGTCGAACAGACGGATGTCTCTCATTGCGCACTAACAATCCATTTATCGTGAACAACAAAAAGGCAGAGTTAAAGAAAATATAATCCTTTTTTAGGCAGAAACTCGTCCCGAAGTCGACGCTAAGGTGTTGTAGGAGCGCTCTAGAGCTATAGTATAGTCTAGGACGAGGGGTGAACAGTTCGGCTTTTGTTCCGCTGGAAGTACAACTTCTAAGAATTGTACTCTTGAAGGCTTGGGAGTATGCCAAACTGATCTGCAGCTGGATTGCAGATCTTGAAAAGGTATAGTTTAATTATCTCTAGATCTTTTCAGTACGGGTGGGAGGAGTAACGGAGAGTTTACTTGTGGGAATGACCAATCTAGATCAATTTTGAAAAACTTTGGGAGATCTGTGTTCAATAAAATGAGACATCATCTGTGAAGTTATTAAGGGAGTATCAATAAAAGGTGCTTGTTTTCATATGGCAGCAGCATGGGGCAAATTAGAAGCTCCAGTCATTGCGAAATGCTGGAAATATGTCCTTTCGTTTGGAGAAGACCCGATAGAAGATTTTGAGAGAGAAGAAGAAGACTAGCACAGTGGCCACAAAAGAAGATATGAAGGACTGCCGACAAAGTTCATGTATCTTCAAATACTGCCAAAGACGAAAGAGAATGTTTAGAAACTAAATGTCTTCTAGAGATTATTGCTGTCCATTTATTTGGCAAAGCACTTGAATGCAATGTTGGGCAGAACGTAACATGTAGTCGCACTGCAGATTACAAAATGCAATCTGTAATCTGACTACTTTTTGCAATGATTACGAAATGAATGTAATGATGGGTTTTTTCTTTGTTTATTGAGTGGCGGTTGTGGGTATGTGTGTCGACCCCTACGCAACTGAAACTAGCTACCTGGGTTCGATCCCCGGCCGGAAAGACCAAAAATTATTTTCACGGCTCCACCTCTTTCGGACCACTGACAAATCAGTGTGCCCGTTTAATATCTTCCAAATTGTAGTGAATACCTCCACAAATCGTAGTGTTTCACAGTGAATATAAGTGATAAGCGAAAATATTTCTTTTCAGAATTTACTTTTATAAAGTGCTGTTATGTATTAAATTGTTGGCGGCATTTGACTTATTACTTTTACGTCGCCTAAAAAAGTATTATAGTATCAATTTAATTCTTGTTGTATCCTTTTGTTTAACGAATTTGCATTAATAGATCGGTATTGGTTTAATACCGCTAGTAATTCATGAATACATCAACTGTAGTATGGAAATGCGAAAACAATGCATGATACACTTTGAAGGCCAGGAAGGAAAATCTGCTGTGTAAAGCGTTACTGAGAGTGAGTGATCTGTGATGGAAACAAAAGAAGAAATACTCAATATCAGTGGCGTCTGTATCAGCTCTACAGACAGTAATATGTAATTAGATGAACGTGGCTTGAGTCAGATGCGGTCTGGATATTTCCATCCGTCAACCGTATCCGCATCTCCTCGTTTTGTGGCCTGGTTACGCTTTTGAGAAGTTGCCACGATCAGCGAAAAAATACAGATTGCATTTGCTACCACCATAAAAAGTAATCAGAGTCCAATTTTCAATCTGTAATCAGTAATCAGACTACGCCCAACTCTGCTTGAATGCCATTCACTAATGGGCAGCTAACAATAAAGTGGACTACACGGATGCTTTGATGGTTAAAAGATTGCAAGAACAGGCAATACTAATTGACATGAGTTCAAAGAAAACGCAAACTAACTAACTAAAGCTGTGCTAAAGTTTGTGTTGTAGTTTTGTTTCTCAAGTTCATGTCTTATTTTTTTACAAATTGTTGTTGAAAATAAAAAAGTTTTTTTTAAAAAATATTGTCTTATTTTTTCGAGAAAATGTAATTATATTCAATTTCTGATGAATTGTACGTAAAAGCATACACATTTTAATGAAAATTGCTTCAAGGAGTCCCTGCTCGTTACAGTGAACCGGTTACAAGCCCGGTTTTTACTAGTTCACTTTATCAAGAGTTTACTGTATTTCCACCGTGAACGCAACTCATCACACTGCATCAACTCTGGGGAATGTGAATAACTGCAAAGTCATGAACATACAAAATGCTAAACTTCGAAACTAAAAAAAAGTTTTTGACAGCTCTTCGGGACGTTTTAAACTGCGTTTCTACTTTCACATACAAACGTATATTTTAAATAACAACAAAGATTTTGGGTCGAGTTATCGAAAACTTTTTCTTCGATGAGCCCCACGTATGGGTACGCAAAACAACTGTCTGTCGACTGTCCAAATGGGGAGAAACAAGCGGTGATGCTGTAAGTCATGACATGAACATGTTGGAGTCATATGCGGTAGATTACAAAGGTTTGGGATGGTTTGATTAGATGTAGATGAGGGTGATTAGAATGTTTTTTAACTAAGCGAGGATGCATTTGACATGGTACTCCATATGAAGTCAAAGGCGAGCTTTATGAACGGAACACGACAGTCATTTTGAAAGACTTGATTCTTTTCCTTTTATATATTCAATGGCAAAATCAAACTCGTTTAATTTAATTTTCCAGCGTTGTAACTGGTCCCTTGAAAGCTTTTGAAGGTTAGGGGAAGTTCATGTGCCTTGGACCGGAATTTACTATTTTTGTTCGACATAAATGTTTCCGACTTGTTTGTTTTGGATTATTTTGGACAGGGAACATGGTCCAACATGATTGGACATGGTCCGAGGTGCATGCACTGAGTGTACCTTGACCTGTTAGTGTACGTACCGTGGACCGATATCAAATGTGTTCAAATGATGCAATGTAAACACTTTCTATTTCATAAAAAAATCATTCGCTGCCATTTTCACTAGATGCTCTGACTGTAAAAATTGTTGGTCACTACGTACAAATCCGGTATGGGGCGATGTTGTCTGTCACCCCACGATCATCATCATCTTCTGACTCGCATGCTCCACTAAAGGGGTCTCAGAGTTAGGCCCCGCAAGAGAGTTCTCCAGCCCCCGTCATCGACTGTAACTCATCAGAAGTTATGCCCAAGCGTAACCAGGCGAGTTTTTGGACTTGGTCCAACCACCTCATCCTGGGTCTGCCAAGCGATCGTGATGAAGGGGACATTCAGAGGATTTTTGTCTTGTGACATGACCTTCTACTATCCCACGCATTGTTTGCTATAATAAATAGTTCATTGTCCAATTCATTGAAGAAACATTTTATCGGAACAGCGGTGCTTAGTTTCTCAGATGATATTGTGAAGCCACACTTGGCTAATTCGTTAGCCGTTTCGTTTCTCTGGAGTCCCATGTGTCCATGCATGCGACAGCGTTTGGCATCAAGCTCTCTTGTCAAAAATGCGTGCCTATGGTATCGATGCGTCTCTTCTTCTACGGATTACAAATTACCTTTCGAACCGTTCAATTGAAGTTCTCTTCGAGGAGTTCAAGTCAGATATCCACCAAATAAATGCTCTGGCACTCTTTCTCATTTTTATAAATGCTCTCTTGTCTGCTACTTCTAATCCAATATATTCCTTCGTGTCGATGTCGATGCCTGTGTCGATCAACACAACACTTAGTTGGAACGATCACAAATTTGAGGTCGCCAAAAATGTTGCGATATGTTTAGGTTTCCTCAATCGATGCAAGAAATACTTCACCCCCTCTGATTTGGCTTTTATTTATAAGGCACTCTTACCTGGTCTGGTGCCCCCAAGACCACCCTCTACGTACTAGATGGAATCCAAAAACGAGCGATAAAACTAAGGAGACAACAAAATTGCAGAGTCATTAGACGAACATCGAAGCACCGTCTCGTCTCTATCCGTATTTTATCGCTATTTTATACCAATGTACATAGGTACCTCCTCTCTCGCATTAGTAACCCCTTGAAGGATCTGGCGCTGGGGCCTTCGTGGGGGGTGACAACATAAGACTGCACACCTCATTAGGTGAATTTGCGTCGGTTTTCCAAGCGGAAACCTATGCGATCCTAATGGCCACGAATTGAAATATATTGTGAGGAACAGCGGGATGGAGAAAAGTATCTGTGTTTGTAGTGACAGCCACTTCCAAATTAGTTCAGGAATGCAAGTCCTTTCTGAATTCTCCCGGGTCCCGGGTCATGACATGATCGCTTTAAATGAGATCGCCGATGAACTTGATGCTAGACAAGGATCAGAGGAAACATTCTCAGGACCAGAACCTGTGCTGGGTCTACCTGCGTCCTTGGTTGGAGCTTCCATCGATGGTTGGGACTCTCGAGAACACGGATGTGTCATGACCCTCCCAAAGGTCTGTAAGAAATCCGCGGCATTCTTGTTATACCTTGGCAGAAAAGACGGCAGACGACTTACAGGCGTATAAATGGGACACTAATCCTTCTCGAAACATCTAAGTGTGCGACGCCTGAAGACGACGACTCTGCAGAGCACCTCCTCTGTCACTGTCCCGCCCTTGCTCGGATCAGGTGGCAGGTCTTTGGTGCTGAAGCGGTGAGAGCTGAAGCGTCTGCTGCAAACTTATGACATGCATTTCCATTAGCGGAGCGATGCGAAATACCCCTCCCAAGCTTTAAATACACTCCTTAACCTCCCGCCGATAGATCTCTTCGGCAGGCAGGTCGCTGTCAGAACGGCGATTAGATTGAAATCGCTGCGAATGTGGAAGGAACTCAGCTCCGGACACCAGAAAACACAGACCTCACGATCTCATCTTCGAGAAAAACTTCTAAACCAGCATACAACGCAGGTCTTACTGGACGTCTGAACACCAGACGCTGAACGGTCCTCTGCGAATGTTCACAGATGGATCGAAGATAGGCGAAGGAGTGGGTGGGGGAGTCTACTCTAAGGATAGGAATTTTCATTCCGACTACCCTCTCACTGAGGAGTCCTTCAGGCAGAGACTATAGCGATCAAGGAAGCTTTGTCATGGTCATCTGCTCAGACAGCCAGGCAGCGATCAAATCTCTGAGTGTAGTCACATTTAAGTCAAAGACGTCCCTCAATTGCCGTCAATCTCCTAACAAGATGGCAAAGTATTTCAGCTTCCAACTTATGTGGGTTCCGGGACACAGTGATATCCCAGAGAATTGTGAAGCGGTACCACTTCAACAATCTTTCTGGAAGGGAAACTACCGGCCATGCAAGATCTACTAAAGCTTGAAACGCTTACTCACACCAAACGTAAGTGGTTCTCCGGCACTGGATGCCTCATAACAAAGCAATTATGACCTACCATCAATCCAAAACGCTCACACGGCCTGACCAGAATGAGCAGACCGAATCTCAGAAGTCTCTCTCGTTCATTGCGCCATTGGAAGTCACGCCTCAAGACTGAGTCTCCCCTATAACGACCTTTTCAGAAGTTGTAGGGATGAAGAGGAAGAAGAAACTATGTCACACCTTCTTTGCAATCGCAATGCCCTCTCATCTCGCAGACTAAGTCGCTTGGACGCCAAGTATTTCTACGACTTGACAGATCTAGAATCAAGCCAATTTTTGATATTCTGCTCTGATGTGAGCCGTATTTCTGTGAGAGCGTTCTGCATCGATCGGAACAAATGGTAGTCAGAAGGGGCAAGGTATGGGCTATAAGGCGGGTGGGGTAAAACTTCCCATCCACTGTTTTCCAAATAGTTCTTAACCGGAATAGCAACGTGGGGTCGAGCGTTGTCATGATGGAAAATTATTGCCTCGTGTCTGGTCGCATATTCCGGGCGTTTTTCGGCTACTGCTCTCTTCAAAGGGATTAATTGTGTTCGGTAGCGTTGTGCATTGATGGTTTCACCCACTTTTAGCAGCTCATAATACAGTACACCCTTCTGATCCCACCAAATACAGAGCATTACCTTTGCGCCATGGATATTCGGCGTTGCCGTTGATTTGGCTGGTTGGCCGGGTTTCAAAACCACTTTTGGCACGTTCGCTCAGCTAGCGTATGTTCACCATAAACTTCCACCAAAATGCGATGACTTTCGGCAGCCGTTTTCTTCATATTAAAGTAATGAAGAAGAGCTCCACGCAAAAACTCTCTTTCAGGCACAAAGTTCGACAGATTGAGTGATTGTTGTTTACGCTTCAAATGAATGACTTATACTGAAATGACGTACAATGACAGTAGCTTTCCAACGCATGTTCCAATGGAATAATGACAATGGAATAATACAAGTTACGCCATCTCTTAGCAAACCGCACGAATTAGACGCACGATTATAGATCTAATAACTAAGGAAGCACGGTGCCAAAACGTGCTTAATTCAATCGGAACAGTTGCTGTTTTATTTTTCTTTAATTTAAAATCTGATGCGATTCTGCCACATTCTTCAAGGACTTCTAATTAAAACTCCGGCATTTTTTGGTGACCCACATAAAGGAATTATTTGTGACGAGGGCTTATGAAAATCTTGAACGTATCCTTTTTTTGTTTTGAGAATCTGGAAGAGGCACTCTCACTTCATCAACTTAACTACCATTTCACCGCACTTTTCTACATGTACCGCATTCAGGACCCAACAGCCCCGACCTAATTTCCGTTGTCTCAAGAAGAATTTGTTTCCCCTAGTTGCCGCTCTGAGGAAGTGAACATGATATAAAAGGACATTTAAACAAACTTCTTGGCGAGCACATCCCCAAAGGAACACTTAGGTTATCCCCTAATTGGTACATCGTCAGCACCCACGCGATGTAAAAACCGCCTCAATTTTGCCCCCAAATCACCCCCATTTGGGTCAGAGCCCCGATAAAATGTATTCAACTGTAAAATGACCCCATTCGGTGTCACATATCTCGTGTGCAAATAATACTCACGGCCCGAAATAATCTTTACGTACTTTAAATAACCCCCCACATAACAATTAATCTCATCCCCCGCCGCCGTCGACTCGTATTCGATGTGACAACGATGCCTAAGGATGTCGTAAACATTCCTCCGCAGCCCAAAATGAAAACAAATTTATTGGGCATTACAGAATCCCCTCGCGTTGTTCCCCTCCCAGCCACAGAGGCAATTACTTGCAGACACTGAGCATTTTTGTACGGTTTTCTTGTACCCACGAAACGTCTCAAGGGATGTGTTGATGTTCTCGGGCTTGCCCGCACAGAAACAAAAAATATGAACATATCATGAAAATGACTACCCCAAGTATGCTATCCACCCGGATGCTCGCGCTGTCCTTGTGGCTCTGTTTGTGATGTGTTAGGAGCGGTCAGGGATCCGAAATCAATGCAGACAACTGCCGCACTGTATGCGAATTGAGTGTTTATTAAAATGTTTTATCCGCAGAAGCATCTCTGCAAGGCACTCTGGGGCAATGTAAATGTAAATATCGGTGGCGATGAAGTTCGTGCTGGGTTTCGAGGACATTTTGGTTCGACACACAAATCATTACGCTCATCCTTGGGATATGTCGCACACATTATTGATCGACTGCTTAATGAAGTTTCGAAATTGTTTAAATTGGTTTTGGTCATGGAGACTGTATCCTTTTGACGGATGAGTCTCCAGTATGTCTGGCGAATTTCAGACCAGACCGAGTAATGTGGAACGACTTGGGGTAAGGGGCCGAAACAGTGTGGTCCGGGAAATGCTTTCATTCAATTCACATGTTCTGGAACTGCGAGCATCTTTTGTGAATGTACCTAGGACTTAATAATAGTCGCTGCCACTAGTGAAATTGTGTGGCCTAGGCGTCAATCCACAAAAGACGGAACTAGTCCTCCTTACTAGGAAGTACAAAATCGCTACCTTCGACCCTCCCACACTACAAACGAATTCACCACACCTTGGTAACTATTCGTGTGTTTTTTGTGAGGTTTTTGCCAGAATATCAAATAGCTCGTGCCACGTGACCAAGCCACAGAAGCTCCGCAGCTCACTGTTGAGTACATCGCCCACTGCCGTGTTTCTCACCCAATCCCGGCGAGTAACTACCCCCAACAGCACGAAGAAATCTCATCTCAGCAGCTTGTATTCGCGATCTTATTCTTTCGGTCATTGCCCAAATTTCATGACCATCGGTGAGAGTTGGAACAAGTGCTGAGTTGAAAACAGCTGACTTGTCTTTAACACCAAGGTCGGCCTTCCTGATTACAGATCTACTAAGCTGTTTCAAAATAGACCCAGTTTGACCAATCCCACGGAAAAGATCAGCATTAGTCCTCCCAGCACTCGTGAAAAAGCCCCCGAGATACTTAAACTTCTCCACTTGCTTCAATGGGACTCCACTTACATGTAGAGTGCATTGAACGAGCGTTTTGGACCATAACCTCCTATTTGTCCACGTTGACCTTCATATCAGCATCAGCACATACGGCCACAAACCTATCGTGGCATCCATAGTGCACGTTGGAATTCCGTCTGGGAAGATGTGAGAATACCTGAGTCATCTGCAAAAAGAAGATGACTTATCCTCAACTCTCCCAATTTGAAACATTCCCCGCCCCGGCTGCACTGCAAGATCCAGTCGATATATACAATGAAAAGGAGAAGTGACAAGACGCACCCCTGGCCGAAGTTCCAGTAAAAGGTGTTGACAGTTTGTGTATAGAGACAGAATGACCCTCAGAAGAGGACCATCAATCCCATACTCCTGCGGAACACTCCAGAGTTTCCCTCGAGGAACTCGTTCGTATGTTTTTTTCAAATCCACAAAACAACTGGAGATGGGTTTGGCATACTCCCAAGCGTTCTCAAGTGGTCGGTTGTACTTCTGGCGGCGCGAAAGCTGCATAGTTTATCCCCCATCCTGGACTCGGCCATGGCTCTAGAATGCGCTTCCAACACCTTAGCGTAGACTTTAACGGGGAGACTTAAATGAGGAGATATGCCCCGTAGTAGTAGCCATCTCTTTTGTCCCTCTTCTTGAAAAGTGGGACAATTACCTAAGTTTGCCAATCGCCAGGCGTTTCACCATGTTTCCAGGCCACTTTTATGACAGAAAAGGGCCATAAAACTCCCTCTTTCCTATTGTCTTGAGCATTTCTGGTCGGATTTCATTCCCACCGGCGGAGTTGCCAACTTTTAGCGATTTAATCGCCAAAATGCCTTCCTCCACAGTTAAACTATTTTCCGCCCCACTCAAGTCTAGGGAACTGCCACCCTCGGTGCCCTGTTTGGGATTGAGCAGCTCCGAAATGTGCTCGCTCCGTCTGCGTTAGATGTCCACCTCATTGGAAAGCAAAAGTTGGCGAATGGTTTGCCAGAACACCTTTTTCGCAGATCCATAGTCGCTTTCCAACTCCTCGGCGAACTCCATCGACGACTGCTCTTAAGCAGCTTGCACAGCCAATGTGCAAGTTCTTCGCGCCTCAGTGTGTCGGTCGAGAGAAGCAGAATCCAGTCCCTGTGAGTCGTCTTCTCCCTGATGGCTTCTTAAACTCCGCGCGTCTTGAACCACACAGTTCTTTTCTCACCACCAGCGACCACTCCAAGCCACTTCGCTCCAAAAACAAAAGAAACATGTGAAGCTAAATGTTCTTGTCCCTCCTTCTGATGTGTTCAAAAGAACATTCTTTCTTGAACAGTCTTTCTTGTGCTGCTCACAAGATTTGAGGTTTTGCTCAGTATACGAAAACCTCACAATTTGTGAACCACCATCCTCTTGTGAGGTAGCTGTGACTAATGACAATTCACAGAGGTAAAACTCCCCGAAGTCTTGTAGTCCATGGGATAAATAACTCTGCATAGCAACCGGTCAGTTCAAAGGGAAGTTACAAGAAGTTAGTCAGAGGCTAGCTTCTCAGCAACCACTCGTATTGTGTGTGCTACTGTCCTGTTACGAGTGGAAGGGAAGGGATCTACAGTCTTATGCCGATTCCAAGTTTGAGAAGGTTTTTCCACACTTTTTGAGCATTGTCAACGACTCGAAAGAGGCCGTCCCGGGAATCGAACCTGGGCAGCGTAGGCTCAAGTGCGTAGGTAGGTCGACGCCCCCACCCACATCACCAAGGCCGCCACCATATTTCTCAGTTACTCTCGTCAATAATCACGAGCCATTAGTAGAGCACTTCCGCACACCAACTGACTGTCATCGACACAGCAGTTCACATTCGCATTTAGCTACGTTGAGCTAAAACAATCACCACCGTGCAAAGTGAGCGCGATGATACCTTGACACTAAATTATTTACGTTTGCAGCAACTTTGCAGCTGTAACTCGTTCCTAGGAGTTTCAAATCAGACAAAGTTTGAGCACGAATTAAAACTGCATGAATTGTTCGCGCTTTGATTTGCCCATCACTGAGGCGTATACGTACTTATCGCCGGTGTTCATGGGTTGAACGCAGGTTGTCCGCTTTGAGAGCGCAGCCTCAAACTGTCCAGTTTGATCCTTCCATCATTTCCCGTGCATATTCACAGCTCTTGACATTTGCACCCCTACCAACCAACCAAAAGTCTCTCTCTTGCAACCTATGAAGAGCTGTCCCCCCTCGCATTGGTTTAATGGTGTCAAGACTATTTTGTGAGATTCTCCAGTGCAATTCATTCACGAGGGCGCATTTACAAACTTTGCAAAATACCCTCCAGCACGTGTGAAGTGTCTCTTGCCACAGCTTGAGGTTTCAGGTATCCCTGAATGACTTGCATTCAAATGCCGAGATGTGAGGGATGCCACTGTGTGTGTATGCAAAACTGTGTGATCGCCGCTCAGGGGAGTCCCGACCGACATTAGTATTCAACTCGCTTGTTCGTTGTAAAAATAACTTGTATTCTGCACAATGGCAGCCAAAGTTTTTGACTTCACATCAATTCATCAACCCTGACGCAATGACGTGCCCGAGGTCATCAACACAGATGCTCATCCTTCGAGGAAAACTTTAGTGTGTGGATGGACGAGTCAATGAATTCGCTATCCCTGAGCCGAGATGACGATGCTTTCCTTTGTCCGCACGTCAGTCAACCTTGACATAAGATTATGCGCAAAGCAAACGGTAACCCTTTAGACAGTGGCATCCTTGGTCTCACGTTCCGGCTCAGAGTGGTACATATCCAACTCAAGAATGACGCTGGTGCCACTGGCCCCAATTTTGATAATTTAATTCAATTTGTGAATGGAAGCTATTGAAAGACAATGTCAACGAACTGACTGGAAAACCGTCGTCTGAGTGGGACAATCAGAGGCATTCCTAAGAAAGTGTGTCCTCTAAAGAAAGTGGACTTCATAAGGCACTTGTAGAGATTGAGAGAGTCCTTGAATACAGCGAAGTACACACACAGTGAGCGCCAAAAGAAAGCGCACACCTACATAAGTGGTATCAAATTCAAGGTTGTTCGTTTTCGTTGATCTACGTTAGTCTCGCAAATGCTCCACCGGGCTAAAATATGGTGGTCGGGTTTTTAAAGAACTCAATCTACGGCAATGGTGTTGAACCTTGCTGCCTGGGTTCGATTACCGGTACGACCAAAATATTAGTTCACGACGCCACCTCTTTCGTGTCACCGACAATGGTCAAAGAGTATAACTGTCTAGAACGAGCTTGAGCATGAGCATGTCCCCGTAGATAAATAAATTCTTTCGTAGCAAGAAGCAAAGCGATCTTCCGTGTCTTAAACTCCCCAGAATGACAAACAACGAACACATACTGACTGCAGCATGCATTGATCCAGATAACGCCGTACTGGACGATAATTTCTTTGTGGTTGAAAATCCGCAAGAAAAAGCGGATGTCGTTCAAAAAGGTTGCGGTCTTTCAAGAAGTCGGGCGAGGTCTCTCAGGAAGTGTACAAGGCGAACGAAAGTGCTCACCCGAACCACGACCTGGAGAAAAGCGTACTGGTTAACAACATGTTTCTTCGTGAAGATCTGAAACAATGGCGATCTGAGAACACCGGCTTTGTCGTGTTAGAGCTCCAAGCGGTCTTCGAATCACTAAAGAATATTGTGCTAAGACACCTCCCCCTAGAAGTGGTTAATATGTACACAATCCTGTTTAACAATGCTTTGAATAGTGCACATTATCCGGAGAATTGGAAAATGGGTGCCATATCCAAGAGAGGAAAAGATTCTTTGAATCCGTGCAAACTCCGCTCAATTAGTCTCCTTCCGAACATCAGCAATGTATTCGAGAACAACTGGACTAAGGAAAAAAAAATAATTCCGGATAACCAATTCGTATGACACACACACAAACTGGTGTCGGATATCCAGTGGAACCAGTGGAATGAGCCAGAAACAATGTAGGGGCGCCTGCCTGAGAAACCTGGAGAAGCCCTTTGACACCGAATGGTTAGAAGGTCTTTTTTACTACTTAAACTGCTAATTGTACGTACTTACCAGTCGTCAAGAATGGCAACGTGGCCTCCACAGGTACGTGTGAAAAATGGTCTCCAACAGGATGCCGTTAATTCGGGGACCCTGTTCAACATTTACTTGAGCGATCTAATAAGTTCTCTTTTCACGTAATTGCGTACGCCGACGACTTGATCGTGTATAGATCAGGCAAAAAGATCGAGGACATGACTACTCTCACACAGGGTGACATCGACTGCAACGACTGGAAGCTGACAATGAACTTTCAGAAGCCGGAAAACCAACTGACCCCGGCGGATACGAAAGTTCTGCATTGTTGGACAACACGGGCAACCACTGCCACAAAGGACTGCAGTCAGGTACCTGGCGATCTGGCTAGATCAGTATTTATGTTTTAACAAAAATCTAGACGTTGCTTTGGCCAGGGCCTCTACATAGAGACTGTTTTATAACAGTCTTCGTCCCCCCTGAAGCTTTACATAAATGCGATACCGCTCATCTTGCGCATAGCGCATTCAACTGTGGATGAGCGACTCAACCACGACCGTTGCGTCACTGAGGAGGGTCTCCTCTGGTTCAGTATAGCGGTATCGAGTCGGGAGATGAGGGATGTTGCTATGCACCACCGAAAGATCTGGTGGCTGGGGAGCGAGGGAACTCCGTCGTCGAACCCTTTAGACCCGGGGTTGAGAGGGCAGTGCGTGTCCCCTTATGGGGCGCAGTCGGTCCCTGTCTTGCGGCGGTTTGGATGGCAGTCAGCTGCAGCCAATGGTCGACTTACATATATTAGAGCAGTTTTAAGGTAAATTGGATAAAAGAAAGAGAGCGAGGGATTTCCAGATGGCGACAGTAAGATCTGGAAGGAAAATTGGGAGCTATACAGTTCAGCTTTGCAATTAAGTATAAGGAGTAAGTCAGTGGTTGCAAATAAATTCGTGTATATCGCGATACATAATCTTTTCTGTTTCATTCGTCACGATCCAGTGACCGAACCCCTATTTGTGGACAATTTAGTTAATTTTACGTGGACCCATTTCGGCAGAACGTAACAATATTGCCCAAGATCAAATTATTCTATCCAGAAATATAAATTGGAAAAGAAAACATTTATTTGCCGGACAGTGCTGAAAATTATCTGCAAATAATTCCCATGCCCATGTCCCATTCATACAGTGTAGGAATTGAATTACATTTGCAATCATTATGTTAGTCTTCTCAGCAAGGAATTAATTATGCATACAGAGCCGATGGCTTGGCGGTTCAAGTTCATGGTCTGTGTCAGCAATGTGATGTGTAGGCAGGGCCGGAGAGTTCAATCAGAGAAGTCACCACAACGATATCCATTAAGATTCCACAGAGATTGAGACTGAAAATGGTTTGAATGTCAATTAGTAAAAGCATAAGGTTATGTTCGCAGCCTTGAAAACCATTGGCTTTGATGCGTTAGAAGGACGAAAGGCAAAAAAGTTTTGAATGCAATTCTTAAGGGAATGCCTTTAAATAGACAAGGGCAGTGCGAGTTTCTATACACATGCAACTTTGAGTTGAAAGAAAGTGAACAAAAGTCCTTGTCTTCTTGTGATGTCAAAGTCACTAGAGCTGTGCTAAGCAGTTCCGATGAGGGAACGGACATGGAACGATTTTTTTCGCATTCAGAACTGGTTCCCGGAGACATGTGCGCGGAACTGTGTAGTTCCACGGATATGCCTGTGTTGAACATGTCCAAGGAACTGTGTAGTTCCATGGATATACCTGCGTTCAGCATGTCGCGGGACTGTGTAGTTCCATGGATATGCCTGCGTTGAGCATGTCGCGGGACTGTGTAGTTCCACGGATACGCCTGCATTGAGCATGTCGCGGGACTGTGTAGTTCCACGGATATGCCTGCGTTGAGCGTGTCGCGGGACTGTGTATTTCCACGGATATACCTGCGTTCAGCATGTCGCGGGACTGTGTAGTTCACACGGATATGCCTGCATTGAGCATGTCGTAGGACTGTGTAGTTCCATGGATATGCCTGCGTTGAACATGTCCAAGGAACTGTGTAGTTCCATGGATATACCTGCGTTCAGCATGTCGCGGGACTGTGTATTTCCACGGATATGCCTGCGTTGAGCATGTCGCGGGACTGTGTTGTTCCATGTACATTCCGGCGTTGAGCCGTACAGTCGACGCTAGATAATTCGAAACTGAAGGGACCTTACAAAAAATTCGAATGGAAAATTGTCCAGTTGGAGCGAAGGGCGAAAACGAAATAAATGCATACATGTGCAACAGTATTTTGACACACTTCATTAGAAAACACACACTGAATCGCATTATTTTGTAAAGAAATCGGTGATTTTATTTTGTTTTAGTAACTTTCAGCATGCTTGGTCTGGCCGAGAATATCTCTTCGGTCACTTCCGTCCTTTGTTAATTTTGACACAATGTGCACAACCATGCCTTTTGATGTGACCCGAGGAATTGGATCTGCTTCTGATTCTTCTCCATCGTCGTCTTCACTGTTGTTGCTTGAATTGGACGACGCCAAAATTTCCTACACAGTGCACAGCAGACTTCCAAAACTTCGTCAAAATGGACAAAATCACCGAAAGTCACAAGGTTCACATACGTCACAATCTGACGGGATCAAGGCATTGGAAGCAGCAACTTGGCGAAGAACAGAAAACAAGAAACGACAACAAAATTGAACTACTGAGAGGAAACTAGCTTCTGGCTGCACGACAGTGCAATCACTTCGACTTAACGAACGTGCCACAGGTTTTTTTCGATTTCTGAAAGCTTTATTCAAGAGACCTAAATTGATTTCAAATTATAGAGAATTTCGAGTTATCAAGACTCGTCTGTATTATGGTTCGATTTGAGTGCGACTGGGGGGTATAGATAATTGTGCTCACATCAAAATTTGTTGCGTTTAATTTACTACATGTCCACGTCCAATAGATGTGTAGACCTATGATTCATGTTCTTCCGACTCAGGTGCACACAGCCATGTGGGGCTCTATGCGGCCCCATTTTATTTATTTATTTATTTAACTATATGGAGTATAGACATGGACATGCTAAGGTTGATTTTACGGAAAGATAGCAAATGTTTCGGATAGACTGAACAGTTCCGGGAGCTATACATGTCTGGAACGACCCAAATTGAATCCAACCGACCCGTGGCTACTCCGAAAGACGTACCAGTGCGCTCCTTAACTGCCTTGGTCAATAAAAATGGACAAAAATTGACTTGATATGGCTGAGTTTTCGGAACGATGGAAAATGTTTCCAACAGAGGACATAGTTCCGTGGGCTATACATGTTCGGAACGGGACTCGTGCGCTCCTTAACTGCCTTGGTCAATAAAAATGGACAAAAATTTGCAGGATATGGCTGAGTTTATGGATATGTTTCCGACAGAGGACATAGTTCCGTGAGCTATACATGTCCGGACCGGGATAACTAATGCAACCAACAGTGCGCCCCTAAACTGCCTTGGTCAATAAAAATGGACAAAAATTGACTTGATATGGCTGAGTTTTCGGAACGATGGGATATGTTTCCGACAGAGGACATAGTTCCGTGAGCTATACATGTTCGGAACTGCAAACCTCTAATGCAACCGTCCCGTGGCTACTTCGAAAGGAGCACTCGTGCGCTCCTTAACTGCCTTTGACAATAGAAATGGACAAACATTGACATGATATGGTTGAGTTTACGGAACGATAGAAAATGTTGCAGACAGAGGACATAGTTCCGTGAGCTATACATGTCCGGAACGGGACAACTCTAATGCAACTGACCCGTGCTACTCCGAAAGAAGTACCAGTGCGCTCCTTAACTCCCTTGGTCAATAAGAAAGGACAGAAATTGACATGCTAAGGTTGAGTTTAAGGAACGATGGGAAATGTTTCCGACAGAGGACATAGGTCCGTGAGCTATACATGTCCGGAACGGGATAACTGTAATGCAACCGACCCGTGACCCTTAACTGCCTTCGTCAATAAACTAATTATTTGGGTTTTGTTGAAACCAGAACTGTTTCAGAATGTGAGCGGGGATCGGAAAAGTCGGTAGTAATGAATCTACAGCGCCCGCCGTTAATGGGATCACCCCTCCATGATCTAGACCTTTGAATAATACAAACAGTTACATTTTCTGAATCTTCCCTAACTCATGATTTAGTGTAATTTAGCAACAATTGGCATGTGTTTTGCATTGTTTAGCAGTTGAGAAAATGAGAGAAAACGCATGTAAGTTAAGGTGTTTCACGTTTTCATCCGCAAAGCTGTTACCAGACTTGCAAAAGAAAAAGAATTTATGCAACAACTTGTGTTACGCAGCACTTGCATGCCCTTAAAGCCAGCCTCACAACGTCGGCGTCCTGTCGCCAAAGCACTCTCGAAATCAACCCGCAACACTCGTATACCTCGTGCATTGATTTTATTTTCAAAGTACCTCTTTCACGAGTTTGCTTTCAGCTAATCAAACCAGATTGAAGTATCCCCATTCAACCACAAGCCGATTGCATCTGAGCGAGAAGACTGCCCCCATGCCACACACAATCCAGTGGACTTGTCTGAATCTTAATCAATCAATCAATCACAGCTGCCTTCGATTGATTCATGTCCATGACTCGAAGTGGCCCCCTCCATCCGAGTGCGTACACGGTGAAACTCTGAACCCTTCACACGTACTGCCCGTCCGCCGGAAGTGTTATGACTCGAACGTGCTGCACACAAACACCCACTGCCGGGCGGGGACGAGTAGAAAACTTCAAATAAATTGAATAGAACACTCTCTCTCTCTCTCTGTCTCTGATACGAAAGCCAATCAAACATGTTCTGGACACCATCCGAAAATGAGTTCATCTGGCGGCCGAAATGGCTGCTCGTCCGGCGGCGAACGTACACATGCATGCGGGCTTGATGAAGAAAAATCGACACCACCACCGGCAGGAGCAGGCGGACAATGGTGTAATGGCAAGTCTCGATTACTTGCGTTCAATGCCCTCACTCCACACACAGCAAACCTGCGGGGATATTTCCCCAAAATCAGCAAATTGCGGGCCATCATCGGTTCATACCCCACCGCCATTGCCACAACCTCCGCCTGTGTCGTCGTTCGGGTGAAATCGGAACCTCCACTGGATGGCAATTATTTGGATTTAATCATTAGCGCTCGAGTAACAATGAGAAGTCGGCTTTGGCGTCATCATTAGAACGGAATCTGGGGATTAATTTTATTTAATTAATGAGATCTGTCATAAGGCTCACCGCCCACAGGGGCCGGGCTGCTGACTGCTGAGGCCTTTCGTTGTGACGTGGGTGGAGGTCACTGGAGAGGAATCGCTCCGTTAAATGCCGGAGTCCTCTCGCTGTAAAGTTGCCTATAAAGTTGGCAACTGTCTGAGGGCATAAATAATGCCTTTACCGGCGAATGTGTTCCCATCTAGGGATGCCCGTGGGGTGAAAATTAAATGGAATCGCAAATAAAACCGTTGCTCTTCGCTGCACTGCTCCGGCCAGAGGTTACCGAACGCTCAACTGGTGCGCACGGCGCGGGGGATTAGGAAAAGTGTGTAATTAAAAATTTGAAACGATTTATCTTCTCGCTCAGCTCACGTGAATGGGCCTAGGAGGAGAAGTTCCTGGCTAATTGGGGAATAAAGCGCGGAACGGTTCGTTGGCCTCAAATTTGCGAAGCAAAACTTTTTCCTTGCTTCAACTGAAGGCAAATAAATCTTGTTTGCCTCGATAGCGGGAAGCTGAATCGCAATAACTTTCAACTTTGTTTCATGTTTGACGTGAATTATTGGATGTGTCTTGGGGTTGTGGTCAACCAGACTGATGAATGAACTGCGGCGGACAGCTAGAGACCGCAATATTGTTCGGCACGACGGCCACCTCTAGAGTACAGCCCGCAAGTGCAGGTATGGACGGGGAAACTCTTTAAAGCACTCATTTTGAGGAAGGAAACGTGCACATCCCCGCACATTAAATAAGAAAGGATAGTTAGATGGGCAAAACGGCGTCAAATATGGAATATTACGGGTTGTCAACTGTCCGCGGCTGCACTTTCACATAAATCTAGATGCATTCATTTAGCCAAGCCGAAAATGTCATGCAGCAGGTCCATAGTTTGCACAGTCGTTCTGTCTTGTCGGAAACCCCGGAAATCGCGTCTGGCCTTGCATCCTGATTCTCGAATGAACACCCAAGCAGTGCTTTTTATGGGCTGTACTGGATACGATCAAACTTCTGGTACGTTGCCCTTGGACTTGTGGAGACGCACAATTCATAGTACAGTGCAATTGTGTGCCTGGTTGTGGAAACCAAATTCATTGCCGGTGGTCTTGCAGTAGCTGTGTCTGGACAACTTCAAGTTTCTATGGGTGCGTCTTTAAATCCAACTTTTAATCCTCAGCAATGTTGACCGGAACGACTACGAGTGGGGAGAGATGCGCACCCAGCTGAGAAGGACCTACGGCCATAATTGTAAGCCACAAAGACATTAACATTTCATCACGGACATTCCAAACAGTTGCAAAAACCCACAATAATCTAGAATCTGATCATCTTCCGGTTTCTTTTATTGGTAAGAGCATGCAAGCGAACTTTTTCAAATCCTACATTGACAACAGTTTAAAACACAGTGTACCATCACTACGATCCATCTGCATCTGCAATACTGAACAAGTTTAGCCGCTGGACGTTCGATTCCCAAGGTCCCCATTGAATGTGCAAGGTCTTCACTTCTATGCTTGATTCGACTAAGAGGGAAAATGGCGTCGTTTTCGTATATAATCTTTACTTGACAGCACGAAGTTCCTCAATAAAGCAACAAAGGATGCAATTGCAACACACGAAAACACACGGTGTTACAATGTACTATCTTCTTTTGAAAAGTCAAGTAAACCACTCTGGAAAGTGTGCCAAATTCTTAAAAACAGGTCTGCTAATATTCCGCTTCTTAAAGATGACAATCGCCTTTACAATACCCCGGAGGAAGAGTCAAACTTATTAGCCGATACCAACTGTCACAATCATACACACCCTAGCGATAAATGTTAATGATGTAATGCGCACTAACGAAATAGTTTCCGATTCCCCAGTTCTTCTTGACGAATCTTACCTAGTGATAGAAACCGCAGTCAAGGAGTTAATACAAATATCGAAGAATAATAAATCACCCCCCCAGTGACGTCAAGTACTTAACTTGTATCTGCAATTCTTGCTTAAAACTGTGTTATCTCAACTTCTGGAATATCCAGCCGATACACACAAGAAATTCAGCGTTGCCGCTGAGAGAAAAGCAAATCCCCCAGACTGTAACCTAAAATTCGCTAAAAATGTCAGTTTCTGTATTGCAAAAAGCCGCTAAAAATCACTAAAACATCAAGGGGAATAAAAAGTATACATTACATGTACACATTAAAACAAAAACAATATAAACACTCACAATTAAAAAAAAAGTTAAGAAAAAAAAAATATTTTCGACAGAAGAAAAACAAAGGAGTTATTCATTTCTGGCCAAGTTCACCTCGGCGCCGACTCTTGTTTTTCACTTCTAACTGATTTTGTACATTTTCTATTGTTCTCATTACGATCTGTTTGGCTAGTTGTACTAGTACTGCTTTCGACTTCAGCATTAGAGTGGATAGCACAGTGATTGCCGATTCAGCTGATTCTTTAAACTTATTTATACCTGCAGAGTTTTTATATTTCACAACTTGTGTCCAAAACTTAAGTCCTTTACCCAGGTCAATTACACAATTGTATTTGCTTTGTTTAAGCATATTCTCTTAATTTCAAGCCATAAGCACACCAGAGCAGAACAATAGCTTAGAAGTTTATATTGTTTTTCAATGCATCGGGTTCCTACAGAATTTATTACACCCAGAGCTAATTGAGTTTATTCAAATGGAGATGCGATGGAATGTCCTCAATTAGGTGTTAGGTGACCTTCAATTTAAACAGTTCAGTAGTCTCTTCTAGAATTTATAGCAGAGGTAGCAGTATTATGTTAGAAATAGGAAGAAGCAACGACATCAAAGAGTTTAATAACTCTACGGGATTAGAAATGTTTAACCCAATTTGCACGCCACTTGAAATACTTTTTAGAGAGCAGAGATTTTGTCGATTACAGTGATCATTGTGCATTGCCTGAAGTAAAACCGCTGTTTTTGACAGTCTTCGGTGGCGGTAATGAAAAATCGCTAGAATACACTAGATTTTATTTTAGCGACTTTATATCGTTGAACATCGCTGACAGTCTCAAAAATCCACCAGATCTAGCGACAAAGTCGACAACCTTGAAAAAACCTACAAATAAAAAATGTGTCTTATAAAATAGTGTAAATCTTTAAAATTAAATAAAGAATCAATCTGTGTTCCCAAAAAGAACAAAAGTTACTCTAAAGTAAATGTAAATTACTTTTGAACAATCTTGTGCAGAGAAGCCTCTACGCTTTGCAGATTTCCTCTTGTCATGATATGTAACTTTAGTTTAAATGTTTTGAATAATCTTCTAAAGCCAACCGATACATTACATGGACTCTCCTATGCCGCTTCAAGGTGCCATCCAGCTTTGAAGAGATAACTCCATGGAGACATTGGGAGGCATATAAGATATCGACGCTGAATTGTATGACAATAAATTCCATCTCAAACTCAAAATCAACTGGGCTTGCGGCATTGGAGGCAGCTAGCCAGAGATCGTGCTAGATGGAGAGGCTTGTTGGTTGAGTGGCGGCAAAGCCGTTCTGTTCGGCAAAGCCGAAAATCCATGTAGGATGGGATCAGAAGGGTGTGCTTTATTAACAGCTGCTAAAACCGGGTGAAACCATCAATGCACAACGCTACCGAACACAATTAATCCGTTTAAAGAAAGCAGTAGCCAAAAACCGGCAGGAATATGCGACCGGACGAAAAAAAAACCGCACTAATTAAGTCTGTATATAAAAATAAAGTTGACTGTGTATTGTTGGAACCATTCCCATCTTCACCTTGAATCGGAGTCATCTGGAGTAAAATGTGCAGAGTAAATCCGAGACGTATTTGGATTATAATTGTCCTTCCTTCTGCAAAAGTGAATCCATTGCTTCCGCAGGATGTTGTCCTTTGGAAGACATAAAACCGTAGATTCGGGTTTCCTTTGCTGCTGTGTGCATTGCAATTAAATACTGCACACCTCATTTCGGAAAAATAATCCTTTTATTTAGATCTTCACAAACTTCTTTATAATAAATTGAAAATTTAAAATTTTTCGCGCCGAAATCACAACCAATTTTCACATCCGTGAAGTGAGTTCCCGCTCTTCTCGGCCTACGTCACCAACAAATTGACAGATCGGTGGCAGACATGGCGGATTTTCGTAAGGCGTAATGTTGTGTACATCATTCTACCGGATATCCATTTATGTGGCCCGATAATGCACTGCCATCTCGTTGCAGGTCGTCTAAGAAAGGAGCAGGTAAAGCAAAAGGGTCCGATGAGTTCTTCAGAAGCAGTAACATCGGTCTGAAAGACAGCCCCTCTGGGTTATGCAACAACTACGAGCAAATCACTGACCAGTCCCATTCGTGATACATGCCCTGGTCCTCTCTGATTCAGATCGTTGGCCACTCTCTCCTTCGCTCAAGGGGGTAGTCTCCGCTCCGGCTTGAGTCGATCGAGAAAAGCACTACAGCGGTTCAGAGATGTTCTGACTCACTAAAAAGGTGACACCTGGCTCTATAATGAGAAACCACTCCACTACATGTCCATCTCTGCGCGGGCTTTGAGTTTACATCCATATGGCTCCCCTCGTAAACTCACACTTGCCAGCTTTTCACTATACTCTGATACAAGTTCATTCATTTCCCACGGTTAAGTTCACCATAACCTTGAATACGCGCGAAACAAGTCCTTCAACTGCACCCAAACCGATGTGAAGTCAAGGTCATTGCCAAACTTAATTTTTATTTTGCCTGTTTTTTTCCTCTCTTTGCAGATTCATCGCAATTTGGTGGCCACTGAAGCAGATGACGAAGAGCCGAGCACGTTTCATGATATTCTGCATTTGGGTCATTGCATTGGGATCAACAATTCCCTGGGTGTTGTTCTTTGACTTGGTGCCAGCGTCTGAGGCATTCCCAATGGCGCCCGATATGTTCTTGTGCCAAGAAGTTTGGCCACCTGGCACCGATGGCAATTTGTATTTTCTTCTTGCGCACCTTGTGGCATGCTACCTGCTGCCAATGTCATTGATAACTTTGTGCTATGTTTTGATTTGGATAAAAGTTTCGACTCGCTCCATTCCGGGCGATTCGAAGGATGCCCAAATGGAGCAAATGCAACAGAAGTCCAAGGTTAAAGTTATCAAGATGCTGGTGGCAGTGGTCATACTGTTTGTCCTCTCCTGGCTGCCGCTCTACGTGATATTTGCGCGCATTAAGTTTGGTGAGGTTAACATCGCATTACGTTCGATTGTCGTCTGACCAATGTGTCTGCTCTTTCTCGGTTCGTTTAGGTGGCGAAATAACGCAGGAAGAGGGTGAGATCTTGAACACGATTACCCCGATTGCTCAGTGGCTGGGATCGTCGAACTCGTGCATAAACCCAATCTTGTATGCGTTCTTCAACAAGAAGTACAGACGCGGCTTCGCTGCCATCATCAAGTCGCGCTCCTGCTGCGGACGACTACGGTACGTAACCTGAAGCTCAGTCTCAAGCTCAGTCCACACATCTCCATGATTTCGTTTGCAGGTACTACGACAATGTAACCATCATCTCGTCGTCGACCAGTACCAGGAAATCATCGCAGTATCAGCAGTCGAAGAAGAGCCCCGGCAGCCCAATCCGTAAGCCGAATGTTGTCTCATACATCTATGAACAGAATGCCCTGCGAAAACATAATCTTATCATCAAGCAGGACAGCAATTTGTCGCAGCAAATGCTGCTGAAGCAGGACTCCCATGGATCGCGTCAGATGCTTATTAAGCAGGAGAGTGCGTCCAGTGATGGCTCGAGAAGGCTGCTCTGCAAGCAGGATAGCAATGGATCAAAAATGTCCCTGACGAAACAGGATTCGGTAATCTCTTATATTGAGACAAAACGTGGCCTAATTTCACAGAGCGAACGCAACGATTCATTCTCCACGCAGGACACAATCTCAATTGACTCCCGTCGCGGTACTTTGTGCAAGCAGGACACTCAGTATTCGTACATCGAGCATCGTAAGAATTGCCTGCAAAACCAGGATAGCAATAATTCATCATTAGAACTTAAGAGGCAAAAACTCCAAAAGCAGGATTCCGTCATATCATTCGCCGATCAAAGGCCAGGTGAGTTCATTTATCTTCCGTATTGTTCTTCCTCCTAGGCTGTTGGTAATGAGATGGCAGTACCTTACTTTCGGTACAAGTGAGTATTTGAATTTACGTGAAGTCCTGCTTTTCACACGAGTTCCATTCACCTTAGGACGCAGAACCAATGCCTTGAAAAAGTTCCCGACTAGTAATTGAGACCAGTCATGAGCTGGACATTTACTGATGCAGCCATGGCGAGGCCGATCTGAAACTTCTGTTGACCTTTGAGCCACAGCACCCGATTGTGTCACTAGTCCACACCCATTAGGTCTCCTCTCAGAGCCGCACACAGCCCACTTCCTTAGTCGTGAAGAACTCCAAGACATGTTGCTATTGACTTTTACGCGCGGCTTTGGGCTTAAGCCACAGTCGGTTTGGACATAGTCAACGGAAATACATTTGTCTACGAGCGTCTGAGATATTCACTGTATCGGCCAATAGAGGAGGTTTCCCAAAACAACGGCTCTAGCCCGGGTTAGCTCAAGCTCTAGTAAGCTCAAGTGGGTAGGGATCGACACACCAAATCACAACGAAAAGACGCCACGAAGAGATATCACACTCTCTGCCAATTCACTGAGTTTCGTTAAGTTTCGTTCATTTCTCAAAAAAGTACTTACCCAGGGACCTTCGCAGTTCAGTCTTGTTTGACAGATAAGAGAAGTGTCAGTTGAAAGTTGGCTCAAGTTCCCTGAAGCAAATATGTGTAGTTTGACAAGGTTTCTGGCCATTTTTCGTACGATTGTGACGTAAGCTTCAGCTTACTTGAGTCAACATGGCTGGGCCTTAAAGGAGACGTGGTAGTTGGTGTAACAACTTTGGCAAGCCGAAGTAGCAAGGGCTTACAAAGTTGATTATGTGTCGGACCTTCACTTTGATGACTGCTTCGACAAGGTTAAGTTGTAGTGGCTGACAGCTGTTCGGCAGCAGTAACACTTAGGCCAGTATAGTCCCTTTGTGTTATAATCTGGGGTTGAACGTATTCCGCAACCCAGTTAGTGCAGGTGATGAAGCCTTGGGGATGACTGATTCTAATGCTGCTTAGTTCAGGTTGGTTTCTAGAAGACTTCTTCTTCGGAGGAGGAGAGAGCGATGCAATTGCAGAGTAGATTTTGCAATAGCTTCTTTCTCTTCCCCGTCTCTGTAGTCTCTGTACAAGCTTTTGTAAGGAAGGTATAACCTAGAGGCGTGAGTTCCAAGGGCTCAGTGCCTGATTATAACACCGATGAGAGTTCTGAGAATCGGTCTTCCCATTCTGATCGGACTGAGTGAGCGTTTAAGATCGATAGTAGGCCTTTTGTCATCATTTTTCTTTCTCTTTTAATACATTTTACTTACATGCTAGACAAAAACTATAAGAACTATCTTAACAAAAGTTCCTACATCGGACCTATACGGACCTATATGTGCCTTTCGGCTTGAAGTATGTTTTTTCGGTCTTAACACTAGTCTATATCAGAAATGAAGTATGATACAGATGCCCAACTTCACAGCTGATTGGCCCCTATCAACGAATTTCAGAGGCTTTTTGACAGTTGCCGTTGAATGCCGTTTTCTGATTTGTCAATTTGGCTTTAAGCAACGCTATAAAAAATGTTTTTCAAAAACGTTAAGGAGCAAGAGTTGTAAAATTTGGGCATGTCTTTCATACTTCATTTCTGGTCTTTATTTAGTTTTCTGATGCAAATCTCATGTTTGGTGTCAATTTGACACAAGGTTTTATAGAGCCGATTGTACAGGCAAATTTTTGTTATTTTTATTATGTTCATCTACAAATATAATAAGAAGAAAAAAATGGCAGGTCGAACCGAATCGAGAATTCTGAAATTGTATTTGCCATGAAGTACTTCGTACTTCGCATTTCTCGCAAAGATCAAAACGAAGTTCCGTACAGTACAGTGTCTCGCGCACATTTCACCGCGAACACTGTGAACATTTGGAGTTCGAGGGCACATGTGACAGCAGGCCCGTTTTTTGTGGTTGGCCGATGAACCAATGTGTTGACCGCCAGCATTTCGATCGATGCTGATGCTTGTGGTGGTGTTGATGGAGTGTTTGAGCATGGGGAGTACGGTGAAATTAGCGAACTTCCGCAGCATGTATTTTGATATTGTCTTCACATAAGGCCTCGCCCAACCAAGTTCAACAAAAACAATCGTCGTTTCTTACTCTTGTTTAAATTCCGGGAACAATCGAGTGAAGATCAAGACAACGTTTGTGCCCATCGGTTGGTCCTGCGTTTGCACCGATATCTGGTCGAGAGTGTCGACACCAGACTTGATTTTATGGTAAAAGTGAATTATGTCGGACTTTTTTGCCTGAACCGAAGTGGACAGCCGCTTGATATGTCGAACGCACGAAGCGATTTTTCTTGGGCACGTATGACAACATCGTGATACTATCGTTTATGGTAATATCCCGTATGCAGATCTTATCTCGGTTTTCGTTTCATGAATTAACACCATATGGCGATAGTTCTTATTTAAGTTATGACTTCAGTTCTCATTTAAAAGTGAAATAAAGCCATAATTGGATTATGGTTTAAATTCCCACTTAAATGAGAACTAACGCCATTATGGCTTTAATTCAAATGGCCTTTGTTCACGGCACCCCTTAAATCCAGCAGTCTATCTCCAGCAGAGTTCGCTCTACTGAACCGGAGGAGATTCTTGTGGCTGTGAGCCACATGCTGTTCCTATTAGAGTCGTCTGTCCCGTCTTCGATGTCCGACATGGAAGATAACAGGACTGAGACCAATCGTGTCTAGCTTCGAGAGCAATAAAGTCATCACGACTTTCGAGGCGGACATTGAATGCGATTCCTTCAAGTAGGCGACTGCTTGACAGACCCAGGACGAGATAGTTGGACCAAGTCCAAAAAAACGCTTGGGCATAACTCCTGATGTGTTAGAGTCGATAGCAGAAGATCGAGTTGCCTGGAGATCTCTCGTGCATAGTTTACCCCCGCGACCCCTTTAGGGATGGCCTGCATGTGGTTGATGATGATGAGGCGCACGCTTCCATGTACATAATATTGGGGTAGTAACCCCTCGGATTGTTGGAAGGAGTCTTTTTTTTCTGTCAGAAAATATTAAATACTTTATGAGCACTCAGACATAACGACTGTGTCCATTGCACTACCAGGCAGAATTGTACCACTGATGGACCACTCCAGTAATAGTGCCGTTAATTTGATCCCAACGGCAAATGGTGACTGGACCAGATTTGAAAACCCGATTAAGGCATTTTGTCTTAACTTTCACTGGGATTCGAACCGGGGTCCCCTCTAATGAAGCACCATCCAGTCTTTTAAGTAAGAAGTCATAGTTCGTTGAATGTGCCCTCTGATCAACTTAATAATCAAATTATCTATCCAATTCAAGTTTGCCTCGTTGCACAGGACATCTTTGGGATAGAACTTCTTGCACTCAGGCTCAGGTGTACGATACAACCAGAGAGAGGTCCGAAGACACTGTCTCTCGAACATGAAAATGACTCACGTCGAAACACAGGGGACAACCGTACGCCATAATCGACCAGGTTAAGGTCATGTAGCTGATCACCTTTATCGATAGTAGGTTTTAGTTGTTTAGTCATGAGGCATCAGATCTCCGTCCGTGAGTTTGTCCTTTTCACAGTTTTGTGGAACGTCACAGGGGATCGGTACCCACATATGATCTGTATAGATCTCCAGCCGCGAGTTCGTCTTTTTCACAGTTTTGTGGAACGTCACAGGGTCCTTCTCACAGTTTTGTGGATTGTCACAGGGCCTCGGTACCCTCTATATAGACCTCCGTGCACGAGTTTCCTTTTCACAGTCCTCTTAGTCTCCTTTTCACAGGGCACACATATAGGTTGGATTCTAAAATACTATTATTGGCGGCAATTCAAGGAAGATTTTGAGTGGAATGTGACCATACTCAGAGATTCGCATTGTTTTCTTGACAAATCTTCCTTTATCGTAATAAGTTCTGACTGACAGACCTTACAATGTTTCGGCAAACGAAATGGTAGACGGATGGTTAGATGCTTATTCGCTCAGGCCCATCCACCGTCTGGTGTTCAGACTCGCAGTGTAATCTGGGGGATCGACATCCATCGACATCCAGACTTTTCCACAAACGCAGCGAATTCAGCCTGATCGCCGAACCAGCCGCTGTCTATTTGCCGATTAAGTCGATTGACGGGAGACTGGGGAGTATGTTTAGTCCATTATGCTCCGCTGATAGAATCGCGTGTTATTGGCTCCATCCTTTCAAGCAGTTGACGCTGTTTTCGAGCTCAGTTCAACAAATAGCGACTCCATGCAGCAGTATTGATGTGATTACTGAATTGAGCAGCCGGTGGACTAGGTGGGGTTTTAGTCCCCGTGTGGGTACCGGGTGCAAACCCATTTTGTCGCAGTATTGACACGTTCGTCCAGCGTCGCGCTTTAGAGGAGTCAAAGGCAGGGATTTTATGAGTTCTGGTGAAGAGGATAAGTCCACTAAGGTACCATTATGTTGTCATAATATCCAAGACTAATTATAACAATGTTTATCAGCCAACGACACCTTTAAATATTCCCTTTAGCGTCAAATCTTTAATACAAAATTATCAAACGTTCATATTTCCATTCGCCTTGTTTTCACTGCGATCGAGGCAAGATTTGGTTACGTTCGGTAGGTCAATCAACAGGAGGGGTACTTTGAAATCCAAAGATCAGAACTTTCAAGAAATGTTAGGTTAGAGTGGCTGACTACCTTAAGGGTAGCCACACTTGGGCCAAAAATAGGCCTAAGTGTTACCACAAGATCTTATAGATCCTAATCTTTAATAAAGCGATGGAACTGACTGATGCTAATATTGCTTAGATCTGTCAAGTCGGAGACACGCCTCGTATCAAGTGACTAAGTCTGCAACATGAGAGGGTATTGCAATTGCAAAGAAGGTGTGAAATAGTTTCTTCTTCCTCCACCATACATAGACTCTACCAAAATGCTATCGTACTTCCACATGCTTCCAAGCTCGCACGATCGCCAATTTTGGACGATCGGTTGTCGCTGTAGTGAGTTGTGATGATTCATCTTGAAATCAATCTTCCTCCGTTTCATTCGACTCTCTTGGCTTATAAGACAAAGGGCGGCGGCATTGCTTGCTTGCCGCCCAACAACACATTAATGCCCAGAGTGCAGCTGCTATCAATACCTCCCAGTCTCCGGACACAGACTAGCCAAGCATCCGGAAAATCCGGACTTGCTCTCCCTCTCGAGCCTCAAGGTTCAAATTCGATTACCTTCTTAGCTCGAAATCTGCCGAAGTCAGTTTATTCGACGGCATTTCTACTTCCGGACTGTATTCATTTATTTCATGGCCACCAAGGTCGAGAAACCTAGACACCTTTGAAGTTCACCCTCTGTCATCATATATGTAGACTTCTTTCGAGATGAGAGCCCTTCCAGCAGACCTAGCCATGATTTTCCTCAAGTGCCAACTGTCCAACTGCCCTTCCTCGACACTCACCTTCCGAATAACGAATAGCGTTATTATTTTCTTCGACAGTTTATACATATGTTTGCGAATAGGTGTCTTAAATTGTGTGCGAAGGACCGAAGGCGGAACATGGGACAGTCATTGGAGATACCCGACTTCACAGCTGATTGACCCCTAGTCTATCGACGAATTTCATACTTTGTGATTGGTCAATTCGGCTTTCGTAAGAGATATAAAAAATGGTTGCCAAAAAATTTAAGGGGCAAGAGAGGTAGAAGTTGGGTATCTCTATCATACTTCATTTCTGGTGTTCACACAACGATTGAAACAATTTGATTTGACAGTAAAATGCAAAAAGTAACGAAGTTGTATTTATTTACTTATTCTTTCCAAACAAAACAAAGAATGACACCACAATCTGTCAGAAAACTGCAAGTTAACTGGCATAATGGTTTGGAAATCTGCTAATTTCGTTGACATAACTACACGGGAACTGTCATTATTTGTTATAAAAAACACTTTCGTCTGCAATTTCATTGAAATTGAGGCACTTTTGAAATTGTTTCGCAATTTTTAAATTCAATACGTGAAATCGGTCGTACTCGGTCATAGAACGTACTTGTGAAGGTAAGTGATTCCAGAGATGAACAGCATGAATGAAGAAGTGTCTGCGTGCATTAAACATACAAGAATGTAGGGACGACATTTTAGATTCCAAGGACTGCAAAAGAAACAAAGCTCTGCCATGGATTAGTAGGAAATTCTACCCGGATCACTGGGTGTCCCTTTAAATGCCTTCTGAATGAAGCAAAGCTCTGCCATGCGTTAGTAGGAAATTTTACCCATATCACTGGCTGTCCCTTTAAATGACTTAGGCAGAAAGGACTTAGGCAGAAACCCAATTCTAAAAGTCCAGCTATAATGGTTGTTAGGAAACTTTAGTCAACATAAGTCAACATACGCAATCGACCGGAATATATTTCCTCAACTTCGTTAATTTTCTTTCATTTCGGCTTGCTGGGTGTAAAATCAATCAAATTTGTGCCAAAATAGTCAATCCACACAGTTTCGTTAAGTTTCGTTAATTTTTGCTTGATGCGAGTAAGTTTTGTTTGAAAAAAATTAACAGAAAAGAAAGCTTTTTGTATATAAGTTCCAAGAAACTGTGACGTTGGACGATGTTTGTGAATCCTTTTCGTTGGGTTCTAACAAAACTTTTTAGTGCGTCTTGGTGTTCGCTGCAATAGTCATCCTTACTCACTTTGACAAACCAAAATAGCCACAGTTAACAAGGTTGACCATGCGTCATATCTCCAATGTGATCACTGTGATTTCTGACACGAAGACAAACTTCTTGTACATTGCTCATTGAGTGACGCTAAGGACGGAGGTTCACTGACTGGCTTTAAAGCAAGTACTCGTCTTGCATGTGGATTTGTCGTCTGAGGAGTGGAGAGGACTTAGATTTCTTTGCCAACTCCAAGCCCCTCTCCAAGACGTTTGTGCTTGTTTAACATTCTGTGTGGCCCTGGATCGTGGGTGGATCCTGGCTGCTGCCTTTACGTACCTGCTGTCAGCCACTTCAACCTAAGTCCTTTGGGATTTGGAGATACAGCCACATAGTCCTTGGATTAGTTTGAAAATGAAACACACTCTCAAACTGTCATTCACAAGCATAGAGTTCATATTTATCTTTTAAACTTTTTTCTTCAACTGGTTCCGAATTCCATTCTCACTCAGCACATTCATTTTATCACAGTCCACAGCTGTAGTTAAATTTAAGCACCTCCCATCGTCCTATTGACTTCCTGCGGACAGTTTCAATTAAAATTCCCGTATCTCGAGCTTCCAGTGACTCACGAAAGAGGATATAAACATAAAGGATAATCGCTTTGCTTTTCCAAATTTCGGCTTCCTCCTCCGCGAAAGCAATCATACCGTCTGAATCATATTTTTTTACGAGCATCATTTCCACCCACCAGTGGTAATCCGAAAACCCTTCCTTTGCAACAGAATTTAATTATGTTTTTATTTTTCTTATCTCTCTTTCATTTCTTCCCTCCCAAACAGAACCAAGAAGACATCAGTTAGTTAAGCAAGACTCAGTTATATCATTTGCCGACCAACGTCGAGGATTTCTTCAGAAGCAGGACTCGATTATTGGCTGCCCAAGTCGGAGTGAAGGACCAGCTGCCGGCCATCATGTATCGATTCTAAAGAAAACCGATTCACAATCAAGCAATAGCAACTCGCCCCGTAGGAATATTGAATTCTCCGAGTGAAGCGCTAACCACCACCACCACCACTACCACAACCCCCAGACAGCCATCACTACCACCAATCAATACTGTATCAACAACTAAAGCAACTATCTGCGAAAACTACTCGCCCACAGGTCCCACAAACTAATTAAAACAAAAATTGTCCACTTTGATGGAGCATTTGATACAATCCAACATTTGCTGCTACCGTTTACAACTACTATAGTCGGCTCAGGGAAAACGTTCGGTAAGGAAGCGTTTGGTTATTTAATCTAAGAAGAAACAAAACAAAAAATAATAATAAACAACACAACAAAAAGCAACAAGAAATTGTGATTTTGTCCAAGATACTTGCGAGGTCTAGAGAAACGTACCTAATTGTAATTTTGTAGCAGTTTGTAGAAGAAAAACAATTAAATCAAAAAAAAAAAACAAAAACAGACAATTGAACAAAAAAAGTATAGAGAAACGGCAAACAACCGATTTTTTTAGAATATCACATTGAAGGGCAGCGTGCAGTTGTAGAGGCAGCAGGGAAACGGAAAAGAGCATCCCCCACATGGCCAGGATTATGCAAAGTAGTTCCAACACAGCTCCTTCCTCCTTTTCCCTTCTCCAATACAGGGTCATCCAATTTGTCGGTTCGAGAGTAAATGCATGTGGAACGCATTCATTATTCAGATTTGGACCATCATAATTCACATATCTTCGACGGGAGTGCCTGCAGGACACGGTTTTTGGTCGACGTTCGACGTATATTCGATTTTAAAACGCCACGACTTTGAAGATTGTGTGCATGTAAACGATCATTTGCATAGCATCATGTCAAGCGGCGACAAGTTACACGAGCTTGTTGTCCCGTTCAGATCATTAAAAGCCCATCTTTCAGCTCGCATGATCCACTAATCCACGGCCACCTACAAAATAGTTTTTGAACTAAAGCCAAACGCGTTGGTGCTGCCTGAGTGCCTGTGGCACCGTTTTGTTGAACCCTAATGCCTTCCACATTCAATTTGAGAGCAAAGGATTCGGCGAACGTTTAGCTACAGCGATGAGAGTTAACGGTGTCTGTAGCGGTGGGGATTGAATTCCCCTCATTTTGGAAGAAGTAGGGACCAATGAAACGACCAGACGCACATACCATGTATGGCTGCAATTCCCCCTTTTTTCGCTGGTATTCAGTCGGCAAAGGATTGCAAAGTGTAATACCTTCGTATCATGAATAGTCGATGGTAAACTCAAGGATACCATCGCTATGACTGCGATCAGAGATGTTGGTTGTCGTCAGGCCAAAATTGTCCAAATGTACCGAGGAAGTATGAAGAGGTTGACAACCGCAGAATCCAAGGCAATACAGTTCCCAAACTGATTTTTGAGTAGAAAAAAGAACTTTCGCCTACTTCATAATATTTGGATTCAAAGCTTCGTGATGTAATTTGGAAACTTGAAGCAGATCTTTGCCCATCGCGGTATACTCCACTGCTGGTGCCTCCTTGCCTGTGATCAGCACACAAAGACAACGCAAATGGTGTATGTTTGTGTCGTTTTTTGCTTTATTAGCGGAAGTGGCATTTTGTTGCAAGGTTCACGGTTTATTTAAGAGGCTGGTTGTAATACCTTTAAAATGAGGCTTATGATTCCCCGCCAAGCCATCACAGATGCTGGGTGGTAGTGGTGTTCACCTTGAACTCGGAATGTGTTCAGACGCATGTTGTGATGATCGAAACTCAGTCTGTTTGTTGAAAATTTTCTCATCAATGAAGAAGATCTTTCTGTGACCATTTTTCGCAAAGCTCATGATGTGGCGTACGAAATCTCACGATTCCAGACAAATCAGTTTATATGTCGAATCACAACAGCGCGATCGCGCAGTTGGTCTTTGACAAGAGTTGGTACCCGTTTTTACGAGAATGTTATGTCAAAACTCTGCAGCCTCAGTTTTTCGAACAAGAACACAATCACTACACAATGCAGGCAATTTCCTCGTACTCTTGTGGGAATTACTCGCCGGGATAGGGAAGTCTACCTTGAGCAGCTGCTTCTTCGAACGGAATGAGCTATACTTCGGTGGTTTGGCCATGCACTTCTTCACGACTTTCGAGGCGGGCGTTGAATGTGATTCCATCAGGTAGGCGATGCCTATGTGGTTGGACCAAGTCCGAAAACTCGCCTGGTTACGCTTGGGCATAACTCCTGATGAGTTAGAGTCGATGGCGGAGGATCGAATTGCCAGGAGATCTCTCGTGTGTGGCTTATCCCCAATATGGTGATGAAGATGACAATACAGACAAATAGCCGCCTTAGTCTGCAAAAATTCAAACTGACAAATAATCTGTCAAAACGCGCCGAGTGAGTTAAGAGTACCTCTACAAAGAACTTTGTGCCGGGCTTGCGATAGTACGGTCTGTAACTATTTTCACAACTGTCAAACGCCCGAGAGAGCTGAGAGTACCACTACTTAGAACTTTGTTCTCGGTCTTGATGAGGATGACAATACAGACAAATAGCCGCCTTAGTCTGCCAAAAATTCGAACTGATGAAGAATCTGTCAAAACTCCCGAGAGAGTTGGGAGTACCTCTAACTAGAACTTTGTGCCGGGCTTACGATAGTACGGTCTGTAACTATTGTCACAACTGTCAAAACGCCCGAGTACCTCTACCTAAAACTTTGTTGTATTACGGCCTGTAACAGTTCATCCAAGGATTTTCCAGTATTCTTCAAAAAATGTCACAAACCGACCGTGTGAACCCTCTGTTGAGGTTTGAGTATAATGCCAACCACCGTTTATGAAAAAAATGAGAGAAATGTCATGTAAGAAGGCAGTATCTCACGGTTTCTCATAACCAATTTTTTGGCATTTTTTAATAGATCTGCGGGAGGCCTGCGTTCAGCTGGCACTGGATTTTTTGTGGCGACTGACAATTGAGAACCAGGTGATAAATTGAGATATCATTTCAACGCAGCGTTGACGGAAGTCGGCTGTAACAACACAGTTTTCCCTTACAGCCATAAATCAAAACTAAAATTTTCCCAATAATGTCACCCGTCAAGACAGACGGGCTCAATTGAGGGCGTTAAGCAGTAATGGTAGCTGTAGGGGAAAATTTACAAATGGTGAAATATAGGTACCTTTGTCTTCCAATGCCTAAATGTTAGATTCCTAAATATTTTCGCACAGCCAACTTCGTTTTGTTGGTAGATTTCCGGAAATGTCAGATAAATCAATTTTAAAATACGTTTGCCGTGGATCCAATGTATTTGCTTCGTGTTCCTTAAAATTTTGTCTTCTAAGGTCCACCGAACGGAAATTGAGTGAATTCTTACTGAAACCTCAACAGGCCGTTTCCACCGAGTCGAAGTGATTTCAAATTACAGCCGCTCTCAATTCTCAAGTCATTAGCTCTCAATTTATAAGTGCCCGATAAAAAAGGTTCTGAAGTTCACGCTGTTGGCTTGTTCGGGGGCTTTCACTAGATTTCAAGGAAATCGTGTCGTAATGATATGGCCGATCTAGAGAGGTGGATGTTATGTTTATTCAAGAGCATGATGCCGCTGTCCAAATTGTGGAACAGCTAACTCTTGTTCTTAGAGACATACTGCCTGATTAAGCTAGATAGGGATTCTTCCAATCGCCGGTAGGCACGTTTTCGATTTTTAGTTACCATCGCTGGCACTAAATGCCGTTGGAGAATAAATAAGTTAATTTCGTGCAGTCGACTATAATCAGAACTAAAGGGTCCACTAAAATGCACTCTCTTTGCAGTAACATTAACACATTCAGCGATTGTTAAGCGATCCATACCCGAAATTAAACAAACATAGACTCCGATGAAGTAAGCATGCATGTGCAATTCGAACCACGAATTGGATGACCTCATATCTTCGCCCCAACAATTGAATCATTTGCTTGCACGTGTCCCATCTATCCTATCCTCCTGATTTCGTGTGGAACTACAGAAAACAAGAAAAATCAACACCCAAAGGAAACAAAAAAAAACATTAATCCAAATTCGATTAAAAACAATTAAATACGTTTTTGCTCTGTCGACTATAAACACTGCCAACAATGACTTCAACAAAATGAATTGTTAAACAAATGTAAAATTTGTTATTTGTCCACGAAACAATTTATTTTTTTGTTTTTGCGGGAGGGGCTTCGCCCAAAGACCCATTATAAAATGTATTTAAAAAAAACAACCGTCTTCAAAACAAAGATATAAAGTTTTAACAAATACATTATATACAATACATATATTATATATATACATATATTTTTAACGATATTAAATATATAGTAACAACCCAAAGGACAACAAAAAAAAACGAATAATTGGAGCAACCTTTGAGCTTTTCTCCCAGTTTGTTAAACAAATAGTGAAATAAAAATAAACAATAAGTATGAATAAACATAGACAACACAGTCACACACGCGCGCGTATAGCAAAAATGCAAAGTGAAACACAAGGAATGTTTAAACAAAATATTGTAGTTGCTGTGAAAGAAAATATATTCGCATGCATATTTTATTATGGCATAAACTCTACCTAGGACAAACAAATAAATAATTAAGTAAAACAAAAATTGCTTATATACATAAATACAATACATATAACATATTATATTACGTATAATGAATATTTGAAACAAATAATCAAAGTTTATTAGTTTTGTTAAAAACAAATTGATAGCTGGATGAATTAGTGGAGTTAGGTACACAGTGAGTGCAATGAAATGTGATACATCTGGTCTTTTTTTACATTTAAAGCAAACAACTTGGTATTCTTTTAGTGCATGTGAGAAGTTCAAAAGTGGTCTTTCGGATGATTTTGAGCCATACTCTGTAATGAAGTATACACACAGCCTTAAATATTAAATAAAAAAATGAAGTTAGTTATGTTTGTCTGAACCAGAGCCAAGGGGGACTTACAAGCTTGAGCTTTAAGGGTATACACTAGTACTCCCCCGGCCAGTCTGGGACTGTTCTTGTGAGTATCCAACCAGTAACCAACTCCCGACACCCGCTCGAAAGGTTCGCAGTTCTAGATCATCTTAGCTTCGTCAAAGTGGGTAAATACCCAGGATTTTTGAACGACATCTGGCAGCTTTCCTGTGAGTGATAAGTGGTTCCTTGTGCATATCTTATGCCGATGACGTTGTCTGTTGCCTAGCACTCCAACTTCAAAAAATTCATGAATAAATGTTGTGGTGGGGGGCAATCTGCTGTGACGCCCCCTCTATAGTAATTCACTCTCTGAATTTTCTCTTCTCGCTGAATCATAGCTACAATAAGGATAAAGTGGTGTTCCATACCAACAGCCAAAAAATACGAACGAGGACTTAGAGAAACAAAACAAAATGCTTCCTTTTATACAAAATGAGGTGTTGAATCCCAAGGTTTTCATCGGCAAAAATCTGCACTGAAGTAAAGTGTCTCAATCTCAACAACATCTGGTTTAAATAGCCTTATCAATTGTTTCTTCACGAATCAAACATTCTGTTTGCAAACTGTCAAACAGAGACCGCAATACACAAAGAGACCGACGCGATCCACAAATTCGGGATAAAAAAACTTGCGGTGAAGTGTCTCGTTCTAGATGCGGCCATGGAGTTGTGGATATGTGCGTAGACACCGAAACAGCTGAAACTCGCTGACTGGGTTCGACTATTTTCACGGGTCCCACCTCTTTCGAGTCCAATGACAATGCTCAAAGAGTAACAACTGTCTAGAAAAAAGCTTCTCAAACTTGGCCGTTCGGAGTAGGTCCCTTCCACTCATAAGAGAACAATAGCACGCACGACACGAGTGGTTGCTGAGAAGCTAGACCCTGTGGCCCTCTACAGGCGGTAGCACCACCCATTTATCATATTGAAAAAATAACTAAAAGAATTCAACTGTTATGTCCCTGTTGTATAAAATTCGATCAAATCGGCAGGACCCTGAATATTCGAGTAATCAGAAGATCTAATGTGAGGGTAGGATGCCCTACAATTTAGCCAGCGTCTTACAATAAGTTTTCACGCCTGTCAATTCTGTGTATCAAATCTGTCGCACGATTTCGGTGCATTTAACATGTCTGTGTTTCTTGCAACTTTCATATAGAAACATTTCTGTGCGTACTAAATGCACATACGTCACATAAATTCGACAAGAATGTTTGTCAAAAAACCTAATTGAACGCATAGCAACGCAGCAGTCTGGGTTGCGTTACATTTTGTCAGAAAGATGTTCCGATCAGACCTCCCATTCGTATGAAATCAGAATAGTTTCCATTCCGAACGGTTACCTCGCTAGGGCGGAGAATGATGGATTCGTGAAGAAATAACATAAAACCGATTATAAAGATACCATAATTAATTACAAAATGACAAAATGAATTGCATAATCCCCCCGATTACCAAAGTCGATAAACTCCTTGTCTCGAAACGCCTCTATTACGATTGTCGTGAAAGTAGTCGAAACAGAGGGAAACATGAATCTACCAAGAAATGTCAAAGGAGGTGTCCCTCAAACTAATGCAACCAAAAATGGTTGGAAGGAGGTAGGAGTAATTCTTTAAGGGTCACCTGTAAGGGGTGAAGAAGAATGCATGTCTTTTTTATCTGTACTTAGCCCCTGGTAAATCAAATGAATTGTATTTTGATCTAATACTTCGAATTTGAATTACGTCTTATATGAAATTCTAGATCGTCGTCCCTACGAGTACTCAATTCAATTGTTTGACATGGGGAAATGTTGATAATGCAGCGGTGTTAAGGGACAGTTTTTATAGTGGGTGGTCAAGTTTAGTTTTCCCGACGTGCGGATTATTTGGAAAAAGTTCAAATGGTGGCATTTGATCTAGAATAATTCGTACACGGTAAAATTTGCCGCATGAAATGCCGGAATTGTAGGCAAGGGAAGCAAAAAGTGTGGAAGCCCCCGCCTGATATGAGTGCGGAAATCGTACCAGTTTTCTTATTCTCAGTGAAATAGCAAACATGAATTTGAATTTAACCGCGTGGAAACATGACGATTACTTGCGATAAAGCCGTGTCGTAGTCTTCGAGAGAAACGTCCGAGAATAAGGACAAACGCGACAGAGGACGAAAGCAACCTAAACCAACTTAGCGTGCGAAACTGGAGATACTTAGACAGAGATCGCTGAAGCACCTAAGCGAATGAACATTTATATTCGGTGACCAGAATAAGCCCATCGTTAAGTTTCGTTAAGTTTCGTTAAGCTTCATTAACTTTTGCTCACGTATGTGGACGTGAAATGAATCACTATATTCTGTGACCAGAATAAGCCCATCGTTAAGTTTCGTTAAGTTTCGTTAAGCTTCATTAACTTTTGCTCACGTATGTGGACGTGAAATGAATCACTATATTCTGTGACCATAATAAGCCCATCGTTATGTTTCGTTAAGCTTCGTTAAGCTTCGTTAACTTTTGCTCACGTATGTGGACGTGAAATGAATCACTATATTCTGTAACCATATTAAGCCCATCATTATGTTTCGTTAAGTTTCGTTAAGCTTCATTAACTTTTGCTCACGTATGTGGAAGTGAAATGAATCACTTTCTACGTAGTTGGTGTCACAATAGGCAAAACTAAATAAATTTTAAAATTTAGATTACCGGCTGATCACTTTGCTTCAGTGACAGTTTTCTAAAAGAACACAGCGCATTCAATGGATTCTATAGCTGGAGCTTAGGCCGCTTTCACACTTGGGAAATTCTGGCGAAAGTAATCACACAAAATTACCCACACACACAAACATTGACACAATCATGCATCAATACTCTTCTGTGTGAACACAGCCTTAAGAAGCACCATGAAACTTAACGATAGTTTTTTGGTTCTCTTCAGACACGTATGGTTGGACCTTAAACCTGTCATCACTTCCATTTCGTTTCGCAAAATTTTCAGCGATCAGCATTCGTTATAGAGATCAAAATGAGTCACCTGAAGACTCATGCCATTCGACACGTAAGACTACGAGTCTCATTCTCGAATAATGGATGAAAAAGATTTCTTGGGCGATGCACTAATAATGCTTGTACGTTCTACTACGTAAATATGTGCAGACAAATTAAATTTTAAAATGCATTTAAATTGTTTAAACGCTTTTGATGCCTCCACGATCATCAGCAAATCCGGCAGAAATGGAACGATATGGAATGAAAATGGCGTGTCAATGCACGCGAATCATACGCCGGCTTGCTCAGACGTGTATAAACGTGAATTTTCATTATAAGTGTGCGTTCGTTTTGAGTTTTCGGGAAATCCCCAACTCGAAATGTCTAAATTTAACTTAATCTCTTTGTGGATTGAATATTCACGTATCATCAGAAATACACGGTCAATTTGATCGCACAGAGCAACTACATAGGTACTACCTAGTAATCACCACAAGATGACTCAATTTTGCCTCAAAAATCGAATCCGACTGATTTCGTGCGGCTAATCTATTTTGCCAAATAGTGACGACGCCGCCGTGGCTAGTTTAGCGCAGACATTTACGAACAAACAATGTGTGTACAAAGCAGCTGACTGATGGCTCTAGCGACGCCCCGCCGGCCCTTTACTGCACGCATATTTTTCACTTTACGAATAAAGTATACAAATCACGGACAGCCTCCGACAGACAAGACAGACATTTGTTAGTCTGATGTTCACGAAGCCGATTGCCCCTTGAAAAGATAAAAACAAAACGCAAATATTTTCCACTCAAAGTAAATTCATTTTTATTTGTATGACTTCAAGGCATTTGCACAGTGTTTGAGAACATTTTGATTATTATTCGACTGCAATTTTTGAATGATTTTGTAATTTGAACAAATGCACTTTTCGATGAATTACTTCGGTTGATCCTATTTGTTCGGATCGCCATTATCGGCTGTTATGATTTCATATACCGTAGCCACAGCTAAAACAGCGGCAGCACTTATGGCCATGCTGCAATAAAATTTCCCAACAGATATCTCCAGAAGGCACATACTGGCTTAGGAACTGCAAGGTCTTCTTCGTTTGAAATAGAACTCGCTACTGAGATGAATTCGCAAGCGAAACAAATGAGAACAGCTGTGCGGTTCTGAGTTGTGCAAAAATGTGCGATAACGATAAGAGTGTGAATACAGCGTTTAGTAGTTTAGTATTTGACTCAAGTGGTTGTCTAGTTCCTTTCTTTGACTCGTATATGGAAACGAGTGGAAATGTCAGCTTCTGGGACCTCCTCCAAAAGCACTCGAAGGTGGCTTGAACTATATAAATCTATGAATTATTTTTCACTTTTTTTTAATAGTCGTAACTAGGCACGTATGACTCATCCTACGAAACTCGGTAATCGGCAAATTCAGTTCGGAATGAATGAATCGGAAATAACCTCGATACTGTGACCGGTTCCCGTCGGAAAGCGTTCAAATATTGGCTTCTTCTCAAATCGTGACCCGACATCCAATATGTGGTTCCTTTGTTTTAAAAGTTTGATAATTCATGACGTCATGGCCGCTGAACGGGGCCAAAGTCATATTGGCGGGCGCAGTTTTGATGTGTGCATAAATATGTGCAGCTGGCACTAGTCACGTATGCCAACTGGCGCCACCTCAAGACACTCGTTTGTTGAGACCCAGATACAGACCCAGGTCCACCACGGACTGTAGCACCAAGCAAAGAAGAACAATTCGCGTATGTACATTCCATGTGCTGCTGTGACTCACTGAATGTATTTGTTGAACAACGCAATAAACTTAGACCTTGCAGTGACGTCCATTTCATTTGATGCTGACGCCTATAGACTTGTTCGTGAATGCATTGGGTGGCTCGTTTATCGTAAAAGAAAAACACTGATTGTCCTTGTTGCTTGGCAATTGGACCATGGCTAGAAAGAATCAATGTTCATTCATATTTCTATCGCTCTCTCACTCTAAAAGCGGCATGAGTTATATAAGACGCAAATCAGAGGCAGACAGAGTCGGTTAATCAGTCGACATCACACTGATCCTACAATTAAAACTCGAAGATGAGTATTATTTAACTTTTTGTATACGCACGGAACTTGAGGAAAGTTCCGGCGCGCCGTCGACTCGTAGTGACTCGAATGAAATTGTGAATTTCTGCAACAGCGAGAGTGTGTTTTTTTAAGCTTTATATTTAAAAATCTTTTTTACACACGAAATGGACATTTCCTTGATTTACTTGACTTACTGACTGTTTTAGAATTTTTATTATTTTCCCACCGTTCTTATCTGGTCACCCTGTACACCCTTTCAGGGCAGACATTCGAGTAAATTAGCATAAGCCAATTTTCATCCGTTGAAGGGTCCAAGTGTCGGAAATGAAATAAATTGTGTATAGAAATCACATGGGGTTGGTACTTTGCCCGACTAGACGGATGAAACCCATCGAAACGGGAGGTCCTTAATGAATCACTAGCCCCAGTTGCAGAAAAGATATCCCAAACATTGTAATAGACGCGCCGTATCCTATTGCTCACCCTCTATATTTACAAACAAAAGAAGAATCTGTATAAAAGAAAGAAAACCTAATTTAAAAATTATACTCATCCCTTGTCCAAAACTATTTTACTCCTCCCTTTTCTAATGTTCACTTTTCGTTTATATTTCTTTGACTTTCTTCTTTCATATTGAGGTTCTTTTAGTCCTTCTTTCGCATGGCGTTGCCCCACTTTAACGCTTAATTAACTAATTTCCGCTGCATTCCGTGCTTCCCCTTAAACGTGAATGGAGGAATGTCTAATATGTATTTTCATCATCATGTTATCATCTAATGGCGGTCATTCATTGGCAGGCATACCCTGATGCGAATTCCTATCGGATTATCCTTTAAGAAGACGTCGCTATACTCACTTGCTGTCGTAAGCCTTTTATGTTTCAGGCCGATGTTTTTATTTAATAGATTTTAAATGAGCCACCTTTTAACAATTTGTTCTTTCCTCCAATAATTGCGTCTTCATATCGCGGCGCCATTTACTCTTTCCGGTAAGTCATGCCTTTCCAAAGATTCGTGCAGTCTGGGCGAATTGCCAAGCGCTAAGCGGGGCCCCTGAAGGGACGCGTAGTTGCCGGTTGATGGACGTGGTACGCCAGTCAATGGCAAGAATACATGCTGACGGAACTCCGTATCAAGTTCCCTTTCACAGCTCCAACCCGGGCTGTGAGCAAGGCTTGGGTGGACAATGACTTGAAGACCAAGTAGAAGACAACTCCATGGTCTGTTGAGGGACAAAACATTTGCAAGCGTACTCGTCTGAATGAGTGCGACAGGTTCAAGTCGAGGTATGCCAAGGACAAGCTCCTCACAGTCGCCTTCTTTTCTCTAAAGAAGAGGACAAAGAGCAATGGAGCCACTCGTGAGTTGAAGAAGGACTGGCGCGAAAAGATCCTCAAGCTGAAAGCAGAAAAGGCTGCAAGCAAAGGACAATGGACCTTGTCAGCCCTTTTTTTTAATGCGCCGTTAAAATCAACATGTTGTTTTAGCTTAGCATCTTTGCATGTTTGCACAAAAGAGAGAGCTTGACAGTCGATGTGGATTCTGGCTCATAATGTAATTTTTTTACTAATTCTCGGCGTGATCCCGCTTCTGTTCACTGTGTGACACCCACCTTACAACTCGCGCATCCAACAGCCTCGAGGTCGAAGCTGTCTTCCTCTCTAGTGTCAGCAGCAAAATATCCTTCTGACTAACCCCATGACACCATCATGATACATATGCACTCCAGCTTCCTCGAATAATCTGTATGCTCGTTCTCGATGAGCAGAAGATCGTCGGCCTCTCCTTCTGCTGCACATGAGTATCCTCAATTAAGTCGCCGTCTTCCATTTTCGTCCACGCATTCTCGTCGGCAAAGTATGCTTTGTCGTCGTCTTAACTGAATTTAAGGACCGTCCATCAAATCCCTGTGACCCACCTCTCCGCCTCGTCCATCTTCCGGAATAAATTAAGACCTTTCACCACGTCAACATATCGTTGATGTAGATGTCATCTCAAAATAGAGATCATCCTCGTCCGAGTTGTTTACGTTCCGAATTTCAACGTTCTCTTCCTCTGCCTTCGGTTCATCTTCCGAACAAGCTTCCTCCCGTTATTTTAAAATGGTCTTCGTCGCACACTGTATCAAATGCCAACTGACAGATGTCACCCAAAACAAAATGGTGCCGCAACGACATTTAGTTGAAACATATCTGTAAATCTGACAGTTACTCTGACAGCCAAAAGTCAACTTTAGCAGTGGTGTGAATACACAGTTATGATACAGTCTGACCATATTAACTATTTCGTTCAGTTTCGTTCACTTTTGCTTACTTGAGTGGGGGCTACATGCTACATATGTGAACACAGACAAATTGCTGCTGACTGTAGACTTTGACAGTCTATACCTGCTGCCCAGAGACCGGACGACGCTCTCGTTCGCGAATGGAAATATTTCACGAAACTTACCTACACTCACTCAGCCAATCTTTTCATCGATTATTTTTTAATCCACATTCGATTAGACGAGCTTGCATGCCTGCCATCCGTGCAATCATTTCCAAGGCATTTTTCAAGCGTTTACTGAGCGTTCACATTCGCCCGCCGGGAATGTCATGTTCAACGAACATTTCATACATCTCCCAACCATCAAAGCCCTCGATGAGCCCTTACGTGCCTGTGTGCAAATTGAAAAGCAATCACTTAACAGAAAAATTCCAGCCTCCCACACAGTTTGTTTGTGTCTCAAAAAGCGAAAGAAGTGCACTCCACTCCACCATAAAATATCGCATTCCAAAAATCTGATTTGAATAAAATAACCGCAGGACAGCACAAACAGGACCAGTCCACGCAGGCATATTACGTGGCAGCATTACGTTTCCGCAAACTTTGCGTCTTCTAAATACAGGTTCGCAAGAAGACGTTTTAGAGGTCGAATAAGATTGACTCGCACACTCTGGACAGAGGATTGGCAACGATAATGTCACCAGGCTAACGCCTCGTTAAGCAGTGGCCATGGCTGCCGCTGCACTTCCAGTGATTGAAGCGGACTCGTCTGAATTAATCCGACAGTTTGTTTTCGAAAAGTACCCATAAACTTTGATCACTGGGAATTATTTGTCATTTTACGAGTCTGCAGATTGCTGCACTATTCCTTCACAGGCGGTGTTACTGTGAGTTGTAAGAACCATATGCCATGCTCGAGTGTCACCGGGTTCATGTTTAAGTGCCGCAGTTCATGTGGTTTACGAGCTAATCATTTGATTTGTAAAATCTTTCATGGATTCCCCAATGTCTTTGACCACTTAAAGTGAGCAAAGTCTGATCGACAACGGTCTTCGATTTAAACACTGTTTCAATTTAGTTCATGCCAGGGGATGTGCTGCGAATGTACTCATGGAAATGCATTTATTTAACTCGCAAAAAGTGATTGTTTGCGAGGGCTGGCTGAGGGGTTAATGTCTTAACGGATTCCGGAAGTATATACTCCGGAGGAGGTATTAAATAACACCTCAGGATGCATAGACTCTGCTTTTACAATGTCAAAAAAGCGCATACTTCTAAGGCATTCAAGCAGTACGATAATTACTACCATTTGCTGAGGTCGTGCAAGATTCAAACCTTTACGCAAACTATTTATTTCATATTTCATACTTATTTAACCAGTATTACTTACAATAGGAAGACTATGATCTCCATGTCACCGGTCAAGACCATTTTGAAATATGTCCACAGAGTATATCCAGCAGATACGAAAACCATCCTCCCGATGTGGGGTTTCACTTAGCTCAATAGGATGATCAGCTGATGGGGCACCAGAAGCAGTGATAAAATAAGCATTCAGCTTGTCGCAGTCAAGATCATCAGCGATTCTAGGGCTGTCCCTACAGAGACCAAGATTGCGGAGCTGTTTCCATAATGAGTTACTTGGAGCAGATAACCTCAACTTGCTGCTCTAATTTTATAAACACCTCTCTGTTACGTAGGTACCGGTAGGTAGCCTGTTTTGTAACTCATTTCTCCAAAAATGCTTAAAACTAGATAAACGAACAATGCTAGGTGTAACTTACTGGGCCTCGGGGCGCTCTACGCTAATACCGGTTCATCAATGCGATACTTTTTCCATTTCGAATAGGCGGCATTACGTTTTTGCATGAGAGTCAGAATTTCCGAGTTCAAACATGGAGGGGAAAGAGATTTACTGATTTTAAAGGGACATGCTTGTCGTACAGGAAGGATACTAGCGATTTGAAAATTTATTTGAACGGAATTCTTTTCACAATTCTTTTGTTGAGCCCCTATATGTTGGCTGAACAGTAGGGGCCCAACTGATGCACTTTGTTTAATTTAATATTTATTATTATTGTCGGTTTATTGCTTTTTTGTATGTCCTACAATGGCTGGTGCTTACATCGGGTTGTTCAAGTCCGTGTGTTCATTTTGATCCTTTTGGGATGGGGTGGTGATGTGTTAGTCGGCTTAGCCTAGATGGTTATTGCTATCGCTGCTCTGGTAGAATCCATGCGGCTCGTTGTTCGACGTCATTGGAAAGTTCTGCTCGTTCAGCAGATTTAACGCGTTGGGGTAGCGTCCGGGGATTGTGTTGCTCAAGTTCCTGATTTTCTCGTTAGGATGGTTGTTGACGTTTAGTAGCTGCTTTCTGAAGAGTGTCACCATGTACTGTTGCAGGCGGATGGTGCTTGGTCGTAAAGCCTATTGTTGCTGAGGTGCCTTTGACGGTCCCTGTCGAAGGTGAGTCCGGTACATATTCGCAGTATTTTTCTTTCGAAAATTGCGAGCTTCGACATGCTGGTCTTAGAGATGGTGTGGCAGATTGGGAAGCCGTACATTTAGATCGACCGTGTAAGCTGCCTGTATAACAGCAGTTTTGTCCTCTGGCTTAATCCATTTTGCTTGCGCATCAAGGGATAGATGCGATGAAAGCTTAGGTTGGCTGTCTTAAGGGTCTGTTTCGAATGACTGTTGAACTTCAACCTTTCCGTGAATTTATCGCCAAGATACTTGACCTCGTGTGTTGATATTTCTGTAGGGAGGATACTTTTTACGTGGACCCGACGTTGCGATATGGGCATAAGATTTAAAAGACAGATGGTCATTTCATGGCGTTGTTACTTACTTCAGACGAACACGATGAATTTAATTGACAGAATTGGAGTGTTTCCGTACCCAAAATAAACAGCACAAAACAACGAAAATCTACGAAAGTCAAAGAGTTATGTCAAACGAGCACTCCCTCTCGGGAGTGTAAAAAATGTCCCCAACCTGTCCATTTTTACAAGAAATGAAGTATTATAGAGATGCCCAACTTCACAGCTCATTGACACCTAGTCTATCGAAGAATTTCAGAGACTTTTTGACAGTTATTCACGAAATAACGTAAATGTCATTCTCTGATTAGTCAATTTGACAATTTGAGAAAACGATGGTTGTCAAAAATTTTAAGTGGCAAGAGAGGTAGAGGTTGCGCTGGTAGAAGTCTTACACAAGACATTTCTGTGGGTAGTTTATTATTCTTCTGTCAAATCAATTGATGTTTATCAATACACTCACAAGAGTAATTTAATTCAAGCAAATGAGACGCTCTTGAGATTTTTCCTCTCTCTCTCAGAGATTCCTTTAAAATGACAGTCTTAGGTACATAGAAACAGGTACACAGACTGGCCTGCATATGTATCACCGGGGCACTGAAGAGCACTCCGGCGGAAGCACTAAATATACTCCTCCATTTTCCACCACTGGAAACCTTCAGTAAACTGGTGGCAGCCAGCACAGCCCTGAGACTCAAAACGCTCGAATAAACGAATTCAACTTTCTCCCCAACGACACCGACCGCCTAATACCCCAAGTTGTCTTCGAGAAGAAATTCTGCACCAGCATCCTCTCCAGACTGGACTGGATATCTGACAATCAGACGTTGGCTGATCCCCTGCGCATCTTCACTAATGGGTGCTGGTGTCTATTCTCAAGACCTTAACATAGGTGAAGCTCCCTGACCACTGTAGCGTATTCCAGGCAGAAACCATTGCGATAACCGCGTTGTCCTGTCTCAAGAACAACGTAATATCCAAAGAAGATATAACATCTGCTCGGACATCAGTTTAATTAAAAACATCCCTTAATCCAGGCTATCTCTTAACGAGATGGCTGAGCATACATACACCGCCTGTGGGTGCCGGGACACTATGACATATCGGGCAATTGCAAAGCCGACAAACTCGCTAGGAGTGGCACATCCTCCACCCAAACAATAGGTGGTTTCCACCTTCCATGCCAATTCCACCTTCCATGCCAATCGCTACAGCTCATCTACTAAAAATACACACAATCAAAACCTATAAGGTACCACTCGTCTTAAAACAAAGGAAATATGGCCATCGCTGAATATCAAACGATCACTCAATCTGCTTGGACTCAGCAGATCTTCAATCAGGACGATCACCGGCGTCATAACAGGACACTGCACAATTCTCATCCATGCCCGTGGGTTGAGGGTCCCCTATAATGAAGCTGCATGGATGAAAAGGAGGTTGAAACTACAGATCACCTACTCGGCATGGATGAAGAGGAGGTTGAAACCACAGATCACCTACTCTGCATGGATGAAGAGGACGTTGAAACCACAGATCACCTACTCTGCATGGATAAGGAGGAGGTTGAAACCACAGATCACCTACTCTGCATGGATGAAGAGGAGGTTGAAACCACAGATCACCTACCTACTCTGCTCGTGTATCGCGCTGGCACCTCGTAGACACTTACACCTAGGGGCCTACTACTTCAACAACCTCAATGTCAGTATTGGCCAGCTAAATCGCTTTGTCACAAGCAGAGTTGTAAAAGACTGCAATCTTTTGAGAATGCAATCTCTGAATTCAAGGAAAGAATTATCTGTTTTGTGATTCAATCAATTGACTTCATTTGGGACTTCTGGAATTCAGCATCGGAGTCACCATTCTAGACTACAAGTCTTGATTGGACAAATCTTTACGACCAGTCTTTTGATTTGAAATCAATCGAATGCAAATCCATCGACTGACAGTGCATTCACCGAAGTCACTTTAGAGTCTTTCGCATTCAGTTGAAGTCTTTGGGACTTCAACTAATTTTCGATGCAGTCTTTGGTTTGAACAAGTCAGATAGAATCACGAGCCACACTTTTATATGGAGCATAATGGGCTTTTAGGTTTAGAGGAAGGGGAGTACGTTGTGTTCACTTCGGGGGAAGGATCTTTTGCAACTCTGGTCACAAGCACCATCTGGTTTTAGTTGTTAGGGGGAAACAATCCGCGTGGTCAATCCGGTCGGCCTACTTTGGCCGAAGTGTGACTGCCTTCTGCAGCCAGCCACTATAACCGTGGGTTACGTCCGTTTTTTGATACCAAACTTTTGACATTCGATCGACTTTGATTTTTGAATTAAGTTGCAACATAACATTGTGTGACGTCGGGAACACAAACTTAACTAACGTAAATAAAAACAGTTAATACGAGTCCAGTTATCCCGAGTCAGCAAAACTCATGTCGCAAGTCAAATGAATCACATTTCTTTGTAAATCACTGCAAAACATTATAAAATTACTCATGTGTCGCATAGAGGACACACTAAATAAAAAAATACAAGCGATCCTGTGAAACAGGATCCACTGCATTACCTACACACATTCTGTTACGGGAGATTATATATTTTCTTAACTTTAACAAGGTATCGTATCGACCTACATATTTACTCGAAAAAACAAAGAACCTACTAACTAGCCAATACCAAACACCAAACACCCACTCACCTTTTGTATTAAAAACTCCTAGAAATAAAGAAAATGAAAGACCTCTCTTCCCCTCCACCAAGGTATATCATTCTCGTCTCGTACAACCACATCGCATTAACCCCAAGAATTATCGCAACAAAAATGTAACACACAAGAGAAATCAAATTTATACACCAAACACACACCCCCACACATCGAATTATGTATATCCTTCATAAAATATCAAAAACAAAGTTATTTACATACAACAAGTATATGATATATTGTATATGTAGGAAAAAGAAAATTATATCAATAAGCAACAAGCACAGATCTATCCAACATCAGAAACATTGTATTCATTTAAACAAACAATTACGTCGTACGCATGAAATAAAGTTTCAACTGGCGGTAACTAGATCTATGTATTTTATAATAAAATATATATATACGAAACAAAAACAACAAAAAATGCACTAAAACCAAAGAATAGAACAAATTTAGGACACGGTGTCGAGGGTACAGACTTAACAATGTAAGCAGAAAAATAAATATATAAAATAGAATATATTTAGTAGACAATTTTTTAAGAGAGGTTTATAAGTCGGATGAGCACATACACACACTCACACACACACGCCCAGACATAACATATACATATTCCAATGCGATGAATGCAAAAGGCAATATTTATAAACTGCATACATAGGTTATTGAATACAAAAAAAAATAAGAAATAAATAAATTTTAAATAAATATATGGCTGGCACAAAAATGCAGACTTATAAAAATTGTTATTATATATTATATTACCAAGAAAAGGAAAACCAAACAAAAATTATTTACTAAACCGAATACTGGAAACAAAAATTAATAAAGAATTGTTAACAAAAAAAAGCAAACAACAGAGATAACAGAGAATAAATGCAGTACAAAATAATTGTTTGTTTCAATCGAGTGCGAGTTCCTGGAAGGTGCCGACTGCAATTGCATCATCTGGAGCACTGAAATGCATTTAATCACACAGTCTCTTGTCCGTCGATTACGGAGGTTATGGGAGAATTCAATTTTATGCTGGTTATCCGCTTGGACGTCTTCCTTGCCGGACAACTGGGATTTTTAAAGTGAATGATAATGGCAGGCGTGTTGGTAAGTTGGGGTTGAGGTACCTACTTCTGGGCACAGGAGGCGATGAGTGGAGGAAGGAGGGAAACAATTTCTTAGAGACTTGCTTAGAGACATTTTGCTTTAATTACAAGGGACAGTATGGAGTATAGATGCCGGACCAGTGCTTTGACAGAAAAGCCTTCTGTCCAGCGTACTGTGTAAGCGTCTGAAGCCCTAACGTGCGGTAATTTGGTTTTAGGCAAAATCACAGTACTTCACATCAAGTTCTAAGGGTCACAAAAGATATAAAAAATAACGTTAAAGAGCAACAATCAACTGGACTGTTGCTAATAGATATTGAAAAGGCTTTTGACTCCATTTGGCACAGTGGTCTTACATATAAACTCCTACAATTTCAGTGTAAAATGTACTTAGTCAAAATTATACACAGCGTCCTTTGTAGTCGTTATTTTTTTGTGTCTGTAGCAAACTCACGTTCCTTACCGAAAAATATTCCAGCTGGTCTGCCCCAAGGTTCAATCCTAGCTCCAAACTTGTTCAACGTATTTAAGTGCAGATTTCCCAACTATCCCGAACTGTAAAATACGAGCCATGTATGCAGGTGATACTGAACTATATTCACACCACAAAATAGGATCCATAGTTGAGGACAATTTGCAGATCGGTCTAAAAATTATATTCGAATACTATAAGCATTGGAGAGTAAAAATAAACGCTGAAAAATGCCAAGCTATATTTTTCACAAGAAAAAGAAAGAGTTGTGTTTTACCAATCAGCAAAGTAAAGATCAATAACATTGAGATTCCTTGGGTCAGCACAGTAAAATACTTAGGTGTGCACTTAGATAAAAGATTAACCTTTGCGCATTGCATTATGAAAGCACTTAACAAAGTCAATCTTGCAAATAAAAATGTTACATCCGATAGTAAATAGAAAATCAGTACAACAAAATTATAATCTTTGAGGTAGTTTTCCAAGCCATAATGAAACCGCCTCACCAGTCTGGGGAAATTGTGCAAAAACACATGTTAAAAAGCTACAAATCGCTTAGAATAAAATTTTGAAAATGATGTTACGCCTTCCATGGGACTGCTCAACGATGGGATTGCATGAGCGTGCAGGTGTCCTTCGAATTGCAAGGAAAATTGAAACACTCAATGCAAAAATTATCAATAAATGTGGATATTCTGAAAATACACTCATCAATGAATTGATAGATCAAACTGTTTAAAAATACATGTGTATTCAATTACTTGGTTGCTTATTTATGTCCGCATTTATTATCACTTATATTTATTTATTTTATCATTTACTTATTTGTCTATTTATTCATATATTTATGCAATTTATTTATTTATTTATTTATTTATTTATTGATTTATTTATTTATATATTTATTCATTTATTTATTTATTTATTCATTTATCTATTAATTTATTTATTTTTGCATTGAATAATGTAAACTGCGTCTTTATTTAATAATTTGTTACTTATTTAATTATTTACATACATATACACTGTATTTTGAAGTATGTATACAGTTTTTCACCAAATGACAAAATCAAGTCTATACACAACAATATCTTAAATGGAGGTTTCTTCTCGTAGTTTTTCCTTCGTTACTGCATTTATCTCAAAAATATATTCAATAACAACATCAAGTAATTTCTCGAATCTCTGAGCAAGGTGAGCCAATAAAATTGTAAATTCATTGTATTTATCTATGAGTAATAAATGCAAATGTGTGTGTGCGTTAACCAAATATTCGCACTAACTTTCTGGCAAATTCTGAAGAAGATCAGCCAGTTTTTTCTTAGTCGTGTCACATGTCACTGTGACAAGTTTGTACCCTCTTAGTCACTTTATGTGAGATTTAAGTGAGTAATGGAATGCAAATTTGTCACAGTGACATGTGACACGACGAAGTGAATAAGGTTGACGTGGGCATAGCTAAGTGAAGTATGGCAGAGATGCCCAATTTCTACCTCTCTTACCCCTCAAAATTTTTGACAATAAATTTGTATATCGCTTTCTCAAACCAAATTGACCAATCACAGAACGGCATTTACTCGTAAGTTATTTCGTGAATAACAGTCAAAAATTCATGAATAACTGCCAAAAAATCTATGATATTCGTCGGCGTGGGGATCTCTATCATACTGCATTTCTGGCTTCTACAGCAACCACTAGTGCCGTGCGAGCTATTGTTACTTCACGAGTGAATGGAAGTTTACGCGAAGTTTGAGAAGTCATTTATGTAATGGATTGGATTAGAAGTATCAGACAGGAGATCATTTATAAAGGGTGATTTTTTAAAACCTATAGGAAAGTTTTTCAAAAAAACCACATAAAATTCAGAAAAATGCATGAAATCTTTATTTGAATCGATAGTTCGTTCCATCCGCTTAGTCCAATTTTGGCATACTCCCTCCAACATTTCGGCCGGTATCTCACGAATAAATGCTTCAATGTCGTCTTCCAATGCGTCAATTGAAGCGGGCTTGTCTGTATAGACATGAGGTCCCGGTCCCGAACGTGAAATAAAACGTTCAACGAACTCGAAGTCCATTGTTGAGCGTGCTGTGTGGCATGTGGCACCGTCTTGTTGAAACCACATGTCATGCAAGTCAAGCTCTTGCATTTTGGGCAAAAAAAAAGTTGGATATCATCTCACGGTAGCGCTCACCATTCACTGTTACGTTACGATTCGCATCATCTTTGAAGAAGTACGGTCCAATGATGCCACCAGCCCATAAACCGCACCAAACTGTGACTTTTTCTGTGTGCATTGGTAGCTCTTGCAATGCTTCTGGCTGATATTCACTGCAAAATCGACAATTCTGCTTATTGACGTACCCATTAAGCCAAAAATGAGCTTCATCGCTGAACACAATTTTTCGCGCGATGAACTTTCTTAACAGAGCACGCATTTTGATAATAAAATTCAATAATTTGCAAGCGTTGTTCGTCTGGATTCATAGTTAAATTATAGACCAAACTGAAGATGTTTGACAGCGAAACAAAACACGAAACGTGCGTCAGCTGTTTAAACCAGTGTTGTCGAAAAGATAATAGCTAAAAAATCACCCTTTAAAAATGAGAAAGAGTGTCGGAGACAGAACAGAGCCTTGGGGAACACCAGCATTTGTTTGGAATTGAACGGTTCGGAAGGTAATTTCTAATCCATTCAAGAAGAGATACATCGACACCATAGGATTCATCGACAAGAGAGCTTGATGCTAAACCCTGTCAACTGCCTTAGAAATATCAAGCGCAACGATCTTGCTTTTGTCTGCATTGTGCAAAGATTGGTTCCACTTTTCGGTGAGATAAGCTGTTGCTGCGGAAACCATACTGCGGGTCATTAAGAAGCTTCCGCGATTCAAGATGTTTCATAAGCTGACGATTTATCAGCGTTTCCATGACTTTACAAAGAGGGGACTTAAGTGTCGGTACGATGTGGGTGACGAAGATTCGCCCTTTTTAGGGACGGGCTGGACAAATGCTGTTTTCCATCTGCTCGGAAAGAGACCTTAAGTGTAGGATAGATGAAAAAGCTTACGCAGTGGTTCTGCTAGCGCAGAAGAATACCTCTTCAGAAGAATAGGAGGAATACCATCCGGGCCAGCGTATTTGAGCACATCGAGATCTTTAGGTACTCTTGTAACTGTACGAGTGCGGAAGTGGATTCGTCCCATGGTGAAATCAACGCTCTCAAGTACAGGTGGCGACATATTGGCTGTGTTGAGCTGGCTGCAAAATGACCCGCTGACAGCTGGAATGTCGTTGTAAATGAGCGTGGGAATTGAAGACGAGGCGGATGTATCCGCTTGTGCTGTACCACACTAACACTCGCGATGCACCATGCAGGTCGGTTGGAGGACCTCTAAGCCTTTCCAAACTGCACCGGATTTCGGCAAAGAGCTGCGCTGTCTGTGTTACTTCGTCAAGCTGGTACTGGAGAAGATAGTACGTATAATTTGCCTACGCATGCAAAATGCGAATGGAAGAAACGAAGAGCGAGAGGAAAAAATGACGAAGAAAAAACGAGCTGTATGTACGCAGAGAATATCGACATCCTAACTGGCAAAACGAGCTGGTCTTCAGTCCAATGCGGACAAAGACAAATATATGCTATCGACCAAGGAACGTTCCGGCACACACCACCAGGGCAAAACTTCAGGATCGAAAGTTACTTGGAGCAAACGTGAACTCCACGAACGACGTCCTAGTTGAGATGCGACATAGAATCGCCCTTGCCAGCCCCTGCTGGCAAACCCAAGTTGTCAGGTCCTACTAATCCGAATGAAGACGGCCATGCTCTAAAAAAAAACTCTTATTTTATCAGTGGAACCGAAAGCTGGGCGAAAGCAGAACAACAGAGCGGATTATTGGTGCTATCGAAAGAAAAATTCTACGCCGGATAGAGGAGAAGACGTAACCGCAAGATGTGCCAAGATGTGGATGTAGTAGAGTGCACTGGCTTGGCTAAATCGAGTGTATGGCCACCAATGCTCCAGCTAAGACATTCTTCAAATCCGAGCCACCTGGTGCGAGAAGGGGAACCCTCAGTAGAGGCGTGCGTCTTCAGTTCCGTCTGGGAAGATGTGGGGATAACTAAGTCATCGGCAAGAAAAAGGTGCTTTACCCTCAACTCAGCCAATATGAAACATTCTTCATCTCGGCTGCGCTGCAAAATCCAGTGATAAGACGCACCCCGCACCCGAAGTCCAACGCACACGGTCAAACGTGTTGATTTGAACCCTGTTTACCCGAACACAGCTGCTAGGGTCTGTGTATAGAGACTGGATGTCACTCAAAGAAGGGTCATAGATTGTTGGTGCTCTTAAAGAACCTTTCAGAGTATACCTGTAGGGACTCGGTCGTATGCCTCGTCCAAATTTACAAAGCAACTGTATATGGGTTTGATATACTCCCAAGCCTTCTCAAGTACCATTCTTAGAGTGAACAGATTGTCGGTGGTACTTCTGCCGGGACGAAAGCCACAATGTTCGCCCGTCATCTTGTGCTCCACCATAGCTCTAGCTTACACCTGCACCACCTTTCAAGCATATGCTTTAACATCGCGACTCTCCCTGCCAGCCTTGGACTTGTGAGTATCCCCTAGGTGCAACTTCCGAGAGGAAAAGTTTTCACCCGTTCAAAAGGTCCACAGGTCTAGATTCTCGAAGAGATACCCACGATATCCTGGCAGCTTCCTCAGCTAATTCGACATAATTTTCTGTGAGCGATCAGAGGTTCCATGTTTCCCATCCTAAGTCGATGTTGTTGTCCGTTGCCTGGTGCATGGCGTGACTCTTCACTCACGACAACGTTGATGGGCTGTTCGTAGTTCCTTCGGGCTAAGCTAAGCGACTGATAATTGATTGTCCTAGATGACAGACACAACTAAAAATGAATCTTGGGTGCATGGTCGTCTAATGATCTCAAATAATTACCTCACCCAGCTCCAACTTGTTTAGTTGCCGATGATGCAAGTCCGTTCACACACACACTAAATCTTAGAAAGCACACGCTTAGTCAAATATGAAAAACGCATGATTTTGCGCGTTATTTAAGCCCACATAGAATGTCTAAATTCTAGCTAAAAAGTGATAAGAATTAAATGTTATCGATCAAAGTGAAGTGACACTTTCAGTGGAAATTCATCATCGCTCGTCTTAACTGCGTCAGTTGTCTGTATCTTGAATAACCAGCTACAACATACACTTGAGCGGATTTTGTATTTACAGATGATTAGATGCAATGCGTCGTGACTTCAATATTTCCTTAAACGATTAACAATGAAATTGCGTTGTCTTGCCTCACGTTCCTCGGATATGCTAAAATATTCCCGAATTAATTTTCGAAACTCATCACGACCGTATTTTCTTTTCCATTTTATTCAAATTCGTCTGATCATTAAAAACACAAATAAAACGTCCCATTTCTGCATGCTGCACTGTAAGAACTTTGAACAGTTGCATACTTTTGGCTGTTTCTTGCTGTCACTTGTGTATTCCCCACCACTGCAATCTGACAGTTGTTAGGCACTGCCCACCACCGCTCAGCTGTGGATTATCGAAACATGACATAATATTCCGGCATAAAATTGGACAATCGACCACCTCCAGCTTCAGTCAAGAAGATAACTTTCCCCAAGTTTATTTATCCATATTGTGCCAAGTATAAATATCAACACAAACGTACAGCCATGATTTCCAGAGCAATGACGTGTGGCCGCTCCAATATCTTGCGGCAAGTGGCGTTCACCAATCAGCACCAGCACCTGGTAAGGAATCTCTTCATACTGGGTATAAGTTCAGTCGCTCGCGCACAACTAGTCTCAGCACAGCAGACCGTCAATATGAGGCCTATCATTAACGAAGTCATATCGAAACCTATGTGCTGCTCCACAAAAGTGAACATTCCCGTTGTGAATTATGAGGAAGTAAAAGACCTGCCAAATCATCCAGAGAAACTGCTGATCGATGTACGTGAACCACATGAACTGGCAGAGACAGGTGTAATTCCAACATCAATTAACATTCCACTGGGAATTGTGGGACAGGAACTGGCACTAAACGCGAGCTCGACTGATTTCAAGAAGAAGTACGGGCGGTCAAAGCCCGATGTCAATGACTACATAATTGTGCACTGTCGCAGTGGAAAGAGATCACAGACTGGAGCTGAAATCGCCGCTGGATTGGGATACACGAACGTACATAACTACGTGGGATCCTGGTTGGAATGGGCGGAATTGGAGGGGCTTCCAAAGGATCCCAAGTAGCTAAGTGACTTATTTTAACACGACAATTTGTACTATTAATAAAATAAACCTAACTAACACAGAAAGTGTGCATAATCGCTGCCAAATGAGTCTTAACTGAAATTTGTGGTGAAATAGCACACTGGTCGGTTTTTGGTTAGCTCATTATCTGTGCCTTCGGCGAGTGAAACAGGTTCACTAATTGATTGTATCACACACTTTCTAGGTGGCTCGGCGGGGGGAAGGGCGGACTGTTTATAAACACGCTTGGCAGTGTTTTATTGTGCTCTAGGAACAGCCCGGTTGTCTGTCGCCTTTGGTTAGCACTAATCAAAGTTCTCATTATAAATTTCATTACGAATGATTATAAGGTCTCAAGTGGAAAACAAATTTTCGTTTTCGTTCCTGACGAAATTCGCATTCGCTCTTGGCCTTAGCTGAAGGTGAGCATTTGAAATTGCTAAGAACTTCTGGGGGAGCTTGTGTGTTTGGAGTAGGGTTCTTAAGTTAATGTGTCATCCTTTCACTCAGTTCAGCACAATTCCTATTCTTGTCTTCAAACGTTATTTTTAATAAAAATACAAACGATTCTGCAAACAATCGACTATTGCAAGCGTCTCAATTCCATGCATACGACTTTGTTTACACTCAAACGTGTGAAACAATGGATATTCGTTTTGTATGCTGAAGACGAACAATACCAGAATTATCAAAAACCAGCTTATCGACTAATCGAATCGCATTAACAATAGCAAACATGGCCATGAAAACAAGTTGAATAGCAATGAGATGACTTGCTTAAGCTGGAGAAAAAAAATGTCGAGTGGCCTCTTGTAAAGCTACTGCAGAGTGCGTGTTAGCGAGATAAGCAATTCGAGTCCGCGATATTGCGCAAGAACGATATGAATTATTGCTTGAATTTTGCAATACATTGAAGCCATCTATTAGAATTGTGTAGAAGAATTTTTGGATGCCGTAATGCTTCCATATTCGACTGATAGGTGGCACTATCCGCGTTTAAATGTTTGTCACGGAATAATTATGGTCGTTCATCATTAATATTCAAGTTTGACTCTTTTGCTGCAGTCATGTCATAAGTTAAGTTATTTTATTATTCAATTAAACATCAGGGAATTGATAACACATGCAGTACATCTTACGGCGTTTCGAAAGCAATGACCACGCTTGCAACTCATGACGGGTAAATTCTGCGTAGTGGTTTTAAATATCTGCGGATTGTATTCTGGGGGAAATATTGGGCTGGGAAGAGCATTCCATATTCGTGTCGTGCGGCTGATGAACGAGTCTCTAAACTAAATGTGTGTCCGCTTAAGGGTAAACTGATGAGCATTCCTGGGGAGACGGGTATTGCGGGTGAATTCGTGGAGAGGAGGAATGCAGCTCACTTGAGCGTCGTTAAAAAAGAGACGAGACGGTACGTCGATGTTCGAGCGAGTCTAATGACTCTTCAATATTGTTGTCTCCTATAAGTTTTATCGCTCGCTTTTGTAGGTGCAGGGTGGTCTGCAGACCAGGTTTGAGCGTTGTACTCAAGTTTGGAGCGTACATACGCCTTGGAAATTAAAGCCAAATAAGAAGGGGTGAAGTATTTCTTGCATCGACTGAGGAAACATAAACATTTCGCAGCTTTTTTGGCGACCTCAAATATGTGATCGTTCCAACTAAGTGTCATGTTGATATACACATCATCATCGACACAGGTGCCATTCATGGATAATAGCTGATTAACAAAGGTACGCTTGAGTGACAGCAGACAGCATTGAGTTTTTGAAGTATTGAACTCCACTCGATTGTTCTTTCCCCAGTCAATTATGCTGTCAAGGTCGGAGTTCAATGTGCTTGACGTAAGCTGGCGTTCCAATTCTACGGCCGAAGAGCGGAGTCGTGAGTCTTGAAACGTGTATGCAAACCTGAGGATGCTGTCATCAGCGAAGGAATGGATTGGATTAGAAGTAGCAGACAAGAGATCATTTATAAAAATGAGAAAGAACAGAGCCTTGGCGAACACCAGCATTTATTTGGTGGATATCAGACTTGAACCCGGTTCGAAAGGTAATTTCTAATCCATTGAAGAAGAGATTCATCGACAAGAGAGCTAATTCGAAACTCTGTCAAATGCCTTAGAAATATCAAGCGCAACGATCTTGCTTCCGCCTGCATTGTGCAAAGATTGGTTCCACTTTTCGGTGAGATAAGCTGTTGCTGCGGAAACCATACTGCCGCTCATTAAGAAGCTTCCGCGATTCAAGATATTTCATAAGCTGACGATTTATCAGCGTTTCCATGACCTCAGAAAGAAGGGACGTAAGTGCTATGGGTTGTGACGAAGATTCGCCCTTTTTAGGGACGGGCTGGACAAATGCCGTTTTCCGTTGCTCGGAAAGAGACCTTAAGTGTAGGATAGATGAAAAAGCTTTCGCAGTGGTTCTGCCAGCGCAGAAGAATACCTCTTCAGAAGAATAGGGAGAATACCATCCGGCCCAGCGGATTTGAGCACGTCGAGATCTTTAAGTACTCTTGCAACTGCACGAGTGCGGAAGTGGATTCGTCCCATGGTGAAATCAACGCTCTCAAGTACAGGTGGGGAGATATTGGAATCTGGCAGTGTTGAGCTGGCTGCAAAATGCAAGCAGATTCGCTTTGCCTAAAGAGCTGACAGCTGGGATGTCATTGGAAATGAGCGTGGGAATTGAAGACGAGGCGGAATTCTTTGCGTTTTGTACAAATGACCAACATTTTTTGCTACCCTTAGGACATTGTAGCACTTTTTGTCTCGGATTTTGCTCATACGAGAATTTGCACGTCTTATAATTGCATTGCAGTCATTGCTGGCCAGTTTAAACTTATTCCGGTTTTCCTCAGTAGAGTTTGCTTTGTATATCCGGAACTTCAACTCTCTCAACCTGATAGCCTCTTTACAGCTCGAGTCATACCATGCGATTGCTTTGGGCTTGATACTCTTCACTCTGTGAGGAATGAGGGATCTCATGCCCAGCAGAAGAATGTGTGTGATCATTACAAATTTCGCCCAGCAGACTCTCCTCGATGTAAGATTCAACTGCAGATTCGTTTTCTTTCACGCTAACAACACCACTCCCAGTGGAACCAAATCTTTTCAGCAACTATTGATGCCTGATCGATGGCAAGACCCATTCGCTTACAGGACCGACATTACCGATTCGATGGACGTAATGACAAAAAAACAGAGACAACACGTATCCTTTTGACTGTTCTGTTAAATTGTTCCATCGTTTTAGCTTGGACTGGAATTTCGTACCCAGATCCAACTTACTTACTGGCGACCCATGTAGGGCCCGAGTCTGAGCAATTGTTGCCTTCCATCGCTGACGGTCCTGGGCACGTCATCAAGACCTGGACTTTCTACGGGAGATTCGGTCATGCTCTCCTTCTCGAACCTGTAGACTCGGATTCGAATACCCTCTTAGCTGGAGCGTTGGTGTCCATGTCTAGCGCCAGTGCCGTCGACTGATTTTTGCCTTCCGGACTACATCCACATCCTTGTGAAGCACGGTTGAGTTCGTCTCCAAATAGCAGGATTTGCAAAATAAAAGTCCAGATCCAACGCTGGCAGTGATTCCTGTAGCAACACGGAAACATAGGGCAAGTGACAGCTCCGTGGTGAGTAAGGATTGAGAGAGAGATCCATTCTATAGAAGGACATAGACGTGAACAGTCGATATAGCAGAGATATCAATAAATAAGAAAGTATTCAATAATAGCGATTGGGTTTTATTTAGAGTGGAACAGTAAAAACATTTTTTGGAAGGCAGGGTATATCGGTAACAGAGAAGAGCACCTAAAGGGAAGTAAACTTTTGCTTAAGATTGTCTTTTATATTCCATTCCAACCAAATTGAATGAAACACGTTCGGGACAGAACTACACCATGATTTCTTGTTCATGCATTTTCACGCGCATGGCCGTGATCTGAAAAGCTTGAGTTATGGACGCATTAGAAGGGAGCTAACTGAACAGCTGGGGGATAGTTTGTGACTTCATCAAAACTGAAACAGGGTCGGAATGCAGAGTTGCAATGATCTCATGAATGTTTGATGATGTCGACACATTAAGCCTAGCTTTGTTAGAGCTATGATCGGCTGAAATGTCAAAGAACGTAGTATGTTGACGAGTTTACTTCGAATAACGATCAACTTTTTGTCTGCTGCTCCGTCTGTGTCAAGTAATCTGACAATTATTGGTCATATAGTAGAGATCTCGATATTAAAAGAGTCAGTGGTCTCCTTGGACAACCTCAGTACTGACGTGACTCACAAATTAACACCTCCTGAAATACATGACTTTTTAGGACTCACTCGGGCATGAAGTTAGGTTCTCGGGAGCTCCTGTGACATTCCTTCCGACCCAAGGTTGCTGTGACTTTGGCCACTTATACCTTTGGCAGTTCTCTCGTTGTCACTAGAATGTTATAGACCTCAGTCCCCGTCCGTTCTGGGACGAGTGACACACCAAATTTTTGCATGATGAGCCTTTTGAGTTTGGGGGGACTTATGAGTGACAACTTGGGTGAAGAGTACTAACTCAGTTTTCAGTGGATTGACTTCCATTCCAGTGCTGGAGTGCTGGAGAAGGGTTTATCTTATTGGCAGCAATGAAGGCAAAGCTTTCTGTTTAGGTTAATTGGTTTGCATCCGAGACGTTTTGATTGTGAATATCGTTCACTACTAGTCAAGTGTCCTTCTTGTTAGGATCACATGTGCTCCAAATCGTTTAAAACGTCGTTTTTTCCAGTCACTTCAGTATACATGTTCCATTCAATATGGACGATAATAGACGAGAATTGCGTCGCCCGATCTAGATGAGGTGAAGACACCATACTGAGGTCTTCCAAAGCTGCATGCAATTTCATGACAGCTAGAGAACTTAAAAATGTGCCGAGTCAAGAAGTGCCAATCAACCTCACGTCACCACATATTCGACGATTTCATCGCCACTTATGACAGCGTGCTTAAAGACATCTGATTTTGGCATTCCCGCCAAACTCGTCAGGGAGACATTCAAATTCTCTTTGCTCCATTAAGGCCGGGAGCTCACAGAGAGATTCAATGTCACAAAAAAAGGTTAAAACAAGGCGACACAATTTTATGAGACTTATTGAACATCGTTCTCGAGAATGTCGTGCAGAACGTGATTCGCCAACTCAAGAGACACGATCTTCCAAAACTGTGTGCAACTGCTGACATACGCAGACCACATTGATGTGAATACACTCAGTGAATGTGGACAAGATGGGTCTGGCCATGAGCGAGTCTTCAAAGAAGGCCAAATAACGTCGACGACTGGGCCTTAACGCCATCATAGACAAGACTTCGTCTACCTTGCCTCTCAAAATATAAAGTGAACATTACGAGTACCATCAAAACAGAGAATAAACCCACAAAATTGCTTGCTATTTTTGGCTTCTTTTCGCGGCACTAGAGTAGTGAACCCATCTCCAAGGTAATGCTCATCATCAAGAGTAATGCTGAGCTTGTAAGCTGGGTAAATTCTGAAACAGGTTGGTAGATGAGCGGGTTTGAACTCAGTATATTTTCTCACCTTTAGATCGCGATACCCCGTGCGTGGTTTACCCCTGCAACCCCTTTAGTGGAGCACAACTGTGTTACTGCAGGCGAGATGGGACAGTCTCGTATTCACAGATTAACCATTCTTCGTACACCGCGTCGTTCCGATTGACGGAGTGGAATCTCGTAATCATTACAGAACTTTCTTATTGCGTACTCGTCAGTCATTTGAATCTAAAAATATGATATTTACTACCGGAAGTTAGACACATGTGTCCGCACATCCCTCCTCTACGTGAGCACTTCTTAGAACCGAGAGAGCGGGAGATTAAGTATGTATGTGTCAGAGATGAGCTCTCTTCAAGCACGGCGACAGGGAAGCTGATAAACAGTCTTCAGCGATACTGATCATTCCTTTGAGAGATTTGACACACTTGGAGCTAAGAAGGTCCAAGGCCAAGTCCCTGACCTTGGAATAAAATGTGCGACGGGTGAGCACAATCTCTTGTAGCGCTTGTGGGTGACGCTCACAGCTTCCGCGAGGGAGCCGATCCTTGGTCATAAAAAGGGACCGGACCTTCCAGTTGGGGATTTGGGTTAGGTAAACTTTAAAGCACCTTTTCACAGACAGGCGTCTGTGAATACGTGTGAGCTAAGCAAAGCTGATTACTATAAAGTAGCATGAGTGACTTGATAGCACAACCTTCAAAATCTGGGGCAGAGTGGGGGTTTTCCACTGGAAAGAGGAATATCTCTTCCTTCATTATCTCTGTGTAGAATCTTATTTTTGACAGCTTCATCTATTATGCCTGAAACACAATAGTGCGTTGCTGCGTTCGACTCCAATGTTACAGAGGGGTGCGATGACGCACTGCGATAATCAGCTGTTCACTCTCTCTCTCTCAAATACCAGATGAAAAATATTGTGTCAGCTGTTTTCGTTTGTGAAATGTCAAATCAAAAAATATTCAATCACTACCTAGTTGGAGATGCAGCATTCCCTCTGAAGCCGTACATGATGCGACCTTATGCAGGGAGATTGCTGGACCCTGAAAAGCATTACTTCAACAAACGATTATCCCGAGCTCGTCGTTTAGTCGAAAATGCTTTGTGCCGAAGTGGCGAATACTTTAAACAACGCTCCATATGTTGCCTGCAAACGCAGACAAAAATGGAAAAGCAACCACAGTTGTAGATAATTTTGTGAAGTTAAACGACGCTGCTTATTGCACATATAAATGCGTGGATACGTGTGATGAGGATGGTCACATCCTTACAAGAGGCCTTTGGAGATGTGAAGTAACGCCGCTTTCTCAAAGTTGCCTCGTAGGAGCTCACAATTCATCAAAAGTGGCTTTCTCAATGCGAGAAGAATTAAAAACGTATCTAAGTGCCAACATAATTTGATGCCTGAAAATCGAAACATATAATTTTATAGAATAAAATACTGACATATGAACTTTTTAAATTTTTATTTTCAAAAGCACCATTCACTGTGTTAAATAAAACTGTACGCACATGGTTTTGTGCTGCTTCCGGCAGGGCTTCGATCCTTATTGCCATCGCAGCCATAAACGTTTCGTTGTATGTCTTCGGTACTGGAGGAGCATCTAGCCTGTCTGTTATCGATTCCTTAACGTCCTTTAGGAACTCGGAGAAGGACTCATTGGTCTTGTTTATCTCTTTGGAGATTTCGTCCCACTTTGAATCCCTTTTTAATACGTTTTTATACGCACGGGACTTTGTGTCGTATAAAAACGGCTTCTCTCTCACTAAGTTAATTAAGTTTTCTTCAAATAAGTTATTTTTATAACAAAGTTAGCATATTTAATATTGCAATAGACTTACGGTTCAGATATTATTTTTTCAACTTTCGAAACTTCCTCCTTGGTCCGAATTCAAATTGATTTTGTCGTTAAAATGTAGTCAGCTGTTTATCATCGCACCAATCTGTCAAAAATGTTCCAACATGTTCGATAATGACATGCGATGGTCTTACGTTTTACGATCCTCTCATTTTGTACTTACGTAGGTCGCCGCAGTATTCTGTGCATGGCCGTTGAATTGTGTGCGTTGAAAGACGACGCAACGCAGCAACACTCTATTGTGTTTTAGGCATTAAGCGAAACATGAGGTATTATAGAGATAGACAACTTCACAGCTGATTACGAATTTCAGGGGTTATTTGACAGTCATTCATGAATTTTTGACAGTTATTCACGAAATAACGCGACTGTCAATTTTGCTTTAGAAAACGATATAAAAAATGGTTGTCAACAATTTTAAGGGGAATGAGAGGTAGAAGTTGGGCGTCTCTATCATACTTCATTTCTGGAGAAAACGATATAAAAAATGGTTTGAATAATTTTAAGAGGCAAGAGAGGTTATTACTTGGCTATCTCTATAATACTTCATTTCTGTATTAAGCTGTTTGGGTGTCTACATAAGTTCATTTCCCGACACAACAACTGTCCCCCATAGAGCCCGTTGCGTGTGTGCTTTTCGATCCCTTTAGACACGCAACGCAAATGGTCTACCAAACGAATGCCGTGCTTTTTCGTTTCACAGTTCTGCTGTCAAATAAGCAAAAACAGGAACGCAAAAGGAAAAAATGTAAAAGAAAGTCAGATAATATGGATATCTGTGATATATTGAAAATAGTCAGTTTTCGGTCAGTTTTCTCGGCAGTTTTGGGTGCGTCCATTGTATTTAAGCCGCGATAGAGATGGATTTTTGGCAACTAATTTTGAGCAAGTGTACAATAATGGTCGAAAGTAGTTCCACCTGGCAGTGCGGATGACAGTGGAGGTATTCGATTCGCTTTTTGTAGTTTGTTGGAGGAAGGCCTGAAAAAGTCTTCGAACCGGCCAGTTGTATCTGAAAAATGTATGATGTTCCTCACTCTCGCGTAAAGTTATTTGTTTTTTTTATAATTTGCGTGCACAAGCGATTGTTAGTACACTTAAGTGTACGGGTTCAAGACACAGCACGCGCCGAAGGTGAAGAGTGACAAAGGGAGAAGAGGTACCTGTGCACATTGGTTTTAAATATCTGCGGATTGTATTCTGGGGGAAATATTGGGCTGGGAAGAGCATTCCGGCTGATGAACGAGTCTCTAAATTTAACTGGGCCGAAGTAAATTTGCTTTTATCATTATTTTTTACGATATTTAACATTTTCACTTCAGCTTCTTGGCGCATGTGGGAAGTAAACAAATGCTTCCATGTAGGACCGACCAGCGTCAAAAGGATTGTGAACGAGACGTGTTCAGGGACACTCTCAGTCCCATTCGTTTATCATATTTTGTCGTCACCATTGTCTCCACAATCCCCACCAGCTTTTCGAACGTTTATACAGAATCAGAATATTTTTGTCTCTTGGAATCGGATTGTGAAGGTAATGGCGAAACAAAACAATCGACCTAAAAAACGTTTAATGGACTGGCGGGACGATCCAAAAGTGCTGAAAATAATTTAATTCAAATATATATATATATACGTTTTTTTATTTTACCTCCATGGAGCATGGAACGGTTTCAAATAGCTCATGGGTTCGAAATAAAACCACTAAACCCATCCCCTGCGGGTTCTTTTATCGGCCTCCTTGGCATAGCGGTCACGTAATGTTCTCCACCTTTGTTGGCAGTGCTCCACTAAAAAGGGAAGAGTCTGAACGTAGTTTTATGAAATAATACAACAATTTTACCTTCAAAGCTGACAGCGATTGCCACATGAAACCATGAATCAAGAGCTTAATGCGGTAGGCTTTTATACTTTTTTTTTTTTTGTATAATCACTCCTTTTGCCTAACCGCTTCAATTAGCATTTCATCGAAGGGAGCTATGTACAGCAAACACAATAACAGCGAATGAAACCCAAATGAATTGCCATGGAAACATCTGTCAATCGCATAAAAATGTTAAAGTTGACCCATTTTATTCGGCGTGATGGATTCCACTCGTGGGTCGCATTTGCTGTCTCTCTCCCCTTCTTATGGGTTGTCAATATTATGACAAATCGCAACGGACTCTATGGGCTGGGCCTTAATGCTCAGAGAACATAAGTGTCTAGAAAAAAACTCACCTATCAGCGCATGTTCTCTGCATTCCATGGTCAGCTGGCTTCAGTTCTTCTCTGAGTGACTTGATCTTTATAAAAACAAGTTCAAGTCCTCTACTAGATTTCAATCTTTTCAACAATTTTTACGAACGCCAACCGTTTTGATCTTTAAGGCATAAGGCTTTAAGTTGTCTGCAACAGTCAATTTCTGCTTTTATGGTTAGTGTACCATAAAGGTGAATAATTTTCTCGCAATGCGCGAAACGTACTTTCAACAGAATCGCTAGCCAGTCACTGTGAAACGATCCACATCGTAAAGGGTGTTTTTTAACGGCTCAGAACTTTAAATTGCCAACATTGTTTTCTATGACAGCTGATTTGACAGTTCTCGGCTGTTTTCGTTGATTCGTTCTCTCATGAATATGTCTTATTTCAACCTAAAGTTCCGTCTCAAAAAAAGGAAAACCCCCTTTGGAGGAAGGCATCAGACAATCCGATGCACTTCAATAGCCAAGGACTGTAATGGAGCATGGCAATTCCATGTCCATTCGTGAAGTTCTGCTGATGAAAGAACTCCAATAGTATATAACATGGGCGGCGCTACAGGCCGGGCCTAGCTTCTCAGCAACCACTCGTGTTGTGCGTCCTGTTGTTCTCATGGGTGGAAGGAACCTGCAGTTTGATGCCGACTCCGAACAGCCAATTTGAGTAGTTTTTCTAGACAATTATACTCTTTGAGCATTGTCAGTGACTCAAAAGGGGTGGGATCGTGAAAAATTATTTTGGTTCTACCAGGAATCGAACCTGGGCCATGTCGAGGGACATACCCACAACGCCACGGACGCCACAGGAGTGGTGCCTCCAAGTGGTACATCCGAAATCGCACTCAAGGCTAAACGGTGGTTATCCGTTCCTTCATCTGAATCACTTATGACGTGGAATAGAGCTAGATTTGCACTGGATGAAGGCGCAGATTCAACCTCGAACGGGCTGTACAGCAACATGGACCTAGGTAAGGTAGGTGTCTACGGTTCCAATTCTTGAGATGGCTGAGTCATCGACTCCGAATGTGGCACACCCAAGTAAAGAAGGACCTCAACCAACGCTGTGCGGGAAAGGAGGCAGCTAGCCAGAGATCGCACTAGTTCGAGAAGCTTGCTGCTTGAGGCTCCTGTCCACCCACAGAAAGAAAAAAACAAATGTCAAAGACAGACATTAAACAAACATAAAGAAGTATGGAAAAAAACCAAAAATTGTATATCCCAATCACGCGTGTAAAAAAAAAAAAAAAACAATCACATTTCCAACGTGCCCACCAAAACCTCAACACCTTATCAGTCCCTATTCCCGTAGCGTTCCATTCAACACAAAAGTTTATTAAACTCGCAACCATGTGTAGTCGTATTTTAATCTGCCTCCTCCTCCAGCATTCATCGCGTCTAACTCTCATCGGGTTCGGCTGGTGGCACTAATCTCTCGAGCTGTGACAGCAAGGCTGATTGTGACTGTGTGGGAGAGCGACGTATGACTCGGCTGATTTGATTAGAAAATCGGAAGGTTTTCGTTTTTCAACCTCTTTGTTTGGTTTTTTTTGCCACTCGGCGGTGATAAGCTCATAATCCCGGATCAGAAGCTGTGTCGTCACATTGTACAAATGATCATGATATAGTCCAATGTATCAACTTTAATCAGCAATCAACTGCGATCGGTTGCAGTGTTTCTATGGGTAGGTCGCAAGGGAATTAAATGATCGGCAGACGATTTGTACTTAAATGGTGCACTTTGAGGTTTTAATAAAAATATGGGCGCACAACAGTCTGAGGAAAGTCTGGAACGAAAATAGTTATGCCCCAGTATCTGATGTACAGGAAATGCCGCGACAACGGAGAGTATATGCAAGAAGCTTCCCCAGGTAGCGGCATCTCAGATAGTTGCGCTTGGTTGAGGTCCTCGAACTAGCCTCGTCTATTCCGTGCGCCGTCAATGCCGAAGTCAAAACCTCTTTGGGCTGGAGACAAGTTGTTCATGCTCTATGTTGTCCAGACACTTATCTTGACTGGATTGAATGAACTATACGTTCGTGGTGGAATCTTCTTCTCCAGATTTTCCCGACGCTATTGGCAAGACTTCTCCGTTCTTTCTAAGATGTCGATATTGTGTACCATTCTTAAAGACAGACGTTCAAAGCCAGGCCACTACGTTAAACCGATCACGGCAGTGACAACCGGCATCAGTGTCTTTATACGTGCCTATATGCATGTTATGGCTGCATTCTTATTCAGGAACCATACATCCTGAAAGGCAAGAGCCTGTATTCTTATAAATAATTATGTGCTTCATGCAGAGTATGCCACAAGGGACCTTGTGCCCAATTTGTTGGCATTAGCCATGACAGGAGGTGGACAACAGATGAGCCGTCATGCAGCAACTGGTGGAGCACTGCAACAGTCTCCAAGTACCGAACCTTATCGGATGTGATGTCAATGCCCATAGACCATCTGGGGGAGCACCGGCATAAATGAAATTATTGTAAGCTCGCCATATTTGATGTCGGTACTGTTCCCATTTTTTTACACGAGTTAGACAGGAGATGTAGGTGAAGACCATAGGCAATCACATGTTAAGCAACCCTGTTAGAGACTGGAAAGTGTCCAACGAACCATCGATGTCTGACCACAGAATTAGAGGTTCGATCTGAACAACAGGATCACAGCAAAGTACAACTGTAAGAAATCCAAGGAAAACAAACTGGGATCCGTTGTGTGTTGATTAAAAACTGTTTTTAACACAAAATTTGTGTGTGATCGAAAAGGGAGAATTCTTCATCGCCATCCAGCAAAACCTGATAAATTGTTTTTTTCCATCACAGAGCACACAAAACACTACGTTCTCTGTGTGTGTTAACTCTCAGGGGAGCATATATATTCATGGGAAAAAGTAAATCTGGTGAATTTACACGGCAATTAATAATATCGCGGAAGAACGGTCTGACTAACGAACAGTAGATGGAGTTAAGACTAGTTACATCTCGAAAATCTCTACTAAAGAGTGGTTAATTTTAAAATTAAGTTGAATGTGAACCACACCTAAACGTCAAGTCTTTTTCTGCATTTCATTTGACATTTCTCAATTTCAGACTAACTCAATTTGAACCATGGAAAGATACACAATCGAGCAACGCGTTAAAGTTATTCTGGCTTATTATGAAAATGGGCGTTCAAATCAAAATGCATATCGTGCACTTCGTGATTTTTTCGGTCAATTTAATCGTCGGACAATCGGAAAAATCGTGCAAAAATTTGAGCAAACCGGGTCTGTAGGAGATGTGAAAAGACCAGTGCATGCTCGTACAGCTCGTACTGCAGAAAATATTGCTGCTGTTCGCGATGGTGTGGCTGAAGAGCCGTCCACCTCAACTCGTCCTCGTGCCCACCAATTGCACCTCTCACGCTCGTCGTTGATGAACATTATGCCTAAAGACTTGCATTTACACGCTTACAAGGTGCAATTGACTCAAGAGCTAAAGCTTCTTGACCACTTCAAGCGTCGTCAATGGTCAGAATGGTGGCAAGAAATGGCAACAGTGGCTGATAAATTTTCGAAGAATCATCTTCAGTGATGAGGTACATCTTCACCTCAGTGGATTCGTCAATAAGCAGAATCGCCGCATTTGGGCGAATGATAATCCAAGAGTGATTGTCGAGAAGCCAATGCACCCACAAAGAGTGACTGTTTGGTGCGGTTTATGGGCTGGCGGCATCATCGGGCTGTATTTTTTCCAAAATGAGGCCGGTCAGGTAGTTTCTGTGAATGGTGTTCGCTATCGTGAAATGATAACGAGCTTTTTATGGCCCGAATTGGAAGATATGAATGTGGACGATATGTGGTTCAACAGGACGGTGCCACTTGCCACACAGCTAACGAAACAATGGCTCTTTTGGGCGACAAATTCAATGGCCGCGTTATCTCACGTGGTGGCACATTAACGGCATAGAACCTCAATTATGCTTCAGAGTCATCGAAAATTTGGACCATCGGATGGAGGGGTGCCGCCGAGGTCGCGGCGGCCATTTGGCAGATATTTTGTTCCATACATAATTAAACCATACCAATATTATCATAATAAAAGTAAATGACAATTATTTTGTGTTTTATTCAAAACATCAGCCTTAAAATGTTACCACCCTTTACATAACCTGCCCTGCATAAAGCCATGCTGGTTATTAGAAATTATTTGTTTTACAATGAAATATAATTTCAATGCTTTCAAATAACTTTGGTATCGATGAAAGCTTTGATATTGGTCGATAGTTTTCTACTTTTTGCCTTAAACCGCTTTTATGTATAGGCGTCAGAAAAGAAAACTTCCTCTCATTTAAAAATTCACCCATTTTTAGGGATTGATTAAAAATAATTTAAAGTGGACGAATTTTAAACTTTCTTAAAATTCCAGCGGGAACCCCATAGAGGCCTGGGCTGAAATTTACTTTAAGATTTGTTAAGGCATTTATTACATCCTGATCCGTAAATTCCAATGCACCTTCATCCAGAGCCTCGGGTATACTAGAGTAATGGTTCGTCGTTATGTGGACCAGAGACCCATTAAAGACCGACTCAAAAAAGTTGGCAAATAGGTCACAGGTTTCATCCAAGTTTGTTGAAATTACGTTACCAAATTCCATTATCTTGGCAAGCCCAAGGAATTTCTTTCAAAATGATGCACCATTCCTCCTTACTGAAGATTCACCAGACAAGACGTATTGTTTGTATAAAAATCTATTCAAGAACTCATATCCTTTCCTCAATCTCAAAAATCATTCACGATTTAAACTCGTTTTATTTGAAAAATGGTTTGAATATGCTTTCCTTTTAACATTTCTTAGATTTACTAAACGTGGGCAGTTATGCCAAACGTACACATGGCAGGGCATAACTCGACTCAATCTGTGTACGGTGTCCTAATGTGGCATTGAAATCGACGGATATGTGGTGAGGTTTAATCTCTTCGCTTGCATTTTTTTCAAGATCCATTCCAGATTCCACTGACCTACAACCATCGGACAGCTCAATGCCAGCATCAGCCTTGTTAGACTTCGCATATTGATATCTTGAGATCTTCTCAGACGCGGGGCAGGATGTCTAGTCCATCATGGTGCGTTGCTTGAGCTTTACATTCTGTCTGACGGCAGCATTTGATCCTCATCGTCGAAGCCAGAGATAAATGCTCTAAATTTTAAGTCCAAACAAAATCCCTTTCGTTGTACGAAAACAACTAGCTTTGTGATTTCGAATGCACACTTTTTCACCGATCATTGCTGAGAATATACTCGTACGTTCTTATTCCAATTAAAAAGAGTAGAAATACCCAGCAGCACTAGTCGCTAGTCAGCACATTTTCAGAGCACATTCCTGCAAACTGGAAACCACTTTCGTAAGCGGAGAATATTTAATTCCTAATCGTGCCATAACAATCATCTTCCCTTGAGCAAACCAAATCACCTGACTCAGTTCTAAATTTAAATCACAAATAAATTGGACAGCAAAACTTTCCATCGTCGCGTCGTCACTTGCTCCAATTAAATTCAGAAAGTAGCCAATGACCACGACAACAGATTGAGAATGTGTTTGTGAAGATCTACGCCTAAATAAGTTGGGTTGTAAGCAAGGCGTGAATTGTTGTTTAACAGAAACTTCAGTTGTAACCTTCCCGATTGGACTTTAGGTGTTTACAAAATATAAGAAATTATATTAAATAATCACCCGTATGGCATCAAGACCTTTACACTGTAAGTTTAGTGGAAACCGTTTGAGTCGAGATTATTCATGTTTTTTTTTTAATTGGGTGGTTGCCTACGTTTCCTTTTCTTCCGATCAAGCGACACGCTGGCAAAGTGATGGTTAATTGAGACAAATCTAGGGACATTTGCAGGGAAAAACTAAACGATTTTCAGAATTACCAAAACCGTATTACAGAGCTCCCTTTTATTGCGACAGTTTATTCGGTTATATAAATAAAAAGAACTATTTGAAAGTACACATGTTAAATGAAAGCGCCACCAAGCGTAACTTCAAATAAACTAAAAGCTAAAGGTACCTGCACAACACTTCAATCTTAACTCTTCAACTTCACAGCTTAACCCCTTATCCACCGTTAAATTTGATGGAATTTTTGCCGTTTAATCACAAAAACATGGGAATGGTCTGTGAACATTTTTAAAAAACGATATGAAACAATCTTAGGGGGCAGAAGGGTGTTCTTGTAAATGCCAAGGACTGTTTGTAGCAACATTGTATTATTTGACAGCTGATTTGGCAGTTATCGATTATTTTGAGGTTAGTTTTGTTTGAGAACTTATGCTCAAAGAAACGCTTACAAATTGTTCAAATTCGGTTTAAAAATGTCGAGAAACTCAAACCAAAACCATTGTCGAAACACCATTACATTTAGAAGTAGAAGAAAACCACCGTTTGGTTGGCTTTGTGGGCCGGCCGGAGAAGTCATTTGTCCGACTGATTTCAAAAGTGATGATTGTCAAAATCAAATAAAGAGACAGCCAACTTCTACCTCTTTCGCCCTTTACAATTTTTGACAGCCATTTTTTATATCGTTTTCTCAAGCAAAGTTGACCAATCAGAGAATGGCATTCACGTTATTTCGTGAATAACAGTCAAAAATTAATGAATAGCTGTCAAAAAGTCTATCAAATTCGTTGATGGACTAGAGGGCAATCAGCTGTGAAGTTGGGCATCTCTATAGTATTTTATTTCTGATATTAAGGTGAGAAGACATTAACGTATGAGCAGAGTTGTGAGAAAAATATTTGTCAAAGTGGCACCACTGTTGCGTGTCATTTTAAGAGCCAGTGTGCCATAAATGGAAATATACCAAAAAAATGCATTTTTGTGTATTTTAATCAACTTCATTTATTGAACTCAATTAGAAAAATGTACTGAATATCAAAATTTGACGAACTTTAAAGTCTTACGGGCGGTAGATGAAGCTTGATGTTTACCAGAGTGCCATTTCCACAGCGCCACAGTGCTAAATCAATGAAAAAGTGTCATTATGGCACGATCGTGAAAATAAATGTCGAAGAAAACAAAATATGTGCCGAAACAGAGTCACCTCTCTGGCCGAACCAGACATTTTAATGCCAAATCAAAATATCGCGGTCGGGCGTTGATGGGCGATGCCCAGGCTGAACATTTTTTTCTGAAAAAAAAGGGTTTTGCAACGTTTTACTTGTGAAACTCGGGCCTTTCATTGTGATTTGGAAAAGTGGGGGAAACGCGCTTTGACATTATATTCTCGTAAACCAGAAATAAAGTATGATAGAGATACCCAACTTCACAGCTGATTGACCCCTAGTCCATCGACGAATTTGACGGATAATCATGAATATTTTGACGGTTATTCATGAATTTTTGACAGTTATCCACGAAATAACGTAAATGCCTTTCTCTGATTGGTCAATTTGGCTTTATTTGGATATAAAAAATGGTTGTCAAAAATGTTAAGGGGCAAGAGAGGTAGAAGTTGACCATCTCTATCATACTTCATTTCTGAAGTGGACTATAAGATGTCAACATCTCAGGTTTTTCGCAGTTATCCATGATTTTTTGACGGTGTGAATACCGTTCTCTGATTGGTCAATTTGATAGTTTGGGAAAATGATATAAAAAACGGGTTTCAAAAATTTTAAGGGGCCAGAGAGGAAGTTGTCGATCTCAATAATTGTTCATTTTTGATTGTTCCATCGTGTAGAAACGGGAACAACCGATGTACGATTATTCTCTCACGATTGGGTGAGCCCTACAGTTTTGTGGTGACTTCCATCGGCCAAATTTAAGCTTTCAGTCAGGAAGGGGGCTGCTAGTGAATTCAAGAGCACACTTAGGCCATGTTGGTCCATTGTGATGCGCACAGTCAGACCTCTACCACCGATTGACCAATGCAGTGACAGTGTCGTCAATTTTATCCCAACGGTGACTGGATCAGCTTGGAAAAACAGATAGGAGTGTATTAATTTTGCTTTCAATCGAATTCGAACCGGGGACCCCACTAACCAATGGCAGGCACTTAACCAACTGCACCATTCAGTCGTACCGGCATGTATGCTCCGTCGATCAACAGTGATGCTGTTTATTGTACCGACACATGCTAACTTCTATTTCCAAGGTTGGGTAGTAGCATTATAAATAAAAGTGAAACTAAACTAGGTTTATTACGAAAGTGTGTCTATGAGTGCTACACTTTTAGTTTTCGTTCTGACACGAAATGAACTAGTTGCTTCGGAAACCACATTGCCTGTGATTGGAAGGCTTTCGCAACACAATGACCAAGTGTATGAAGGTTTAAAGGGCCATCCAGATATACACACTTTATCTGTTATTATATAAGTCAAAGTCAAAGTGAACAAAAATACTGCGGGGGAGATAAGAATTGCAAATAAATTTAGCAATAAGGAGGTTAATCAGCCAGCATTATCAGTCATCGCACCTGTTTGCTGATAGCAATGTTTAGTCTGTGCAGATAACCGCAGTATTGTTGAGAATGGTTATTATTTGTATGTGTACATGCTGCACAAAGAACCTTGGAGCAGTTACTTAGAATACATAATCTTGGCAGTTCTTCTGACGTGTAAAACCCGTGTATTTCGACGCCAATGAAGCTGCATGAACGAGGAACATAATGCCTTCACTACTCGTGGAAACATACATCTTCTTCTTTTTAGGGCGCTACAGTCCGGGGTGGACCTAGTCCCACTCAACATGCCAACCGACCCGATCTTTCGCCGGATCTCTCTACAGTTTCGCACACCAAGCCGGCTGAGGTCCCCATCGACTTGTGTGCGCCACCTTGTACTTGGGCATCATTTGTTGCCTTGTCCCACTAAGAGTAGAAGATTCTGAAGGAACATACATAAATAAACGAATAACATCAACGTTATTGTCCAACCGGCACACCTGGTCTATTTATATTTATTATTATTATTGCTGAGGGTATATTGCACCGCGACTTTTAGATCTATTGTGCCCCTATTCATGCCTTTGTTTTTAAGAGCTCCCCTCCCATGCAGCTCCTTTCAGAGTTGTATTGAAGGTTATCTGCTCCTGGTGGAGAGATTTATCCTAGAGTATTCTCTCTAAGGCAGTTTCTTTTAGAAAAGAGCTGGTTCCAGTGACTTCAATTCTTCCTCTAATATTAGGTGCTTACATATTTGCCTTTTGTGGGCAAGTTACTTACAAAATCCCAGTACATATATGTCCTGGAATTTCGTTAGATTCTTTGCAGAATCTGCAAAGACCTTCTTCTGATACTCCTAGCTTCCTTAGGTGCTTCCTGAGTCTATAGTGTCCTCTTAGGAAGAAGAGCTTGTTCTTGCTCATCTCGATACATGCCTCAAACCTCTTCCGGTTATGTTGACCCAACAGTTTATTGGCCTGCTTCATGCCATGAGCGTTGTTCCTGACTCCCTGAATTCTTCCCCGAGGACGTGATCTCCTACAGCTCATAATGGTTCGGGGCCTATAAAAGTTTCCGATGCACCTTTCCTAGCGAGGGAGTCGGCCATTTCATTGCCTTCTATCCCTGAATGGCCAGGTATCCAGCAGAGTTTTACCCGGTTACTCCTGCTCAGCTCTTTAAGCTTCTGTATGCATTCCTACACAAGCTTGAATTTGATGATATAGGAGTACAGTGCCATGTGTCGCAATTGGTATAATTCCTGTAAAGACTGATGTGAGCGCATCTGTATATGGCATCGACTTCTGCTTAAAAGACACTGGTGCGTTTGCCATGTGCTTGTAGTACTTTGTCCGGGATCCAAATACTCCTGGCCCTGTTCCTTTAACAGTTCTTGATCCATCTGTGTACCATTTAACCGTATTGCTCCTGAGTCTGTGGACTATGGATTCATTGCTCCAGTCAATTTCGGTGCTGAGCTAGATGGTAAACTCCTTTTTGAAATTGAATTAACAAATCGCGTGATCCTTCGGAATGACCAGAAGTCACTAATGCCTCCAACCCTTCTTTTGCCATTCTCATGATTGTTTTATTGGCACATTCTGCGACCACCAGTTACAGTGGAGTCAGCTCCAATAGCAGCAGTTGGGCAAGCTCTCATGGCCCCTCTAATACAGAAGCAAGCCAACCCTTGAACTTTGTTGAGTGTCTCTCTTGCGATGATTAGGTTGGTTCTTGCTATTGCACCCTACCATGCTATTACACCGTATGTAATTGTTGGTCTAACAATAGCTGTGTACGTCCTAACCTTAGGATGCTTGGACAGCATCCCTAGGATTTGCTCGCCAAGTTCCGGCAAATCATTGGGGTACGCGTCGCTTTCCTGGTTCCAGATGAGTTTGTGGTCCGAGGTTATTCCTAAAAACTTACCTTCAGTTTTAGTCGTTGCAGTTTTCTTGTCCTTGTGAAAGGTACAATTGTGGTTTTTGCCGGATCAAGGTTTAGCCCAGCCGGCAAGCTGATGATGTCACATGGGGTCTCCTCTGTCTTGCCCCTGGCTACAATGACTACATCATCGTCGTATGCCTGACATGTAAACCCATGGTTTGTCAGTATCTCGAGAAGCTCGTCCACAACTAGACTCCACATGAGCGGGATAAAACCATTCCTTGCGGACATCCTATTGTCGTGTTGACTTTTATTGTGCTTCCTGATGTGTGAGTCTCCGCTGACCTCGTGCTCAGGAGTTGGTACACCCATTTCGATACTGTATAGTTTATCCAAGAAAGCACATCGATTTAATTGCGCTTTCGATATTTTCCATCAGTGGATAGAGCGCAGTTTCTATGGATCTGTCCGCCCTGTATGCATGCTGACAGTAAAGGAGAGGAGTTGTCTGAACTTGTATGCACTTCTTCTCTTATGTAGTTACATGCGGCTTTTTGCATCGTTTTAAGGAGCATCGATGTTAGGCTGATCGGTCGGGACTTCTTTCCCCATTTTTGGAATAAACACTGCCTTTGCCCACTGGTTTCCACTGGTTTGGAAACGTCCCTGACTACTTCAATGATCGATTTTTTAAGGCCTTATGTTTGTTAAACATTTTCTTATTAGAACTTTGTGATAAATGGTTGTAAGAGCACTCTCATTGGCGTTCCCATCGATGTCACCACTTTTTCGTCGTATAATGAACTTATTACCTGGTATTTACGTCTATGATCTCTTTTCGATGTCAGATCTAAGCTTCAGGATACTTCAACACTCATCGACATTTTCAGAGTGAATCACATGCCAGAAGGATGTATAAACGTCACCAAGAAACAGCGATCAAAGTACGGCCACCGACCAATAAAAAAGGGCATCTGAGATCAACTTATTGCGATCATCGAGACGTGCACGATGCACATGAAAATTATCACTTCACTTAGTCTTATCTTGCCAAGCGTATTAGACCCGCGACGTATGCGAATACGACGCAATCACAATTTCCAAAACAGGAATGCAAATTGAATTATGGCGCATCGAAAAAATGCAATCAAATCAGAATTAACACTTTTGTAATAAACAGCGTAAAGAAGTGGAATCAATGAGTCAAGGGGCAAATGCCCTGTCAGTATTACCAGCGACTATATCACGGAAAGTGTGTCGTTGTGCGTTGGAGCTTCTACGCCTAGGAAGACTACATACCAACATTCACTTTTCACGGCTCCACCTTTTTCGATTCTCTGACAATATCCAAAGAGTACACCTGTCAAGAAAAGGCTTCTCAAACTTTGCTCTTCCGAGTTAAGCATATAACTGTAGGTTCCATCCACTCCTGAGCGAACAATAGCACGCACAACATGAGTGGTTGCACTTGAAACTTGGCCCCAGTCAGAGGGGTCCGTCCATTATCTCTGGCCCCAGTCCACCTCAGACTGTCTTCTTCTTTGTTTGGCGCTACAGTCCGGGGGAGACCTGGGCCTCAACCAACAAGCCTCTCCAGCCAGCACGATCTTTCGCCAGCTGCCTCCACTTGTGCACACCAAATTAGTTGAGGTCCTTCTCCACTTGTGTGCGCCATCTTGTTCTAGGACGACCTCTTATGCGTTGTCCCAAAGGCTCGGAATCGAAGACTCTTCGGGCCGGAGCTGTGGTGTCAATCCGCTCTACGTGACCTAGCCATCTTAAGCGTTGGATCCGAAGACGCTTAACTAGGTGCATGCCGCTGTACAGCCCGTACAGTTCGTGGTTGAATCTCCTTCTCCAGACGCCATCAATACAAACAGGACCAAAGATCGCACGCAGAACTTTTCTCTCAAAACGACCAAGAGCTTCTTCATCCGCTTTTAATAGCGTCCATGTCCTTGCGAAATAGAGGAGGACGGGGATGATTAGGGTGTTATATAAAGTCAACTTGGTGTTTCGATTTTGTCCCTGTTTACTGCAGAGCCAAGGTAGACGAAGTCCTTGACTACCTCAAAGTTTCTGCTGCCTATTATGACGCTCTGTCCGAGGCGTCGATGTTGTGCGTCCTTTCGTGATGGCAGCATGTACTTTGTTTTGCCCTGATTAACTGCCAAACCCATTTTAGCCGCTTCGGCTTCAATGCTAGCAAAAGCCTCATTGACAGCTCGCTGTGTTCGTCCAATCACGTCAATGTCGTCCGCGTAGGCAAGCAGTTGAACGGACTTTTGGAAGATCGTGCCTCTGGTGTTGACATTTGAGTTTCGCACGATCTTCTCAAGTATGATGTTGAAGAAATCACATGACAGCGTGTCGCCTTGTCTAAAACCTTTTTTGACATTGAAGGTCTCGGTGAGTTCGTTACCGACCTTGATGGAGCAGCGAGAGTTCTCCATCGCCATCCTGCACAATCTGACGAGTTTGGCTGGAATGTCAAAACTAGACATGGCATTGTATAGCTCGTCTCTATGCACGCTGTCATATGCGGCCTTGAAATCGACGAATAGGTGGGGGGTGTCGATCTGCATCTCGTGGGTTTTTTCCAGGATCTGCCGCAGTGTGAAAATTTGGTCGATGGTGGACTTTCCCGGCCTGAAACCGCACTGATAAGGACCTATCAGGTTATTGACGAATGGTTTCAGGAGTTCACACAAGACGGCAGAGAGGCAGAAATGATCTTGTACGCTATGTTAAGGAGACTGATCCCTCGATAGTTGGCGCAGTCAAAAGGCCTTTCTTGTGGACCGGACAAACGACGCTGAGATTCCACTCATCGGGCATGCTTTCCTCCGACCATATCTTACAGATGAGCTGGTGCATGCGCCCAACCAGATCATCTCCAGCTGCTTTAAACAGTTCCGCGGACAGTCCGTCCGCTCCAGCAGCTTTGTTCGACTTTAGTCTAGATACCGCTATCTTGACCTCGCCTAAGTCGGGGGGACGGAATTCTTGGTCATCCTCGTCCAAATTAAGTGGAACATTCTGCCTGACAGCGGAATTTGTGTCGTCATCGCCGTTTAACAGTCTGCAGAAGTGATTTTTCCAAATTCTCAGCATCGACACTTCAGACTGTCGCGCCACCCATATTTTTATTATTATTGGGGCAACCGGAGCAAAAGGATGTTCTTTGGGAGGTCGTGCTTGAAACTGGATTACAAAGACGCTTTATACAAAAACCTAACATTTTGAGGCCTATGTGAAAGAAGAAAATCGATATTTGCGGAAGTGCACAGAACAGCTGCGCACCAGCGAGTACAATTTGTTCACTTTGTGGGTACCTATATACCTGAGATAATGCAGGATCCTCCATTGTCTCTGCTATATACACAGTTGGACAGTGGACAGAGAGAACAGTTTCCTTAGGTCGATCTTCTTATTGCCAATGCAAAAAAATGTTTTCTGAAAGCTCCTTCAAGATTAAGCAGTTTTAAGGAAGTTGAAACCTGGAGAACCTGTGTAAGAGCAGTTTTGTTTTACCTGGATAAGAGCAGCTTAAGATTATACACATTTTTCATTCTGCTGACAACAGTTGCAACGACATCACCAAAAATGCACATTCACTCTTGATCAACGTAACTGTTCGAACACAGAAGGAGAGAAAATGTCTAGGATCACCTTCACCAGAAACTTCTCCTTCGGAAAACATATCCGCAACCAGAGATAAGCAAGTATTCATACTGTGCTTTAATTTTTGGAATTTTTAAATTCTGGAATTAATCACATCGAATCTCAACACTGTTTCCTTCAGGGCATACGCGCCTGCCTGATATGAGTCCACCTCACAGGACAATGAGTGGGGAAGCTTCGAATGTTCCGTCATCTACATGAGAACCTCCACCTTATACTCACGACCACAAAGGTTCCTTCAAACATTTGATGACATTCGTCTAATACAACCCGACCCGAGATAGACATACCAATCCTCCTGCCCGCTAGAAACGTTTCTTTCTAGCAAAATGACTCGGTCGGCAACATAGAGTGACTGCCACGCCCTGGAATCTAAGCGATAACTTCCTGAGTACCATTCGCATTGAAATCGGAAGAACAGTAGTAGACCACGAAACCAACATCGGAACAAAAGCATGTTCTTTGGGAGGGCGTGTTTGAAATTGGATTATACAGACGTTTTATACAAAACCTAACATTTTGAGGCCTCTTCATTGTTACCGCTGACCGCTTTACCAACCAGCGAGCTTACGCTAGCTTCACCATTCATATTCAGCATTATTGGAGATCATTTAAGTGCGTAACACTGGACTTGAAATAAACACATAGAATTTTCATATCTTTTTATTGATTCTTCACGCAACTGCTTAGACTATCGGATTGATTAGATAAAGCTCCGATGATTGATGGGCTTGCTTATATTTTACCTTCTTCTTCGTTCTGAACTATTTTTAAGCCCTCGCAAGTAACGAAGGCGACTTCCTACTATCTTCTGTAACAGCTTCTTAATCTCTAATGAACTACAAAATGGTATCTCATAATAGGTGTCCATAATTTTTTCCGGGACACTCTTCTGTTTTAGTTTTAAAATGATCAAAAGTAAGTTTCGTTTGTTTATCACGTTTCTCAAAGATACATGGCAGATATCGACACGGAGCGTCAAACTACAAAGTTCCTCAGTTCATATGGGTTTACTATTTTTTCAAAACGGGCCATTTTGCCTTCTTTGGGGACAATGGGGCACAAATCTCAAAATTTACTTAACAAAACTCTGACTAAGTACAACCTAGGGAGTAGAAGCTATCGTCCTTAAAAACCAGATAGGTTCTTCAATTTCATATTTAAACTGTACACTTTCTTCTCTCATTGTTGGAATTTTTGAATTAGCAAATATGGATGTACAATGGATGACTAAGGCTCGAATTTTATCAATTAAAATTTAACAATTTACGAATATCGAATGGCACACCTTAAGTCATCGAGTCAATTCTCTCTTTCTGGACTTAAAAACTTCTTCTTCTTAAATTGCTCCACATTTAGGAAGTATAGCAGCTTGCGCAAGCTCAAGAATATCAAATTCAAATCGGTAGGGAATCAAAACCCACGGAATGGTATAGACCAAGAAACTTTGCGACGCGTTTCTTTCACTCAGTAAAACACACATTTCTTAACTATAAAGCAGAAAGTTTGTGTGTCTGACCGACAAAGGCTCCGAAACTACACGTCGCAGAGCTCTGAAATTTTAAAACAAAATTTTTGATGCTGAATGTGACAATTTTTAAGTCGGTACGCATTTGAATGATATCTCGAGTGATAATCGATTATTACAACATCTCAAGAACATCTCGATTCTCAATCAATCACTCGAATGACTACTAATCACTTGAATGACTACTAACCACTCGAGTGACTACTAACCACTCGAGTGACTACTAATCACTGGAGTGACTACTAATCACTTGAATGACTACTAACCACTCGAGTGACTACTAATCACTGGAGTGACTACTAATCACCCGAATGACTACTAATCACTCTAATGACTACTAATCACTCGAATGACTACTAACTAATTACAAACTACTAACACAAGATAACTCGATAAATGTATTACTTCAGCGCAAGAACAACTAACAAATAGTTCTCGTCGATAAATACTCATCAGGAACATAGAATGAACATCAGAATCAAAGAAAAACGCAAAAGAGAAGAACTCAAATATTACTCCACTACTCAGTTCATTTCTTCACTCTCAGTTTGTGTTTGCTCTTATGTATATCTTACCCGTAGGTATACATGTATGCATGTATAACTAAAACAAATTTTGCACTATGCTTTATTCTGGGTAAATTGTGATTGAGTAAAGGTTGTGTATGGTGGACGGGGTTGTTTTTTGTTACTGTCGTGTTTCTGCTGTTCGGTGTATTTAACGGTTTTTAAGAGCATTGTACAGTTTTGGTAAGCTTGATTTTATTGTTTCTTCTTGAAATACAGTACTCCCCGGATATAAGCAACCCCCATAAAATAGCAAAACCCTTTTAATAGCAACAGATTACATTCAGTTGAGATTATAAATAAAACAGCTTCGAAAGCAACACTTCTGGACCCAAGGCTCAAGAAATTGGCTTTCGGATCAGAGGAAAACGCTAGCAAAGCAGGCCAATGGCTTGAGGAAGAACTTGTGGATCTTCTAGTCAATCTGTAGTTAACGGGGAGAATCCCGAAATGAAAACAACAGTCGAAAAAGATCAGTATTCGCTTTCGATACATTTGGAAGAAAAAGTGGCAGGAATACAGACCATTGTAACTCCTAAATCACAAGCTAAGTTTATATTGAAACAGTATTATGAACTGCCCCATGTTCTGGAGAGTACAAAAAAGTACATTTTCGGAATTATATAAGCTGCACATAAAATATTCGGCTATACCGGCTACGTCCGTACCAGCAGAAAGGATTTTCTCTAAGGCTGGTCAGCTTGCAAATGATCGTCGAAACCGCTTGCTAGATAAAAATTTAGACAAAATAATATTTCTCAACAGCTATTTTACGCGAAACACTCAACTTTAATTTTTAATTATTATTTTTACTCAACTGAATTACAAGTCTTTTTTGTTTACTTTTATCGAATTGTCTAGTCTAAACATACAAGACTTTATTCAATTATTTTGTTATCCTTAAATTTACAAGAACTAAGAGTTTTTGAATTCTTAATTTACGTTAATTTTTTGCGTTTTTGATTCTACCAAAATATAATCTATATAAAAAATATTTTACGATGTTTTTATTAATGCACCGAGTAGTTATTTGCCTTGAGTTATTTTCCCTTGCGTTTTTCTTTCATTCTGATATTCATTCTATGTTCCTGATGAGTATTTATAAACGAGAACAATTTGTTACTTGTCCTTGCGCTGAAGTAATACATTTATCGAGTTATCTTGTGTTAGTAGTTTGTAATTAGTTAGTGGGATTAGTAGTCATTCGAGTGATAAGTAGTCATTCGAGTGATTAGTAGTCATTCGAGTGATTAGTAGTCCTTCGAGTGATTAGTAGTCACTCCAGTGATTAGTAGTCACTCGGGTGATTAGTAGTCATTCGAGTGATCATTCGATTATTAAAATATCTCGATTATTAAAATCATTCGATTATGCCCATCACTAGTTACGAGCAGTTTTTAAACGGGAATAAAATTCTCAAAATAAGGGTGGTTGCATCAATCCGGTGTGAAACCATTTCAAGTTGCGTAGTCGTGGATATCAGCCATCCCCCAGTGTGTTGTAACTTCCATATAAACACACACATTTTTCATATTTTGCTTTGGTGCAACCATTCATTTTCTTCTACGTCCCAATCGAACATATACGCCTGCCTGAGCCACCAAACGAAACCATTGAAACCATTTCAAGTTGCGTAGTCGTGGATATCAGCCATCCCCCAGTGTGTTGTAACTTCCATATAAACACACACATTTTTCATATTTTGCTTTGGTGCAACCATTCATTTTCTTCTACGTCCCAATCGAACATATACGCCTGCCTGAGCCACCAAACGAAAAGGAAACAATAAGCATTTTCGCACTTTTCTTATTTTGTCATAGCCAAACTATCTATCCATGTTCATATACACAGCTACACACAAATCATTCAATTTTGTTGAAATTGTGAATATTGAACTTCTGAACGGACGTCAGAGCTAGACTAGTTTGACTTCAATTTGCACAACAAGTGAACATGGCGCGCAGGTACATAGATGGGATTTCCAAGAACTTTTTTTTTTATGAATCGCTTGATATCCCTCCACTTTGTGTCTAAATGGTTGAGAAAAAACCGTAATTTCCGTCCGTTTTGCTGCAGCACACATTGATAATTCAAACTTCAACATGTACATATACACACACTCAACGAATTGTACTCATTGCCGGTGGTTTTCGGCAGATACTACCTGTGATCCCAAGAGGTGCAATGATTGACGAAATAAAGGCAACAAATGATCAAACGGGAAATATCAAGCCATCTCAAGAATTTAGCAAGATTTTACCGACACTGGATGATCTCATCAACAACGTATATCCAAGTATCAAAGAGAGCATTATGCATCGTAAATGGCTACAGGAACGAGCAATTTTGACACCACTAAATGTCAGGTATGATCAACTCTTCTTTCCCCCTGACTGGTGGTTTCATCGTACGTGCTGTTGTCACTCTGGCTGGCACTGGCGCCGAACTCATCTTGGAACAGCATCATGTCGTCGTCGGAAACGGAATCGTCGAATATTCCAGACTCGGAGAAGTTGAGTTGATTGAAGTCATCTGAAATCATGTCGGGGTAGATGATCTCCTCACTAGACGGCGATTTTTGAATCGTCGAAGCCGCTGGAACTGATGCAGCTGTGCTCTTGCGGTTGTAGGCGCGTTTCTTCGTGGTCACCTTGCATGTGCCGACATTTGAAGATCCCGCCGGGGCGGTGGTCACCGACTCCTGGGTGTGCATTTGCATTTGATGTGCCAGAATGTCCACTGATAACTGTGTTGGCAACTGTGCACCAGGCGAAGCTATAGTCCCATTGTAAATAGTGTTCAAATCCACGTATTCGGGACTCGCCGACCGGTAACTGGCCACTTTTTGGACCACTTTTGAAGTGGTTGGAAATACTTACTACTCCATAGACAAATGCGTCAATGAGGATGAATCTACAAACAGTAGACTCCCTTGATCCGAACGGGATTCCAAGCCATAAACTCGAATTAAAAATCAGATCACCGATCATGCTGCTGTGCAACCTAGATCCACCGAAACTTTGCAATGGATCTCGACTAATAGTTAAATCTCTAAAATCTCATCTCATAGAAGCAACCATACTTTTCGGACCTTCGGCTGGAGAAACAGTTTTCATCCCAAAAATTCCTCTTATTCCAACTGACTGAACTGATTCCAACTGAGTTTCCTGTTCGCTTGGCGTTCGCCATAATCATTAATAAGTCGCTAATGGTCACTGGACTGGACTTGACAAATGCATGCTTCTCACACGGCCAATTGTACGTTGCAATGGCGAGGGCAAAGGATCCAGGGCAGTTATACATTGTCGCTGATGATGTTTCTGAAACAAAAAATGTAGTCTACTACAAGTCTTCTACAAGTTTTATAATAAAAAATAATAGAAAGTTTAATTTTCTTGGCGTTTTTCTATTTTAAACACATTTCTTCAGGATATTTTGAAAAAAACTATATTTCCACTGCAGGTAAAGCACCGGTTGAAGAAACAAACCCGGGCAAGGCCGGGTACGAAATCTAGTTAACTAATAAACACCAAGCCATGGTATTTATCTCATCACTTCTCCATCCCAACAGAGTTTCACAAACTCTCCAGTGCACATGGTAATTTCTGTAAATTGATTGCGTAGGTACAATCATGTCTTCTCTTTCATCTCGCCTGTTTACGGCTTCCGAAATATCTCCGAGAGTCTATTGCGGGAGTACTAGCAATTCTGACACCAATGATAACCCTGAGCAGGTCAAACCGATCACGCCATTTTCTTCAGAGAGAAAAGAGAAACATCTGTTGGTTCTTTTTCCTCCGCTTGCCCTCCTGATAAGTAACGTTTTTGTATTTCACACGAGGTAGGTCATAAGTGTGGACATATGATGGGAGCGTTATTCTCTCGAGGGATTACGATTATTGTTTGTTCACAACTTTTGCATTATGTGCACACACTTATCTGCAGTCCAAAAACAAAAATCCACTCCAAACCAGTTTTACCTGGCAGGCATGCTTCCGTCACAAGAATCTGTGGTTCCCATTGAATAGGTCCGAGCTGCGCGATAACACCTCTTACACCACGTTGATATGTTACATTACAACTACGCAGCTCAGTAGCGCCCTTTGCTCGATCGTAGTACAGTCGTAAATTTCATTAGTTCCACTTCTTGCTTTTCCTCATTGACCCTCTTGCTCCCAAAAACACAAACAAACACAAAAAGAGGCAATCACTAGCCGATTGCGAGTCTTGTTCCATTCATAAGTGAATCGTATCAAATGACACTGACCTAGAACCGAGATAAAGCGGTTCCCACGGGAGGCACAAGGAAACGCGACCCGGTTTGTGGGACGCGAGTCTAAAAATAAGAGGCTCCCCTGCCGAGGCAGTCACATTTCATATAGTTATATAATTTATTAAATAAGAAACAAAATACAAAGAAAATACAAAAGTCATTCTTCAACACTAAAGTACTATCTATCTATTAGGACATACTGGTGCTTCGAATCAAACGAAAAACAGATTGAAAACCGAAGTCTATCTAGTATCACTATATATATAAATATTCTTTGTACCTAAGCGATAAATAAAAACTGTTTACGATTTAATAGGTAACAAGTGCGGGACATTCACTCTCAGAGGCGCCCTTATATGTGTGTATATAAAACTCTGTTCAATAATAGCCTGAGGTGTCCTTAAAAAAATACATTTATCTTCAGTTCAAGACGCATGCGGGGCCTGCTAATTAACCCTGCTTTGTCTGCTCCTTCTCGATGTGACCAAGCGGTTCACCCATGCGGATTGTTTGTCCTTCCTTGATGTTAAATTTGAAATTGCGCGGCGCCTCGAAGAGCAAGACCACAGTGCTGCCCATGTTGAATTGGCCGAGCATTTCGCCCTTGGAGAGCTTCGTTCCCGACGGCAACTGCAACTCTTCGTAATCGCTGTACGTATTGTGTGCACCGACTTTGAGGCCCACCCAGCGGTTTGTTTTCAGCTCCTCATCGAAGTAGATCGTCATGGATCCCACGTTCGTGGCCCCAACTGCAGTGAAGCTAAAGAATCCGTGCTTCCACTTGCCAAGGTACAGGGCCCGTTCGTTGACGCAGAAGAGTCCTGGTAGCCAGGTTGCCACCTTGGGACTGACAGACAGCAGCTCCCCAGTGAAGTGGCGGCGAATTTGAGGCTCCCAATCGGTGGGTGAGTGGAACCGGTGGTAGTCGCCAGGAGCCAAGTAGATGACACACTGATAAATGGCCGTGGGTTCAGATTCATTTTGACGGATGACATCCGTGTAGTGGGTCACTTCGTCGTCCTTGTTCTTCACCCATGTGTGCGGGCCCAGGAACGAGTCAATGCGGTAATTTATGTGTTTCACCTGCTCCACAACAGACTCCGAGGCCGTGCTAAAGTGAAGCACTCGCCCATCAGCTGGAGACACAAGTGGTGAAGCGGAGTCAATGTAACGCGCACCGTCCTTCAAAGGTCTTGTAAAGAACTCCGCTAAACTCGGGTAATTCCTCAAATCTGGATCCTTTGCTTCTTCGATGTTTACGTTGAATGCACTCGAGTACCAACCATAGACGTACGGCCGGAACGTGAGTGGTATGTAGCATGCGGCAAGCCATCCCCAGCACCGACTTAGAATACGAAGTGGGAGTGAGCAGTAAACCTTAGCTTGGAAGTCCGATGCAATCCGTGGTAGTTTTTCCTTTTCGGTCTTTTTCTTATGCAACTGCCACTCAATCGCACCAAACACACAGAAGCCCATAGGTGCCCATCGCAACAGCAATCCCGTCCAAGTAAACCAAGGATTCCTTCGCTTCTTGTATGAGTTAACGTTCGGGTCATTCGGTGATAAATTTCGGGGTTTTTGCATAGCTCCGCTGCTGATGAGAGTGTCGACCTTGTCATCTTGTGCTTTTGTATTCAATGTCCTTCGAAAAGCCCATCGCATTGGCCATTTGCTTTGCTTTTGGTTCTGTCGAAGATTTCCAGCTTTGATGAGGAATCTCCCGCGCGGGACAAAGTACGAAACCATAGTCAAATTAAATACACAAAGACTCCGTATCTACAAAAGAAATTTACAGTTTTATTAATGAAAACGACAAACGAAGAATCTCGTGAGGTTAATTAAGAAAAGTGGCGCTACACCATCGGTTCAGTGCAAGTGCGGAGGAGGAACCAACCTAACGTAACAAGAGTGAGGTGCTTGGAAAAAATTCTCTTCGTATGTTAATTCGGCAACGGTGCAAATACAAATAAAGTCAAATCAATTTGGCAGCTGACAGCAGACAATTTGTCTGTGGTGGGATACTCGACTGAGATGTGCGTTCAACGATAGACACTCGTGAGGGGTGTGATATGTGGCATGGTTGTGGAGAACGCAACTGAATCGGAACGATGTTGTTTGGGTGGTAAATTTGTCTAAATGTGATAAGGTGAGTTATGTACCATGCGGACTGATAAGGCATAGCTAGCGAATAGGTCAGGCAATCGACACGAGACGAGTGTTGGAAATTTCAATATTACTCCTGCCTTTGTAACTAAAAGTGCTAAATCATGCAAAAGTTTCCATTTGTCAATTGCGTTAAACGTCTGGCTGTCCAATATATAATGACAGTTTAAAATTGACATACGATCTAAACCACCAAAGTCCGCGTGGTCGGCTGAACACACTCCTTCCCTTGAGCCCATGTACGCCTCGTGTAATACGAAAATTTTTGATGATGACAATTGACAGCTTTCAGCGAATTAAATGTACACTTATTTTGTAATTTAAGTCCTGCAACTTGCAAATCGGAACAAATCGGAACTCATTTAGAAAGTGAAAGAGCTAAATTTCAAACAGAAAACCCACTTAACAAAAATGGTAAGAACTACTCCACCTACACGGCACGTCATAATGTTCTGATTTAATACCATTCATTCATCGTAGATTCGCTTCATCCTCATTCAAAATCGAGCTGGAAAAACTCGCCTAGCTAAATGGTATATGAACTTCGATGATGACGAAAAACAAAAATTAATTGAAGAGGTCCATGCAGTTGTTACAGTCCGAGATGCAAAGCACACAAATTTCGTAGAGGTACTTATCAGTGAATTTCGTTTCGATTCGTTCGTAATTGGTGTTTTGTTGAATCCGCTGATCTCTCTCTATTGGGGCGTATTCAAGTGTAAAAAAATTATCTCGGCAGGTCGATAATTCTGTGAAGTCGTAAAGTTGGAAGTATGCCTTGATTTTGATTGCGATGCAAATGAATACGTTTCAATGAATACTCTTATTGGAAGGATAACTTGAGATGGGGAATTCAGTAAGGGAATGCACGCACACTTGTTTTTGGGTCAAGGACCTTAACTGTGTGCCAAATTTGGAAAAACTATTCGTCATGTAAGAACAACGACTTAAAATATTGAAATTCGAACCAGATTTCAGCTGCGGAGTGTAGTTGCTTTCGAAAAGTAGAAATTCTAATTGCGGTCATGAGTGTTTTTAATCTCATATGCACTTGCTTACTGACATTCGAAAATGCAAGTGCATCCCTTACATCTACCCTGGAAGGGATTGTGGTTATGTGAAAGTTTTCAAATCCAACAGGTGGACGCATTTACATAAGCGATCAATTTTGTGATGACGCTGGAAATATGGAAACATTACCATAGAATAAGTCACATCATAGTGCGTCCCGAGTACAATTGAATCCAAGAGAAGAAGTGGTTTATCTCTTGAGTTTTGATTTTGCGATGATTCATACACATTGACATAGAAGTCACACATCGCCCTTCACTCGTCAGAGAACAATAGCACGCAACAAGAGTGCGCGCTATAGAAGCTGGTCCATGTGCACCACGAACCGTAGCGCCACCGACGCTCAAACTATTGCTAGTATTAATAAATCACAGCAACGCTTTCAAGACCGTCGTATTTCGACAAACGTTTTGCAGTGTCGGCTTATGGAATGTGTCGGGTTACTGAGTACTCCCGCAGACCGCCTGTGTTTCGGAACATTTTCAATGAGAGTTCCTTTCGACATAAATTAAAGAACAGTATAGAGAACATGGAGTGTATTATAAATAAGTATTAACATTCCTGTGGAAATTACAAGAAAAATGTATAACTAGACCTTAATAAATTATGTCATACGTAAGTGCAATTGAGTTGCGTTATGGGTCATAGCCATGTCGGGTTACATGGAGTGCCGGTTAAGGCAAGGGCCCGAATGCCGGGAGTTCACTGTAAAGGCTTACGTTCAGTCAACGGTCAGATCACACTGGCGTTGCAGACCTGCGCATATTGGCTGTAAACGTTAAAGTTGCCTGAATTCTTAAAAGCTGCCTTCGAGCACCCTTTATATAATTCCTGGTAACTTTATTTCGGTATTGGCAAGTGCCCTGTGTTCTTATGATCTTCCTCTGATGCAAGTTTAAAGCAAATAAATGCGGGCCAACATATCTTGAACCCCCAAGTAATTACTTCAAAATTTAACCACAATCTGTCTTTTTCTTCACAGAGGCCAGCATTTCATTAATAAACAAAAATGTACACGTTTCCCATTCATTACAGTTCCGCAATTTTAAAATCGTCTACCGAAGATATGCCGGTCTCTACTTCTGCATATGCGTGGACGTGAATGATAACAATCTCTGCTATTTGGAAGCAATACATAATTTCGTCGAGGTCCTCAACGAATATTTCCACAACGTGTGCGAATTGGATTTGGTATTCAACTTCTACAAAGTGTACACAGTGGTGGACGAGATGTTCTTGGCCGGCGAGATCAGGGAGACATCCCAAACGAAGGTGCTCAAACAACTGCTAACGCTCAACTCGCTAGAGTAACCTGCATGACGAGACCAAAACCATTTTGATTAAACTCTTTACCCCCCTAAATACTATATAAACATGTTATTGATCTTCGATTATAGAAATTATTCATCACCCAGCGGAGTAAAGTGTAGTGACACTTTGCTGAAACGATCAAATCGAATCATTTAGTTTTCTTATAATTATTTTTTTTTTTTTATACTTTGTTCAGCCGGGTTAATGTGTTACTTATTTTACCGTATGAAAGTATTGCGCGAATAAACTGAAACAGACGGAAGAAGTGCAGTTGTTTGGGATACAGGATACTTTCGATGAAATTGAACAAACCAGCCTTGTAATCTATTGTACATTCTATGTTACCTTGTATTCGTAATCCTCATCTCAAGAAATGAAAGAAAACCTAGATTAATATAATATAAACAGGAGTTAAGTATGGATAATTTAAACAAACTAAAAAGGGTGTTTCATTGCATTTACGTATAGAAAACAAAAGAGATTATAAATAAGTTCTTGCTTGTGATGTAAAACAAATGCCATTGAACAACGTATATCACGAGTGTATGTCGTCACGGTACACTCAAAATAAATAAATTAAATGCATTCCAAAGTAAAGGGGGTTTTTTCAAACTTTTACAGCGAGTTAGCAACGCACGGATGTTCCCTAATTACGTGCACCGTCTTAGGCTCCTCAAGTTTACTCAATCAAACCCACAAATAATCAATCTATCGCAGGGCATCAGCAATGAGACCACGACCTGTGGAAAACGATTGATAACCTCGACGTTAAGTGACCTTATCCTCAACCTCAAAGGCATGAATGGATTTTCTGTCGCCTGAAGAAAAAACTCAAAGAATCCATGTGAATGGCAAATTCCTTCCGTGTCCCAGTGAGGAGTGCTTTTGTTTAGTTAGTCTACAGAACCCCGAAACAAAGGAATTGGCTATTTCTTCATCGAACTCGTTATTTCAGAACACAGACAATTAGCGGACGATACCAAGGAATCGTTGCATCGGCAACAAAGTGTCTTGAGAATCAGTTATTCTGGAGGTTGCAACGTAATCCGCCCCTCCCGAGCAAGCAATATAAACGTACTAAGTTTTTTTTTTTTATTAAGTGTCCGGGTTCAAGACACAGCACGGGCCGAAGGCGTAGAGAGAGAGAGAGTACACAGGGCAATGTAGATAAGACGAAGAGCTGTCATATAACCTCTACAACCTCATCCTTGAGAAGATCGTAGGAAGGTCACTCACAGGCACGATCTTCCAGATCCAGATCGCAAAGGTTTTAGCATACGCGCACGGCATTGATGTGATTGAGCGAACGCAGTGAGCCGTAAGTAAATCGCAGTAAATTAGACGCACACATAACATCGACCTCTTGGTAAAAGGGTCACAATGGGAAATCAACAACAAATGCCAAACTCTGTTCTGACATGTTATGGCATCGATCATGTATCGTCGTGCTTTACATCATAGAGACGAGGCAAAGCGAATGAAGAAATTGCTGGGATTAACGCGATCTAGAGGGCATCATGAAATGCCCTCTACCACGAACTATAACACAGGCGTTCAGGTGACTTGACCTGAACATGTACGGCCCAAAGAGTAGTCAGCACCAAGAATGTAGCTCGCATCAAATGTGACACACGTAAGTGAAGAAGGACTTCAACAAACTTGGTTGTGTGCAATCGGAAACAGGTGGACAAAGATATCGCTAGCTGAATATGCTTGGATGTTAAGGCCCATGTCCGCAGAGACCAATGAGCGATCGGTGGGTGAGGGTGATTGTAGTTGTCAACATGTCCCTTGATGTTTACGCTTATGGATCGATGATGGTCATAGTCACAAGCGGGGGGTATTCACCGACGCATTCAACTACCTGGTAATCGCTGATATAACCATGGCCAGAGCCTAGCTTCCCAGCAGCTATTGTTCTTTTACGAGTGGTAGGGACCAACCGTTTTATGCCGACTCCGAACGTCCAATTTGAGAAGCTGTCCCTATAATAATAATCACAGAAATAACAATTGCATTGTTCGCAGCGCATAGTTCCAACGAAGGACTCATGACGATTGGCTGTCTATGCTGGATCCCTGGCCACAATAGCTCCGAGATCGGTTCTTCCCCGATCTTTAGGAAATATGAAGTAAACTGTTATCTGACGTTGCAGGTCTGGGGAGACATACACTAGGACATTCGAATAACTTACAGGGTCACAGTAAATTATAGAATATAAATTCTTGTGTTGTAAGGCTTCTTTGTGCATCCTTTTAAATCCTTATTTGAGCCCGTCTTACGTTTGGTTTGAGTTAGATAAAACTGAGAAGTATATCCGATTGCAGATAATGTAGGGTATCGCGTCATAATCTTTCAGAATTAACTGAATACTTTCTTGAAAGCAGAATTTGCATTTGCTACAAATGATCAGCTATAAAGCAAGTGAATGGTCCTATTCACATCTGTAATTACTTGTCAAATAACAGAAAGCATTCCCCACATTTTCTTCGGTTACTCTCGTGTGCTTTTCCGTCAAAAGAGAAAATGTTAGGATGCCCTTAGCGCTGATCAGAAAAACCATCACTCCCCTTCGGAGCAAACTTATACCTTTCTTCTTTCATTTCGATAACAACACATAATCGAATAATCGAAATTGCGTTTCAACCCAAACACAATATCGATTTGTTGGCACAATTCACCTGTCACATCTTGCGCACACACCTACATAAAGCGCTGCTATGTGTCAGAAACCGAAAAAGACCACACAAAAAACAGAAAGGGAACACAACAGGGGTTTTTTTTCTACATCAGTCGTCAGTCGTCGCCATTGTTCTTTCAGAATTGAAAAAGAAAAAAACAGAATTATCAAAAAAGTTGGCGAAGAACGTCCAGAAAATACCTAAAATCATAGTCTACAAGCGCAGTATTCTTCGACGTCCCCGCTAAACGTTAATAAATTCTCAAATATAGTGCAATTGTTTACGGGCTTGTGAAAAACAAGAGTGTGTCAGCAAATCAGCGAAAGCTAGTAGAAAAAAAGAAAGAAAAGCGATAAAAACCCAAGGAAATGTCGGCGATGAATCCGGAATAGTAAGTTTTTCCTTTCCTCCACATATATCCCTTGTTTGCACTGATGACGATACCACCCTCCAGATGATAATTTTCCTGAAATCATTAGAAAGTTGCTCATGGAAATCGAGTAGCTTTTCTTTGTGCATATCTTGAAGCATTTTGTCGTGGCTCTACTGCGCATTAATGAAATCGAAAAAATATTCCACACAAAGCGAATCGTTTTCAAGGAAATTATGAACATTTTTTTTTTTTGCAAACTTCTCAAGCTGATGAGTCACGTCACACGAAATTTCCTCCTCACGCATAGAAAATGGGAAAAATATTGAAATTTGTGAAAATCCTAAAATTTTGCTTTTGTTTTATGTCGAGTGTCAGCCATGCGAGAATGATCACAAGTCGCCCACAAAAAAAAAAAGCAAATAGACGAAAAGAAACAAGTGACTGCGCTCGAGTTGCGTTGCCAACAAAGCTCAAACAATTACCTCGGAGACGGGTCTCGAATGTGTTTCTGCTCCCCATTCGTCCTCAGCAATTGAAAAGTGCAAATTTTCTCAGTTTTATGAGGTAACCCAATAAAATAGTGAAGATAAAATGGGCGTGATAAATCGAGGTTTGGAGTCATTCATTTTTTAGATATTTCGTGCAGACCTAACCTTAAAGTTATCCACTATGTGTTGTCGTCGTCATTCAGTTAGTATTTGCCAGAGTCAGTGGCAGTAGGAGAGGAAAAAAAAATGACAACACAAACGCAGATGACGACAAGCATTTAAAGAGGGAGAAGAAGATGAAAAAAAATGAAAACATTTATTGGTGCGAAGATGAATTCAATTCGTACACAAAACATCGCAACGCCCGTCGATGGATGGCAAGTGTTTTGACTCGACAATTTCGGTGGTGGTTTTGATTAGGTTCCACCACCACAACTGGTAGTCGCCACTCCAATCAATCAATAATTGAAAATCTAAAGTTTTGCATTCAACACGGATTGTTGTCTCATTAAGTTGATTTGTGCTTTGGGAGGAATGAATTGTAATTGAACGAGTAATGTGTGAGCTATGAGTGTGTGTACAGCGTACACTTACAGCATCCACCTGTTCTGAAAGAGAGAGAGAAAAAAACAATCGCTCGGTTTTGTTTTGTTTCTTAGCTAATTGCCAAGTGTGTGCTGTTGTAAGCCTCATTTGAGTTGGAAAACGAAATGCGATTTTGTTCGAGATTCTAAATGCGATTAGTGTTTTATTGCACAGGTGAAAGGTTCAAATTTCTTGAGAATCAAACACATCATCAGCATGACAGGCATTGGGGCATCAGTTCACTCAATTAAAGAAAATTAATTTCAATTCTCTAGACGTTACTCATTGTGACTATCACACTTATCAGCTTGCAAAAGATTACACGTCATTTGGATTCGTTTCCTCTGGTTATTGCCTTTTTGTGGGGAACAAGGAACTCGCGACCCAAGACTGAGGAACAATATGGCCGGCTAGTCTTTCCTGTGTTTATGATGACGTAAAGTTAACTCTTCTCTTGGGGGTTGTGTGTGTTGGACGGTGTGCAACGAGAAGATTACGCACTAGTGAACAGAAACTAAACCTCATTCTTTGCAAATGCACACTTCTGGACGAAAACTGGAAACTTTTCAAGCAGTTAACCGCATTGGTGGGGTGGGTTGACATTGGCTGTGAGTCCTGTCGTTTGCATTAGGAATGATTGATCTCCTGAGCATTAGTTCAGCGTATAGTTTTTGAGGAAATAAAAAAAAAAATCAATGGTCTATGCTGATTCGAAAAGTGAAGTTAAAATGGTTTCAAGGGAATTGCTATTTTATTTCCTTTGTCCTGTGACACATGAATCATGCGTTGGCGTTTGTTAAAGCATACGGCTGTCGTGACGTAATGGGTAGGTGCGTCGACTCGTCCGATAAGACAGCATGCACAACACGGGTGGTCGATGTGGAAGCTAGGCTCAGGCCCACCTAGAATAAGATAACCTAAGATTATTTACTTTAAATTTAATTTCTTTTGGAAGTCTTGGGGTACGAGCAACAACAATTACGAGCATCCTAGCACTCGTGTTTTTCTATCGATTATACTCATGCATGCAATATGGAACGCGTTGTCATCCAAACACCATTCATTTATCCGTAGCATACGCCCCTTTAGAATGTCATATTCATTGTAGAACATCAATTGGAGCATACATAACTTTGACATGATCAAGTAAGTAACTAGCCGATATGGGACTTTGTATGTTATGTACCTTAAGCGGTCTACTATTAGTATTCACTCTATACACACTCTAATGATGAATGTCATTTCTTGCCAATTCAGTCGGGGCTACATACTATCATTCCTCACCTATTTGGACAGGTTGACAGACCTTATGCACCATATTCCGTCACACCAGCGAAGTCCACGACAAGTTTGAGTCCTTCACCACACTCGCCATCATTTCTGTCGCCAGTGTCAAGCTACACACTCTCACAGATTTAATCATTTTCCAAGAATGACGTTCAAACAATGATAGTGTGTAGGCCGCTTAACTCCAAAGAGTGTCAAAGCCGTTAGCTGAATGACTAGATTCAGATCACCATTTTTACGTGCACTTCGGAAACAACAAAGTCTCTAGGTAAGGCGATGTAAACAAATCACACAATGAGGGAACACCCATAATCAAACAATCAGACATTTGATAAGTCCATTTATTATCTATCTCTGTGTTTATCTGTTCCTCAAACACTCATGTCGGATGTACAATGACTATTAATACAAAAAAATAACCATTGATGCTGTCCACGCTGCGAAAGGTACGAGTGAATTTTATTTTACACAGTTAATGCTCAAACAGTCAGCAAAACACGATTTTTTGTATTTTCTCAGCAACCAAATGAAGATGAATTGACCTCGAATCATAACAAAGTTCAAGTTGAGTTCTGTTTTAAAATTCGTCCACAGTAGTGTCTGCTTTTATTATTATTCAACTCGTCTATGAGAATTATTAGGTGCATTTAGTTTATGAAGCACACATGATGTCAACATAAAGCACATAGATATACAGTTGGTTACCTGTAAATAGGTATGTTCCCGAACCCAAAATAAACAACACAAAACAGTACAAAACAGCACAAATCTACAGAAGTCTGTTCCCGTACGCCAAAAATTTGGATCTTATGTCAAATGAGCGCTCTCTCGAGAGAGTAAAAAATTTCCCCACCCTGCCCATTTGAACACAAGAAGTTTCTGTGGGCAGTTTTTGTTGGTCTTCTGTCAAATCAGTTGATGTGTCAAATACTTGGATTTGTTTTCCTGTGCCTGTGAAACAGATGATAATGAATCAAAACGGTCGGCTAAATCTCTGAAACTACATGCTTCATGACCAGCGAACCATAGGGAAACTGCAGTGTGCTTGTGAGCCCTGCATCTCTTATCGGGCCGTAGAGCAGCATAAAAGTGCGATGTTTCAAACTTTTCCGAAAGGCTTTCAAATAAAGATCTTTTAATACGGAAATGTGTTAGAGACTAGAATCGAACAGTCGTTTCTAAATAATCCCTCACACACTTTCTTTTTGACTTAGATGAAGACACAACAATTCCTAGCTAGCAACAATTCTTTCTCAATGTCCGGTTCATTAATAATTAGTTCCATGACGCCGTCGTCGTCAGTTATCATGTCCAAAAGTAACTTTTTAGCAGAATTTTTTAAAGTTTCCATTTTTTACACAGCACTTAGAAATCACAAATGTAATTTAATTCAAACAAGTATGTGCCATTTCTTATTTGACATTTCACAAATGACAGAACTTACACATTTGGTAAAACTGCGTTCCCGTACTTTCTTGAGATTTTCCCCCTCTCTGAGAGATTTTTCCCCACTCCTTAAAAAATGACAGTCTTCATAATTTTGTTCAGAAAGTACGGGAACAGACCTAATAATAGTAGCACGCCTAGTTATATTAGTTATTTAAGCTTTGTCGAATGTTTCAAGTTCAAAGTTTTTATTCTGGGTGTATTTTGGGTGTATTTTTAACAAAATAATTCAATCTTAATTGACAGCATTTATAGCTTGGTTGTAAACCGCTTATTCACTGATTTGCACCCACGTGGCATGGAGTCCACCAAATCCTTGCATCTCTTGGTTGTAATATTCTGCCACGCGCTTTGCACTACTCGCCAAAGTTCTCTCTTATTGGTTGGCTCTGCGTTCGACACTGCTTTCTTTAAGTCACACCACACGTCTTCTATGGGGTTAAGGTCTGGTGACTGTGCGGGCCACACCATAACATTAACGCCATTGACCTGAAACCATTCCTTGGCTTTTTTGCTGGTATGTTGCGGGTCATTATCTTGCTGAAAGAGCCAGATTAAAGGAATTTCATATTTAAGGCAACATTACCCTTGCAAGAATGTCAACATATACAGTCTGGTTCATGATCCCAGAAATAAGATGGATAGGCCCAACACCTTGGTAGGAAAAACAGCCCCAAACCATTATTTTTGAACCGCCGTGTTTTATGGTGTATTGACGGGACCCACATGCCCCAAAAAGAACGATTTTGCTCACAACAGTCCATAATATATTGCGGCATTTTTCCACAGGCCAGGTGATGTGTTCTTTGGCAAAAGCTATCCGAGCTGCTATGTGCTTTTTAGAGAGTAATGCTACCTTGCGGGGACTCCGATCGTATAGCCCTTCATTTACCAGCCGCCTGTGGGCTGTGACGGCGCTAATACTTAGCCCCACCTCCTTTGAAGGTGCAGAGGTGTGCGTCTTGCTTTATCTTACAATTCGCCTGTCCTCCAATGCTGATGTTTTTTTTTCGTCCACGGGATTCGGGCTTGGGATGGTGCTTTATTGCGTTAGCAACCACTGGGGCTGTGCATCCTATGATTTCTTGAATGTCTTTATACATTTTTCCATCTGCTCTTAATTTTAAAATTAATTTTCTCTCCAGCTCTGTGCAACGCTTATTGCGGCCCACTGTTTGATTAAAAGTTCAAGATTTTTCTATAATCTAAAGTAAAAATATTTATTTGTTCTTACTTTTATGTTTCTACATTTAAATTAAATTTTTTATCAAATTTTAAGTCAGTTAATTAGAACACTACTATTTTCTTGAACAGCTGCATAAGCACTTCGCCAAACCTTTAACGACGGAGTGATACTTCAACCGACATGCAGTGGAATTTATGATCAGTATTTGTTTTGTCAATTAGCATTATACGTTTTTGCAGGCTGCATTCAAGGAAAATATAACAAAATTTGCTTGCAATTGCTCGGGATATGAAGGGAGAATATAAAAAATTGGCATTGCATTGCTTGGGATATGCAAATTAGAAGTGCGCTATTATTATTTTGAACACAGCTGTATTTCTTACATAATGAGAATTATTAATTTAATTATTTTAAGTTTTAAACCCATCTTGATCATGGCCGTTTCCGAATATCTACTCGTAGTCGAGTATTTTGATTCGTATCTTTTAAGTTGCAATGTGTGGTTCGGCATGGTCACATGTAGGAACTTATGTTCGGCAATAAAGTGAGCTACAGTCCTTCCTGTCAGACAAAAAGTATTCCGAAGATTGTATTTATGACAAGCTCAGGTATTCGTTTCTGGGTCCTGAGAAACGAGACCCTTTGCCTTCTTTTACTTTTACAAATTTGCTCAGGCGTCTGCTTATCCTAAAGCCCACATCATCTCTAACGGGCTTAATCTCCAGAAACAGATGTTTGCGTATGGTAACGACAACATCTCTTCTTCGATGTCTATACCTGGGGACATAGAAAAATAAACATGTTAAATCGTGGAATTCGAGGAAAAAAGATTCTATGGCGGAAACCCCCGGTGAATTGTGTATTCTTTGTCCTTTTCAAGTACCACCTCTAGAGACGAATGACATGCAAATTTATTCATTTGGATTACTGAAGGCAAAATAATCGAGGATAAAGGTGTGGAAAATCCGTGGTAAACAAATCCCATGACCATCTCACCCCAGATTCAACAAACAGCAAATCATTCGATTTCCACTCAAATTGTTGTTGGAAGGACTAGGCGACTTTGCAGCCGATTCTACGCCTGTGCGAAGCATTGGAAACACTGTTTGACAAGTGAACAGAATAACATTTCTCAGTCACTGGTCATATTTTGCACTCTTCACAGAATTGTAACCATCGTCGAACCATATAATTAGTCATTCGTAGAAACGGTATCCTTCGGAATAAAAGCTGAGCTTTTATGTGCTTAAATATGAGTCACGAAGTTTAATTTGGTTATGACGGTTCATATCATTCCTCACAAGCCCATGCCAAACATTCTTTCCGCAGTTCATTACACTTCCATCACCATGAATGCATGGTTCAGAATCTTGCTTAGTCATAAAATAAAGAGGAACATTCGCTGTTTACAGAAGAACATTCGCGGTAATCTTTATGCCGCTGCTGCATTTCTTTTTTGTTACTCAAAGCTTATCTCGCGGTTGTGAAAGTCTATTACTACGCCTCTTTCCCAGCTTTAAATGTTCCCTGAAGCACTGTTCTTCACATAATTGCGTGTGTTTTAATACCTTATGCATATTCTTAACTTCCAGGACATCTATATTTACATACTTATGTATAAATTGTTTAAATGGTGCTGCCAAGCATTCAGTCGACTGCGCAAATTCTGCTGTCGTTGCATAAATAAAAGCTTCTTCTAATGTGGGCTGGTAATGTCAACAAATTGTTTCCCGAAGAACTTCGGCCGGAGTGGAGTCTTGAAAGAACCTAAAACATGAACAAACCAGCCGAAAAGTTCTCTGAAGCCAAACTATACTTCAAAACAATGTACTGAGACTTGCACATGTGTTCGCTTTCATTTTTATTTTGCTGTCCTCTTATGTCTAATTTAATCTAATCCTAGACAAAATGTTTAATTCCAGCTTAACTCTAACAATTCATTTGAACTTATAACTAACTTACTGACCCTACGCGGGTACTCTAAGCTGTTTATAATCTTAAATTTACCTAACCTACCCTAAGCCTTTCTAAAACCTTATAAAACTTAAGCTACCTTGACTATGTCCGCAACTTAAGGGCGCGTGCGTCACGTGTTTATGCATATGCCTAACATATGTAGTGCTCAGATCCTATTTTTCGTATGTGTTCGCTTTTCAATATAGACATGTACCAATTCATAAATGTCTTAGAATGAAACTGGTTCATTATTTAAGAAGGTATGCACACCAAAACCTCGCTTTGAGTCGTTATTTGGAACACGCAAACCGAGAAGTATGAAGAGCAATTTTCTGAATATCTGAGCCTTATTCTAGGTTATAAAACATTTAAAGATCCATACTGATCTAATGGCAATTCATCTCAACATTTGCCGCTGATCCTATCGCAGTTCGAACCAAAGATAATGGAGGGATAGAGATATCCATCTTCGGCCATTTTTGCTCCTTGTCCACACCGGGGATGTAGTGGTGTTCCCTTGTATTTTACACAAACCATGGAACCACCACGCTATGGCGGCCGATTCGTGGTTTTTAGTGGGAATGTCGCAGATTCGTGGATTTTAGTGCGGAAAAATGGCGACAGATTACCGAATTTTCCCACGATCCATGTATTGTTGTGCGGAGGGTATTCTTAAGAGCATATACCTGCATGTATTGTTATATGGAATTTCGTGAACAAAAATGTAATGCAATGGCCACTGAAATGGAATTATTTGACCTCATTTCTTAGATTATACACCTACGCCCTCAAATCTGACAAACTGTCCCAAAAGTTCCACTCTATACCCTTAATTAATGAATTCTGCAATCTCCTTCATTCAAATTACACTTTGATAACAATGATGACAAAATATTGCAATTATAAGCAACGCATTAAAAAGGTTGTCAAAATTTTAAGTCGATTTCGATCAACATTTTTGCAAAAAGCGATATGAGCAAAGAACTTTTTTTCAAGTGATTCACGCCAGCGTTTCAATAATCTTGTTATTATTAGTTATCTGTGCGCATGATTCGTGTGAATGCACTTTATACGCATAATTCATATCCAAAAATACATACGCTAGTAGTGCTTGTGTCCTAGTATCTCAGACTATAACTTGCTCAAATGGGAGCTTAAGGAATCGACTTCATGAACATACGCTTTGTTCGTTCGTTTACCCCTCCATACTGTGTTGAAATTTAACACCAAAATTTGAAATAACGTCCACCTAACGAGCGAATTTTCAAATAAGAACTCTAATTCAACCCTCTATCAGGTTGGGGAAGGGTATCAAATAGTGGCATGCCTCTACCTCTCTCTTGCCCCTTAAAACGTTTGACAATCATTGCTTATATCGCTTTCTAATGCATGAAACACAATAATGCGTTGCTGCGTTCGACTCCAATGTTACAGAGGGGTGCGATGACGCACTGCGATAATCAGCTGTTCACTCTCTCTCTCTCTCAAATACCAGATGAAAAATATTGTGTCAGCTGTTGTTGTGAAATGTTCTGCTCAAATAATTGTACTTCTTTTCCTCCTTGGTCCGAATTCAAATTGATTTTGTCGTTAAAATGTAGTCAGCTGTTTATCATCGCACCAATCTGTCAAAAATGTTCCAACATATTCGATAATGACATGCGATGGTCTTACGTTTTACGATCCTCTCATTTCTCTCATTTTATACTTACGTAGGTCGCCGCAGTATTCTGTGCATGGCCATTCAATTGTGTGCGTTGAAAGACGACGCAACGCAGCAACGCACTATTGTGTTTCAGGCATAAAGCCAAATTGACCAATCAGAGAACTGCATTTACCTTATTTCGTAATTAACTCTCCAAAATTCATGAATAACTGTGAAAGAGCCTCCGAAATTCGTGGATGGACTAGGGGTCAATCAGATGTGAAGTTGGGCATCTCATTGGTGATAGTGATATTGAATCTGTCAAAACGAGCTTAACCTCAAATAGTTCCCAATAGCACTAATCAAAGATTTAAAATAGATCTTTCTGATTAAGTATTTTTTATATTATTATAACCTTTCAAAAGTCTGACCCTTTTCTGGCAAAATATTGCTATGGTTGCTGCTATGTCGGACTGGGGATAAGCGGTGTTCACACTCAACGATTTGCTTGCCGACAAATATATGCTTAGCTTCAGTTTTGAGAAAAACTTCGAAGTGTTTGCGTGCAATGACGGAGCGCGCACTACTTTCAGTTTTGCTTATTGATGAAATAATGGAGAACGAGGAACATGCTAGGGCGAACAAAAAGCGAGTTTGGGTGAAAGTCTGGATAAAGCAAAGAAATCATCTTCCATAATATTGTTCAGAGAATAAAATGAAAATTCTGAGGAATTGGAAAATAAGCCCACACATCAAACGAAAGACCACTATTTCAAGAGACGCTACTACATCGCATGAACGTTAGTCTGCAATTGTAAGGTTTTTGGTAATAGGAAAAAGTTTCTCATATTTAGCACCAGCTTTGCTGAATCCACAAAATATACTAAATTCATTCCTTTCACACTTTATTTTTGCATTATGCACGTCTACCTACCTCTGGAAATTGTCTATATAATTTAAAAAAAAACATTATTTTTCCGCATTTGATGTGATCTTTCATTCCGCCGATGTCCCAATCAGAAATGAAAAATGTACTCAAGTTGTACAACACGTGTTCATACCTAACTACAAGTCGATCAATCAAGCTGAAAAGTCCAAATGTTTTGTCTGCGAAAAGTCTGCCGTTTGATTGTAACGAGCGTTCACAATGATGATTTGGCCCATCAACCACGGTTGTCAAATAAATCTTAGCGACAAATTGTTGAGTGTGAACGCCGCCATAGACTGGGTTGAAACGTCAAAAATATGTTGTTTTTTTTTAAATACAGTACTACCTCGACAATTCGAACTATTAGAGACCACCCTAATTCGATCCAGTGGAGGTTTCCGTAGTCAAATATTTTTCACGGAAAATTAGTTTTCAACAGCTTTTAACAACAAAGTTAATAATGTTACTTTTAGCCGTAAATGAGTCTGCAAACAATTAATTAAATTGTCCACAAATACGGGTTCGATCACTGGATTGTGACGAATGAAACACGAAAGTTCACTACTCACGATTTACAAGAATGTATTTTGCAAGCAAACACTGATTTGTTTCTTATACTTTATTACGCTTTAAAAATCACTATTACTTTACTACACAACTCTTGCTGCCTTTCAGGCTGAACCGATTCTATAAAATCCCAAACTGGACTGTAATAAATATTTTTGACTGAACTGTAATAATTCTCCAACTGAACTGCTCTCGCACCGACCATCGTGCCGACATTTATACTCCCAGTATTGGTTCCAGATCCCACTGCTGCCACGAGTCTATGGATCCTCCCCGCCGACGCCTACACACATGATCCCCTGCAATCCATCAGTGTACAGGTGGCGGCATCCCCTAATGCAGGATGTACAAGAATTTCAGGAATACTCTTCGGAGTCGATTGGTCCTCCAATTTCGTATAGATGGCGTTGGGGTCCCGACTATCGCATCCCACATGCGCTATACCATTCACGTCACAATAAGTTAATTCAAAGAAAGGGTTTGGACAAAGCTGTTTAGTAAAAACAAAAAAGATACAGTTGCGTACATTTTTTTAGATTTTTGAATTAGAAAATACGTCACGTACATAATTTGTGTTCGAATTATTGGAGAGTTGGAATTATTGAGGTTGCACTGTAATTGATACGAAATACGTGCAAAACAATACATTTGTGAGGAGCCCAAAAAAGGGTTCGCAGTGGTCACTGCGGCTCGTCACTGGCTTGAAGGGATAAACATATTTAATGTTTAAAAAAAGACGGATGTTGAAACTCTAATTTGTTGATTTAACCAAAATTTCGCTCACATTGTCGGCTATAAAAAAATGAAGCGTCAAGAGAAAAGCCCTCGTTCACACGGTGGACAATGCAATATAGAATACATGATGAAAATTTCAAACTGCGGTAAAGCCGTTCTCAAGCTGATGACCGACTCCGAAGACAGGTTTTTGAGAAAAACGTGTTTAAAGTTTTTAGTACCATTATCTTGCACATAAAGATGGCTCAACTGAAAGTTATCTGCTAACATTTTCAGAGGATACTTTTGAAATATTCGAACTGAGTCAGTCCACCCCGTTAATCTTAAGGACAGCTAGAACTAAGATCGAGTTTTATTATTGGGGCTATAACTTAATTCGTGCGGTTTACTAAGAGATGGCGAAACTTGTAGTATTCCATTGGAACATGCTCTGGAAAGCATCTCCAACTGATGTTCGGAATCCGCTTCCTTATTTTTCCTTCCTTTGTTTAGATTTATTTCCATTTGTTTTTTATTTGTCTATCACTGGTCAGACTCAGGGATGGATTTTAACGACGACTTATTTACGCAAGAGCCAATTCCCTTTTTTTTAATGTTTTTATACTCCAGAGCCTACCACTGCTCACTCTGAACGTTCCACAAGGAATCCGCCTTCTTCCTTCATTTGCCGCACTTTGAGAAACTCCTTTTCGTGCTGCCAGGTCTCGCCAGTTTGTTATCGAAATTACCCTTTTCCGAGAACAGGAAGGACGTGCTACAAAAGTTCCAAAGGGGATTCCACCTGATTTGCTTCAGCAATGCCTCTGGCAGAGGGCATCACTTAGCAGTCCCTGAAAGTAGGGACATCAAATTCAATGTTGAGGGTAACCATATACCCGTAAAAACATCAATTAAGTACTTGGGCAGCATGCCAGAAAGGCTCTAAACAAGTCTGAGATCGCTGCGGCAAAACTGAAAACCCTAATCAACTCCAGGCGTGTTGAATGTATAACGAAACGTTTCATCTACAAAACGCTAATCCGCTGGCTCTCATCTACAAAACGGTGTTGGCTTATGGGTTCCCCATTTGGTTCCTAATTACACCTAATGTAGCCCTTGAGCTCCAAAGATTTGAACGTGCTATTATCAGAAGCTGCATTGCTAAACATAGAAGACCCGGCGGAAAATGGTTTAGTAACACAATCATTTATCAGGAGTCTGGTATAACGCCTTTGCTGGACTATTTTACCAGTCTTAGCAAAGAGAGGCTCGCTACTCTGCAACATCATGATAACCCAATTCTCAGGAAATTTACGAGGAGAATATACACTGGTCAATAAACGGCCGTTATTACCCGTCACACTATCAGTGTCCGACGTGGGTCTATTAAAAGCTCCATCTCTCTTGTTAATTACTTTTTCCTCTTCTACTGTCTTCTTTCGTTGTTCTAGGTTGAGTCTATTATCTGGAATTCGTCTTGTTGAGTGGACGAACACACAATAGACTGATGTGAAATTCTGAATTCATTATGCTATCGCACTTATATCGAAATACAACAACTCACCACGGGTAGCTTGACCAATTCAAAGTCAGTCACATTATCCTAAATTACTTGCAATAATAAGCTAATATATTATATGGAAAATTGAAAAATAAACTTACATACATACAAGACACTGTGAAACATGAAAGCATAGCAAATACGTCAAAAGTTCAATTAGAATGGTGGCATATACACTGGTTGCCAGTTTCTGTTCGATCGCATTACACAAACGAATTTCAACTGAAGTGAAGATCAGATTTCACTGAGAAACCTAACGAGTTAAAACTAAAATTTGAACTCAGTTTAAGGTTCAGTTGAACTTAAACCTTCACTGCAAAACTGGGGGCATTAGTAATGCAGTCAAACATTGGATACATTAAGCGAATCTCTTCAAGTTGTCCGTGATGTCTTCTCTTTAATAGCCACTCAAAAAACACACACACATCTGATGTGTTCACTTTTAAACATTTCCCTTGCGTTGTTAAATTCAAATAAACTGCGAACTTTTCTAGTAGACTTAGGATTCCTTTTCTACAATCGAAGTGTGACAGCATGAGTAACCCCCACTTTCGGCGACGTCGTTTCACAGAGGCTGGGATTGTATATTTACAAGAAAGACGACGATTGATAGTGAAACGAAAACAAAACGCTATTAATGACTAGGTTATGAATCATATTTGAGTCACAGTTCCCCCTCCACGTTTATGTCACTTTTTGTAGAATTACGTCAGTGTCAGTGCTGCAGTTGGGGCGGTGTTCATAAACACTGCTGAACATTTGTTCAGATCATGGACGTCTGCCCAAAAGCTAGTACGAATAAATATCATTTGTTTTGACTCCCGGACATTTCTCTAGGCCGTTCAAATAACTGCGAAAACTGATGCAAGTGCGTCTACGGACGGAAGGATTCGTCGGAATGCCTGCCCAACTTAATTGAGAGATCACCTTAGGAACTTTGGTTTGCTGCCATAACATATAAGCAAACTGTGTCAGTGGGTAGACGTGGCGGTGGAACGCCACACTAAGGTCCAGTTGGACCCATTATGATGGAATGTATGTATAAACTCTCGCGCTGTTCGATTCAACCTCGAGAAGATCTGCGTTTCTAGTTGGTGATGAATTCTTCTTGTTTGAACTCTGCCATGAATATTCAGTACCCATTTAATGAGATTAACTCGTGTGTAAATGCTGCACGAAAGCTACCCTTTGAAAACAACAACAACTACTTTATTGACGTGCAAACATTATTCATCAGTCGCTCGATTATAATCTCTCTCCTAAGAAATCTCGTTACATTACCAAACTATTATCTCATCTTACTTTCAGTGATTATCTCTTCAAATTGCTTTTAATTGGAGACTCTGGAGTAGGAAAATCATGTCTATTGCTTCGATTTGCCGTAAGTAATCCCCTCTCAAGTTATGTTCGACTTCCCTCAAATAATCAATCGCTCATTGAAACAGGATGACACCTACACAGAGAGCTACATCAGCACAATCGGAGTGGATTTTGTAAGTTAACACACGCACAGAATACGATTGATTTTGAATGGAACTAATGTGGATTTTCTACTTACAGAAAATTAGAACAATTGAGCTTGACGGCAAGACGATTAAATTGCAAATCGTAAGGATACTCTAAAAAAACACACACACAAACTGTATAAATATATAATTTACATTGTCTTCAATTCAATTTGTAGTGGGATACTGCTGGACAGGAAAGATTTCGTACAATTACATCGTCATACTATCGTGGCGCTCATGGTATTATTGTGGTCTACGATTGCACGGATCAGGAATCATTCAATAATGTCAAACAATGGCTGGAGGAAATCGAGCGTTACGCATGCGAGAATGTAAATAAATTGCTTGTAGGAAACAAAAGTGATCTAACAACCAAAAAGGTCGTCGAGCATACCACTGCTGCTGTAAGTTAAACATCATTACGACGGAAGGGGCGAGATCGAGACTAAATCATTTATGTTTGCACTTTTGTAGGAGTACGCTAATCAATTAGGCATTCCATTCCTTGAAACGTCAGCTAAGAGTGCAACTAACGTGGAACAGGCTTTCATGACAATGGCAGCAGAGATTAAAAATCGCGTCGGACCACCGTCAAGTGCCACCGAGCCGGCAAGTAAAGTTAAAATTGATCAAGGTCGCCCAGTGGAAACTACCAAGTCTGTTTGCTGCTGAATACTTTAAAATAATACACAACCTAAATAAAACAAAAGAAAAATCAGAACTACACACATATAATTAAAACAATAATAAAAATAAAATTTATTAAAAAATAAATAAATCAAAAAAAAGAAATTATATAAAAAAAAACCATTTAACGTTGATCTATAGGCAAACAAACGCGCCGCAGACGACGCCAACGACATTACACTGCGTCAGCCACCCAAATGTGCATTCTCCACGGTGTTGCACAACATTCAAAGAAAAGCGAGAAAAAAACAAATGAATAACAAAACGGAAAAGAAACAAAACACAAGAATATACAAAATGGCTAAAGAGAAAGAAAGGAAATAATAATTAAAGAAAAATTATATTTATAGTGTATCATTTAATCCACTTTGAAATTAGTTTAAAGTCGGACTAAGGTAATAATAAAGAATATGTTCACTTAATCTAATACCTATATACAATATATATATATATAAATGAAACCTTCAAAAACATCAACACAGCATCAAGTAAGACGTCCTAGCTACATTTAAAACTCTTTGTCACTCCGCGTTGCACGTCTACGTCGCAATGTTTGTGTTTTTAGATCCAATTTATTCGTCTTTGCGCTTTTCCACATGTCTCATCTTATAGTCGATTTACGTTCTTCTTTCTCTACACCCACACGCATACGCATACAGAAATTGTTTTATTTTGTGTTAACATATTTTAGTATTTTTTTTTCTCTTGTTTTTTGTTTTTTGCAAATATTCTCGTAATATAAATATATTTTTTTATTTAAAATAAAATAAAAGAGGAAAAACAAAACAAACGAAGGAAACATATGAGAGATGACGAAAAAACAAAACAGAACTTCTTAATTTAACATAACTTTAGTGAGAGTATATAGTATAAAAGTGAGAAAGGAAAAAATTATGTTTTTAAGGGAAAATAAAAATAATTTTTTTCTTTAATAAACCTCGTCTTGTTTTGTTTTCGAATTTCTTTCTGGATGCGGTCGTGATTTGTTATCTTTGCCTACGGGTGGGTCACAGTGGTCGATTTGTGGTTGCTAGCTGGGGTGTGGAACAATCGAGTTGAGCCGATGCAATCGAACATGGGTAGCACCTATTTTGATTCAATCGAATAAAAGTATCCTCGACTGCATCGTCAAAGTAGGCAGCATACAAATTCGAATATGACGTTTGAAACACAAATTTTTAGTCGACAAAAAAGTTATCGTCATCAATTAATAAAAATGGAAGCGAAGCATACTCTTGACTTTTCCAAAACAACCAACGAACATCGGAAAAACGTTGATACCGTTGTCTGTGCCATGCCTAGTAGCACATTTCTTCCTACATTCGCTTGGAAACTCCCACTGGCCAATACAGTTAAAGTTGCCCAAAGCTGGAGAACTGGTGGAACCGGTTTATTCACTCTAAACTGCTGTGCAAAACTAAACAACAAATGTTTTTGTTTTCGATGGTATTATTTTTCTTTTATACATACATATGAATACTTGCTCATTTTCACACAATTCTAATGGATTGCTATTATCCCTAAGGCATCTTCTTTTGATTTTGGCATTAAGTACTTCTTCATTTTCGCTTTCCGAATCAAAAAATATCTTTCTAAATGCAGTTTTACTTAAATGAACGAAGTTTATTTTGAAAATAACAAATTTGGCATTTCACTTTATAGTTCACAATGGCATTTTTAAGTAGAAGTCACAATGACACTCGTTTCAAGTTACATGCTGCCAGAAAAAATTAGCTTCGAGTTGAATGGCGATGAACAATGCTCGACTGTTTCAAGCAGAAATGAAGTATGATAGAGATACGCAACTTCACAGCTGATTGACCCCTAGTCCATCGACGAATTTGACGGATAATCATGAACATTTTGATGGTTATTCATGAATTTTTGACAGTTATTCACGAAATAATGTAAATGCCGTTCTCTGATTGGTAAATTTGGCTTTAGAAAACAATATAAAAAATGGTTGTGAACAAATTTAAGGGGCAAGAGAGGTAGAAGTTGGGCATCTCTGTCATACTTCATTTCTGGTTTCAAGTTACGTGCTGTCACCTCTGGACTTTAATGTGAAATGAGAGTTGTTTTTTAAAAGTTATTTATTTATGCTTCTAACAGCATATCTAATGGTCCAGGAGGAAAGGAAGATTACTTAAATCGCTTACGATAGGATCGGACGAAACTAACAACTTATGGAGAACAACGTCCTCGTTGGTTCTTAGCCGTGACATCTTTCTTGAAAAGCTTTCACGGTACAGCTTGTAATCTTTTTTTTTGCGGGCTTCTAAAACGTCTTCCGACAGTTGGCCAATTGGAATAGCGAAGTTCTGAATAACGTCAGCACCATGAGGAAGTATTTTATGGACGCTCACAGGCGTCCAATATACCAATTATATTTGCTGACAAATAGTTTGGCTGTGTCTAAGCAATACTTTCGAAATTTTTGTGTGTCAATTTTCAATCCTGATGAAATAGTAACGAGCTCATTGTTAATTCCTATGATAGCGGCTGTTTTTGCTGTACGTGCAGTGTTTCCATCATTCGTTGTTTCGGAAAATCTACCAGTATTCCCAACTCATTCCTGAGCTGTTTTTGAAGATGAACTTTTTTGTCTTGAAGCAGTTTTTTTGACCTCCTCTCCCATTGCCTGCCAACATTTGGTATCAAGCTTGTACGACAAATGTATTTATTTATTTACAAAGCTAACATATAATTATTAAAATTAGAAATTAGCTGTTAAGCCAGAGCGATGAAGCCTTAGGCTAACGACAAATGTAACTAAATGTAAATTAGTGACACAAACGCTTTGGTGCAACTTAAGCATTTTGTATGCTGGTCCTCATTTATCTGCAATGTGGAAAGCTTTGTTAAAACAGAACATTTGAAAAGTCCGTTCTCGCGCATAGATAAGAATACTTCTTTTCTTGTTACTGATGGCCTTTCTGTTGGAAGGGCATTGCTACCGTAAAAAAGGAAAAAACTTATTTTATGGCGGGTCTTGGCATCTAACTCTTACTTTTAATTCAAGTGAAAGATTCAAACTTAATAATAAAATAACGTTCGTGATCAGACTATGTCGGACTTTTTTGTATCGTTCTTTATAACAAAATTGATTCATTTAGATAGCATTGAATTACTGAATAGAGACACCACTTTCACACCTTAATTTTTATAACTGCTTGACAAAATTTATTTATTTTTTGAAGTACTTACAATGGGGATCTTGCAGAATATTAGCTTATTTGGATATTCCTTTTTAGTCGGTAAAAACTTGTACTTACAGTGACAATGCAAATTCTCAACTACGAGGGGCGTTCAATATATTCTCGGTATGGATATGAAGGAAAATGCGAAATCAAATTAAATTGTTTTTATTTTTCAATATAATCTCCCCTAACATCAATGCATTTGTTATATCTTGAGATAAGCTTTTTTAAACCCTCAAAACAATAAATTTCCTCTTTCTCTGGAAAATACCCTTTTATTGCCGCCTTGAGTTCTTCATCATCCGAAAATCTTTTTCCACGAAGACATTTTTTCAAATCCGGAAACGGGAAATAATCACAAGGGGCAAGGTCTGGACTATAGGGTGGGTGTTGGATTTCTTCGAAACCACAATCTCGCGCAGCAGCCTTGGAAACTCGCGCCGTGTGAACAGGAGCGTTGTCATGAAGAAGCAACACACCCGCTGCGAGTTTACCCCGTCTTTTCTTTTTAATTTCCTCCCGCAAATTATGCAAAGTGGAAGCGTAGGATGTGGCGTTGATGGTTTCACCTTCAAGATTCCTTTGAGTCCCAAAAAACTGTGGCCATGAGCTTCCCGGCAGACGGAGTGACTTTGAACTTCTTCGGGGGGTCTGTTCCTTTTTTATGCCACTGCATGGACTCTTGTTTTCTTTCAGGGTCATAGTGGTGGACCCATGTTTCGTCACCAGTAACAATTCGATCCATAACACCGTCCGCGTTCTCACTACACACCTCCAAAAGCTCTCTACAGCATGCGATTCTCACTTTTTTCTGAGGCGCTGTGAGCATTCGTGGCACCCACCTTGCACTGACCTTTGACAGGTGAAGATGGTCATGAAGAATGGAGTGAATGGTACCAATTGAAAGCTTGGTGATATCTGCCATCATTTTCACCTTTATTCGGGCATCCTCAAGAACGACTTTTTCGACTTCTTTGATGCTTTCTCCCGTACAAGCAGTAGCCGGGTCGCCGGAGCGGGGGTCGTCTTCAATGCTCTCTCTGCCTCTCTTGAACTCACTTGACCACTATCGCACAGTTGATAATGAAGGTGCGGAACCCTGGTAAACAGCCACCATCTCTTCATGAATAGTTTTTTGACTTTTTCCTTGCTTAGTGAGAATTGAGCGCGATGCTCAATTTTCACCATCATCGTCTCAGTTGCCATTATGATTCTGTTTAACTAGAGATAAAACGCGAATTAATAATCACATTTATATGAAATTTTACGTGAATGCACTAAAATAATAGTATTACTTGATAAATAAGTCAATTTATATATACAACCACAGCTTCACCCCGATACCGAGAATATATTGAACGCCCCTCGTAAAAGACAAAGTGATCTTAAACTTAAATCATTGCGGTATTAGTACAGTTCCAAATTTGAGTGCTGGTCTCTTTTGTTGTTCTGAACTAGTTCTTTGGATTTTTCTCTCTAGATTAAACGGTAAATGAGCTGAAAGAAAATATGTTAATTTTTGACTTATGACCAGCTACTGATATATGAAATCGACCACTGTGCGCGGGTGGGCGAATGAAAGGAAAGGTGAATATCCTCGGACAATGTTATGTGAACGCCATCTGTATCAGTTGAAAAAACTACCATTTTTGGTGTATTTGTGCAAATCAAATTCGTCATGTATGTCAGCATAGGTTGAGGCGTGTACACACAAGACGTATCACAAGAACCGACGCAATTTCAAATTATTATGTTTTCTTATTGTGTTTCTTTTGAGTTATTCTTCCTTCGTTGAGGTGCGGAAGCAAATGAAACAATTTAAGTAAGGTTGCTCATAAATTCAAAGATTTTCAAAACGGTTCACTTTCTATTACGTCAAGAGGATGATCAAGAAATTCCACTTCGCATGCAGACTTTTGTGACTTGCTGTAAGTTCAACCGTCGGATTTGACCATGATCTTAACGTAATTACACTATTTGCGATTTGAATACGCACTTTTATTTTTCTCGCTGAAATAAGCACAAAATGTAAATAAAGCAAAATTGATTGGGTTTAAATATCAATTTATTTTTTCCTATGTAAAATCCGGTGAAGGGAACTAAGTCCACTTTGGAAGGAAGGGGGGCATGCTGCTCTATATAAAGAATGAGGATCTTAAAAATGAAGATCTTAACCCTTTTTTCCGCAGAGTTTAATCAGCTCAATAGTAAATGGCTAGAAGGCATCACAAGCCTTAAACAAAGGAAATCACCCTTATTATGACTGGCGTTGAACGCGTTGTGGAAAAACGACTGTGCGAAATCAGCATAGTTGGCGTTGCGCCAGTCGTTTTACGAAAAAAGGCGTTTATGTTCGTACGTAATTATTGTTCGACAGCATTTTATCGGTCAGAAATGAAGTATGATAGAGATACCCAACTTCACAGCTGATTGACTACTAGTCCATCGACGAATTTGACGGATAATCATGCAAAATTTTGACGGTTATTCATGAATTTTTGACAGTTATTCACGAAATAACGTACATGCCGTTCTCCGATTGGTCAATTTGGCTTAAGAAAACAATATAAAAATTTTTGTCAAAAATTTTAAGGGGCAAGAGAGGTAGAAGCTGGGCATCTCTATCATACTTAATTTTTGATTGTCGGTATAGTGTGGCAAAACGCTTGTTTCTGTCGTGGAGAAATTTGATAACGCCAGAAGTTAAAAATCTATTTAAAATGTAAGATTTATTAAATTTATCGATACATGTGGTTTAATTTATATGTTTTAAGGGTAAAAGTAACAAATAATAGAAAAATGAATCCATCAAACCATCAATTTCAAAATTACTTCTTTCAAAATCTTGCCTACGGTAGGTTTGTGGTAAACCTAAAACAATACCGTTTCCTACACCCTTTTGGGCGCTACCTTCAGCAAATAACCTCAGGGTTGCGGCAAGATGTAGTATTTCTAGCACAGAAAAAGGCATTGTTGTTTCAGGCAGCTTTTCCTGCACTGCATTAAGAACGTAAACAAATACCTCTTTGTTTAACCGAAAATACATTTTCAATCTAAAATGAAAAATGGTTTACTTTAAATTTTTAAATTTACTCTTCTTTAGGTATACGTACCAAACATCTGGTAAATCCAATGGGTTAGATTTCCGACTCAACAGTTCGCATTAGATCCCCTCTCTTATTTCCTCTTCGTCGTCACTACTCCGCGACATAAACATCAATTTGCTGTCAGTATTGTTCACAAAATTAATTTTCATTATTCCCGACGACTTATTTGTGCACTCAAATCCAGAAAAATAGAAATCTGTCAGTTGTAAATTTTTTCTGTGGAATGTATGTAGAACATGAGAAAAACGACATTTAAGGCGTTTCGCTACCGTAATACCGATACTAAAACGCCACCTAACTGCCACGACTCAAAAAACGACAAGAGTCGATCAACTTTGAATGCCGGCCGTAATAAGGGTGAATATGGCCATTAGTCTTAGTCTAAAACGATCACTCAATCTGCTTAGACTCGGCAAGATCTTTATTGAGGATGCTGATCGGCGTCATAACCGGACACTGCATAATTGGCACTCATGCCCGATGGTTGGGTGTGTCTTCAAACGACTTCTGTAGAAGCTGCATGGATGAAGAGGAGGTTGAATCCATATATCACGTATTCTGATCGTGTAGCGCGCTGGAATGTCGTAGGTACTTAGACTTAGGGGCCTACTACTACTTCAATACTCACCTCAATGAGCTAAAAAGCATCAGCAAAATTGCCCAAACAGCCCTACTTTGGCCTAAGTGTGATTCTCTTCTGACTCCCTTTCCAGATTAAACCTTGATGTTTCCTAAACTAGGCAAAACGCGAATTCTGGTACTTTATTTGTTTTTATATCACCGAGATCTGCAAAACTGCGTTTTCCAGACATGAAACCTCGGAAATCGTAAAAACTCCGAGTCGACTCACATTGATTTGCGAGTTAGTTCACGGGTGTTATATTGTTGGGAGTCAATTGTTATCAGAGATGATGGACGAACAGATATTCCTCTTTCCAGGGGAAAACCCAAAGTCCATCCCAATTGTGCTCGCAAGTCACGCATTCTACTTTATTTTCACGCACACTTGTTAGGAGTATAGAGCAACGCAGTGGTGTTAGGCGGGACTAATCAGCTTCGTCTGTCTATGAGAGGGTTATAAAAAACGCTGTCAAATGAATCTGAGGGGCAAGAAATGTAGAACTGGCCCATCTTTTCCTCCATCATCTCTGATTGTTATCCTTTCTTAGAGAGAGTGAATGAATCATCCGAAACGTTATTTCACCAACTTTCTACCCAACAGGACTCCAACCTGAAACCTAAAAAATAAACACAATGTCATCCCCCTGAATCATATCCTTAATCACTTAATCCTTCTCTTAGTCGTTTAAACGATTTAAACATTTATTTGAACGGAAAATTACTTTTGCAATTGAGGTTATAACTAGACTTACAAACTAAAGGTTAGGGTGTTGGCTCAACAATAAAGGGGCCAACTGTTGTACTTTGTTTAATTTGCGTATTCGTTGGTTTATTGGTTTTTTTTGTCCTACAATGGCTGGTGCTTACATCATGGTTGTTCAAGTCCGCGTGTCCGTGGTGGCCCTTTTAGGATGGGGTGGTGATGTGCTAGCTTAGCCTCGCTGCTCTGGTAGAATTCATTCAGCTCGTTGTTAGACGTCGTTGGAAAGTTCTGCTCGTTTAGCAGATTTAACGCGTTGAGGTAGCGTTGTCCGGGGATTGTGTTTCTCAAGATCCTGATTTCCTTGTTAGCATGGTTGCCGATGTTTAGTCGTGGCACCCAAAAATGTGTGTCACTTAGACAAATTTGTACCGTAATTTGTATACCTATAAGAGAATAGGGGATTTTGGCATTTGCATTTTTGTGGGTGATTCCGAACGACGTGGGATAAATATGTAAGTTTTTTTTTGATAGGAATAAATGTCAACTAATGTGCTCACGTTTAGCGTTAAAATAACAACAGATCAACAATTTGAATCCCTGATCCCTCTAATGGAGGATCATTTAACTATTCCAATTTTTAAGAAAACGGAACGTTTGCATTGTCCTTTTTCTGGGGCTATCATTCGCCCATTTTTCTCTGATTGTATGCAATTAGTCACATAAAGTCACGAAGACAGTACAAATTATTCACAGTGACATATGACACGACTAAGATAATCCGCTCTAGGGAGATAACCGTTCGGAACGGAAACTGACAAGAATGTTTGTCAAAAAACAAAATTGAATGACTAACAAGGCAGCACTCTGGGTTGCGTTACATTTTGACGGAAAGATGTTCCTATCAGCAGTTCGGAATGTTACTGCAAAGCCGTTTGAATGAATTTCATTATCCGCCGTTTCGTATGAAATCGGAAAATTTTTCGTTTCGAATGGATACCTCGTTAGGGCAGAATAAGAGGGATTGAAATATAGTCCATCTGGGAATTATAGCAAAGACACGATCCAATATGCCCGAGTTGTGCACCACCAAATGTCAATTGATTCTACTTGAAGGCACAAATCTGCAGCTGTGTTGCCAACTGGTTGAATTTTTTGAGAAGATAACTTGAATAGTTTCTGTTTGTCAACTAACTTGAATTCAAGAACACGAATTTTGATGTGAGGCGACAATTTGTCACTTCGTCTAAGAGAATAAGGGGGCATTAATCAGAACAAGTTAACAACATATATTGTCAGAGATAAGAAGTGATCATGCCTGTAAAAACAATTCGTTGAAAAAATAATACTCATTCATATCTGCGTCGACGATGGCGTACTTGAGATAATTTTGTGATGAGGATTGCGAATAAGCTTGAGTCTTTTTTTATCAACGCAGTGTGGTTCCTACCGTCGATATATAGCTTAACAATTGCACAGTTGGTGGCAGAATATCATCACAAACGCGTGAGTTATGTATATGAGCAGAGCAAGAGGAAGTGTTGAATCGAACTTAGCATTGCACACCAAAGTGCAAGCACAGCCAAACCGCTTGCTTGGTGATTACCTTGAGGTTCGTTCGTTGACATCGGGTATATAATTGCAATCAGTTGATGAGTCGATATCATGTTGGCGAGCCAACGCAATGTAATCGTAGGTCATAAGTTAGATGAAGAAATGAATGAATAGTTAGTCAATAAAGAGACTCGACACCGGATAGTTGTGTTGTTTATTATGTTATTCGGGTTACGAATTCAACTCGTGAGGATTACATTTTTGGAAACTTTTCCAAATTGCACATGCTCGTTCTCTAAATCTATAGAAAATTCAACATCGTGAAAATCAAGTGGTGTTGTTTTTATACGAAATACCCTTTAGGTGGACTCCATCAGCAATTCGACCATTCAGTGGATAGATCGAAGATGCTTAAGGACATAGGCGTGCATTATCTTTGAATTGTTAACCACGCACTGGTTCCTTGGAGTTCCTGACCATGGCAGTGTTTTGCATGTTAAAGAAGCGGCGAGAATGCGACCAGCTCGGGCCCTTTGACTGTCAATGGAAAAAGTAATCTCAGCTAGTGGCTTAGTGCCTGGTCGTTGACCAAAATTGAGCACAGTAAATAAAGTGTGGCTTCCGTGCCGTTGTGGGTTGGTACTTGAGCACTTGAGCCTGCGTTGCCTAGGTTCGATTCCGTGTACGAGCGAAATCAAAAGCACGCACAATACGACTGGTTGCTGAGAAGATAGGCCTGCCCCTCTTCGGGCTGTAGTGTGTGTTTTGAAAATGTAAGAATTTTGTAGAAATAATGCGCACAGACATTTATCTGTGGCTGTTGAAAATGAAAACCTCATAAAGTTGGTGCAGAGTCAAGTTTACGCAGACGATCTTGCAATTCTAAAAAGGGGTGGTAGAATCAGAAGATCAAGTTTGCTTCATAAGTGTTCTCCGTTTGTGGATGCATCCACGGGGTGCTTAGTATGAGAGGCAGAATCGATGGAGCCAACTACGTAGACTACAGCACGCAGACGACATCGCTTGACTTATTTAATAATTAAGCATTACCACCAACAACATCATCATTGTTACCATGAAACTGTCCTTAACAAGTTGAGGCAACATTTTTTGTTTCCGGGTTTGCGCGCTGAGTTACGGAGCCTCAGACGGAAGTGTCTCGATGCCAGCAGAGACTTGCAAAGCCGATGTGCCCAGAGATGGCTCCATTATCAACAGCTTGTGAGCACTCATGTGAGGGTGGACTACTTCGGCCCAATGATAGTCATTGTCGGAAGAAGATCCGAGGGATGGTGGAGGGTATTATTCAGGTGCTTGACCATCAGCTGTGCATCTGGAGGTGGCTTGCAGTCTGTCAACGGATGCGTGTATTATGTGCATCAGAAGTTGTATGGCACGACGTGGTACCCCGAAGGTCTTCTATTCCGATAACGGAATGAATTTCCGAGGTGCTTACTTGGAGAGGCGTTCAAACAACTGGACAAAAGCACACTGGAGGACAAAATAAACTCGTCACCCAATACAACCCAATGGTTCTTCAATCCTCCAGCGGCACCACACATGGGAGGAAGTTGGGAAAAACTCGTCGGATCGGTGAAGAAGGTACTTTCGGAAATAACGCGAAACCATGAACTTCAGGACGATTCACTGAGGGCCTATCTTATTGAAGTCGAAGTCATCATCAATTCGCGACCTCTAACCCATGTTCCTTTGGAAGCCGAAGAAGATGAAGCGTTGACAACGAACCACCTCCTTTTGGGTTCAGCGGATGGTAGCAAGGCGCCTGGAATCTTCGACAAAAAAAGATCACATCCTGCGGAAAAACTGGAGAAGAAGTCAGCAACTCGCCAATATATTCTGGGGAAGATGTGTGCAGGAGTATTTGCGAACTCTCACGAAAAGAACCCGATGGGTTAAACGTTCTAAGCCGTTAATCGTGGGAGATGTCGACATCTAGATGCCATCTAGTGCCTACCTAGAAATTGTTGGCCAAAGGGCATAGTTGCAGAAGTCTTCAAGGCGGCCGATGGGCAAACATGAAAAGCTACAGTCAAGACGTCTTCGGGGGTATATATGCGGCCTGCAGTGAATCTGGTGGCAATAAATATTAACTTCTTCCAAGTTGAATCAATCGACCGTGGCTTTTAAAATAATTCAACTGCGTTTTCTAGAGTTTTTATTATTTATTTGAATAGATTCAGTTATTGAAAATGAAGAGTAAGTCTGTAGTGAGTGCTGATCAATCCAGGGCTGACTCAAATCACCTGCACGAAAGACAGTAATCAGCTAAACTGTGCATGCAAGCCTTTTAGCAGATGTGAATTGTAACACATTTTCAGCACTGTTGGTCAACACGGTTTTGTAATGCTGGAATTTCTCATGCAGCGAAATTATTGGGTATATAACCTAATTCGTGCGGTTTGCTAAGAGATGGCGTAACTTGTTTTATTCCATTGGAAATCTACTGTCATTGTACGTCATTTCAGTATATGTCATTCATTTGAAGCGTTAACAACAATCATTCAAATTTCTCAAATATGTCGAATTTTGTGCCTGAAAAAGTGTTTTTGCAGGGAGTTGTTCTTCATTACTTTAATATAAAGAAAACTGCTGGCGAAAGTCATCGCATTTTGGTGGAAGTTTATAGTGAACATGCGCTAGCTGAACGAACGTGCCAAAAGCGGTGATTTTGGCTTGGAAGACGATCTATGTCCTGGGAAGCCAAAAAAGTTTGAAGATGAACAACTGTAAGCATTACTCTATGAAGATTGAGCAGAATCTTTGGGTGTCAAGGAGCCATTTCAAAGCGTTTAAAAGCAGCTGGATATATTCAAAAGCAAGGAATTTGGGTTCCACATGAACTCAAGCCGAGAGACGTCGCATGTCCGAAATGCTGCTGGAACGCCACAAAAAGAAGTCATTTTTACATTGGATTGTTACTGGCGATGAAAAATGGATCCATAGAGAGAAAAAATCATACATATGTGAAACCCGGCCAACCGGCCAAATCAACGGCAAAGCCGAATATCCCTGGCTCGAAGGTAATGCTCTGTATTTGGTGGGATCAGAAGAAACCATCAATGGACAACGCTACCGAACACAATTAATCCGTTTGAAGAGATTAGTAGCCGAAAAACGCCCGCAATATGCGATGTCATTTTCCATCGTGACAACGCTCGGACCCACGTTGCTATTCCGGTTAAGAACTCTTTGGAAAACAGTGGATGGGAAGTCTTACCTCACCCGCCTTATAGCCCAGACCTTGCCCCTTCTGACTACCATTTGTTCCGGTCAATGAACGCTCTAACTGAAATACGGTTCACATCAGAGCAGAATATCAAAAATTCGCTTGATTCATTCTTGGCTGCTAAGCCGGCGCAGTTCTTTTGGGATGGGATCCACAAATGGGATCCACAGATGGGAAAAAGTCATAGCTTCAGATGGGCAATACTTTGAATAATACTGTTGTACATGTTTTTCTTAAGTAAACGTTCAAATTTTGAAAAAAAAAAAAACAGCCCGAATTTAAATATTTACCCAATAGAATACACAAGATTATATGTAGCTGAACACACGTAAATTCTGCATGCAGAGCAGCGCTGCAGTCACTCTATATTTCTAATTTCGCTGCGCAGAGAATTTACTACCACAACACGAAAAAAAATATTTTTAAAATTTGTTTTCTATCTCTCCTCAGCAACGAATGCAGGATATTACAATGGAAGAAACATTAATAGATTTTGTATGACATTAAATCCTGCGCGTGTGTTTTGTGTGCAAATTCTGCACATCTGTTTCGACCATTATGCTTTGTTAGCTCAAAAATCTTGAAAACACTTTTATGTCATAAAAAGGATAGGATACGGAGGTTGTTTCTGCTCATTCTGATACATGCCTCAAACATCTTCCGGTTATGTTGGCCCAAGAGTTTCTTGGCCGGCTTCATGTCATGAGCGTTGTTCCTGGCATTTGCCCGGTTCTTTCTTTCTAGTTCCCTGAATTACGTGGTCTCCTAAAGCGGAATGGCTCGTCGCCTATAAAAGGTTCCGATGCACCTTTCCTAGCGAGGCAGTCGGCCATTTCATTGCCTTCTATCACTGTATGGCCAGGTGTCCAGCAGAGTTCAGCTCCGTCCAGGCTGAGGTGGAACGTGATATCCGTCCGCGATCTTTACAGAAAGCCAGGTAGCAATTAAAGCCCAAACATCATTCTCTATAAACTCTTGATGTGATATCCGAACAGTCTCGTATTCGCCTTTGGTGCCAGGCAGGCCATAAAGACACTATGGGAATCTGTGAAGCTGACAAACTTGCAAAAATCGCCACGACACTGCCAAATGCCGGAACTATTTGTGACACAGGTAATCCCCTAACTTTAAGTTACAGCTCGGCGATCAAAGTAAACTAAAAGTCAATGGCAGATGGTAACACTTGCCAAATCACCAAGCAAATCTGGCCCAGTTTCGACCCAAAAAGATGTGATAGATTGTTCTGTCTAAAAATACCCAAAATCTGCACCGCAGTGGGAATAATGACCGGACACTGCATATTAGGTCTACACGCGAAAAGACTAAGACAATTCTCTACTGATGTTTGCAGAAGCTGTCTAGAGGAAAAAGAGGAGGAACGTGTGCAACACCTTCTCTGCAGCCGCACTCGCCTTAACTAGAAAAGCGAACAGTATCTCCTATTTCTTTGATAACCTAGGCGATCTTAGCGATTATGTCTTTACTGGATTTCACTGACAAATCTGGCTGGTTGTCGTAGTAATCACACCGCCCCAAACCGACCGTTGTGTTAACCCACGTGGCAATACAACGGGTATACTTTGACCTTAGTACACCCCTCCTTTCACTTATTACCTTTCTAACCCTCAACCCAGCATCAGCACATATGGACACAAACCTACGAGCGTAAACTGGAATTCCGTGTTCGGGCGTTTGTGAGGACAGCTGTTTTCCGCAGAAGAAAAGCTAGCTGTGATCCAGGTCCCCCCCCAAATTGTAGCACCAGGAGAAGAAGATGCGAATGTAATGAGTTCACTTGTTTATTGCATTTTACCTTTGTAACAGAACGTAGGTCCTTAGAAAGATAATTACCAGTGGTCAGCAAGTGATTTTTAAGGCGTGCATGGAAGCTCCACAGGGTGATTAAATCTAAAAAAACGTTAATCTCCTAGAGTGGCTGTTTGTGAAGCTGACGTAGTCTCGCCGAAAATATTGACTATTCGAGGGGCTTTTTATGACAAAGTATGCTTTTTAGTAGCGTGGCATTATTTTTTTTTTAATTTTATCGCCTTCTGAGATTCCACACAGATTGGTTTATGTTCCTTCCTCAATTGTACACTCATGCCACGTGTGAAAATAACAATTTCTGTTCGGTTTTATAGTTCAACCTGTGGATTAGCAGATATGTGGCCAAACGAGATAAAATGTTTATTGGGAACATAAACAATTAACAAGCCTTAAACCGAGAGCGGAGAAGTTGCCGTCCCAGAGGCCAATTAAATTTGGGATTATTTTTTTAAAATTTTGTTTCGATGTTCCACTGTCTATTTTCGGAAATCGCAATCAATTTTTAGGACGTGTGCTTTAAGAGCGAAAATAAGATGCCGCTCGTATTCGGTTTTTGATGTGATGTTTATCCCACAGTGTGCGAACGTTTGGCGTGTTCAATGTAGCTGCAGGAATGTTCGGCATAACGTTTCCGATATCCTGGATCATAATTTCATCAATGGCTCGTTTTTGTGCTGAGTTCTGTGAATAGCTAAACACTTTTTGCCTTGAAACTGGCGAGAAATCAAAGGAAAGGTAGTGGGTGCGAAATTGTATTCGGTTTCTGTTGTAGCATGTGTTTATCAACAGAATTCGTCAAGATGACTACTGTGTAGCCATCAGAGAGCGATGTTTACTTTAAATGATTCCGCGGGAGATTGACAGTCTACTGACGCTCTGGCCGGCCGGGGTGTAGTGAATTTGGTGCGTTCAATTCCCTCGATGAGCATCTTTCATAGTTCACGACTGTGTACAATGGGTGTGGGTTGATATGGTGGCCGTCATGTCGGGGGTTGCGCCGAGCTGAAGAGACGATTCGCTTCAATCCGTTATCGGCGATAATGTCTTGTAGGATATGAAAAATGAAAAAAATACCCTCCTTGTCCGGCATTGCGTTAAAGTCACCCTAGTGTATTGGCAACATTACGGTAGTGGGTGGGAGCGTGGAAGGTACTCATCGACATCGGCCTTAACTCTTTCCTTTGTTGTCTTCTGTCCATTTCCAATCGTGTCTCAAGGGAGTTGTGATCTGGCCAACGACAAGTGCGGACTACATTCCCCAAGGATGATTTCGCCGTCAAAGCTAGAACATTGCTCGTAGGTTTTGTCAAGGAGCTCGTAAAAGCAGTCTTTGGTCACGTCATCTTGCTCCTCTGTGGGTGCATTTGAGTTACCGATTTTGCCTTCATTCGGATCGTCAACAAGCTTTCGCTTATACATCTAAAGCTCAAGACTTCTTGCCTAAGTCTCTCTCTCTCGACCTCGTTCTTAGCGGTCACCGCAGGGTTCCCGGCTCGTCCCAACCCTTTTCTTGGATCTGCGTGATGTCCGCTTTATAGCGGTTCAGGGCTTCAAGAGGTCTGCTAAGGGTCCCAACATTCTACGTACAGATTCGAAGATCATTGTCCTTATTTCGTCTGCTTGCGTAGTCAGCCGTAAAATTATCCCTAGCTGAAGCTCGTTGCACGTTGGGGAAGTAACACCCACGCGGGGTGTTGCGATACTTGAAGGAACGGGTCCTATTTTAAACCAGCCGCACACATTGCTTCACCTCTATGCGGTAAGTAGTTCGCTGTTGTCAACTGAACCTGTGCCTTTATTGTGATCGTTGGTGGCATCTCGCCAAGTTTAACAGCCGACGGACCCTCACTTTCGAATTAATGCCAGCTTTTGGTGCTTTGGATGCCACAGTGCGTCGGATCGTAGCAATCGCTCTGAAGCGGCCTGCATAGGCGCACAGGAGAGGAATTGTTAACGCCAGGCCACACACATCCCAAGCGCGAGAAGCTCTGAGAGCTTAGTTGGGAGCTTCTTACGCATACAGCTTAGAGTCCGGACTTAGGACCACCTGCTCCTGTCCCTGACGAAATATATATCCGTCCACCACGATTAAAATGACAACAAATAATACAACGAAATGACGCATATTTGACCTAGGCAGGTAGGGTAGGGAAGGGGGCTGCTAGCAGCTAGCATGTAGCCAGACTACTACCACCGATCGACCACTCCAGTGATAGCGCCCATAATTTGATCCCAACGGCAACTTGTTACTGGACTAGGTTTGAAAACCAGATAAATGGGATTTAACTTTGCTTTCACCAGGATTCTAACCGGGGACCCCACTAACCAAGGGCAGGCACTTAACAAACTACGCCATCCACTCGTCCATAAATATTTGACCTAAATCGTAGCATTTGCTGTAAAGTTCATGCAAAAATAATTATTTTTACTGCACCTACAATTTCAATTTCGTCCTAGAGCCCAGGACCATAGAAATCATAGAAATATCGCGTGAACTGAATTCCCCTAAAATCGCCTGAAGTCAGGGAACATAATAACTCGAACAGCAACCAAAAGCAATCACTTAAAAACAGCAATTTTCAACACACTCACTTGCACGTAGCGGAAGTCGTCTCAAAAATACCGATGATTTACTACTCGCAGCGACGTGAAAACAAACAAACTTCCAACGAAAAACTCATCTCATTACTCCTGCCAAAAATCTCGCACAACAACGCAACCCCTCGCGCTGACCCAGTTTGCGAACACACAGCCAGACACCATGAATCCTGCCAGAAGTCATTAAAGACTCGCAACAAACTCTTGTGCACTCACCTCGTTGGCATTCGACGGTTTTCAAGCAACATCCACAATAATCCCATGAATGGCACTAATTGATTTAAAATAATGCAATCAATCCCTAACAGTCCACAACGATAGCTGAGTTCTTAATCTAACTCGACAATCGATTCCGAATCAATTTAAAGCGCAGAGCGGCAGAGGTTATAGCAGCGCTGTTCAGCTCAGTGCCGCAATAAATCACGGCCGGATTAGGCCGCAGCAGGACAGATGCGATATTGCTCGCCGGGTAATATTGGCCACAAATCAACGGGCATAGTATTCTCAACTAGAACCCACTGCGTGTGGGCCTCCTGTGAATCAATTGAGTTTGCTCATGGCCCCTTCATTGATCCAGAGGCTGGAGTGGTGAGCCTCCTCTTCTGCGTGAGTTTCATACCTAATCGCCTTCTGTTCTTCGAATCACTTGGATGCATCCGGAGGATCCGCTCTAATTTGCTTTCGAATGAACACCAGCGCGGCAGGAATGCCAGTCAGCACTGAAAGTTTGTGACGCATGCCGCGCAAATTCACTGAAGTGTAACTTCGTCCAGTCATTCATCGGGGACTCCTCGCTGGTCCCACACCTCGTTTGGACGATGTCTGCGAGTGATGTCCATCCCAGGGCCTTGGAATGTGACCAGCGAGTGTATTAAATTTGCACGGACACATTTAATTACATCTCAGGCCGACCATCTGTGCGATAATTAATTACACTGTCAGTGCGGAGAACGCGCGTCCGATCGAAGGTATCGATGGATTTTCCAAATCCCTGATTTTTGCGAGGAGAATCCTCCTTCCAACCGTCTCCATTTGCCGCCCTAATGGGACCCACTGACCGTTATCGGTGATGAATGACCGCATGTGTGACTTGGCTCGTTTAATGGAAACATTCTTGCTCTCGAATCGATATCGTTGCGTATGAGAAATCTCATTTCGATAAGGTTCATGAGTTAATTCGTTTTTATTGAGTACTTCTTCATAAATTCCAAGAGCTTTGGCAATTCAAATTGAATGGCTACGATGCGATGGCGGCATACGCGGAGAAACTTTCCGGAGTCGTCTATTTTCGTATGAATCCTTATCGTCATCGGTGTTGAAAAAAAAAGCACTTTCGGAGGAGGGTTTAATGATCATATTTAAGGCCTAGCGCTGTGCCGGAAGGGCTTATTAAATTCTGAGCTGTTGTGCGCGGGAGGATGACTTGCGACGATAAAGTTTCGTGATGACCCATCAACGACTCGGAGTCGCTGTATTTGTTTTCTATTTTTGTGTTTTGTGAATTTAAAGATAGTTGAGATGATGTCGGGAGAAATGATAATCGAGTGCCAAAAAGCTGGGATACGCTTCAAGGTTTTAATGCAAACAGTTTTTTGGAAAAGGGGTGGCATGGATGGAGTCGCTTTGCTGTGACGCTTGCTCCTGACGAAGCCTTAGTGCGAGCAGAAGCAAGAGCAGAGCGAGAGTAGGACCTTGTTAGATGACAGGGGGGAGAAAAAAGGCCTTTAAAACGGCTCTTGTAACTTCCCAGCTCAAGGACATCGAAGAGTCTAGGGAGAGGCAGAAAATATGAGCCTTTTACAAAAACGCCAAAAAACCTGCCGCTGACTTTAGGAGAGGCCCGAAGCTCCCCGAAACTGTTAATGATCCACGGGGAATACTGGATGTAGCTGCATCCTGCGGTAAACTTAAATAGTTGTCGGTTTTATTTTGAAATTTAAATATTGAATGATAAAAAATGGAAACTATTGGCTTCGTAATTATTGCTGCTTAATCGGAATCCTTCAGGCGGGAGTCCATAGTCGGATGACATAGACACGTCTTTCTGGCTGTGAACTTCAGCAGGCTTTTCAGATCAAAAGGAACGTGTACATTTATTCCGGAATTGGAAGACAATCGCATTCTCTTCCATTTTTAAGAGGGAATGTAATCGGCATTGTTCATCACCAGTTGCGTTCACTTTTTTTCTTGTTGTCACACAGTTTTCTTGTTAAATTCCAATCCAACCAAACCTAGGATATTAAACCATATTTGAAAATTAATTCAATTCAAATAATTGTATACTTACTCTTCTCCGCACAATAGCTTCTTTAGGAGGTGGCCCTAGAGCGTTCAAATCGGTCTTCACATTTTCCCGGAAAAGGGTCTAAACTCCTCTTGATGTTTTTGTATACCCTTGTGCCAGATCAGGCCTTTCATTTATTATTTCTAGAAGCCTTTCTTGTCTTCGTTGTCGTTTTAGCAATTAAAGAAAAAATTCTACGAATGAATTCTGTGATTTCGTTATTTTTCGGAGTTCGTTGCGTTTTTCGGAGTTGGAATTGGTGATACTCTTTAAAGGAAAACGGTGAGCCAAAGTCACCGGGTGGACGGATTAAGGCTAAATGTCAATCAAGTACAGTCAAACCCGCGTAAGTTGGCTGTGGGACAACTTATAAGGGTCTGTTTTTTTTTGTTCTTCACGAAAGTTGGAGGAACACTGATCACATTCACAAACTGCAGAAGTGAAGCTAGAAAATAAAGGGTGATTTTTTAGCTATTATCTTTCGCTTATGAATTTCAAAACTCTTCGTTTATAATATTTTTTCTGTATTTGATTGACTTTTTATAATAGTTTAAAAGTAGTTTTATATCACAATCGCAATTTAAAAGGTCTCTGACCTCAGATACCGATTTAATATCACTGCCTAGATAAAATCTGCGCAATTCCTTAAGGACTGGACATCTACTTATAAAATGCACAATGTCTTCTCTCTATGACAGGTTGCAAAGACTGCAGTATATCGGCAAATCGGGACGATGTGGGATATAATTTAAATTAACGAGTTCTCCTCTCATCTTGAAAATGGTAGATATGAGTTCTTGACTGTTACTGTTATTGAAATAGTTTCGTTCACATAAATTATGGTTGAGGCAACTGTATGTTGATCGATGTACAGAGGATGTAGCCATATTAATACAATCTTTTCTATATTGTTCGTCTACTTGGAGATAAGTTCGCAGAGCATAACTTTTAATAACCTAAGGTTAGTCGTCGTGAAATGGAATTGCATCCCACAGTAACCTGCAAGCTCTTCCAGTTTCCTAAACCAAAGATTTCTTTTTTGTATGGTTTTCATAGCGACAATTTTTGGCAGTCTTTCATCAGGCATCTCAAGAACTTTCAATATAATCAATATGCAGCTTCAGTGTCTTGACAAATAATGGCGATATTCCTGTTTCTATTATTACCACATAGTTAGGCGTCGTTCTTGGTAAACCAAAGGTTCGTTTGATGTAATATCTTAGAAGTTGTTCTACAGTCTCATATTGCGTATGTCCCCAAGATTGAGCTGCGTACATCAATACCGATTCCACAACACCAACGAAGACTTTATATTTAACGCTATGATCAACCAGATTATGTGAGAAACACCTTTTCCAGGTAGCACATATTGCACTTTTCGCCTTAATAAGTTTGTCCTTCAAGTGAAAATCCATGTTAAGGTTATTAGTGATTGTCACTCCAAGGTATTTGTACTTTTTCACCACTTCAATTGGTTCCCCGTTGTAGTGCCAACTTTCATTTCGACACAGTCTACCACCTCCCTGTTTGAAAATCATCACTTTTGATTTTAATAGGTTAACCGTTAAGTTCCACTTAGACAATACATATAGAGACGGTTTATCATCAGTTGCAGCATTTCGGCTGAATTCGCTAGTAAAATCACATCATCAGCAAACAGAAGCGTTTTTATTGTCACCCCAGCAAACTCAATTCCGCCTGGTAGAAACAACAATTTTGCAATTACGAACCTGGCCGTTATATTTCGAGGTTCAATGTTGGATATGAAAGAATTCAAATGAAAGAAACAGTAGGCCAAGAAACAAAGACAGCGAAAGGGCCAGGCCATGCTTAAAAACGAATTTGAAGTCAAAGCATAGCAGAAATTTGTTAATAATAAATAAGAAAATTTCCATATGATACTCCATATGATGTTCTTAGGAAACATTTTTGCATGAAATAAGCCAAGTTCCAAGGTAAACAGGTAGCCACTGGCCAACGTAGAGAGGTGTTTGCGTGGGATTTTCTTGGCACTGCTCACATTTCCTGTAAGCATCACCTTGGATCAGTTTGATTAAATCTTTCAACGTAAATCCTAATCCTAAATTCATGCGTTATTCACGCTTCCTTGTACCAACGCTCTTCGTTCTGTTCCTTTGCCGTCACAATTCCGCATGCAAACACGTCGCCTCATCGAGTACACTCCCAGATTCTCAAGCCTTGCGCGATTGCTTTCACTTTCTTGAAGAATTCCCGGCAAAAGAAACAAACAAAAACACAAGACAAAACAATAAGAACCACGATTACACGCCATTGTTGTGTGAGCACGTAATCCAAGTGACACTCCCCCCAAAATGGAGAACAGAGTACCGTGTGAACGTTGCATCAGGCACGAGGCCACCGCGTGTGATTCATCCATAAACCCCTGGAACTAGAAATTATTGTCACATCGCCATACATTCGGTTTGGGTGCTTTCTGTAATGGAAATTTACTTCCGCTCTAGTACACGCTAATTCAAGAAACTCCCGCGGTTAGCCTGGTTAACAAAGGATATCCGCTTCCGTTGCTGGTCAAGCACAGTTCCAAGAATAACGTATCTATTCTAATTTCGCAGTCGAACAAATCACTCTCCTTGGCAACAGGCATTGTGAACCAGCCCCACCGCCGTACCACCGTTCGTCAAGTTGAACGGCCTTGATTTACTGGACATCGCTGTGATACAGTAACTCAGCGCTGCGAGGAAATTGAAAACTAAATCAGAGGACACAGCGGGCGACACGGAATGCATCAATTAGCAGCGTCTATCGACTGCCATCGATTTTGTGATTCAACTCCATATCTCATTCGTCAGGCAGAGCGATCAAAATTGAATCAATATTTGAGTTGAATCAGCGAGTTGCTGCCACGGCGCTACACAGTTCCCTACCGCCCGAGGTCAGGGTGCGAGTGCGCATTCAAATGGCATCGTACTATATTTAAACGTGCTTTGACCAAGTCTTTGACACTCAATAAAACTGCAATTAACCCAGATTGGCTCTCCACTGGGACTGGGACTTCAAAGAAATGATTAATGGACTCGCTGCGGAGGAGAAGTTTACATAGCGAATGAGCCACTCGCAGCCAATTATCACAAAGAAATGTTTACCTGGGGCTGATGAATTGTTTATTGGTTTACTTTTTGCGCACCTGTGCGTTCAAATTGGCGGATTTCCACCAAGGGCTTCCCCACACTCATCCGGTGGCAAGGGAAATTCCCTGTCTGCGCCTCCTGTTGTAATGCTATTAGATTGATTGGTTTCCGTATTCGGCGTTCGGCGGGCATTTGTCAGCAACATGTGGTAACCTGCTTACCACTTTGCAGGGTCTGTGGGGCGAAGGATTGAATGAGGGAGGACTTCCGTCCCGGCAGTTTGAGTTCGTTAAGTCAATTTCAGCGCAAAGCACATTCGTTTCGGTAATTTGCCTGCGATGATGGAAGGCTATGAAAACTCGATTTATTTTCCTTTCGCAAGGTGTCTTCAAATGGATTGGCAAGTTATGCGACAGCTCATCCTTAAACGGATTACCTTCATGCTTCATTATTTCCTGAACAATATTAAGACTGAAATTGTGTTGCCTTTACTTACTCAGTGGCTTGGGTTTCAACAACTTCTCCGATTGTTTTCTGATGTTAAGTGTATTTCTTTGGTAAACACAAGTTGATTGGTCGTCGACGGATGTACAAGCTTGTTGCTGGACACTCTGTCACCTTCCCCGCGATTCAGACAAAAGTTTGACGGCAGTATGTATTCGAAAACATCGGATTGTATCGGTAATCTAATTTAAGTTAAACAATAATGGCCCTCGTCGTAAAATACGCCGGGGGGAACGTTTCACTCAAACTCACAACTCTTGATCGTTGAATGCGCTCGAAGTGATTGTCGATACATCGCAGAAAACGATCGAATTAAAACTCACCATACAAACGTTGACATTTCTCAAACGCAGATAATTAATTGCGTATCTGGGTGTTTCTTGTGAAGTTGTGAGCAATTTTCTTGAAAATGTTCATCATCTTCTGACCCGCATGTTCCACTAAAGGGGTCGCGTGGGTAACCCCGCACGAGAAATCTCCTGACAACTTGATCCTCCGCCATCGACTCTAACTCATCAGGTGGCATGCCCAAGCGTAACCAGGCGAGTTTTTCGACTTCATCCAACCATCGCATAGCACTCAACCCTCGCTCCGGAAGTCGTGTTGAAGGGGACATTCGTGCCACGTGACCTAACCCCCGAAGCATAGCCCTTTCCGTTCGAAGAAGCAGGTCAGTAATTCCCACGACAGCATGAAGAAATCTCATCTCAGCAGCCTGTCTTCGCGATCTTATTCTTTCGGTCAGTGCTCAAATGGCATGACCATAGGTGAGAGTTGAGAGTTGGATACTGAGTTGAAAACCGCTAACTTGGCTTTGACACCAAGCCAGATCTGCTAAGCTGTTTCAAAACTGACCCACATTGACTAATCCTACAAGAAAGCTTAGCATTACTCCTTCCATCACTCGTGGAAAAGACCCCGAGAGACTTACAATTCTCCACCTGCTTCAATTTGACTCCACTAACCTGTAGAGTGCATTGGAGATAACAATAACCTCCGATTTGTCCACGTAGACCTTCATTCGAGCCTCAGCACATACGGCCACAAGCCTATTGCGTGCGCGCTGGAGTTCCATCTGGCACTGAAAAGGACTGAGTGCGAGGTCATTGCCTATGCAGATAATATTGCTGGAAAATTGGTACCCACGATCAGGGATATTATGCAATCTGCTCCTTCTAAGCTAGTGAAATGGACCAGCGAATGCGGCCTAGTCCTCTTTACTAGGAAGTACAAAATCCCTAACTTTGATCCCCCCTCATTATGCGGGACCTTCTTAAAGCTGAAGGATGGCGCGAAGTTCTTTGGTCTTACATTAGACACGAATATATACACGATAATATCCACGAAGGTGTCAAGAAGGCCCCCACGGCTCTCTACTGCTGTTATAAGGCCATGGTTGCGAATGGGAACTACAATCCCGTATGGTCCACTGGCTATTCGTTTCGATAGTCAGACCCATACTGCTGCATTGCTGGTGGACTACTCTCGAAAAGAAAATCAACCTCATACCACTCGCAGGAGGGCAGAGGATGGCGTGCGTAAGTATCAGCGGAGCATTAAGGACTACCTCCTCCGAAGCTCTAAACATACTCGTTAACATGCAACCAATAGAACCAGTTGGTAGGCATTCAGCAGCTATTACGGCAATCAGACTGAGATCCCTGCACAACTGGAAAGAACTTCGGTCTGGACAATCAACGATCATCAGTAGGTATAGTTCTATACCCATAAATACAGACCTCACGCCACCTAAACTCCTCTTCGAGAAAAACTTCTGAACCAGCAGATCTAATTGGGAGTCTGAACACCAGACGCTGGACGGTCCTCTACGAATCTTCGGAGATGGATCGAGAATGGATAGAAGTGTGGGTGTGCCAGTGTCTATTCCAAGGGTCTAAACATGCAGCTATCTTTCCGATTACCTAATCAATGTAGCGTCTTTCAGGCTGAGACTATAGCAATTAAGGAAGCTCTGTCCTGGCTAAGAAAAATAAGCACAGCCAGTCAGCGATCAAATTTCTGTTCTCAGTCACTTTTAACTCCAAGAAATCCCTCAATCGCAGCCTACCGAGATGAGACCTAACGAGATGGCCAAGTATTTTAACATCCAACTTATATGGGTGCCGGGACACTCTGACATTCCAGAGAATTGCAAAGCGAACTCGTTAGGAAGGGCATAATCTCTGTACTCCTTCCAGCTGTATACCCACCCTCCATGCCCATCGGTACTATAAAACATCTGCTAAGGCTGGAAACTCTAGCTCAAATGAATAGCCGATGAGCTAATGGCACAGGATGCCTCATTGCCGGACAACTCTGGCCTACGACCGACTCTAAGCGATCGTTTAAACTGATTACTTTAAGTAGGTCGAATCTTTGAACCCTCATTGGAGTCATAAAAGGGCATTGTGCCACTGAAGTCCACATCCTCACAATGACTTCTGCAGAAGTTGCAGGGACGAGGATGAGGAAGAATCCATTGAACACCTGCTGTGTAACTGCAGTTCTCTCTCTTCCAGCGGATTCAAACATTTGGAGGCCTACTAGTGTCCGCCATCTCCTTCGATTTATTAAAAGCACTAATTGGTTTGCGGAATAGGTATACACAGATCCGCGTGATAGCACAATGGGCATATTTTGGCCTAAGTGTGGCTGCTCCCTTTTCACGCAGCAGTCTGCCACCTCAACCTAACCTTTGCCAATCGCCAGATGTCTCACCAACAACCTGAAAATGTTGTAAGTACATAAATGGCATTTACAAATATGGATTAACGCCATGAACCTGAATCCCGATATTGCAAAAAATGATGGCAAATGACCATCACAGCAGCACAAAGCGCCTAAGATCTAAGGAAGGTGCTTCAGAAGATCAGACGGTTTTCTTGAGGACCCTTAATGTGGCCTTATTCAAACGAAATGCTTTAACGAATCTGAAACATTACATGTTTGCATGTACATATCTTCTGCAGTTCACCTTAAAGATGCCCGCGTATTCTGTCAGAAGCTGATCCGTCGTCATACCATATGTCATACAAAATGCATTCAAATGTAAGCCTATACAATCCATTTTTTCTCATTTTCTCGGGTACTGCTCTCTTCAAACGGATTAATTGTCTTCGGTAGCGTTGTCCATTGATGGATGCACCCGGTTTTAGCAGCTCATAATACGGCACACCCTTCTGATCCCACCAAATACAGAGCATTACCTTCGCGCCAGGTATATTCGGCTTTGCCGTTGATTTGGCTGGTTGGCCGGGTTTCACATATGTATGATTTTTTGCGCTTGGGGTTGTCGTAATGGATCCGTTTTTCATCGCCAGTAACAATCCGATGCAAAAATGACTTCCTTTTGTGGTGATCCAGCAGCATTTCGGACATGCAAAACCGCCTTTCGACGTTCATGTGGAACCCACTTGTTTGAGTGACACCCAAAGATTCTGCGAGCTCTTCTTGTGTTTGGCAACAATCTTCACATAGTAATGCTCCCAGTTCTTCATCTTCCAACTTTTTTGGACGTTCATCGTCTCCCAAGCCAAATTCATCACTTTTGACACGTTCGCTCAGCTGGCTCATGTTCACCATAAACTTCCACAAAAAAACGATGACTTTCGGCAGCAGTTTTCTTCATATTAAAGTAACGAGGAAGAACTCCTCGCAAAAAAACACTTTTTCATGCACAAAGTTCGACATATTTGAGTGAAAAAAAAAGATTGTTGTTTACGCTTCAAATGAATGACATATACTGAAATGACGTACAATGACAGTAGCTTTCCAATGCATGTTCCAATGGAATAATACAAGTTACGCCATCTCTTAGCAAACTACACGAAGTTATAGACCCAGTAATTTATTCAATTCAAATTTGAATTGGTTTTTCCAAGTTTAATTGTCGTCAACTATCACAGCGCAGCTGTTTTACGAATTCGACTTAGTCATCGGTATGGTATAGTCCGGCCGCCGTATTCTACGATCCATATGGCAGTGAAAGTGAATCGACTAAGTGAAGTGAATCTCAGATACGGCGTAGTGTACGAATGGGGTGAATAACTTGTGATATAAAATTAATTCTTTATTATTTTAAAGCCACATTCATGTCATTCTGTATGGAGTATCCCCCCTTATTCTCTTAGTCGTGTTACCCAAAAATATGTGTCACTTTGACAAATTTGTATTCTCTTAGTCACTTTATGTGACATTTGTCACTCGCACGACTATCGCCTGTATGGATGTATAGTCACATTTCATGAGGAAGTGAGATAGAATGAGAAAGATTTTGTCGCTGGCATTTTTGTGGGTGACGCCAACCGACGTTGACAAATTTTGTACTCTTAGGAATAAAGGAAGATTAATATGTTCACGTTTCGTGTTAATTTAACAACAAACCAGCAACTCGAGGGCTTGGTCGCTTTAATAGAGGATAATTGCAATCGCATCCAGAAATCGAATGTTTTAAGAAAACGAAACTTTTGCATTATCATTTTACTTATGCTGCGTTTTCACCGAACAAAACCGCGAGGATCCATCAATTTTCTCCGAGCCTACCAGGAACTCGTTAAATCTTCCTCGAGTTCATCCGTCAGTGAGAGGTTGTGAACCCGGATACGTCTACAGCGTGATTTTCAGTTTATTTCGGTGTTCATTTTCCCGATTTGTCTCTTTCTATTTTCTGGTTTTCTCACACTATTATTCTCTGTCAAAAACAGCTGTTTTGGCGACCATTTAAGAAATGACAGCTAGTGACATTTTCTTTTGGCGGGCACGTATAAATTGAGACCGAGTGACTTGAGAACCACTTCAAGCTCGGTGGAAACGGCTTATTGAGGCTTCAGTAAAAATTCGTCTGGACCTCGCGATTTCGGTTCAGTGGAAAAGTAGCATTAGGGCGATTTAAGAATTTATTTGAACGAAATTAGTTTTACAATTGAGCAAACAACTAGACTTACAAACCAGAGGTTAGGGTGTTGGCTGAACAATAGGGGCCCAACTGTTGTACTTTGTTTAATTTAATGTTTATTATTATTGTCGGTTTACTGTTTATTTCGTATGCCCTACAATGGCTGGTGCTTACATCGGGTTGCTCAAGTCCGTGTGTCCATGGTGGTCCTTTTGGGATGGGATTGTGATGTGTTAGTCGGCTTAGCCTCGATGGTGATTGCTATCGCTGCTCTGGTAGAATTCATGCAGGTCGTTGTTTGGCGTCGTTGGAAAGTTCTGCTCGTTTAGCAGATTCAACGCGTTGAGGTAGAGTTGTCCGGGGATTGTGTTCCTCGGGTTAGGATGGTTGCTGATGTTTAGTAGCTGCATTCTGAACAGTGTCACCATGTACTGTTGCAGGGGGATGATGCGTGCTTGGTCGTAAAGCCTTTTGCGGCTGTGGTGCCTTTGACGGTCGCTGTCGAAGGTGAGTCCGGTATATATTCGCAGTATTTTTCTTTCGAAAAATGCGAGCTTCGTCATGCTGGTCCTAGAGATGGTGTGCCAGATTGGGAAGCCGTACGTTGAGATCGGCCATATAAGCTGCTTGTATAGCCGCAGTTTTGTCCTCTGGCTTAATCCATTTTGCACACTAGCTCACTAGCACACGCTCAAGTGCTTTATATTTGGCCCCTAAGACAGTGGCCGTATTTTGATTACCGCAGTAGCCAGGACTAAAGTGTGCAGCACAGGATTTCTCGTGGCACATTCGTGCCACGTGACCAAACCAACGAAGCATAGCCCTCTCCGTTCGAAGAACGATCTACTGGAAACTCGTGGAAAAGACCCCAAGATACTTAAACTTTCAAATTTAATTTGAAAGAAAAATACAACAAGTAAAACAACTTCGGTATTATGATCCAACATGAATGTGGGATGTAAAGCCTTGAGGTTTGAACATTTTCGAAGTGATCATTTGCATATACTGAGAGAAAAATCAAATCAGTTCACAGAGACGCAAGCTTAGCAACGCGAGGAGCGGCGAACACACTCAACTTCCAGATCGGAGTAATTGGAAGTAGGAAGTGTTTATTGAAGCTTTTAATTTCTTGTTTATTTTTTCTAATAAAACGCGCATCATTGGCTTGTGACCCAGGCCGGCCGTCTTCAATTACTGGTCAACATTTAGTTTAGTCTTCAAGAGCCTTCAAGCAACAACCAGCCTGTCGCATGAAAGGTCCATCGCGGGGTGGAGGCATCGCTGGGTCGAAGTATCACAGACATCGGGTAATTTTCGTTTTATGAAGTGGAATGTCTTTGGCTTAATTTTTCTATGGCACGGCGAAGAGCAAACTAGACTACTTATCCTGAGTTGGAAAAAAAAAAAACAAGCAAGTTGATGTAATCTATCGCAAGCTTTTGACTCTGTTAACCACTCAGTGTTAATTAAGAAGTTTGAAAACTTTGGATTCCACTCGGACTTTCTCGGAGTTCTTTCCGTTGGGTTTCGTATTTTCTTAAAAATCCCACAGTGAGAGTACAAATTGGAAATTCTTAATCCAAACTCATAGAATCTTGCTCAGGGGTTCCGCAGGGGATTCAGGAAAATAGGTCCCTTATAAAGGGTGATTTTTTCGCTTTTATCTTTTTGGCAACACTGGTTTAAACAGCTGACGCACGTTTCGTGTTTTGTTTCACTGTCAAACATCTTCAGATTGGTCTATAATTTAACCATGAATCGTCTTACAAACGAACAACGCTTGCAAATTATTGAATTTTATTATCAAAATGCGTGCTCTGTTAAGAAAGCTCATCGCGCGCTTCTTCCATTTTATGGTCAGTTTAGACGAAGCTCAGTTTTGGCTCAATGGGTACGTAAATAAGCGGAATTGTCGATTCGAGTGAATATCAGCCCGAAGCATTGCAAGAGTTACCAATGCATCCGGAAAAAGTCACAGTTTGGTGCGGTTTATGGGCTGGTGGCATCATTGGACCGTACTTCTTCAAAGATGAGGCGAATCGTAACGTAACTGTGAATGGTGAGCGCTACCGTGAGATGATATCCAACTTTTTTTTGCCCAAAATGCAAGAGCTTGACTTGCATGACATGTGGCTTCAACAAGACGGTGCCACATGCCACACAGCACGCGCAACAATGGACTTATTGAGAGGCGAGTTCGGTGAACATTTTATTTCACGTTCGGGACCGGTCAATTGGCCGCCTAGATCGTGCGGAAGGCGTTAACCTTTAGACTATTTTTTGCGGGGCTATGTTAAAGCTCATGTCTATACAGACAAGCCCGCTTCAATTGACGCATTGGAAGACAACATTGAAGCATTTATTCGTGAGATACCAGCCGAAATGTTGGAGGGAGTATGCCAAAATTTGACTAAGCGGATGGACCATTTGAGGCGCAGTCAAGGTCAACATTTGCATGAAATAATCTTCAAATGTTAAATTATATGGACCGTACAAATACCGATTCAAATAAAGATTTCATGAATTTTTCTGAATTTTATGTGTTTTTTTTTAGTACGTTTACACCGCACCCAAATTTTGCATCTCGGCTAGTTTCTGCATTGCAGCCCAAATACTTTGCATTTCGCCATGTATTGCCTACACTCTGGAATGTTGGATTCCAGCGCACGTCACTGATTCAGCACGTCATTTAATGACTTTGCAGCCTGCTGACATAAACAAAAAACAGCAGTCAACTTACTATTACTTTCTATAATCTTCATTGCTGACGTTATTTGTTCTCTTGAACACAGTACACACAGGGCTTACTATTCGCCGATGATCTTGAAGTATATACGAGTGTTGAAGATGTTAATGACTGCTTATAACTTCAAACTCATATAAATACATCAACTTAGGTACTCCGGCATTTATGGCTAAAAAGACAGTAGTACGTTGCGACAGCTGACTTCATGTTACGAAGGGAGTGCGTTAATCACCTCTCCCTCTCTCTCTCTCTGTCGAATACCAGACGAAAAATATTGCGTCAGCTGTTTACAATTCTCAAATAACACCCTTTTTGTTGCCATCAGAAATGAATTACAAAAGAGATGGCGCGAAGTTGTCAAAGCTAATTGCCCCCTCGCCCATCGACGAATTTGACAGTTATGCTACGTTTCCACCAAACGAAATCGCATTACTCTCTGTACTCTCGGTACAATCACCCGAAGGACGCCCGCGCACAGCTAAGCATCCAAATGGGTGTGTTCATCGGGGGGGTCAGCAGCTGGGGGGTCAGCAGCCCGTAGGATGGGCGCCCTGCTAAGCATCCAAATGGGTGTGTTCATCTGTTGTTCCCGTATCGCTTGGCATCACCTTGTAAAGAAATTCACATATCCATGTACACGCACGGCTCTTAGTTCTTGTTTTCTCAGGTTCTCGAAACCTCTTCAAATAAAATTTTAAGGGCCGATGTTGAATGTGAACCACACCTAAACGTCAAGTTTTTTTCTGCATTTCATTTGACATTTCTCAATTTCAGACTAACTCAATTTGAACCGTGGAAAGATACACAATCGAGCAACGCGTTAAAGTTATTCTGGGTTATTATGAAAATGGGCGTTCGTGCACTTCGTGATTTTTTTGGTCAATTTAATCGTCCAAATGTCAATCGGAAAAAAACGGACAATCGGAAAAATCGTGCAAAAATTTGAGCAAACCGGGTCTGTAGGAGATGCGAAAACACCAGTGCATGCTTGTACTGCAGAAAATATTGTTCGCGATAGTGTGGCTGAAGAGCCGTCCACCTTAACTCTTCGTCGTGCCCAACAATTACACCTCTCACGCTAGTCGTTGATGAACATTATGCATAAAGAATTGCATTTACACGCTTACAAGGTGCAATTGACTCAAGAACCAAAGCCTCTTGACCATTTTAAGCGTCGTCAATGGTCAGAATGGTGGCAAGAAATGGCAACAGTGGTGAGGTGATGAGGCACATTTTCACCTCAGTGGATTCGTCAATAAGCAGAATCGCCGCATTTGGGCGAATGATAATCCAAGAGTGATTGTCGAAAAACCAATGCACCCACAAAGAGTGACTGTTTGGTGCGGTTTGTGGTCTGGCGGCATCATCGGGCCGTATTTTTTCCAAAATGAGGCCGGTCAGCCAGTTACTGTGAATGGTGTTCGCTATCGTGAAATGATAACGAACTTTTTACGGCCCGAACTGGAAGATATGTGGTTCAACAGGATGGTGCCACTTGCCACACACCTAACGAAACAATGGCTCTTTTGCGCGACAAATTCAATGGCCGCGTTATCTCACGTGGTGGCCATGTCAACTGGCCGCCAAGATCATGTGATTTGACACCGTTGGAACCGTATTTGAAAGAAAAGGTGTACGTCGATAAGCCAGCAACAATTCAAGAGCTGAAGGATGAGATAATTCGGCACATTAACGGCATAGAACCTCAAGTATGCTTCAGCGTCATCGGAAATTTGGACCATCGGATGGAGGTGTGCCGCCGAGGTCGCGGCGGCCATTTGGCCGATACTTTGTTCCATACACAATTGAACCATACCAATATTATCAGAATAAAAAGAAATGACAATAATTTCCTTCAACATCGGCCCTTAAAAGTTTACCCTTACCCTTTACAATGGCTTACCCTTCCGTTGTGCACATCCAGCTACAGTACATACCTTACCACTCCGCACTCCTTTAGAGTCCTCATACTCACTCAAAACTGGAAAGCTGTCCTCGGTCAACAAAAAATTCGTTCCATTGAATCGGAAAATAAAGAGCCCTTATCCACTCTTGTTCACAATAATTTTCTATTTACTGGTAAAGATACATATATGCAAGTGTGTATATATTTCAGCTAAAAATGTACATTTATTGTAACCTTCCTAAGCACCCCCACTCCCGCAATCTCAGCTCACAGCTCTCAGAGCAGCTCTCAGATCCGTTGCTGCTGCAGATTCTCACAGCAAATACGTGTAATATGAATTTATTGATATAAGCCACCCTCGCCAGGCGCCCCCACTCGTTCAGTCTTGCGTGCAGACATTCGCAGCGTTCGAGGCGCCCCTCCTCTGAAGTTAATCCTCCAACCGAGTGCTGCGGGTATGCCGGTGCTTCAAGTATTATCGATTCCGCGAAAAGCGAATCCGAAATATGATTGTGGCTTCTGTGCCTGTCGTCGTCGCGGGCATCAGCAGTTACTGACAGCAGCGATCTGTAATCGCCTTCTGCAGCAGAAACGGGGTCACACAGGCGTTCGGAACACTGTAGCTGGTGTTGTACGCGGATTGAGTGCTGGCAGTTGGTTCGTCGATCTCCTCCAGCTCCTCGATGTCGTCGAAGCTCTTCTGCCTCCTTGAGGGTTTTTTCTTAACGGCGCTCGGGTCATCTGCGGAGCTCATTTGAATGCCATTCGTTGCGCTGTCCCGCTTGACGTCCGGCTCTCCATCCGACCGTCCGCTGAGGCTATCGGTACGCGATCGTATACTGCTCGCCCGCACCGCTTCGCGTCGCACGCTCGAACTGGAGGTGCTGAGGTTCGTCGAGTTCGTGTGGAAAGTGCCCTTCCGGATGCCATCCACTGACTTGAGGGCCACCCGCCTCCGGGTGTCACACCCCAGCAGTCGCATAAATCCATCGCGGAACTTCGATGACATCAGGTTGTACAGAATCGGATTGAGTGCGGAATTCAAATACAGCATGATTCGGCAGAAGTACAGGAGGTTGTAGTACCCCTCGATGCCCAGGGCGATGAGGCTTTCCGGCGGCATCAGGATAATCCAGAGTGTGAACGCCCGGAATGGCAGCAGGCACAGGAAGAAGCTGAGGACGACGGCGACGAGCATGAAAATCACTTGCTTGCGGTATTTCACAACATTGCTTCGGTGGGGATGGAAGTGGTGCTGATGGTGATGACTTTGTCGCTGCGCCTTGGACGGCCGATGACGGTGATGGTTATGTTGGGATATGATGCCCGGATTGCCCATAAGGTTCCAGGCAATAATCGTATACAGGACGAGGAGGATGACGAACGGTAGCAGGAAGAACAGCGATATGCTCCCGATGAAGTAGAATGCTGTCCAGAATGTGTCGGCGGATGTGAGGCAAACGGCCACTTCGGAGCCATCAAAGTACGTCTCCATCTGATAGGAGGCTATTAGCAGTATTGGGCTGCTTGTAAAATTTATTTGTGGGTTTGTAATATCTTCGTGATAATGGGAGGGCTGTACACTCTTCGCAAAATAATAAGGGACTGTAGTCTGAAAAGTGAGTGAGAAGGGAGACCGGGACAGAGAGAGAGTTGGACTTTTGTTGCATGTTTTGGAAGCTTCAAGTGGCCGGGACAAGCATTTTCCATTTCGATTGAGTCACGAATCGGAAAGGAACTATTATTTATGAAATATTTGTCTGGTCTGAATGTCTTTTTTGGTTGTGTGCAGAGCACAGCTCCTGTTGGGACAATGGCAACGAAGGGGAATGCATTTCTGTTGTCCTTCAATCAGGAGAATGTGCGAGCCAAGGCAGGGAGACTGCGACGAGGACCCGAAGTGGGACGTTGTGGGGGGAGGTGCGACTGTTGTGGTTTGATACAAACTAGGGGTTAATTTTCGGAGTGTACTCGCTATGGTTAATTTAACGAGGCGATGAGCATCGGGTTTCGTAGGTCGCTGTGAGAGAGAAAATTCCACATCATCTAGGAGAGAGAAAGCTGACACAGCTGATTGAAACCTTGTCCATCGAAAAATTCGAGAGACTTTCAGGAAGTAATGGAAATGACATCGGAACCTTGCGTTGAGATCACGTCCTCGGGGAAGATTTCAAGGAACTAGAAAGAAGGAACCGGGCAGATACCTCCAGCAACGCTCATGACATTAAGCCGACCAAGAGACTTTTGGGCCAACATAACCGGAAGAGGTTTGAGGCATGCATCAGAATGAGCAAGAACAACCTCCGTATCCTAAGAGGCTTCCTAAGAGGGCACAGTAGACTCAGGGAGCACCTAAGGAAACTGGGAGCATCAGAAGAAGGTGTGAAATGAAATTCCAGAACATATGCTAGGTTTTTGTGAGACCCTTGCCCACAACAGAAAAAGATATCTTGGCAAGCACCAAATATCAGAGCAAGAACTGAAGTCACAGGAAACAGCTCTCATTCTCAGATTCCTAAAGGAAACTGGCTCAGAGAGAACATCCTAGGATAAATCTCTTCCACCTTCTCGCAGCAGGAGCAGGTAACCCTCAATAGAACTCTGAAAAGGGCTGCATGGGAGGGGAGTTCTTAAGAAAGCAAAGGTATGAATAGAGGGCGCAATAGGTCACGATGCAATTTATCCTCAACAATAATAATCTCCCTCCGATTGGTCTGTTGCGTTCTTTTTCCCTTTATCACTCCTCTTGGGAGCATAGAGCTTCCACTTGGCATCTCCATCTAACTCGATTAGTTGCAGATGTCCTTACACCAGAAATGATGTGTTATTGCGATGCCCAACTTCACAGCTGATTGACCTCTAGTCCAGAGAGGCTTTTTGGCAGTTATTCACGAAATAACGTAAATGCAGTTCTCTGATTGGTCAATTTGGCTTTGGAAAACTATATAAAAACTGGTTGTCAAAAATGTTAAGGGGCAAGAGAGGTAGAAGTTGGGCAGTTTGGTCAGTTCCCAGTAAGGTTGCATTTCCCTATTTCCATGAGTATCGATCGTGTCCAGGTGTTCATGGGACGGCCTCTGGCTCTTTTGCCTTGAAAACGATATAAAAACGAAGTCCGCGGTCTCTATATTACTAGAAAGAAGAGACTTTGCAAAGTGCGCAATTCGTGGTGCGATCAAACGAGTATAAATGGAACATTAGTCGTAAGTACGATTCCAAATTGCGATCCTGATTGTGACAAAGTAGCAATTTACCTTTTTTCACAATCGTTCACAGACTCTGCAGTCAGAGATTTTCCCTACTCTGTGCGAGACACTCCGACAAGCTCTGACATTATTGACGGACATATTCTAGCTCCTAAGCTCCTGAGCAGGGAAGAACACCGGCTTCTCAAAAGGAAAAAGAAAGAGCATGATGACGAAATGGAGAGTTGTGACGACAGAAAAGATGTCCGAAAGTCTTTCCAAAGGGTGAGACTGCCATCGAAGTTCGGACAGAAGCCTGCCGTTATTGGAGACGGAGAACTAGTAGTAGAGTCTAAGTCAATACGGAGAATTTGAAAGAATCGCCGACGAGGACATCAACACCGCTGTCAGGCAGAATGTTCCACACCGCAGAATGGACGATGTTAGATGAGTAATCCGTCCGCCCGACATCGACGAAGTCAAGACAGCGACATCGAGACATCAAGATGTAATATCTGCAGAACTCTTTAAGGCGGCTGTAGATGAGCTGGCAGGGTACATGCACAAGGTCATCGGTAAGACAGGGACGGAGGAAAGGTTGTCCGAAGAGTGGAATCTCAGTATCGTTTGCACGATCCACAAGAAAGGAGACCCCTTCAACAGACTCCTGAGCATCGTATATATCTAAGACCTTCTCTGTCATTTTGTGTAAGCGGCTGGAACTATTTTTGAATAACCTGATAGGTCTAGCCAGGAATCATCCTTCACATTGCGGCAGATCCTGGAAAAAACCCAAGAGATGCAGATTGACGCATACCACCCATTAGTCGATTTCAAGGGAGCTTAGAGACGAGCTATACAACGCCATGACTAGTTACATCCCAGCCAAGCTCGTCAGACTGAGAAGGATGATAATGGAGAATTCTCGCTGCTCCATCAAGGTCGGTAACGAGCTCACCAAGACCTTCAATGTCAAAAAAGATTTTAGACAAGGCGACGAGCTGTCATGTTTAAGAAGTCACTTGACTTTGCATGAGAAGATCGTTCAAAACTCACTGGACACGATCTTCCAAAAGTCAGTACAATTGCTGGCGTACGCGGTCGCAGAGTGCCGTTTGCTGGCATTGAAACGGAAGCGGCTGGAGTGGGTCTTTCGGTAAACGAGGGCAAGACAAAAATGTCAGAGAAGGTCGCACAACATCAGTGACTTCTGCCAGATCGTCAGAGAAGGACTTCTCTGCCTGCGGTAAACAGTACAAACAACATCACTACCGAGATCAGATGGAGAATAACTCTTGCCAACCTCTGTTTCTATGGCCCCAAGATTTATTTGTTTAAGACCTTGATCTTCCCCGTCCAGCTCTACGGCGCAGAGGCATGGACTATATCCAAAGCGAATGATGAGGCTCGACATGCGATCCTTGCCTTCCTGTTTGCGTCCTGCATTTGGATTAGAAGGTCCAACCACGAACTGTATGGACTGTAAGGCGACGACAACGTCTAAGATGGCTAGGCCATGTAGAGCCTATGGACAACTTAGCTCCGGTCGAAGAATCTTCGACTCTGAGTTTGTGGGACAATGCAGAGGACGTATACATACAAGGTGGCACACACAAGTTGAGGTGGACCTCAGCTTGGTGTGCGAAACTGGTGGCAGCTGGTGAGAGATCGAGCTGGCTGCGGAGGCATGTTGGGTAAGGTCCCATCCCACCTGGGGCATTAACGCCAAAAGAAAAATAAGCGGGAGGCTTGTGCTCAAGCTTGAGAAGAAATATGTGAAAAATTCATGAACGACTTCTTGGAAGTAAAGGGCGACCATAAAAGGAAGTGGATTTGTGACCAGATTTTGCACTTTTGTCTTCGTCTCGTAGATACAACAAAAGGAGTTGTATTATGGGACTAACAGACAAAGATCTCTTGAAATAATGACTTGACTTGCTGTAGAAGGTTTTGGTGAATGAGAAGAATACGGGCTAGACCCCCGAAAGGGGTTATCTTTATGCTTTTCCTTTGTTTCAATGCGCGCCCACAAAACGGATTAAAAATCTCTAATCCTCTGTTAAGAGCCGGCTTTCTCGTTGGACTCAATCTGCAGTTCGCGTTTGGCTTGCATCACTGCAGGTTTAAAAATGGTACTCGTGCATGCAACCCAAACGTTCTTAAAATGGGTTAGACGACTGGATGGATGGTGCAGTTGGTTCAGTCCCTGCTCTTGGTTAGTGGGGTCCCCGGTTCGAATCCCAGTGAAAGCAAAGTTATTACGTTTTTATCTGGTTTTCAAATCTGTTTCAGCCACCATTTGCCGTTGGGATCAAATTGACGGAACTATTACTGGAGTGGTCGATCGGTGGCAGTAGTCTGACTGTGACCAACACAGTCCCTTCCCGAGCCTACCTTACCCAAAGTGATGCCTTTTAATCGACAATTCATTGATACCCCAGACCATTGTAAAGGAAAACAATGGGTTCTGGGCAACTCGCCCAAGCGATCTTATTTTGTGTCATTTTTCGGGGTCCCCTTTTGACACTGGGTAGATGCGTTTCTTAGGCTTACATCACAATTGAATTTCGTATAAAGAAAAAGTGCTTCAAATGATTGTGAGTTGAATTTAAAATGCTACAACGTACGGTGAAAGTCTGAAAATCTGTTGTGAGCAGAAATATTAAAGAAAATAATTCATAAGTGTGCACTCTTGTATCTGCTTCCGCCTTTAGGTTTCAGTCGCCATTACTTAACGCATCCCCCCAACAAAGCTGTCAACCACACCTGGTCTTCCTTACACCATGCTTTAGTTGTGGCTACGTCTCATAAATAAATGCACCGAAATATTCTGGTGGTCTACATACCTCATCAAAATCACTTCAATGTACAAATATGCGCACTGATTGACTACAGCTAAGCGACACTTAAAGTGGAGGAAGTAATAAAAGCAACCCCAAAGTGGGATCCCATCCAAAGCCAGTAGTTATGAGTTCCACCAACACAAAGGACATGTCATATGTGCGCCAATAAATATCCTGCATAAGTAGGCAACGGTAATTACAACCAACAACAGATGGAAAGGTACCAAGGTCGGCGCGCAGAAGGAATCATTATCTGGTGGATTGATGGAAGCCATTTGAAATTCATGTCGTAAACGCTACTTCCGAACTTCTCGGGCGCTTATATCTGCGACAATTTATGAGCCATATTGCTAAGTTTATGCTCTTTGTCTCATTTGCGATACAAATGTGAAGGAACAACAAAATCCGTCTTGTGGTTGGAGAACATAATTCATTGAAGTGGTTGGATAAAAGTTGGTCGCAAGTTTGTATCCGCAAATGAAACGACAAGGGTTCGCAGTTTATTTTGAGCACATGAGTGTCAGAAAGTTTCAGCGATTAACAGTGCGTCGTCAGTATCACAGAACAATGGGCGCAAAGTTGAGGACTTTTAAACATGGGCTCATAATTTATGGGTTTTTGTACTAGGGACAGTAGGTAGTACTTTTGTGTGAATTTAAAGCTGCAATGGGACGCATTTGCGTATGAAGGCGTTGGTTAGGATTGTGTTAAAAATCGAGTTTCATTGATTATTATTAAGTGCAGCTCGATCCGAAGCAGGGGCGAAGGAATAAATGACACCGCTAGAAACACAAACGCTCTGGAAGTGCACACGGCTGGATATAGGACGGAGGACGGAACTCGATTTGGAACCTTCGCAAGAGTACCAAAATGTTCGACGTCCTTTAGTCTAACAAGTCCCTGCAGATTATTACAATACTCTGGTCTTGGTTGTTTGTCAATGAAACAGGTAAAGGGGAATATCAATGAATCTTTGAATTGACAGTCAAGCGGTTATAAAGCCTCTGGCGAAACCGTCCAGGAACTCTAGGGCGGTTAACTATTGCCGTATATCGCTAAAGGAGACCACGGTCAGGTGCAATCTTATCCCTCCTCTGGCATAGACGCATGCCAGGCAACAGAAGAGCTAAAATGCTGGCTAAACAGAGAGTCTGCCTACCACTATCAGCCAAAATGGAAACACTCCAAAACAGTTAACACATAGTCACCAACAGATGGCACCACGAACACGAGCAGAAGATGGAATGAAAAGGAAACAAAAATGTTAAACACACCGCATGCCTACAACAAGGGTAAATCAGTAGAGATGAGAGAACACTTCTAGATGACGCCCCCAGAGAGTATGGTAGAGATGCTCAAAATCTATTTCTCTTGCCCAATAAAATTTTGACAACCATTTTTTTATATTGTTTTCTAAAGCCAAGTTGACCAATCAGAGAACAACATTTACGTTATTTCGTGAATAACTGTCAAAAATTCATGAATAACCGTCAAAATGTTCATGATTATCCGTGAAATTCGTCGATGGACTAGAAGTCAATCAGCTGTGAAGTTGGGTATCTCCATCATACTTCATTTCTGGACTAGACTATGTGACTTTGGCTAGTCCTACATATCACTCTATAATAAATGGCACGGATTACAGCGTGCAACATACAAAAATTGAATTGGAAAACAGACACGAAACAATGTGTTCATTGGACAAAAAGGCAGTACCAAGTCGGAATCTTACAAAAATGGTAGATTAAAATCTGACCTGTTTTCTCGCTTCCGACAACTTAGTTGAAGAATTATATTTCGGAAATTTAGAAACAACTCAATTAGGTACGAAAAGTAGTTAAAAGGACATGAAAATTCCAGCGATGACGCGACTTAGGGCCTCAGTAGAACTGTCACACCTTATGGCTGAAGCCCAATTTTGCGTCTACTCTGGCGTTGTCTTTCAACGCACAGAATTCAATGGCCATGCACAAAACAATGCGTCGACCTGCATTAGTGAAAAATAAGAGAGCTGAGAGGATCGTAATAAAACGAAAAGTATCCGGCTCCGGTTTTCAATTACATCGATGCATCGACAACATCGATGTTTTTCATCGATGCATCGTTATGTATCGATGTAACGTTTCGATGTATTACATCGAATAAAACGTCGATGTTTTTTTTTTGCATGAGCTTCTCTATTCTTGGGTTTTCGGACACGTATACAACAGTAAAAAAAAACTTCTTGCCATCATTGTCGAAGCACTCCAAGAGGTAATGTAAGATTAATACAAAAACAAATATTTTTATTAAAAAAAAAAAACATAAGCTTAAGCCAATTCGATAGGACTCACTGTATATGAGGTAAAGATGTCCAGTTGCGCATTCTGCCTTTCGATAGGTATCACTGTTCTCGAGGTAAAGATGTCCATTTCCGCCACAGTGAGGCAGGTATGGCTAGACGAATCAAATTTTCTTTTCTACATTACGAAACCCTATGTCTATGTGGCACCACATAATTGCAACATTTTACAGAAGTGTCGTACAGGAGAGACGATGACGAAAACATCTCGAAAGACCTACCGTAGGCCTTAGTGGCCACAGCACCAAATTGTCTCACCACATCAACCTAACCTGATCGAGGTAAAAAGACAAAGACATTGATTCATTTAAAATAGAAGGACATTCCCCAACAATGCGACAACAGGTCAGAAAGCATAACGTTGCTCGCGTGTCCAAACTCGCAGTCTCCAAACGTCGATTCGCCTATAAATGTGTGAAAAGAGGGCTTCAGACAGCAAACAACAGCAACTCTCAAATTTTCAGTCTTTTCCCCTTTTATCATGCGAAGAGTGTATTTCATAAGCTTATCATTTGACATTCACAAATACTGCTAGTCAGACTCTTAACAAAACAAAGATGGTACACCTAGAAACTCTTCTTTTTATGCACTTATTATTAGCTCTGCATTTTATTTACAAATTGTTTGCTTTTATCATAAATCACTACATCTACTTAAGCATGCACTCACATCATCATTCGCCTGTCTAGCTGTTCGTATGGATAACATAAGACATTTGGTTCAGTTTTGTTTTCTTTTTTCTGATACACTCACGAGACAAAACATGAAAGGACCTTTCACTACGTTCAATAATTCAATATGTACATGTGCAGGATAAGCAGTATAAAGAAGAAGAATTTTATTTACAATAGAATGGCTCATCAGCTTAAATCGTTTAATGCAAGCGTGCCGTATACCGTGTGCTGCGTAAAATCGTTGATTTACAACCAGTCGTTTGTCAGGCGTCCGTACAGCAGCCTCAACAGCAGCCATCTCCAGCACCATCGTTGCATAGGAAATTTGTCAATAAAAAGAAAAACAAAACACAGAGGCAGCTCTGTCCTCGGGCAATGACCAGAATGACTGTCATCACGAGGATTCTTAAATTTTATTTCACAACAAATTAACTTTCATTTGCGGCCACCGCCCACGACACACATGTGGTTTTTATGTCTTCTTTGGCATCTCCTCGATCACGGATGTGCGTTCCGCTCCGCTTACGCTCCGGGCAGACACCCACACACCATCCGTCATCGTGTTCGTAATGTCCTTCGATTTGGTTGCCGTTCAATTGAGAAAAAACCCCTAAATATGTACACACAAAAAAATAATGTGCCGAATCAGAATTTTAATTACTTTTTAATTAAACCCATCCCTCCACGAGCAACGAGTGCGATGGGGTATCGATGATTTCCCGCAGCTCGTGTCATGTCATCGTGAGTTAGGCGACGCGGCGCAAAATTGATATCCTTTTAATTAGATTTTCGTTTCGGCTGATTGCTTGGCTTTTATGAAGGAATCAAGTCAGCAGCAGGCCGGTGGCGACGGCGGCGCCACCCGGCATCTCGACTGACCCCATTCCGAGCCAGCTTCCGGTGGACAGCTTCAGTTGACCACTTCCTGCTTTGGTTTTTCAATTAGCATCGATGGTGGGGCGGTCCTCCAAAAGTAATTAGCCGACTCCAAAGTGAGTGGCCCTAGGCTTAGCGACACTCTTAATGCAATAAATATGATAATGCCTGGTTGGGGTGGTATTTGCAGAGGATTGAGGAAAAATCAATAGGAAATTCAATAAAGTTCTCCTGCAGTCCTTGTGGCATTTATTTTCAATTACCGAGTGCGAGGAGTTATTGGAATTTCTGCCAAGGGACCGCACACACATGCTGACTGTCTGCAGGGTGAAGATAATTTTTCAATAATGTCAGGACGCGCTTAGAAAAGGGTTACGTTTCGCTGTTCCACTCCGTCTCTTCTGTCATATCGGGGAGAGACCGGGAGAGTGGCACATTCCGTGAACAAAGCGAACCGTTTGAGTGCATTTCAAAGAAAGTGTGTCATGTGTTAAGTTTCGCGTCAGCTGAAAGGCTCCGAAGGATGTGAACTCTGCGTAATGCAATTGTGAATTGATGAAAGGAGGTTCGGCTTCTTTATCCTGTAATTGAATTCCTTCCGCAAAATTATACGTATTGATTTTAAATGGAGATTGTATCGGGTTGACGTCGGTGGTGGCGGTTGGCGACGAAGATGGACACCACAGAGAGAGGGAGGTTGTTCTTTGAGGCGTGTAATTGGTAGACAACTGCTTACTTGACTTGGAGGGAGGCGTCCCCCTCTGGGGATCCGCTTTAATTCAATAACGTTGCACTTAGGAAAACTAACCATCTCCTAGAGCCGTTTATAGTGTTAGCTTTACAATTGCTGGGACGTCAATATGTCCGGATCTTTGACGTATTTAGGTACAGTGTTGGGGGAGTTTGAAGAATTCATTTGTACCAATAAGAAGAGAAGAAATGCAAATGACCATCATAGGATGCAAGGATAGTGAGCTCAAGTAGTGTGATTAGGAAGAACAGGCAAGCCTCTGTCGAACAGCCTCGAGTCGAATTTTCTATAAGTCGAACAAATGTTTCAGGACTTAAAGGGACCCAGGACATACAAATTTCCCATATTTTACACTCCAATACTCGAATACAATATTTGTTCCCGCGACTATTCCACTTATGGAGGTTGCTTCTTTAGACATGTTTTTTGAAGAGGTTATTTTTGGCAGGTGTCACATGGCGTCGTTATTATGCCTGACAATAGAGCGTTGCTGCGTTCGAGTTCAATGTTACGGAGGGGTGCGATGACGCACTGCGATAATCAGCGGTTCACTCTCTCTCTCTCAAATACCAGATGAAAAATATTGTGTCAGCTGTTTTCGTTTGTGAAATGTCAAATCAAAAAAAATATTCTGCTCAAACAATTGTACTTTTTTTCCTCCTTGGTCCAATTCCTCCCTGGCACCAATCTGTCAAAAATGTTCCAACTTGTTCGATAATGACACGCGATGGTCTTACGTTTCACGATCCTCTCATCTCTCTCATTTTGTACTTACGTAGGTCGCCGCAGTATTCTGTGCATGGCCATTGAATTGTGTGCGTTGAAAGACGACGCAACGCAGCAACGCACTATTGTGTTTCAGGCATTATTCTTATTCACTATTGCTTGACCAATCACCAAATAATTGGGCTGCATTACGAGACTCAGCGAAAAAATGTTTTTCGTGCCCTTTATTCTCTCCGTCCGTTATTCTCTTTGCCATGGGTGGATCATACGCGACTGATGTAGCCAGTGGCGTAGCTTGGGTTGGGGCAGCCCGGGGCAGACCCAATTTATGCCGCCCCTAGTAATGTCTTCACACACTAAAAAACATTTGCATACGGTTTCAACATGTACCTACGCATGTGTTGGTTAGGTTAGGATAAGTTGAAGACAGCACGTAAACAGGTCCACTCTGGCACCATACGGATCTAGGAATACCTATTCCGCAAACCCGTTAGTCTTTTAACAAAGCGAAGAAGATGGCTCACTCTTATGCTGCTCTGTTCAGCCAGGCTATCAAAATAAAAAGCACCATTGCAGTTGCATAGCCCGTGTACAATGGTTTCTTCCTCATCCTCGTCTCTGTAACTTCTGCAGAAGTCCTGGGCCTGGGGAGGCCTGGTCTAGAAAGACAGCACAGGTACCAAAATCCCCTCAATTAGATCACTTTCAATGGAGTTGCGTACGAAATTGTGTATCATCTCGACTTCTCGAGGCAGTCGTTGAATGCGATCCCATCAGGTAGGCGACCGCGTGGTAGACCCAGGACGAGGTGGTTGGACCAAGTGCAAAAACTCGCTTGATTACGCTTCTTCATAACTTCTGACGAGTTTGAGTGGATGGCGGAGGATCGAATTGTTTGGAGATCTCTCGTGCCTGGTTTACACACGCGATCCCTTTAGGGGAGCGTGTGGGTCAGACGATGATCATGATGGTTGTGTATTATAAGACGTTATCCCAGTTTCTGTACAGTCATAAAAAACAAAACTAGCAGATTTCAACCATTATGCCAGAATTTCTGACAGATTGTGTTTTTTTGTTAAAATTGCCCACACAATGTCGACGGAAAGACTGTCAAGCCAAATTGCAACCAATTGCGTAGTGTCAAGACTTAAGGTAATTTCAAACGAATAAAATAAAGTGTAAAGCCCACGAACTAAGTATTAAGAAAAACCAGGGGTCGCTCTTTAAATATCTGCATCTTCCTATTTCTGAAACTCTAGCCTTGTCATTAAGTGCTGAACGTTTGTTGCCTTTCAAGTGTTCGCCTAGCTGTTACGCCTACATTGCTGAGACTTCCCATTTTCGCCACAAGTGTGGTAGATTCCGAAGAAAATGAGTGGTAGATTTGAAAAAAGCGTGGTAGATCTCGTTAACATACTCAATTTCTAAGAAATTTCACATACTACGTGAACGAAATAGTAGCTTCTGTCTTGGTACACGGTAGCTACTAAAAATAAATTTATATAATAACATGAAGTCGTGTTTTGGGAAGGGTTTCAGAACATACGAGTGTGGTAGATTTTGCACTTTGGGTAGTACATCTACCACAATATTCATAAAGACCCAACACAGCGCGTCAAACTATCAAATATAATTAATTGCATGGTTTAATGATTCAATGACCATTGACCACGCCATCTAAAAAAAAATATCGGTAGACAATTGCGGCTATTATTGATTGATTACTCTCCGCGGAGAGGAACGTTCTTCAGCCAGCCTGTTGACAGTGAACAATTTATCTCATGACGAACTCATTTTAAATATTACCAAATCATTTCCTCACTGCTTGAAAATCGGAAGTCCATTTTACAAGAAAAAAAGAAAACTTAACAAATTGAGGTCGATGTGTAGGCGAGGAGTAACTTATAAATGATGTCTTTGTTTTGTGTTCACTCAACTGGAGTAACTTATAGTTTGCCGCCAACGATAACTGTGATTAGTCACTACTCCGAGCAAGAACCTTAGCGATATTTACTCTACGCATTCGTGGTTATGTATGAGCATTTGGTGTTCGCGGCGCAAGGGCTAAGGAAACACTGGCTTCTATTTTTATTGAGGGAACTTAATAATCTCAGATGGGAACACAAACAAAATATGACTCAGCAATATTTTGTGACGGACGAGTGCGTGGCCATTCAATTTGGAAGGAAATCAATTATTGGAAGTTGTACTTCTCGGCAGGATGCCTGTACACATGAGTTGTGTATACTGTAGTGAACTTGGTCGTCTGCAATCTTTGATCTCGCGGTAGATGATCCATAGTCGCGCAACAAAAATCTGCTGTGTAAAGCGATAATGAGAGTTAACACTTAGAGAACGTAGTGTTTTGTGTGCTCTGTGATGGAAAAAAAATAATAAAACATTCGAATTAACGAAAAATTGTCGAGCAAACGACGAAAACGAAATAAGTACACATACTGGGCATTATTTTTTAACGAAAAGTAATGTGATTTTCTTTTTTAGTTTTAATAACTTTCAGCGTTGAGTTATTCGCATTGTCTATGACAGCCAGTGCCGAGGATATATCGTCGGCCACTGTCGTCCTTAGTGCAATGAAACTTCTCCAAAGCCAACATCAGCGGGACCATCTTGATTGTCCGTTCAGAAGAGGCTGAAATACACGAATATCTTCATGCCGGGACCGCGAATTTTCGGTAAAGGCGAATTTTCGGTAAAGAGAGGTTTCCCTTAAAGAGGGGTGTCCGTAAAGAGAAGTTTCACTGTAAATTTTGACGCAGTCTACACCACAATGTGACGGGCGATATTTGTTCTGCTTCCGATTTGTCTTCATCGTAGTCTTCATTGTAGCTGTTTAAATTGGAAGCTGCCAAAATTTGCTCAACACACAGAGTACCGCAGGCTGCCACATCATCGTCAAAATGTGCAAAAAAATCATCGAAAGCCACACATTCACAAAAGTTACTTCTGTCCTTGTTCTTGTTCACAAAAGAAAAGAAGTTCTAAGATATATGCAACTTTCCAGTGGAATACCCCTAGTCCATCGCAGTTCACGTCAGAGTTTGACGTTTGTGCTCTCAAGTCTCGCATACCACTTTATTTTCACGCACACTTGTAAGGAGTACAGAGCAATGCAATGGTGTTAGACAGGAGTAATCGCTTTGCTCACACTTATTCACAGCCTGCGAAGATGTTGTCAATGCTGTCAAATGACATCGATGGGAATGAGACGTAGAAGTTGCATATCTCTTCAGTACTTCCTTTCTGGTTCACATCATATAACGGGATCAACGCATAAGCCACCACTGCCACCGAATCCTCAGAATTGATTCGCAGTATTAATTGTCCGTTTAGTATTCGCATCATAATTGCTTAGGACAAATGTCGACGCTGCACCAGCTCCAGCAGAGCACAGCGCTCGGGCGCATCATGTCACCACCGAGCAGGACGTTTCTTGTGTCCTGCTGTCTGTTCAGTGGTCACACTCTGCGGCTGGATGTGGCAATGTTTTGATGGCTGGCTTTGCAGGCCCGCCCTCGGCTAAGTGCTTAATGTCAATCATAATGTCCACGCATTTAATACGAACCCTGTCCCCAAATAATAGCACGGCCATTACATTCTGCCAAGAGGCGTTGAGGCTCAAATAACCAATACACTCAGTCTCCCCCCTTGAGCGGACGAGAGATGGTCATCGTTGCGAGTCAGGGAGCAGAGAGCCGGCGAATGGAGCGTTCAGAGTCCGGCCTGTGAGCGTAATGACACGAAGAAGGCACCCTCCTGCGAGTGACCGCTTTTAAACGCGCAGATTCGCGCGGTGATGAACAGAGACCAAAAAAACAAAAGCGTCAAAAAAAAAAAAAAAACAATCGATTTACTAAGCGAAACTAGCTACAGAATTCGAATTACACCGTATTTACTCGCCGCCCGACTGGGGAGTTATTTCAACAGGTCATCACGTTTCACCAGATTTTTCCAAGGGACTTAACAACCAGGTCGAATTATCGAGAGTTGACTGTACGTCCCGTAAGAGCTACCGAATTACGGTGTTAATTGTCGGAAATGCTACGTTTCCACGGAACCGAGACCGCGAGGTCAGGATGATCTTTTACTGAAACCTCAATAGTCCGTTTCCACCGAACTTGAAGTGGTTTCGAAACAAGGAAAAATTGAGTCTGTGGGGAAGAGTACGCGAAGAGAACAACGAGGAACATCGAAAATCTGTCATTTCTAAAAAACTAGGCTAGTGCGAACCAAGTCACCATGAAGAGCAGATGAAAATTGAAACGGAACGGATTAATACACTAAAAGATGTTAAAATAACTTTTTACCAACTTGTCTGATTTTTTCCCAAATAATGACTAAAGGCGCATTAAAATGAATTAAGAAGCGCATTGTGTCGCATTCATTAGCTCTTTTGTTTTAGTAAATAAACTTCAAAAAGGCATTTGTGTCTTTAGTTACATATGTACGTATTATCGTGGTAATCACTATGCCGAAGCAGTGTCATTATAGCATCTCGTTTTTGCCAACAGTTGCTTCTTCTAGATTTTTAAGTGGAGTACCAATGTGATTTTCGCTTTGCGTAGTATAATTATGCAAAGCTACGTAGGTTGTGATGAAAGATTTGGCCTCTCATAGTTTTAACACCTCCAAGGATTTCAACTCCTGAAATTTGTTTTTCAGCATTCCAAATGCTTCTTCAATGCATACTCGAGGAGAGCTTTGATGTTCATATAGGAACCCGGTATCACGAAATGGAACCATTAGGTATGCCGAATCTCCTAAGAGATGCGCTCCCTGCGGTAATTGCATTGAACGATTTTGTAATGCTACGCCTAGTGGGCTATTTCGCCATACAGTAGCATCATGTGTCCTCCTTGGCCAGCCAAAGTATATGTCTGTGAAGATGAATTTAGCATCGCACACAGCCTGTAGAAGTAACAGAATATCATTGCACAGTAGGAAGAAATTATTTAAAAGAAAAATGTACTCGCAATATTACGGAATACGTTGCCGTTCCGTGAAGTCTTGGGAATTAGTACGAGTATGTGCGTGTCATCAATACATCCAGCGACGGATTTAAATGGATCATTTCTAAGAAAATGAAATTCGTCTATCTTCTCTTTCAAATCCACTTCAGTTCTTGGCCATTTTATGAACTTATTTTGATGCCTAGTTATAAGCTTTATAACCTTGATAACAAGTGAATGCGACGTTCCTTGATGAATATTAAATTGATCCGATAAGTCGCTATATGTGCTAGCTATTTCCATAACGTAATGTAGAGGGCTGAGCACAAGTCCGGGCCTTCCAGTTCCCGGAAAAGAAACAACCTTCCTGAAAGGTTGTTCCTTTCAATCTGAAATGTCTATAAAACACGTCACCCGGAGTGTGTATAATTTCAAAAGAAGGCCACAACGGCGCAAATACAAGTCATTTTTTGACAATTTTTGAAACCTATTTTTTACGTTAAGAGTGTGAAGAGTTATATTCAAAATGCTCATTGTCATTTTTCAGAGAAAAAAAAGGCAAATAATCTGTTCGAAATCGTCGAAAGTATGGCCAAGTTCATTTACGTCACACTGCGGCAGCCCTGCGAGATTTGCGATCATAAATGTAAATAAACTGCAGTGACTGTGCATGAGAGCAGTCGGCAAATGCGATCAAATTGGCAGTGATGTTTGTTTTGTTGCAGGATTGCAGGGAAACCGACAAGTGGACTTTTTCACGCGAAAGTGGTTCCTAAGAACATCGTACGGAAATTCTCTTATTTTTTAAAGAAATTTCTGTTATTTGGAACATTTTTTGACTTCCAATTCTTTTTAGTTAAAAGCATGGCCCTTTTGCTGCGTATTTTGCTACGGTTTCATTATTTTATATTTTTAAACAAACAATATTTAACAAAATTATACTCTTCTTAGACATGCAGGCTTTCATTTTATCAATACAAATGTCAACCAAACACTTTTTGAGTCGCCCACTTATGTTGCATCTATGAATACTTTTTTGACAATGCTGACCTGCTGCAAACTTGCGTTTATAAAACTACGCGTTCATAAATGTATTAAGAGAATATTTTGTGCAGTGCAGGGGCAACAGTGTATACATGCAATTATGAACTCAACCCATGCCTTGCCATTGTATGCTTTTGACGTTTCAACTGCTTTGTTGCTCTTGCTTTGCAAAACGTTTGCCTTGCAAAGTTTGCGTTTCCGAATAGGCCCTCATTTACATACAGTTGGGGTTGAATCGAAGCGAATTAAGTAATTTCCTTTCGATATCACTGATTAAAACTGAGGTCTAAGGTAACACACCTAAAAAAAGGTAACGACAGCTTGGCTTCTTTTTAAAAGACCGCTAGGAGCTATTGGCACCTCCCCACAAATCATCATGTGCACTAATTAAATACGCCTGCTCCTCCTTTTTGAAGCCGCATGAATGACAGCTGGAGATGACTCTATACATCATCATCCTGCACAGTTTGAGTTCAGAAAAGATATCAGAAATACGCAACAAAAGGAAATGAAATCAATTTCCTCTCGCACGCGTTCTCCGAATATTTGAGAAGGGAAACCTCATAAAAGACGGAAGCGTCACAAGAATCTCATCTAAACTTTGAGTAAACAAACCGATTCGAGCCAAGACGGAAAATTAAGTTCTGCCAGTGAATGCGTCCTGGAAATTCATAACACACAACGCCGAGCAAATATTGTCGTCACTGCCATCCTCGCCAAGATATCACCAGCAACTGATTGTCAACTTTCATAATCCGAGCGAAGTAATAAAACGAGAAGGCTTTGTCAAGAGCGATGACAAATGAGACATTCAATCCACAGAAAGGTCAACACAGAGTCTCGAAACAAATCTGCCAGTGTCTGCCAGTGCAATAAAAGTGAGTACGCCTTTGTGCAGAGTATTATCCGCTGTAACTGTCACCGCAGCGAGGGTAGCAAACTATGACACAGCGCGATTCTTTTCCACCCCACGCCAGGGATTACGACCAACAACACAAACTCTAATTGAATCGTTGAGCCAAAAAGCTACTTGTGTTCTCATTGAACGCGTCCGTTTTGCAGTGTTAATGGCAGAAGCCACACCACGATAAACACAAATCCTCGATGTCACCCGATGAGACGTGTATTTCCGGGATGAAAGTGAAAATGTCTGCTTTTCGATGAAGTTTGTTCGCACGTGGGTCTCTCTTCAGTCTTCACCTTTCGCTGGATTTGTGAAGTCGGATTCGAGTTGCTCTTGTGTGCGCGGGGCGACCTTTTGTATTGAAGTCGTTGCTAAACTTTTCGCTTTCATGCACGACGTGCTTGTGTTCTCGGAAACGAATTGTGTTTCAATGATTTCTCGTGGAGTCTTAATGTGTTCGCCTTTTTCCTTTCCTGTGAATCTTGACACTTTTATGGAACTCATCATGGTGGGAGTTTCCCGTGTTATTCTCGGAGACTTGCTGTTGAAATGGGGCGTAAGGAGAGGAGACAGATCAACGATTTTTTGGCGCGTTAATTGGAAGCATAAAAGTCGATTCATTAAATCACTCAAAACGGCACTGATCTGAGGGAGTGACTGGAGGCGTTGAAAGGTTGTGATACAACTGAGTAGATTACACAAGTTACCTTAACAACGAGGACACCTGCAGATACTAAAAAAATCGATTGCGTACAGTGTAAAGCTTCAACAACAATAAAAGATCCTCCAATTGATGATAATTGCCCAACGGTCCATCAGGGATGGTTTATGTCCGAGACTGTGTACTGTGGGGTCGAAATTTGAAAGAGGTGGCATTGTTTAATCGACCGACGCACAGTGGTTCAAAAGCGGAAAAAATACCAAGAATTTAATTTTGAATACGGAGGTGATGTATTTATTTTAAACTTCCACAAAAACAAAAAAAATTAATAAAATTTGCGTGTCTTAAAAGAAATTGCTGGCTTAGATCAGGTACCCTAGATTTAATACCGTGTTATTTTTCCCTTGAGCTACAGTTTTAGCTGCACAAAGCTCCACCGATTGGTTAACCCTTTTAAAAAGCTACTGTATTCAGCTAACTATTCCATAAAGCATGGTTCCGGCCCTGGCCCGCCGTTACGCAAATTTTTACAAATTTATTTCAGTAAATCGGTTTTTACCCGATCGAATTGAATTCAAGGTCCGTCTCGGGAGTCAACAGGTAGCCGACCGCTTGGCCGACCTAGAACGAGATGGTTGGACCAAGTCCAAAAACTCGCCTGGTCACGCGTGGGCATAACTCCTGATGAGTTAGATCCGATGGCGGAGGATAGAATTGCCTGGAGATCTCTCGTGCGTGGTTTACCCCCGCGACCCCTTTTGTGGAGCATACGAGTTAAAGTCCCATTGTGCTTCTTATTTCCATCTTATCAATCAAAAACTAAGAGAAACGATAAATATTCTTTTTGAAACTCAAAGTGTTACGTTTTTTTAATTTGCGGGTCAGAAAATGATGATGATGATGAATAGGTTTTTAAAAACATGCTTTTGACTTTAGTCAAGTTACAAGAGTTATAATTTCTTGGCTAATAATGGTTGGAAAGAATTCGAGAACTAGGACTTTAGTTTTAGAAGAAATATAAATATTTCACAAAATGTACTGCACATTTAACTGTGCAAATTATTTAAATATCAATCATTCATTCAAATTTGTGACAACACTTGCAGCGTCATCCAAATAATGACGCATGGAAGTCATACTTATATGACACATTTTACACCTCATATGATGTCCCACTTCATTTCCTCAAATGAGTACCTCATACATGTCCTACTCAACACCATTTGTCCTCACCCAGACGTTCTCAACTAGCAGTTCGGCAACATCGTCAAACGCTAATTCACCAAACGCCCTCTCTGTCTTTATGGAGGAACACGGGTTTGTATTTACGAGTATATAGGGCAATCTTGATTGGTTTGAGCTTTTTTCAATCTCGCTAAATCGAAGAAATCGTGGAAAACGGAATCACTGGTGGGGGAAAGGGGTCACTGTATTAATGTATTTGTATTAATTTCTTTCTAAGCGGAATTATTAAAAAAAACTGAGAAAAAAATAATGTTCACCCACCTCTTTCGAGTCACAGACAATGCTCAACGAGTACTACTGTAAAGCTGCTCAAATTGGCCGTTCCGAGTCGGCATAAAACTATAGGTCCCTCCCACTCGTGTGAAGACAATAGCCCGCACAACGCAACAAATTACTGAGAGGCTGGGCGCTGGATCTCTACGCGTCACCCATATTATTATTACATCTACCGTGAAAAACAGAATTACGTGTATAGCAGAAATGAATTATTATACTACCTCTCTTGCCCCTTAACGTTTTTGACAACCATTTTAATTTAACCAATCCAAAAACGTCATTTACGTTATTTCGTGCACAACTGTCAAAAAATCATGAACAACTGTCAAGAAGCCGCTGAAATTCGTCGCTGGGCAGCTGCGAAGTTGATTGCCCCTAGCCATCACACTTCATTTCTGGTGTATAGTAGACTCTCGGTAGCGTAGACACCAGTTAGTCTGAACACCGAATAACGTGGGCAAATATTTTTTTTCAACACTCTATAACGCTTCAAGTTAAATTCCTTTAGGCACGAACCCATAGAATCCGTTACGGGCGTTGCCAATTTACAAGCAGAGGGAGAGAGACAGCAAATGTGGTCCACAAGTGGAATACATCGCGCCGAATGAAATTGGTCAACTTTTAACTTTATGTGCGAATGACAGTGCTTTTATAAATGAATGAAAACGTTTTACTTTGTTCAAAATTTATTTTGAGGAATTGGAAATTTTTCGAAATTTCGTGAAGTACGGTACGGTGACAGTTCCCTTCGATAGATTTCCGACGCAACGTGCGTATTTCATCGGGCACCTCTTTGCACCAATCCGGCAGTTCCGATTTTTGTGGATTATAAACGCATGCGACGGACTGTATGGGTTTGAACTTTTATTCTTGGTATAATATTTCATCATGCACCGTTTCCGGTTTATCGCACGCCAGTGTGTTTCTCGTTGTTTCTTAAAATAATTTTTTTTTTGATTATGTTGTCTGCTCGAATTTTGTGGTTCTTTTTTTGTCATCATAAGTGTTACGGTATTGTCTTTTTAGTTCTTTGCGTCCACATGTCCTCAAAGAAACGAATGCTCTTTCCGGTCTACTATTTCCATTTTCATTTAAGACCAGTGTGCACAGGTACAACCGCACACGTGACTTCGGTTCGTGTTGAGTCTAGAAATAATGATGCCTAATTAAGCCATTTCCAATTTCCATTTTTTAACGATGCCTTGGAATAGACTGAAGGTGAGCTGGTTAGCCAAAAAAATGAAAAAGCAGTGACAATACTTTTGGAAAATAAGAAGAATTTGCGTCTTCAACAAACGACTGATTTTTTCACTAAAACTTAGTAGTGCCCGTGCTCAGTCAATATTTAATGTTACTTTGTATACCACTAATTTTTATTTACATATGCAAAAACTGTTTTGCTTAAAATTAAATAAATGAATTAATTATTATGTAATAGAAAAAACGCAAATGAAATCAACAGTGGGATTGCAATATAATTTTATTAATTTGACAATCGGAAACGTGAACTACCTTGGTTTTCAATTTCTGACGTTATCGACAGTCTGCCTACTGTAGTTCTATTTTATTTTGATTACATTGTAGTAGATCAGCAAAACAGCACAATATGGTAGAATTTTCTGATTTGACATTTCCTGTGATTGTTATTAATTCGAATTTTTTTTATAAGACTTAGCCAAAACAGACGGACGAATCTCACTTGACTAACTACCTTAATACACCGTCTCCACTGGACATCATCCACAATCTGAACAACCATGCGTGCTCTTTGTTTTCGTGGGCAAGATATGCCTTGTCGTTTCAATTCAACGTTGGCTGTTAGAGAGTCAACATCAAGAAGCGTTCAACCAACCACCAATCAACGTAAAGTGATCGCACTAAAATTAGTGCCAAAAAATGCTTCTATTCTCATTATTTTTGCCACAAGGTTCAAACAAAATCTTGTACATTTAGGAAAACGTCAAATCTCATGTCAAGCTTTTGAACAGAGCTCAGGTCGTGTCGTAAAACTGAGACATGTGTGGACATGGATTTTTGTGTCTCCACTATATTTTTTCACATCATATTCATGAACAGGGCATGGTTCATGTCCAGTGGAGGTGGCTTGTTATGTCTATTGCCAAAAAATAATTCCTTGCCAACACACGCAATGACAGGTGGAGGACGACGAGTTGTCAAAATCGTCTGCACAGTCTGTGTTCATGCATGCAGGCAACTCATACTGCGATTCTGAAACACTGTTTGTATACCTCGACAATCTTATTGCTAAAATGTGTCTCCAAATTTTAGCAATAAGATCACAATTGATGTGATCACAATTTCGACTACAAACGAATACTCTTGTTCTTCATGGGACTCTGGTTGACACTTGGAACCTCGCCCTAGGGTGGTTAGGAGGTTCAAATGATTCGATCACTCTGTGCTGGGTCCTCGACCAGCCGGCAACGAGGTAGCAGATGAACCTGACACGAAAGGGGACGTAACCGACCCACCCCAGGCAATCGCATGGTTTGATTCACCTCCATCTGATATCAAGAGGAAAGTGGACAATAAAATCATGGAGTTAGCTAATGATGGGTGGAGGTCTCTTCCCACAGGTTTGACCACTCAAACGATATGGCCTAGGTTCAACAGCACAAAGACCGACACACTCCTCCAGTGCAGAAGACGGTTGTTGTTGACTGTAGTCGGAATGATAACAGGCCATAATCATCTGAGATACTATGACCACAAAATGGGACTTATCCATGACATGGTGTCATGCAGGGGACATTGAGCATACATCGCACTATCTTTGTTGATGTCCCAGCCTCTGCCTAGTGAGACAAAGAACACTGGGAGAATAGTTCTTCCAAAACCTTCACGACGACTTTCAGATATCCACCAAATTATCTTTGCAAGTTTATCATGTTGGATGGACAGGAGCAATAACACCAACAACGCCTTGGAAGTAGACAAGTGAGACCACGTGACTCCGTCACGTCTACCCACTAACCTAACCTAACCTAACCTAAGGGACCCCAAAATCACTCATACAAAGTGTATACCTAGAACAACTGTCAATAGGGAGCAACTGTCAGATGGGATCCATTAGAAGTACACGAGTGAGACCGGAAAGGTTGGGTCCAACTGGACCTAGGAGTGGCGTGGCTCCGCCATTTCTACCCACTGACCTAGCCTAACCTGAGGGACCCTAAAATCACTCAAACAAAGTGTATACCTAGAACAACTGTCAATAGGGAGCAACTTTCAGATGGGATCCACTGGAAGTACACGAGTGAGACCGGAAAGGTTGGGTCCAACTGGACCTAGGCGTGGCGTGGCTCCGCCATTTCTACCCACTGACCTAACCTAACCTGAGGGACCCCAAAATCACTCAAACAAAGTGTATACCTAGAACAACTGTCAATAGGAAAGAATCACTAGCGGTTGCTGGATTGTTCTTTAGAATATCACGTAGTTTCATAAACAACTAACTTTAAACTGACACCTTTTGTCGGATGGCCCTAATCCTTTCTTCTGACACGAACAAACACATATCGCGGTTTCCACCATACTTGGCTTAACAACGGTTCAGTTCACTAAGTGCTCAAAACTACTAAAAAAAATATTTTTCTAAACTAAAATTAAAGCCATTCTGTGTGCATTGGATCTTGTAATCAAATTGCAGTGAAATGTTGCAAAAAAAAAAACTGTGGTAATGGATTCACAAGAAATGGAACTGCTGGTCGCAAATGAAGACAAACAAAAACGCATGACAAATTTAAATCACTTATCTATTTATGTCAATTGCTGTCACTTTTCAATTGCGTCCCATCAGGCTGGAACACGTGTATCCACACAAGCGCTCACGCTTCAAGAGGACGAACGAATGAACGATAATTTATCTGCATTCGCCCACAAGTCCTGGAATTGCCACTCAAACGCAAAAGTGCCCCTTCGCACTCGCGTCGTCGTTGTTTACGCTCAGGCGTTCAGTCAACTGCGAAAAAACCAATCAACTCCCGAGAGACGTTGAGTATCAAGCATCAAACAACGGTAATATTTTTTCGTTCAATTTCTTTGCTTTTTTTTGCATTTATTTTCTTTCTCTATCTCTCTCTCTATTCTGTGTTATTGACTATTTCGATATAATTTTTGTTTTGTTTTGAACTTTCGTCTAAAAAATAAAAATTATTCTTGTTTGTTTGTATGTTTAACAATTAAGGTACAATATATCGTGTATAAACTATATACATGTATATAAATAAAGCTAACATTAAATGTACGGTAGTCTATACTTGTGTAGGTTTGTGGGGTGGTTATTTGAGCACATCGATATCTGGTATGGATGCATTTCTATTTTGAACTAAGACTCCTTCTCGTTTTCATTGGCATTTCTGGACGCGTCGCTGCTGCACCGAGCACGACCGAGAGGGAGGTTGGCAGCACATCCCACCCGCGACACACTGATAAACGACGACAAAGATTACGGTTTCGAGACGTTGCGTTGGTTCCATTCACCATATCGTATACATTATAGCTCTGAGCTGGATTTATTGTATCGCTACAGTCACTCTTCTTCGCCGTCCCTAAGGCCACCGACCCGCACGCGGGCTGCATGCATCTGCATTCGCGTAAATAAAAGAGAAAACCACAAAAAGGAGAAGTCATCGAATTGCATTCCCGACTCAAGAAGCCATCGTGTCGCCGCGTGTGTGCAGTGCGGTGCGCGGTCTTACTTCTGTAAACTGTTTCGTAAGCTCTTGGCTGGCAGGAAATTAATAACGCTCGTATCCTTTTTGTTGCCGCATATCCTGTCCTCCAGACTCGTTTGGTACACAACCCGCTCGCCGTTCTCCGCGCGTTCGCTGTTCACGATGACATTCTCATCGAAGCTTATTTGTCTCTTGCACTTCATGCGACAGTTTAATTTTGGCGCAGCACTGTCCCCCACAGTTGTGACAGCGATGATTCCGGCGTCATCGTCGTCGTTGTCCGCGGAGCTGAACTTCCGACGGGTGCTGGCGAGCGATAGTTTTCTGTAGTCATCGATTACAATCGAGGAGTCGCACTTTGACAGCATGCCCACTTCGCATTCCCGCTGCAGCTGGTGCTGGTGCAGGTCAATCTTGAGGGCGACTCGGTGCTTGACGTCTTCGGATGTGCGCCGGTTTGAGCTTCGTGACAAGAAGCTGGACGAGGTGGTGGTCGTGTTTAGGGTCGCTGTTCGATGACGGAACTGGAATGACTCAGCGAATGGCTTGCAACAGATGCAGAGTTTGAGGAATCCCTTGCGAAACTTCGTCGACATCAGATTGTAGAGAATGGGGTTGATGGCCGAGTTGAGGTAGAACATGATGCGGCAGAAGTACAAGAGGTTGTAGTAGCGCTCCATGCCGAAGGCGAGGAACGCTTGGTCCGAACTGAGGATGATCCACATGGTGAGCACCCGGAACGGCAGCAGGCAGAGGAAGAAGGAGAGCACCACCGCGCCAAGCATCATCACCACCTGTTTGCGGGCCTTTAGACTGAACTCCGGTTTGGTGGGGCGAATCTTCATCATTGGCCCGTCCTTCGAGATGAGGTTCTTCGCGATGATGCCGTACAGGATGATGAGGATGAACAGGGGGAGAATGAAGAACATCGATATTGTCATGAGGAAGAATCCCACGGTCCAGGAGTTCGCGGCTTGGGTCAGGCAGACGGCCACATCGGTCCCGTCAATGTACTCCACGTACTTGTACTCGGCCACCCAGAGGATTGGGCTACAAAAAGGAAATTCACAAAAGTAAATACAAGGCAACACAGCCTAAAGGACCCGATGATCCCCAATAAGGACACACCGAGAATACTGAACGCCATCATGGATGGGTGCGTGATGGGGGTTGTGAATGGATTTGCTGGGGAAAATGATTCAATGCTACCCTACGGTGGGTGGAGTGTCGATATCGCAGGATTAGGGGCATACTCAGTGTATTCGAAGAGGCTCCCAGGTCCTCAATTGATTCGAATGAACTGCGGTCGGGTGTTTGGGTGTTGCGGCTGTTTGTTCGGAGCGATATGTGTACATTTATTGGTCACGCGTCACACTCGAAATTCTAAGGATCATTAGACACAAATGGGCGACACACACTCAACCACACACACAGGGATCCACCCACAAACTGGCCAAGAGGACTAGGACTATTCTACTGTGAGGTGTAATAAATCAAACGGGAAGACAATCATGTTTGCATTAGGAAAATATTGAGAGAAATGATATTTGCTGTGGAACTGTCAGGAAATAAATTATCCTTGTGGAGAAAAAAAAAACACACACACAGACACACGGTCACAGACAAACACAAATACTAAACACAATTAAGTCAAGCGACATGCAAAACTAAACACAAACAGGCACGAATAGAACGAACATTCAAAACAACAATCCTGACGCTGATTGTGATGAGACAGAGAGAGAGAGAGAGTGAGATGTCCTTGGATGGATTGATTAAAAAGACGGAAGTCACTGACTGGTTGGGTGGTGGTTTCTTTTTTCGACAGTAATGGATGTCGGTGATTTAATTCGAAAGAATTTTCCTCCTTCCCCACCCACTCACACTGCGACGGCAATGAATTTGTTCGAGATGGTGTACTGGGATCCTTGTTGGGGTATTTTTTGTTTGTTTTTTATTTCGCATAATATTGGGCAATAAGCGTTGTCGTTGAAGCTTAAGGATTATTTGCTTAGGCTCCGCGGGAAATCTGTTTAGGAGGATTTTCCTGAATTATATGTTTGGCAGCTGGTGTGTTATTTGCCGCTGCTGAAAAGGGTCTTCAGCTGCCATGGATGCGAAGGATTGTTCGATTTTGTATCGGGACGTTGCCAACGTCGCCGTCGACGAGGGAGAAAAAGACGATATTATTTGAGTTAAGAAAATTTATTTACGTCCGCCTTGATAAATGGTTAATAGACTCAGTTTGTGTGCGGAAGTTGCTCGGAGGACACATTAAAATGAGACGAGGGTTAGGCAAATTTCGAGGAGTTAAACGTTCAATAAATACCAATGAACTATGTATTTGACGAACTGTTATGATTTCTTTCGGGACTCTTGGGCCAGTTCATGGGATATCGAGTTTATGCGTCGTACATCTGCGAGAGTATTTTGTTTTTGAATTTATGTGAAAGCGATGCAGATTCATTCGCCGAAACTTTTGTGGGCACATGCAAAATTGTGGACCTTTTTTGAATTTGTTTGCCCATCTCGTGCGGAAAGTTTTTCAAACTTCTAAGAGGGTCGACGTCATAAGTGGCTGGTATGGTAAATAATCATTGCGGAGCAGAAAAATGGGCTCAGGTTTCCATTAAGCGCGCCAAGCAAATTTATTTTCTATTTCTAGCTTAAAAAAAAAACCTTTTTTTTTCTTGAGATTATTTTTTTTTTAAATTTATTTACTTATTTTGTGTCATAATTTTTTTATTTTTCTAAAATTTTAATATTTTGTTTAATTAAACCATGTTTATGTGACGAGATATTCCGAAATCTCAAGCCACCCACGCCCATACTTTCAATAAACCGGTTTTTCTTACAGTCGCCTGTCTGACAGTTTTAGCATATCTGCACTTATTGAAGGATGCAACTTCGTTTGAAACGCCAGGGTTTTTGTTTCCCTTGTGCAACCTATGCCGTGTAGGCAACGACTCCGAGACCAGGATAGATCTTGTGTATAGAAGGGTTGGAGTTAAATCATAAGACAAACCACTTTGTCAGTCTTTTGTATTGGAACTTGTCAATTCCACTGAAGTGAGTATCGCCCTATGCTAGATACGTTTCCTTAACCAGATTAGTGCCGGGCATTCACAAGTCTCACAGCCGCAGAGACCGGTAAGAAAGATTGTTAGCAATCTAAAGCTATCTCTAGTAAGTCAATCTCTGGTTAATCTCTTGGATTGCCTAAGATCATGGCCATATGTCCACTGGTCTAGGCGAAGTTTGTTTTGCCATTCGTTAATCAGATTTATAGCTGCTGTCCGATGGATGTTGCAGTACGGTTCTGGACCTAGATTTCGAGAGCTCATCTGCGGATTCGTTGCCTGCAACCGCCATGTGTTCAGGGACCCAACCAAGCTTCACTTTCTTATGTCTGACAAGGGTTTGCCAAGCGTCATAGCAACCAGTGACTGTTTTGGAGTTCATTAGAACTGGACGAAAGCGCTGCTTGACTGTCTAAGAATGTTTGAATTTTAGGTGCCCTTGATACCTATGAGGAGGTTGTGCCTGGCGTATATATCAATGGCGTGGATTTCGGCTAGGCCCCATTGATACGGAAATCCTTACGTTGGGTCCAAACACTACTCCAGAAATCAGACTTTCAGAGTGCAGGCTAAGTGAGGTCAGTTTAGGCTGTACAAGGCGCATTGTGTAAGCACGCGGATCTATGAATACTAATTCCGCTAACTATTGAGTGCCATTTTTTATAAAGCAAAGAATGTGGCTTACTCGTATACTTCTCAGTTCAGCCATGATATCAAAATATAGAGTCTTAGACAGAAGTCTACAACTTATGGATGAGAGTGCACTACACTCTGCTTCAACATTGCCTCTCCAGCTTCTCTCATAAGGCCGACCTATCGAGGTTATAGGGTGGCGTGAGTTGCGATGGCGCAATACCCGGTTATAACGCCAATGAGAGTTCTAAGATTCGGCCTTCTAATCAGACTAAGCGATGGCTGGGGGTCAATCGTAGGCCAGAGTTATTTGGCGATGAGGCATCCTCTACCGGTTTCCCGTCTAGGATTTATTTTACCAAGCGTTTTCAGTTTCAGTAGATGTCTGAGTAGATGACCACCCGGAAAGGGTACAGAGGTTGGAGTGTCGCAGTGGTTGGAGTGTCGCGTCACGGTGTCTCGGCACCTACATAAGGCAGTCTAGGATTCATTTGACCAAGCGTTTTCAGCTTCAGTAGTTGTTTGAGTGGATCACCACCTGGAAAGGGTACAGAGGTTGGAGTGTCGCAGTGTCCCGGCACCTACATATGGTGGATGTCAAAATACTTGGCCATCTCGGTAAGAGATAGGCGGCAATTACGGGAAGTCTTGGAGTTGAACGTTCAGAGATTTGATAGCTGCCTGGCTATGGGAACAGATGACGATAGCTCTGCCTTATCTCTCCCTGCAATTGCATTTTTTAGCCTGGGCATAGCTTCTTCAGCCTGAAAGACGCTACAGTGATTCGATAATCGGAATGATAGCTGGAGCTGATACCGAGGAGCAGTTTAGGTATCGTGAGGTCTGTCAATGGGTAAGATGGGTAAGAACTATACCTGTGTCCAGACCGAATTTTTTTTCTACTTGTGAAGCGATATCTGTCTGATCGCCGTATTGGCTGCTGTCTGTCTACCAACTAATTCGGGGTAGGTTAAGGAGTTTTCAGAGGAGGTAGTCCTTAAGGCTCCGCTGATACCTCCGCATGCCATCCTCTCCACTCTGTCAAGTGGTATGAGGTTGATTTTCTTTTCGAGTGCGGTCCACCAAATTGCGGTACCATACAGCAGTACGAGTCTGACGAATGAAACAAATAGGTAGTGGACCCTTTTCCCTTTTACAGCCGTAGAGAGCCATGGGGGCCTCCTTGACACCGTCGTGGATATTAAGCTTCCAGTTTAGCCTCGTGTCCAATATAAGATCATTTAGCTTTAAAGCGGTTCCGCTTAGTGAGGGGGTCGAAGTTAGGGATTTTCTTTTTCCTAGAAGAAGATCCGTTTTTTGTGGATTGACGCCTAAGTCGCATTCCATAGTCCAGAGTCCAGTCTAGTCCAGTCCGAGCAGCTTGCCTTGTATCCTTGACCAGAGATACACATTTTCCAGACACTGCGATAGCGATAGTCTCTGCATAGACAATGACCGCACACGCAGTCCCTTCGAGTGTCACTAGGAGCTCGTTCACTACTACGTTCGACAAGAGAGGGGAGAGTACACCGCCTTGTGGTGTGCCTCTGTTAACAGATCTACAGATAGTGGCCACTGCGCCAGTTTATTTCACTGATGTGAAACAAAAGAAAAACATAAGTCGTCCAGATCGACGGAAGAAGAAAGTTTAATAAAGAAGGGCTCCGAAAATGTGAGCCTGGATGTCTGTCCAGAAAACGAGTGCAGTTCTGAAGTGCTACTGCCGCTTATTAAAAAGCAAATGAATCCAAGAACGATCATCCACACCGATTGCGTGTACTATTGTTTGGGTGCTCATGGGTTCATTCATAAACGAGAGAACCACAATGAGTCTGACAATTCTGTCGGTGGTCTGATGGCATACTCAAAGAATCGAATCTCTGTGGAGTGTAGAGAGAAAGACAATTTTACAAAGACACTTGGAATTTGAATACCAGTGGAGGAGGGATGTGGCAAACAAAATAGATCCCTTTAAAGAGGTCCCTCAAGCAGTGGTCCATGGAGAAAAAAGCTTGAAAACTTGATTACATGAGTAACATAAACATGATTTGACTAAAAAAAAAATATTTAAATTTAAAAAAAATTTAAAAATCAAAATGTTTTATTTCCTCAGACAAATTATTTATTTTTATTTTTATGCAATTTTTAGCCAGAAAAAGCGCACATAAAAAAAATATTTCTCCGGGAAAGGGTTTTTGCTGACTGGTTCTTGATAGCAATGATTGCTTTTCCACTTGTTACCAAATGACATCCCAGGTGTTAAATTAATCAGGAAGGTTTGTAAGTTCACCATGAACAGTTTCACGGTTGGCAAATGTTTGTAATTCGTCATGGCTTCAGCTTGGAAATGTTTTGAGCCTTATTTTGGACGCCAGCAACACGTCAGAGATTGGAGGGAAATGAACAAAGCAAGCAGTTTCGAAAAAGACCAAGAAATGTCGATTAGGCGCCCATCAATGGATTGGGCATCTCCAGGGAGTCAACCCGAGCCTACATCCGTATAAACATGTGCTGACGCAAGTATTGAAGCATAGGCAATGTCCTGAGTTCACTAAGTGGAATTGTTGGTCCCAGACCAGAATTGTGGCCAAAAAGTCATCTCCTCGGACGAGGCCTGCTTTCGCTGTTCTCACCGACGCTTCTCGGACCGAAGCTGATTAGGTTATATAGTGAGAAATTCTTGCCAAATTTGGTGGCACTCTACTGGAAACCGGGGCCACTTAGGTTTATACGTAGAAAACAAGAAGAGCAGGCTCTGGTTGGAGCCAGAAGTCATTGGCTTGGTCTGAGTATTGGTGCGACGACAGGGACTCTATGGCCTGCGGTAAGCAAAAGGAGATCAGCATCATTGATCGGTTTTAGTCGCAAGCATGTACGCAAGCCAGTAGGAGTCCTTACCGGGCACTGGGCACACATGTATCGCGACTGATCATACCGCAGAACGATTGCTTCAGAAATGAGGGAGAAATATGGTCTGTCCAGCATCTGCTCTGAGAGTGCCCAGCCCTAGTGAAGAAAAGGACTAGCACTCGTAGGGCTTAGATCCGTCCTAAGATTTAAATGTGGATCTGGCTGATTTTGGGAATATAGTCACGGTAGTAAATAAGGGCACAATGCACCCAACACGTCGGTCTAAGTGAGCCATAAGGCCGTCAGTGCTCCCCATTATGTGCCTGCCATCGGACCTTGCTTCTGATGACATGTGGAAAGAGACAGCTTGGCAGTCAATGGTCTCAGGTATAGAGCGATGTTAACCGATTCGCTGTGGCTAGGTCTCCACAACATCCATATATCCGAGTTGTGATTCCAACAAGATGGTGGTGCATGCCATATAAGCGACTGGGTCATGTCACGGTGAGCGTTATTCAATTGGTTAGCGACTTGACACCGCTCGATAATTTCATTCAAATGCCCGCTTGACTTCTGTATTCTTGTAGCTTTAAAATAAGCCAAAATACATGGTATGCCTCTCCCCGTTGCTGTTACATTTAATTGATTTCCCCATCGTTCTTATCTTGTCCCCCTGGACTTGAAGCTACGCTACGTATTTCACTCGTGGGTGCAACCAACTTCCTTTGCCTCGACAACAAATAATGCTCTTAACACGGTGCCCAAAATGACAATCAAAGGAGTAATGGTCTCCTTGAATTTCTCGCTTTAGCTTTGGTGTCATTTCGTTACCACGTTTCATCAACTGGGCTTGATACTGATAATTGGCGTCTCATCTTTCCGGCTATCCACTTTCCACTTCCACCTGCCCACAAACTGCCACCAGTGACAGGCTGTAATGCGTCAAGGACGAGGAAGGAGAAGCGGAAGAGTGTCTGCGAACAACGTGGAAGGTACTGTGCGTAAGATTTCAAATATTATGATATTCAACGCCTGTTGAGATATGATAAAATCTGATGGATACACGATGTGAGATGGTCCTAAAAAGAGGAGATCAGGCGACCAACCGGGAGTCACGTCCTCATACTTTGGAGAAATTTGATTTTAGTTGCGATTGCATTCAAATTTAATGTGTCTTCTTTTAGGCGCATGACGAGCAGAGCTGAGTATTGTGAAGAACAAGAGAAGGAAATCGAATCTAGATCAATGTGAATTGGAGCCAAATGCAATGAGAGCCATCGTGTGGCATTGAGGAGCATTATGCCGCCTGAAACACAAAGGCACTGGATAAAATACTGCGTCCGTTGTTGAAAATGTGAGACGTGGGAGTAACAAACAAACGCCATCTGTAAGAGAGTTGATTCATCTTCTAAAGAATTGGGAGTTTTTCGCTACATCAACGGACCATGCATCAACCTCTCGGAGATCTAGTTGAGATGTGCCAAGTACTAGCAACTTTTTTGGCGTTTTTCGCCTCCTTAGCAGACGAGCTATGTGGGGGCGGATCCCTGAAGCCGTTTCTACGTCCTGAAACTTGTATAATTGTTGCCAAGTGAGTTTTCTCCGACTGCAGCAGTCTGCTCAAATTTTTGAGGTGTGGAATTTTGTTTTTATAAAAAATTGTATATTAAGTGTCTGGGGTCAAGAAGACACAGCACGGGCCGAAGGAAGAGAGGAAGAAAGGGCGTCCAGGTGCCTGTGCACATTGGGTACCTAGTCTGTGGGGACTATTGGACTGGGAAGAGCAGTCCATATTCGTGTAGTGCGGCTGAAAACGAAGTCCACAAATTTACCTGCGCACCCAAAGGTGGGCATAGGGTAAACTGATGAGCAATCCTGGCGAGACGGGTATTGCCGGCGAATTCGTGGAGAGTAGGGATGCAGTTGGCTATCTCACTTTAGCACCGTTTGTGAAAACAACGATAAAATACGGACAAAGAAGAGAAGATACGTGGATGTTCGTCTAACGACTCGGCGATATTGATGTCTCCTAAAAGTTTTATCGCTCTATCTTGTATGTCCAGAGTGGTTTTGAGGTCGCCAGACCAGATATTAGCGCTGTGCTCAAGCTTGGGGCGGATAGACGCCTTATAAATTAAAGCCAAATCAGAGCGGGCGAAATATTTCCTACATCGATTGAGGAAACCTACACAATGGCGACCTCAAATAGTGTTGATGTAAGTGTTTTGTTGAGACACATACCAAGAATGGAAAGTTTTCCGGTTTCGTCTACACAGGCGCCGTTCATGGATAATGGCTGACTGTCAAGGGTTCGCTTGGGTGACAGCAGGCAGCATTGAAAATTCCAATCTGTCCCTGTTTGTCCACTTTGGTCCGGATCGCGTTGAGGTTCCATAAACTGTACGAGCAGCACAGCGACATGAGCCGTCTACGGTAGAGAGTACGGACAACATCGCTCCAGCCCGAAGCGTCTTCGACTCCGAACCAGTGATGGGACAAAGCAACAGAAGACGCCCACGGAACCGATGGCGCACACAAGTGGAGAAGCACCTCAACCAACTTGGCATACGAAATTGGAGGCAGTTGGCCAACGATCGTGCCAGCTGGAGAAGTATGTTGGTTGAGGCCCAGGTCCTCCGCAGACTGTGGCTCCACTAGGAGAAGAAGAACATCGGACTTCAATGTGCCGAACATACACTACCGTTCCAACTCTTCGGCCGAAGGGCGAGACCGCGAGTCTTGGAACGCTGAGGTGCTGGCAAGAGATCATTTATAAAAATGAGAAAAAGTGTCGGACACAGAACAGAACCTTGCGGAACACCGGCAATTATTTGGTGGACATCAGACTGGAACCCATCCAAAACAACTTGAATTGAACGATGCGAAAGGTAATTTGTAATCCATAGAAGAAGAGATTCACCGATTCGTCGCATTCCTGGCGAGACGAGTATTGCGGGTGAATTCATCGGGAGAAGGAATGTAGTTGGATAACTCACTTTAGCGTCGTTTGTGAAAATAACGATCAAATACGGACAAAGAAGAGCCGGTACGTCGATGTTTGAGCGAGTATTATGACTCTGCGATGTTCGACACGAGACACGAAAGCTCGATGCCAAACTCTGCACAGATTGGTATCACTTTTCGGTGCGATAAGCTATCAGATCATCAGCGGACCTGTTGCTGCGGAAACCGTGCTGCCAGTCTTTACGAAGCTTCCGAAATTCAAGACTTCGCATAAACTGCGTTTCCATGACCTTCGAGGGAAGGGACCTTAGAGAGAAGGGACCTCGGAGGGAAGGGACCTCAGAGAGAAGGGGCCTTAGAGAGAAGGGACCTTAGAGAGAAGGGACTTTAGAGAGAAGGGACTTTAGAGAGAAGGGACCTTAGAGGGATGGGACCTCTGAGAGAAGGGGCCTTAGAGAGAAGGGACCTTAGAGAGAAGGGACCTTAGAGGGATGGGAACCTAGAAGGAAGGGACCTCAGAGAGAAGGGACCTTAGAGAGAAGTAAGCTTAGAGAGAAGGGAGCTTAGAGAGAAGGGACTTTAGAGAAAAGCGACTTTAGAGAGAAGGGACCTCGGAGGGAAGGGACTTTAGAGAGAAGGGACTTTAGAGAGAAGGGACTGTAGAGAGAAGGGACCTTAGAGGGATGGGACCTCAGAGAGAAGGGGCCTTAGAGAGAAGGGACCTTAGAGAGAAGGGACTTTAGAGAGAAGGGACTTTAGAGAGAAGGGACCTTAGAGGGATGGGAACCTAGAGGGAAGGGACCTCAGAGAGAAGGGACCTTAGAGAGAAGGGACCTTAGAGAGAAGGGACTTTAGAGAAAAGCGACTTTAGAGAGAAGGGACCTTAGAGGGATGGGAACCTAGATTGAAGGGACCTCAGAGAGAAGGGACCTTAGAGAGAAGTAAGGTTAGAGAGAAGGGACCTCAGAGAGAAGGGACCTTAGAGGGAAGGGACCTTAGAGAGAAGGGACTTTAGAGAAAAGCGACTTTAGAGAGAAGGGACCTTAGAGGGATGGGAACCTAGATTGAAGGGACCTCAGAGAGAAGGGACCTTAGAGAGAAGTAAGCTTAGAGAGAAGGGACCTCAGAGAGAAGGGACCTTAGAGGGAAGGGACCTTAGAGAGAAGGGACTTTAGAGAGAAGGGACTTTAGAGAGAAGGGACCTTAGAGGGATGGGAACCTAGAGGGAAGGGACCACAGAGAGAAGGGACCTTAGAGAGAAGTAAGCTTAGAGAGAAGGGAGCTTAGAGAGAAGGGACCTTAGAGGGAAGGGACCTTAGAGAGAAGGGACCTTAGAGAGAAGGGACCTTAGTTGGAAGGGTCGGTACGCGGTGGGTGAACAAGATTCGCCCTTTTAAGGGACGGGCTGGACAAATGCTGTTTTCCATCTGTTCGGAAAGAGACCTAGAAAAAATAACTCACAGTGGTTACGATGGGAGGTGCTCTATGTGTCATAATACTCATCACATGCATCTTGTGTGCATGTTCAATCTTGTCTCAGGACAGCTGTGATCTGACCACCGACAAATGCGGGCGTATTGGCGAGTCGAGACTACAGGCTACAACAGTCTTTATGACAGAATGACTTTCAATGCAAGTAGCTATTCGTTGCATTAGAAATGGATTTCAAGTCTGACTTGCCCACACTCCTCCACGTCCTACATTTGAAGACAGAAGGCTGCAGAGATGCTTGGTCTCGACGCCGAGTCTGCAATTTATCTTGAAGCTTGTGTGTACACTCACATTCGAGATGAAGCTTATACATAGTTGCTAGTAGGTTCCAAAGTCGTAAGATCTAACTTAGGAGGAACATAGTGTGTCAAAATGTGTGTGCATTCTCTCGGTATCGAATTCAATCAGCTCAGCTCCACAGATGAAGCTCTCTGAGTCTGATCACAGAAACCACAAATGTAAAGAAAGAGGTACACGACACCGCCTAATAGTTGTCGAACAGAAGCCGGTATTCCACCGGAGAACATTCCGTCACACACCATCCGGCAGAAGTCCCGCGATCGGCAGCTGTTTTGAGGTAGTAATGCAGTTTGTCTATATCGGGGCAAGCGTGAACTCCATAACTTTGTGGAGATCCGAAGTAGAATCGAAGATAGACACAATCGCTGACTCTACCTACGAGCTGTGAAAAATGTGGGTGTAGTGCGGAAGAGAAGTACTCGTCGAATGTATAGACATAAGCTAAGAGGGTATTAAGTCCAAGGGAAGTCCTCTCTTTGTTGTCAGTCGGAAGCTTTGACCTTGGATGAACAGGCCTTAAAGGGATAAACTTCGCCCGCGCGACTGAAAGTTGTTTGTGGTCACTGATGACAATCGTGTCAATTATCACGATACGCCAATGAGACCTGCCAATCCCTGTGGGCTGTGGCAAGAGGCTCCTCCAAACTACCTCTGCCATTGTTCCACTCCTGGGTTCCTGGTACTTCTCATAAGAGACTTTCTTTCCAGGTCCCCACAAACTTTGGTAATTCTGAAGCATCGCCAAAGAAAGACCGGAAACCTATGCGAAATTTCTCCTCATCAGCCATGACAATGGCCCGTTTACCTGAAAACCTAACCAAACTCAAGCACCATCTTTCCTTCCACATCACGCTTTACCCACTCGAAGGCAAAAAAAGAACCGCATTCAAAACTTCGGATTGGTTAACATTTTAAATTAACGATTTCCGCATGCTCTTGTCATCGTGCGAGGGGTCAAATTACAAGAGACACATCATTTGTAAGTGAGGTCAACATCATCGTCGACGCCACTGGAATCTAAATGCCCGATTTATTCTCCCAGGACCTTTTTGCAAAAGGATGACCAACCAACCATCCAATCACTGACTTCATTCGAAAATCAGATGCTGACGCATTCAAGCAAGTACTCCGAGAAACCACAGCTGGAATTTCCTAAGCAACTTTCCACTACGACATCGATAACATTTACTTCCATTTAGGGGACACGGATACACAATATGGATGCGGATACGGATAAGGGCACAGATACACCACCCGAAAGATTGATCTGATATTCATGACGGAATGAAATTTTAATGAAACTCCCTTGCGAGGAGCCAGTCGAGTGTAAGGGCGTAATGAAACTCGATGGCGTTGAACCGAACGATGAATGATGACTTTTTTTGGAAAAAGAAAACCACAAAAGCGATAAATCATATCGAGCAACATATTCAGTGACATCGAATCAAACACAAACCGGAATGCATTCCACAGCAAAACAAACACAACACATCACACGGACACATGCTTACCTGGTGAAGAGGGCGGCCAGGCCCCAGGCGAAGACACAAATCAGCAGGGCGCGCGTCTTCGTGCACACGTATCCGGCCTTGAGTGGCTCACAGATCGCGTAATACCGTTCAAAGGATATCGCCAAAATCGTCAGCACACTGGCGTGGGCGACAGTCAGTTCGACAAACGGCACCGCTTTACCTGTGAATAAACACAAATCTACACGTTATTACATAAATTCTGTGGAATGTGGGTGCTGCGATGCCACCCACTTGAAGAGCACCTCGCTCCTTGCTCCTCGGGCGGCAGCCGTTAACATAAATCCAAGCCGAAGGACCACCACCCTGTGTGGACACAAGGAGCATGTAGGATACGAAAATAGACGATAATGAGGATGACGACGACGATAAGGGGGTGATAGTCATGATGGGTGATTGTGTGCTGTGATTGCAGCAACGAGTCCCAAGGATCTGGGTTAATTTGGAAAGAATCTGCTCTCTAATTCAATGCGGTAACAGTTTGCCAGGGAGGCAGAGGCAGTGGCAGAGGCAGTGGCGAAGGCGGGCGCTGCTAACAACACAGGGGTGGGCCGTGTGGGCGATGATATGTGTTGTTTTATCGACCGAAGAGAATTAGTACCGAATCCCCATCTCATCTCGACGACAGTCCACAAACGACCTCCAGTCACTCGATATCACTTGATATCGGATAAAATTAGGAAATTGAAAGGAAATTCGTTTCGATGGCAGACACCCTTCAGCTGTCGGTTTTGTTGTTGGTTGGCCGCTGTAAGGAGGTCGACATGCCATTTTGTGGCGCTTCCGCTGGGCGTGTGTGAGAAAACCCATTCATAATCGAAAAGGAACACCACTCAAAGGATTGTGCCTTGTAATGAACCTGTAACGGCGGAGGCAAGTGGATCATTAAAATGAATCATTGGAACATTTAAGACTTAATCCCTTTCGGGTGCTTTGACTCTGTCTCTCTCTCTCTCTTTGCGTCCATCGTGTAGACCACACGGTCAGGACTGATTTTGCTAGAGTGCTGTGAAATTCCACATGTCAGTCGAGGGTGTTTGAGAGTCAGTTAAGGGTGGTCGTTCTGCAAAAGTATCAAGCTCTCAACACAGCGACAAGTGCTCCCCGAAAAAGGAGTAGTGATTGCGCTTTTAAATCAGTGCCGCAGGCAAACGGCTTCCTCTTGACGGGGAAGGGATGTGTGGGTGGGAGAGCGGGGTGGAATTCATGATTTATGCGGGGATTCAATCGGATAAATGGAAGGGAATTCATGAAATTTGTCCATGTTTGGGGGGGAATGAAATTAGAAAGGGTTTTGAATGAAATTCTGCGTGGAGCTTGTACATGTGAACAGCACTCGATGTCGTACACAAAATATTGTGGATGGATTTGTGGCACTTCAGATTGAATTGTCGGCAAGTTGTGCTGGTACAGGGTGTGCCACGACTCGAATGATTTTTAATTTCGTGGGACTTTATCGATTGAATCGCTTAAAGTTGGCAAACCCGCGGGTGTGGATGAAATCTGGGCAAAGCTGCTGTAAAGAGGGAGATTTCTTGTTTTTTTTGAGTCTTTAAGGTGGCCTGGGAATGCAGCAAACTGGCATGATTGTCAAAAGAGTTTGCTGGCTTTTAATTCTCCCCGTCAAAGTCTACGCTTAGGCGTGGGAAGCGCGTGCCAGAGCTATGATCGAGCCAGGATAGGGGATGAAAAGTGTGGCTTTCGTCCCGATGGAAGTACAACCGACCAGCTTTTCACTCTAAGAATGCCACTTGAGAAGGCTTGGGGGTATGCCAAGCCCATCTACAGTTGTTTTGTAGATTTGGAAATGGCATATCCCTCGCATATCCCGTGATGGTCCTCTATACGGTCTCTATACACAAACTGTAGCAGCTTTGTTCGGGTCACAAATCAACACCTTTCGCCGTGGGCGTTGGACTTCGCCAAGGGTCCCTCTTGTCACCTCGCCTTTTCATTGAATATATGGACTGGGTGTTTCAGCGCAGCCGAGGCGAGGAATGGTTCACATTGGGAGAGTTGAGGGTAAGTCATCTTCTTTTTGCAGATGACTTGGTTATCCTCACATCTGCCTAGACGGAACTCCAGCGCGCACTCGATAGGTTTGTGCTGATGCTGGGATGAAGGTGAACGTGGACAAATCGGAGGTTATGGTCATCTCCAGAACGCCACATGTTGGTGGAGTCCCATTGAAGGTGGGGAAGTTTAAGCATCTCGGGGTCTTTTTCACGAGCGATGGAAGGAGTAATGCTGAGCTTTCCTCTAGGATCGGTCAAGCTGGGTCGGTATTGAAACAGCTTAGTAGATCTGGCTTGGTGTCAAAGCCAAGTTAGCGGTTTTTACCTCGGTTTTGTTCCAACTCTCACCTCTGGTCATGACACTTGAGTAATGACCGAATAATATCGCGAATACAAGCTCCTGAGATGAGATTTCTTCATGCTGTCGTGGGAATTACTCGCCGGGATAGGGTGAGAAATGAGAAACACGGCAGTGAGCGAGGATCTTAACATTCTTCGAACGGAAAGGACTATGCTTCGGGGGTTTGGTCACGTGGCACGAATGTCCCCTTCGTCACGACTTCCGGAGCGAGGGTTGAGTGCTATGCGATGGTTTGATGAAGTCCAAAAACTCGCCTGGTTACGCTTGGGCATGCCACCTGATGAGTTAGAGTCAAAGGAGGATCGGGTTGCCTTGAGATTTCTCGAGCGTGGTTTACCCCCGCGATCCCTTTAATGCGGGTCAGAAGAAAATGATGATGAGTCTGTTCCTGCTCCCTGCTCATGGAAGTTGGAGTTCTTGGCTATCTTCTCTGGAAGGAGAGCAGCCCCACCGAAATCGTCTTATCACTGAAGCCTGGAACACCGTAGGCTTTGTTGGCACTGACATTTAAGACTGTTGGCGTATCGGAGGCAACGCTGGACTGCGCGTATTTTCTTTCCATACTATTCTTGAGCGACTGGACTTTAGGGCATCCCCGATTATTGCTGGTCTTACAGAGCATACTCGTAAGTAACACAGCTAGGATTTCTCTACCTTATTGACCTGTATGAGGAAGACCGGCAGATTGCTCTGCTTCCTCCTCGCTTCCGCTGTAATGAACGGCTAAATACCAATGTTCTTCGCCTGACCTAGCACAACGAGTCCAATAGGGAAGATAATTAGGGCTCCACTCGTAAGTCGTAGGTGCTTGCCACTTGAGAGTGGCATGAAAAGGATGCTCGTTCTATAAAAAATATCACACAAGTGCTCCTTGAAACAAGTGACAAGTGCTCCTCCACAATGGCAAGGGCTGTGAGTGGAATTGCTTGATGGAATTCACGAAGCACGGATTCAATCAATTCAAATTTAAGAATGTGTCGCCAAACTGTCAGAAAGATCGACGGGGTCTAGCTCTCCCATTTCCAGATTGAAGCGCATTAAATTCGATAATGCAGTCAACCCCACTGCGCTTGTAATGAAATGGAAACTTCCTCTTGCATCACTTGTTACGTAGATGATGGCCATCACTTGGGAGCCGCACAACCTTGACATCAACGCAGAAATTCCTTGGAGTCTTGTGCAAGGAAAAAATACTTCCCATTCATGGCCATCCAATGACATCCATTTGCCGAATTATCTCAATGTTGAGGAACTCATGGCAGTCAAACACTTGTGCAGGTTCTTCTTCTTCCAGCACGTCGTCGCCCCTCCTGCAAATCACAATGACTTCACATTCACTGAAGCAGTAAGCTGCACTCCGTCTCTCAGATCAGCAGCGATTGACGTAATTTTTCATGGCGCACATTTAAATGCAAGGCACTGCCCTTATGTTCCATTAGCGACAATCTGTACGAAAATCAATTCAATTCACGGTCCACCCCGCCGACTTGCAACTGCAATCTCGTGCTGTGCTCATGCCCTGCACGTACAGAGAGTGCTCTGCCCTCTTCGCCCCCTGGAACAATTCAATTGATAAATATCTCACTGCCACTGCTCTGCCAGATGCCCCTTATCAGATGCCCAGATACACAACGTCGAACGCTCACTCATGGATACGCAAAGTGGCGGGGATATGTGGCTCTGACCTTGGGTCGGCGATGCCGAAGGCCCGATTATGATGCCGTCGCCCGCGCTGCATATTAAACGTTATCGTCGAACAGCGATTTGTTTTCATGGAGACACTCTGCCTCTCGGTCGTGGGTTGCGAATACGCTAATTTAGCCTGCTGGTACTTACACATCTCCTGTCCGAGGACCCACGTCTCGGGACGCGTGTTCACTTCGACTAATACTGTTGGTGTGCAGACGAGCAGCACTAGCAGGTCGGCTATGCTGAGGTTGGTGAGGAAAATGTTCGTCGAGTTCCGCATGTCCTTGGTCTTCAGAATGACGATTGGCACCTAGCACAAGGAAAGGCAAAAATTCACTGAGAATCGGTGAGAGTGGGGAGTGGAGAGAGGGAGCAGCGTCAAAACTCACCATTATGTTGCCAATGACTCCAAGGATCATAATCGTGATGCAGAAAACCATTGATGTCGTGCGAATGTACGATGGAATTTGGGGCATCTCGCTGCTGCTGTTGAAGCTGCTCCCCGACGACGACGATGTGGAATAGTTGGTGGTCGAGCTGGCAGTGACAGTCGGGGAGCCATCGAGACTAACGGTGCCACCACCATCGACGGCAGTGGCGGCGGCGCCGCTCTGCGCCGCACCTATACCACCGCCATCGATGGACGATGGCGTCGACGACGGGGACGGGGACAAAGTGGAAAGTGAATAACCGGGAATTAACTCTGTAGACGAAATCTTGTTGCTGGTGCTGACGACACCCTGCGCCGCAGCGATGTGATGATGCAGGATGTCAGAATTCGGTGTGGCACCGGCCGGAGTCAGTGTTGCATTGAAGAGGGTCGTCGTGGCGATGAGTACGCTCGCCCAAGTGACATTCTCTGTCCTGAGTCGCAGTAGTCCCTGTCGCCGACAACGCCGCCGTCGTCGCTGCCACCGCTGCTGCTGTTGCTGCTGTCGGTACGAATCCACCCCCGGGCTCTGGGGCTATTAACACTAAATATCCGGTATTAGGGTGGTCAATTACAACATCCGATACATTATTGTGTAACTTTGTTATCCTGAGAGCTAACTACTTGTGCCCGCTGGTTGCGGCACTCCTGCAGCTGGGAAACCGAGACTGCACACCGCCTCCCCTCGGGTGTAATTGGGTTATGACAGGATGATGGAATTCCTGTGTGCACTTGCGTCCTGTCCTGTTCACTTTCAGTGCCTTCACGGGGGGCCTGTTGTGTTCAATGAATCGTCACTTTGACTTGCTTAGACTCGGAGGTTGCCGGGAACTTTAATTGTCCCTCAATTCACTGGGCTTGTGCGTGAAATCTGAAAAGAAACAGAAAAACAACAAGAGGTTCAATGCACTGGCTATCATTGGTTAGAAGCATGTGCGAAAAGTGCGCCAATAAATAGCTGCACGGCACAAGTTCACTGATGGCGCACGGAGGATTTATTTTCCCACAGTCAGCGTTTTATTGCGCCTGTCGACCACTGGCAGGTTTATGATGGACCCTAATTGGACTTTAAACATTTTGACTTAATGCCGCGTGCGATTCGGGATCCCCCAAGCGAAGTGGGGCATTAATCATGACGCGTGAATTGCTCTTTGGTGACGTTCGCGTGCGCTGAGTGATGACTGGCAACGGAGGAGGAGGAGGAGATGTGCTATTGGGTACATCACGAGTGGAGGGATTTTTGGAATTTGTATACATACTTCATTGTGTGCAATGAAGAGATGTAGATAGATACCCAGCAGAAATTGGTATAAGTGTCAGGCCAAGGACTAAATAAGGCATACACAAAATGGTGAATAGTGAACCCATAGTAATTCTGAATTAAGACATATTGCAAGATATAAAGGGTGATTTTTTCGCTTTTATCTTTTTGGCAACACTGGTTTAAACAGCTGACGCACGTTTCGTGTTTTGTTTCACTTCGTCTTGCAAACGAACAACGCTTGCAAATTATTGAATTTTATTATCAAAATGCGGGCTCTGTTAAGAAAGGTCATCGCGCGCTTCTTCCATTTTATGGTCAGTTTAAGACGAAGCTCATTTTTGGCTCAATGGGTAGGTAAATAAGCAAAATTGTCGATTTTGGAGTGAATATTAGCCAGAAGCATTGCAAGAGCTACCAATGCATCCAGAAAAAGTCACAGTTTGGTTCGGTTTATGGGCTGGTGGCATCATTGGACCGTACTTCTTCAAAGATGATGCAACGTAACTGTGAATGGTGAGCGCTACCGTGAGATGGTATCCAACTTTTTTTTTACCCAAAATGCAAGAGCTTGACTTGCATGACATGTGGTTTCAACAAGACGGTGCCACATGCCACACAGCACTCGCAACAATGGACGTATTGAGAGGCGAGTTCGGTGAACATTTTATTTCACGTTCGGGACCGGTCAATTGGCAGCTTAGATCGTGCGATTTAACGCCTTTAGACTATTTTTTGCGGGGCTATGTTAAAGCTCACGTCTATACAGCTTCAATTGACGGATTGGAAGACAACATTGAAGCAGTTATTCGTCAGATACCGGCCGAAATGTTGGAGGGAGTATGCCAAAATTGGACTAAGCAGATGGACCATTTGAGGTGCAGTCAAGGTCAACATTTGCATGAATCTTCAAACATTAAATTATATGGACCGTACTATCGATTCAAATAAAGATTTCATGCAGTTTTCTGAATTTTATGTGTTTTTTTTGTTTTGAAAAACTTTCCTATAGCTTTAAAAAAATCACCCTTTAGGTTGAGTTCATAATTGCAACACTGTTGCCCCTGCACTGCACAAAATATTCTCTTAATACATTTATGAACACGTAGTTTTATGAACGCAAGTTTGCAGCAGGTCAGCATTGTCAAAAAAGTATTCATAGATGCAACATAAGTGGGCGACTCAAAAAGTCTTCGGTTGATATTTGTATTGATAAAATGAAAGCCTGCATGTCTAAGAAGAGTATGATACTAGGTCTAATGTTTGATAAATATAATAAACTGAAAACCGTAGCAAAATACGCAGCAAAAGGGCCATGCTTTTAACTAAAAAGAATTGTAAGTCAAAACAGAAATTTCTGTAAAGAAATTAGAGAATTTCCGTAAGATGTTCATGTTTCGCATGAACAAGTCCACTTGTCGGTTTCCCTGCAATCCTGCAACAAAGCAAAAATCACTCACATCGCAGACTGTCACATTGGTTTTATGAACGCGTTTGCCGACTGCTCTCATGCACAGTCACTGCAGTTTATTTACATTTTTGAACGTAAATCTCGCTGGGCTGCCGCAGTGTGACGTTTATGAATTCGGCCATAAATAAGGTACACAGCTCAAGCCCATCATGAAAGACCATGCAAGCAGACTAAAGGTACAGCATTTCTAAAGAATTATGCTGTCTTTTCAGGCACACATAAGGAATATTCGTAGTCATTCGTCATATCTGTGACGACTGTGAACCGAAAAATAAGTTTTTAATAGAGACAACTTTGGGTTATTCTAAGTCGCATTATCGAAGGCTGCTTCGAAAAGAAAAGGATAAGTTGATATCAAAAGAAGTTGAAACTTTAAGCATCAGTTCGCATAATTTCATGAGTGAACATATTGTTAAGAGATAACGGTCTTGAAAATATTAATCCAATATAAAGGGATTTTTCTGCATTTCATTTGACATTTCTCAATTTCAGACTAACTCAATTTGAATGGAAAGATACACAATCGAGCAAGGCGTTAAAGTTATTCAGGCTTATTATGAAAATGGGCGTCACAAATCACCACATGTCACACAGCTAACGAAACAATGGCTCTTTTGCGCCACAAATTCAATGGCCGTGTTATCTCACGTGGTGGCCATGTCAACTGGCCGCCAAGATCATGTGATTTGACACCGTTGGAACCGTATTTGAAAGAAAAGTCGATAAGCCAGCAACAATTCAAGAGCTAAAGGATGAGATAATTCGGCACATTGATGGCATACAACCTCAATTATGCTTCAGGGTCATCGAAAATTTGGACCATGGGATGGAGATGTTCCGCCAAGTCGCGGCGTTTATTTGGCCGTTCTCTGTAGTTAGAGATATAGTTAACAAGTTCAGAAATGAAGGAAATTTGCAAAATAAGCCAGGTAGAGGACGCTGAAAAATATTATGGGCAGCTAATGAGAGGCACATCTTAAGAAAAATTAAGCCAAACCCGAAAACACCCCTCAAATCATTGACCCATGAGATGTCAGAAATAAGTCAGTCTCTGTCGAAACAGTAAGACGAGTTTTATGTTCAAATGAGTTCCATGGCACAAATCTTTTATATCAGACATAAATAAGAAAAAAAGACTTGCTCTCGCTGAAGAATATGTAAACAAAAGTTCAGAGTTTTGGAAGTCTGTCATTTTTAGCGACGAAAGCAAAATTACTCTTAGAGAAGCCCTTAAGCTGGAATGGGCACTTATAAGCCCAGAATTCACAAAAAAGCTTGTCGATAGCATGCCAAAATGCTTGCAAGCTGTAATTAAGGCAAAAGTTGGATCAACAAATTATCAATCAAATTTGTGTATTTTGTGTCTTCAATTAGTTTTGTGCGGATAATGTTGTGATATATTTTATTGAGGTTTATATTTTGTTTTGCACACCACGCTTATGAATTCACTTTTTTTGTTTTTAGCTTTTTATTTGAACTTAGGAAAATGGTTTAGTTCCCATTTATTGCTCGTCGAACATCTTGTGCGGATAATTTTGTGAGCAAGTGTATAAAGCTTTTGCCCACTTTTCCTCTTAATTTTAATGAAATGAAAATTTTATGCAAGAAAATGATATCATCGAAATGATTCGTGTATATATTGACTATACAATACTTACGAGATCTGCTTCAAATTGAGGTTCAGATTTATTAATTTCCGATCTAAATATTCAAGATGTTTTAAAGATTTGATAGGAAAATCGTAGACATCGGCCATGGATGTTTTATTTATGTAATGTCCCCAATTGTTAATACTGTTTTATACAATTAATTTTTGTAGTTGAGTAAATTTGTTCTCACGACTTCACTCAAATTTCAACTTCATCAACTACTTTTTTGACAAAAAAACAATTCCTCCTGTTGTGCTTTCAAAGGCGCTTTTTACTAAACTGCTAGTCAATCGTCTACGAAAGATATAACGAAAAATAAAGTCAGAATAATTCCACTGTTTCAAAACGCGCGACTTGTTTCCAAGAATAATTGTTCCGAAGTGTACTTGTTTCCAAGGCTATTTCCAAAAGTGGCATACATAAGATACATCTTTTATGATCACTTTATAATATGGTTTATCTAAGCGTTATAGCAACGCTAACGTAAGGCTTCTGTTTCTGTATGTATCTTCTGTTTCTAAGTAATTCAAACATGATTATTGTGTGCCTTATTATAATGCTTAAGTAAGTCCTAAGAAACGACAGCCTTATTTAAGTCCAGAAATAAGTAATACGTAAGAGAATTCTAGTCATATGTATACCTTTTAGTATGGTTTATTTGTTGATTACAGCAAGGCTTACGTAAGGCTTTTTTTATTTCTGCAGTAAGTGTTCTCTGTTTCGTATCCCTTATTTATCCCATAGCCTGATAAATTCGAACACATTTTCTGCTGGGTCAGGAATATCAGACGCATTCTCTCACTTGCCTGGAAGATTGACCCAAAATGAACTAAAGATTTGAATTCAATAGAAAACGCAGTTGTTTGTCTTTAGATGTGTATTTATTTTTACTAAATCATGGCTTTATTTGTGAACTTCGGCCTTCACTTCTTCGCTGACACATACGCAATTTTTTTTCAAATGTTTGCATGTCAATTCTGCTTAAATGTAAAATATGAATTCGGCAAATAGCAAATAGCGCAACGCAGCATAGGATAAAAGCACTAGTAGCCGGACAGTTAACACAAATCTGACGTCTTTGACGTCTTCTTATTTTTGAACTATGAAATAATGCAGACAATTTTTGAAAAGATAGTAAAACTGCTCGAACATATTTATTTTTGTGGATAATTGTTTTTTTAATTCTTAGAAAAAGTTCTGTCTGCTCTAGTACCTGGTCAGTAATATTTAGTTTTCGGGAGTTTTAGTTTCAGATGCCGGACACCAAAATGTCCTTCCAACTTTTAGCGTTTTCTTTTGGAACGATTAATGAAACATTTTATTTAGTATTATATGAAAACATAAAATTGATTCACATGTTTTTTAATCAATTATTCACATAGTAAGTGCATAACAAAAAATGTATGTACATGGACCTATGCACTCTTTAACAAAACACTCTTCAAAAAAGATATATAATATGACGATAGTGTGACGTGAGATAACCAGGACAACAAACACCACAAAAAAGCCATCTATACGCAAGGAAAAGAACGGTCAACTCCGAAGAGTATTCCCGAAATTGTTGTACATACAGCAAGAGCAGATGTCGCCACCTATAAACTGATAGATTACAAAGAATGTATATTAGCGTCAGCGGGGAAATTCCATAGACTCGTGGCGACAGTAGGATCTAGAAGAACTACTGGGAGGTACAAATATCGGGAATTGTACAAGAGGAATGAAGAATTAGTACAGTTCGGTTTGGGATTGCATAGTGTTTAAAGTGTTAATCAGTTAAGCCTGAAAGGCAGCAAAGAGTTTTGTAGTAAAGTAATAGTGATTTTTAAAGTGTAATAAAGTATACGCAGTAAATCAGTGTTTGCGTGAATAGTGAACTTTTGTGTTTCATTTGTCACAATCCAGTGATCGAACCCGTTTTGTGGACAATTTAATTAATCTTACGTTGACTCATTTCGGCTAAACGTAAGAAAAGGTATAGGCTCATCCACGCGCTCTCGTTTTTCCGTAGTATCCAAGATTGGTGCGTACTTTCAACAACGTCCTTTCGAGGACGTAAGTATGGGAACACTACCATAGGTTCAATTATGGAATAAAGCTGTCCATTGTGGTTCAACGTGAGTCCTTCCCAGATGGAAAAGATGAGGTTTTCGAGAGACAGTGTTTTCGGAAATATCTCCGATTGTATCGTACACCCGAGTCTGAGTACAAGAAGTACTATCCCAACAATGTCCAGTATAACGAGGCAAACTTGAACAGGATTGAACATTTTATTATTAAGCTGATTAGATGGCATATTGCACGAGCTATGACTTCTTCTAACAGTCTGATTGACAGTCTGATCAGACTTTGGGGCTTACCAACGTAATGTATCATGAGAGAGTGCGCCTTACCGGCTTTATTCCTCCCGAGGCGTTTCTCTACCTCGACACAATTGGCCTAATACAGGATCCACACGGATGTCCTGTAATCTTCCATGTCGTTCGCCGAACAGTGGATGGGCGACTGCAATATGAACGGGACTGCAATATCCTCCGGTATAGTAGAGCGTTCTCTGCTCGAGAGAGGAGAGAGTCTGCCAAAGAACGGCCATTTTACTGGTGGTTACACCAAAACCAGTCTCCGCCGCCGATGGCTTTTCAAACTGACGCGGCAGTTGACCATGGTGGCCAACTTACATAGATTTAAGGTAGTCGTATGAAAAAATAAATAAATAAAAAAAGCGTCTAAATTATATATGCTCGGCATATACATGACGTATACGTCCTGGTGCACGCATTCTTACTGTTACGGACATAGTTAAGATTGTCTTAAGTTTTAATGTTAGGTTAAGTTAGTGTAAGTTTAAATTTAAGTTAGATATATACAGCCAAGTTTATTTTTACCAGTTTTATTGGCCAAATAAATGAAACAAAAACAGTGTGTCCGTTAAGACAAACAAAGAAAAACATAGCATAAGCCGAAAGGCATAGTACAGATTATGATTCGAATAGCTTAGAGTACCCGCATAGAGTCAGTAGGTTGGATGAAAGAGCATTTGTTTAGCATGTAAGTAAATGGATTAAAAATAAATCAAAAATGAAGAAAAAAATACCATCAAAGACATTTTTATCAGCATTTTTGGTTGCACTTTAACTAACTAGCCTTTCACCTTTTAGTCGGTCGTGATGAGTTGATCGACAAACATCATATTTGGCACCTGCTTTTATTGAACTCAAATTATTTGCACGAACATCTTCTACGGCTCGTGTTAAACTGCCTTCCTCCATTTTAAGTATGATATTTTTAGCGTTTTACATATTTTAATGTGCGAAAACCGGCATCTTTCGTAAATGCATCTTTCGACGCCTGTGTTTATGGTGGTACAGGGAAAGGGAAAGACCTCAACCAACATCTTGTGCGAAACCATCTTACCTATTAGTTTAGGCCCGTGTCCATCCCGGGCAGTAGCGTTAATTAATTTAGAGGGCATTACGAATTACAACCTTTAAACACCTGCGCCTGCCAACCAAACAATCCACCCAGTTCGCCCAGACATAAGTCATTCTATGGCCATTCCACACGACGCGACTGCTTCCGACTTCCAAAAAGTCGTGTGCCTTAATTCCTCTACTTCTACTTATCACTGCAGACGCCGAAGATAAGAGTGAATAAATTTTGATTGCGAACAATAAAAGTGACAGTTTGCTTGGAAATTATTTGATTGCGCCCGCCCGCCTCAAAAGCGCACAACATTTTTACGACCTCAGATGTCGTGTTCGCATTCGAAATGAATTAGTCTGTCGTCCGCTGTTGTCGTTCCCAGAGGTAGGCGGTAGCAATCTAAATCACAATATCAGCAATTATAACGAAATCGGAGTGCGTTGAGATTCTGCGAAACTTCCTCAAAGTCACGCATTTCGACGAGGGCCGGATTAAAAGTTTCACAGTCGATCGTGTGTCGGAGGGCTTAGTCGGCTTTATGGGGGAGTATTATAAGTTGCACGTTGAACTGCGAGACGTAAGTCAGTGTTGATTGTGGCGCTTAATGTTAACGACTTGTAAATCGATTAATCTTAGAGCATCGCCGGCGCAGAGGTGCGGGAGTACAGTTTCTTCGTGAAATCGGTGCCAAGGTCGAATGAGATCTACCGCAAGGAGTGTCTGGAGAAGGGCTTCTTCAAAAAGGAGACCCAGTTGTATGCGAGACTCCTGGGGGATATTCAAAAATACGGTGAGCATTGTCTATTCGTTTGGTAATCACTCGTCTCAAGGTCTCTGATTAGAGGACGTACGACCTATGCCAATGAGGGCGATTAATGGCTTGATGACTCACCCCACGGTCAGCCGGGCATGGCAATTGTAATCTAATTTGTGTCGTTATCAACTCAAAGGTGACTTTTTTTTAGGCTGCAGAGGCGTTGGACGTTATCGCGTGATTGAAGATTGTCGTCACAAGATTTGCGTTCTGTTGACTAAACACTTAGCGTGGTTTTATTGCTAATTAGAGAGAATAAACGAGTAGACTTCCATGTTTAAGAGATCATGGTGAGGTGATTAGAGTCATTTACGTTTTTGACTCAATTGGACACAAAGGAAGGGGTAACGCCAGGAGCTTGAGGATACTCTTTGCAATGGAGTACCGGGTAAAAATGACAAGTTCCCATTCCATGTGGTCTTCGTTGTTGTTATCATTTTGCTATCGTTGATCTGTTGCTTCTGTTCAACAAAATGAAAAATGACACGACGAGAATATCCCCTGTCGATGCCTAATTGTTTCTGTATGACTGATGGCATCTCCTGTTGAAACCACACATGCTGTCTTGCAATTTTTGCGAAATAATAAAACTGCTATAAAAGCTTCTCAGCTAAGAACTGTCTCTATCGGAAATCGGCATGCGATCATATTTTTGTGACTTAAGGTCTACTCAAAAAAAAAAAAACGTGGAGGTGTGAACCGCCAAGCGATAGTTGTGTTTACCATACCTTCTACAAATTGAATTGGGTATGTTTCTCGTATAAACTCGAGTACTACGTTTTTGAGTCAATGCATCCTGCACTACCGCATGTCCACATTTACTTAGTCGAGGCGTCGCGGTCGCACCGCTTACGAAAAACAAAAACACCGCAACTCCGTTCAACCACACCCAAAGAGCTGAGTGCCAACATTACCTGGTACCTTGTTGTAGGTTTTCTCGGCAAGTGTCTTCACCTCTTCAGCACATCTTTTGCCGGACGTAGTGTCGGCGTAGATGGATAGGTAGCTTCGACAGTTTGTTGAGCTACAGAGGCCATAGTGCTATGAATCACGGCTTTTCCGTTTGGGCTAAGTGGACTTCCTGCGATTGTGCCTGCGATACTGGATACTGTTGCGGGCTATCGCTGTCAATTAATATTCTATTGTCTTCCAGTTTATCGGGTATTATTGCCTGTACTAGAAGGTCCGTGTGGTCACTAAGTTTCCTGTCGCTTTGTTGGTAGCCGATTTCTCTTCATTTGTAGACATCTTCATTCTAGTCCATTACTGATTTTTATCAGCGCTTCTGATTTACGCAGCAGCAATCATGCCGATTCTGTTTGCCTCCCAGGACAGTTCGTTATATTCCCTTGAATACTGCATCTGTCTTGAGTCAGGACAGGGCCTCTTGAATCTTGGGTTCTGTCTATGGTGGTAAGAGATCTTCAAGGAGCGGGCAATACTTCGATCCATCATCGGTGCATATTCATGGGAGATCGTCCAGCGTCTGACCGTCAGACATCCAATTCGATAGGGAAGGAATGCTGTTGAAGGTTTTATTCGTTTACCGAATAGTTCCAGTGGAGGAATGTGGAGGAGGAGTATATCAAGTGCATCAGTTGAGTGTACCCTTTACTAATTTTCACAGAATTTCATTGAGCTAGACAGGTCTCAAAGAACCTGGGTGCAATGCTTGGGAAAGCATCACCCCAACCTTAAAGTGTCGTCGTGGTCAAGTTGGCTCGTGTGCTGTTAACAGACATGTTAAGGACATTGATATACACGCGTGGTCTGATTTCGAGGAAACAGAACGTTATTCATTCGTGTTTGCTAATCATTCCTATTATTAGTTCAGACTGAAGTTAGGAACTCACACATGGACTAAGTCACAAGAGAATTTAAAAAACACTTAGACAAAGCTAATAGAGGCTAAGCCAGGTTTTTAATTCAAGGCAACATCTTTCACTAGACATTAAGGGAAAATATGTTGAATTGACGTTCAGATTCTCAGGACATTGCCTCTCGATTTGCCCCATTTTAATCATCAATATTCAAGTTCAATTGGCCGGATGATGAGAACAACAAAATTCACCATTTTCCTTTTGTAGCGACTCACTGCTACGACCGCACATGCCGGTGGTCAGATCACAACTGCCCTGAGACAAGGCTCAACATGCACACAAGACAACAAAGAGAAGAGATAAGATACATGTCATGAGCTGTGTGGGGACTAGCGCTGCCAGATTCCAGATTTTGTTTACGATTTTTGGACATAAAATAGTTTCCACGATTTTTGAGCTAAAAAATCACAAAATTCCAAGATTTCTAATTTTTGGGTATATATTTTAATTCGTACGGTTTTTTTTTTTAAATTTGAACGTTTATTTAAGAAAAATATGTACACTAGTATTTTTCAAAGTATTGCCCATCTGAAGCTATGACTTTTTCCCATCTTTCTGGCAATTTGTGGAATGACTCAAGCCAATTCTTGATATTCTGCTCTGATGTGAACCGTATTTCAGTGAGGGCGTTCTGCATCGACCAGAGTCAGAAGGGGCAAGGTCTGGGCTATAAGGCGGGTGAGGTAAAACTTTCCATCCACTGTTTTCCAAATAGTTCTTAACCGGAATAGCGACGTGGGGCCGAGCGTTGTCATGATGGAAAATTATTGCCTCGTGGCTGGTTGCATATTCCTTGAGTTTTTCGGCTACTTCTTCTCTTCAAACGGATTAAATGTGTTCGGTAGCGGGTTCCATTGATGATTTCACCCGGTTTTAGCAGCTCATAATACAGCACACCCTTCTGATCCCACCAAATACAGAGCATTACCTTCGCGCCATATTCGGCTTTGCCGTTGATTTGACTGGTTGGCCGAGTTTCACATATGTCGTACTGGATCCATTTTTCATCATCAGTAACAATCCGATGCAAAAATGACTTCCTTTTGTGGCGTTCCAACAGCATTTCGGGCATGCAAAACCGCCTTTCGACGTTCACGTGGAACCGAATTTCCTTGCTTTTCAGTATATCCAGCTGCTTGAGTGACACCCAAAGATTCTGCGAGCTCTTCTTGTGTTTGGCAACAATCTTCATAGAATAATGCTTCCATTTCTTCATCTTCAGACTGCCCTGGATGTTCATCGTTTTCCAAGCCAAAATCACCAATTTTGACATGTTCGCTCAGCTAGCGCATGTTCACCATACACCTCCACAAAAATACGATGACTTTCGGCAGCAGTTTTCTTCATATTAAAGTAATAAAGAAGAACTCTCCGCAAAAACACTTTTTCAGGCACAAGGTTCGACATATTTGAGTGAAAAAAAAAAAATATTGTTGTTTACGCTTCAATGAATGACAAATACTGAAATGACGTACAATGACAGTAGCTTTCCAACGCATGTTCCAATGGAATAATACAAGTTACGCCATCTCTTAGCAAACCGCTAACCGCTTAGTTATAGGCCCAATACATTAATGAAATTCCAAGTATTGTGACGTACTCATCGACTCATATTCACGCCGACGATATCCAAATTTAAAAAAGCTGTCCACTTGGGCTTTTTGAGACTGCGTGGAAAGAATCAATATATGTATTTACTAGAAGCGTTTGCATATTAAATAAAAGATGGACGACAAATTGGGGTACGTTATCCTATGTCGAACTATTTCAAACATACATGCCGATAATTCTGCTGCTTCTGTATTTTCAGTGTTGTCAGTGTTGTCAGCGGCATCTGTGATTCAGTGGTGTTCTCTGAATCTTATATGAGGCGCCACCTATGATAGAGGTTCTCAACGCTGACTAGGGCCAGTGTTGACTGTCAAATATCACTGAGTGGATTCTGCTCAGTAATTTGTTTTGCTGTTGCTTCGCGTGTAAAAGTAATACTGAGCTGGGTACAGATTCTCAAAAAAACACAAGTAATGTTGTTTCCAAACTTTTGAAATTAGATAATACGATTTATGGTGAAAATCGTCTGGCAGCACTGGTTGGGACTTGGAACTGCACATACTAAGTGAACGCTTTCGTCAATGAACTGAAATAGTTCCTCATATTAAAATGCATTCCCACGCAGTCCCTAACACTCCGTAGCAATTTTTTGCACATAATTTCCTTTAAAATTGGGAATGGTTTCAGAAACAAAAAAAAAAAACAACAACAACAAATGGCATAAAAAAGGAAGAGTTCCAATGTGTGGTCGATTTTCCGCTTTGGGTAGTAGATGTGGGGGTTAATTTCGCAAAATAGTGGTAAATCCACCACAATTTTGGTAGAAGAGCACCTCCCACGCCAATACACTACCCGTTTCTTTCAAATTACCTCTACAAATCGAAATTTCCTTTCAGCTTTGAAGAGAATCTTCCCCGAGTGCTACTACACCAGACCCGATCTCATCGTCCTGGAGGACTTATCCTCGCAGTCACTTCAGCACATAACCACCGATGGTGAGGTCCCCATTGAGTTCTTCAAGGTGGCGTTACGAAACCAAGCCCATCTGCATGCGGCAAGCATTGCCTACGAACTGGACACCGGAGTGAACATCGGTCAAGAGTTCAAGGACATTCTGTTCGAACTCCAACACACCATGACAAATGTTTGGTTCGTCACAGGGATCAAGGTAAGCCATGGAGTCCACAATTCAAATTATTACCTACAACTGCATCAATCTCCACAGGGCATCATTCCGCTCGCGAAAATGATTCCGAAATACCACGGAACTCCAGTGGAGGCGTTCATCGACCACAAGCTCTATGACGTTCTGTGTTCTGCATGCAGTCTAACCGACCCATCGGACGTGTATCGCAATGTCTTGTGCCATCGGGATTCCTGGACCAGGAACATATTCTTCCAGTGCGCCGACAACGGCACCCCAGTTGACTGCGTGATCTTTGATTTCCAACTGACGCGATACAGTCCACCAGCCATTGACGTGCTCTACCTGATATCAATGGCCACAAGGAAGGCACAGAGGGAGCTGATCTACGATGAATGCCTGGACTACTACTATGCGACGTTCGCGGAGGTCATGAAGAGCAGGGGCTTGGAGAGTGATGTCTTCTCACGTGAAGAGTTCTTGCAGAGCTGTCATCACTTACATTTGGCTGTACTGATTCTGAAGGCAATCTGCGCGCCCATAATGGAAATGCCTGAAGGACTGGGGACGAAGCTTCGAGCCGAGGAGCCGGAAAAGTTTGACCACTACTTGAACGCCGATCGGGAGGAGTTGTTCTTGCGGGTGATGGACATGGTGCCGGGGTACAAGGAAGTCATCCTGGAACCAGTGGAGGAGTTGATAGAGCACCTGGTTAAGGAGTATCATTTGAAATGATCAATTTTGTGCTCTGACATGTTTGAGAGTGTATTCGCCATTTGTAAATAAAAGTAGAATATGTTTTTATTCGGATTTGTTATGACAGTACAGTAGCGAGGGTACGGACACGTAAAGTTTGAGGTGTGTCTGGAAGAGCGTTAAGTCCTGTAGGTAACCCACAAGCTTTATTACAGATAGACCATTTCCTTTGCAGAAGCCATGATTAATATTAAAGGGTGCCAGCACCTAGCTAGTGACAGCTCCCATAGGCGGCCAGCGACGGTCGTAGCACTTTTGTTCGGCTTAGAGTTGTCCGTCTATGGGAATGTAAGGAACTTCAACTCAAGATCCACGGTCGTGAGGAATTGCTCAAGAGGCTGTCCGCCTAAGAGAGTTGTCCGTAATAGGAGCCTATCGTTGAGACATCAAGCCTGAACCACAAAAAATACGTCTAATCATAAAAATAACTTCAAAATAGTGAAGCAAAAGTCAACAAAGTAGGTGGACTGGGTGCCATACCAGCCGAGTGCCTGAAAGTCGATCCCTACACAACGGCCTGAATACTGGTGCTATTAACAGAGGCTATATGGGAAGACGGGGACAGGAAGATGCCAAAGATGAGTGGATTTACGGTTTTGTCTGTTTTCCCTAAAATAATCATTCTCGATCAGACAAAGGACACGATCGAAAATACGCTCCGGAGGCATCAAGTGGGCGGTTGTCAGTCCTGTGTCGGACACATTAGCACGTATAATACTCGAATACTCAACCGAGCTTACGTCACTGATCTACCTTATGTTCGTAGACTTTGAGAGGGCCTTTGACCGAGTCCACCGCGAATGGATCTGCAAATCTTTAGATAGGAGAGGGATTCCCGCGAAGATTGTTGCTGTTATAAAGGAATCCTGTCACACCGTAAGATGTTTCATTCTATCTAATGGACTCACGGACTTCGCGGCAGCATGTGATATGGTCATAAGCAGCCCGAGGTCCCCTCGCAAAATAATCCATACAGCAACCTGGCGATCTCCGGACGATCCAACCGGTCGACCCAAGGCACGCGTCATATATCCTGGATGTGCGAACATCCACGGGGGTAAACGTCGACTCTGACCATTTCCTCGTAGCAGCAAGATTCAGACTCCCGGTTGCCCAATGTCAGAAAGCTGCACCAGCTAACAAAAAGGAATTTTGAGCACACCAGAGATTGCCAGAGCCTACGAAGAGCATGAGAGACTCTCCGGTATGCCTACATCGAGCACTAACGCCAACCAGATGTGATTGGCTTGCCGCTCGGCCATCAACGAGGCAGCGGGAACTACCTTAGACTACCGACCACCCCCGACAAGAAACCGTAGTATGATGGCGAGTGTGCGCAGAAGAAACGTGCAACTGACGAGGCATACCAAAAGGCTCTGCAACGGAAAACAAGGAGGAGTACCGGGCAAGAAGACGAAAAGAGATGAAGCTTCTACGCCCAAAGAAAAGATCTCTCGCAACTTCCCATCCCAAGGATATGGAAGAGTCTAAAGACAGACAGAAAATACGGGCCTTTTATAAAAAAGCAGAAAGCCTTGCTACTGGCTTTAGGTAAGGCACCCAGGCTCCCCGGAACTGTGAGATGTTACTGACCTTGTTAAGGCAGTCAGTAAAAGGTCAGACCTTGTTACTGACTCGCAGAGAATAGTGGATGTGTTTAAGTAGAACTTCCAACAGCTGCTTAGCGGGCCTGACCGGGAGAATCCGGACCGGGGCAATCAAGAAATCCCAACTGTTGAATTATATCTAAGTTGTTCAAACTTTATTGGTTTATAAAGGGTGATTTTTTAAAAGCTATAGGAAAGTTTTTCAAAAAAAAAAACACATAAAATTCAGAAAAATGCATGAAGTCTTTATTTGAATCGATAGTACGGTCTATATAATTTAATGTTTGAAGATTATTTCATGCAAATGTTGACCTTGACTGCGCCTCAAATGGTCCATCCGCTTAGTCCAATTTTGGCATATTCCCTCCAACATTTCGGCCGATATCTCACGAATAAATGCTTCAATGTTGTCTTCCGATGCGTCAATTGAAGCGGGCTTGTCTGTATAGACATGAACTTTAACATAGCCCCGCAAAAAATAGTCTAAAGGCGTTAAATCGCACGATCTAGGCGGTTAATTGACCGGTCCCGAACGTGAAATAAAATGTTCACCGAACTCGCCTCTCAATAAGTCCACTGCCGCGCGTGCTGTGTGGCATGTGGCACCGTCTTGTTGAAACCACATGTCATGCAAGTCAAGCTCTTGCATTTTGGGCAAAAAACGTTGGATACCATCTCACGGTAGCGCTCACCATTCACAGTTACGTTGCGATTCGCATCATCTTTGAAGAAGTACGGTCTGATGATGCCACCAGCCCATAAACCGCACCAAACTGTGACTTTTTCTGGATGCATTGGTAGCTCTTGCAATGCTTCTGGCTGATATTCACTCCAAAATCGACAATTTTGCTTATTTACCTACCCATTGAGCCAAAAATGAGCTTCGTCTTAAACTGACCATAAAATGGAAGGAGCGCGCGATGAACTTTCTTAACAGAGCCCGCATTTTGATAATAAAATTCAATAATTTGCAAGCGTTGTTCGTTTGTAAGACGATTCATGGTTAAATTACAGACCAAACTGAAGACGTTTGACAGTGAAACAAGAGACGAAACGTGCGTCAGCTGTTTAAACCAGTGTTGCCAAAAAGATAATAGCTAAAAACCCTTTATAACAACATGGTTCTTTTATATTATGAGCGTTGTCGCCTTCAATTAAATGCTTCGGAACATCATCAGCTGTAAGAAGGCCGACGTTGTCATAGGGATTCGTCTGTATTTTGTTCAGATGTTGTTATTCCATGCAAATGGCCAACAAAATTACTTTGCAATATTTCTCTGTACCGACCTGCAGTGACTCTTGGTTAGGTTTTTGAATTTCCCCTGGTATATTTTTGTCAATACACTCATACAATGTCATACCCTACTTTTAATTTAGTGCTGAATTAAGAGCTAAAGTTTTCCGTAGATACAATCACGGTTGCCACTTGGAAAAAAAAAATGTATGTCCAAAGTTGGAAATAAAAATGACCAAATGTAGCCGAAAATGCCCCAAATGTTTGCAGACTAGATTTGTAGAAAATTGTTTAATGCTTTCCTAAATGGTCTCAGCTCAATAAGGCATTGGGATCTATCTTTAGCAATCTTTGATTTTTTATCAACATACCTTACAACAAGAACTAAAGACTTTTTTGTTGAGACATCGGTGGTCTCGTCGGTTATCAAAGAAAATTTCGGTTGGTTTCCAATTCAGGAACAATTTTCTTAGCTTTCTTCTTTGCTTTTGTTCCTAACGTCTCAATGTTTTTATTTTTTTTAAACCAGTGTTGCCAAAAAGATAATAGCTAAAAACCCTTTATAACAACATGCTTCTTTTATATTAGGAGCGTTGGGCTCTTCTTCATCCTCGCACACATCTTCTGCATTGTCGCCTTCAATTAAATGCTTCTGAACATCATCAGTTGTTAGAAGACCGACGTTGCCACAGGCATTCGTCTGTATGTTGTTCAGATGTTGTTTCTCCATGCAAATGGCCAGCAAAATTACTTTGCAATATTTCTCTGTACCGACCTGCAGTGACTCTTGGTTAGGTTTTTAAATTTCCCCTGGTATATTTTTGTCAATACACTCAAAAATGTCATTCTCTACTTTAAATTTAGTGCTGAATTAAGAGCTAAAGTTTTCCGTAGATACAATCACGGTTGCCACTTGGAAAAAAAATGTATGACCAAATGTAGCCGAAAATGCCCCAAATGTTTGCAGACTAGATTTGTAGAAAATTGTTAATGCTTTCGTAAATGGTCTCAGCTCAATAAGGCCTTGGGATATATCTTTAATAATCTTTGATTGATCTTTGATTGATTGATCATACCTTACAACAAGAACTAAAGACTTTTTTGTTGAGACATCGGTGGTCTCGTCGGTTATCAAAGAAAATTTCGGTTGGGTTACAATTCAGGAACAATTTTCTTAGCTTTCTCCTTTGCTCTTGTTCCTAACGTCTCCGCAAGTTGAGAAGCTTTCATACGTCCGCATTTAATTGATTTCACCACTTCCTAATCGGGACAGCTGTCTTTTAAAAGATTTGGCAAAAAATCCATTAAAATAAATGGGAGATTATGGACAGTTAAGCTCCGCCAAATAGACCTTTTTTCCAAACTTGTCTTCTCATGTTGGAAGCAGGAATCAATTTGTAATTGCTTCCTTTTTGCTTCCATGTTTTTCGTATGCGCTCACAAAAATGGCTTTGAGGTGGCCTCAATGATTTGTGAGAATTTTGTCGCATGCACTACTGAAGCTTTTATTTTCTTGGGTTTTCAACAAGGCAAATGTTTTGAGCTTTTGAATTGAGCTTGAAATTGAATTTTAAATCAATGCCTCCATCGATGAGGGAAATTTCATCCATAGATTTGCTCTTCCGAATCAGTATTTTTTCACTATTTTAACTCTTTTCCCTCTTGACGTCACCTCCTACGCACCTTCTACGGGAGATCTTTTAATACATTCTGTATTTATGCACACCACAATGGAGGTAACACTTAGCTGTCGGAATATGTAAGTGGAGGGGTTTCTTTTAGAACCCATCCGGGTACCCGTGTACCCGCATTCCCGGCTATTACTCGGGTACCAAGATACAGTAATGTTTCGGGTACTCGTAAATTTAGACAAAATTAATGTGCTACTTACAATGAATTCAAATGCAATGCTGTGGTAAAATATTCACAAATAAAGGTGTTCTTTATTAATTTTTGAGAGTATTTGTTGTCCGCGTAGTGGGGTAGTAGGTAGTTTTGTATTGCTTCATGATATTTCTTGATGGTAGCCGAACAATGCCGGGTACCCACCAACTTGGGTATTACCCGCATTAGCAAGGTACCCGTGTACTCGGGTAATTGTCGCAACGGGTACTACCCGGGTAGGATCATGAGCTCTAGTTTCGTTGAACTTAACGAACAAAATAGTTATTCACACACAGATGGAGTGTTCCCTCAGAAATCCAAAAAGGGAACACTTATTCGAAATTTGTATTCACGCCACCCATTACGATGTAAAACTGTTTCGTGTTCCTGGATAAAACTGCATCACTGGGCTGTAAAGAAGATACATGCAGAGGTCATTAAAGCGATCCCAAATGTGATTCATTAAGGTTTTCTGATCGTCGCATCCCTGTTATTTCGAAATCTTGTATGTCGACCTAGATTTCATCATTAACATCTGATTGTCTGCATTAAGATTCAGAATTCTACGATCTAATGTCAATGGATGGGCGAACTGAGTTTTCAGTATGAGAGCCTTCATGCGAATTTAAAAATGATATATCACATCTAATAATAAATGTGCACCCGGAAAATAGTAGACAATGGACAAGTGCTGGCAGACTCGATTATTAATGGTCATCACATCGGTCATAAAATAGAAGCATTTCAAAGCAAGGCATGTGCACTTACAAAGAGCGACATTGTACAGTAATTAGCGTGCACAGATCTGATTTTGGCAACTTGTTCTGCTATTGCGTTGTGCGAATCATTAGCTTCGCTGTGCCTTAAGTGTCCAACAACACAAGCAATACCTCGTGCACTTAATGAGTTCGATGAGCAAATTGAAACCGACGAGAAAAACAAAGGGGTTCCTTTTTTCCATAATTTTCGAATATTTACAAATCTTTCTTTTTACGATACAACATTAATCGTCTGCCTTTCATTGACATCACTAAAATCAATTGAAGATAAACCGCTTGGAAGCAGCGTGCTTGTTAAAAAGCTAATAAAAACTGACGCAAAGATACACACATTATTCCCAAGTAGAGAACACGATTGTTTTTCTGGGGAGAAAATGCGAAATGTGTGCTCAGATACAAACAACAAATTACACCATGAGCATGAATCAGTTTAAATTGTCTCGTAATGAATGGGTCTTTACGTGGGCAATGTATTTCTGTTTAACATATGTTTCCAAGTGGGGACAGAAGACACACATTGGTTTGCCTTTGAGTGCCCGCTGCAAGTGAAACAGTAAAATGAAGAATATTAAATAACAAAGCGGTATAAGGAAATAATGGAAAGTGATTAACGCCAGCCACTCATCACCTGCAGTTGACCGTGGTTGAGAATATGTTAGTTTTAAGTTTAATTTGAATTTTGTAAACTCATGTACTAAGTACTAAAAAAAGATAAATATCCTAATGTTTGCTCCTTTTAACAAATAAATGAAATGAAATGAATGCTGGATTTGGTCCAGTCTATGGTTGAATTTATTTCGTATGCAAGAAGATAACAGAATTTTGTAAGAAAAATAAGGCCAGACAAAAATGTAATTACGACATTGAGCTATGCCTACAATCAGAGGTCAGGAACAGTTTATTTTCTGGTTTGTGCCCTCCTCCTCACATCTCCCACAGACTGAACCTTAACAAATGGGAGATAAGAGAGAACAAAGACAAAAGAGAATTCGGAAAAAAGGAAAATGTCCAAGCTGAGTTCACAGCAAAATTGGGATTGATTGTGGACAGACCGAAAGTGGTTCCTCCAATGATGGCATTACAGGCAGGGAATTTTTTACAATTTCAAACTGGAATCGACAACACATTTATTGACAGAAGCGCGACTATTTTACAGGCTCTGAAATCTGGTTATAATATCGATGTAGAGAAGATCAGGGTCTTCAGGCGGGTCAGAAGAAGATGACGATGATGATTGCCTCCCGAAAAAATAAAAAAGTTTTTAGCAAAAAATTCATTGCAGTTGCTAAAAATCTAATTTTCCAAGTTTGTTTTTGTATGAATTTGCTTACCTTTCATTTTTTATTCTGCATCTCGAAGCCAAAAAACAAAATTATATTGTTTGATTTTTAATTTAAAAAATCAAAAAAAAAAAACTGTTGTTTATTTAAATTGAAACATGTACTATGTTTTTGACCATGCTTTGTGGACCCACTGTGGAGCAGTTGGAACTTTTCTTAAATAAATTTGATATATATTCAGCAATCGACCATTAAGTCAAGAGAAGAGACCACATAGTGACTTTCTAAAATAAATACAAACATTTCACAGCCAGAGATACAAAAGGCAGGCATTTGGAAACGATTTTTGATTTATTATCCATGAAATTGGATTTATTTGCCAGAGTATCGAATAGCATTAAAGTTTGAATATGATTTCGAGCATTTCATCAGCGCCATAATCTGTTGTTCCATAATAATTTTTCACTTTAATCTTCACACAAAATTAGATAGGTTAGGCATCATTTGTCTATTACACTGGTAACTACACTGTTTTTGTCACACGCGCTTTGTGATGATTTTTGTTTATGTTGGTTGACATTTGACATTTGTTTCAATCACGTCCAGTTTTTTTGTGACAGCTACATATTCATTTCTGGCCTCACATACGTGTCTTTTTTGGAACAACTTTATTCATAACTGTATAAATATTGCATTCAACTAACTTACATCTTATATACGTTTGTGACATCGTAAACATGCCACGAAGTTGTTCTAACAACCCCGACTGTTTTTTATGTGTGTGGAGAATTAACGAATTTTCGAAATTTCACATCATTAGGTGAACACTATTTCCTGTGAGGAACCACGATACATCCTAGGTTCCACATAAATGTTGTGTTAGACTGATATTGGCCTCAAACTGCAGAACAGTTTGAAATAAGATAAAAAAAAAACACTAAAGAACTACGTTCTCTTCAAGAATGACGCCTATCCACTACTGACGATATCTACCCTCTTCTCGAACTTCCTTCAGTTGTTCAGTGCTACCAACTCAGAGGATCCTTCTCGTCTTCTTCGTCGTAACTGTACGGCTACATTAGGTTGGGCGAAACCAGAACCCAGGCATATACCATTTGCTATTCCAAGATCTGGACCGAACCAAATGATGTGATGTGATCAGTGATCATGTGATCAGTGATTGTTATTTTTGTTTGACTCAAACAAAAGGCATTACCACCAAGTCCAAACACACTTATCTGTATCCAAACTTGTCTTCGGCCAAAAGACCCACCCTACACAGTACCAAACTACATGTGTCATAGCCTCCAAATCGATCAGGATTCTACTCCGGAACTTATTCTAAGTCAGCACGATGGTGACCCAAGTTAAGAGCCGTCAACTTTGCACTTACCGCACTTATTGACACAAAGTGCTTTAAACGATTTAGTACGTAACTTGAATCTGTTTTAAAACAGGCTGAGTCTAGATTAAATGATTGGAATTTACTTTCTCCTGATACGAACATTTTTTATTTTCGACATCGGGACGATGAAATAAAACTTTACTTTTCTAAAGCAGGTGATTTAGTCTGTTCCCTACCGCTCCCAGTACGTCTGCATCAAATTGTATGGCACCTGACATTGAATGTGATACCGGACCTACATGCTCGCAGTTGAACTAAGTTCACCCCAATTCAGGACAACACCTCAACTTTACTCTTTACCCAACTAAAGGGTGATTTTTTAACTATTATCTTTTTGGCAACACTGGTTTTGTTTCACTGTCAAACGTCTTCAGTTTGGTCTGTAATTTAACCATGAATCGTCTTACAAACGAACAACGCTTGCAAATTATTGAATTTTATTATCAAAATGCGGGCTCTGTTAAGAAAGTTCATCGCGCGCTCCTTCCATTTTATGGTCAGTTTAAGACGAAGCTCATTTTTGGCTCAATGGGTAGGTAAATAAGCAAAATTGTCGATTTTGGAGTGAATATCAGCCAGAAGCATTGCAAGAGCTACCAATGCATCCAGAAAAAGTCACAGTTTGGTGCCTTTCATGGGCTTGGGCATCATTGGACCGTACTTCTTCAAAGATGATGCGAATCGCAACGTAACTGTGAATGGTGAGCGCTACCTTGAGATGATATCCAACTTTTTTTTTGCCCAAAATGCAAGAGCTTGACTTGCATGACATGTGATTTCAACAAGACGGTGCCACATGCCACACAGCACGCGCAACAATGGACTTATTGTGAGGCGAGTTCGGTGAACATTTTATTTCATGTTCGGGACCGGTCAATTGGCCGCCTAGATCGTGCGATTTAACGCCTTTAGACTATTTTTTGCGGGGCTATGTTAAAGCTCACGTCTATACAGACAAGCCCGCTTCAATTGACGCATTGGAAGACAACATTGAAGCATTTATTCGTGAGATACCGGCCGAAATGTTGAAAAGAGAATGCCAAAATTGGTCTAAGCGGATGGACCATTTGAGGCGCAGTCAAGGTCATTATTTGCATGAAATAATCTTCAAACATTAAATTATATGGACCGTACTATCGATTCAAATAAAGATTTCATGAATTTTTTCTGAATTTTATGTGTTTTTTTTTTCTGAAAAACTTTCCTATAGCTTTTAAAAAATTACCCTTTATATCAAATTCAATCTCTGGTTTAGTCTCCACAACGAATTTGTTCATCACACATGATTTTTGGTCAAATTAAAGGCACTGTGTGGTGACACACTGTCATTGGTATCATCTTCTGCGGAGAGCAAAAAAGTGAGTAAAAAATCACTTGAACACTCTAAGCGACGCTGGAGGTTTAAACAAAAACATTCTTTCGCGTGTGGCGTACTTAATTTTTCTTGTTGGAATGATTTTTTTTTTGAAAATCTGAATCAACTCTCTTTCTCCCGAACCTGCGTGATGAAGACATCTCTTCTTTCGAAGAAAAAAACAGAAACTCTTATTTAACCCGAACGAATATAAAAATCGTGCGCAGAAGATGATACCAGAGACAGTGTGAGAAAGTTGTTTGCTTTTAGTCGCCACACAGTGGCCTGCCTATGTGCGCTTTATTTAACAAATCGTGGCATTTAAAAAAAGGGAAGAATTTCTGTTCTGTTTCGACGTTGCCCACGATATCGAAAATTTCGAGGAGAAAATTATAAGCCTTGAAGTGCGTCCCATGAGTCAGTTGAAAATTACTTACCGTAGCTCGCAATAAACCAAAAGTCTGCCTCATCGGGCTACTTAAGCAGTTTCACTTAACCGCCTCACTCGCTTAAGTGGCCACAAAAAAAGCTAAAATCTTGGACATGTAGCTAGTTTTAGGTATTTCCTTTGAAAGAGAACAATCAAATGACAAATAAAGTAACTGGCAAGAAAACAAAAAATAAACCGTCCTTCCACTTAAAATGGCAAAATCCTGTTTTTCCTTAAAGTTCCATCGACTCTCTCATCGCCACGACCACTCAACACACACTCAACCTATTGTCATAAATTTGAATACATCATGCGAGGAGTCGCACTCTCGCCATGGCTTAATTATGCTTTAAGTCGTTTCCCTCAGTTGCTGTGCACTGAGGAAAGACTCTCGTTGTCGTTGATAAATAAAGTAATGTCATGTCGCAGTGGCGATGCTTTTATACCCTTCTGAGAACGATCGACATTTTTCCATTTTCAACTGCCAGACTTAGCTTCGCTTCTCTTCTCCCCGCTACGTCTGTCGTAAAATTCAGCAACAATGCTGTAAATTTCGCTCGTCGCCTTCGGAAGACATGCACAAAGTTCCCCGATATGAAGCATACCATAAACTGCAAAACAGAACAAAAAACCCAACTCCTTAATGGACTGCCGTTAAATCAGTCAACAGGCGCACTCCACAACCTTCGCGGTTGGAAGGTTTAAATCAAATCAACTTAATGCTCCTCCGCTCAAACGGATGGAGTGTCAAACGCGCCGTATTCCTCGTTTTGTTCGTTCGATGTGTCTACCTTCCCCGTCTTCACATTCGTTGTTTTAATTACAAGCCCAACGCAGTTGCCTCTTCCTGGTTCCGCGAACTCGATCTACAGTTCTGTGCTGTGTGCAGTATTTTTCTGGGTCCCCCTTCAAATCCACGAACTTTTAAGCACCCACTCAAGTAACCCTGTCGCTTCGATTAAAATTACTTTCACTCCCTTGCCTCGTGAGAGGCGCACAATTCCCCACTGACGTCAATTGTGCAAATGGAATACATTTTTTTGCTTGCTTTTTCTTGAACGAGTTGGATTTTATTTTTTTTTTTTCAACTTTCATCGAATAATCTGATTCAATCAGCAACTCTCGTGGCGCCAAATCGATCGGTCTTTTGATTATTTTTAAATATTACCCCACGTCCCTCGCTTATTTTTGCACAAAGTGCATTAGCCCTACTGGCGGTTCTTGATGACTGGTGAAGAACTCGTCGTCGTCGGTTCCCCGAGGAATGCGATCAACTCTCTGCTTTGGCAACAAGCGCACACGCTTTCGACAAAGGGACACTGTGCCAACACACACACAGAGACAGACAAGTTCCACATTTGGACGGCCCCGAGATGCGATAACCGCCAGATGTCTGCACGTCAATCATTACTTGTCAGAACGTCACAACTGGTGACGCTATTTGCGTTGCGTATACGCCCCCGATGCGGGCAAGAAACCAGCACACACGGCACCACACAGTCCCCCCCATGGCACGCAGCATAATTTATTCAAATTTGAAGTGAGAAACTAATTTTTTGTTTTCAAAAATTCCGTGACCCATTGTTTACCCTGTACGCACATGGCGCTGTCTTACGTTTCAATTTGCGCTGATATATCGAAGAGGTGGCAATGAATTGAGACAAACTGCGTACGTACATAAGTCGTAAGTCGCTTGTGCTAATTAGAAGTGAGACCCATCTGTTTCGTTCACGATCTGCTCGGGCCTTTTGTTCGAGTTGACAACAATTGATGGAGCAGCTTTGCCAGAAGTTTGCCCTCTTACTCTGACTCTGGTCACGGGGAAAGCGACACGGATGTGAACTTAGGAACAATCCACTTGGAGTATTGGCTGAGTGATGGTTATTAATTGCAACGGGGGATGCGAATGACATGCGTGTGCGAGGCACATTCGTGTTTATTTGCTTCCTTTTTTGCGCGCCAAGAAGTGATGATGATGTTTGCCTTTGACAACGGAAAAATCATTGTTAGTCGCTGTTCTAAAATTAACGCGTTGCTTAATAGCTCGGGGTGTGTTTGTTTATGTTGATGTTTGACAGAACGCCAATAGACACAAAAGTTTGGACTAAATGTCTGCTAGATCAGATGGTATCGCACTGATTCATCAGCGGGGGACTTCTGTTGTTTGTTCTTCGAACGTCGCAGCTTGACTTGACTTTTGATTTATTTTATAATTTTTTTTCGCAAGAACAATCTGAACGTTTGGTTTGATTTGAACAGCTGCCAGAGGTGATTGTTTACGGTATTTGCGGAAACGTCTTCATCTTGTGTGGTTCGCATGACTCGGTGCTATAAATTAAACCGAGCGGCGTTTGGTTGATAAAACAATGATGTGTCATTCATGGCCCATTTATCGGCGTGATTCTTGGAAGAGAGATGTCGTCCATTCTTCTTCCAAAGATGGCGTGGGGATGGATGGATAAATTGTGGCAGCGTCTTGTGTGAGTGAGTTTGAGGGTTTATGAGAATGAGAAACCTTCTTGAACCACGGATCCGTTTTGTTGTTCCATTCTGCATTGCTGCTGTTCTTTGTTCCTTTCAGTGCTATTTGTGCTTGCTTGACGAAACGAATGTCAAAAATGGAAAGCTATTGGAAAACTATTGCTTCACCCGGTCGTGTGTGGCGCAATCAAATGATAATTTTTGATTTTTGAATGTTACATTAGATGCCTCTGAACAAATGTCTAACTTGATGTTTGTAATGCGTTGGATGACACTGAAGCTCATTGTAAAATATTGTTTGCAAAGCCCTCGCCGTGTATACGAACAAATGCAGCTTCTATTTATACATTTTGTTGAGGTTGAGGTTTTTATTAGTACACTTTTAAATTTACATTTCACTTTTATTACATTTTACAATTTAATAAAATCACATCTACTTATTGTTTTGGGACTGAAACATAATTCGTGCGGTTTGCTAAGAGATGGCGTAACTTGTATTATTCCATTGGAACATGCGTTGGAAAGCTACTGTCATTGTACGTCATTTCAGTATATGGCATTCATTTGAAGCGTAAACAACAATCATTTTTTTTTTCGTTTCAATATGTCGAACGTTGTGCCTGAAATGTGTTTTTGCGGCGAGTTCTTCTTCATTACTTTAATATGAAGAAAACTGCTGCCGAAAGTCATCGTATTTTGTTGGAAGTTTATGGTGAACATGCGTTAGTTTAGCGAACGTGCCGAAAGTGGTGATTTTGGCTTGGAGGACAATGAACGTCTTGGGCAGCCAAAAAAGTTTGAAGATGAGCAACTCCAAGCATTACTCCATGAAGATTGTTGCCAAACACAAGAAGAGCTCGCAGAATTTTTGGGTGTCACTCAAGCAGCTGGATATACTGAAAAGCAAGGAAATTCGGTTCCACATGAACGTCGAAAGGCGGTTTTGCATGCCCGAAAGGCTGCTGGAACGCCACAAAAGGAAGTCATTTTTGCATCGGATTGTTACTGGCGATGAAAAATGGATCCATTACGACAACCCCAAGCGCAAAAAATCATATGTGAAACCCGGCCAGCCAGTCAAATCAACGGCAAAGCCGAATATCCAGCACACGAGGCAATGCTCTGTATATGATGGGATCAGAAGGGTGGGCTGTATTATGAGCTGCTAAAACCGGTAGCAACCATCAATGGACAACGCTACCGAACACAAATTATCTGTCTGAAGAGAGCAGTAGCCGAATAATGCCTGGAATTTGCGGCTAGACACGAGGCAATAATTTTCCATCATGACAACACTCGGCCCCACGTTGTTATTTCGGTTAAGAACTATTTGGAAAACAGTGGATGGGAAGTTTACCCCACCTGCCTTATAGCCCAGACCTTGCCCCTTCCGACTACCATTTGTTCCGGTCGATGCTGGACGCCCTCACTGAAATACAATTCACACCAGGGCAGAATAACAAAAATTGACTTGATTCGTTCTTGGCTGCCAAGCCGGAGCAGTTCTTTTGGGATGGGATCCACAAATTGCCAGAAAGATGGGAAAAAGTCATAGCTTCAGATGGGCAATACTTTGAAAAATACTATTGGACATGTTTTAAACGTTAATCATCGGCCAGCACCACGCACAGCACGGGTGGTTACACCGGTTACACCGGGCTGCTGTTTTGCTTGCAATGTAATCAAGAACATTGTTTCAGTACCAGCCAAGTAAGTAAGTTAGTCCAAGTAATCCATGTTTGGTGCGCGTTGCTTATTATTTGCACTTTTGCAGACATTTTAAGATACGAGGGGCGTTCAATATATTCTCGGTATCGAGAATATTAATTCGCGTTTTATCTCTAGTTAAACAGAATCATAATGGCAACTGAGACGATGATGGTGAAAATTGAGCATCGCGCTGTAATTACATTTCTCACTCAGCAAGGAAAAAGTCAAACAACTATTCATGAAGAGATGGTGGCTGTTTACCAGGGTTCCGCACCTTCATTATCAACTGTGCAAAAGTGGTCAAGTAAGTTCAAGAGAGGCAGAGAGAGCATTGAAGACGATCCGCGCTCCGGCGCCACGGCTACTGCTTGTACGGGAGAGATCACCAAGCTTTCAATTGGTTCCATTCACACCATTCTTCATGACCATCTTAACCTTTCAAAGGTCAGTGCAAGGTGGGTGCCACGAATTCTCCCAGCGCCTCAGAGAAAAGTGAGAATCGCATGTTGTAGAGAGTTTTTGGAGATGTGTAGTGAGAACGCGGACGGTGTTATAGATCGAATTGTTACTGGTGACGAAACATGGGTCCACCACTATGACCCTGAAAGCAAACAAGAGTCCATGCAGTGGCATAAAAAAGGAACAGACCCCCCGAAGAAGTTCAAAGTCACTCCGTCTGCCGGGAAGCTCATGGCCACAGTTTTTTGGGACTCAAAGGGAATCTTGCTCATTGAGCACAAAAAAAAAGGTGAAACCATCAACGCCACATCCTACGCTTCCACTTTGCATAATTTGCGGGAGGAAATTAAAAAGAAAAGACGGGGTAAACTCGCAGATTCTTCATGACAACGCTCCTGTTCACACGGCGCGAGTTTCCAAGGCTGCAACACCTACCCCAGACCTTGCCCCTAGTGATTATTTCCTGTTCCCGGATTTGAAATAATGTCTTCGTGGAAAAAGATTTTCGGATGATGAAGAACTCATGTCGGCAATAAATGGGTATTTTGCAGAGAAAGAGGAAATTTATTTTTTTGAGGGTTTAAAAAAGCTTATCTCAAGATGTAACAAATGCATTGATGTTAGGGGAGAGTATATTGAAAAATAAAAACAATTTAAATTGAATTCGCATTTTCCTTCATATCGATACCGAGAATATATTGAACGTCCCTCGTACATGACAGAGGAGGTGTAACTTTTCTGTTGGCAATGATTCAAATGTAATCGAACCAGAAAACGAGGACGTAACTTACAAAGTGGTTAATCTTGGGTTTTATTTAAAAAAGACAGACGAAACGTCAGTCTTTCCTTAAAAAAAAAACCAATGAAATTTCAAATTCCAATTTAAACAATTGCATCGACAAAAAATAAGTTCTTTTGAAAATTTCACAGTTCACAGTTGATGAGTGCTGTTCACAAGCGTACCAGTCTCACGGACTTTTTGTACAAACTAGACTTACAGCTGTCGTGGTGCTTCATTTCAGTCAAAACTTCTTTTCGAGAAACTCACTGTTTGGGGTACAGAGCACTCACTTTGGAAATAGGTCTTCAACCGTGAAGTGACTCATTTCGTTCGAGGGGGTATGACTTTCTGTCACTTTCTGTCAAGATTTCCCGTGGGAAGACAACTGTCAGTGTCAAAATAGCCCATGATTCAAAAACAACGCTAGATGGCGCACACTATGCATCCACTATTAAGCCACACAAGCTGACTTAGTCAAAAATTATTGCTTTTCTCAATTTGTATTTCTCGGGTTAAGGTTTTTGTTTGCTGCTTCGATTCCTTCAGAAATAGGTTTTCAACCACATGTTCAAGGCCGGTGGTCGCTTTGGCGTAGTGGCTTGCTGCGTCGACTCCTACAAGTCTCCCAACTCCTGACACTGCTCAAAGAGTATCCTCGAAGTCGCATACTCTCGTGATAGGACAAGTACGCGCACAAGATTGGTTGCTTTAGAAGCTAGGTTCGAACTGTCGCGCCACCCATGACGGTTTAGAGAGAGTCAAAGAGATATTTTTCTTCTCTTAAATTGTTGAGACATTCATCAGCTGCAAGGTTTCTGGAATGCCTGAAGTAGAAAAACCACGTCCTGCCAGTCCCAACGTCCCCCGGTATTCCTAAGATTTCAAAAACAAATCATCAAGAGCACTTTACGTTCATATTCACAAAGGAGTCATTAAATTTTCCCAAATCGCACCCACACCGCATTGAGTAACGATGATGAGTGTCCAACGCCCAACGAGACAGGCAACCTCTGAGAAAACAACCCACGGCCACAGAACAACGACGGCCAACATTTCAACCAATTTCACTTTGAACTTAATATATGCATCATCGTCATCATTCCTTCATCTGACACAGTTTCGCCTAATTAACTCGAGTAAAAGGTGTGGACTCGCGTCTCGTCCCGACGTCATCTCATCTTCAACCCTAATCACATCGAATCTTTGTTTATTCAGCTGAAAGTAAAATTTTCAAACGAATTCAGCAGAAATTCAGCAGCGCTCTTGTTTATTTCTCGTTTGGCATTTCACGGGCGAAAACTATTCTCGTCCGGACATCGGTGTAGCTGCCGGCCAGAAGGGCGTCTAGAGGGTAATTTCCTCTAGAGAAATTGCGTGATTTAATTGGTCATTTAATCGGCATTCAGTTGCTCGTCCATTCCATTCCAGGCAATATGACGCACCAAATGGTGTCGTCGCAACAAGAGCAATGACCAACAACGACGAACAGCTCAAGGTGCTGCCGGATATCTGGCAAAGCAACCCATTCTCATCTGTGACCTTCATGTGATGATGGCGAGATAGCTACGCCACGAGCATTTAAAACCAACATCTCCACTCACCTCCCAGTCCTTAGCTTCCGCCTCATGAACGCCGACAATGGCTTTGAAAGGGATACGCCCGAGATTTATCGATAGGCCGTACGGATGATATTGTGAAAAATGCTCCGATGAACTTTCATCCGCACTCAATGGAGCGAGGAGGGTGAATGGCAGGAAACAACGAGACTGGGGGCATGCCATCTGCTCGGCGCTCGAGAGGAATTGATAAAATGCCACACCATCCGCGTGTATCCCTCGAGGAATTCGATCGACAAAATTGGAACACTTATGATGAAGAAGCGTGTTTTGAATTTATTTACAAGCGGATGGATGAATAGTTTCACCGCTCGGTCTGTGTCCTGCGGTGTCGTGTTCTGGCGAACGGGGGTTGGGCCGGAGGTGGATACAAAAGTCATTTGTGTAAGGAATTTGCATTCCCCCTAGCTGGGGGATGGATGACAGCCATGCTTTGTCCCGTGGCACCCCTCCCATCGCCCCACGTCTTCTGTGAACTGATCCAGAGTTCACCGCCTCGTGACGCGGACTAATTAAATACCACCGACGATTCAGCATAAATAATGCCGCTCATGCTCTGCGACCCTCCACAAGGGCAGCGTGTTTGAGAGCTGAGCGCATTGACGGTCAAGGATGTGCTTCGCTGGCGTCGCACTCGCATGATTCGCATTCCGAGCCGAAGTGACACCGCACGCCGCCAAGTGCCTCCGCGTACAGGTCTTTCGCCCGCCATCGTGTGCCGAGGAGGATGCCCGTGGGGGCGGTGTAAGAGATAATTGTGAACGTTCCCATCACCGCCGCATCGTCGTGATCGCCATTTTAATCCGCTTGAGTGATGCTTATAATTATACGAATTTATTTTTGTCCATTAAAAGTGCCTGGGCGCAATTTAAATTATTCACAGGCAAGGAATGCCTGCACTCTCTCCCGGAGGGGCCAGGGCTCCGGCCGACGCACGGTTCCGGTGGGAAACGTCATATGGCGCCTAAGGCGATGACACAACGAAAGAATCTTTCGATTAAATGCGAATCATATTTTAATTTTTGGCGTGGAATTTAATACATTTTCGCATCGAGGTTGGCGGTGAGTGAGTGGCCATAACGTGGAGTGGAGTGGCATGGATTGCTCAAGGATGCTCTTAGGAAGGCTGGCGGTGGTGGAGCGGAGCACCACTTAAATGTTTCGTGTTCTGCTCGCAAAGTGGGAGTTCTTACGATTGATCGAGGGTACTTCAGACAGTCGCAGTGCGAGTGAGAATGCAACCTGTGCCCAGGTGCACTGATAAATGGAGCGCTATCACGACTTTTTTCTATTAATCAAATGCTACAAGTCAATGCGATTAAGCGTGCAACAGAGTGTTGGTCAGAAGTGAACTTGTCGTCTGTAGAATGGGAATGGCACCAATTTGCAGCACCTTTGTCTTATCTTTCACTCACTTCGTTGCTGGACAGGGTGCAAGTTATTATTATTAAGATCTATTGTGTCGCCTATGCATACCTTTGCTGTCTTAAGAGCCCCCGCGCATGCAGCTCTCTTCAGAGTTGTATTGCGGGTTAGATTAGATTTGTCCTTATACAAGACAGTTTGGGAATCTGACAATGAGAGCTAGTTATAGTGACTTCAATTCTTCCTCTGATATGAGGTGCTTGCCCAGATATCTTTGTCTTTTCTGGGCTAGCACCTCAGAGTGTATGTTCTAGAATTTCATTAGAATCTTCTTCTGATACTCTTAGCTCCCTTAGGTGCTCCCTAAGTCTACAGTGCCTTGTTAGGAAGCATGTTATTATTGGGAGGTTATTTTTGCTCATTCTGATACATGCCTCAAACCTCTTCCGGTTATGTTGACCCTAGAGTTTCTGGGCCTGGTTCATGCCATGAGATTTGTTCCAGGTATCTGCCCGTTGCCTTCATTCCAGTTCACTGAACTCTTCCTTGAGGACGTGATCTCCTACAGCTCAGAATGATGCTCCTTCCCTAGCGAGGTTCATTGGCCTCGTTCTGGACGCGAAGCTAACCCAACATCCAGGAACGCGTCAAAAAAGCCAGTACGGATCTATATTGTTGCAAAGCAGCTAGTGCGGTCTGTAACCGCGACTGGAACACTGCCTATTTGTATCGAGAGACAAACTTCTCAACCAGCATACCCCCCACATCTTACTGGACGTCAGAACACCAGACTCTGGACGGTCCTCTGAGAATTTTCACTGATGGATCGAAGATGGGCGAAGGAGTGGGTGTGGGTGCCTTTCCTACTACCTTCACACTGTAGCGTCCTTCAGGCAAAGTCTATAGCGATTAAAGAAGCTCTGTCATGGCTAACAAACAATAGTACACAATAGTACTATTCAAAGTATTGCCCATCTGAAGCTATGGGCTATTTCCCATATTTCTTGCAATTTGTGGATCCCATCCCAAAAGAACTGCGATGACTTGGCAGCCAAGAATGAATCAAGCCAATTTTTGGTATTCTGCTCTGATGTGAACTGCATTTCAGTGAGGGCGTTCTGCATCGACCGGAATAAATTGTAGTCAGAAGGGGCAAGATCTGGGCTATCAGGCTGGTGGGGTAAGACTTCCCATCCACTGTTTTCCAAATAGTTCTTAACCGGAATAACAACGTGGGGCCGAGTGCTGTCATGATGGAAAATTATTGCCTCGTGTCTGATCGCATATTCCGGGCGTTTTTCGGCTACTTGTCCTCTTTAAACGGATTAATTGTGTTCGGTAGCGTTGTCCATTGATGGTTTCACCCGGTTTTAACAGCTCATAATGCAGCACACCATTATGATCCGACCAAATACAGAGCATTACCTCGTGTGCTGGATATTCAGCTTTGCCCTTTATTTGGCTAGCTGGCCAGGTTCCAATCCGATGCAAAAATGACTTCCTTTTATGGCGTGCCAGCAGCATTTCGGGCATGCTAAACCGCCTTTCGACGTTCATGTGGAACCGAATTTCCTTGCTTTTCAGTATATCCAGCTGCTTTTAAACGTTTTGAAATGACTGGTTGAGTGACACCCCAAGATTCTGCGAGCTCTTCTTGTGTTTGGCAAAAATCTTCATGGAGTAATGCTTGGAGTTGTTCATCTTCAAGCTTTTTTGGCTGCCCAGGACGTTCATCGGCCTCCAAGCCAAAATCACCACTTTGGCACGTTCGCTAAACTAACGCATGTTCACCATAAACTTGCACCAAAATACGGTGACTTTCGTCAGCAGTTTTCTTCATATTAAAGTACTGAAGAAGAACTCTGAAACACAACTCCAGCACAACGTTCGACATATTTGAGTGAAAAAAATTATTTTTGTTTACGCTTCAAATGAATGACATATACTGAAATGACGTACAATGACAGTAGCTTTCCAACGCATGTTCCAATGGAATAATACCAGTTACGCCATCTCTTAACAAACCGCACGAATTAAGTTATAGACCCAATAGTTTACTCTATCCTAACGGATACCTCACATAACCGGACAAATTTTAAGGAAAAACGTAAAAAATTTCTTTGTACCGTCCTCTCATGAGAGAGTCACACAAAAACTCATTCCGTAAAGAGAAATAGCTCGCATTTTTGTTTAGCATTTCTTATGTTTTTGTCCAGCAGGTTTAGCAATTTTTCGTCCTAGCCTTAGCAGGTTTGAAGAAAATAATCTCGTTCAGAATGGAGGAAAGGAGTTTAACATGAGCGCTAAAAGATATTCGGGCAAATAATTTGGTTTTAATAAAAGCAGCTGCCAAATATGATGTTTGTCTATCAACTCTTCACAACCGACTAAAAGATAAAAGGCTAGTTAGTGAAAATGCAACAAAAAATTCTGATAGAAAAATCTTTGAACCAATGGTGGTGTACCCATACTATGTTTCCTAAGTTTTCATTAAAGTTTCAATAATTCAAAAGGCAACCTTAAAATTGATAAGGAATTTTGGTGTCCGGCTTCTGAAACTAAAACGCCCGGAAACTTAAAATTACTGTCCAGGTACTACAGCAAACATAACCTTTTATAGGAACTAAAAAAACAATTATGCACAAAAATAAATATGTTTGAGGAGTTTTACTATCTATTCAAAAATTATCTGCATTTTTTATAAATCCAAACCTTTTCACAGAAGCTTCAATAGTTCAAAAATAAGAAGAAGTCAAAAGATAAGATTTGTCTTAACTGTCCGGCTACTAGTGTCTACCAACAGTACAAGCGGCAGGAAATCTTTTCGTGGTTAAAAAAAGCGATATTTTTAGTTTACCCATGTAATGAGTAGTCCGTTTGAGCTACATCAGCCATTTTTGAATAATTAATTGCTGCATTTCAGATATTTTCTTTGGCGTCTCAATTGAATTAAGTATTAACTAAAACGCAGAAGTCCTTTAGGCTGTACACTCACTTTGGACGCTGACTGTATGTCTTTCAATATTCAAATATTTTTAAGGTGTCGAATCAGTTTTTCAAATTGCCAGTACTTCATTTCAAAATTCAGGATTTTCTTGCTAATGTCACCAATTTTGCAACTATGCCTTATCCAAAGCACTGCAGCAAAGGCAGGCAAGAACCTGTGAGTACATTAAAATTTGACTGCAAGCATCAAAATCCAACTGCCTGCCTAAGTTTGTCTCTAATTATCTCCTAAAGTGTATTTAATGGGCCATCTTGACGACAGCATCCTCAGTTCATATACAAAATCAGTTTTTGTTCTTCTATCGCCGAGCCGATATTGAACAGCAGCGCATGCTGAGCTCATCAAATTGCGATCAAGATACGATATTCGGAATGAATAATGAAAAAGTAATGGTGTGGAATTTAATACTTCTGAAAAACTCTCATACGCATCCGTTAGCCGGGGGTGCTGTTTGCCTTGCCGAATATGAAACACCACTCCCCACACTCGTCCAGGTTGGCACATCATTGCCGCCATTCGATGGAAAAGTAAGATATTCAAAATAAAATTATTCTTAAGTGCACATTATTCAACTTTTAATCTTGTCTTATCGTGATGAAGGATATTCAGATTTAAACAGGACACACTGGCCAGAAGACACTTACAAACGCAGACAAAATGAAGTCGTGTCGTACATAACGGTCACTCTATGGAAAGGGAATATTATTTCTTGACGGCGTCTTTCTCTTAGTCTTACAGAAATGTGGAACAAAAGTTTGAAATGAAAATGTATCCTTTCTTCGGGGAATGCTTTCTTTTTGGGTTGAAAGTGTCTGAAGGATGTGAAGATGTTCACAATGACATTTCCATTAGTGCAGGTGGGGCGTTGGTCTTCAACCGAAGTTTGTTTTTTAGTTCAGAAGATGACATCAATTCCACTTTGACTGACATACTTGCGTCCAATTCATTCGTATTTTTAAAGGGCTTGATTAATGACTCATTTATACGTGTCGTCTCAAGGGCCGGCCAGAGCCAAATGAGCGCCCTGTGTCAAATTAGCAAATTCCCATCATCACTTTATAATAAAGCGCTATGTATGTAAACATTAAAGTATGACAAACCCTTGCCGAATGCAAACGAAAGACAACCCTTGGAAGTTGGTATGTCCCTTGGTGGAGTGAGTTGGTGCGTTGCTCACTCAGGGGCAGGTTCTGTGTTCAAATCTGACTGGATCTGTCCCTTTTTTCTTTTTTATAAGCAGTACTTCTTTTTTGTTGTATAAATACACATCACTAAACAGACTATATAGTTACCCAGATATCGCATGCGGAGCAAACAAAAATAGCACTTTTTAAACGACAATAAGATTCTCAAAAAAAAAGATTGTTTCATCAATCCATTCTCAAGCCATTCCAAGTGGTGTAGTCATGGATAGCAAACATCCTTCAGTGTGTTGCAACTTCCATATTGAAGTTATCGTGTTTTTTGGCGGCGTGGGTTGGTGCGTTGCTCGCGGTTTCTGAATTTACATTAATACTACAAGATTGGATATCTTTTAAAAATATAGTTTCCCAGACGTTACACATTGTACTTAAGAATTAACTATTATTGTACTATTATTATTATTTAGAACAATTAAGAAAACAATAAATAAATAGATGTATATTATAATTATTAGATTAAATGAAAAAAAATAAAAGAAAAGTGATGTGTAGGTTAGGGTGCGGTTATCGGAAAGATGGAGAAAAGGCTTTTTCTGAAAGACGGCATATGAATTGATTACCTGCAATTAATGTGGACGATGTTTTCAGGAGCGAATTTCAGATATGAAAAAGGATCGCTCTCTAATGCAACGTGTGAATAAAGGTATAATTAGTTTTCTTCCTCTATTAGTATTAACTTATTATATAAACTCAGGTTACTATGGGTATAAGTTTGTATAATATAAATAACATAATAAAATAATATAATATTTTTAATTTTTTTTTAAATAGTTTCAATATATTGTGGATGTTTTAATACTGATTGTGATTCAGACCGTAAATTACGGGTGAAAGTCTGGGCACACTCCAGGACTTATTAACATTACAAATAAAACGCACACAGTCATTAAACTCAGCATTAGGCCTGTGCTTGCAAACAGAGTTAAGACAAGGTATTGATTATATAAAAAAAATAATAAATAAATAAATAAAGGCGTACATTTAATAGGCAAACAATTAATTAATAAGAACAACAGTGTGAAGATAAACATATTTAATCAAGGTAAAATAGAATTTAATCGGAGATTCGAAATTGATTTTTTAAATTTTAAACATCCATCACATACATCTATTTCAGTACATACAGCATTAAAATTTGGAATGCACCTTGTTAGTGGTTCATTAAAACCATAATTATATAAGTGTCTTGGCTGATATAAGAGGTTTCTTGATCGATGAGTTCTTTCTGGTGCACACAGTTTAAGACATGGAAGTAAGTCAGAACAGTTTTTGCGGTACGAAAAAATGTCATGTAAAGGATGGTTTAAGGGCCGATGTTGATTTTGAATGAAGCACTAATTATTTAGGAAATGATCAGCTCTTGAATTGTTGCTGGCTTATCGACGTACACCTTTTCTTTGAAATAACCCCAAAGAAAAAAATCCAACGGTGTCAAATCACATGATCTTGGCGGCCAATTGGCATCGCCACCACGTGAGATAACGCGGCCATTGAATTTGTCGCGCAAAAGAGCCATTGTTTCGTTAGCTGTGTGGCAAGTGGCACCGTCCTGTTGAAACCACATATCGTCCACATTCATATCTTCCAAGTCGGGCCGTAAAAAGTTCGTTAACATTTCACGATAGCGAACACGATTCACAGTAACTGGCTGACCGGCCTCATTTTGGAAAAAATACGGCCCGATGATGCCGCCAGCCCATAAACCGCACCAAACAGTCACTCTTTGTGGGTGCATTGGTTTTTCGACAATCACTCTTGGATTAGCATTCGCCCAAATGCGGCAATTCTGCTAATTGACGAATCCATTGAAGTGAAAATGTGCCTCATCACTGAAGATGATTTTCTTCGAAAATTGATCATCCACTGTTGCCATTTCTTGCCACCATTCTGACGAAATGGTCAAGAGGCTTTAGTTCTTGAGTCAATTGCACCTTGTAAGCGTGTAAATGCAAGTCTTTATGCATAATGTTCATCAACGACGAGCGTGAGAGGTGCAATTGTTTCGCACGACGACGAGTTAAGGTGGACGGCTCTTCAGCCACACTATCGCGAACAGCAGCAATATTTTCTGCAGTACGAGCTGTACGAGCATGCACTGGTGTTTTCACATCTCCTACAGACCCGGTTTGCTCAAATTTCTGCACGATTTTTCCGATTGTACGCACATTTGGACGATTAAATTGACCGAAAAAGTCACGAAGTGCACGATATGTATTTTGATTTGAACGCTCATTTTTATAACAAGCCTGAATAACTTTAACGCGTTGCTCGATTGTGTATCTTTCCATGCTTCAAATTGAGAAATGTCAAATGAAATGCAGAAAAAAAAACTTTATAACCCTTTATAAACATTATAGATTGAATACTTCGTATTTAGTTAGGCAAAGTCTTATTTGATACGAAGGCATAGATTCAAGACTCCGTCGCATTTGTTTTACAACGAATCTTGTAAAGGACTGTTGAACCCTATCTATGCTTTGCATTGACTGGATTTCATATAACAGAACAATATTCCAGATACGGACATACAAGAGACATGTAGGCAGACTTCAATGCATATGGACTAGAAAATTCACAACAAGTACGTTTAGGAAATCCAAGCATAGTTTGCTTTGGCAAGTACGTCATCTGTCTGAAATGAGAACGACAATATAATATCAAAAACTATACCAAGGTCTTTAATTTCAGTCTTTCTCAAAAGAGTCACTCCATATACGGTATAGTCAGAGTCAATTGTCAACAAAATATGAAAAACAGAAATGAATGACATTTATTTACATTTAACTCTAGATGATTGATATCACACCATTTGACAAATGCGACAAAATCTTTCTGGAAGTTCTTGTTATTCGGGCAAATACCAGCAAGGGATCTTCATCATACATTTTATTCTTGTTTATTTCATTCGTTCTTCAAACAGATATAATGGAGGAGAGATGTTCTGCGTTTCTTGCCCTCATAACCTTCTCACAGACAGGCGTCTGTGATTACGTGTGATCCCGCCTAACACCATTGCGTTGCTCTATACTCCTAACAAGTGTTCAAACTGAGGTGAACTGCTTTGGACTGGGGGTTTTCCACCGGAAAGACGAATATCTCTTCCTCCAATGGGGCTCTGTCTTCAAACCTCGTCGAAGCCAGTCCTGGTAATTAAATAATATTTAATTTTAAAATTTAAAATATTTAAATAAAAGTTCGTGTTTGTGTGTTAATAATTAAACAACATGTATGCCATTATAGGCGTTGATGATGCAAGTAGTTCGCCGAGTAACGCAGTCTACGAAGTTCACAATAAATGTTTTCAAGCTTTTCTTTTATAGCATCACAACAAAAAAGTGAAGAGTTACTTTGAAAACCAAGGTATTTGACAGAATTTACAAGGGCAACGGGAGTGCCAGTTTGTTAAGTGCCTGCCCTCTATTCGAGGGGTTCGAATCCCTGTAAAAGCAAAGTCAAAATGCATTTATTTGGTTTTCAAATCTGGTCCAGTCACCATTTGCAGTTGGGATCAAATTAATGGCACTATCACTGGAGTGGTCGATTCGTGGTAGAAGTCTGACCGGGGGTTGCTACAATGGACACGAATCGTTACTTGAGTGCTTCAGTAGAAAGTTTAATAACCTCCTACAAAAGAAGAAAAACGGCCATCTTGAACAACGGGTAAAAAATCATTTGGACAAACCTCATTTTTGGAAACGATGATACAAACTGTTTTGGCAGGGTTCAGATTCAATTCGTTACCTTCAGCCCAGTTGGAAATCTTCAAATTTCCCTGGCAACCCAATCTTCTGTAAGATCAATATCACGTAAGAAATATGATCAGCGTGCATATGAATTGTTAACGAGGGAGAAAAGGAGTCCAGGACCCAGGACAGAACCTTGTGGAACACCTTTCAAATTGACTTTAGGCTTTGAGTAGCCAAGCCCCGTGGCGACCGATCTATCTCTAGCTTGGTGGAAGAGTGCGAAAAATTTAAATTATTTTAAATCTTTATAAGCGATTAATACAGTCGAAAGCTATGGACAAGTCTAGAAGAACTGCTACACAAATATCATTACAATCTAAATCAGATCTTAGATCAGTAGACACTTTTAAAACAGCAGAGTCACACATTCTGCCTGTCGTGCGACTGGCTTTTCTACTAGTCTCAAAATTATACACTCAGCTCTCGGTATGGAATCGTATCAGGGAATCTTGCCTCAAATACACAAACTCCTACCAAACCTGAGCACGAAAGTTTCTCTCAGAAATGAATTCTGCGCGTTTTTCTGAAATGATTTTTTAAGAATTATTAATTGGGTGCATGCTCCTGAGAGAGACTTTTTCCAATTTAAATTTCTGCGTGCTTGTGGTAGAAATTCTCCTCCCTCCCAGACTTGGCGGGTTTTTTATTTTGGCTTTTTTCGAACTATTTTCGTTTATTTATTCAGGCTTCATAAGAGCTTGGCACCCTGTGCATTTGCACATCCAGCACAGAGTGTGTTTCCGGCCCTGGTAGTCCCTGTCAAGAACATTGCAATTCGCTTGGAGGAAATGAATAAGACCCAATTGCGGCGTCGGTAATGAGGTTTCCGTGCAAACCCTCAACATCGGAAATCGCATCTCAATCAAATTTCCGACATGAAATTTAAAGGGGAAATGGAAGAGTGATTAGAGACCATGAGATGACAGATGACAGATGACCCGATTATAAATTCCGGAGTCGGTGTAGGCATCTCCTCAGTGTCAAGAGCTGAGAGTCACCTGTCAGATTTTGCTAAAGCTTTTCTGGTGTAATTCCTCGCGACAAGTGATGGTCGTCGTCTTTTAAGTAAAACAAATTGCTAGATGCACAGTCTCTGGAACGGTAATATGGGACACTAAGCTGATTACAATGTCTTCTTCTACAATTCCATTAAGCTCAAGGACTGTTGATTTCCCGGTCCAGCATTAGCCCCCTCTGACCCTGCAACCCAGACCCAGCAATTGCAATTGCAATGAAGGAGTGGCTGCGGAGTGTTAGTGGGATCTGTCCGCGTTAGACTGACCCTTATTTTTTCCTATGAAGTATTTTTTAATTTCAACAACGCTGCACGTGGGGTGGTTCTCACTGTGTGTGGTTTCTATTGGAACTATTTCTAAATTTAGACGAATTTAGTTTATAACTTGGTTTTAGAAGCAGGGAATTTCCAATCAGAGTGGTATCAGTGTGACTGCTCTCTGCCATTAGCCAATAACAAATTCTGCCATTTTAAATGGTTTGAAAAACTTTTGAACAAACAAAACTCGAATTTTAACACTTTACGTTGAGGACAGGGCAAAGGTGTTGACTATTCTCACTGAATCGATATTCTTGACGCTTTAAAACAAGTACAGTTAACTTTCCAATGACAGTCGGTGTCAAACGTGGTTGCATTGCATGACGGTCAGTCTACAGGGTGGCAGTGGAAACCACTTGTATCTACCACCACCGAGAAGAAACTTGTGGAATGATGGTGAATGTCAAGAGTGTTGGATCTTTTTACAACTGGAATTGGGCACCATTTCACAGGAGGAATATCGAGTTAGAGCCTGTATGCAGTGAGGAAAGGTTTCTCGCTGAAAATTCGTCACATTTTTAAGATAGGAGGTACAGGTCGGCGAAGAGGATTTAGGAAGGTCAATAAAGTGAATTGGATTACAAACCCTGAAGAAAGTTTAAACAAAGACACTTAACATTTGAAAATGAGGCACAAATTACCAAACTTCGCCTTCTCTTTCCACTTGCATTTTCCTTTTCAACAAATCAGAGAACACAATTTACGTGGTGAAAATATGAAATATAACCCAAATTGAATGGTGAATTGTTATGTCAACGCCTTCGTAAATCTGTGAATTCGCCGATGGAGCGAATTTGGCTAGGATTGAAAGCATTTTAAATGTAGACTTTGATGCAGAGGATGACATACCCTTGCCTTGCTTGAGCAATTCGTCTTCGCTTATCAGGTAAGTCGGTTGCGACGAACGGACGGACTCTGCGGACATGCAGCTTGTGGTCACAATGAGTTAACAGACGAAGGATGGGTTATGGAAATGGTCCAAGCGGTCTTAATGATGGTGTCACAAGTGAAGATGAGACGAAAGAATTAGAACTACATGCCGATATGAATTGCTGCAACAGCTGTGGTCTCGTCAAACCCTTGCTTTGATTGCTGGAGACCAACAAAACCTAAAAATTTCATCCGATCTTTGATTAAATTTTGTCCATTCTCAGCAGAATCAATTGAAGACTCAGTAAAAATGTATAAACTTATAGCGCATACGAATTTTACCTAGACATAACCACTGTACACTGTACAGAATAAAAATGATTGGTTTTAAATAAAAAAATATTAGAAACTGATGGCTGAACATTTTGTTATTCTTCTTGGACCAGGGCCGCAATCAACAAGCCTCTCCAGCCAGCACGATCTTTCGCCAGCTGCATCCAGTTGCGCACACTTAGTTGGTCGAGGTCTCGTTCGAGTACGCCCTCTGTTGCGTTGTCCCAATGGTTAAGAATCGAAGGCTCTTCCGGCCGAATTTGTGGTGTCCATCTGCTCTACATGACCTGGCCATTTTCAGCGTTGGATCCGATGCCGCTTAACTAGGTGCTTGCCGCTTCATAGTTTGTGGTTGAATCTTCTCAACGCAGGGAGGATCAAAGATCGAACGCGCAGAACTTTTCTCTCAAATCGTCCAAGAGCTTCTTCAGTAGTGTCCACGTCGCTGCACATTTTATGGCTATTCCCATAGAGCGGGCACACTCTTAAGCGGAGAGATTTCACTGTACTTGATTTCTGCCACAAAATACACTGTTTTTCCATCGGCTTGTAAGACACTTATGGAAGCACGAGTACAAAAGCCTGTTGTAAGACAGACATAATGTATACTTGTATATTTTTGATTTCTACGAAAAATGTCCTTACATTAATTGGATATAGAATACTTCGGAAAACAGAATATGAAATGTCTATTCATGCTTCAAAAAAAGGGGCATTGCATAAAAAATATTATTACCTGCAGCCAGATTTGAACGTGAGCAACGCACCAACTCAAGCCGCCAAAAACCACGATAACTTCAATATCGAAGTTACGATACACGGGAGGATGTTTGATATACATGACTACACAACTTGGAATGGTTTGATACCGGTTTAATACGGAACCCTTTGTTTGAGAATTTTATTGGCGTTTAAAATGTGCTCATTTTTGCGCCGCATGCGGAAGCTGTGCAACTATACTGGAGTGATGTTTATTTACACAAAAAAAAGGGGCAGCACACGCCAGATTTGAACACAGGCACAGAACCTGTAGAAAATGTGAGTTGCGCACCAACTCACTTGGCCAACGGACCCGATAACTTCCAATGGTTTATTTTCGTCCACGTTCAGTATGGTAACGTCCATGTTCAGGCGTAACATGCGTGCAAACTTAAATACAAAGCGCATTATTATGGAATAAGAACTTCCACAAATTCCGTGACATTCTTCACAGCAACTGCCCGTATTGTGCGTGAACCTTTCGTCTTATGATGAGCATGTCTATGTGACACCGACCAGCGACGATAGTTATACTCTCTAAGCAGTGTCAGATTTCTTGCCTTGTTGGAGTAGGGGAAAATGGGGCAGCTTTGGACGTGGTGTACCTCCCTCTCTCCAACACCTACCAAAACCACAAACAACTCATTTCAAAAATTCGCCTCAAAAAGTTTGCCAAACCATTTAGTCCAACCAACGGTGTGGAACCGTCAATCAATTGCATAGACTTCAGCATTCACAATTTCATGCCTTTCCTTGAATATGCAAATTAAAGAATTCGAAGTAACTGCATCATTGTATCCACCGCAATAGTAATTAGAGTTTAAAGCGTTAATGCACAAACCGTGTTCTCTTAATATGATGCTAAGCGAAAACAATCAGCAACGTACCCCTCGGCCGCGTCCGTGAACCTTCAACTTGACTTTAACGCCATCATGCGCTGCGTCCAGCTGTGAGCCCGTCGATTTCTTCAACACAAGCCCAGGGAAAGTTCGCAGTAGGTGAGTGGAAGTCATGCGGTGAACATCTTGCAATCGTTTTTTTTTTTTTTTCCTTGGTTTGGCACTATATTCGCATTGTGCCTGTGTGATTGAAGACATAAACCTTTTGAGTCTGTCCTCAGTTGTGTGTCGCAACTGACTTGCTTGAAGTCATGAGTCGTTCGTACCCCTTCCTGCTTGCTGAATTAGGTCAAGAACACGAAGCGGTGCAGACAGGAACCCCCTTCAGTTCCTCCGAATCCAAGCTAATTATTCACCAGTTTGATGTTTAAAAACTCTTTTCGTATTGCTCTTTCCTCTGGCCTTGCTTTGCGTCATGAGTCATGATACAGGCCATGGAAAAAAAATTCCGTCAATGCTTTGAATGGGCTTGACTTTGATTAGCAAACTTCTTCCGGACAATAGTTGCATTCGAACAAAAGACTTTTGATTTACTTTGCCTGCGTCTAATGATTTTTCCTGGATTCCCCCAGACGTTATAACTTGCTTTGCCTAACCATAGAGGTCGTTCTTCCTTTGGCCAGTTGGGGCCGAAAAAAGAAGCGATCAAAACTTTTGGTTAGCATTCAAAAAAAATCAAACACACCATTCACCGACATGGACAAATGTAAATTGAATGAGACTGGAGTGGGACGAGTTGAGAAGTGAGACTAGGTTCGCAGGAAATTTGAATAATGGCATGAAAGTTAAAGCATTGGGGACATTTCTGGGAGCTTAAACTAGGCGTCATTTGCATGTAAATGTTTACAAGGGATTTAACTTATGTTTATGGTTTGGGCGCTATAACTCAATTTCCTGACATATTTACACATTTACTTGTGTCTTCGGGATGTAGCATGATACGACGGAGCCGATAGAAGTATATGGCGACTTCTTTGTGCGCAGTTCATAAATGGATGGACAACAGACTGGGAATGTAGGTTGAGGTAAGGTGGCTGAAGGGATACATAATTACATCCTAGTACCACTGTGTTGCCGTGGATGCTGTTAGTCTATCCTTTGGTGAAAAATCCATCTGAAGCTTAGGAAAAAGAGAAGTAGACAGACCAAAAAAGTTGCTTGAGGAGTTGAAGTTAAGTGAGTTCCAGGAATTTGTAAAGGATTTTACAATAATATGAACGCCCCCTTTAACCCTTTCATGCACGATGTTGCGTCAAAGGGTTAACTTTATTTCAAAACATTCCGTAAAGCAACATTTTCATCGTGCTGAAATGCACAAAAAAATAATTTAGTTTCGGTGACATCGACGCCAAGTTTATGAGCGTAGACACGCAGTTCATAAGTTACTGCATGGCGTTTCGTGTAACTCTGGGTTTCCGAGGAAGAGTCAAAGGTGTTTCGTAGGAAAAAAAAATCATACATCTAGTCGTCAGCGAAAAAAAAATTTTGCATTTTTCGTCGGTGTCACAAAAGGTGTTGCGTATTTCCCTGCAGGAACATAGGCTTAGATAAGGCACATATTGGATGGCGTGACTTGTATTATTCCATTGGAACATGCATTGGAAAGCTACTGTCATTGTACGTCATTTCAGTATATGTCATTCATTTGAAGCGTAAGCAACAATAATTTTTTTCACTCAAATTTGTCGAACTTTCTGCCTGAAAAAGTGTTTATGCGGGGAGTTCTTCTTCATTTCCTTAATATGAAGAAAACTGCTCCCGAAAGTCATCGTATTTTGGTGGAAGTTTATGGTGAACATGCGCTAGCTGAGCGAACATGCCAAAAGAGGTGATTTTGGCTTGGCCAACCAGCCAAATAAACGGCAAAGCCGAATATCCATGGCCCGAAGGCAATGCTCCATATTTGGTGCTGTATTATGAGCTGCTAAAACCGGGTGAAACCACCAATAGGCAACGCAATTAATCCGTTTGAAGAGAGCACTAGACGAAAGACGGCCGGAATATGCGACCAGACACGAGGCAATAAATTTCCATCATGACAACGCTCGGCCCCAAACGTTCAAATTCGGAAAAAAACCGCACGAATTAAGTTATATACCCAATAGTATTATATATACCTTTTCAACTTCCATCTAAGGTCCCTGCTCTTGAAGCGACCTTCTCTCTAAGCTTCTATGAAATCATTCAATTCAAGTTATTTTGGATGGGTTCAAGACTGATATCCACCAAATGAATTCCGGTGTTCCGCAAGGTTCTGTTCTGTGTCCGACACTTTTTCTCATTTTTATAAATGATCTCTTGCCTGCTCCTTCTTATCCAATCCATTTCTTCGCTCATGACAGCACCCTCAGCGTTCCAAGACTCGCAGTCTAGCCCTTCGGCCGAAGAGTTGGAACAGCAGCGTATGTTCAACACATTGAAATCCGATCTTCTTCTTCTTTTAGTGGCGCCACAGTCTGGGGTGGACCAGGGCCTCAACCAACAGCTGACACCATCGTTAGCCAACTGCCTCCAATTTCGTATGCCAAGTTAGTTTAGGTGCCTCTCCACTTGTGTGTGCCATCGGTTCCGTGAGCGTCTTCTGTTGCTTTGTCCCATCACTGGTTCGGAGTCGAAGGCGCTTCGGGCTGGAGCGGTGTTGCCCATGCGCTCTACATGGCCTAGCCATCTTAGGGCGTCCTCTGTTGCTTTGTCCCATCACTGGTTCGGAGTCGAAGACGCTTCGGGCTGGAGCGATGTTGTTCATACGTTCTACATGGCTCCATAGACGTCTGGCTAGGCTCATGTCGCTGTGCAGCTCGTACAGTTCATGGACCCTCAACGCAAACAGGACCAAAGTGGACAAACAGGGCAATATGACAGATAGGAAGGCGGTCTGGTGGCCCCAAAACCACCGTGGACCCACAAGAAAGAGCGACCTTATAGGAGACATCAATATCGCAAAGTCGCTAGACGAGCATTGACGTACCATCTCTTCTTTGTCCGTCTTTTATCGCTATTTTAAGAAACCAGGCTCAAATGTGAATTCCTCCTCTCCATGGATTCGCCCGCAATACTCGTCTCGCCAGGCATGCTCATCAATTTGGAGACTCGTTTTTCAGCCGCACTAGACGTATGGAATGCTCTTCCCAGCCCTATAGTCCCCACAGACTAGGTACCCAATGTGCACAGGTACCTAGACTCCCTTGTCTCTACTTCCTCTCTTTTTTCGGCCAGTGCTGTGTCTTGGGTAAACCCTTGAGCCCGCCCAAATTATAACTGTTGCCGGAATAACGCCGCACAGAGTCATCAAAAATTGGACCGATTGCTTGAGGCACTGCCCAGGGAAGCCAGCATCTTGAATGAGAAGGACAACACGTCGGCCATATAAAATGGTATGAATACAGGCTCAGAATTAAGCCCAATCGCACCGCTGTTGTTGTGTTTGAAACATTTCTTTCCTATTGCCCTTGTCTGGTCACCCACGAAATCTAACCGAATCACTTTGAAATAGCGCCTCTCATATTTCCATCGCTTACCGAAACAATAAATCAGATAAATCACATGCTTCACGCATACACCATAATTTCGCCAGTGCTACCCAAATTGATTTAGCTTAATCCGTGGGACAACCCCTATCGCGACCTCTTGATTAAGACATCTCCTTCGGAGTCTTTCCAAGGCACTCACACACATTGCCATGTGCGCAGCATGACAAGTTGGGTGTTTCAACTGCCAAAAGCCGCAGAACCGTCGTCAATAAATAATCTCCCTCCTCTTAGCTTTCAGAACACTCTCACCACCACATGTTCATCACAACCTCCTCAAAAACGTTCTGCTCCACAAATTTGTTTGTGCAGCCTTCGCGCTCGCCCTGCTGAAGCTAGTAATCAGCTAATTTTGTGCCAACGGGCTGCAATCTCGAATTGAGATCTCTGGAAAATCCCCTTTTTCGCCCTTCCAAACGACTAATACTTAGCGAATGATGATTTATTCAAAAAAGGGTTGAAGAGCATATTTTGTGATTGTATCTGCGTTCCACTACAGCCTTGTCAACATCTCCAGACCAAGCGCGCACCACTTTTTCGGAGTACTCGCGCATGAGACAACTGATTGCTTGAGCGATAGGGTAATACTTGATTTATGCAATGACAGCTGAAGACCGGAACCAGCGAAGTCAATACACTCTCCTCGTGTGTTTGGCTGGCGGCTTATGTAAATGGACGCAGTCCCTTGAGTCATTTATGACAGCATGTCGTTCTGTCTGACGTTAAGTGATGCTCAGATTGAATTTATTAGTTAAAGGGACGCCGTCGGTAAATGGACTGTGTGCCGTATGAAAAACTGTTTCATTTCCATTAATTATGCATAAAGTAGTTTTTACTTCATGTGCGTGGAATGGTTTTTCTGAGGAACGATTTGTCTGTGGTGCCTGTGGGGTTTGCAAGTACCGCAGTCTGCTCTGAATGGCGTACGGATACCCCGTGGCCTTTCGGCAGGGTTGCCGGCCGTCCTGTTTTTGGAGGACATGTAAACGTGGAGTCTTAAGCCACTATGATACTAAGACCCATCTTAACGTGCGGCTCTCTGGTGTGATGGAAAGCAATGGAGAAAAAATATATTCGGCCTGCGTTGGCATAACAGGCTGTCTTAGAACAACCCCGACGGCAGCATTTGAGGCCGTCAACAATTCAACTGAACTGATGTAGTTTTTTGTGCAAGTTGGTAGTTACATGTTACGGAATTATGGTAAGGCAAATCGAAAAGAAAATGTTTCTCTCTCTAACTCGAATTTTTTCGAAACTCTCTCTTTAACTCGGACAAATCATGGTATCCCGGGAAACCTGGACTTGGGGAGATTTCACTGCACATCCATGATCAGCAAGCAGTGTAAAAACAAGCTGATTTTCATATATCTTGACACACTAAAAATCGAAGCAACTGCGAATCGCTTTTTCGAAAAAAATGTGACATGTGGAAAAAACCCTAAATGTACAGAAATTCATGTGATTTTTCACGCACGCACAACACACACTTCCGGTTACCGATTTTAACCAAACTTCACATAAACCATATATAGGCCAGTTCCAAGGACATGTGAAAGTTTGGTTCAGATCGATAAAAGCGTTAAGGCGTGAATCGCCGACAAACGTTTTAGGCTCAATTTTAGATATATAGCTTTGCAAAACCTAAACAACGTGGACAGACGTCGATCGTGGTTACACATCCATTGAGGTACGGGAAATAGTTGTCAAACGTAAATCTGTTGCATGATTGCTGCACATGGAGGGCGTTCTTGATTTTGCTACTTGCTGAGGAAAGAGAAAATTGAATTGGCGCTCTATACTTGCTGACAGTTCGGTAATTTCAAGCAGAAATGAAGTATGATAGAGATACCCAACTTCACAGCTGATTGACCCCTAGTCCATCGGCGAATTTGAGAGGCTTTTTGACAGTTATTCATGAATTTTTGACAGTTATTCACTCAATAACGTAAATGCCGTCCTCTGATTGGTCAATTTTGCTTTAGAAATCAATATAAAAAATGGCTGTCAAAAATCTTAAGGGGCGTCTGAGGAGACGAGTTTTATCAAATTCTTCCAAATTATAAAGGCATTCTGCCCTAGCGAGGTAACCGATAGAAACGGAAACCAGAGATTATGGAGGAAAGAGATATCCATGTTCGCTAATTTTTGCTCCTAGTCCATTTGCCCGTACATCTCCGGTGAGGATGAAGTGGTGTTCCCTTGCATTTCACATATACTTTTACACAACCCATGGATCCACTATGCAATAGCGGGCGATTCGTAGATTTTAGTGGAAATGTCGCAGATTAGTGGAATTTAGTGGAAAAATGGAGGCAGATTGTTGAATATGTCCAAGATCCATGTATTGTTGTACGGAGGGACTCTAATTCCTACGGTTGGGCAAGGGTATCAGCTGTTCTCAAGAGGTCACACGTATTCACAGACACGAAAAAAGGCGTATAAAAAACCCTGCAATGCTCCGCGATAAGTTCTTTGCTTAGAGTATGGGACAAATTCCACGTTTGGCACACACGAATGTTTGTAAAAAAACGAAATTGAACGCGCAGCAAAGCAGATTTCTGTGTCGGAAAATGTTCCAATCACCTGTTCGGAATCGTTTCCTTTCCGAAAGGTTACCTCGCTAGGGCAGATTAAGTTGAGACGCTACTCTTTATTTTCTTTTGACAATGTCCTCTCAATCTGAAAAGACCGCGAATATATTAACTTGAGATGATGGAGGAAGAGATATTCCCCTTTCCAATGGAAAACCCCCAGTCGCGGTTGTGCTCTCAAGTCACGCATACTACTTTATTTTCACGCACACTTGTTAGAAGTATAGAGCAACGCAATGGTGTTAGGCGGGAGTAATCAGCTTCGTTAAGCTCACACTTATTCACAGACGTCTGTCTGTGAAGAGGTTAGAAAAAACGTTGTGAGATGAATCTGAGGGGCAAGAAAAGTCAAAGTGGCCCATCTCATCCTCCATCATATCTGATATAAACTGTCCACAAAACACCAATTTGTGACATTTAAATGAATTCACCACACCATGGTACGTATTCCTGTGAGCTATTTGGCAGAATGATGGTTGGGTGTTGCGGGAATCGGGTAGGCACTGACTGGCGTCAACCTGGCGATGCCCAGTGTTGTAACTTTTTCTACACACCAATTGTGCTTATTTTACCTCCAAGTGGTAGCCATCGGGTACTGGTTGTAGTTCACCCGAGCTCAACTTGCCAAACTTATAAGTGCGACCTCTTGTCCTAGGGGTGACAAAAAAGGAACTGGCCCTCCAGGTTGGGGGTTGTGCCGTCGGGGTAACTGCCCGGCCACATAAAGAAAATATATAGTTACGAAGCAACAACAAGCCTCGGAAACGGAGGATTTTACTGATGACAACCCCAGCAAACGATATACGGACAACGATCTTCGGATCTGTACGTGGAATGTAAGGTCCCTTTATAGGCCACGTGCAGCCGAACAATTAGCGGAAGCCCTAGACTGCTGCAAAGCAGATATAACCGCCATCCAAGAAGTGCGATGGGATGGACCGGGCAAAAGAAGGCTGAAAAATTGTGATATATATTACGGTAACTGCTACAAACAGCAAAAACAGCGCCTATTTGGATGTGGATTTGTCGTTAGAGGCAGACTTAGGCAAGAAGTCTTATCGTTCAGATCCGTGAACGAGCGCCTCACGACAATTCGCATCCAGGCTAAATTTGCCAACATAAGCTTTATATGCGCTCATGCCCCCACAGAGGAGAAAGATGACGACACCAAAGACAAGTTCTATGAGCTCCTGGACAAAACTTATGAGCAATGCCCTAGCTACGACATTAAAATTGTCCTTGGCGATTTTAACGCAAAGCTTGGAAAAGAGAACATCTTTGGTAGTACGGTCGGAAAGCACAGCCTACACCACACCACATCCGATAACGGATTTAGGCTGATCGACTTTGCTGCGGGGCGAAATGTTGTAGTAGCCAGTACAAGATTCCCACATCTCGATATCCACAAAGGAACATGGCGATCTCCTGATCAATCAACCGTCAATCAGATTGATCATATTGAGATCGACGCAAGGCACTCCTCCAGTATTAGAGATGTTCGAACGTTCCGAGGCGCCAACATTGACTCGGACCACCACCTTGTTGTAGCCAATATAAGGTTGAGGATATCCCGAACACCGCCAAGACAAAGAAATACTGTGAGGAAGTTTAACGTCAGCCGGCTACAATCGCAAGAGATTGCCAAAACCTTTTCCGATCGTGTCTCCCTTAACCTCTTAAGAAATCCTACGCCGCCAACATCAAGTATTGAAGATCAGTGGCAGCATTGCCAAAAAGCCATCAGAGATGCCGCCTCTGATGTGCTGGGTTTCAATCCGCCACCACAACGAAACCCCTGGTTTGACAACGAGTGTCGGCAGGCGAATGCAGCCAAGCAAGAAGCATACAAAGCGGCACTGCAAAGAAGGACAAGAGCTGCTCGGGAGCTCTACGAGCAGAAGAGGAGAGACGAACAACGGCTTCTCAGGAGAAAAAAGAAGGAGCATGAGAAGCGCGCGATCGGCAAACTAGAGGGATATTACTGCAGGAATGAGGTAAGGAAATTTTACCAAAGGGTAAAGTTAACCAGTCAAGGTTATAAAGTCCGAACCGAAGCCTGTAAGGATGATCAAGGGAACATCGTAGTAGAGTCACAGTCGATGCTGAGGATATGGAGAAACCATTTCTGCAGACTGTATAACGGCGACGAAGAACCAAATTCCGCTGTCAGGCAGAACGAACCATTCAACCCCAATGAAAGGGACGATGAAGATCAACAATTCCGTCCACCCGACCCAGATGAAGTGAAGATTGCCAAATCCTAACTAAAATCCAACAAGGCTGCGGGAGCTGACGGCCTACCCGCCGAGCTTTTTAAGGCCGCAGGCGATGATTTGGTAAGGAGCATGCACCAACTCATCTGTAAAATATGGTCGGAGGAAAACATGCCCGATGAATGGAACCTCAGCATAGTCTGCCCGATCCATAAAAAAGGAGACCCTCTGAACTGCGCCAACTACAGAGGCATCAGTCTCCTAAGTATTGCATATAAAATCTTATCTGCCGTACTGTGTGAACGCCTAAAGCCATTCGTCAACAACCTGGTCGGTCCATACCAGTGTGGCTTTAGGCCAGGAAAATCCACCATCGACCAAATATTCACACTGCGGCAGATTTTGGAGAAAACCCAGGAGCAACAAATCGATACCCACCACCTTTTTATCGATTTTAAGGCCGCGTATGATAGCATTTATAGAGACGAGCTATACAGAGCAATGTCTAGTTTTGGCATCCCTACCAAACTCGTCCGTTTGTGTAGGATGACGATGGAGAATGCACGCTGCTCCATCAAGGTCGGTAAAGACCTAACCGAGACCTTTGATGTCAAAAAAGGATTCAGACAAGGCGACGCGCTGTCATGCGACTTTTTCAACATCGTTCTTGAAAGAATTGTTCAAAACTCGAACGCCAACAACAGAGGAACAATCTTTCAGAAGTCCGTCCAACTACTCGCATATGCCGACGATATTGACATTATCGGAAGAACGCAGCGTGATGTCAATGGCGCTTTTGTGGGTATTGCAACGGAGGCCGCGAAGATGGGTTTAGCGGTAAACGAGGGTAAGACCAAGTATATGCTGTCAACGAGAAAGGACACCCAACACCGACGTCTCGGTCAGAACGTCACAGCAGACAGATATAACTTTGAGGTAGTCAAAAACTTTGTCTACCTAGGCACCGCTATCAATTCAGACAACGACACCAGCGCTGAAATCAAACGAAGAATAACTCTTCCTAATCGCTGCTTCTTTGGGCTAAGAAAGCAATTGGTAAACAAAGCCCTCTCTCGAACAACTAAACTAACGCTTTACAAGACCTTAATCGTCCCAGTCCTGGTATATGGCGCGGAGGCATGGACATTATCAAAAGCGGATGAAGCTGCTCTTGGTTGCTTCGAGAGGAAAATTCTTCGTGTGATTTTCGGTCCCGTCTGCATAGATGGTGAGTGGAGGAGGAGATTTAATGACGAACTATACGGGCTGTTTAGCGACATCGACTTAGCCAGAAGAGTGAAGATCCAACGATTGAGGTGGCTAGGTCATGTAGAGCGGATGGAAACCAATGCTCCGGCCCGAAAAGTCTTCGAATCCACCCCCGAGGGACGGCGCAGTAGAGGAAGACCGCGACTCAGGTGGCGCACGCAAGTGGAAAGGGACCTCAACCAACTATGCGTGCGAAACTGGAGACAGCTAGCTAAAGATCGAGCTGGCTGGAGACGCTTGTTGGTTGAGGCCCAGGTCCACCCCGGACTGTAGCGCCACCTTAAGTAAGTAAGTAAGTATTTGGCAGAATACCAAGCAGCTGAAACCTAACAGGAGAGATTCATGGCAATTTACGCATTTTTAAGTTGTGACTACATCGCAACCATAAATAAGGGTGTTATGCTAAATCGCGAGGTTTCATCAATTTTCTCCGAACCTACCAGGTTCCGCCCTACATTTTCGGGATCTGGCAACCTCGCGGTTTTTGGCAAATCCAGCTGCAGCTCCCTTAAATTCGTCCCTTCATAAGAGACTTTCAAACCGAATACGCTTATAGAGTGAATTTCAGTTTATTTTGGTGATTTTTGTGTTCATTTTTTCATTTTATTTTTTCGTGTCAACAGACAGCTGTTCTGGCGGCCATTTTTAAGAGTGAGAGCGAGTGACATTTGTTTTGGTGGTTACCAGAAATGAAGTATTACAGAGACAGTTTCTACCTCGCTTTCCCCTTAAAATTTTTGACAACCTTTTTTTATCGTTTCTAAAACCAAATTGACCAATCGGAGAACTGGCTTCACGTCATTTCATGAATAACTGTCAAAAATTCATGAAAAAACCGTCAAAATTTTCATGATTATCAGTCAAATTCGTCGATGGACTAGGGGTCGATCAGCTGTGAAGTTGGGTATCTCTATCATACTTCATTTCTGCAGAGAACTGCCTTCACGTCATTTCATGAATAACCGTCAAAAATTCAGGAACAACTGTCAAAAAACAATTAGCTCAGAAGTTGGCCATTGCTATAATATTTCATTTCTGGTGGGCAATTATAAGAACGAGTGATTTTTATAATTATACCCTTCAGTGTCCCGGGTCAAAGCACAGCACGTACCGAAGGTATAGAGAGGGAGAATGAGAGGACTTGAAAATTGGGAGCGAAATTGCTTCCATCTCGGCCGTTTGAGGTCATTCGGACCTTGAGGTTCGGTTCGGTGGTATCGTGGCAGACTGACTTTAATGAACAAATCTTATCCGAATTCTTTACGACATAATGACTCTTGGATGTCGCCGTTGTGTGGAACAGCAAATTAGTTATTTTTTTCCGAAGGCTATGATTTTCATTTTCACTACGTTTACACTCAGGTTTAGTTTTATTACAGTCGCGTCCTCCTAAGTCAAACAAGTACGATTTCCCTCGAGCTCGAATTATGTTTGGACACATTTTGGTACTCCCTCTAACGGTCCATACAAAAATCCATCCGGGGTTCTTGTAAAACAATGATCGGCAAGTTTGACGAGCAATCACTGATCGCCATGCAGCGACAGCGCACACTGATAGGAAATCTATGAGACCATTCTGGTCTGCAGATTAGCTCGACAAGGCGGTTGTAGTCCACTACAGCACTGCAGTGGACAGGTATTTAATGGAGCCGCTGTCCTAAATTCTGTGTGGTGTCGACTCACCGCTACCACCGCACTTGCTGGTCTGACCACCATCACAACTGCCCTGAGCATGTACACAAGACGACAAAACTAAGAGCCAAATGCATGTCATGGGTATTATGGCATATCGAAGATCACCTCCCACACTCTACCGTAGTCTTGCCAATACACTCAAAATAGCAAGGGCAATGCCTAGCAGTTTTGAAGGTTTTCTCTGAAGTTTTGAGCTATCCACACGTTCATGAAGTTGCTGTTAATCCACCAAGTGACCATGATCTCCATAAATTGCACCCCCTCTAGCCGGTGTCAACATAAATGGCGCAAACCATTCCACATGCAAACTTCTCTAAACTCTTTAAAGCTCCCGTCAAATAAAAAATCGTAATTGCAGTCTACGTGTTTTATCTCCGTTCAGGCGGAATATCCACTACCAACCGATGGCCGATAGAAACGTCTGTGGACACAGAAGTGTTTTCTCAAGAAGCAATAAGTTTTCAACTTTTAAAACAAACAATTCCACTATTACATCTCACGCCACATGGTGCTGGCGCTTCTTCTGTGGTTTTCTGCAATAAGTTTCTGGTCTTTAGTGCTCTTGTCTTTGGCTGGATTGTTTGCTTTTGTTTTCGCATCGAGTGAAACGAATTGAAAACAATGCTCAATCACAAAAGTTTCATAACAGTGTGCTGCTACTTTGAAAGTGACAGATTGACGCTTGACTCGTCCATCTGAGTTTGGAACGCATTTTTTGATTTTGCAAATGCATGCCTCTAGGATACCGCTCTGCGATGGCAAATAATTTCGAATCTGGGGCATTCTTTTGAAGAAATCGTGTCGTAGGTTACCAAGCATATCGCCCGGCGATTAATAAATAAATTCATGAAGCAGATGTAAACGATTAACGCAGTAGGTCAGGGAGAGTATTCCTATAAAGTGTGAGATTCATGATGGGATGGTGCCTGGACACATGATGAAGGGGGACAAGTGATGCCCAACAACTGGAGAAGTTTGGTACAAGTTTTAATTTGTGAGGTGCGAAGTCACTGCGAATATCCACAAAGACTTAAGAACGATTCAAATGAAGGGTGTTTCTGAGGAGGAGAACAAAAATTAGCAGACATATTTTCTGTGACACATAATTTGACAGTTATAAGTTCTGTCGGTAGAGGTTGCTTGAGGGGGTGGCAAAAGATCGCCTGATCACTGTGGCCTCTGATAGGTTCCCCCCATTTAGAGTTACTAGATTGAGGAGTTACTTAGATTGAACTACCTCCGCTTCAAGATAGTACCCGCCTAGGTGTCGATAGCGCGTCCTGACTAGGCAGTTAGAGTGACACAGTATGTGTTCCGCAGTTTCTTTGTGCTCTTTGCACATTCTGCAGTTGTCATCTTGTGTTAAGCCCATGGTTTTGAGGTGTTCGTTTACTGGGCAGTGTCCGGTAAGAAAGTCTGTGGTTATACGAATCTGAGTCCTGGTGAGACCGAGGAGTTGTTTAGTTCTTTTGGCCTGTCAGTTACCTTCCGTATGCGTCCATTTATGGTTGCCCATGTCCCTGAGCCAATTATTTATATGGCTCTTAGCAGTGGTGATGGGAAATTCGCAAAAAGGTCGTGTCGTCACGAATGGTGATGCGGATCCTTTTCTGGCTAGTTGGTCTGCTCTTTCATTTCCTGCGTGACCGCTGTGACCTGATATCCAAATGTGCTGGACTCTCTTTGTGTTGGCCAGCTGGTGTAGCAGTCGTAGGCCCCAACTTTGACGTGACATCGTTGCTTTTGAGGGCTAGAAGAGCAGCTTCGTTGTCACAGAGAATATAGATGTCTGTCTTCTCTGAGGCAGCGATCGTTTGCGAATATCTCTGCTTTAAATACGGAGTTGTAAATGTCCATTCTGAGATATACATGAGTATTGGTGTTGACTCCGAATACTCCAACCCCAACGCCTCCGTCTGCTTTGGAGCTATCTGTGTACCAGAAGTGGGACTCGCGGTTGAAGATGGGTCTATTTTGTTCCCAAGTGTGTCTTGAGGGGATCGCCTCGCCTTTTTCTGTCACCTCACATCAAAATCTGTGTTCTTGAATTCAAGTGAGGTGACAAAAGCAAATCAAATTCTCTTCCCAAAAAAATTCTACTAGTTGGCAACACATGGTGCGGCTTTGTGTCTTCAAGTGGGATCAATTTCAATCCGGTGGTTGCATTAGATAATTTGCTTAGTTCTTGTATGCCTTTGGTTCCGAACACGGATAGATTGGTGCGCGTATGTGATGAATTACATTTCAATGACAGCCCAAGAAAAAGGACTATTCCTGCGAGATGCTAACGAGTGATTCCAATCACGGCGGCTGTCAAACTGGTAATCAACTTGGAAAATCCGATATTTAGTAACAGCCGACCAGAAGGGGACTTCGTCAACCGACACCAGCTGGATTTAGCTAAGCTACAAGAAGATACTGGGGAACATCCACATACCGCCAGTAACAAGGAACCTCACCAATGCTGAGATTGGCGCAGCGATTGAAAGACTCGAGATCTCAATCAACAACGCCTTAAACCAGAAAAAAAGGCCCAGGACAAGCAGAGACAGGTATAATCATTTACCCGTACATATCCAAAGCCTTTATCACCACAGGCAAAGGCTGAGGAAAAGACTCCAGAGAATACACCACCGGGAGCTGAACACACGAGGCAGAGACTACCAAGCTGTTCTCAGTTCAGAACAAACGCACAACAACATACAGCTGAATAACAGGCTCCGCGAGATACAGCCAGGACCCGACACATTCCGACAAATCCACCAAATCAGATCGGTAAGAGGAAGGAAGCCTATTCATCCTTTTTCGAAGGCAACTTTCAACCATCACCGTCCGATGACTCGGAATTTGTCACAGAGGTCAACAGGTACATCAATGTACCTGAGACTTCATCAGCACCAGACATCATCTTCAACGAAACCAACCCATCGGACGACCCGGCAGGAAACGACGACCTAACAACGGCCGAAGAAATTGCGGGAGCTTTTTAACGTAGCCCAACGAGGAAAGCAGCCGGGGTTGACAATACTTCGAATTTCGCCCTGAAGCGAATGCCACATCATCATGAACAATTGCTACTTTCCTATCAAAAGGAAAATAGCAAAAATTACAGCAGCTGCCAGTGTTTCAGGACACAGGCCTATATCGCTCTTGAGGAATATAAGCAAGATCCTTGAGAACCTGGTGCAAAAACTAAAGCGATGGTCTAACGACCTAAACATCATTTCAGTACGGATTTCGGGAAAAAAATTCAACGCTACATCCTCTAAGGATGTTCCACTACGATGTTGTGGCTCAGCTGAACAATAACGAGGTCACCGTCGCCTGTTTTTTGACGTAGAAAAGGCCTTCGATACGGTCTGGATGAGGGACTCATCTACTCATCTAGCTGAACCAGATGGAATTCCCCTCCAACCTCATCAGAAGATTCTACGTCTCAGTAGAAGGCAGCAAGTCAACAGAGCGGAGCACCAAAGCGGGAGTTGCACAAGGATCAAAACTGGGACCGTGGCTTCTTAACATCTACACGCAGATCAACCACTTCCAACTGACACAGTAAAAGTTGTCTATTTGCAGATGACTCGCTGACTTATGCCAGATCGACGTCACCACAGATAGCCGCGCGAAGTGTCGAAATCCAAACAGCGAACAAATTTGAGTACTTTACCAAATGGGGCATTCGTATCAATGCTGGGAAATCAAAAAAAAATTAAGGAGACCATCCAGAGGTGGATGCAGATCAGCAGCCAAATGTCGAAGCATAAAGGTAGTGCTGCCTAACGGTACAGAAATGTCAACAAACGAAAAAGTCAAGTATCTTGGCGTTTACTTCACGGAGAGGTTGCAGTTCAACAGTCATTCGAAACTGACCCTTAAGGGCCACCTAGACCAACCTAGGCTTCCATCGCATCTATCCCTTGATGCGCAAGCAAAATTGACTAAGCCAGAGGACAAAACTGCTGCTCTACAAGCATCTTATACGGCCGATCTTAACGTATGGCTTCCCAATCTGGCACACCATCTCTAAGACCAGCATGACGTAGAATATGTACCGGACTCACCTTCGACAGGGACCGTCAAAGGCACCACAGCCGCAAAAGGCTTTACGACCAAGCATGGTGACACTGTTAAGAATGCAGCTACTAAGCATCAACAACCATCCTAGCCCGAGGAACACAATCCACGGACAACGCTACCTCAACACGTTAAAGCTGCTAAACGCGCACAACTTTCCAACGACGTCGAACAACCAGCTGCATGGATTCTACCAGAGCAGCGATAGCATACAAAAAAGCAATAACCGACAATAATAATAAACATTAAATTAAACAAAGTACATCAGTAGAGGCCCACTATTGTTGAGCCAACACCCTAACCTTTAGTTTGTAAGTCTAGTTGTAAACTCAATTGTAAAAAATAATTCTGTTCAAATAAATGGTGCTTACATCGGATTGTTCATCGATGTTTTCGACTGTATGAAAACATCGTACCCTACACCAATCGTCATGTGAATCCTCACTTCCCTCATTCCAAATCAAAGCTTGTTCAATTCCTCGCATGGCATCTTTGAACAATCAACTATTTGCGTGTTGTAAACTTGTAATTGAATTTGCCGCTGCTGCTTCTGAAGTCCATTAAACTCTAATCCAAGATGGACTGTGCAACATGACGGACATTTGTGTCACTTTATTGCAATACAATAGAGCATTTGAATTGGCTCAGTTAGGAATTTTATCCGGTGGTCGCAATCAGATCATCTGCAACAACCTTGAAGAGATCACGTTCGGCTCTGGTCTTAACTTCACTGCTCTCCGCTAGATATGCACTCTTGTTGGTCATTGTCGTCGAGGACAAGTGGACAAAGACAATACAATGCCCATATCTGGCATGCATCAACCTCACGGCAAAGTTTACGTCGCACAGCCTGACCGAGCTGTTTGTCATTGCATTGCATCACGATTATTCGTCGCACTGGTTTGTCAGAAATATTATTGGGTCTATAACTTAATGCGGTGCGGTCTGCTAAGAGATGGCGTAACTTGTATTATTCCATTGGAACATGCGTTGGAAAGCTACAGTCATTGTACGTCATTTCAGTATATGTCATTCATTTGAAGCGTAAACAACAATCTTTTTTTTTTCACTCAAATATGTCGAACTTTGTGCCTGAAAAAGTGTTTTTGCGGGAACACGACACACGACGCCACAAAAGGAGGTCATTTTTGCATCGGATTGTTACTGGTGATGAAAAATGGATCCATTACGACAACCCCAAGAGCAAAAAATTGTATGTACAACCCGGCCAACCAGCCAAATCAACGGCAAAGCCGAATAATCATGGCGCGAAGGTAATGCTCTGTATTTGGTGGGATCAGAAGGGTCTGGTTATGAGCTGCTAAAACCGGGTGAAACCATCAATGGGCAACGCTACCGAACACAATTAATCCGTTTGAAGAGAACAGTAGCCGAAAAACGTCCGGAATACGCAACCAGACGAAAGAAACCGCACGAATTAAGTTATAGACGCAATAATATTTTTCGGTGATATTATCTGTTCTGCTGCATTTTCTCACAAAATCCTGATCCTGAAATGTGACCTGGCCATTTTACATAATTTTCCTGATAAGCTCAAACGATCACAAATCACATAACTTTTTCTCCGAGTAAGAAAAAAATGTGGTTTTTGTTAACCAGTGTCATTCGTCGAGATCTCCCAAACCTTGGCGCCACAAAAACCGTAGAATCCCCGTCCCGCATTTTACACTCCATAACTCGAACAAGATATTTGTTCCCGTGACTATTCGACTTATCTAGGTTCGACGGTAATGCCAATAATCCAACCCCAAAATAAACTGCAAATGTTATAATCCGACGCCAGAGACACACGCCAGGACAACACCCCTTAACAAATTGAAAGCAATTCGCCTCAAGTCAATTAAAGAAGAAGTGCCCTTACTCGAATTAAACTAATTTACAGAATCCGCAAACCATTGAGTTTCGTTACAAATTACAACCAATCGCCTTGGTGGCAAGGTTTATTTAATGACTTCACAATGCCATAGCAAAGGCAAGAGATCAAGCGGCCCAAACGACCACTACGCACACACAATAACAAGCCCCATTTAGGCTCACTTAGCACCTAACTATAAATAAACACAGAACCCTCTGGAATTCCACTTGACGAGCCGCGTTAAGGAGTCTCTCGCCGAAACCACCCCAAATATAGTTTTAATTTAGTCAAGCATAGAGCCACCTCATCACTCACCGTGGCCTCACCACCTGGCCCATTAACACTGCCGAACGAAATGAAAACATTTCAGAGAAGATGACGTCTGAGTACATGCCCACCCAACACACTGTGCGCCTTCATTGAAGGGGGTTAGGCAAAGGATCACATTAATTTCCATAATCGCACTCGCACAAGCCAGGAGCACACTCAGGTCAGTGGTCAAATGATTTGTGAAAAGTAAACTCTGTGTAGATACGGAGTCAAGTGCACTGCTGTTTGAGAGCTAAACAATTTTCCGTCCTAATAGCTTTGCAATCGATTAAAGAACTCATGCAGAAGTCTCATAAAAATAGAAGGCAATTGCCAGGACTGACGCAGATACACACGGTCCTCGGCGCGGCGGCGGCGGCGGCGGAGGTGAAAGGTACATTAAGTATCATAATCTGAGTACACAAATAGGTAGCTCCAGGAACACGTGTATGAATTATGCATCCCTCCACATGTCTGGAGGTGTTCGAATTAAATGGCATCAATCTGCTTTTTTTTTTTTCTTTGGTGGAATTTTATTTCTGAGAGGCGCGCCGAGGCATTTGGCCTGCACTCCCTTGGCGTCAGCACAATCCAGTCACTACTCTGTCCCAGCAACGATTAGATGAAATGCGTGACGCCTACAACGGCCCGTGACTGTGTGCGCGTTAATCGGAATTCATCGTCAACACAACTTTTCCAGGGTAATATATATTTTTTGATGAGACATTTGTTTTTATTCGATTGTGATTTGCTTTAACTTCGACGACAAAGTTTTATTTTCTGCTTTTTTTCCTCATTTTTGATTACATACCTACGGATACTGGGTCTCAATAAAAATCCTCATTTGTCGGTGATGATGTTTCGTATCCACGCTTTTTTTGTTTGCAATCTGAGATCGAATTTAACACAATTCTCTTCTCAAACTTTGACACTCCATTCGTTTAATTCACATACACTCTTTCCACCACGTTTCCATTGGCATTTTTTTTTTTTCTTTTCAATTCTCACTAATTCTCACAATCAAACACCGTTAAATTAATTTAAATGCACACTTAACACAAACGGTAACGGCCCAACAACTGCCCTCACTCACAATTCGCACTCAAATCGAACTGCAGCCCGCACAATGAACCGATGCAGAAGACATAATCGAGTAGACTGACGAGACGTCTTGCGGAAAATTCGGTGTATAGCGTGTTGTCGTAGTCGTATCGTAGGTCGCCTCATCCGCCAGCTACAATATCCGAATCGAAATTCTCGTGTGCCGGTAAAGTTTTCACACTCAACTACTGCTGCTGGCGCTGACGCGAGTCTTTGTGTGGCAACAGAATGTGTTAAAACGTGGCCAAAAAGCAAAACAAATGCCGGCTACGAATGGGACGCAAAAGCATTCTCGGGGTTGTGTTTTGAGGCTGGCAACATGTTGCTGAGGACAAGGCGGGCGAGTCGAAAAGCTTCCGCTGAGTTATGAATGAAAAGTTGTGCGGTGATTGATGAAAAGTTTACTTTGGGAACATCTGTTAAGCGGCATCGTTCGCACCGCGTGAAGGTGCGAGACTGGTTTGTTTTGGGGCGGTTTTTGAAACGAGCTCTGTGAAGTTGTGGTTTGGAACGCATAAAGGTTTCCTTATTCGGCGAAGTATGATAAATGATTGATTCTGAGGAACTCAAATGCCGTCTTAGGTGGGCATCGGTGGGTGGCCAGGATAGTTGTTGACATTTCAATTGACGCAGATCACAGATGACTTCTCGTGATTTGATGAGACGATTTGAATGATTTCCATTCAAGCAACAACGCGTGTCCTTGATTCGTCCATTTTATGTTCTTCTGTCAGGTCTTTGGGGTGAATTTTGATCACAGACTTTTAGCTCTCATTTATTTGTTCTCTTTTTGTTTGTGGTTACCATAGAAATAATGTGAGAACTTTCCAACAATTAACGGAATGACTGGATGGCGCATTTGGTTAAGTGCCTGCCCCTGGTAAGTGGAGTCCCCGGTTCGAATCCCAGTGAAAGCAAAGTTAATACGCTTTTATCTGGTTTTAAACCTGGTCCAGTCACCATTTGCCGTCGGAATGGAATCAAGCGGCAGTATCACTGGAGTGGTCTATCAGTGGTAGTAGTCTGACTGTGGATATCACAATGGACCAACATGGTCTAAGTGAATTCACTAGCAGCCCCTTTCTCTACCCCCAACCTTCATACGTACACCACACCATTCTTCTCAAAGCCTTCTCATTTTGTTCTGCTATTCTCTCTACAGCGCCGCACTGAGCGTTAATTTCCGAATCTAGGGGAACTTAATTCAAAAATCAGAGTCGTTGGTATCAAACGACGGGTAAAACATCAGATCTTAACGTTATGAAAGTTGCTGGTGGTCTAACATAAGACCTAAGAATTTAGCGCTGTCGTTTAGCATAGAGAGGGCCCCGCATAGTGTGGGTCGAAGTTGAGAATTTTGTACTTCCTAGTAAAGAGGACTAGGAGCGTTTTTTGCGGATTGACGCCTAGGCCACTTTCGCTAGCTTAGTGAGAGCAGATTGCATAATATCCCTGATCGTGGATATATATTTTCCAACTACTGCGATGGCACTATCATCTGCATAGGCAATGATCTTGCACCCAGTCCCTTCAAGTGTCACAAGCAGTTCGTTTCCACTGTGTTCCACAGTAGAGAGCTCACAGATTGACGGATCGTGGTATCAGTCATATCGATCTTATGACTCTGGTATTGAGAAGCTGATGAATAAAAGTCACTTTGTTCTTTTCGATCCCGAGTCTGTTGACTGCTGAGGTTATTGCGTGGGGTTCTATATTGTTAAAAGCTCCCTCGATATCGACAGAAGCAGAGAGGGTAAATTCCTTATGCTCAAGGAGATCGAAAATTTATCAGTGACTATGTGTCGTTGATCGATTTTTCCAGTGTTTTTAATAGAAGGTATGATGGACTTATGGGTCTTAAGTCATTTGGTTTGACATGCGAGCATTTTTCAGTCTTGGGAGTAAAGACCACGGTGGTCGTTCTCCAGATTCTAGGTACATGATCAAGATCTAAGACTTAGACTTATCCGTTCTTTCTTTTGTACTCTGTGACTTTGCATAGCTACTTACTTAGTAGGCCGACGACACTTGAAGGGTCTGAGCCTGAGCAATTGCTGCTTCCCATCGTTGACGGTGCTGGGCATGCTGCTTAAAGTCACCAAGACCAAGCTGTCTCGCATCCGCGATTACTTGGTATTTATACCGGAGATTCGGTCTTCCTCACGTCCTCAAACAAAGAGGCTCGGATTCAAAGACCGTCTTAGCTGGAGCGTTGGCGTCCATTTGGTGGATGTGGCAGAGCTAGTGCAGTCGAAGGATTTTTCCCTTCCGAACTACATCCATATCTTGGTACAGCTCGTAGAGTTCGCGGTTTTGTCTTTACCTTCCTCGCAGACGGAACCATATATCCGACGCAGAATTTTTCTTCCGAAGGTACCAAGAATCATCTCTGCACTTTTAGCGTCCACCTTTAGGCTCCATAGAGTAGGACTGGCAAATTGAGAGTTTTGTGGAGCATGGTTTTTGTCCTTCGAGTCAGGAGTTTTGAGCCCAGTTGTTGCGACAAACCGAAGTAGTACCCGTTGCCAAGTGATTCTACGTCGGATCTCCACTGTAATGTCGTTTGTGGAGTTCACGTTTGCCACGAGATATGCAAACTCCTTTAAAACATTGAAATTGTGGCTGTCAATGGTGATGTTTGCTCCGAGGATGTGTGCGACGGAACGTTTTTTGGTCGACAGCATATATTTGGCTTTGTCCTTGAGACCAGTTCTTTTCACCTGTTATTCAATCGCCGTTAAAGCCTCTTCAAGGGCATGTTGGGAACGCGCGACGATGTCGATGACATCTGCGTACCCCAACAGTTGGGCCGACTTGTAGAAGAAGTGCCTTCCGTGCTTATAGCTACCCGCCGCTCTGTCTTCTCCAGTACCAGATTGAAGAAATCACACGACAGCGCATCTCCCTGCTAAAATCCGGTGCAGGTGTCAAACGGCTCGGAAATCCTTGAGCCGAACTGCACTGTGCATCGCGGGTGTACTAGCGTGGTGCGGCACAACCGGATAATTTTTTCCGGAATCCCGAATTCGGCCATCGCTTAGAATAGCTCCTTGCGATGAATGCTGTCGTATGAGGCTTTCAAATCGACGAAAAGACAGTGCGTATCGATTTGAAACTCGCTGCTCTTCTCGAGGATCAGCCTTAGCTTGGTCTAAAGTCGATTTGCCGGGCCGGAAGCCGTACTGGTACGTGCCGATTAGTGCGGGGCAAAACGGTTTTAGACGAGTACGCTGGACAGGATGTTACAGGCGAGGTTGAGCTGGGATATAGCTCTATAGTTGTTGCAAGAGGTAGGATCGACTTTTTTGAGCTGATATTCCAGTCGTCGGGCATGCTTTCGTCCGCTTCTTGTGACCTTGCATAGATTTTGAAAGATGCGCCCAAATGTACGGAGAGAGTGCTTAAGATATTTTCCTTTCAGAATCCGTTTTCACTTCTTGCCCTCAGCTGCCCAACCCATACATTTTTTTTTTTGTTAAGAGACCTATCTCGTGCTCCTGCAATGAAGTGTGCCGTCTCATCTCACACATCAAGCGTCACATTTTTGCTGCGGTTATTAGACCCCGTTGTTGCAACATTATAAAATGGCAATTGTCCTTTAACAGACCTACCGCGGTGCTGAACAAAATCAAGCCATTTCGGAAATACCTGTCGAGGCCACGTTGCCATTTTGACGACGAACCGTCTACCGCCAATCATTTTACACAGCAATGGGTTGCTAATACCCAGCCGATCGGTCTTGTAAAAAAGACCTTCTAACTATATGGTGCCAAAGGCTTTCTTCAGGTCAATCAAGCAAGCGCCCTCACTTTGTATCTGGCTCTTCCAGAAATTGTTCAATTAGATATCCGGCACCAATTTCGACGCGACATGAATAGTGTCTTAGGTTAAGCCTTGTCTTATTGTCATAGTCCAAGTGATCAGGTCTCTATTTATCACCTTTTCGAATACCTTGCTGATGTTCAGAATGGATTTTTGTCGTTCCGGACAAAGTAAGTTCCTGTAAAGCTCCCGGAACTATGTCCTCTGTGGGAAACATTTCCTATCGTTCCGTAAACCCAACCTAAACATGTCCATTTCCGTTCTGAATATAGTTCCGAATTCACTGAGGTATGAAGAAATGAAGGAAAAGACAATTTGTATACACGTATTCTACACAAGCCACACATGCCACACACAACACATGGTTGCGCAAACCTGAGTCGGAACAACGTGCGCACATAGGCATACATCTTACGTCCACACATCTATTGAATATGGGCATGTAGTACATTAAACAAGACAAATTTGTATGTGGGCCCGCAATTATCTATACTCCACAGCCACACACAAGTCGAACAATGTACATGTTTTTGATTCGAACTGTATGCATGTATGTAACATCGTCTTGGTAGGAACATGAGCTAGATAAATAGTTCTGTGGACTTGTAGGATTCCTTCGAAAAGTTCCTTGGACATGTTCAACCCCGGCATATCCATGGAACTACACAGTTCCTTAGACATGTTCAATGCCGGCATATCCATGGAACTAAACAGTTCCTTAGACATGTTCAATGCCGGCATATCCATGGAGTTAAACAGTTCCGCGGACATGTTCAACGCCGGATATCGATGGAACTACACTCTTTTGCGGACATGTTCAACGCCGGTATATCCATGGAATTAAACAGTTCCGCGGACATGTTCAATGCCGGCATATCCATGGAATTAAACAGTTCCGCGGACATGTTCAATGGCGGATATCGATGGAACTACACTCTTTCGCGGACATGTTCAACACCGGCATATCCATGGAACTACAAAGTTGCGTGGACATATTCAACGCCGGCATATCCATGGAACTAAACAGTTCCGCTGACGTGTCCAACATCGGCATATCCAACATCGACTACACATGACTCCGGGAACCAGTTCCGTCAGCGCAAATAAACGTTCCATGTCCGTTCCGTCGTCGAAACTGCTTAGTACAACTCTAGTTCGGAAGGAAACTAATTGACCGCAGTTTTCCAATGCTCCGAATTGTGTAAACAGTAAGCACTTCTAGGGGGAGGTTTCTAACACACTATTCGAGTTGCAGTCGACTCCCTCTCAATTCGAAGACCGCTTGGAGCTCTGTCTTCGACATGAACAGGGGGATAAACCCCTTCGTCGGCGATGGCATTATCTGCCATGTTATCAACATTGAACACGAACAAGGCCGTTGTTCTCAGATCGCCATTGAGAGAACTTCAAAAAGAAGCGTGTTGTCGTCAGCGGTTATCCAGTTCGTCTTTCGGGCGAACACCCTCGTTCACCTTGCACGCTGAGGAAGGAACTATATTACACCTTCAGTGACACTGCATTACTCTCTCCCCCCGTGGAAGGTGCGACCTACTGTGTACTTCAACAACTTGACTGAACTGAGCAGCTTTAGTATCAATTATATCCGCGTGGTAACACAAGGACCGACGACACAAACGACCACTCTAACCTAACCTAACCTACGACCCTACATGACAGTCAGTTCACTCTAAAAGAAAAAAGCAATCATTGCCATCGGCTTAGTCAGTTCATTCAATCGGATGCACTTGACTCATCAACCTTGCACCAGTTTCGTGCGAAACACCACATTCAGCACACACTATCTGTGACATTAGATACTTAAGACCTGGAATTAATTACCACGCTCGCGATAAAAACCTCCACCACGGCGCTTAACACCGAACGCATTCAGCGCTGATAATAACCTCACGGCCTGCGCCACTCGAGTAAACCAACCCAAGCACCAAAAAAAGAGCCAAAAGCAGGAACTAACCGCGTACACAACTGTCTGTGTGTGTGCCAATTTGATAAAAAAAAAAAGAAAACCGCGAGTCAACCAAACAATAATAAAAAGAAACTGCGGTGTGCCATCGCTGGCGGAATGGAACGAGGTGACTACGCCAACAAGTGCCAATGCCCTCGCGGCATCGTAAATATTTCTGTTTTTGTTATTGTTTACATAATCGGAACCGCAGCTGAACATGTGTTTATCTCGACCGAAAGGAGGGAAATCATTTGATAATTCGCAGAAAATTCCAACACCCCTCGCCCGGACAAAGGCCGGGTGATAAACTACTGACTGATCGGCAGTAGAAGGGACCGAGTACCGAACTTGGAACGAGCGCCAAAAGTTTCCTCAAAAGGAGCCGACCGAATGCAAATAAAGACTGAATAGTGAGTAAACAGCGCTTAAATAGGTTTATGGCCGACTTGCCCAGAACACAGTCGGCCGGATGACAGTACACGCATTGTTTCGAGCTGTGTAATGCTTTCGCCTTTAAATGACTCAAGTAGGCATTGTCTTGTGTTGTCGGAAGTCGTGGTGGTGTGGTCTCACTTCAAGGGGAGCTCCCACCAAATTCCATTCGCACGATCTGACCTAAAAACCATTTGTTTCTGTTCAACCTTCAGCCGACCGGCTACAAGTATACACGATTTTGGGGGGTGTGGGCCTGAGGGAGGACGTACATTAATGGGCCCATTATCTGCAGGCATCCTAAAAGAGAACAAAAAATCCTGGGTGTTGCCGGGAGACCAACTCTTTCGGTGTCGCCCTCGACAACGACGACGATGGCGAGAATGTGAATGAAAGAGGAGTCAAACGGAACGGAGTTCAAGACTGAATTGGTGATTTTAAGTTGATTTTAATTTTATGGACTCTTGCCAATTCAGTGAACCCAACCTAATTACTTCAGGGACACGATGAGACTGCAGCACTGGAAAACGAAATCAATATTGAGCAAGTTGTACTCCGGGGGAATTGTTGTTTTGGGCTTTTGGCCAAGGTCGCTGGAGAGTCCATAAAGGGTCTCATCTGCTGAGTGCTGCCGTCCACTGTCAGCCTTACGCTGGCTTTGATTATGAGATTGGGGAACGTTTAAACGAAATAAGAGGCGTTAGTTATGGTTACCATGCTTATCCTCGTTCCCCTGGCTGGAGAAGCACATTGACACCAGGCCTGAGGTGAAGGCAGTGAAGACTGCAATATTACATTCGCATTATCGAAATGATTCACTTGGCAAGGGCTGATATTACTCAGCCCGCTTTGACCGTTTTTCTCCGGATTGTGAGGCCACGGCTTGGGAGTGTGTTTAATGGGCTCCTCCTCCTCTTCATCACTGCAGCTTCTGCAGCCGCCGATGAGTGTTTTGAGTGCTTCAGGGGTTACTTCTGTTCATAGTAGGCTTGTAGGCATCATATACTGTCATCCAGGACGGACGCACAACACGGACGACTCGGCCACAACGTCACCATAGGCAGCTATAACTCCGAAGTAGTGAAGGACATTGTCTAACTCGACGCACAAGTAAGCAGTGCGAACAACATCAGTGCCGAGATGAAACGCAGCACTGGATGGGGCAGTTGGTATTGGTCCCCAAAAGTCAATACGCTCTGGTTTTCAAATCTGGTCCAGTCATCATATGCCGTCGGAATGGAATCAAACGGCACTATCACTGGAGTGGTCGAGGAGTGGTAGTAGTCTGACTGACAGGTTCACAATGAACCAACATGGTCTAAGTGTGTCTGGTGAAGTCACTAGCAGCCATAGACTCCAGTATGTGGATGCGGGGCGAGGTTGCCACTTGAATGAGGACGAACTAAAGGCTTTTCCAATAAGGACTTGACAACTGTTTTTTAAATAAAGCGCAAACCGTTTGAGATATTTCAACAACTTTATTATCGGCTTAAAGTACAATCAAAGCACTTCTGACTGAAACTTGACTTCGTTCATGTGGTCACCGCGGGCATGTTTGAAACGGTCGATTCGTTGGACCCAATTTTTAACGACTCGGCAACACATTTCGACAAAAACGGTCGCTATTTCGCGTTCAATGTTGGTTTTGAGTTCTTCCAACGTCGTCGGCTTGCTGCCATAGGCCAACGCCGTTGGAAGAACTCAGATGACTTAATGTAGGCGTTAAGTCGCACGAAGAAGGCGGCCAATCTACTGGCCCATTTCTTGAGAAACATGGTGAGCGTGTTTACTTACTCTTCAATAAATCGATTGTAAGCTGTTTAAGCCACCATGTGGCACCAGAAATTTTGCATAATTTGCAGACGTTCCTCGTTCGTGTACTTTACCATGATGAAAATGTTGAGTTTACGGAATAAATTGACAGTGACAGTTCGATGATTAGTGAAAGAGTGCGTTCACAAATTAAATTCAAAGTTGTAAAGTCCCTATTGGAAAACCCTTTATAACGTAGCCTAAAAAAAATAGGAAATATTTCTGCGTGCGCCTATTCTAGCAGCCCCCTTCGGAACCCTACTCTACGCAGAAGAACTCATGTCAATCGCTGTTTCTTCAGGCTCCACAGACAATTGATTGGTAGCGCCCTCTCTATGGACGAAACTAACATTATATAACGCCTTGTCTTCATCTATGGTGCGCTTTAGTCCTGTTTGCGTTGATTTTTGGATGAGAAGATTCAGCTATGAACTGCACGGGCTTCACAGAACAGCCAGGCGTCTCCGGATTGAACGCCTTAGACGGCTAGCCCATGTCGAACACTGCTCCAGCCCGCAGAGTCTTCGACTCCGAAATAGTGGGACACTCGAGGAGGCAGCTGGCTAAGGATAGTGCCAACTGGAGATGCTTGTTGGATGAGGCTCAGGTCCCCAATCACACATTTTTCACACAATCTACAACTTCTTTTCGTCTGAATTTACCACATTTATGACCCAACTGTAGTAATAACAGAAGGTAATCAATCCCGAGGGATTCTCGAGGGATATGCCTTTTCCAAATCCACAAAACAACTTAGCTGGGCTTGGCCTACCCCCGAGCCTCCTCAAGTGTCATTCGTAGAGTGAAAAGCTGGTCGGTTGTGCTTCCACCGTGACGAAAGCCGCACTGTTCATCCCCCATCCTGGGCTCGACCATAGCTCTAGAACGCACTTCCAACACCTTAGCGTAGACCTTTACGTTGGGACTTAAGAGATATATGCCCCTGTATAGGGAGCAATCTCTCTTGAAAAGTGGGACAAGCCCACACAGTTTGCCAATCGCCAAGTGTCTCACCACGTTCCCATCGCGTTGATTCATTTATAAATGAATAGTTCGTCGAGCAAATAAAAACAAACTTTAACGACCGCTGTTCATTGGCATTACAAAGGATTGTTCGTCCAGTGATTACGTTTGCAGTACAATGGAGCGAGAAGGCAGTGCATGTCATAAAGCATCTTCTGAATGGAAGCCGAATAACTGTGGCATTGAGCGGAAACCCGTGGATTTGCGACTGTGCTGCGAGAGGCTTACTGCGCTTCGGGCTACTCAACAGAGAACACATTCGCGATGTCGAACAAATGGAATGCGTGGACGGACGAAAACTCCAAGAGCAGTCTCTTGAGAATTGCGTGTACATGTGACGGCAGATGTGAGTTAGTCGATAAATACCGTCTGAAAAATAAAGACTGTTGGGCGTAGGGTGGTTTTCCCAAATTTGTGTTTGTTTTTTTATGTTTTCTGCTGTGTGCGGTGTTATGATTTGTTTTCCTCATCAAATGGTGCTTATTGGTCCACTTCGAGGTGGATTCATGCTGTCCTGCGAAGTTATTCTGTGCAAGAAAAAAAAGGGAACATTTTTAAGAAGTGCTGAGCACAGTGTTGGGCGAGTTTCTAAATAAAGAGAGGAAGATATTTATTATTTGCGTCCACTGTTCATCTTTGTTGCTCGATATATTTTGTCTATTCGTTCGCTTTTTTTTTTTTCAAAATTTGAGCGTTTATTCAAGAAAAACATGTCCAATAGTATTTTTCAAAGTATTGTCCATCTGAAGGTATGACTTTTTCCCATCTTTCTGGCAATTTGTGGATCCCATCCCAAAAGAACTGCGCCGGCTTGGCAGCCAAGAATGAATCAAGCCAATTTTTGATATTCTCCTCTGATGTAAACCGTATTTCAGAGAGGGCGTTCTGCATCGACCGGAATAAATGGTAGTCGGAAGGGGCAAGGTCTGGGCTAGGTCTGGGTAAGGCGGTTGGGGTAAAACTTCCCATCCACTGTTTTCCGACGTGGGGCCGAGCGTTGCCATGATGGAAAAATTATTGCCTCGTGTCTGGTCGCATATTGCGGGTGTTTTTCGGCTACTGCTCTCTTCAAACGGATTAACTGTGTTCGGTAGCGTTGTCCATTGATGGTTTCACCCGGTACAGCACACCCTTCTGATCCCACCAAATACAGACCATTACCTTCGCGCGAGAAATATTCAGCTTTGCCGTTCATTTGGCTGGTTGGCCGGGTTTTGCATACAATTTTTTGCTCTTGGGGCTGTCGTAATGGATCCATTTTTTATTCAGTAACAATCCGATGCCAAAATGACTTCCGTTTGTGGCGTTGTGTGTCGTGTCCCCGCAAATTCACTTTTTCAGGCATAAAGTTCGACATATTTGAGTGAAAACAAATGATTCTTGTTTACGCTTCAAATGAATGACATATACTGAAATTACGTACAATGATAGTAGCTTTCCAACGCATGTTCCAATGGAATAATAGAAGTTACGCCATCTCTTAGCAAACCGCAGTCATTGTAAATGAGCGTGGGAATTGACGACGAGGCGGAATTCGTTTTTGCTACCCTTGGGACATTGTAGCACTTTTTGCGTCAACTTTTGCTCATACGAGAATTTGACACGTCTTATAATTGCTGGCCCGTTTAAACTTATAATGGTTTTCCTCAGTAGGGTTTGCTTTGTATATCCGGAAATTAAACTCTCTCAACCTGATAGCCTCTTTACAGTCGAGTCATACCATGCGTTTGTTTTGGACTTGATACACTTTACTCTATGAGGAATGAAGGATCTCTGTTTGTGATCATATCAGCAGCGGCATCCACGTCACCATCGAGGAAGCATAGTGACCAGTTAAAATTAATAAAGAAGTTGTTTAGAACGCTCCAGTCGGCTTTCTCGTATAGCCATACTGTTCTGTTAGGAATTTGTTCTCTAACTGTTGTGTTAACGAAAAATTAGCTGATACTACACAATGGTCAGATGAGCCTAGAGGTGACAGAATGCCAATAGAATATTTGTCAGGATGAGAGGTGAGAAACAGGTCCAGGGCGTTGGCGGAATGATCTGCAATGTCCGGTATTCATGTAGGCTCATTCACTAGCTGTGTCAGATTATTTGCCTCAGCACAGATTTCTACATACCTTCCTTCGGATTTTGTCTGGCGCGAATGTCGACGCCAATTAGAATTATGTACATTGAAATCGCCCGTACTCCCAATTTCTGTGCGAGGACACAGGGATACAATTCTTGAGATGGTCGGATAGCGCAACAAATTCGTTGGACTTCTATAAATTCTCCCCTACGCTACCTCCTCTACCTCTGTTTCACTCAGCGCCAAGACAGCGCTGGTTTATAGCGGAATAGGTGAACATACACAGCGAACAAATTCACTCTAAGCCCACGCACAGTGCTCGCGTCAACCCTAAAACTTCCCATAAAATGCTGCTAAAACTCCGACTGCGAGTGGTATAACTGCGAAAGAATAAGATCGCCAATACAAGCTGCTGAGATGAGATTTCTCCGTGCTGTTGTGGGAATTTCTCGCCGGGATAGGGTGAGAAACACGGTAGTGCGCAAGGGACTCAACATTGAGCAGCTGCTTCTTCGAACGGAGTGGGCTATGCTTCTGGTCAAGTGGCACGAGTGTCCCCTTCACCGCGACTTCAGAGACGGCCGTTGAATGTGATTCCATCGCTTGGTAGACCCAAGACGAGGTGGTTGGACCAAGTCCAAAAACTCGCCTCGTTACGCTTGGGCATAACTCCTGATGAGTTAGAGTCGATGGCGGAGGATCGAGTTGACTGGAGATCTCCCGTGCGTGGTTGCTTCCTATTAGTGGAGCATGCGGGTCAAAAGAAGATGATGATGATGATTTTCTGTGAAATAATTGCATTTTTTTCTTCTAAAATGGATTTTTGACAATTTTACTTGTGAAACGCGTGCTTTTCAGTTAGCCGCGCTTGTAAGCTCGATAAAACGCGTACTGTACCAGGCATCTCACAGGCCGACCGCCCAAAGGCGACATTATGAACTGGCCCTTAAGGAATTCTGCAGTCTGCACCTGCAGCTTTAATAAACTTAATTCTTGCTATCTTGACTTCGTCTAGTTCGGGCGGACGGAATTCTCGTCGATCATCGTCCATTGTGTGGATTGGGAGATTCTTGACGTCTTCCTCTCCGTTTAACAGTCTACAAAAGTCTTCGATCCGACAGGCTTCTCTTCAAAGTTTATACCTGTTTTCATAGTTGTTTTACTCGTTGGTAGAACATTCGGGCATCATCACCTTTCCATTTCCTCGATCGCGCGCTTCTCGTACTCTTTCTTTTTTCCTTCTGAGATGCCGGTGCTATTCCTTCTTCTCGTAAGTTCGTAGAGCTCACGAACCGCTCTCGTCTTTCCGTCCAGCGTCGCCTTATACGTTGCCTACGCCTTCCTGCATTCGTTGTCAATCCAGAGGTTCCATTGTTTCGCCTGATAGGGTTGGACTCTCTGCTAGGAACTTCGTCGGTTGACGTAAACTGTTGTGGGGGACGGCAAAGGGTTGTGGTCCTGCTCTAGTCCGTTGTCCTATTGCTATCCGGGTAAGACTCTCTGAGGGCTTCGATTGGCAAGGTTCCTAGCGGTCGATTGACGTCAACTGTTGTGGTCTCGATCCGAGATCCCCTTGGCTACAAGAAGGAAAGTTCCGAGTCGTTGTTGGAGAGAATACTGGAGAAGTGTCTGACGTCGACCGAATTGTCATCAATCTGGTTGACGATTGATTGATCAGGGGACCACTTGGTCCCTTTGTGAATGTTGAGGTGGTTTTTTTTCATTTTGTTTCATTTACTTACGTGCTAGACAAAGACTGGTTTTGGTGTAACCACCGTTCTTTGGCAGACTCTCTCCTGTCTCGAGCAGAGATCGCTCTACTGAACCGGAGAAGATCCTCGTTAGTGCGAGCGACATCCCGTTCATATTGAAGCCGCCTATCCACTGTTCGGCGTACGACATGGACGATTACAGGACATCCGTGTGTATCCTGTATTAGGCCAATTGTGTCGAGATAGAGGAAAGTCCCGGGAGGAATAAAGCCGGTAAGGCGCACTCTCTCATGATACATTACGTTGGTAAGCCCCAAAGATCAGACTGTTAGAAGAAGTCATAGCTCGTGCAATATGCCTTCTAGTCAGCTTAATAATAAAATTATCAATCCTGTTCAAGTTTGCCTCGTTGTACAGGACCTCGTTGGGATAGTACTTCTTGTACTCGGACTCGAGGGTAGCATACAACTGGAGACAGGTCCGAAGACACTGTCTCTCGAACAGCCTCATATTTTCCATCTGGGAAGGACCCACGTTGAACCACAATGGACAACCGTATGCCATTATTCGCCGGATGAGGGTCATGTAGCAGATAACCTTCACCCTGGAATCAAGTTGGCTGTTGTAAAACAACCCCCTTGCCATAGCAAAGGCCGTTTTAGCTTTCGCCCGAGCAATATCTATTTGTTTGTCAAAAAAACACGGTATTGATCCAGCCAAATGCCAAGATATCTGACTACACTTTTCACATCTAACAGCCGTCCCTGTGGGTCCAAAATGCCGAACTTACGCCAGTTTTTGCGCGTATCCCATGATGCCACGGGGTCCTGAAAAGGGTAATTTCAACTTCCAGTCGTCGCAAGATCGCTGAATTTTCTCGAAGTCACGCTATTTATTACCTCGACCCTCGGACCTGATCTGTACGCTACCAGGTCGTCGGCGTACGTAATTAAGTGCGGTATTGCAAGATCGGCGAACCAACCGCTCCCTGTTGCAGACCGTTTTTTGATGTCAAGGACCGTGAAAGAAGTTACATCTTAGCTAGACTGTTTGTCCGGAATGATTTTATTTTCATCAACCCATTGCTTCAGAACTCGAATGACTATCTTTTCAAAGACCTTGCTTATGCATGGACGAAGACTGATCGACCGTAGATGCGTTGATCGGATCGGCTGCGAGCGATGACGCTACCCATTGAGCTATCGACACTATATAATTTGCGCATTTGAAAAGTAATACTCCGAACTGAAGCCGAACACGTCTGCCCTGTGTGGAGGTCTATGAGCGACTGATGTTAAGGTGGATGTCGAATGTGTGTGTCGAATGTGAGCAGATTTTCGACGTTTAGAACATACCCTATGTCAACAATACTGGAATTAATATTCTTCAGTCTTCGCTAACAATAGAACGATTTTCCATGTCAAACCGGCAGCATAATTCTGCTCCAGTTTGACGGAATTCCCAACACAGTCATTATCTGCAGTCACATTTGTACACAATCTCCGACCTCTTGGCTGGTAACAAATGATAACACTTCAAATTATCGCCAAATGGTTCTCTGGTGTGGACAGCCCGTAACATGACACACCGAATAATAATTCAGTTTTTGTTTAGGCATATTACTAACAATTCAGCATCGCTCATACCCGCCTACTGAGCTTCACAGTCCGTTTTCAGCCTTCGGAGCGATTACAGGCGAGCGTGAGTTTCTCTTTTTATTCTTTGTGAATTCAGTCTCGAATTTCGCGCGTGCGACTTATAACCGGAAAAATAGTTTTCTGATTGATTGCAGGTATTCGATGCTTGAAACAGAGACAGAGAGGATCAGTGGAATGAATATAACCGTAGCACACACTCCTCATCCTTGAAGTCAGCTTGTTGCAGTTCAGCATCGTGCACATAGTCACCGCAACAAAAACAGTACGCATCTGGGTCGTGTGTTCAGCAGTCGTGTGCGCAATTTCTCACTTTTAACGACCATAAAACAGATAAACAAGTCGAAACGACGAATAACTCAGCAACTGTAATATGTTTAAGGACCACTGGCAGAGCAGGTGTCTTCTGATGTTGGCTTTGTTGCCTTTCCTGTCGTGCCATCTCGCAAAACAGAGCGCCACAAACAATATGCCCCCGGGATGTTCAAGAATAACGGAGAATTCCACGCGGACAAGTTGCGATTGCTTTTTGAGGGATTTGTCGTGCCGGGTGATAGGGACCAACTCGACAATTTCAATTAGGTTCTTTGGGGGGACTGACGTGGAGATTACATGCTTTCACTTGGACTCGCTTGACTACAGGCTCCTACCAAACCTGATCAGCAGCGAGTATTCCACAGTGCATATCATTCACTGTCCACTGCCACTAGGCCAACCCATCCACAGAATTGCCTCGAAACTCGGTCTCACTGATGTGCACGCACTGGAGTATAACGGGGGAGGAGTTCTGCAACGTGTTCACTTTGAAGGTCTGCAGAACCTAAGTGAGTTGAGCATGAACTTGAACGATACGTCCAACCTGCCGAAGGATTTGTTTGCTGAACTCCGGAATCTCAAGGATTTGAATGTCGACGGCAACAACCTGATAAATCTCACCAAGGCGGCTTTTGAAGAAGTGCCCTCCGCTAGAGAACTCGATCTAAGCCCCAACGGGTTTGCTAACTTTCTTCCAGGTGTCATGTCCTCCTTTCCACACCTCGAGGTGCTTACTCTCACAGAAAATCAGATCAGGTCGCTGCCAGATGGGATGTTCGCTACCAACAAAAACCTGCTATTGTTCCAATTGTACGAGCATCGCGTGCAGCTGAGGCGACTTCCTGGGAGACTGCTGGGAAACCTTCCCAAACTTGTGGTCGTTCGCCTAAGCTGCGGCCTAGACACGATTCCCGAAGATCTGTTTGCCACTTCTAATGGCATCCAGGAGATCGCGCTCACTGAGAACAATCTCACCGAATTGCCACTTCAGCTGTTCGCGGATCAAGCCCATCTTCGCTTCCTGGACTTGAGTCGGAATCGATTGATGTCACTGCCTGATGAAATCTTCCGGAACAGAAAGAAACTGCGTGTCCTAAAACTCTCGCATAATCGTCTCGTAACATTGACGAATAGACTATTTTTTGATCTACTTAGTCTCAAAGAGATCCACGTCGACAACAACGAACTTCTCGCAATACATTGGGAAGCCTTCGCTAACAACCGGAAATTGATCCACATCGACATGGCGAACAACCAGATAACTGACAGCACATTTCATCTAGAGGTGATAAAACCCGCGCACTTAACCTATTTCTCTGCCCAGGCAACAATAAACTTGAAAAATAATTCCATTCGAACAATTTCCGCGCTTTCAATGATAAGAAACTTCCGCGAGATTGACTTAAGCTACAACGAGCTCACAATGATCGAAATAGAGGATGTCAAGGACAATCCCTTCCTAAATCGTAGACTGTATTTGTCGAACAATTTAATTGAGAAGGTCTATTACAGGGATCCCAGCGCAGACTGCGTCTCCACATTTACGTTGGACCTCAGTAGCAATCCAATCAACTGCGACTGCGCACTTTTACCATTTGTACAGTTCCTGAAATCTCAGAGGGAAGGAAAATGCGTCGATTTCGTAGAAGACACAGTTAACAAGTTCCAGTGCAGCAATCCGCCGAACCTAGAGAGCCGCACAGTCACCGACTTGTCTCCACAAGAAGTCCTATGCCCGCTGGAAGGGGAGTCATTTTCGGTGGAATTGTGTCCGGAGAACTGCTCGTGCTGGGTCCGAGCTGCAGTTGGAATCGCAATTGTGAATTGCTCAAATACCGACCATACTGAAATGCCCATTCTGCCCAAGCTTACATCCCGAACGGTTCCGAACGTCAATGGAACCGAGCTACACATCGATAACAACAGACTAACCCAGTTGCCGAACGCTAACACTCCAGGCTACATGCACGTTGTCGAACTGCATGCTTCCAACAACAGTCTTACGGAGGTTCTTGCCATAAACTTGCCAAAGAACTTGACCCTTTTGGATCTGTCCCACAATAGAATCCAACATCTGCATGACACCACACTGAGCGTTCTGAATGGAAGCCGAATAACCGTGGCATTGAGCGGAAACCCGTGGATTTGCGACTGTGCTGCGAGAGGCCTCCTGCGCTTCGTGCTACTCAACAGAGAACACATTCGCGATATCGAACAAATGGAATGCGTGGACGGACAGAAATTCCAAGATTTGCACCCAAACATGATATGCTCTGCAAACCAAAACCCCGTCATCTTCACGGGTGTGGTGATTGGCGTTGTCGGACTGTGTGCAGGCGTAATTGGAGTCTGGTACTACATGTACCAACAAGAGATAAAAGTCTGGCTGTATGCACGTGGCATGTGCTTTTGGTTCGTCACAGAGGAGGATCTTGACAAGGACAAGCAGTACGACGCATTCATATCGTACTCACACAGAGACGAAGACTTCATTGTGAACGACTTGCTTCCGCAGCTGGAAACCGGACCAACTCCCTTCAAAGTCTGCCTCCACAGTCGGGACTGGGTTGTTGGTGAATTCATACCCGATCAAATACTGCGATCGGTGGCAGAGTCCCGCCGCACCATTATCGTCCTCTCACCGAATTTCCTCGAATCCATTTGGGCACGCATGGAATTTCGCACTGCTCACAGCGCCGCTTTGAAGGAAGGGCGTGCTCGGGTGATCGTCATCCTCTATGGCGACGTGGGCAACATCGGCTCACTGGACCCTGACCTCAAGGCGTACCTGCAAATGAACACCTACGTCAAGTGGGGAGATCCATGGTTCTGGAAAAAACTTCGTTACGCTATGCCCCATCCACCGAAAAATGTATCCGGACCCGGATGCGGTCCCAGAGACTTCAAACGATAATAATCTGCAGCTCGTTGAACCATCTCCGATCACCTCGTCACTGGATACACCATCATCCTCGACTTCTATAATAGGAATTAATAGGAATTGTTATACAACCAACTACATGAACGGGAGAACCAACAGCAGACAAGACGGACTAAATGAACGGGAGACACAGAAATGCTTACCCTTCCTCTGACTTGTTCGAGGAGACCAACATACGAGGGGCGTTCAATATATTCCCGGTATCGATATGCAAGAAAATGCGAATTCAATTTAAATTGTTTTTATTTTTCAATATAATCTCCCCTAACATCAATGCATTTGTTACATCTTGAGATAAGCTTTTTTAAACCCTCAAAAAATAAATTTCCTCTTCCTCTGCAAAATACCCTTTTATTGCCGACTTAAGTTCTTCATCATCCGAAAATCTTTTTCCACGAAGACATTATTTCAAATCCAGGAACAGGAAATAATCACTAGGGGCAAGGTCTGGACTATAGGGTGGGTGTTGGATTTCTTCGGAACCACAATCTCCCGCAGCAGCCTTGGAAACTCGCGCCGTGTGAACAGGAGCGTTGTCATGAAGAAGCAACACACCCGCTGCGAGTGTACCCCGTCTTTTCTTTTTAATTTCCTCCCGCAAATTATGCGAAGTGGAAGCGTAGGATGTGGCGTTGATGGTTTCACCTTCAAGATTCCTTTGAGTCCCAAAAAACTGTGGCCATGAGCTTCCCGGCAGACGGAGCGACTTTGAACTTCTTCGGGGGGTCTGTTCCTTTTTTATGTCACTGCATGGACTCTTGTTTGCTTTCAGGGTCATAGTGGTGGACCCATGTTTCGTCACCAGTAACAATTCGATCCATAACACCGTCCGCGTTCTCACTACACATCTCCAAAAGCTCTCTACAGCATGCGATTCCCCCTTTTTTCTTAGGCGCTGTGAGCATTCGTGGCACCCACCTTGCACTGACATTTGAAAGGTGAAGATGGTCATGAAGAATGGTGTGAATGGTACCAATTGAAAGCTTGGTGATCTCTGCCATCATTTTCACCTTTATTCGGGCATCCTCAAGAACGACTTTTTCGACTTCTTTGATGCTCCCGTACAAGCAGTAGCCGGGGCGCCGGAGCGGGGGTCGTCTTCAATGCTCTCTTTGCCACTCTTGAACTCACTTGACCACTTTTGCACAGTTGATAATGAAGGTGCGGAACCCTGGTAAACAGCCACCATCTTAGTGAGAAATGTAATTACAGTGCGATGCTCAATTTTCACCATCATCGTCTAAGTCTAATGTAGTTCAACAGGAAAGGGTTAAAGTTCTTCGAGTAGATGAAATCTGGATGTGGAGCACTATGACGACACTAGATTCATCACACCAATTCAGCATGGGATCAACACAAGACGACGGGCACTAGGTATGCTTGCAGAACCTCGACAACTACGGGAGAAGACAGCTCAATTGTTGTGTACCAGAAGTTCTCAATAAACTTCCACAAGAGATAAAAAACATCACAAGCTTAACAACTAGGAACATTTTTTTTTCTAAACAAGAATTCAAATATGTAGCTAATTTTAATCTAAACTAAATCTGATTCTCATTTTCTTCGTAAATACGAATTAACTTTTGTTTTCAAATAAACTTCATTTAAACTAAGCTTGCTACCTTAAGTTAATTATAAAATTTTTTGAAACTCCAAGCCTTTATAAGGCTTCGCAGAAACATATAACCATTGTAAGATATTCTCTGAAAATAAACGGGGGTTGGGGTAGGAATTTCCTATTTGACTCTATTCGGATACTTCACTGTCTATATGGTCAGTCCATGTTAGCTCACTCTTACACATTGTACCAAGATTTTTAACACAGTTTACATATTCGACTGGAGCAGAGTTCCAGTTATTTGGAGGGAAAGTTTGAGAGGGTTAGATGGTGTTTTGGCAGCGGAATGACTTTGGTTTTGTCAGGATTAAGCATGAGAGCACTTTCTTCAGCCCACTTCGTAATTGAGCTCATTTATTTATTTATTTATTTATTTATACATCAATGGATACATAATCTTTTGACTACAATTAATGATTATTGATTTTGTTAAAAATATTCAATACAATTTCCTTAAACATATTTCTATTCATTTGAAGGTCGACTTCATGATAAATTGTTTTAAATAGTAATGAACAACGGGTTATGGGTTGGAGATATGATATGGAAAAAATAATAGAACATCCCCATTTCTTAGGCATCTCTCTGAGGCATAAAGAGGCATAAGAGCTAGTAAATCCGGGGACTTAATCCTACCATTGAGTAGGTCCTTAATAAAAATAACGCTATGAGCTTGTCTTCGACGTTCTAAAGCTCAATTAATGCACATCTAGATCTATTATTAGGTAAATCTTCGGCCCACCTCAGTTTCCTTAATGCAAAGCGCGAAAATCTTTTTTGAATGTTTTCAATCCTGTCAGAAGAATTATGATAAAAAGGAAACCAAAGACCAGTATTCCAGGGGATTACTAATGAAAAATAAAGAGTTTTTAGAGTATAGACATCTTTAAATGCTACCGTATTCCGTTTCAAAAAGCCTTTTTTTTTAGATTTTTAGATTTAGATACTATATAAAGCAAATGTGCCGAGAAAGACAGCTTTGAGTCAAATAACACCTAGATCTTTAATTTCACTTACTAATAAAAGTCTCTAGTTACCAAGACTATAATCAAACGAATTTCGTGATAATGATCGGAAAGCACTAAAAATCTTACACTTGGAAGTATTTAACTCCAGATGATTGTACGTGCACCATTCAAAAAATGAATTTATGTCCTTTTGAAAACTTAAGCAATCAGTAATTGTAGAAATTTGTGAAAAAATGTTCATATCATTTGCGAACATTCGACAATTAGAAAACTGCAAGGAGTACGGGATGTCATTGGCAAAAAGAAGAGGCCCAAAATGGCTGCCTTGAGGCAGACCCGACAGAACTTCTATAAAGAATGATTGTGAGCCTCCAATTTTGACACTCTGTTGACGATTGGACAAATAAGTGACATTAAACAGGTATGAATTGAGGGTCTTAAGGTAATATTACGACTTGATCGACAGAAGGTGATCTTTTCATATAAATACTTTGGCTGCTTCTTGTGAATAATTTTGAAGAGTAATATGCACGATTTGTAACCTACGAATGCTTCCAATTCGCATCCTAGGAGATTCCGACGTTGTTCCGAGACATGGTCAGATCTGCGAAGATTAAAAACGTACCGTGCAGCCGCGTTGATTGCTTTTGTCAACTTTTGCGAAGAAGAATATTCACAGTCAGCGAACAACTCTGATCCATATGCAAGATTGGCACTATGAGTGCTTTGGCAAGTTTTAATTAAACGTTTATAGGAAGAATATATTTGCTGATTGACAAGCCTCTTATATACATCTTGGACACTACGCTATCAATGTGGTCAGTCTATGTCAGGCCACCATTGCACATTATTCCAAGGTTTTTTACATATGAAACATATTCAATTGCGGTCGAGTTAAGTTCAATTGGCAGAAAATTGGATGGGGAAGTGGGTTGTTTCGAGAACGGGATGGATTCGGTTTTGTCTGGATTAAGCATTAGGCCATCTTTGTAGCCCAATTGGAGATAGAGCCTAAATCCTTGTTTATTTTAGCAACTGAGTCTTCAACCATACCAAGAGGGAAACTTAAGTAGATTTGAACATGTCTGCATATATATGGAACTTACAGTAGGACAAAACCATTGGAAGGTTATTGATAAACATGAAAAATAGTAACGGACCGAGAATTGAACCTTGAGGAACACCACATGGAAAACAGCTTGGACTCGGTTAGTTAGATAAGAAAGAATTCATTTATTAGTGGGATTACAGAAGTTGAATTGGGTGGACAGTTTATGACAGAGTATCCTCGGGTCAACGCAGTCAAATGCTTTCGAAAAGTCAAGTAAGGTTAATATGGTCGTTTTGTCTTCGTCAATAGCTCTTCTTATGTCGTCCGTTACCATTAACAAGGCTGTGGCACAGCTATGTCCTTAACGGATGAACCTGACTGCAATGGGTTTAATAGATTGTGTCGCTTAGTTTAATCTTTGATGTCTCGGCTAACAAGAGACTCAAACACTTTTGATAAAAACGGAAGAATATATAGGAAGAAACAATAGGTCTATATTCAGGTGGATTAGCTTTCTTGAGAATATCTTTGCTTTTTTCCACGATGTAGGGTATGTCGAAGTCATGATTATTGTGTTAATAATGTGAGTGATGTGAGGAAGTATTAGTGGAAGCAACACTTTAATGAAGTTGGAGTGTATATTATCTAGACCAACCGATTTTGACTTGATGGAGGAATCGAAGTAGGAATCGACTGTTCTCAACTCAAAAGCATTTGTTCGAGTGTTATTTGAAACTGTTAGAGACATTCTTTCGGAGGCTGCAGCGCCAGCAGAAGCAAATCGAATATTTAAGTTGTCAAAATTAATGTCATCATAGTTTATCCTTTTTTTTTATTTTTCTCAGTCCAACCTGTTCCCATAGGAAAATTGGAAGATCGATTGGTGTTGAAGTTTGTTTTGTAATACCTGAGCTTAGCTGATCTTATCCACAATGTAACATGATTTCTACAGTCCTTGTATTCATTATGCATTTCCGGGCAACCAAATTTTCTCCATCGTCTAAAAAGATAGTTCTTGTTTACGGACAGCATAACTCGTGAAATTGTTTGTACTCTTTCGAATCTGAGTTCTTGTGTATCATAGGGGGAATCCCAAATGATGGAAGAGTATTCTAAATACGGTCTGACTAACGAACTGTAGATGGACTTAAGACTAGTTACATCCCGAAAATCTTTGCTATTTCTTTTCAGAAAACCTAACATGGCGTTAGACTTCGCAATTGTATAATCATAATGTAATGCAAAATTTAATTTAGTATCAAAAATTACACCCAAATCTTTAATCTCTTCTAGGCGACTAAGTCTATGATCATTTGAGAAATAATCATAGACAATCGGGGATGTAATTCGATATGCCGTAAAAATATTACATTTTTGAATATTCAGCTCTAGTCCATTGTCCACTAGTGCATCGATATCCAATTGGAAATTATTCCAATCAGTTAAACTATTTATAAATAAATACAATTTAAAGTCGTCTGCGAATGTTAAAATTTTACAATATTTGAAAATTTCGTGAGCATCATTTATGAACAAAAGAAAGAGTAATGGCCCCACATGGCTGCCTTGTGGAATGCCCGATGTAACTTTTATTACTTGAGATCTAAAACTATCGATTTTTACCAATTGCTTCCTGTCCTTTAAGAAATTGGAAAACCACTCTAACATTGACGAATGGAACCCCGAAGACTTTAGCTTGTTTAAAAGCAAAGTGAGGTGTACTTTATCGAAGGCTTTCGAGAAATCGGTGTAAAGTACATCAATTTGTAATTGATTTTCTAAATTTGTATAGGCCATGCTGGTTAATAAACCATGCTGGTTATTAATAATAATTTCTTTTCCAATGAAATTTAATTTTTCTTTTACTTTTGGTAAAATTTCCTTAAATTTGGTATCGATGAAAGCTTTGATACTGGTTGAAATACTGGGCGTCAATAAATAATACTTCCACTCCTTTAAAAATTCATTAATTTTTGGGATTGATCAAAGGTAATTTTATGTTGACGATAAAGCGAATTCCAACTTTTTTTTAAATTCCAGCCGGAACCCCGCCATGGCCTCGGCTGTAATTTACTTTAAGATGTGTTAAAGCATTTATTACATCCTGATCCTCAAAGTCTAATACACCTTTATCCAGAACCTCGGGTATATTAGAGTAATGGTTCGTCGTTGTCTGGACCGGAGACCCATCATAGACCGACTCAAAAAAGTTGGCAAATAGGTCACAGGTTTCATCCAAGTTTGTTGAAGTTACGCTACCAAATTCCATTATCTTGGGCAAGCCCAAGGAATTTATTTTTGAATTAACGTAATTCCAAAATGATGCACCATTGCTCCTTATTGGGGATTCTATAGACAAGACCTATTGTTTATATAAAAATCCATTCAAGAACTCATATTCTTTCCTGAATCTCAAAAATCGTTCACGATTTAAACTCGTTTTATTTGAAACATAGTTTGAATATGCTTTCCTTTTAACATGTCTTAGATTTACTAAACTTTTTTTTTTGTAAAAAAAAAATTTGTGGGTATGGGACAAAATCGATGCTGGATATCTCGGGATTGGAAATCGAATCACAGAATATTCTCCCTGACTCAAAAACGACAAATCTAACAAAACAACTCTCCGGAAACGAATTGCTGTTGTTTCGTAGGAGAATTCCTGGATGCTTGCACGGCTGGTGATGTGGTCAGAGATGATGCTCGTTGACCGGAGATGATTCAACGAGCTGCATATTATTGTCGGGTGAAGTCTCCAGTACATTTTTCGGTGGATGTGGCATAACGTAACGAAGTTTTTTCCAGAACCATGGATCTCCCCACTTGACGTAGGTGTTCATTTGCAGGTACGCCTTGAGGTCAGGGTCCAGTGAGCCGATGTTGCCCACGTCGCCATAGAGGATGACGATCACCCGAGCACGCCCTTCCTTCAAAGCGGCGCTGTGAGCAGCGCGAAATTCCATGCGTGCCCAAATGGATTCGAGGAAATTCGGTGAGAGGACGATAATTGTGCGGCGGGACTCTGCCACCGATCGCAGTATTTGATCGGCTATGAATTCACCAACAACCCAGTCCCGACTGTGAAGGCAGACTTTGAAGGGAGTTGGTCCGGTTTCCAGCTGCGGAAGCAAGTCGTTCACAATGAAGTCTTCGTCTCTGTGTGAGTACGATATGAATGCGTCGTACTGCTTGTCCTTGTCAAGATCCTCCTCTGTGACGAACCAAAAGCACATGCCACGTGCATACAGCCAGACTTTTAACTCTTGTTTGTATTTGTAACATAAGGTTGCTATTATACCTGCAAACAGTCCGACTATTGCGATCGCGACACTTGCAGCGATGACGAGGTCCTGGTTAGCGGAACAGATGATGTTTGGGGGCAAGTCTTGGAATTTCTGTCCGTCCACGCATTCCATTTGTTCGACATCGCGAATTTGTTCTCTGTTGAGTAGCACGTAGCGCAGGAGGCCTCTCGCAGCGCAGTCGCAAATCCACGGGTTTCCGCTCAATGCCACAGTTATTCGGCTTCCATTCAGAACGCTCAGTGTGGTGTCATGCAGATGTTGGATTCTATTGTGGGACAGATCCAAAAGGGTCAAGTTCTTTGGCAAGTTTATGGCAAGAACCTCCGTAAGCCTGTTGTTGGAAGCATGCAGTTCGACAACGTGCATGTAGCCTGGAGTGTAAGCGTTCGGCAACTGGGTTAGTCTGTTGTTATCGATGTGTAGCTCGGTTCCATGGACGTTCGGAACCGTTCGGGATGTAAGCTTGGGCAGAATGGGCATTTCAGTATGGTCGGTATTTGAGCAATTCACAATTGCGATTCCGACTGCAGCTCGGACCCAGCACGAGCAGTTCTCCGGACACAATTCCACCGAAAATGACTCCCCTTCCAGCGGGCATAGGACTTCTTGTGGAGATAACTCGGTGACTGTGCGGCTCTCTAGGTTCGGCGGATTGCTGCACTGGAACTTGTTAACTGTGTCTTTTACGAAATCAATGCACTTGTCTTCAGCTTGGGATTCCAGGAACTGTACGAACGGTAAAAGTGCGCAGTCGCAGTTGATTGGATTGCCACTGAGGTCCAACACAATATTCTGACCAGTACAATTTGATCTGGAATTACTGCAATGGACCTTCTGAATTAAATTGTTCGACAAATCCAGTCGAATGTTGTAGAGACTGCCATCGAGAGACTCTATTTCGATCGTGGTGATCTCGTTGTAGCTTAAGTCAATTGCGCGGACGTTCCTGATCGTCCAAAGTTTGGGAACTGTTCGAATTTTGTTTCTTTTTAAGTTCAGTTCTAGTTCACTTAAAGGTTCGAATGGCGAGTGTGTTAATTCATGTGGTTGAAATGTGCTGTCAGATATTTGGTTGTTCTCCATGTCGACGTGGTGCAATCCGTTGTTATTAACGAAGGCTTCCAAATGTATCGTCAGAAGGTTGTTATTGTCAACGTAGAGCTTTTGAAGACTATTTAGATAAAATAATATTCTATTCGTCAATGTTACGAGGTGATTATGGGAAAGTTTTAGGACACGCAGTTTCTTCGTGTTCCGGAAGATTTCATCAGGCAGTGACATCAATTGATTCCGACTCAGGTCCAGGAAGCGAAGATGGGCTTGATCCGCGAACAGCTTAAGTGGCAATTCGGTGAGGTTGTTTTCAGTAATGGTGATCTCCCGAATGTCTCCAGAATTGACGAACACATCCGCGGGAATCGTGTCTAGGCCGCAGCTTAGGCGAACCTCTCGAAGTTTGGGAAGACTTCCAAGCAGTCGCCCAGGAAGTTGCTTCAGCTGCACGCGATTCTCGTAAAGCTTGAACCAGGACAAATTTTTGCTAACAGCGAGTAGTCCGTCTGGCAGATTTATCAAACTGTTGCCCAGGAGTTTCAAATGAGTGAGATTCCCGAGGTCAGCAAACAAGTCTTGCGGTAGGTGGGAGGTATCGGTCGAGTTTATAACCAACAAGCTTACATTCTGCAGTCCTTCCAAGTGAACGCGTTGCAGACCTCCTCTCCACTCGAACAAAAGTTCGTGTGCAGCAGTGAGACCGAGTTTCGAAAAAATGCTTTGTACGGGTTGCCTCGGCGGTAGTGGACAGTGCATTATGTGCAACGTGGAATACCTGCTTTCGTTCAGGTGTGGCAGGAGGTTGTAGTCAAGCGCATCCAAGCGAGAGCAAGTGATCCCAACATAAAACTTGCTTATGAACTGAATTGAAAATGTCGAGTCGGATCCTATAACCTGGCATTCAAATTCGTAGTCAAAGCGGGAAGAAGTGGTGCCCTCATGGCAAGTGCAATTGGTGCCCTCTGACCAAGCCCGTACTTTTGAACAGCCCCGAGGCATATTTTTAGTGACGCTTTGCTTTGTCAGTTGGCCAAGCAGGAAATACAATAACGCCAGCTTCAGAAGACACCTGCTCTGCCAGTGGTGCTTAAACATTTTCGAGTTAATTTCCAATTTTCCTTGGCGGGTTCTACGTCTGCTCAGTTATTCGTCGCTTTCTGATTTTGCGTTTCCTCTGCATTCACTTATATTTTTTGCTGCGGTGACTAAGTGTTCAATGTTGGTCAGCAACAAGCTGACTTCAAAGATGACGAGTGGTTATATTCGTTTCGCACATGTTCTTTATCAGTTCACAGGTTTCTGCAATGAATACTTTTTCTGATTTTTTTTATTTTCTAAGTGCTTAGTCTGACACTTATATTTACACACAAGGAATAAGAAGAAAACACAGAAACTCACGCTCGCTTTTAATCGCGCTGAGAACAGAAGACGGACTAGCTCAGTTCACGAGTACGAGCGACGCGGCGAGCCCGCACCCGAGAATCATTTGCGATTATTTCTAACATGTTGTCATTCTTTAGCAGGCAAAGAGGTCGGAGATTGAAAATGCGACTACATGCTGTGGCTGTCTGGCGAATTACGTCAAACTGCTGTAGGAGCAGATTGTTGTTTCGGGATTGAGATTGCTCTCTCGAACTCTTGTCTCGAACACCAAAATGTTGAGTGCGCATGGTCATTTCAGTGGCGTAGCGTGGGTTGGAGCCGCCCGGGGTAGGTTCACACACTAAAAAAAAAGAACGTTGTCAACGGTGTCAACGAGTTATTCCTACTCACATGTAGGTGAGGTTATTGGATGAAGTGGTTGAGTGCTGTTCGGGAAAACAGCGGCCTGACTTGGGCCAGCACAGGTCCATTTTGCTACCACACGGACTTAGGAAAAGAGAGAGAGAGAGCAAAATCCCTGATTTCATCCCTTAACTTCTGCTATTTCCATAAGTTGAGACAATGAAGAGTTGATAAACTCATGAGTCGTTGAGAAGTGGAAACCATGAAATTTTAATAAATGAAAGCAAGTCCAGAAGTTGAAGAGAAAAATCCCAAAGTTGTGCTTAACTTTTAGCGCACAAAATTACCCTAAACATTAGTAATAGAAATTCGTAGTCACTCCTAACGCCGAATTTTGTTAGGTGCAGCTAAGGTGCTTTTAAGTTTTCGTAGTAACATATTGTGACGTGAATAGGATAACGTGTACAAGATGAGATAATCAGGACACCAACCACCACAAAAACGCCATCTATACGCAAAGAGAAGAACGATCAACTCCGAACTCTATTCCCGAAATGTTTGTACATACTGCTAGAATGGATGTCGCCACCTATACACGGATAGATTACAAAGAATCATGTAAAGGGTGATTTTTTAGCTAAATTTAAACAGCTGACGCACGTTTCGTGTTTTGTTTCACTGTCAAACATCTTCAGTTTGGTCTATAATTTAACCATGAATCGTCTTACAAACGAACAAAGCTTGCAAATTATTGAATTTTTTTTATCAAAATGCGTGCTCTGTTAACAAAGTTCATCGCGCGCTTCTTCCATTTTATGGTCAGTTAACCCGAAGCTCATTTTTGGCTCAATGGGTACGTAAATAAGCAGAATTGTCGATTTTGGAGTGAATATCAGCCAGAAGCATTGCAAGAGCTACCAATGCATCCAGAAAAAGTCACAGTTTGGTGCGGTCTAAGGGCTGGTGGCATCATTGGACCGTACTTCTTCAAAGATGATGCGAATCGTAACGTAACTGTGAATGGTGAGCGCTACCGTGAGCTGGTATCCAACTTTTGTTTGCCCAAAATGCAAGAGCTTGACTTGCATGACATGTGGTTTCAACAAGACGGTTCCACATGCCACACAGCACGCGCGACAGTGGTCTTATTGAGAGGCGAGTTCGGTGAACCTTTTTTTTTCACGTTCGGGACCGGTCAATTGGCCGCCTAGATCGTGCGATTTAACGCCTTTAGACTATTTTTTGTGGGGCTATGTTAAAGCTCATGTCTATACAGACAAGCCCGCTTCAATTGACGCATTGGAAGACAACATTGAAGCAGTTAATCGTGAGATACCGGCCGAAATGTTGGAAAGAGTATGCCAAAATTGGACTAAGCGGATGGACCATTTGAGGCGCAGTCAAGGTCAACATTTGCATGAAATAATCTTCAAACATTAAATAATATGGACCGTACTATCGATTCAAATAAAGATTTCATGCAGTTTTCTGAATTTTATGTGTTTTTTTTTTTTGGAAAACGTTCCTATAGCTTTTAAAAAATCACCCTTTATATAAGCGTTAGCGCTGACATTCAATAGATTCATGGCGATAGTAGGATCTAGATCCAAAAAACTCGCATCGGCATGGTGGTCGATGCGAGTTACTTCAGTCAAATAATTATTCCAGTGCAGTTCGTGTTCAAAGTGTTAATCGGTTCACCCTGAAAGTCACCAAAGAGTCTTGTAGAAAAGTAATAATGATTGTTAAAGAGTAATAAAGCATAAGAGTAAACCAGTCCTTGTAAACAAAATCGTGTACATCGTGAATTGTGAACTCTTGCGTTTCAATCGTCACAATCAACTGATCGACCACCTTGTTGTGGACAATTTGATTAATTTTACGCAGGCTCGTTTCTGCTAATTATCAATTGCAACAAAACTGGAATTCTACATAATCATTGTGACTCATACCCATTTGCTATTGTGAGCTAGCACAGCTGATTTTGACGCCACGACAAATTGCAAATTTGATTTTTCATTTCGACAATATTTGCCGAAGAAAAGTTCTAAAATTAAAGGCACAGTCGATGAGGTCTTCAGCACGCTTCATACAGCTGGTTATGAAAGGAAAACGCATGCAACTGGTGGCGAGGTCGAGACTAAGGAATAAGATTGAGGCAATCTATGCCATCAGAGAATTGCTTGTCACTAGATTTTGAGGACGACATTAAAATTTTCGAAAGCGATGCTCATTTAAAAGAGAGGCCAATTCCGGCAGTCATTTGACTCCGAAGGCGAAACAGACTTCAACAGCATGGAAGAGGTTTAAGCAAATCGAAATGGAAATTGCACAGCAAAAGGAGTTGTTGTCGGAATGCAATCGTGAGTGAATGAGTGAGTGAGTTTATTGTGTCAATAAATTTACAATATTCAATGTACAATACAATAAAAGAGTGCCTTCCAACGGCACCATGGAGTTATCTGGATAAATCCTTGAAGCTGTAGAAAAGAGTCCATGTGAGACCTCGTTTGGCCTTACAACATTATTCAACATTTAATTCCGGATTACATGAAAGACAATAGAGTCAGACATCTGCTAAGCCTAGAGGCTTTTCCGCAGAAGATTATTCAAAAAAATGGATTTTACATATAAAACAGTGTAATTCTCGTTGGAAACGGACATAGATTAATTGTTGTGTAATTTTATAAGTTTAGGTTCTTCAATAGTAAATGATTCTTTGTTTCTTTTTTCCTGGTGTGCGCCGGCTGTCAATAGGGAGTGTGGAAGTTAGTTGAATACTCTTGGCACCGCAAAGGAAAGTTGCTTCCTTCAATACGAGTTGTGCAAATCCTTGCTATTTTCTCTCTACCTAAGGAGACATAATGCAGAATGCCCTCAATAAGCTAGACGCATCTCAGCCTCAGTCTTAACCCCCAGAAAACGGACCTCCTACTATTCACCAGAAGGTACAAAATCCCTCAATTTGACCATCCACGCACCACTTTACAACTAACCGCCAGTGCGAAATTTCTGGGTCTCATCATCGACAACAAGCTAAGCTGGAAACTCAATATCCAGGAGAGGGTCAAGAAGGCTTCCTCTGCCCTGTTCAGCTGTAAAAAAGCCATAGGCTGCGAATGGGGATTACAACCACGCATCGTCCATTGGATCTTCATCTCAATTGTCAGACCGACACTTCTGTATGGAGTCTCGGTTTGGGGACAGCACTAAACACAACTGTCAACTGCACGTTACACAAACGGGTGCAAAGACTGGCCTGCATGTGTATCACCGGGGCACTGAAGAGCACTCCGGCGGATGCACTCAATATACTCACATGTGGTAGCCAGCACAGCCCTGATACTCAAAACGCTCCAACTGTGGTCCGAACTCTCTTTCGGCCACTCAACCATTCTAAAGACACCGACCGCCTACTACCCCAAGCTATCTTCGAGAAGAAATACTCCACCAGCATCCACCAGCGGACTGGACTGGGTATCTGAAAATCAGACGCTGGCTGCTCCCCTGCACATCTTCACTGATGGGTCGAAGACGGACGAGGGTGCGGGTGCTGGTGTCTATTCTCAAGACCTTGACATAGCTATCTCCCTGAAGCTTCCTGACCACTGTAGCGTGTTCCAGGCAGGAACCATTGCAATAAAGGAGGCGTTGTCGTGGCTCAATAACAGAAGAGATATCACCATCAGTTCGGACAGTCAGGCCGCAATCAAGTCCATGGACAATGTCATGTTTAATTCGAAAACATAACTGCGGGCTGTCTCTTAACGAGATGGCATTTTAACACACACCTCATGTGGGTGCCGGGACACTGTGACATATCGGGCAATTGCAAAGCCGACGAACTCGCTAGGTGTGGCACATCCTCCCCCCAAACAATAGGAGGTATTCCACCTTCCATGCCAATCGCTACGGCCTACCATCATCACACCATCAACATCACTAATCGTAAATGGCTAGAAGGTGCCACTTGTCGTAACACAAAAGAAATACGGCCACCGCTTAACACCAAACGATCACTCAATCTGCTTAGACTCAGCAGATCTTCACTCCGGACGCACACCAGCGTCATAATAAGGCACAATTGGCACCCGTGCCCGTAGGTTGATGCATTTTTGCAGACGAAACACACGTGAAGAATTTGATGGCATTGCGGGACATCTGTTGCTGTCAAGATTGTGATAGTAGAAAGTTCTGTCCAAGGGATATCGTGAAGAATAATAAATCATTAAATCAGTTGTAGTGTCTTCTTTTCTTATCTTATAAGAATTTGTTGTTTCGCACAAGTTCTTTTAGTTTTTCTTTCATTGCCACTGATTGGGAACGAAAAAATAAACAAATGTCAACGTCACATGGCAGTGGCACTACCCCTAAACTTCAAATAAATATTTGTTGTGTCTGCACATCTGTTTCCATCAACGCATGTCGACGCAGTCTTGTGTGCATGGCCACTGAATTGTGCGTGTTGAAAGTCAATGCCAACGCAAACGCACTCTTGTGTTTCAGGCATAAAGTCCGAACAGGCAAAATAAAGTAGTATGCGTGACGTTAGGACAGAAACGTCAAAATCTGTGGTGAATTTGACTAGCAAGACGTTTTCCACTGGAAAGTCGAATATCTCTATATGCATGATTTCTGTGTCTGGACAAGACACTGCCATCAATTGTCAAAAATTTTACAATATTTATCCAAATAAATGATTTCAAAATAAGAATACTTGCATTGCAATTGATCTTACACAGAAAAAGTTCCTTTGAACTAGGAACACAATATCATTACCCTTCAAAATGAACAGAGAAATAGTCAACCATATCCTTGACGTTCTCAAGACTTCGACAGACAAAAGTGTGATTCTCAAGGGCTTGGTTAAACTACGCACAGATCTGGTGAAAGACCGCGATGGGATAGTGCTGTTCAATGAATGCAGTGGCATTCCTCCGATGGTGCGTTTCCTAAAGAAGCCCCATGAGCAGATTCTGGAAGTTGTGCTGAGTATACTTGGGAACTGTTGCACAAACAGTGATTGTTGCAAAGAGGTAAGTAAGATTTCCATATGCAATTTGTAAACACAATTCATGCGCTAATTCATTGCAGGCATTTGACAGCAAAATCTCCATCCCTCTTGCCACTATTCTCAAGAGCATCCCCAACAATCTGATACAGTGTCGGGCGTGTAGATTGTTGGGAAATCTAGCAAAAGTAGACAATTCGCAGCTGCTATCCTCACATTGCCCAGCCTTTGCAAGTGCCTTGTGCCAGATATTGGCCGAGAACAATGACGTTCAAACTCAAATTATGTGCTTCCGAGCTTGTCGCTTCCTCCTCGTTGATGAACAATTCATGAGGCACTTCCTTCTCTCAGATGGATGCACTTTGGTCCTCAAGATTCTTGTTGACCTGATGAAAATAAAGGAAAAGAAACCAGTCGAAGCGCCAGCGAAACTCAGTGGATTGAAAAATACTCAACATCGCGAGAAGTATTTTGTGGAGGTAGCTCAGCATTTGGAAGGAGTTCCTAATGAGACGTTCGACAAGGATATTCTAAAGAGGAAAAAGGTCTGCGAAGACTATGTTATGCCGACAGATAAGGCTGTGATTGATCTTGTCAGCGAGATTCTGAAGTGTCTGCTTATCATCTCAGAGGCTACCATGAATGTACAAAGCTTAGAGGTAAGAAGCTTCTCATGCACATGGAGCACACTCCATTCTAACGCTCATACAATTGCAGGCTATCAATAGGACGAACAGTTTATCAGCAATTGTGAGTTTCGCGTCGGAGAAAAATCATTTTCGTGCGATAGGCCTCAAGATCCTTTCAAATTTTTCCAAAAACATTGATGCCGTACCCGCGTTGGGTACAGCGAATGCAATTGTTGCGGCGTGCGAACTGATCCTGACCACCGATATGGGTAATTTTTTGAATTGCATACCGCTTACTCTTAACTAACAGTGTGTTCGTAGAAAAACCCCTTACGGAAGCCGAAATACATCACTGCATCAATGTCATTTGCCTGCTGTCCGGAGACGCCTGTAATCGGGCGAAGATTCGACGATTGGGAGGAATACCTAAGCTCCTGGCGATTGCCAGGTCTTCTAAGTCTCAGCAGGAAATATCATCGGTAGTTGTCATTATTCCTTTCTATGAGCTTGTGCAATTGAGTGGACGTTGTTTTGCAGATACTGTACGTCCTGAATAACTTCCAATACGATCTGACCAGTATGGAAATAATGCTTCGGGAAGGCCTTGTGGGGATTCTAGTGAGCGAAATGGACAGCTATATGCATAGTGATGACGAATACAAGAAAAAGAAGCGCGAGGAGAAGAAGAACTCATCCAGAAAACGGAAGCAGAGTGAAATAACATCCGAATCGGCCAGCAAGGTGAGTGCTCTTGGACAGGATGTTGTTATTTGTTCCTGACACACACCGATGATGACAACGTCTTTCAATTTTTTTTTAATTATTGACTTATGCAATAGGGATCACGAATTGGTGGCATTAGTCAAGACACAGTACGGCCCAGAGGTATACTCTAAGAAAGTGACGAGAGGCTCGTCTTCTAGGGAAACCTGCTCTGCCAGTGGTCCTTAATCATTTTGAAGTTGATTCCTAGCTCACCTTCTAGAGGTTGAGATTTGTTATTCGCCATTTTCTTTTGCGTTCCTTGCTTTCTTGAGCCCACTGAGCGCCAGATCTGCAATATATTTGGCCGGTGACGGCAACAAGCTGACTTCAAAGATCAAGAATGTATAATAAAAGGTGGCGCGGCAGTCCGAGGCGGACAAGTGCCCACTGTTTAAAAGGTGAAGTTTGAGAAGCGTCCTTTAGACAGGAATATACTATATTCGGGGATCGAATTTAGCACTCTCTGCGTAGAAGACGACGCACCAACTCCACACCATGGCCACCCATGCTATGGTTCTCTGTCAAGCTTCGAATGCCTGCTTTGATTGATCAAGGACCATTTTTCCGATCATTTCAGTTTTCTGCAGCAGAAACGAAAATCACAAAGGAGAGAAAACAGAAACCCATGCCCAGTTCCGATCGCATTGTCGTGTATCATGTTATGTACCAACCTTCAGACTATTGTACACTCCTTACCTAGCAAGACGATAGCATTGGATATGTGACGGATATATTTTTAGTCTTCTGTATGAAGGACCAAGCTCTCCACCTTAGTTGGCAATGGATGTGATCTAAAGTTCACATCGTGTAGACACACATTTACTGACTAATTCCGACCATCAATCTCTTTCAGATCCAGAAAGTACGTGAAGAAGCCATCGTCGAATGCGAATCCCCTTGGAGTTCTCCACGTTCCATCACATCACCATCCAGTCCTTGTAGCTCGCGAAGTATGTCACCTACGGGGTGTAGTTTCAAGCTGACTTCAGGTAAATTTTCAAGTCTTTTTGAAAAATGTTCTGAAACATATTTCATTCTCACTCTGTGTAGGAAATGATTCTGATTCCGAAACATACTCACCCGTGTGCAGCGATGACGAAGGTGCCGATGAAGATGGCGCCGATGATGATCTTAAGAAGACTGACGCACAAAAATCAGACATAATGAAACTTCTGGACACCGCCTGTAAGTCTGAGGGCAACATGGAAGATAATTTACTCGACAAAGAAGACGACGATGACACTGCCCTAGGTAAGGGTCTGAATAGACGCGGGTGTAGAGGGCGAATTGCAATGAATTTCCTTTACAGTGGATACACCAGCCATAAAACTACCAAAATATTTCAACTCATCCAATGGGACAATTGATATCATCGAGAACCTCTTCTTTCGACTGACAATTGTGACGAAAAAACGAGCTGAGCTGGTCAAAGCGGAGACGCTGAAAACCCTAATAGATGCTATCAAGACGTTTGGAGTTAGCAATTCACTGTGTGGGTCGCTTACGAATATTTTATCGTAAGACTTTGTTGGAAAACCGCGATTAATTCGGCTCGATAATGCTTGTCTTTTCTTGCAGTGAAAGCCAGTATTTTGCACAGATCATTAAGACTGGAGTTGTTTATGATATCCTCGAACTGACAAAGTTTGATGAGGTGAGTTACTGAAACTGGCTAAACGGGTAGTAAGTGAAGAATTTTAGAATGTTCTGAACATACCCAAGAGAAGGCATTTTATTCGGTTTTAAATTTTGTAAGTATTCCATTGTAGGGTATCGAGTATTGGGCGCCATTGTCTAGGGCCGACACGACGTAAATTTAAGGTCCCGCTTCTCACTAGTCTATGAGAGAATAACTGTGTTCCCAAACTTCGCCGTTTTGAGTCGGCCTTGGTCTCCACTCGGAAGAGAACAGTAGCAGGCACGCACAATACGTAAATACCCCTCATTGATGGTTTCAACATCTTTCCATTATGTTCTTACGAAATCCTCTCACTCGTTTAATATATGCGACAATATAGAAGTTCAATAAGTGTCTACGCAAAACGAAACCATCTGCATCCTCCCATTGCCCACAACTTCTCAACTTCGATACCTAAAATAGGTGCCATCCTATAAGCCTTACAATAGGTGTCTACCCAAAACGAGACCCTCTGCATCTTCCCATGGCCCACAACTCCTCAACTTCGATACCTAAAATAGGTGCCATCCTATAAGCCGTACAATAGGTGTCTACCCAAAACGAGACCCTCTGCAACCTCCCATTGCCCACAACTTCTCAACTTTGACACCTAAAATAGTTGCCATCGTATAGACCCTACAGCAGTCTCGTACTGAGTTAGACTCCTACGCCGGGGGTGCCAGGTTCAATCCCCTATTTAGCCCGTTTTCATAATTCCCGATTTTCGCCGTTTGGAGACATCAGAAAACTCTAAGCCCCATGCCACAGAATATTAGCACGCGCAACAAGAGTGGCTGTTGCAGAAACTTGGTCTAGTTCGAATTCGGATTGCCGACCCGCCACTCATATTGTTATTACAAGCCCTGCAATTTGCCAAATTCCATCATTAAACAGTTTGCCATCTGCACAGATTCTCAGTAATCTGCTTATGCGATTCTTGTCTGCAATATTCAACGCTACTCCCTTCTATGAATCAAATTATTACAGGCTCCAAGTCATGCCCAAATCGCGGGCAATGGGAGATTGGAAGATGTTTAAAGCCAAAGAGGTCCTTAAACTCCGTTTCCACCCCGACGTTGATCGGTCGCATTAAAAAAAATAACTATCCCTAAACAGCCTCTGGTGCGAAGGAACGTCAACAAAAACAAATTATTTGAGGCTGCAAAAGTAACGACGAATTGTGTACTCGTTTGTATTCGTTACTTTTTATCTGAATACTCGTTGCTAGTTAAAGAAAACTAAATCAAAAAAACGACCACAAAATATTCGCATTTTCAAGAGTAACAAACAAATATTGGGTCTATGACTTCGTGCAGTTTTTTTTTTTCAAAAATTTTAACGTTTATTTCAGGAAAACATGTATTGCCCATCTGAAGCTTTGACTTTTTCCCATCTTTCTGGCAATTTGTGGATCCCATCCCGAAAGAACTGCGCCGGCTTTGCAGCCGAGAATGAATCAAGCCAATTTTTGATATTCTCCTCTGATGTTAACCGTATTTCAGAGAGGGCGTTCTGCATCTCAAGCAAGGTCTGGGCTATCAGGCGGGTGGGGTAAAACTTCCCATCCACTGTTTTCCAAATAGTTCTTAACCGGAATAGCAACGTGGGGCCGAGCGTTGTCATGATGGAAAATTATTGCCTCGTGTCTGGTCGCATATTCCGGTCGTTTTTCGGCTACTGCTCTCTTCAAACGGATTAATTGCGTTCGGTAGCGCTGTCCATTGATGGGTTCACCCGGTACAGCACACCCTTCTGATCCCACCAAATACAGAGCAGAGCACCTTCGCGCCGTGGATATTCGGCTTTGCCGTTGATTTGGCTGGTTGGCCGGGTTTCACATATGTCGTACTGGATCCATTTTTCATCATCAGTAACAATCCGATGCAAAACTGACTTCCTTTTGTGGCGTTCCAGCAGCATTTCGGACATGCAAAACCGCCTTTCGACGTCTCTCGGCTTGAGTTCATGTGGAACCCAATTTCCCTGCTTTTGAATATATCCAGCTGCTTTTATACGTTTTGAAATGACTGCTTGAGTGACACCCAAAGATTCTTCGAGCTCTTCTTGTGCTTGTCAACAATCTTCCTAGAGTAATGCTTCCAGTTCTTCGTCTTCAAACTTTTTTGGCTGCCCAGGACGTTCATTGTCTTCCAAGCCAATCCAAGTCATCACTTTTAAATCGTGCAAACTACTTTTGGCACGTTCGCTCAGCCAGCGCATGCTCACCATAAACAGTGATGATGGAGGAAGAGATGGCCCACTTCGACGTTTCTTGCCTTTTCACAGACAGACGTCTGTGAATACGTGTGAGCTAAACGAAGCCGACTACTCCGCATTGCGTTGCTCTACACTTCTAACAAGTGTGCGTGAAAATGAAGTAGTATGCGTGACTTGAGAGCACAACTGCGATGGACTGGGGGGTTTCCACTGGAAAGATGAATATCTCTTCCTCCATCATCTCTGACCATAAACTTCCACCAAAATACCATGATTTCGGCAGCTTTCTTCATATTAAAGTAATGAAGAAGAACTCCCCGCAAACACTTTTTCAGGCACAAAGTTCGACATATTTGAGTGGAAAACAAAAGATTGTTGCTTACGCTTCAAATGAATGACAAATACTGAAGTGACGCACAATGACAGTAGCTTTCCAACGCATGTTCCAATGGAATAATACAAGTTACGCCATCTCTTAGCAAACCGCACGAATTAAGTAATAGACCCAATAGCATTGAAACCAGAGATGATGGAGGAAGAGATATTCCTTTTTCCAATGGAAAACCCCCAGTCGCAGTTCTGCTCTCAAGTCACGCATACAACTTTATTTTCACACACACTTGTTATAAGTATAGAGCAACGCAATGGTGTTGGGCGGCAGTAATCAGCATCGTTTAGCTTACACGTATTCACAGACGCCTGTCTGTCAAAAGGTTGTAAAAAACGCTGTCAGATAAATCTTAGGTGCAAGAAACGTAGAAGTGGCCCATCTCTTACTCCATCATCTCTGATTGAAACATTACTATGCCGCATCGATACCATCGCAAACATAGCTAAACGAGGACACAGGTACTAGATACATACAACATTCTAAATACGCTCTTCGGATTCAACAGAGGCATACCGATACCATCCACAAACAGTCGTGTAGAGAAAAAGTAAAGTAGAAGAGAAGACGATGGTATTAAGTTGTTGGTTTGATGGTACCCTTTCCGTGCTGTGTATGTAAGGTAGTATGTCCATGCGAGTATACCATGAACGTACTGATGTCGATTATCTATGGTACATGTAGGCAAAGGGTACCATAACAGTAACGATATTCATTCAGCAGAAACGTTTCGTTATATGGAACTTTATTGAATTTTCGTTACTCAGTAACGAGTGTATCTACTAGATATGCAGGACCAAGGCCTCTAATGGAAGGCAATCATCTCCCGAAGTGTTGTCCCTGGATTTATTAGGCTACTTTAAAATATGTATGTTGGCCTTTATTGGTTCACCTGGTGACATTCTTGTTAATAATTCTTGGACAAAATAGATTGTTAGGGACTGTGACTTGTCCACTTCACATTCAATGAGCACCCGATCTCTGTTGGATGACTTCATCAGTTCACTACAATCGGTGCTACTCGTCGATGAGCAACGGTTTTTTTCATATGCGATATAAGCCCCCGATCCATCAGTGCAGACGTGGATCGTCCACTAGCTTGTCCTTGTTGTTTCTGTTCAACTGTTGCCAATTATCAACTACACATAAATCCTTTATCATTTCAGTCGAAAGATGCCGGTTTTGGATTCCTGGACACACTTGGCAACGTAGCCGAATCACGCTATGGCAAGGCTGAACTGACTGGCTTGCTACGATTGAACGACATCAATCAGAAAAGAGCTGCCATAGCAGTTGCATGCGCCATAAAAGACGAGCAGGTATTGAGCTATTTGCTGGGGGACTGCAATGCTCTGGACATTCTCATTAACATGATCCTCAGCGATGATACCGATGATGAGCTGAGCGCTCAGGCTGTAGATGCCGTGACAGCACTGAGTAAAACGTTGAATATAACAACTCCTGGCTTTAAGAAGGATCTCTTCGACTCGGATCTAATTTTCAATGAAAGCGCCTCTTCGCCCAAGCCATTCGACTGTGACATGAAATTCATGCTTTACGAAGCCGAGTCTGAGATCCCAGTGATGTTTAATAAGAAACTTCTGTCAGACGTGAGCGAGGTTTTCAAATTGATGCTGAACAGTGACTTTCGTGAAGGCAAAGACGGCGAAATTCGTCTCAAAAACTACACGGTCAATGGGTTGAAATATTTCCTCAATCTGATCGAACGTGTAACGCAGAAGAAACTCTTTAACATTCCCCCCTCGGATCAGTATACGTCTGTGATTGAAGCACTCGAACTCTCGCGTGTGTACATTATACCCGGAATGGAGAAAGTACTTTTTGAAATACTAATCTACATGCTGGACGATCAGAATTGCCAAGGTCTACTGGAGTGGTCGATGAAGAACTACCACTCCCAGCTGTCTGAGATTGCCATCAACTACTACCTGTGTTCAAGCATAGCTGCGCAACGTAAAGTACAACTGTTCAAAAGGGCGCAGAGTTCGGTGTATTCGAAAGAATGGAATCAAATGATTAAGGATACACTGATCGGCAAATGCAATGCCACTGTGTACTATGACTCCGAAATATTTTAGACATCAATTGTAGTTACTTAATGTTTGTACGTACTAAACGAATAGTCAACATCGTGTATATTTAATCTGACTAATAAACCTTCAATAAATTATTGCCTTGCGAATATAAAATAATGTTCTGTTGTCTGTTGTTTTTATCGCATCTTGTGCAACAGGTGGCATGTGGTGCATTCGTAAGAGAAGTGCGTTCACCGCGTGTCAGTCTTTAGCGTGGAATATTTGTTTTTGATTTTCACAGGACATGAATGATTAGATTTGTATGCACATCTCTGAGATAATTTACGACAGTTGCTGCGTTGCCGGTCTCACTAAACGACAACGACTTGAAAAACAAGTCAAGGAGCGAAGTGAAATGTCATTTAAATGTTGGACAAACTAAGGGAAAAGGGCAGAAGCGTTTGACAACTGCAATTACTATCCTGATAAATGATCATTCAATTTGTGTTGATTTCACAATCTGTAAAAAATAAAATCTGTGTTCTGCTTTCGTTTGTTTGGATTCAGTACTTAAGAGAGGATGAATTTATTCGAAAGGGAATATGCCGTATTCCATTAAGCAAGTTTACCCATCGTGGAAATGTCCGCGGAGAAAGCAGATCTTGAGAGGATGTGCACGCAAAAGTGGGGAATAGTCTCTCCGTTGGCGTTGGTGACCATGCCGAGACAGTGCAGTCGACGGGCCTTCCGGACTGCATTCACCTCTTGGTACACCTCGTAGGGGTCGTGGTTGTGTCTTCTTCTCCACTCGCCTTCCTCGCAGAAGGGAATTAGATTTTGTAGAATTTTTCTTTAGAGAGCACCAAGAACAGAGATAATGGAGGGATAGAGATATCCATCTGCAGTCATTTTTGTCTCTTGTCCACACCGGGGATGTGGTGTTCCCTTGTATTTCTCACACATGCTTTAACACAAACCATGGATCCACCACGCAATAGCCACCGATTGGTGGATTTTAGTGCGAATGTCGCAGATTCGTGGATTTTAGTGGGAAAAATTGGCGACAGATTGCCGAGTATGCCCACGATCCATGTATTGTTGTGCGGAGGTTGTTCAAAGGTTGACTTTTATTCTTAAGAGCATATATAAAAATGTATGCAATGCCTCCATCTGTGTTGAAATTTAATACCAAAATTTTAAAAAACGTTCAACTAAGGAGCGAGTTTTTAAATAAGCACTCTAATTCACCCCTCTACTAGGTTGGGGAAGAGTGTCAGCTGTTCGACAGCTGATCTCAAGAGCTCACACGTATTCACAGACAGGGGACGTATAAAAAACGCTGTCAGATGAAATCAAGGGGCAAGAGAAGTAGAAGATGGATATCTCTATCCCTCCATTACCTCTGACCAAGAATCAGCTATCCAGTTTTGCTTATTGTCCAGCTTTCAACTCCATTTAGAAGGATTAGCAAAATAAGCGGTTTGTAGCGCCCGCTGTTGTTGGAGTTTACGTTCGCCCCGAGGTAGACAAACTCATTTACCATCTCGAAATTGTAGCTGTCGATCGCGATAGAGTCGAAATCTAATAGACAGCGTAGTTTTTGGACTTGGCGACCTCCTGGAGTTATGTTACTTGTTTTGACTTTATATTATACTTAGTCGTCCAAACCTCGAGTGAACTATAATTTCTTAAAACATAAACTAACAGCTAACACAAACACAAACACAAGCAATACCGACAAAAAGGGACAAAAAGGACGCTTTACAAAAGGGGAGCTGCAGAAAAGAGACACGTGACAATTGTTCGTAAACAACATACATACATGTTTGTACATACTTGTTGCGGCGGCGTCTTTTGTTTGTCAAGCCTGCTTTGTAACGGGTTGCTAGTGATTGAGTTTGGGCAGACTGTACCCGAGACACATGTTTGTCTTCTCCATAGTGCATCCACTTAGAGACCGTGTCTATGTATTCATGTTTATAAACATATTAGATTATAATAATGCTGCTGTTGATATGCTGCTACTGCAGAGCATGTCACTCTGGGGGTCGTCGAGGTGATGGAATCGCATCCCACGCCCGTCTCGGAAGACATACTGATGTGAAGATTCGTGGCACGAAAAAAGCAGCTGCTCAGCATTGATATGCGTTCGTAGTGCCGTGTTTCTCATTCTATCTCGGCGAGTAACCCCCACAACAGCAGTAAGACATCGTCTTTCGGTCTCGGCAATTTCATGACCATAGGTGAGACCAGAAATGAATGAGTAAAGAGATATCCATCCATTTAGTCATTCATTTCTGGGTGAGAGTTAGAATAGAAACTGAGTTGAAAACTGCCCGTTGTAGTTCCGTCTGGGAGGATGTGAGGATAACTAAGTCACCTTCAAATCTGCTCTGACACTGCGCAGCTCTCCAGAATCGGCGCCTAGCTTTGCTGGGCCGAAGATTCTTCCCAGAGACTGCGGACTTAGCGATATATCGAATCTTCTAAGATTCATAAAGAGCACGGGGTGGTTTAAGCCATCACGTGACACAGGATAGGTTAATAGACGGTGTACCTCACACAAATGAAGGGATTCACGATGGGCCCAGAGGCCTCCGAGGGGAAGTGGTGTTCAATCATCACACTCTCCTTCCTAAACCTAACCTAACCTAGGTCACCTTCAAAGGGAAGATGACTTATAAGTTTGCGTCTAAAGACTGATTGGCTCTCAGCAGAATCCCACTCTTGCGGAACACTCCAGAGGTTACATCCAGGGATGCCGTCGCATAACTTTCCAGTCTACAAAGAGATGTAGATCAGTTTGGCATATGTACTCCTAACTCTTCTCGAAAGCTGGTTATACCTCTGTCGGGGCGAAAGCCACCCTGCGCTCTATAACCTAGGGAAATTGAAGAACTTGTGGATTTGTCATACAGACACTAATACTGCGAAGATATAGAAGGGAGTGCTGACTTCAGAAAGTCTCTCCTGTCAAGGCTGTTCTATATACTATCTTGAATCTTTCTCGAGCAAGGCTTAGGCTGTCGTCTTGCTGCTAGTCAGGTCACGGCGCCTACAGATTTATGTACTGATAAGGTCCACTTTATGGAGGTGGTATTTACATGCTCGGTATCCTTTTAGTACTCCACATACCAACCTTAGGTCGGCTTTATTGAATTCTTCTAAGCCAGAGGAGTCTTAAAAGAGATATCTATCTTTTGTCTCCATTTTTTAAGAGAGAGACAAACATCCCCGTTTGCCATTTGCTAGGCATTTCCAGTCCGCCTTAACAGGAGACTCATAAAACTCATGGAAATCCTCGAGTCTGACTGACGATTCTTTTAAGCCCGGGGAGACTTAAGAGAGATATGTCCCTTTAGTCGAAGTAATCTCGTTTGTCTCCATTTTTAAAAGGGGACAAACATCCCCGTTTGCCATTTGCTAAGCGCTTCCAGGCCACCTTAACGACACGAGAGACCCAAGAAACTCATGGAAATCCTCGAGTCCGACCGTCGTGTAAGCACTTTTTCGATTACCCAGGACCTAAACATCGGACAAAAAACCATTTGAAACCCGAGGCTGGAAGCAAAAGTAAGCACGATGTACCAAAGGTGTTAACACGAAAGAACCCATGGACCGAATCACTGCTGAATCGCAACAACATCGACCCATTTTTGAAGCCGCTTACCCGTCAAGGGTCGAGTCGCGATATGTCGCCAAAGCGTGGCCAAGCCAGGATTGACGACCAGGAAGGTGTTGCTGTGTGTTTAGTGGGATTGGCAAGGAATCGTCTGCTATGAGCTGATCTCCTTCAGCAAAACTCTTAATTCGGAACTGTGTTGCCAATAATTGGAAGCAATCGCTTAGAAGCGGCCAGCTTTGGGCCATGGGAGAGGGATTGCTGTTCCAACAGGGTAACGCCAGGCCACGCACATCGATATAAACCCCCTAGAACCTCCGGGAATTTGGTCTCTATGGACCCACCTTATAGTGCGGACCTAACTCCAAGTGATTACCACCTCTTACAACCCATGGCGAATGATTTTGCTGGTAAAAAGTAAAGAAAGGCTTGTGAAACAAGCTCGGGTAGCGCTCGAGCAAGTCGAAGGTACTTACACCTAGAGTTATAGGTGTGGGAGCCAATCGTGGTCCCTGAAAAAAACTGAAGCACTAAAATAAATCGTTATATGTCTTTAGAGACTTGAGTCCAAACATCGAGGGAGACTACATCTATTATACTAACCTTTAACACAGAAAACTAACAGGTCAGGCTTTTCTGCTGGCGAATGTGTGACGACAACAGAAGGTGTTGTACACTTTCCTCCTCTTCTCCATCTAGGCAGCTGCTACAAAATTCATTTGAGAATAGCCCAAATCTTTTTCCGTGTCTATGCAGAGTTCGGTAATTATTCCCACTGAATCAATTATCTGATTTTTTTTTTGGATCGAGACGAGGCCAGATTTTCTTGGAGATTTGTCACAACAGGCTATGTCAGTTGTCAGTTCTGTCAACTGTCAGTTTTGTGGCGATATTTGCCAGATTGTCATCTTCACAGTTTCCCAGGCCTGGTACCCAGCACGGACGGATGTGAAACTGTTCGGATATCTCGTCAAGAGATACTGGCAAGGCTGTGAAAATTTGTAAAACTCGATGTGTGTTGGGGAAAAATGTCTTAACTGCTCTCGTCTAAAGCTGATATGACGTTTTTTGAAAGCTGTGCCTCTGGTTGTTCATGACATCTTCCACAGTAGAAACTCAGATTTCGATGTACCCATTTATACAATTTTAAATGCTCTTCGTTCAATTTTGTTCTGTTTTTGCCAAGTATTGACGGGAGTTATATAATGATGACAGAACGGTCGAATCGCGTTTCGAGCTGATGATGTCAAAAGGGGGGCACGAATACGGTAAATTTGGTGCCACAAATTGATAATTGATAAACAAACATTTTTTACAATGCGATGGACTGAGGTCGATCTCGCTCGCTTAGGTGGTAAGCGCAAACAATTACTTAAAATGGGGGGAGGATCATACTGTAATCTCCCCTAGTTCCGCCTACTTTAGCCTAAGTGTGACTGTCTTCTCCAGTCAGTACTACCATCACACGTTTTTTTTTTTTTTGTTTTTCCTTCCGTCGGACCTCTAGTCCCACCTTAATTTCTCACGAAATCAGAAGAATTTTATTACTCTCTGAGAATGGGAGAGGAATGAAGTATTGCGTGAAAACAGAGTAAAACCCGATTTCGCCCTCCCAATTCAACAATAAGTTGGCAATGGGAGGGAACGGCAGGGATCCTACGTTGGTATGAGATTGGTTAAAATAGAGTGAAAATGTACTATCACTCTGTTCCGTCAGCTTGTAGTTGAGAAAGAAGAGCGTAATATTTTTCCGTACTCATTAATATACGATACCAGATGACGCACTAACATTACCTTCAAGTGATAGTGTTGGGTCTATAACTTTGTCGGAGTGGGTTGATGCGATGCTCGCGATTTTGCTGGCTGATGCTTTTCTTTTCTTCTTTTATTATTGGCTATATCGCATTTTTTTTTGTTTGATTTTATACGAATAAACATTTCATCACAGATAATATAGTTGCATACTGCCAATCACAAAAGAAAGTACACCTGGGTTCTCAACAAAAATGTATTGGGTCTATAACTAAATTCGTGTTTTTTTTTTCAAAATTTAAACGTTTATTTCAGGAAAACATGCACAATGGTAGTACTCAAAGTATTGTCCATCTGAAGCTTTGACTTTTTCCCATCTTTCTGGCAATTTGTGGATCCCATCCCAAAAGAACTGCGCCGCCTTGGCAGCCACGAATGAATCAAGCCAATTTTTGATATTCTCCTCTGATGTGAACCGTATTTCAGAGAGGGCGTTCTGCATCTCAAGCAAGGTCTGGGCTATCAGGCGGGTGGGGTAAAACTTCCCATCCACTGTTTTCCAAATAGTTCTTAACCGGAATAGCAACGTGGGACCGAGCGTTGTCATGATGGAACATGATTGCCTCGTGTCGTGGTCGCATATTCGGGTCGTTTTTCGGCTACTGCTCTCTTCAAACGGATATATTGTGCGGTAGCGTTGTCCATTGATAGTTTCACCCGGTACAGCACACCCTTCTGATCCTACCAGAGTAGAGCACCTTCGCGCCGTGGATATTCGGCTTTGCCGTTGATTTGGCTGGTTGGCCGGGTTTCACATATGTCGTACTGGATCCATTTTTCATCATCAGTAACAATCCGATGCAAAACTGACTTCCTTTTGTGGCGTTCCAGCAGCATTTCGGACATGCAAAACCGCCTTTCGACGTCCCTCGGCTTGAGTTGTGTAACCCAATTTCCTTGCTTTTGAATGTATCCAGCTGCCTTTAAACGTTTTGAAATGACTGCTTGAGTGACACCCAAAGATTCTTCGAGCTCTTCTTGTGCTTGTCAACAATCTTCATAGAGTAATGCTTCCGTTTCTTCGTCTTCAAACTGTTTTTGGCTGCCCAGGACGTTCATCGTCTTCCAAGCCAAATTCACCACTTTTAAATGCAAACCACTTTTGGCACGTTCGCTCAGCTAGCGCATGTTCACCATAAACAGAGATGATGGAGGAAGAGATGGGCCACTTCTACGTTTCTTGCCTTTTCACAGACAGACGTCTGTGAATACGTGTGAGCTAAACGAAGCTGACTACTCCGCATTGCGTTGCTCTACACTTCTAACAAGTGTGCGTGAAAATGAAGTAGTATGCGTGACTTGAGAGCACAACTGCTATGGGCTGATGCGGTTGGTGATGTTCTTTCCGGTGATGTTCTTCCACCAAAATATGATGACTTTCGGCAGCAGTTTTCTTCATATTAAAGTAATGAAGAAGAACTCCCCGAACAAAAAAAAACACTTTTTCAGGCACAAAGTTTGACATATTTGAGTGGAAAACAAAAGATTGTTGCTTACGCTTCAAATGAATGACAAATACTGAAATGACGTACAATGACAGTAGCTTTCCAGTGCATGTTCCAATGGAATAATACAAGTTACGCCATCTCTCAGCAAACCGCACGAATTAAGTTACATTAGTTTCCTACTACCTAACCTAAGCTAGTCGCTTTCAGTGTCTGGTAGGTCGTCTTTGGTTTTGGTTGGTTTCTTTTCACTAGGGCACCACTATGCCGAGTTTCAAACGCACAATTAGTGTCAATTGTTTTCATATTGCTTGAAATAAAACATATCCATTTTGTATTATTTTTTTATTTCGTTTGCTTACTTTTTTTTATCATTTTTTATCCTGTTGTATATTTATAATTTTGTTTGCATAGTAATTAAATAATATAATCTCTTGTAATCGTTTCCTTAGTACATATCATATATATATTTACGTTTGTTCTTTATTCCTTATCATTTGAAATTTTTATCTGTAATTTTTAAGTGAGATACTTCATTTAAATAATAACTGATCATAATAGATTGTTTTTCTTTATTTTTCTTACTCTTAACCTAGACCTTTTATTCATATAACTAACCCCTTTCACTCGTTAATATATATATATATAATTTGTTTAATGACTTAAAATCATGTTCAGTGTCCAGTTTGATCACACAAATTGAATCTCACAATTGATTTTTCCCTCGTATTTTCTTATTCTGTTTTTGCTCATATAAATAATTTCCTTGTCTCAAAAAGAACGACATAAATATCGTGTTTAATGTATATTTATATTTAATTTAAAATGTGTTCTTCGTTTAATCCTCTTCACCGCTGCAAGCTCTAGCTTACCATTCACATTCACGTTATAATAAATTTGTTATCATTTCTTACATTTACAATTCTCTTTAATAAAATATCTATTCTTTTCCGTGTGGATTTTTTGTTTTCTCTCGCTTTTACCTATAAATGAATGGGTTCTTATGTTTAGTAGATGCTTGCATTTTTCATTATTTTTCCTTTAGTTTGTGAATCTAGTTTTAATACTCTTTTTTTATATACTTATATTTGATCAAATAAATGTTTGTTTTTTTGCTCTGATGGAAACAATGAAAATGTGTTGGAAACGTAATTGAGAGCGAATATGACACGCATCTCATAGAATTGCTCACTCAGATGAAATGTACACACAAGCTTGAGATCTATTTTCGTTTAGTCTATATCGAGAACTTTAAAGGGAACACGTATTTTAATTGATTTTAGGTTTATCTTTAAAATCGTTTGGACTTTAGTTGGTTAGTTTGTATAGGGATCTTGAGACGCTTATGAAATTGCGATGATTTTATCGAATTTAAATATGTTTTTACAGAGTTATGAACTATATTACATGTGTTCTAAAAAATCGAGGTTAGAACGTGTGGCACAGGAAAATAATTTGTAAAAAATATGACAGTCCATTCCACCATCTCCTTTTGCACGAATTAACGCCGATCGGAAGTCAGTTCAGAGCATTGTTGAACGATTAAACGAAACATGCTGACGTAAAAATTTCTCATTGAACACCCATTATTTGAGAGGTATCCCCAATTTGTAGCCGAGGTCGGAGCTTACTCAATATTGCTTTATCACTAGAAATCATGATCGTACTCTCTACAAAAGGAGAATCGAGTCTAGTATGTATTTAGTGTAAATAAACGAACTGAACGCCAACGAACGTGTCAAAGATAATGAAGTTAAATGCTGAACGGTAAGCAGAAATGTTTGCAGCTGGCTTCAATTGGGCACATGAAGTATATTTCCGAAGTCTTAAACTTGCACAGTTCGTTACAATTTCCTGATTAACGATGGAGGTGGTGTCAATCAAAGAATTGGTAACCACTAGGTGATGCATGTGCAAAAGAAACTAAGTCGAAGCTAATCGCATGTTGTCGTGAAGAGTTCAATGCTCTTGATTAATTCTGACAAGCTTACTGACTGTAGAATTTGCTAAAAAACGGGTTCGAAAGTGATCCATATCGAGTAATGTAATGGGACAGCCCTGCGATCGGATAACCTACTACATATGTCGTCAGGAAAGTCGTAGTGAGACAAAACTTCCTGGAATCTGAAATAATTCAAAAGTCCAGGCAGGTAAAGGCTTCTGCACCTGTCTTCACGATTAAGGCTTACGTGAGCCGCACCGAAAATAAGAGGCAGGTGGATAAATATCGTGCAATGTGGAGGGGCTTGTTGGCTGAGGTCCAGGTTTAACCCGGACTGTAGCACCACTAGAAGAAGTCGAGCTGTTTCGCTCCTATGGGCACTGAATTAATGAGTCATGAAAGAAATCCACTGGAACTGGGTAAAGTGGACAAGTACAAACGAGTGACGCATACCAGATAAAATGTCTTTGATCGAAGAGGGGAGCATTGAACTTGTCAACATTTGGGCTTGTTGGCTGAGGTCCAGGTTTATCCCGGACTGTAGCACCACTAGAAGAAGTCGAGCTGTTTCGCTCCTATGGGCACTGAATTAATGAGTCATGAAAGAAATCCACTGGAACTGGGTAAAGTGGACAAGTACAAACGAGTGACGCATACCAGATAAAATGTCTTTAATCGAAGAGGGTAGCACAGAACCGCCGCTCACATTTGTGGGCGAAATTCCGGTCAGCAGAAAAAAAGGAAAGTCTTGGTCATTAATGGATCGGATTAAACAAATCTCTATTTAACAGCTGGTCGCATTAGCATGGGTCTTGTCCGAGAAAGATTATAATAGAAAATCCCTAACAGGGAGAAACTTCCAAGAAATCCCATCTAGAGAAAAGTTTTCTGACTCTGATTGGAAGGCAGTACTTAAATCCTAGACCAAAAGATCTTCATGGTCGCACGTTATGACACACCTCGAGTTCTTCCATTCCATTCAATGAGGAATCAATATAGGAACATAACTGTGGAGAAAGACTTCAGTGCGGTGCACCGCCCCATAAATTTGAAGTCGTACTGCACCAGTTCTCTTCTAGATTCTAGGTACCATGCAATAAATTTCGGTTTGTTCGTGATAAATTTGAAGTCGTACTTTATCCGTTTTCTTCTACATTCTTCTAGAGAATTATTCAGCGAATGTGATAGGTGCCATGTGATAAATGCCAATCTGGTAGTAATCATATATAGGATACTAGTGGCCCAAGAGTCCGAAGTCCAGACACAGCGCGGCAAGAAGGTATAGGCAACGAAATGTATAATATAAATAATGTGGAGAAAGGAAGAGGAAGTACGTGTGTACATTGGTCTCAAATTTCTGGGAAAATGTTTGAGCTAGAATGGATGTGCATGAAATTCGTTACATCTCCCTTGGTCGGTACCTATAGCCTAAGCAATAGTGGTCACAGGGACTCAGGACTTGTCAGATGACAATGCCATTTCTGAGTCTGAACAGTGAATCGACGCCGAGGATCATGTGATCAGTGCAAAAGGAACACCACTCTACAAATGCTTTTTAAACTTCGAGGATCGGTTTAAGTGAATCAACGCCGCGGATCATATGATCAATGCAAGCAATAGTGGTCACAACCATAGGACTTCGAAATTTGACTCAACAGTGAATCGACGCCGAGGATCATGTGATCAATGCAAAAGGATCACCACTCCCCTACAAGAGCAACAGCTCCACCTCTTCCGAGTCACAGTACAAATTATCTACAAATGCTTTTCAAACTTTGAGGATCGGTTTAAAACTGTGAGAGAACAATAGCATGCATAGCACGACTCTAGCTAGGCCGCAACACTTGAATCGCAAAACAGGAAATCCTACCAACGCAAAATTGAGGGAAACCTGTTCTGTGAATTGTGAGCACCTCCACCCGTGATAGAACGAAGCAAGTTTCTGAGAATCACTGCCCAGGTCCAACAGCAAACAGAAAAGGCTACTATGACGGAAAATGGCGAATACAGAAGGAAGAGCAGATATCGCAGCAGAGAGTGGCAAAGAATCGGATGCAAAAAAAAAAAAAAAAAAAATACGTGCACAAACAATTAAAACATTGTGTGTCCTTATTTTAAGATCCAAATCTTAGCCTACTGAGCAAACTAAAAAAACCAAAAGCAAACACAACTCAAATCACAATTTCATTTCACATTTAAATTTTATTTCGTTTTGCAATCATTACAATTAAATTCTATGCATAATCGTGGTAGGTAATACGTATAAAGTACAAATCGGAAAAAACATGCAGAAACAAACGCTTAGACAAAAAAATAAAACTAGTGTTTACTTGGTAAGTGGGTAAGAAGGAATACGAATTAGTTGTTCGATCTCTTAAGGACTCTTACTCTTAAGGACAAACAAAATGAGTGAGGATACAAATGAAATTTGATTCTCTTGTCCGGTTTTTTCTTTGTTTCTTCATCTGTTACACTTTAGCTTTCCCGTTTACAGTGCAAGTATATTCGTTTAATTAATAATTAATTTAAATGTAATAATAATCATAATTATGTAAAAAGTGTACAAAACCAGTCTTTAAATATGTGTTTTTTATTTTCTCATCTTTATATATATCTGAATATATATATTTTTTTCTACATTATACATGCACCTTTTCACATCGTCTGTATGTTGGATTTATGCTTTTTTTCGATCGTGTTTATGGAGTATTAAAATGTATTTCTATTTTTATAACTTAATGAATATTTACAAAATTAGTTAGTTTAAGAGGGAAACTAATCCATAATCAAGCACACAATGAAATCTTTCCTCTTACTGCTACACCTTCGTTAAGATTAAACAAGTTTTATACAATTTACAATTTTGTTTGAAGTGTTCCTTTTTGTTTTTTGTTTTTTTGTGTATTTATTTTCTAAGTGTAATATTTGTGAAACAAAAAATGGATATACTACCGCATGGGGACGGAGACGTGTTTTTGGAAGGGGGGACAGACAGATACAAACATTTTATCATTTTGCACACATTTAATCATACGGACACATTTACACAGGGAGAGGAAGAAACAGGAAGAAAAGAAGAATTAAATTTAATTACATGCAATCATCACCGAATTGTTTAATTTTATTCTCTTTGAATCGTTTAATTTCTGTATAAATTGTTAATAACTACGTTGCTGCTCCTTTTCCTTCTCCTCTATCTCTGCTTTGTGTTTCTCACTAGGTTTAACTATATAATTAAGGGTGCGCTTAATTTCTCAGAGGTTTACTTCTAAGTGTGATGTGCTTTGTTGTATATTTTTGCTGATCTTTTTTAACACTACTGTATTTTGTTTTGTTTTTACAAAATCGAGACTGGATAGAAGTGGAATAGGAGAACCAAGAAATCGATAGTAACTGGATTGATGGTGGATGGAGAGAACAGAAACAAACAAATGGGATGTCTGAGTTTAGACTACGTTTTTCGTGTGTGGGTTTGAAAATCTTTTCTCGCTTAGGAATATTAATTTGTTATACTAAAATAATTTATTTGTTTATCCTACAATATCTAAGCTTTGAGCATCCGTTACAGCTTCACATATTTTTGTTTTATTTATAATTTACATATTTATGTTTCCATTGCCATTGGTATTAATAGCACCAATTATCCCATCACCAAGCATCACACCATCGTTACCACCAGCAGTTACATCAGTGGCAGATGTTGTTGTGTTTGTTGAATTATGATTCGGATTAGTAGTATAAATAGCACCACCACCATCACCACAATTACCAAAATCATTTAATGTCGTCGATGTGGGAATGATTGTTGAATTTGTTGAATCACCGTTGTTTATTGTTGTTGTAGCAGCATTATTTATAGTAATGTTAGTTAGGGTATTTGAATTTTGTAACGTACTACTAATATTACCATTGCTACAGATTTTACTGTATAGATCCGGCGTTGCCGTCGTAACATCTTCGAATTCTGTACGCAAGGCGGTGCGCTTCAGAAGCTGCAGATTACGTGGCAAATACGATAGGATGTTGTATATCAAGCGTATATCCTCACTAGACGTCCATACGCCCGGCCTCTTGTTATGATACAGCTTTGCGTACTGATAGATATTCGCTGTATTACAGTATTCCATTTCGATGGATAATGATGAGATCGCACAGAATGTGCATGCCTGAGCACCGCCGTATCTGAGAAAAATAAAGGAAAGCACAATTTGTTGTTAGTCATCATAAGTTAATGTTTGTATTTCATAGAAAGTAGCATATTCAGGACTTAAGAGACCTGCAGAAAGATGACACTTTTCTGAGCACATTGCAATGATCGATTTTCCGGTTATTATCTTTCCTTCAAACGTGAACTCTACAGACGACATCATAGTGGAGAGTCGCCCTTGGTTCGACGAGGCAGAAATGATTCTTAGTAAAAATTCTACGTCGGTCCTGTCTGCGACGAATGCTAATGGAGGGGAAGACATAACCGCGAACTCTACGCTCTGTACCAAGATGTGGATGTAGTTCGAAAGGAAAAAAATAAGTCGACTCCACTGGTTCGTCGAGCAAGACCCATCGAGCGCATTAACACCAAAGTTACAGCAAAGAGGGCACAAGGGCTTGTAATACCCTTAAGTGTCTGGGTTCAAGACACAGCACGGGCCGAAGGTGTAGAGGAGGAACCTGTGCACATTGGTTTTAAACAGCTGCGGATTGTATTCTATGGGAAATATTGGTCTGGGAAGAGCATTCCATATTCGTGTCGTGCGGCTGATGAACGAGTCTCTAAATTTGACTGTGAGTCCAAAAGTAGGCTTAAGGGTAAACTGATGAGCATTCCTTGAGGGTGAATTCATGGAGAGGCATGCATTTGGCAAGCTCACTTGAGCATCGTTTGTTAAAATTGTGATAAAATACGGATAAAGACGAGACGGTACGTCTATGTCCGAGCGAGTCTAATGACTCTGCAATATTGTTGTCTCCTATAAGTTTTATCGCTCGCTTTTGCATTCTATCTAGTCGGTGAAGGGTGGTTTTGGGGGCACCAGACCAGATATGAGCGTTGTACTGAAGTTTGGGGCGTATATACGAAGGGGGGTGAAGTATTTCTTGCATCGTTTGAGGAAACCTAAACATTTCGCAGCATTTTTGGCGACCTCAAATATGTGATCGTTCCAACTAAGTGTTGTGTTGGTACACATACCAAGGATGGACAGTTTTTACAGCAAGCTTTCTGCTTCGGGAAGGAGAGGAGAACCGAATCCCCGGTAGAAAGGCCAAGTCATTGCGGACGCAAGGCAGCTTGGTCTTGAAGACTGGAAGCAGCGTGCCCAGAGCGATATCTCAGGTTCGGAACCATAATGGGGCCTGCTAAGTAAGTATGTTCAGCACTTGTAAACATTATTAATGGCATTCAGCTATCAAAATATTCAGCGACGTTTGCTATTTCATCTTGCATGGTTTCACGCTTGCCGAAACCCTATTCAAAATATAATTGAAATTCCGGGTCAGATGCAAAACGCAACGTGAACTAGGTTGTAAGTTCGGTCGTCATCGTGCCATCAGTGTATAGGCAACGCGTTGCGCCATTGAAACGTTTGAGCTTGAGTACAGTCTTTTGGACCTTGAGAAAAAGGCAAAGATTGGTGTGCAAGCCTGCTGCAGCTGAAATGGTTGTATCCAGAGAGTCAGCCAGGCTTATTTTGTGGTTGGATTTCGGCCTACATCCATAAACAAGGCTAATTCGGCACTGGAAATGTATCGGATACCCAGATTTTGGCCACAAAATCGTTTGACCCATTTTTGTCTCAGTGGCTGAGTGATCTAGTAAAATTGTCGTCATTGGTACGAACACAATCCATCAATGAATGCATTCACAATGATTGACCGTTTGGTATAGGGCTCAGGTATAAAGCGTTGTTAACCGACCTTATGTGTCCAGAGCTCGACAACATCAATATATCCTAGTTGTTGTATCCACAAGACGGCGGTACATGTCATACAAGCGACACCACGTTCGACCATGCGATTTGACACAACTCAATAATTTGCTCTGGGGCTACGTCAAGTCCTTAGTCTACGCTAGGAAACCAACATCCAGGACGAACTTGAGGCCAGCCATAGACACGCTATTGCCGGAATTAGCATATTTTGGACCGTGTCATAACAAATTGGATCGACCGCCAGCGAAGCCAAGCCTACCATTTGAATGATGTGCTAATCCAGACGTAATGGCATGTACCTTCATGCACTACAACTGCCCTCAGATAAAATGCAGGACAGAGATTTACAACTTCTGGCATTTACCCCTACATTGAGTCGTAAATAATAAGAGTGTAGTGGAATTCTTTTGCATTCACACATCCTCTTTCAAAGTTCCCGGCTCAGCTAAGTATCGTAACATCGTATAAAAAACGCTGCCAGATCTCTGGGCATCTCTATCCTCCATTATCTCTGACTGCCCTGAGACCAGATTGCACATGCACACAGGACAACAAAGAAAGGGCTAAGATGAATGTCTTGAGTATTACGAGCCATGGCAAAAAAAAAACGTATCACACCGTTGTTGTTTTACTTAAATTTAGTTTTCATCTAATCGGCCTGTAAAATCTTTGAAGGAAAGCTGCGGCCAAAAAGTCAAATTTGACTCCTAAATTGACATTGACAGTGTGATCATTGGGTCAAGGCTGCGTTCACAGCAAAAGCTATCAAGTCCAACTTAGTTTCCTATCACTCTCATCTGGTCGGTTGCCCAATCTTTGAAGGAAAGCTGGGGCCAAAACGTCAAATTCGACTCCTAAATTGACATTGACAGTGTGATCATCGGTTTAAGGCTGCGTTCACAGCAAAAGCTATCAAGTCCAACTTAGTTTCCTATCACTCTCATCTGGTCGGTTGCCCAATCTTTGAAGGAAAGCTGGGGCCAAACCGTCAAATTTGACTCCTAAATTGACATTGACATTGATTGATTGATGAAGTCCAATTTAGTTTCCTATCGCTCTCATCTGGTCGGCCTCTACAATCTTTGAAGGGAAACTACGGCCAAAACGTCAAATTTGACTCCTAAATTGACATCGACAGTTTAATTATCGGTTTAAGGCTGAGTTCACAGCAAAAGCTTTCAAGTCCAACTTAGTTTCCTATCGCTCTCATCTGGTCGGCCTGTACAATCTTTGAAGGGAAACTGCGGCCAAAACGTCAAATTTGACTCCTAAATTGACATTGACAGTGTGATCATCGGTTTAAGGCTGCGTTCACAGCAAAAGCTATCAAGTCCAACTTAGTTTCCTATCACTCTCATCTGGTCGGTTGCCCAATCTTTGAAGGAAAGCTGGGGCCAAAACGTCAAATTCGACTCCTAAATTGACATTGACAGTGTGATCATCGGTTTAAGGCTGCGTTCACAGCAAAAGCTATCAAGTCCAACTTAGTTTCCTATCACTCTCATCTGGTCGGTTGCCCAATCTTTGAAGGAAAGCTGGGGCCAAAACGTCAAATTCGACTCCTAAATTGACATTGACAGTGTGATCATCGGTTTAAGGCTGCGTTCACAGCAAAAGCTATCAAGTCCAACTTAGTTTCCTATCACTCTCATCTGGTCGGTTGCCCAATCTTTGAAGGAAAGCTGGGGCCAAAACGTCAAATTCGACTCCTAAATTGACATTGACAGTGTTATCATCGGTTTAAGGCTGCGTTCGCATTAAATCTGTTTTATTTAGTTAATTTCCGACTAACAAAAAATAAATTATTAATAATTAATTAACTGTCAAATTTGACATTCATGCTGTTAGGGGAAACTTCACCTTTCAAATGGAACCACAAATGCTAAAAAGAAAATGCCTCATCATGTTCTACGTCGCGCCCTTGGCAAGCAGCAAATGGAAACTGTTTTAAAATGTAAAGCTCCTTAAATAGCCCTTTCTCTCGTGAAAGTTTTAATGGTTTAACATAACAAAGGTAAGTGCAACGAAATGAAGGTGTATGGATTCATTTAAAAAGAATCGTAAATATAAGAAGACGCCAAAGAGACCTCATAAAACGTACATCAAGCCTTGCTGCTAGTAAGGAGTAACTTAAAACTTATTTTATTGCATAGCGAATGTGTCAGCAGTGAAGTTCACTTTCAAATCGCAAAAAATGTGTGTATGGCTTTTATTGCCAAATTTGTGACGATGTGTACACCGTCATTTAGAAAGCTGTGTATTATTAGTGCATGACACTCTGAATGACCCTCCCCTCTTGAAGTGCTACAAAATGCCATGTTTGACAATCACACTCTTAAATCCAAGAGTAGGAAAACTCGTTTATCTCCTTGCTTGGCTGCAATTGAATGATGAAACGTGAGAAAACCAGTTTCTGCAATCTTATATATTTTAAGCCAAACGGAGGAGGCTTCCATCTAACCATTGCAATAGACCGTTGAAAACGATTTTCAGTTGTAGTTGGCGAAGAACCAGACTACAAAATGCCATATGAAAGATTAAATACTGAGCTCACTACTAACGTGGGTGTGAAATACGAAAAAATACGTTTCACCCCGCAACTATATTCATCAACACATAATGGAATAACTAATGAATACCGCAAACTGACGTCCACTCAAAGTGTGCATGAATGTTGAAAGTTTTATCAGAATTTACGAGATGAGTACTCACCTATCAACAACAACAATTGGTCCATTTCTGTAGTCACTACATCTTTCGTGCACGTCCACAATAAAATCATAAATACTGTTCGGATTTGTCATCTCTGGCCAACTGGGACAATGCAGCATCTTTACGCTCAACTCATAGTCATCCTGTATCGATTGAATAACAAAGTCTCGACTCACGTAGTCGCTTTTGTTGGTTTTGCTTAAGAATTTCACGCGGTAATAATCACTTTCGATGGGCGTCGTATCATCCGGCCAGAACTGCGCAAAATTCTGAAAAGACAAGCACAAAATCAAGTCACGTATTATAACAATCAACTCGCACACTTTCATTGGGAGTGCATGCGTGGGTGTGTGTAAGTGTAGAGAGGATTCGTTTCTTGGTTTTATCAACTTACAATCTCATCCAACGATGATAGCAGCACAATTGTTTGCGCATTGTGATCCCACACCATTTGCCAGAAATCTTTTACTGTATGTGACATTGGATGTTGGGTCACAATAAAATCTCTCAGCCGCCTGAAGCCGTGCAGCCAGGAGGCGTTTATGTAGTCACTACCCTCTTCGCCTGGTTTCGGCGTTAAATGCACCCGACTGCCTTCAATCGGGAATATGGCACCACGATTCTTGATTGAGTTCACTTGCTTCATCGCCGAAGCGATGTGAATGTCCTTCGTTTGAAACTGAATTATGTTCTTGTACTGATTCTCCAGGTAGCTGGTGAGATTTTTCAGCTCTTCAATTTGCTCTGCACGAAGGTTTGTCTCACCGCTGGCGATTGCTTCAACTAGTGCATCATGCAGGAATATATACTGTTCCTCGGTTTGAACAAGGAAGTTTCGCTGCACACGAATGTGTCGCAGGAAGCCGAACACGTTTACGACCCCCTTCTGTTGTATTTGCTTGAGCATGGCATCTAAAACGATGTATGTTCCAGTGCGACCCACTCCAGCGCTGTGAATACATGATAAAATATGCGTTAGCGGCGAAATACATTGTTAGGCAATTCCGAAGTACCTGCAATGGACGACTATTGGGCCCGCATCTGGTGGGTTGGCAGCAGAGGATTTCTTCACGAAATTTAATACTGGCAGTGGATGGTCCGGAGTTCCGTGGTCCGGCCAATTTGTGTAGTGGTATTGATAAACAATTTTCTCCGTATTCGACTGTTTCTTCTTTTTAAGCTGTGAACGGAAGGGATGAGACGTTTGGATGAGAAAAGAAACAACAAAGTCGCCCACTTGCGAATCAAAATGTTCTTGACTTACTTTAAGGTGCTTAATCTGTAACGTTCGCACAGTATACGTGGACATTACTTCCTCTTCAATTAATTTCACTTGAATGACCCCGTACGTTTCGACGCCATCCTTTGGCCAGTACATGTCGCACTTTCGTCGCCCTCGTTCGACCAGGTTTGTTATCATCACAATAATGGCTACCCGTTGCTCCCAAATCATTCGCCAGAAGCAATCAAATGTGTCCGGCAACGGACCTTGTGTGCCGATAAATGCCCTAGTCTTCTGGTAGCCATCAATGAAATTGGCATTAATGTAATCTAAGTTCTTCTTTTGTCCTGGTGTCGGATGGAGGTGCACTCGGCTGTGGTCATCTGGAAAAATTCCGATTAGTCAGAGTCGGATGTCGGGGGCGCCCAGTCGCTTAGCTTTACTTACATGCAGTTATGTTGAGATAGCGATTCTTGCGCTTGTTCTCCGGATGCTGAGAGTGTTCACAGGGCATGTCATCAGATATGCACTCGTTTTGAATGGCTTCGTATTCCCGACTGAAGCCAATGTCACCGTCTGCGTGCAGGGATGCCACATGCTTGCTGAACTCATTGACCGGCACCGCAGCACGTATTTCACCGCCAATCTCGACGGGAACTTCCCAGTCCACCTGCGGCACTGACGGGTGATGTGGTGGATCGTCCAGGTAGTAATACGCAGCATGGAAGCACTTCCTGCTTTTGAAAAGGAATAGCAAAATGGAAGGAGGAACATTAAAATCGTGCGGAAATGAAAAGAAATAAAATCAAATGATTATTGGTACTGCGAAATGAAATGCCTTGATGGGGGGGAGATGGCGATGCGAGCGGCGGCGACTGCATGCGGAAGAGAATGTGTAGAAATATAGATTAAATTGTTTTGGCCATTTACGAGAAGGTGTGAAGTGGAAATTGCCAATAAAATGGGATATGATTGTTATAAAGAGAGCTTCAGGAGGTTCAACTGCGATACTCCGCTGGCTCCTTTATGCGGCTGTTGGGCAATATTTCGCTTGGATGGCACGTGTGAGAGATGTACTTTGAGCACATTTTGTATCAATGAGAACAATCATATTAACAGAATTATACGCCATATACATAAGCCATCTAGATAACGAAATTAGAGTGCGAAAGAATGGTGCTAAGGGAGGGGGATTTGGAATTATAGATCCTCACGTGGGGTGATGAATTCCAGTTCCTGTGCTGGGAGGAGACGCCACCGAAAGGAGGTGGTTTTTTTGTACTTTAAGCAAAACTCTATGCGCTCTTTGATGTCACTAAACAGGTGTACCGAATTGCAAAGTTGTGATCCATCTTCGAGATGGATTGGATGTCTAACAGGAAGAGGCGAACATAAACAGACCGCGGATGCTTGTAGGCATCTACTCCATAGACCCCAAAATGCACCCTTCTTTTGTGACGACTTGGCTACTGTATCGTTTTTCAGGAAAAACCATTGCGATACAAGAGGCACTGCACTCCCTGTTCTGACAGCCAGCCGATGAACTCTGCCGGTCCAGACAACGAAGAACCATTACTCTCATATACCCGAGGTTCTGGATATAGGTCTATTGGATTTTACAGATCAGGGTGTAATAAATGCTTTAACACATCTTGAAGTAAATTACAGCAAAGGCACTGATGGGGTCCCGACTGGTATTTTTAAAAAAAAACATTGGAATTCGCTTTAGCGTCAACTTAAAATTATCTTTAATGAATCCCTAAAAATGGGTGAATTTTTAAATGAGTGGAAGTATTTTTTTCTGACGCATACATAATTTTTTAAAAGCTATAGGAAAGATCTTCAAAACAAAAAATCACATAAAATTCAGAAAAATGCATGAAGTCTTTATTTGAGTCGATAGTACGGTCCATATTATCTAATGTTTGAAGATTATTTCATGCAAATGTTGACCTTGACTGCGCCTCAAATGGCCCATCCACTTAGTCCAATTTTGGCATTCTCTTTCCAACATTTCGGCCGGTATCTCACGAATAAATGATTCAATGTTGTCTTCCAATGCGTCATTTGAAGCGGGCTTGTCTGTATAGACATGAGCTGTAACATAGACCCACAAAAAATAGTCTAAAGGCGTTAAATCGCACGATCTAGGCGGCCAATTGACCGGCCCCGAATGTGAAATAAAATGTTCACCGAACTGGCCTCTCAATAAGTCCATTGTTGCGCGTGCTGTGTGGCACGTGGCACCGTCTTGTTGAAACCACATGTCATGCAAGTCAAGCTCTTGCATTTTGGGCAAAAAAAGTTGGATATCATCTCACGGTAGCGCTCACCATTCACAGTTACGTTACGATTCGCATCATCTTTGAAGAAGTACGATCCAATGGTGCCACCAGCCCATAAACCGCACCAAACTGTGACTTTGTCTGGATGCATTAGTAGCTCTTGCAATGCTTCTGGCTGATATTCACTCTAAAATCCACAATTCTGCTTTTTTACGTACCCATTGAGCCAAAAATGAGCTTCGATTAAACTGACCATAAAATGGAAGAAGCACGCGATGAACTTTCTTAAAAATTCAATAATTTGCAAACGTTGTTCGTTCGTAAGACGATTCATGGATAAATTATAGACCAAACTGAAGATGTTTGACAGTGAAACAAAACACGAAACGTGCGTCAGCTGTTTAAACCAGTGTTGCCAAAAAGATAATAGCTAAAAAATCACCCTTTATAAGGCAAAAGGTAGAAAACTATCAACCAGTATCAAAGCTTTCATAGATACCAAATTTAAAGAAAGTTTAACAGAATTAAAGAAAAATTATATTTCATTGGAAAAGAAATTATTTCTAATAACCATGCAGGGCAGGTACTTTTACAACTAATTTATCATTATTTTCAAATTACATTTACACTTTACACCGATTTCTCGAAAGCCTTCGATAAAGTACATCACACTTTGCTTTTAAACAAGCTAAAGTCTTTGGAATTCCATTCGTCAATGTTAGAGTGGTTTTCCAATTCTTAAAGGACGGGAAGCAATTGGTAAAAATCGATAGTTTTAGATCTCGAGTAATAAAAGTTACATCGGGCGTTCCACAAGGCAGCCATGTGGGGCCATTACTCTTTCTTTTGTTCATAAATGATGTTCACGAAATTTTCAAATACTGTAAAATTTTAACATTCGCAGACGACTTTAAATTGTATTTATTTATAAATAGTTTAACTGATTGGAATAATTTCCAATTGGATATCGATGCACTAGTGGACAATGGACTAGAGCTGAATATTCAAAAATGTAATATTTTTACGGCATATCGAATTACATCCCCGATTGTCTATGATTATTTCTCAAATGATCATAGACTTAGTCGCCTAGAAGAGATTAAAGATTTGGGTGTAATTTTTGATACTAAATTGAATTGTGCATTACATTATGATTATACTAACGCCATGTTAGGTTTTCTGAAAAGAAATAGTACAGATTTTCGGGATATAACTAGTCTTAAGTCCATCTATAGTTCGTTAGTCAGTAGTCAGACAGTATTTAGAATACTCTTCCATCATTTGGGATTCCCCATATGATACACATGAAAGAGTACACAAAAATTTCACGAGATACGCTGTCCGTAAATTATATTCCTTAGAAGAACTCCCTAAATAAGACGATATATGTAAAATAATAGGCTTGCAAACCTTAAGTTCCAGGCGTAAGCAGCGCCAGCCATGTTCATCCACGATATTATGAATTTCTTATCTCATGAATATATATGCTCCCCAAAGATCTCTTCGGGTGAGAAATTTACTATACGATAAGAAGCATAGAACCAACTACGGTTTGCAACTACTACACATTGCAACGAAATTGAATTTAGCTTGTCTCGATTGGAGTTCAAAAATGTATCCATGCACTATTCTTTAATTAATACTGTCTATTTGATGCAATCTATGAGATGCAAAATCGGTAGATGATCCTTAGTCGCGCAGCCAAAATCTGCTGTGTAAAGCGATACTCAGAGTTAACACTTAGAAAACCGCTCTGCGATGGAAAAAAAAGCTCGCTGCTGTGCGGTGCAAGCTTTTATCTCACATCCGATGAGAAAATATTCACCGTATTGTCATGCAACAAGAACAATGATATGATTTATGCTCGGTCATCACGACATGCGTCTAAACTCATTCCGAATGTTCAACGTGGACACCAAACAGCCTCTGTGATGGTTTGGTCGCTTATGCTGGAATCACCAAAGTCAATTTCTTCGAAAAATGTGTTCAAACGTCAGCGAAAATGCTCGTTCTGTAAACTTTCGCTGACGTTTGAACACATTTTTCGAAGAAATTGAGTTTGATGATTCCACATAAGCGAAGAGTCTTGTTTGAAACAACAAAATAATATTCGAAAATGAACCGTGAAATTCTCAACAATAGCCCGCTTCCCGCTCTTACGGCAAAGTCTTCAAAATCATGCCTTAAAAAATAACGTTCCAAACTTCATGTCCTCGTGTGAGTGGTCAACTGGAAGCCCAGTCCTTCATCCCCTGGACTACAAATTACGGTCAGTTTAACAGACAATGGCTTGTGGCAGGCGACACCCAAATACGGAGACTTTGAAGCGCGTGCTTATCCAGCCGGTCACTTTCCTATCGATGTGCTACTGCCATTGACAAGTCATCTGCATCAAGTACAGCAAATATCCGCCGAGATTGGAACAATTTCAATCAAATAGCATGCACATGTACTCGTGTGTACATATTGTCAATTTGTTATCAGTTCCCGATGCACTTCTCATCAAACACAAGCGTTTGTAGGTCAAGACACAATGAATAACATTTGTAAGGAACGTATAGAAATCGGGGCAACTACCTTATCGACATTCCCACAATGTGTCATCGGTGCAATGCATACGCATCACCAGATAGCACTCTTTTCGCAGAAAATTCACTGCTTTCGTTCGTCGAATTGCAGCAATTGAAAATTATTAATTGCTTTAAGCTGACCCCTCGCTTATCTGCTTACGAAAACAAAATAGGCGGTAGCTTATTTTTTTTTTCAAACAAAATTCCAACAAATACACGAAACAGAAAAAAAAAACAAAGCTATTATCGTTCCCCTTTGGAGCGTCCTCTTTCATTTTTTCCACAGAACTGTGTAAATTCCCATCGGCAATATATTTTCCCTAATTAGAGTGCTTTTGGAAAAAAAGCAGCTATGATTAACAAAAACAAATCCACTCATCATCATCACAGAACACAACAGAAGCAAGCAAAATAAACATCATAAGCCCTTGACTGCACGATGATTCCATGCATTTTGAAAGCTACTGAATACTTGAACAGCCTTCATTTCCCTTCGGACCCCGTCAGAGGGGACCTGCATTCTGCACTGGAAAAGTGCAAAACTACTACTGGTTGTTCAGCTAATTTTCGTTACTAAACAAAAGTTAATTGATTTTAAATTTGCGAATGTGAGACAGAAAACCAAAAAAGAAACAAACGACAGGGGGGCGGGAACGTTTGAGGATAAATTGCACACAAGGGACGGAGGCAGGCATGTCAGCAAGTGTGCGTTTGTGTATGACATCCCTGGAGAAGGTACCCACATGGCATAAGTGAAATGTAATGCAATTTATCCTGCAGCATGCATGCAAACTTCGAATAAACTTTTTAATTTAATTTCTCCACAAACAAAAAATAGGAAAACCCTCTTCTATTTGGCAGGATTATTATACGGTAACAGCGGAAGAAGAAATGATATTTATATAAATTACTTTATTTCCAAATGTGGAGAATCCTGTTGCCACAGACAATTTTTGTTCGCTTTGTCCTTTTCATAATTTTTCGAGTGCAATTTAGTGGTGCATACACTGGCGCACGGAGCAGCGAGCGGTGTGCCTTGATGTGTGTGGGAATCGCAAAAGTGCTCCAAATTGCAGATTCGTTGTTTATCAGCAGAAAACAAGAAAGAGGACAAACCACATCATGTGGGAGAGAGAGTGTGCTGTGCAGCACCGTCCTTCGAGAACGTTTAAAATAAGACCCAGCGCGGAGCTGTGAGAGGAGGGGCTAGACAAAAAGAAAATGCTTAAATGCATGACATTCAAAAGGATTACATTTTTGTAAGTTTTTATTTTCTTCCACTGTTCTCCGTCCTGTACATGAATGCGATTCGTTTTCTGTGCAAGTGGGGAGTAAATCGAAAAGCTGTGCCGCCTTGCTGCTGCTTTTGTCGCTGCACCATGCCAGACCTCTTCCGCAGCATCAACTATTCGTTTCAGAGCACAGCGTGCGTGATGTAAGTGAAAACTAAATTTGATTTTCCTTCTCCTTGAGCGATCCCTTCCCTCTTCGTTTGCATTCCCCCGCCCCTTTCTCTTCCTCCCCATGTGTGCTGTTCCAGGCATGTTCGGGGAGTAGAGCTCCTTTTTGCATCTAATTTTGATGAAATTTAAGCGTATAAGCAGTTTATCGAACCTTCAACTGAATATGATGAAATTACTTTAAATTTTATTGTGCCGACAATGTGCAGAGAGCGGGCCACAGCTGTGCACAGACAGCGTCGTCGATGAGGTGGCAGCAGAAGCAGAAGCTGACTGCGGAAGAGTCTAAGGAGAGGGTGTGTGCCGCCTTGTTGCGTTTAAAATGATTCCTTCTTTGTGAATCAGCAACATGTTGAGAGGTTATTTGCGAAACAGGGTTATCAGCACAATGCAGTATTGTTAGCGATGATGTGGCAGTCAGAAATGGGAGCAAGGCTCGTAGGGGGATGCAAAGTAAATTAATGTGTTAGGGCTCCTGTAGACTTTTCAGATTTAAGACTCAGCACGTGGTGTGGAAATGAGATCAGATTCCTGGAGAGAAGACGTTTGACTATGACGTTAACAAACTGGAAAAAGGATTTGAATTTTGACATCTGTGACACGAGGGAAGGGAGTGGTGTCAGTCGGACGATGTGGACATATGACAGTTCTAATCATTGCTTTCAAACGGAACAAGTGGAGCCTGTGAAGGTTACAGGGTGGTTTTATATGTTTCTGTGCGAGTTCCTTTTGAAATCACTTTTAACACTTTGTCTTTGGTCCACAGTGGTTTCAGCAGGAAACCACCGAACACGAAGCTCTTTTTAAGTCACGGTTTTTTTTAATGGAAAACAGCTTTTTTTTTTTAGAAATAATAAGAACAAATAATAGGTTTAAATTGAATACAGTAGACACTCAATACAGACAACACACAATGTGTTACACAGGCTGTTCTAAATAGTGAACAAAAAACCAGTGACGCAGCAGTGAAGAGATGCTTTTGTGTTTAAAAACCTGATGGGGTTTACTATGTTTAAGTTAGCATCGCCTAAATAAACAAACGCTGATGAAACAGGTTCTATATTGGAAGCTTCTTCCGGACAAGGCATATGAAGGTTGAATCCAGCGAAAAAGAAGCTCAACTTAAGCCAAAGGATCACATTTTTAGCGTGTGCTTATGCCAACAGGTCACCATAAATCGAGACCACTTATAGGAAAAGCACAAAAATCTCCTTCCTTGGAATTTTTGAGTACTATTTCCTATTTCCTATTTGTCCCAGAAATACAACGCTTTCTTCACAAAAACGGGTTCCAGTTAAGTCCTTATTCATTTTGGACAACGCTCACAGCCATCCTCAGTCATGTACAGCGAAACTTCTCTTAAGCGGACAGCGGTGGGAGCATTATGATTCCGCTTTGTTCAAGAAACTGGGTTCCAGCCATCCTCAGTCATGTACAGCGAAACTTCTCTTAAGCGGACAGCGGTGGGACCATTATGATTCCGCTTTCTTCACAAAAACGGGTTCCAGTTAAGTCTTCATTCATTTTTGACAACGCTCCCAGCCATCCTCAGTCATGTACAGTGAAACTTCTCTTAAGCGGACAGCGGTGGGAACATTATGATCTCGGGGTGTCCGTTCTGAAGAGGTTAAAATACATGAATATCGTCCTGCCGGGACCATGACTAATTACCCGGAAATAGAGGTGTCCCTTATAGAGGGGTGTCTGTAAAGGGAAGTTTAACTGGAATAGGACTTGCACTTACGACAGCCGGTTCACACACAGATACTGAAGAAGAGAAAAACTTGCGAATATCAAGTCGAAAATAGTGTCTCCTAGAAACAATTATAATAATAAGGATTGGGCTACAGTCCGTAGAGGGCCAGGGCCTAGTTTCTCAGCAAATACTCATGTTGTGCGTGCTATTGTTCTTTCACGAGTGCAAGGGTTCTACAGATTTATGCCGTCTCCGAACAGTCAGTCTGAGAAGCTTCTTCTAGATTGTTATACTCTTTGAGCATTGTCAGTGACTCGAAAGAGGTGGGACCGTCAAAAATTATTTTCATTGTGCCGGAAATCGAACCCTGGCAGCGAGATTCGGTTGCGTAGGGGTCGAGGCACATACGTACCCACAACCCCACGGCCGTCACTACGAGCTTAGCTCCTTAGTAATAAATTTGCATAGACTACTCTATACGACTGTCAAATGTCACCCGAAATGACGTGCAAGCAAACACATTTTAAACCGAACCTCGGCGGATGTCGAATCAGACCACCGTGCTGGATCTCTTTTCGTTGCTGAGACAGATTGTGTAGATGCCTCCACGACAACATCAACCATTCAACATCGCAATATCAAACAAACATATCGAACTTAATGACCGCATAAAATGGCCACACTCAACAGAAATAAACATGTTGACAGACTTGTCACTGTCCGAAAAAGTACAACAACTTTCCCTTCATTTTACTTTACGATCCAAACACGTCAGCACTAAAGAACTAATTGAACGGAAAAGCACTTAATCCTTTTTCATAAATGTCTGCTAGCGCTTATAAAAGAAAACTCTCACAAGTCTGCGGCAATAAAATAAAGGTCATCAACTGGTCTTCATCAAATATTTCAAGGTGGTTGAGTTTTTGTGTATCAGTGCCTGTGGTTATGACTTAATCCTCACATCGGACGCACTTGAGGTCGAACTTTATTTTCCATCTTTTCCAGTGGTCTCTCGTGGAAAATGTTTATAGATTTTTAAGTGCCACTTAAAAGTTGTTCACTGCATGCAGTCGCCTGTCAAGCACGCACGAACTCACTTAAGTGTGCTGAACTACCGTAAATCACGTCCATTGTTTGCCATTGGATGTTGTGACTTTCTTATAGGCGGAACTTATTTTTTTTTGTTTTATGAAATATCCCTGTGGAGCGTCGTCGACTGAACTCACTTCATCAATGTAAGACTATTGGCTCTGATAAGTTAGGCGTCAGGTAGGACATTCGTGACCCACTTACGCCAAGGTAGGGACCTTTACTGCAAATGTTTCGCTGCAGGAAATTAATTCATTCATTCTCGCTCTCAATTGAATTTGGAAAGTGCCAATTTCGGCGTTAAAAGACATCCTCATTTGTCTCGAGTCATAGAATGGCACAAACTTCGGGCAGAATGGTCCCAGAAGAATAGATAGATAGAAACTTGGATTTATTTATAACTTGGGCCTATACCTTAATTCGTGGGTTTTTTCTTCAAAAATTTGAACGTTTATTTCAGGAAAACATGTACAATGGCAGTATTCAAAGTATTGCCCATCTGAAGCTATGACTTTTTCCCATCTTTCTGGCCATTTGTGGATTCCCTCCAAAAGAACTGCACCGGCTTGGCAGCCGAGAATGAATCAAGAAATAGCGGCTCATAATACAGCACACCCTTCTGATCCAACCAAATACAGAGCAGAGCACCTTCGCGCCATGGACATTCGGCTTTGGCGTTGATTTGGTCATCGTCATCATCTTCTGTTCCACTAAAGGGGTCGCGGGTGTATACCAAGCACGAGAGATCTCCAGACAACTGGATCCTCCGCCATCGACTCTAACTCATCAGGAGTTAAGCCCAAGCGAGTTTTTGGACTTGGTCTAACCACCTCGTCCTGGCTCTGTCCTACCTGATGGAATCGCATTCGACACCCGCCTCCGAAGTCGTGATGATTTGGACATTCGTCATCATTTAAAAGTCACCCAAAATAACACAGGCATGGACCAAAAAAGACACTCTGTTTTGCCGATGTTATAAAGGTTTAAATTTTAAGAACTGATGCTGAATGTGAACCACATCTAAACGTCAAGTTTTTTTTTCTGCATTTCATTTGACATTTCTCAATTTCAACTAACTCAATTTTTTATGTAATAGCTAGAGGTTCGACATTTCTGTGGATCTCCGTGGAGACTATTAGTGTTTTAAACAGCCGAAAAATCAACCCCTAATCTAGTCCATTCTTCTAAAAACCGAATCTTTCAAAAGGACAAAAAAGCAGACCTCGACGTCGATAAGGTAGTCAAAGCTCTTGTGAAATTCACAAGCAACCCCAAGTGGTTGGCAAAGAGAATCTGCTAATGGAGAAATTGTCAGAGAAATTTATTTATGCACATAAATGAACATACTCTCACGTCAATCTCAACTGCAGAGGCAACAATCTCGTTGAATATATGTACATAAAATCAATGACAACCCACAATCGTAACCTTATCCACCAACTTGTAGTAAGCCACTAAGATAGCTCTTCGTTAGCATACTAAACCATTTGCGACTAGATCACAGACTGCTGAATAATAAAAGATTCCCACCGCAGTGGCTTAGTCATCCGGAACATCACTCGCATTCATACATAAAATATGAATCAGAAACCCCCAAAGGAAGCACACAGCATATGCTGGGTGCATAGATAGAGAGACATCTCTTAATGGTGCTTTAATTTGTGCACTCCCCATCTATCCAATTAAATACGTCACCAAAGTGCTCACATACTCGCTCCTGGTCGCATTTCCATATTCATTTCATTTATTAAATTGATTTTCCACATCACAAGCGACTAAGCTCACACAACAGACTGACTTATGATCTGCAACAAGTGCTGGGGGCGGCTGCCTGAATGCAATCATCAAATGTTGAGGTTATGTTATTTCAACATTTCCGTCACGTTTCACACAACCGAAGGCAACGAAAAAAAGGATAAATCAAGAAAATAGAAAAGACCTATTGCCCCCAACCCATGCAGATGCGACAGGGCAGAGTCCTGAAAGAGGACGATTTACTTGATGTCTCGTAAAAATAATAAAGTTAGCCATGGTAATCCCCTATCCATTTGACCCAGCGACGACAGCCTCCGCTCCCCATCTCGATGCTGAAACTGTGAGTGATATTAAAGTGGAATATATTCGTCCGTCTATCCGTGCATACGAACCGGATATTTCTGCGATATCCTCAGGACAACATTCTCGTAAAATAACCCGAGAATCAAATGGAAAAAGGCTGCGAAATGAAAATTCCTTTTTGCAAAAAGCTCCCTTCTCTGCCAGTGTGCGGGTGTCATTTTTTATCGGCAGGCATCTCTGGCCAGAATGCCGGCCACCAACGCCAAGCAACAGCGGCAGATCCTTATTTTTTTATTTTTTTATTATAGAATTCATATTTTAGTCCCGCCTCTGATCTGTATCCGTCAATGCTGTGCGCGCTCGTCAAGAATCCTTGATCAAACACTCACTCCAAGGCGTGTGCGTGTGTGTTGGGACGGCTATGCGATGCTTTATTGCCGGAACTTTATGCACTAGTGATTCAATTTTGAACCGTTTGTGAGGGTTGTCGTCGGGGGGTTGCGAGTATCCGACGTCCCCAGTAATAATCGAACAAATGCCCACTGATTTTGATTGATATTCAAATATAGCTGCAATATCTGGTCTGTCGATGGTATCGCAATAACACGAATGTTACTACCAAAAAACGCCCTCACACGAGTGAGTGACGCCCTAGCGTTATAACCCCGTCGAAGTAGGTCAGGGTAATAATCTAAACCCTGTGTCGTCGTCAGTATCAAACGTGATATTGACTTTATTGTCACTGAACCGGAGTTGAAAGTGCTGTTGTGTGTAGTTTTGTTTTGTTTTTTCCTCCCCGCGGCGGGCTGGAGTTTAATTAATATCTATTGAACCAATTTAGACGTTCCGTTGTGATGCGGATTCGATTTTGATTATGCACATGATTTAATTGACAATCATATTATGTGATGTTTGTGCTCCAGTGATACTGGTGGGGATTCAATTAAAAATTAAAATAATATGGTTAGGCTTGGCGGTGAGAGGTTAGCTGCGCTAGAAAGTGCTGAAAATTAATGTGAATTAGTACTTAATTATCGTAGTTACGAGATGCAGATGTGATTAGTCGAAATGTGGTCGTGTGATTTATTTAGTGGTCCTGCTCTTGAACTGAGCTCTAATGACATGTTTTTGTGAATCATTAAATTATTAGTTAGCAATTAGGAGCTCTGTTCTGTTGGTGCGCATTCAGTTGGTGGCCGAAAAGCTGCCCTCGATGGAGATTCGTGACATTCGACAGAATGATACTGTGAACCTGCTGCAAGAGTTCCTCTGTGTTCGCTCGGAGGTAGTATAGTTCTCGAGCAAGGACCGATAATTTCTTTTTTTACATTTATAAAAAAAACATTATAATTCATATAGTTTGGAGCATGAACTGAATCATAAGTTCAAATACCTCCAATGAACATTTAATGGTGTTTTGTGTAAATTAAAAATAGCATTGGACCCAACGCAGAGCCCTTCGGAACTCCAGATTTAAGAAATTTGTATCAAACACTTTCCTTTCTGACCAGTTTCTCAGGCAGGACGATTACAAATGACAAATGTAACTTTGTACACTGGCTTTTTCTGCTTATAAGAAGACTTTTTCTTCGGAGGTAGTGCGCGTAGCTGCCGAGAAAGTGTGTTCTCTTCGTATCCTCATCAATTACCAATATACAGAGTAACAACAAATTGAGTACCCTCAGGTATTCGTTACTTTTTATCTCAATACTCGTTAATGAGATTGAGTACTCATATGTATTCGTTACTTTAATATCGTTACTAGTTACACGACAAATTGAGTACCCATATGTGTTACTTTTGACCTGAATATTCGTTACTTTAATATCGTTACTAGTTACACGACAAATATGTGTTCGTTACTTTTTATGGGAATATTCGTTACTTCAACTTGTTACTAGTTATTTTTCGTTACATTCATCAAAATTGCTATGTAAAATTTGATACTTTTGATTTTAGAATCTCAAATAGAAAAGTTTTCCATCAAACCATATTGCGGACACAAAGTCACAGCAGCAATCTGTTTACGTATCTATTTCAAGTATAGAGTAGAAGTATGCTAGGAGAGAAGACCATGGTATACGCACAATGGACACCACGCATGGGTTTCGTTTGATGGCATACCTACCGTTTACGTGGTACGTGGTATCGTATGTCCTTGCGAGAGTGAACGTACCAGTGTCGCTTGTTTATAGTGTATGTAGTAACGATACGATAATAGTAACGATATTCGGAGTAACGTTTCGTTAGATGGTGCTTTATAGTTATTCAGTAACGAATGCATACATTTTTCTACAGAACCATTCTCTATTATCGCAACGAATAGAAAGAGAGATAGTTGCAATGGCCGAGGTTGTTGCAATAAATTGGTCAACGCGTTTTATGGCTAACTTCGAATCAGGTGACAACAAACCTAGATTTTTTCATAATAAAATAATGTATAATAAAATCGTACAACTATGAACAAAAACAAGTCAAATTAATATTTTTATTTAGAATGACAAAATGTTAGTTTCTGCCTGGTTTCATTTTCCAATATAGTCATTTGTCGCAGTTTTTGAATATCTGGTCCGAGTTTACTTCAGCTCATTGAATGCATACAGACTAACCCTTTGGAATAGCAATTTCAAGATCTTTTTCGAACGAGGGCAAAACGAGGTATATGCTGTCATCGAGAAAGGACGCTTAACATCGACGACTCGGCCAGAACGTCACCATAGGCAGCTATAATTTCGAAGTAGGGAATGATTCCGCCTACCTCGCCGCCCAAGTAAACAGTACGAACAACATATTAATTCTTGAAAATCGCTATAGAGCCCTCTCTCGAAGGACCAAGCCAAAATTATATGACACCTCGATCATCCCTGTCCTGCTGGTGCGGAAGCCCTTGGTCTTACCGCGAAAAAAGTGCTGAGTTCAATCTTTGATCCAGTTTGCTTTGAGAGTTTTTGGAACTCTTGCCAATCGCTGTTTCTTGGGATCAAGAGGCAATTGATTAATAGAGACCTCTCTCGAAGGACCAAGCTAAAATTATATGAAACCTTGATCATCACGGTCCTGCTGTATGGCGCGGACAATCTCAAAAGCAGATGAAGAAGCCTTTGGAATTACGAAGAGAAAAGTGCTGACTTCAATCTTTGGTCCTGTTTGCTTTGAGGGTTTTTGGAGAAGAAGTCTTAACCATGAAAGGGCTGTACAGCATAAACCTAGCCAGCCATGTAGAGCGCATGGACAACATTGCTCCGGGCTGAAGGGTCTTCGACTCCGAACCTGTGGGAAAACCAATAAAGAACGCCCACGGAACCGATGGTGCACACAAGTGGAGAAAGACCTGAACCAACTTGGCGTGCGAAATTGGAGGCAACTGGCTACAGATCGTGCCAGCTGGAGAGACATATTGGTTGAGGCCCTAGTCAACCCGGACTATGACGCTACTAGAGGAAGAAGAACACAAGGGTGTGGTAAATATCAATATAACCAACTAACCAACCAACAAATCTGAAGCAATGTCTAAAAATATGATGAATGATGGAGACGCGTCAAATCGCGTTAAGATTTAGAAGAGTCATTTGCAACTTTGGAAGATGAGCTTATACACGTGTTATTAGGAACAAATTCTAGTCAATGACCTGATCTAGGTCCACATTTGAAGGAAAGAATCGAAATAAATGACAAGTGAAATGCGTGCTTTCGCTAGTTCAAAAACTCTCTTTTGCGCAGACAATGTGCGGCAACCTGACGCTAATCATGTGACTGAAACGTGAACATTTGCAGATTCTACAAACTAGGCTTTGCCTTGTCACAAGAATAGAACTCACGTCAGTTCCCAAATAAGCCCCCTCTATTCCCCGAGAAGACCACATCGGGTTGCGCATCCATTCGAACATTCCTTAAGCGTCAATTTAAAATACAAATGATTAGCTTCATCTCACAATCTCTTCAAATAAGACAAAAACAACCGCTCAAATCCCTCTCGTAATGCCATAACCCAATCACATGTAAGACGAAGGGCAAATCTGTTTTGGAAATCATCCATTGCCAGGATAGTCCTCTGAATAAAATATTTCGAATTAATTATCCCCAAAGAGTATCAGCCGCAAGATCTCATTTCATTGTTCCAACAAAAGCGTACACGCACACCATTTCCACTCCTACCTTGACCCACTCCTACCCTCTAGCCTATGCCGTCGATGTAAACTTCTGTGAACTTTTTCTTCAACAAATTTCGATTTTGTTTGCTTCGACTTTTTTTTCCCTGCTTTTGAAGAATAATTCATTTTTATCGAAAAACTCCTTCAAGTGTATGCAAATAGAAAACACGAACAAGGGCAAAGCCGAACTGAACTTAACCCACTCATCGTCATTCCCGTCCCCTGAAATGGTGGTGAAGGGTGGAAGATAAAAAGAACACAAAATTCCAAACCCCCACGCCGGGTGGAAGAGTTTCATATTTATCAAGCATTAAATTTCAAGACCAAGAAGATCATCGCAAAAAAAAGGAAAGAGCAGAATTTCCCACTCCTCGACACCCAGCCACCTGCTCATGCCGTATTTATATTCTTTTCCAATATTTATGTAAATTCAGAAAACGAAGACGCAGCTCTCGTTGAACACACATTTCGCACAGTCACTCCCCGTCCCTCAGCGGCCGACCCGGCATACATCAAGGGGTTGCGAGCGAAATTCCCTCAGGTGCATACCTGGGGTGGTTGAGCGTACCTACTTTGGTGGGTCTTTCAAAGGGGAACACATGAACGCAAACAATCATTCATTTCTAAGCATTCTTTTCCGCTGAACCCTTGCAACGTCGCCATCTTTCGGCAACGCAACATGGCGACGGAGTAGTGCGTTGCACTCAGATGCAGCTCAGGCCCCCTCAGGACCGCGTTCCTCCTCTTAAGACAGCTAGTTTTCCGCATTGTATCGAGCAGCTCACCAGTTCAGCAGGGCTCTGCCATTTGCGTAACCTTTTCAGAGATTTGCAATTAAATTTTAACACTTCAACATTTCGATAGAGAGTACTTAATAGTGTTACGTTGATTCCACTCAGGGGTGGGGGCGGCTGGTGGATGTGAAACTTTTCGACCGCACCTCGAGGGCTTAACGAATAAAATAAAGTTTGTTAGAAAGTCTTCCTTCATTCTCCCCTTATTTTTTTTTCTTCTTCAATCCACCCTCAGATCGTCGTTTCTGGGGTGTGGGCGGCCGAGGGATGGTCGTCAGAATTCGACTTGGACGGTGTGATGTTTTGTGGCTGAGGCGAGGGTCTCCCCCGTGGCCTCGTTATTCATTTACCTAAGTAAACTCTGTTCTGAATGGAAGTCCCTTCAGTTCTTTTGAAAACACTCTTCTCCTGGTTTTACTTTGTTTTTTTTCCCGTCCGTGTTGTCGATGGAGGCTCCTAAAGTGTGTGTTTAAGTTTCGACGGGTATTCTTTAAAGAGGAGACCACCGCCACCACCACCACTGACGGAGAGTGCATGAGAGTGTGCCTTCCGCCCTCTGCCGCAGTTGAGGCAATTGAATTCCGAGTTGTGTTAGATACTTTTAATATTATTTGAGGTTTCCTTTGGTCTGCTGAACCCTATGATTCTAAGGCTCTCAATTCTCGGTTTTTGTTTTTTTTTTTGTTTTTTATTGTGGTTCAGCTCTTGTGAGGAATTTGAGGATGCGATTTATTATGATGATTTGTAGGAGATTTTCGGGGATATTCGCAGAAAGTTGCGGCGGAATTTTATGGATTTATCACCAGTCCAGCAAGAGTCGACGTGCCCACAGCTGGGGAGAGAGCTGGAGCTCATTTTAAGATGGGGTGCAAAATTTAGTAACAATTGAAGTGGCGGACGAGAAGTTTATTTACTTTTGTACTCCTAACTTGAAACGAGAAAACGCGAACCCAGTGTGGATGGTGGATGGTGGATGGTGGTTTGCCTACTTAATTTAATGAAGTTCTCTGTTTGCTCTGAAGAGTTTGGGGCGAGGGTGCGGTGGTCGTTGGAGGGAATGGCGGGAATGTAAATATCCTTTAGTTTGTGAATGGAATTTACAATTCAATTAGATAACTCTTTCAAAATGCTGTTGGATACTCATGGCTGGGTTAAACGAAGTTGAAGACTTATCTCTTCATTTATTATTTTTGTTTTCCGGCAAGACTTAGCAGAACGATTGCCTTGAGAAGGGTACTCTAACTCTGGGTCATTCGAATTTGATTTCGTAATGAAAACCCTTCAGAAATGAAGGCTGTTTATTTTAAACGAAGAATAGCTACACCGTAACAGATGGGCGGTTGAAAGAAGGGTGAACGTTTCGATGGTCTTAAAAGTAGATGAAGAGAACCATTGGTTGATGGACTGAATGAATGAGAAGTGCGTGCGATGTTTGCATTGATGAAGAATGGAGGAGAACCTGAGTCTTTCAAGTATCATGAGAAGAGCCACATTTATTGCACATGACAGAAAACAATCGAACTTAATTCTGGTATTTTGCAATTCAATCGAGAGGGAATTGTGCTATTGTGAATTGCGGTCATGCATATTGTGCATTTTAAAATGTTTGACAGCAGTGTCTACTACAATTATGGTGATCTACTTCTATTTCGAAGGTACTAAATGTGCTACTCCAATCTAGTACATATTGTCAGCAATTCTCATTAATGCATTTATTAAAACATGCTCATCATCATCTTCTGACCCGCATGCTCCACTAAAGGGGTCGCAGGGATAAAACAACGCACGAGAGATCTCTTGGCAACTCGACCCTCCGCCATCGACTCTAACTCATCAGGAGTTATGCCCAAGCGTAACGAGGCGAGCTTTTGGACTTGGCCCAACCATCTTGTCTTGTCAAGCGGTCGCCTACCTGATGGAATTGCATTCAACGCCATAAGTACATGAAAAGATAGAGACGTGTTATAACGTACAACTGTGTTAACAAAAATGTGAACTGAAAGTAGAGTTAGCTGCTGTTTTATTTCATTAATGCTTGAATGAAATTTGTTTGTAAAAACTTAAGAGGCAAACAAAATCTATTACGCTTTTCTAAATCTACTACATTTTTTCTTTGGGATCCACTACACTTGAATCCACAGTTTAAGATCCACCATTGTTTGATAGTAGGGAAACTTCAAAAACATTGTGGATCTTGTGAATCGTAAAATGGAAATACAAAATGTGTTCTTAAAGTAGCTCCAGACGTGCTTGATTCTACAATATGGTCGAGTTCATACCTCTCGCTTCATAATGAGCTTAGGTCTTTACTAAACTCTGTGTAGTCTGTGAGATCTACGGCATCGCCCCGGTCCTACACTTTCTCATCCCCTCCAACTTGACGTTTCAGCACAAACTGGGCGAAATAAGGAGAACAACTCTAATATTTGCTATTGTGAATTAATTCTAATTATTGTGAATAACTGAATGACTAATAAAGCCCAAACTCTGATCATAGCATTGGTGTCCTTCGAAAGATAACATTTATTTATTTATTAACTTTTGCTGCTGACAGTGATACTTGGTTTTAACAATACCTGACATAGCGGGAGTTATTTGCAATCGGTTACAGCAATGACGGAATCGGTTACAACAATGAAATTCTACGGTCCCTTCGACGTCGTTACATGTGATTTTGACTGTACTATGTTCAGAAATGAAGTCCGCCCTTAAAATTTATGACAGCCTTTTTTTATATCGTTTTCTGAAGCCAAATTGACCAATCAGAGAACGGCATTCACGATATTTCCGTGAATAACTGTCAAAAAGCCCCTCAAATTCTTCGACGGGCTGGGGCTATCTCTATAATACTTCGTTTCTGATTATGTTTCAGCAGCTGTCAAAGCCACCAATGACATACAGCTGTCAAAATAATCAGTTTGCCAAAATAGTGCAGAAATTATTAAAAATATAGAGCTTCCGTCCCAGTCGTAAAGTACGCAACGTGAGTTTCGTCGGAAGTTCAGTCGTCCCCCCGTGGCAGCGGCATGCAGGCAATTCTCCGAAGTCTGGGATATTTTGAGCGTAGTGTACCCACGCTGTTGGACGTTAAGCCATCAATCAGACCGAGATTGGCTACGAGCGAAACAAATCAAAAGCGATGTACACTACCCATTAGAAGCATATTAAAGCGTACTACAAATAAAGACCAATGATTGGAGGAGGACTTCGAAATAATACCGAGAGCATCGATGGAATGAGTGATACGCGGAAAATATCGTGGACCAGAGGTATGGGAGGATAGAGATATCCCTTGATTGCCCCTTGATTACATCTGACAGCGTTTTTTATACGGAATTTTGTAACAGTATGTGTGGAATGCAAAGGGCATTCCACGGCACTCTTATACTTTACGGCTCAATGCCGACATGGACAAGGGGTAAAAAATGGCCGAAGTTGGATACCTCTATCCCTCCATTATCTCTGTCGTGGATGGTCGGATCACGAGGAGTAGACGGGGTTTGGCGACAATGTAAGAAGTAGAGTAATGACAATAATGATATAGGTGGCGTGACAGTCCGAGAAGGACTTATACAGCAACCACTCGTCTTGTGCGTGCTATTCTTCTTTTCACGAGTACAAGGGATATATAGTTTTATGGCGAATCCGAACGGCCAATTTGAGGAGATTTTTGTAGACGCTTATACTCTTTGAGCATTGTCAGTGACTCGAAAGGGGTGAAGCCATGAGTTATGATGGTTGGTAAATTCGGGCACCCTCTGCGTAGGAGTCAAGCATCAACCCATTACACCAGGGCCGACCGAAAATTTAGTGTTGCAATTGAAAAATTATTTAAATTGCGTTGCTTGCTACACGACAATTAGTATGATTGGTAATTGTACATGGAATTAAGTCACGGCGTTTCTGACAAGTACTACTTCACACAGAAGCTAGTTTCACGTTCAAGCACGCAAGTTGCATCATTTGTACGCCAATTAGAAACTCCTGTGAAACCAAGAGCGAAAGCTATGTGAAAACAATCTTAATGTCAATGAACAATTTATGATATATTAACTATTTGGCGGCAGTGGCGTTGTGGATTGGTGCGTCGACGCCTACGTTACGGAGGTTCGATTCCCGGCACGAGCAAAATATTTTTCACCGCCCCAGCTCTTTCTCTGTCTAGAAAAAAACTTCTCAAATTGGCCGTTCGGAGTCGGCATAAAACCAGAAATGAAGTAAGATAGAGATACCCAGCTTCAAAGCTTATTGACCCCTAGTCCATCGACGAATTTCATAGACTTTTTGACAGTTATTCATGAATTTTTGACAGTTATTCACGAAATAACGTAAATGCCGCTCTGTGAATTGTCAATTTGTCTTTAGACGACAATATAAAAAATGGTTGTCAAAAATTTGAATAAGCATTTGTTTGGGATAACTGCCCACAGTTGACACGGAAACGTGGTGAAAAGCTCGTCAGTTCCCGTTGATGACACCCTACTTAATTGACTTCCAAGCCAAACTATTCTCCGTTTCAAATTCATGACTGCACTCAATCACAGACAGAAACTAAGCAAAACAAGCGCATGTGTCTGACTGACTGACTGTATGTCGGCATACAAAACTCTACAATGCTATCTATGTTTGACAATTGTATCGCTACTGCCATTGAGACTCTCAATATCATTGTTGACAATGTTAACTTTATCAGAACACAGCCTTGAGGAAACTGAACTTCTCAGTTCCACTTCAGGTCCGAGTGCATTTTCTGCGAAAGAGTAAATCACAATCATGTGATCTTTTGGTGAGGGTAGAGCGAGGGGAGAAGCAGTTGATTCACTTCCAACGTTTCATCTAGAACTGAAATCGAAACGGGGTTTTTAGGCGTCAAGTTGAGATGGAGAGTTTTTCTCATGATCGATCTCCACTCTGTCTAGTACAAGTGTCGGGCACAACAATAAGGGAGAGAAGTATTTCAGATGAAAGACGGTTTCGTTAAACACATTCGTTTGTATATTCAATAATAGGAAATGCGGATAAATCCTTCACCACTCCCACTTGGTAATGCTGTGAAAGGCAGCCACTATGCAGCTGATGACTCCCGAGAAAATCATGTAATTGAATAAAAACGAATAGTCGAACTCCAGCTGTGCAACCTCTGCTCTAGGCGGGCGGGGAAACAAACTCACTTCACATACACACATCCGCACACAGCCACAAGCAATACAACTCAATCTACTCAACTATTCAAACAAAGAATGTATTTTTTTTGCACCTAATTGAAATTACCACACGGCAATTAAGACAGTCTTGACTACGACGCTATTTAAAAGTATCTGCATGCCAAAAATAAATTAGGACTCCCCCGGAATGTTTGATGACAACTTCTCTATTTTCTTCATCATTCCATTTTGTTGGTTGCGTTTCAAAGAACGATAACAGTTCTCGCGTAAAAAGGGGCAAAAAAACGAAACATAAACAGACCTTGCATCACGTGGTCGCGGTGATTCCCCGTGACACAAGCTCGCATTCGCATCATTCGCGCGAAATTGAATCACAGAAGTGGCGTAGTTTCCAAAAAAAGAAAACACCACGAAAGAAAACAAACAAAAACAACCTAGGAGATAGTGTAAGTCACTGCGTAAAATATTTTGAACTTTCTTTGACGCTCGTTTTCCCTCAGATTAAGGTCGTTCCGCAATTAAAGGCAAACAAAACGAACTGAACTTGATTTATTTTCTTTTCTTTTTTTTTTCACTGACTGTCGTTGATTTATGAATTGACAGGAAGGGGACGGGAAGGGGGCGCGCGGCTCTTCAAAATACGACTTCAACTGACTTTCATAGTTGCTGGACTCGTTCCACTTAAGGCGTCGAAAATGGAGGAAAAATTGCGATGTTTTCTATGAACCAGTGTTCAGCTCGAACTTACGTAAACCAATTGCCTCGCTTAGAGTTCTTCCGTTCCAACTGTGACATTGCGCAAATGGACTCAAATGTATCTCAAGGTTTTAAGTTCTAAATCAGCGAAGCCGCATGGAATTTAACTGCCATTTCGAACGACACACTCGCGTACGCACAACAAAAACAAAGAATATGAAAAAAATAAGAATATAGTACACCTTCACTGGTATTCGTACGCGTATCTAATAACTTCGATCGATCACCGCACTGTCTCGCAGAACCTCGTCGGGCACAACAAGAAAACAAAATATAGACTGCCCGCCACCGCCACCGCCTGTAATCGGTTCGCTGTCCCAGCACTGCCGCAGTCTCGCCGTGTGTGAATGGTGCACAGCGCTCGATTGGAAGAATCTCATCACATCACAGCCTTAGTCGGAGAGGAGGAAAGTAATGTGTGTACCCTACCTAGAGCTACATATCTGTGCCCCACCCTGTCGGGCGCGGAGGGGCACGGCGGGTGAACAGCATGGGGACTATCTTATCTAACAATAACCGAACCAGCACACAGCAACTGATAATTAATCGTCGGGTATGGATGGCAGGGCAGGCACGGCGTAGGGAAGAAAAAAAGTCGAATAAAATAAAACGGAAAAATGAATCTATCAGAACTCTTTTCTGTATTTCATCGCGTTTGTCGGGTGTCGGCTTCTTATCGGCGAGCGAGTGGGTTTGGATTGAAAGCGGGATTGGAGGTGTTAATGAAATGTTCGGTGAAACACATACTCTAAGTCACCCCCTATCGTCCGCCCCTCCCAAGCCCATCGCCATGTCGTACTTTTGTGAGAACTGAGATAATTACTTTTTTTTTCCTTCTTTTCGTATCAATGTGTGATAAATGTTGGCGTTGGCTGCTTATTGAAGGGTGAGCGTGATGCCAGCCCGCACCCCTAATGAAATTGACGTCGCTTGTGAAGTGAAAGTGGGCGCGAGGCCTTTTGTCTAGTGATATGGATATTCTGCGAAAAAGGGTGTGGGGCAGGCCAAGTTTTAAAAAAGGCCATAGATTCAATGAAGGCAGACGAATGGATTTGAAGTGTGAATTCGGTTTGGAAATAGAAAGTTGTTGCGAATTTTTGTTGCTATTCAGAAACTGCTTTACTTTGAATTAGAGTCGCTTGGTCAGAGTCACATTCGCTAACTGAAGAAGTTCGCCAGTTCCTAAGACAGCGAGGTTTGCGGAGAGCAACAGCTGTTATCGCAACCTTTTCTTAGTCTCTCGCGTACACGGTGATAAGAACGATAGGAAACGCAATTTAAGTAAAACAACAACGGTGTGGGATATAAAATTGATTCTGGCTCTATTCCGAAGCTAACCTGCCTGAGAAGGACCTCAAACAACTTGCTGTGCTCCACTTGAGGCAGCTATTCCGAGACCGTGCCAGTTGGTGTGGTCTCTTGGTTGGGGCCCAAGTCAATCCCGGACTATAGCGCCAAATAAAGAAGAAGAGGGTAGCGTAATTTTGTCGTCCCCCAATACAGTATCCTTCAAATTTAAGATGGCTCCCGATTGATAGAATCGTTCTTAGAACAGCTCAGAAATGTTGGTCCCGATTTGGTTACGAAAGTAATTCAAACTGAAGAGTCACAACTGATGCCTGACAAAATCCATCTTTAGACGTGACACTGCATGGAAACGCATAGTGGTATGCATCAAATGCGTTGGTACTGTTTCAAGCCGTTGCGTCGGTCCAGTGTAGCGTCACGAGTGTAGACATCGAGTTCGTCCACCTAGTGGCTGGGTTGTTGGCATGGACTAAGGACTGAAGGTAGTCCCAGAAAAAATAATCGAGCGGTGTTAACCCGGTAATGCCCAAGTTTTTTTTTCTTCGGGGGCACACTTTTAATTTGTAGACGAGCCAATTGCAGCTCTTGTAAAGCTTACCAGGGTATGCTACAAGTAATCTCAGAAAGTCCGTGGCCAATTGGGCACGCTGGTCCCAACTTACAAGAAATTTTTGTTCAAAAAGTGCGTGCCTGCAATGGGCTGGTGTGCATTTAAAGCTTAAGTCGCGGTGACCGACGTTGTCAAACTTCCCCATCACGTCCTTCGATCATTGCCTTGTTTGTAGCACCGTCTTGTTGGCACCAAAACTCGGATATATCGTTGCTGTCGAAATGGCCAGAAAAAATCGGTTAATATTTCTTTAATCCCAGACCATTGCAGGTAACGACGTCTTCCTTCTCATTAGGAATGAAATGAGATCCGAAGATGCCGCCAAGACATAGACCGCAGTCTGCTTGCTGGCATAGCTACTAGTCCAAACTGACAAGGCTTTTATGGACAAAATAACATGACCAGCTCTAAGTTGCCAACTTGAGGCAGGCAGTGGTCCGCTTTGTCGGGGTGCGTGGGAAGAAATTTGTTAAATCTCAACCATTATACCGATTTGAATAACATTTGAAACATAGTACAAATGGTATGAGCTCGTTTCATGTCCCCACAATTGCAGAAGTAGCTCAAAAATATTGACTATATAACTTAATTCGCGCGGTTTGCTAAGAGATGGCGTAACTTGTATTATTCCATTGGAACATGCGCTGGAAAGCTACTGTCATTGTATGTCATTCATTTGAAACGTAAACAACAATACATTTTTTTTCACTCAAATATGTCGAACTTTGTGCCAGAGACACTGGTTTGCGGGGAGGTCTTCTTCATTACTTTAACAAGAAGAAAACTGCTGCCGAAAGTCATCGTATTTTGGTGGAAATTTATGGTGAACATGCTCTAGCTGAGCGAACGTGCCAAAAGTAGTTTGCACGATTTAAAAGGTGATTTTGCTTGTCCAACCAGCCAAATCAACGGGAAAGCCGAATATCCATGGCGCGAAGGTAATAAATAAATAATTTGGTGGGATCAGAAGGGTGTGATGTATTATGAGCTCCTAAAACCGGGTGAAACCATCAATGGACAATGCTACCGAACACAATTGATCCGTTTGAAGAGAGTAGCAGCCGAAAAACGCCCAGAAAATGCGACCAGACACGAGGCAAAAATTTTCCATCATGACAACGCTCGGCCCACGTTGCTATTCCGGTTAAGAACTATTTGGAAAACATTGGATGGGAAGTTTTAGCCCAGACCTTGCCCCTTCTGACTACCATTTGTTCCGGTCGATGCTGGACGCCCTCACTGAAATACGGTTCACAAGAGGAGAATATCAAAAATTGGCTTGATTCCCGACTGCCAAGCCGGAGCAGTTCTTTTGGCATGGAATCCACAAATTGCCAGAAAGATGGGAAAAAGTCATACCTTCAGATGGGCAATACTTTCAATAATACCATTGCACATATTTCTCTTAAATAAACGTTCAAATTTAACACGCAACCGCGATTAAGTTATATACCCAATATTTTATTATCATAGTCGAATAAGCCCTGTGCCTCATTGCTTAATGCAAGTGAATCTTACATTTTCGGTTCATTTCTTTAATCCATAGATCCGATTATATCAGCATTTGATGAATACCATTCTCAGTATGTCAGTTTAAAGTGCAGCTGAGATCAACGTACTACTTACACTTAAAAGGCTCTTGCGGTCAAAGTGGTCTATAAGCGTATATGATTTGTATTTACCATTAAAAGAGAGCACGCTTACAGACTTTAAGAAAAAGAAATTGCCCCGTTGAAGCCTCTTGGAGCTCTTCTTCTAGTGTCCAAAAACACCTCCTGCAAGGGTGTACCTAATTAAGATCCCAGTTTATAGATTGTTTATAGATTCTCTATCGATTTAATTTTTTTTTTTCTTAAAAAGGAAGATTTGGGTTTCTGCTTAAAATAAAGTCCAAGCTGCATTCTTCCCAAGAAATTATAACACTTCGGAAGTCAAAAGCGTGTTTTCGAAAACCGATTAAGCGAGAGACATTTGTACACTGCGTCTCTGGGGAGAAGTTCGTAATAATCAACCATAATTTACATTTCGACAAATGTGATCTACTCTATTAAATGCTAAATTAATATCTGCTGTATAATGTATTGCTAAAAATAATCCTGTTAGCTGAATACTCGAGCTTTCTGAAACTGATAACCACTTGTGGGAGCTTACAGGAGCTAAGTCTGTAGCTCAAGCGAATAAATAATAAAATAATACCTCTAGTTTATTTTTATTTTTTAAGCTTCAATAACATAGTATTTAGTAAAGAAAGGTTAGGATTTTACAAACAGTTGTAAAAATTCGAAAATTGCTACAGCTTAGAGCTCTGTATCACGAATATCCCTTGACATAATGTGCCGAAATTTTAGGAAAACAGGCGAGTGATGTATAGTCGGTCCACTCTCGATAATTCTAAGCTCAAGGGACCGTATACAAAATTGGAATTAACGAGACTTCGAATTTACGAGAACTCGTCGAGTAAACGAGCAGGATGAAAACGAAATAACGGCATACCTAGTACATAAGCACAACATTTTTACTTTCATTTTCTTCAGTGATTTGTTCTGACGACATCAAAGCATGGGAAAGTGTATACACCCGGGCAAAGAGCAGAGAACAAAAGACAAAAACGACAAGAAATCGAATTACTGAGAGGAAACCCGCTACTGATTTCGAATTGCAGCGTGTTCGCCGGTCTCCCTAGTGAGCAAGCACTTCAAATGAACGAATGCACCAAAAAACTTAGGTTTTGTTCGATTTATCAAGGTTTTTTCAATGAGTTCGAATTATCGACAAATTCGAATTCCCGAGTTTCGAATTATTGAGAGTTGACTGCAGAAATGAAGTACTATAGAGCTGCCCAACTTCACAGCTGATTGGCCCCTAGTCCATCGACGAATTTCAGAGACTTTTTGACAGTTATTCACGAAATAACGTAAATACCGTTCTCTGATTGGATTTGGCTTTAGAAACCGATATAAAAAAGGGGCAAGAGAGGTAGAAATTAGGATCTCTACCATACTTCATTTCTGGGTGACTTTACTTATAAAACAACAACGAGCCACTTCCTTATCCCAAATTTAATTTTTCGTATTTTTTCCGCTTTTGAACCAATGTCTTGGATCCGCTCAATCTTTGACGGATGGCCCAAGTCTAGCCTCAAAATGTTTGACTCTAAGGCGTTGCCCAATGAATAATCAAACGCAAATCCTCATTTAATTTAGCTACTGAATCCATGCCAAGATCAAAACGTAACCCTTTAATGCCCAAGTCTTTCTTGTTTGGGGAACAAACTATATCTTGTAGGGAAGGCGTCAATTCTGATAACTTTTTGTGACAGGTTATCGCAGGTATTACATGCCCAACTGGGCCCGCCCGTCCTTATTTACTACAACCTTTTTCTCCACAGAGTGCGTGTCCAAAATTTTACATTTTATTGCAGTTGAGGGTTAAGCTGGTTTGAATGCATTTAGAACAGTCAACCCTTTTGGACGCTCATTAATGAGCATGGAGTAAAACAACGGACCGAGAATATAACCTTGGGCTACACCGTTTATTTCTTTTGTCAATTAAATTAGACAACTTGAACACGATTAGTTCGTGACAGCTGGTAACAAAGTAAAACGTGGAATCTGTCAAATCAAAATTTACAGCCGTGTTCTCCTCGTCCCTTCGTCCAGACAGCACGTCAAATATCAATTTCTCTTCACCTTCAGCTACATTGCCTCGGTCAATTTAACAACAGTCGATACAACAACAACACTTCATATCCAATTACATAAACTCACAGGTGACGCACACTCACTTTGTCACGAGTTGTGAGAAATTGCATTGAACTCCACCATCCGTAAAAATAACACACAACAACACCGCGCATTGTTTCAAGTCTCCGATGGAGAAAAGTTACAGAAGTTACTTGACGAAAACAAAATATTGTCATGGCACTACTTAATTCCTTAAGCAGCCAACCGAACACAAACAACCGCACGCCAAACGAGCTGAAACAACCTCTTTGTCGCCGAGTGATGGAGCGGAAATCTGCGACAAATCATCAGGGCACGTCTGGAAAGAGTTCACCACCAGTCCCGAAAAACCCGCAGCAACCACGCCAAGCCACACAAAGACGTCTTGTTCAATCCGAAAACGTACTCTGACCGACGAACAAATTAATTACCCTCAACGAGGTGAACAACAAAACGAGAGCAAAACACCAACAAAAAAGAAAGGAAAACAAACTATCAATCTGATCTCTCTTATTAAGCTAAAAGTTTCCGGAGGAGACCCTTTTCGAGTAATCAAAGCAGGGACAGAGAAAGACGACGTTTACCTTTCGAAAGAATTCCATCGGTAAACTTCAGTGAAACGGATTCCAATGAATGAGTTGCATTTTCTAATTAGCGCCCGGATGCCGTGGTCAATGGGAGGGAAAAAATAGCAACCGCTAGCACCACCAAGCCACGGGAATCCTTTCATGTCAATTGAATCCTTCTTTCGGATCTCGGTGATTATCTGTGTACATTTTGAGATGAATTCGGGTCTAATATCCGCTTCGGTTGGACAATAACCACGCCAGACGCCGGCGGCGTGGGTTGGAGCATCCCAGAGATTACTTTACATCCAGTGGACAGGGCATGGGGGGATTTTCTTCTTCTTTTTTTCTCATCACCGGAAGGAGCAGCAGGAGGTCGTCGAGTGAATGGATGGGAACCAAGCAAAATGATAATACGACCGGAAGTAGGAAAGCTGGCATTTCCATTCCCATCTGCTTCGGAAACCATTTCAATTCGAGAAATATGGAAACAGCAACCAGGGATGGTGGTTTATTTTCTTTTTCTTTTTTCTCCGTGACCCCTCCCTCCGCCTGAGGCCAGCTGTATTGTTCCGGGAGATGCCGAGGGTGGATTTGATGGGGACCAGTTGAAATTTGACATTGTTTGCATAAACAGTTTCCCTGCAACTTCGTCTCAGTGTCAAGGTGGATAGGACACGCGGCACTGGATAATTTAACCGACATTGGCTGGCAGTAAAGAGAGGAAGAGGATTTCTTACGATCTCCCATCAAAAACACGTTTTTTGGAGCAAACTTTCTGAGTACCAACAGAACGGTATTGCATCGCATAAAGATTACGTCCAAGCGGGTCTGCTGAATGCCAATAACCCCCGACATATCAGATGACACTCCCCGTTGAGTTCACTTGAATTCACATGAATCTGCGTACTTTCAAGACATTCCGGATGTACACAGATTACGATCTGTCTGCGCAATCAGGGAGCAGGTGTTGCGAGTGATTGAGGAACAAACAACGACTGAGAAGTGAGACACTTTTGACTGCTCATTCACTCAGTCGTTCACAAGAATGAATCACATCTTTTGCGAAACAAAAACATTCAGGGCAGCGGAATGCTTGAAATATTCTTGTGATGCAAAACGGGAAATGCGCAACTGGTAATAAAACAACGCAGTTCTGGAACAACAATTGCTTAAATATCGGAGATTTGAGACACATTTTACTTAACTTACTGAGGACATGTGCAGAACTTCTGGGTAGCTTCCCAGCAAACACTAGTGTTGTGCGTGCTATTGTTCTCTCACGACTGCAAGGGACTTACAGTTTTATGCCGACTCCGGGTGGCCAAGCTTTTCCAGACAGTTCCGCTCTTTGAGCGTTGTCAGAAATATTATTTGTGAATTTTAGCGTACCGGGAATCGAACCTAGGCAACGTAGTCGTCGGCGCACCAACCCACAACGGCACGGCAGCCAAGTTGGAACTTGCTTAGTAAAAAAAAAATCGGGTGGCCCTGAATCACCAATGTGGTCACAAAGGCCGTGGAAAACCAGTGAAAAAGGAACTAGAGTTGTCCCGTTCCGGACATGTATAGTTCCCGGAACTATGTTCACTGTCCGAAGCATTTCCTATCGTTCCATAAAGTCAGCCTAAACATGGTCATGTCAGTACTGCATACAGTTTCGACATATGTGGCAATTTGTGTACACAAATTCTGCACAAGGCACACATCGCAAGCACAGACATGGCAGACATGGTACCAGCTTGTGCGGAGTTCGAACAATGTGCGGACATGTATCGTATGTCCACGCATTCATTGGACATGTAAATGCAGCCCCTTAAATACAACAAATTTTAATGAGAATACAATTGCCTATGCACCACAGCCACACGCAAATCAAACTACAAAAAGTTCCGCAGACGTGCAGGCATATCCATGGAACTAACAGTTCCGTGGTCATGTTCAACGCCGCCGGAACCAGTTCCGAATGTGAAAAGAATCGGTCCATCCTCGGAAGTGTTTTGAACAACAAGAAGAGCGAACTTAAGCCTGGACTCTACGGCGAAATGAATAGGATCTAGGCAACTCAGCTTCAGCCCGATGAGTCTTCGGCTCCAATCCTGTGCAACAACACAACAGATTGAGCGTCTGAATTTGAACGAACAGAATGGAATGGCGTGGTATCAATTATGAGGGACTCTACGGGGCCATGAATAGCGCCTAGGCAACTCAGCTTCAGCCCGATGAGTCTTCGGCTCCAGTCCTGTGCAACAACAGTGAACGCCCTCGTCTAAGGTGGTCCAACCAGGTGGAGAAGGACCTCTATCAAATTGGCACGCAAAACTGGAAACAACTAGTTAGAGATTTGAAGAGGCTTGCTTTTGCCCAGGTCCAACCCAGACTGTAGCGGCATATAAAGAAAAGGAACTATGTAGTCCAAGTCATTGACCTCAAAAGTTGTGACTTAACCAAAAAAAAAAAACCAATTCCAAGATCAACCTAAATTATTGAGTTTACTCATGATTTTGTTTATTTTTTTACTTTTTTCCCACACACAGCGCAACTTAAAAGCCGCCATTTACAGGACACTTGTGTGCACATTTGTGTCGGTGTGCTTAAATGTATCCTGTGTGTGGGCCAGTTCGTGCACCGATTTATCGGTATGCCAAATGGCGTGAGTAAAATGAAAATATTTTCATTTCTTGAGTCGGTGTCGAAAGTGTGATGAGTGTGGGCTTGTCAGCACTCTTTCAAACAACATATTGGTCGCATCCCGATCGTTGAGGAGAACCGAGATCTGATATTGTGATTCGGTTATGGGGGCTATTTTTCTTACCATCTGTTGATTTACATGGTTCTGAACAATAAACTTGTGACTAGTTCATGAAGCATGCATGCAGGAGACGGCACACAGCTCATAGCACTGTTCCGTCGTTGCCAGAGTCCAATGAAGAACTGTAGCGGAAAGCAACACATGTGTTCACACCGAAGTATGCACACGATGTGTATGGGACACTTAAGAGCCGGATTTTCAGAAATAATCATGTTATATTTCTTGATATGCCAAAAGTTGCTCATTTATCTATCGATAACAAATTCAACACAAATTTAAGATTGTTCAATCATTCTCTTGACGAAATACCAAACTTAGAACAGCTTCCACGAATAGACAGACGAGATCCACAAACTCACGACAAAAAAGCTCCCAAATTCTACCCGTATCAATATGCGACTAGAGACAATTACATCAAAGTGAAGCGTCAGAGTTGGAGAACTTGGTACATCGTAGTTCGCATTTCAGATGGCATATTTGTAATGACTGTGTTTTTGTTTCGTTTTTGTTGCTGGCCGTGACGATGTGGGTTGGTGCGTCGACCCCTCCGAAATGCGGTCATGTGGCATGCCGTGAAATAGAACCAACATTAAGCATTAGTATGACAGGGTATACACAAATGAAGTGCAAACAACGAGCGAAGAAAACGTCGAAAGAAACGCTGCCATAACAACGCGGACCCCTTACAGTGTAGTCCTGTCATATCGACCTAATGTCTACGTCTTGTTGTTGCCGAATAATTGGAACAAATTACGTGGACATAGATTTTCAAGGCAGAGGCGTTTGTAGAGTCACAAAACCCGCAAAAATAGAGCTGCCTTTACAAATCGTTTGGCATGTGACACTTGGAGTGGCATTAATGTTTCATGGATTGATGTAAACATGGAGAATATTTTGAAAGGTAATAAAGCCATGAAGACGGGCCCAGAAATTTCAAGGGGAACCCTTGTATTTATCGCTCTACCGTTTCAGTTCCATGCTCGAGAAGCAGTAACATGACTTCTAGAAGCGAATATAACCGCAGACTAATAACAACTTTGGTTACATTCGAAGAACAAAAAGGAGACAGATTCACACCCTCTGCCATGCAAATGCACATTCCCTTCGCTGGACCACCTCAGTGCGACACATTTGAAAGGCAGAGGATGACTTTACCTTTCTATTTGCTCACTTTCCAGTTTTCACTTCGCAAAACAGGAATGTGACAACTTTCCGGCTACCACATGTAAACGTGCGTCCCCAACAAACTTTCTGCCGTTCCGTAAATTTCCACAAAAATTATGTAAAAAGAAAAAAAAATGTATTTTCACCGCGGAATGTGAAAGAAAAGTTTTCCAATGCAGGCGTCATACAAACTTTTGAATACTTCGAGCCGTCATCACCTCGAAAGAACATCTGCGGAATAAAACTTGTGAAGGCAGGGATAAGGACGCATGCAAAAAAAAAAACAAACTTGATGCACTGACAGTTGCACGAAGGTATGCACGGGAACAAACTTCCACAGAAGCAGATAGAAAGAACCGGAAGAATTCGCAATTGACGTGAACGCGAAGAAGATTCTCGCATCTGAGCCTGAAGTTTGAAGTTCCCACACAAAAGGACATCATTTTCACATGAGATAAGGATTTAATTGCAAGTGGAAAAAGTTTATTAAATTACTACCCTACTTCGGGTAGTTTGCTGTCTCGTGGAGATTTTTAACTTTTCTAGCGATTCACTGAATTTGCTCGAACTAATCTCCAGGCGGAGACGGCATTTGTGTGCGGTGGGAATCTTTTCTGGTGTCTGAACAGTGTTAAAATCTGACGAAAAAAAATCCCCCATTTAAAGTTGTTGCCTAATCGGCGTCACTCGCAAAAATACGGTTCACCGTGGAGTCACTGCATACGGGACGACATCACTGTGGCGAATACGTAACATTTTTTTTGCGCGCAATTGTATTCGACAGTTAAGATGGTTGGGAGGGATTAATAATTGGATACTTGGTAATGACGGTATTCTAGATCGTTGGATTTGATTATCTGTTTAATAAACACTTGGCGATGAATAAATTGCTACAATTTAATAGAGCTGGGTGGGGGCACATTAATTTCTCAGCAATTAGTTGTCATGTGCATCTCGGGCACACAAATTGCTCCGGGAATCTACCGGACATACAGGTCGCCTTTGAGTACATTGTTTTGCAGTTTGTAGGCATTCAGAACACGCGATAGTCGATGTAACGCCTACGATCTAGAAAACTCAACGACTTTGGAACGATGGCGTCTTAGGACACTGAGTAACTCCACGTAATGGAACTTTTCCAAAGCATTGCAATGAGCGGCGTTTGAAGATGTGGCCTTCGTGAGTGTATCCACAATTGTCTGGTAAATGTTGGCGTACCATACTAGTGTTGCCGCTGAAAAATCTCAGGAAGTCGCAAAAAAAAAAAAACAGTGACTCGGGACCAAAAACTAATAATTTTAAGGTTTTATCAGGAGTGGCGCAGTCATTCATTCGCACTTTCTTAAAATTTGTGCTGAATTTAATGCTTATGGGAAACTTAACGACGTATTTCGCGGCAGACACATGTTTTATATCAAATAGTCGCCGGAGTCATTTAATGGTCTCTCGGTGCGCCGAGGCGTCAAAAAAGGGTCAAATTGCGAGTAAGGTCGCATAGCGGCAAACCTGGCGCTAGCCAGTAGACAGGTCGGATTACAAGACTCCATGAATGACATGAGACCGTTTGATGAGAGTTACAGAGATTCAGAAAACTGCGGTGGAGTTGTCTAACGAGTGATTGTTGTCCAGTGCTACCTGGAATCCTCAAGGCGAACATTACGCCGGTATGAATGTAACGATGGACAGATAAATCAGAGGCACGAATTGGATAAAGGTATGTCCTCAAAGAATATGGAGGGGAAACGAAGTACCAGTACGAATTAAAAAGTAAATAATAAAATGCAGCGAAACTTTTCCAACCCACTGTACTTTGTCCAAATCAATTTCAATTCCTTTTGAATCCCCCGTTCGATTTTGGCAGAAATGAAGTGTTATTGAGGTGTCCAACATCACAGCTGATTGAGCCCTAGTCCATCGCTGAATTTTGAGAGGCTTTTTGACAATCATTCACGAAATAACGTAAATACCGTTCTCTGATTGGTCAAATGGGCCTATGACGCCTTACATGAACGACATTATGCAAGACACTTTCAAAAGCGTCATTGTACCAATTTGGCATAATGTCACAGCACCAAAGTTTTAGGGGCAGAGAGGTAGACGTTGGGCATCTCTGTCATACTTCATTTCTCGAGCTTAGTCAGCTAGTATCAGTCTCTTTTGTCAGCTAAAGAACATTGTAGATGCAACCAAAAGAAGAAGGAACAGAATAAAGTGGCTCGTCGAAAGGATCGGACGTGGTATTTTATTTGATTGTTCCCAAATATAGATTGCACTAGTGAACTCATCCATGGCCTGTATAGGAAGTGCATGGAGATGCCCTTGATCTTGTCAGGCGAGAAATTATGCGACCTTTGGTTCATGTTTACATTGAGGGTATTTGGAGGAAAAGATTCAACTGCAATGAGTGGCATGAGACTAGTCAGACGCTTAGGGGTCCGACGCCCCATTTATTCCCATGCTTGCAAGTTCACAGTGCCCCTTCACTTCTACTCCATTTACTAATATCTGATCTTTTATTTTTTGGCAAAAATTGTACCAAGCACTCTTTTAATTTCCTTAGATTTCAACTTCAGCAGACAGACAAAGAAAACGTGGTTCTTCATCAGAAATTGGTCATATGTCGAAAAAAAAAAAAAAAAAATAGTCTCGAGAGGGTTCAGTTAATTTTCCTTGGTTTGGTGCTGCCAAATTTTTGCACCAATATAATATTTTTTGGTATGCGTCCAGTTTTGATTACATCTAAAATAAAGTCAGGTTAGGTTAGAGTGGCTGACTACCTTAAGGGTAGCCACACTTTGGTCAAGAATAGGGCCTTTGTGTTTGCACGAAATTTAATAGAGCCTAATCCGCGAACCATCTGGAGGTTTTAATGTAGTTGACTGCATTAAAAGTCTAGTCCAAGTGACTAAATCTGCGAGGACGCTGCAATTGCAAAGAAGGTGTGAAATGGTGTCTTCTTCCTCTTCATCACTGCATCTTCAGCAGAAGTCGTCATATGGAATATCTAGTCTTGATGCGTGAATTCCAATGGCCGGTTAAAGTGCCGATGAGAGTTCTAAAATGCGGCCTGATTCTGATCAGGTCGCGTGAACGTTTTGGATCGAGAGGTCATAATAGCTTTGTGATGAGCCACAGAGTGCCAGAAGACCATTTACGATTGCGTCTGAGTAAGCATTTCAAGCTGTGATGGGATGGGATGGGATGGGATGATAAGCATTAGCAAAATTATTTCACGATGGAAGATTTTTTCGCAGACTACAGGTCTGGGTGAGAAACTCGGCAGTGCGCTAGGATCTCAACGTTGACCAGGAAAAGGCTATGCTTAGGTGGTTTGGTCACGTGGCACGAATGTCCCCTTCATAATGACTGCCGAGGCGGGCGTTGAGTGTGATTCCATCAGGCTGGCGAGCGCTTAGCAGACCGAGGAGGAGGTGGTTGGACCAAGTCCAAATACTCGCTTGGGCTTCTGATGAGTTAGAGTCGATGGCGGAGGATCGAGTTGCGTGGAGATCTCTCGTGCGTGGTTTGCCCCGCCACCCTTTTAGTGGAGCATGCGGGTAAGGAGAATAGGGGGGCTGGACAACCAGAATAGGGGCCAACATTTAACCATGAACGTTTTTTAACAAACCAATAGTTTTGACTTATTAAACATCAGGGCAATGTTTGCTGAATGCTGACAGTTAGACACACAATGGTCCGGAATGAATCACACAATGGCCATGCTCTTGGACTAAGCTCCATTCAATTTGTCTTTTCAGCTCCGTCCCATCGATTTGTACAAAGACTATACAAAATTCGAAATTTGCCCGAAGAGAGACAAATTCTTCAGTATATCAGAACAAATATTGATAAATCCTTTGTCATAATTTCTGTGAGACAGAAGGCAAATTTGAATCAATTCATCAGACATTTGAAAAGTTCCTTCAATCAGCAAACACAATAAGAATCATCACTTGAAGCATTAGTCAGAGTTTCATTCTAGTTTTGACTGGTTTCTGATGCGATTCCCAAACAACTTGACATCATTCCTTTTGTTGCATCCATCTGAATAACCAATGCCTCAGGACTCTGTGCACTCGCTATCAAACTAATTAAAATCAAACGTATTGTCTCTATTCACTGAGTTTCCTGCAATACCATCGAAGGACATTGCAGTGCTCTCGCCGCACAGTGTGTGTGTGAGTGTTTTGCCGAGAAAATCCTTGAAACTGCAACACAAGTGAAGACCATGTCAATGCAAATGCTTCTTAAATTAGGTCTCACTTCGTCAACAATACATCACGAGAGACGCACCCGCATTGTGGAAAAACGCTCGCCGCACTACGGCATTATGGAACGCGCATGGAAAATTCTATTCGATTCTAAGATACATTTAAGGAACTCCACTTACCTCCACAAGAAGAATGCCATCACAATGAGGACGATGCCGAAGCAGCTGAATATAATTCCAACCAGCACTGCCAAATTGTAGTCGTTATGTGATTGTCTCAGCAAGGGTTGTATTTTTTCGCAATTCGGCTGCAGAATAATCTGTGAATGAGAAGAGGAAACAATGATAACAACAAACTCCAATATTTCACATGGAGCGCCATTCTTGGGCATAAACAAGAACGGCACCGGGAATGTGAAAGGATTCATGTGAAAACAAAAAAAAAATAATTATAATTTCCAGAGTTCGTGGGATGATCCTTCAGTGTGTGCCTTCCACAACGGGTACACTTAAAAGTTATGCAAGCACAATGAACACATCCCGAAAAAAAAAACGAAACACATGCATGACCCGTGCTGGGAAACTCCCAAACCGTGCATCGGGTCCATTGTTTAAATTTTTTACGAGTCACGGCCAACCGCTACCGGCGTAAATAAATTATCTCGACTTTTTGAACACATCCCCGATTATAGGGTAAATTAAAAAACGGACGTGCATCTAACTCTTGTGTTTAACATTTTATTTTGTTGGGCTCACACATAAGACACACAGCGTTGTGTCGCAGGGTGGTTAAACTTAATAAGGGAACTTCCTGTGGGGGGCGAAATCACTGGAATACTCCTGTCGCAAGCGGCACCTGGTGGGAGCGAGGACAACCTTTTTTTCTCACCACTCTGTGGCGATAGTTTTTCTTTTCGAAACAATAGAATTAAAAAAGAAAACAAACCCACAGCGGACAAAGTTTTAATATTAATGTGTCCCTGAGGATAATCCACGAGAGTCAGAGGTTAAGTGCGGTGTAATTAATGTTTGGCCGATGATAATGCGTGCAGCTTCGTTCACTCCCACTCCCACGATGTTTTTTTGTTGCGCGGAAATCGGACGACAGTGAAACAACACTTGAATGATGTCAAAAGCGAAATGCATTAAGCATCCTTCATGCACAACCAACAAGTTTGAGTTCTCTGCAGCAGAGTTAACCTTTGATTTATGCAGTAAGTGACCTGAACATTGCATGCGGGCGGATTTGTTTTTCGTCGCTGAAGGACTTTCTTTGTGCAATAAGGACACTAAGCCTTCCCTCAAAGGTGCTGCGGATCAGCCGTTGGTGAGTGCAGGAAAAGAGGGAAAGTAATTAAGCGATAGTGCTTGAAAGGCACAAGAATAGATGACGATTCCGGTGGCAGGGAGTGAGTTTTTGTCAAAGTCAACGGGGAGAATACGTGCACTGCAGCTTAAAGATGAGGCTTTGGGGGGCTTTGCTGTGCAGTCAAGGTTCTGTTTTGTGATTAGAATGGCTTTGCAAAGATATGGTTCGTACGGCGTGAATGGAATTGAGGTGAGGCAAACACTGAAAGTATGGCTTTTGCAGAACCAGAGAATGGAATAATGATTTGTGAACATTTCTTTATCCGTATTGACTGTGGGGATGTGCAGTCTCAGACGGAATTGTGTAAGTCAGTGCAGATCAAGGTGGGGAGGTGGGAAATGTTGGATGTTTTTGGCAAACAGGGGGACTTTAATGAGAACCTTTGGTACCTCCAGGTAGGGAGACAGTCCATAATATCAGTACACAATCTTGAGCAGGTTTCGCAGCAGAGAACAGAGAGAAGAAAGTTTATCAAATTGCACTTGACAAACTTCCTCCTCTCTGTTCTGTGCTGTGAAATCTGCACTAGATTGTGTACTGTGCACAGGAAAATATGCGTGGATTCGAATTGGACCTGAGCAGGAGAGTCTGCCATGCTTGCGGAATGTGTAAACCCTCTTTTTGGATGGAAACCACGATCAAAAGTATACCATGGTTTTTCGCGGTACTGCATTTTCGAGAACTGGAATTGCGAACAATGCCTTCGTCTTGAAGGGTATTAGTATGTCCCCACTAGACGGAACTGACTAATTTCGGGAATTTCCCTCGAAATTAGGATCGGAATTGAACCAATTTCAAAATAACCTCAATTACCTCACTTTCGTACTAAATTGTGTATTATAACAAATTATGAGAGTTTCCGTGCATTTATACCAGCAATATTAGCAGACTTCTAAACCATTATACCAGTTGACTAGCAGGTTTCTCACCAGTATGCCAGTTAACTTCTGACAGATTATATTTTTGTTTGCTAAAATTGTCCGTAAAATGCCGCCGTCAACACATTTTGCTGTCAAAATTTGGTTTGATCGTAGTGTGAACACATCTTATGACATCAAATGAAACGAAACATAAAAACCGAAGCAAAACAGAAAAACATATTTCGTTGCCGTTGGCTAACCTGTTGTTTTTTGCAAAACAAAATTTTGATGCCGCTGTGTTTTCCGCATTCTGGTGAAATTATAAAATTTGTTGGGATCAGTATTAACTCTTCTATGCTCGGTTCATTACCACATCCTTAGGATTTCGTTCTAGTTTGTATGGACGCACCCACCACTCTCTGGTGTTTGTGTCCTTGACAAATTGTATATAAGACTGGGACAACGGACTCAGACGATGAGTCCATCCACATTTTGACCAACACAAGACCATTTTGTTTTATTTCAACACACACCAAACGAAAAAAGAAAACAAAGTGCTTTGTTTTGTAACATTCTGTTTCCCTTGGTTTGTGTTCGAATAAAAAAAAACGTGTTCTTTTTTTAACCAACGAATCAAAAACGTTTTGTTTGATACGGGGAGTTTTTAGCCGAAGCTAACACGATTGCACTCGAAGGAGTAATCAGGATTTGTAAGGTAGAAAATATTTTGAATAAGCGGAGAGTGACACAGGTTTGTTAGCCTCCAAACGACAATGTGGCTACCTGTAGTTGTGTTCCAAAATTCTGACCAAATGACAATTTCGTGCAGACATTCCTTGAAATGCTCAAACAGTACACTTTGGCCAAACACGCTTTTAAGAGGAGACAAACGTGTTTTGACGACGTCGCCTTTATACATGAGTTAACTGCGGCAGACGTTAACATTTTGTTATTAAATGTTGTTTTTGTCGCTTATTCCTTAATTTTCAGGAATATCAATTGAATGAGATTTAAAAGGATTTGATTCGTGGTGCATTGAATCTCATGGTGGTTGTCTCATTTCAATTCGCAGCAGGAACAACTTCCAGAGGCCAGACTAAACACATGTAGAAAAACAACTCTCAAACTTTGGACTCATATTTCACACCCAAAATGGCTCCTCCACCCGTGAGAGAACAATTGACTGTAAGAGCTGGTCCAAGATCTACATCGGACATTAGCGCTTATTCCCTCAGTCGTGTCGCATGTCACTGTGACAGATTTGTATTCAATTTGTCACTTAAATGTGAAATAAAGTGACTGTCATAGAATATATTTATCACATTGCATTCGACACGGTGTAAGTGCTATTCGCCCTTATTCCCCCAGTCGTGTCACTGTGACAGATTTGAATGCAATTTGTCACTTAGATGTGAAATAAAGTGTCACATTGAATTTTAAATGTGTCACATTGGCATGTGGCACGGTATACGTGCTATTCACCCTCAGTCATGTAACATGTCACTGTGACAGATTTGTATTCAATTTGTCACTTAAATGTGCAATGAAGTGACTAAGACAGTACAAATTTGTCACATTGGCATGTGACACGACTAAAATAATAAGGGGGATTATTCTTTCCCGGGTGGAGTTGTCATATAGTCTGATGCAAACTCCGAAACGGCCAAGTTTGAGAAACTTTTTCTAGACAGTACACCACATTGATCATTGGCAGTGACTCGAATTGACTGTCGAACCTAGACGTGAGTCGGAGTCGGCGCCCATACCTACTATGACACGGAGACATTTGTAAGTAAGCCAAACTCGACACTTCACTGGAATGCGATCATGCATTTGTCAAACTAGATGCACGAGGGTCTATAAGCTACGAACCATCCCCTTCAGTTCGTTGCTCAAGTAACAGTTGAGGTCATGCTTTAGGGACAATTCCACCACATTGATGAAGTGCCAGGACGATCTAGTACCTGTGACAATGGACTAAGATGGTCTCAGTGTGCTGGTGAATTCACAAGCAGCCTTCTTTCGCACCCTAACTAGCACCTCTTGGTACCCACTGCTTCTTTGCTCGCAGCACGGTAGTAGCGGAAATCCACACCGATTTAAGTCATATACCCTTCACGTCTCGGAAAGTCGGCCATCCCGGTGATACTTCATTTCTGTATGGGGAATTCAAAAAGCCACTAACTATAATGGAACGACCTTCGTACCTTCACATCAACGTCACATGTCACATGAAACGTCTTGAAATCGATACCACTCGATGCCATCTTTCAGGCAAACCTACACTCTCAACACGAGTGAAACATGAATCCAATTCGTCCAACAATGCATCAAAATATGAGATAATAGCAAAACATCCTTACCTGCTTCGGGTCGGAGAACCTTCCCACAATCAGTCGCTTCGGACTGATGACACTGTACGTTGCTGCCGCCACCTTAACCTCATAAATTGAGTTCGTTGTCAAGTTTGGCCAAATTAGCTGAAAGAAGAAAAATAGCATGTAAGTAATTAGATTCAAGGTCCATCTCTCGGCGAAGCACGTATATTTTTCTAAAAATAAAATCAAAAGAAAATAATTCCATGGAAACCTTCAAGAGCTCTTGGTCACTGAATGAAACCAGACGATTAAGTGTGCAAGTGGGCAGAGCACTAGGAAAAAATGGAATGTGTATCATGTGTACATCATTCACATTCCCTCCCGAAGCCACTTAGGACGGAAAAGCCGGAGCCAATGGCACCCGAACCCCACCACCCCCAACGCCCAACGTTTATGCAAACGGACATAATGAAGAAAACTGTATAATTCCGGGGTCATAGCTTATTCTTTCGAAAATGAAAATGGGCCGGCAGCCGAGGAGGAGGACTGCTTCGTGTATCTAGGCAGAGCTGGAGGAGAAGAATAAAAAAGTGCGGAATAAACAGTTTTGAATAAGATCCAGCGGAGCAGCACATGCTGCAGACGAGAGTTGGAGGCTTGTAGCCATTTGTTGCTAGGCGGGGGTGTTGTTCTATCGAACAAAATACCCGACGGGTGGCATCAGCATGTGAGCCATACTGCCTCCCTACACCCTGAGCATCATCTTTTCGTCTTGAAATTTACTTCCCCTTTCTGATTGGGGCGAGATGACGAGCACGCAGCGGCTGGATGTGGCATTAGTTCCGAAACATTTTGCTTCCTCTCCCTTTCTGGCAAGAAACAGCCGCCCGCTTATGCTAAGTAAATTATTTTTAGAGAAATTGTTGCTGACGGAGGGACGAAAAGGCAGCTGGAGAGAGCTGAGTAATGAAACCCGCGTCGGGAGAGATCAGCAGAGACTCGTCGACCGGGCGGCGGGGGAACAACAACTTTGTTTTGGGAAAGAATTCGGCAATTTAAGAGTGAGCCTTGGATTCCTTGGGTTCATTTTGATGGATTCCTTCATCCGGAACTGAAGTGCACAAGAGGGTATCGTTAGTCGTTGGCTTTTAATTGGCACACAGACACAGGCCGAAACAAAGCCACTTGTATCCCACCGCGCCTAGCTGATGTATCTCTGTCTGTCTGTCTGTCTGGATACCAACGATGCCAAAGAACATTTGACTTTATTTTATTGGCAGCGATGATTGCGTCGCGCTGCCAACATGGATTATTCAATTCCTAGTCGTTGGATGTTGCACGAAAAACACGAAACACACGAGTTTCATTTTTTTCCTCCACTCGAACCCACCCATGCCCGTTTTTGTTTCAAAATGAAAACACATCGCAATAATAATAACGACACTCAATGATGCTCGAACTGCACATAGAGATATAAATTCTATGCTAGTGCCTCCTTGGTCGTTGGTTGCTAGGCGGCATGGGGTTGAGTTCCCCTTTACACAGGTAGGCTGAATGCTTTGGAAGATTTATTGATGTATTGCAGTTGTTTCCGGGAACTGGTGCTTTTATTTGCCGCTTGGCTAGACTATAAATAGAATGATAGCGAGACAGGTACTTCCAACTATTGTCTGGGCAAAAAAAAAAAGAAGTTGCTATTCAACAACAGCGTTGGAGGGTGCGGGTCACTTGTCGTCGAATATTGCATTCTTGCAGTCTGACAGTTGTGGGGAGCGAAAATTGGTTCCGAAATGAAATTGGTAGTCGCTTTGAACGGAATGAGGTACACTCTGTTTAGACTGAAGTTGGTGGGGATCGAGCGGGAGCACTCACAAAGTGACATCCATTGCGACGTCATTTGACGACGTCCGTTTCGAAAAATCTTCGAACTCTAGATTCATGATGGAAACCCTGAGAAGGGTGTTGTGGTTTAGAATTTTGTCTTCTGAGCCTCTGTGTTTAAAATGGAAATGGAACTGCTAGCTGCTGGTGATCCCATCCGTCGGGTATTTTTTTTTTTTCGATACGACAGCACCCCCGCCTAGCAACAAATGGCTACAAGCCTCCAACTCTCGTCTGCAACAGCTAGCTCTGATAATTAAAGGAGTGTCCCCATCCCACCGTCCAGTTCAATTTAACGCGATCAAGGGGAGCAGTAAGGAGATAAGTGAAAAGAATTGGTCAACAACATCATGGACGAATTGCTTGCAGACGGATTAAAAATGATGTCACCCGTGGGACTGTGGCTACCGTCTGACACTTCTTGCAGTTGGACATTTTTAGCTGCTACTGAGGCACACTCTTCGCTAAAAACACAATCATTTGCACCGAGAGGCGAGCTTCAACTGAAGGCAGCAGCCACTTTTATGCTATGAACCCTCACCAAACGAAACCGCGAGGTTTCATCACTTTTCTCAGAACCTACCAGGTTCCGCCATACATTGTCTGCGTCCGGAAACCTTGCGGTTTCTGAAGAACCTAGTTGCAACCCCCTTGAATTCATCCGTCCATGGGGGGTTTTCAAACCGAACAAGGGCATTTGGTGTTACTTTGGCCATTTTGGTGTTCAATTTCTCACTTTCTGGTGTTCTCACAGCAGCTGTTTTGGCAGCCATTTTAAAAATTGAAAGCTAGTGTTTGGAAATTGAGAGCGAAACCACGTCAAACGTGGTGTGAGCAGCCTATTAAGCGGTCAATCTTCACAGCATCGAGTTATCAGTAGTCCTGGAAGCAGCATACGGTGATGTAGGCTGACAGATGACAGCAGCATTTCTCAGGAAGTACTCGCTAGTAGCACGAAATATGATAAAAGCCATATATGTCTTTTTGTATAAATAGCCTAGCAGTGCCCACCATTAAGTCAGGAACAAGTCTTAACTGCTGCGTGCACTTGATACACGCGGCTGTTGGTACAAGATTAACTTCATTTGAGAGAATGTTCTTAACAATTCAGTTGATAACTTAACTGAAACCAGCGGAATCATACAGTAGGTTGTAAAAGAATTCATGCATTACACTGAGATTCAAAAAAGTCAGTTTGCTTGCACATGTTGGAGTTCTGAAAGAGTTCGGGGAAAAGGACTAATTGATTGACTCATGTTGATACAGCAAGAGCACCGGAAAACATTTCACATCTCTACAATTGCTGCACAGAAACAGACAGGACGACACCCTGCACTATATCTAAGCATTTGGTTTTTCAGTGTCCTACTTATGAGATCGGTTCACGCGTGGCTAGTGACATTGTTGTCAAAGTCAAGCAACATGATCGGGGAAGACATATTCTGGGGGACTAGACTAGGTAGACGATTTCACACAAGGGTCTTGACCTAAACCCTTCCCAAACGCAGCTTAACAAAATCTAGGTTTTGTTGAGAGTGCTCCGAAAGACTTCGAACAATTGTTACATGCGCGATTGGGTGGGTATGTGGATCCAGTAAACTACATGTTGCACGACACGCGACTCGTTGGACTAACTGCGAGATGGGCCAGATGAGATGAGATTAGCAGCTGCCGACAAACAAGAGACAATCGAAGCTTGGGAAGGCGTGCTAGCATACGTGATATTCTAGAGACAATTAATGGCCCGAAAATTGAACCTTGTGGCATATTTATTTCCGATTGACTGTCGAGAGAGAGATAGAGAGAGAGAGCGAGAGAGAGAGAGAGATAGAGAGAGAGTGGGGGTAGAGAGAGAGGAAGAGAGAGCGAGAAGGAGATAGACAGAGAAAGAGAGAGAGAGTGAAGGAGGGAGGGAGGTAGAAAGAGAGAGAGAGAGAGAGGTAGAAAGAGAGAGAGAGAGGTAGAAAGAGAATGCGAGAGAGAAAGAGAGAGCGAAAGAGTGAGATAGAGAGAAGATGCGAAAATTAACATGAAAATAAACTCAAGTTCACGCTGAGGGCTTGTTCGGTTTGACAACCTCTCAAGGATAAACTCAACCGGATTTTGACTAGCTTTCGCAGAAGGCGCGAGTTTCTGTGTAAATCATAAATCTCATAAAATCTCTGAAATTTCGGAGATTTTATGAAACCTCGCGATTTCATTTGGTGGTAAAATAGTATTTTCTTCCATTTCAAATACGAACACAAGCTTATGGGCTACCGTGCGTGTGAATGTTGGTTCCTTGCTGGTTGTTAGGAGACATTTTGGGTGTTTTTATAAACGTCAGACTAAAACAAAGACCTACGTTAGACATGTTCATTGCCGCAGATTGACGATCGTACTAACTTCGCTGAACTGCAGTGCTTCCTGTTCATAAACGTCCATTTGTCATCGATGTCAGGTTGTGCTGTCAGTATTTTTTGACAGCAAAAAGTGTTCAATTGGACAAAACGCTTTTACTTCTGTAAGTACCTCAAAAATCAAATGCCAAACCATTTGTTTCACAGCGACTTCTGACGTTTATGAATGATCAAGGGCCATTGTACTAAAGCAGGCCTGCAGACATTCCTAAAAAAATGTACTAGCGCATATTTCCCATAGTTTCTCCATTCAATTGTAAATCTTGCTTGATGGGCCAGATGGAGCGGAGGCAATATGAGACTTTACATCCCAAGTCGTAAAAGAACAATTGGTTGCTTTACCCAAATTCAGTCGTACCCAAATTCACCTCTGACTGTTGCGCCACCAAGAATATGTGCACTGCCGAAAACAGTCGGCCGACAAGGAACTCAGCCTCGTTTTCGCGTTGACACATTCAGCTGTCAATTCACGCCGCCTTCAACTATTCATCACAATCACAACCAAATGACATGTGGGAGTGCTGCGTACCCCCCACCTGTGTCAAGTGTATCACATTTCACCAGTTGCGATTTCCAACGACTCTCGGTCTTCTCCAGGGGGCTGTGCATGTACAGCGACTGTCGTGCCTAAGAAAATGTTGCATGAAACCTGTCAACTTGTCAATGAATGACGTTTAACCGCAAAAACGTGAACACATTACATTACATCACATCCGGGTGTCAAAGTCTGCTGAAATATCATCCCCCGCTGCCAACTCCACTTCATGCACATGCCGTTACGTATTTTAAATAAAATTAAATGATTAATGGACCCTTAACCATTAGTATTGTCTTCAATCAATGTCAAAGGTTAGCAGAGACATTTGCAGTCATGTCGGTTTTGTAATCGCGCTTCACGACGCTAATGTGTGCTTTGCCTTCCGATGTTTTGCTTGTTTAGCGCATGCATCCAGCATGCGATTGAAGTTAATGTTTGCAGCAAATGACAGGCGAAATTAACAGCAGCGAATGTCATCGCGAACGTACCGACGTAAGTTCGACTTTAGACTTGAATTCATGGACACACACAGAGTTCGACGGGAACCAACTGGACAACTGTGGAACCGCCTTTTTTTTTTGTTTTTTTCCGTTTGGATGTGTTCCAAGAAAATCCAGCTTTTATCTTGCCCGCACCATCGACGGCGGATGATTCAGACTTTAAGTGATTCCCAGAGGTTGGTCAGACGACCCGGGGGATTGGAAAAAGTGGTTTGTCTTCTTTCGACTGGTTGAGCGGATTGATGACTTAAGTGGGTATTGCAAAAATATGATATTTCACGGAGTAAGGATTTCTGGTTCGGGGAAGGGGGATTTTAATGAAATGTGCAGGAGCTTCCTGAAGATGTGATGCTGTACAACTTCGGAGATGGGACAAAATGTGTGGTCAACCCGCAAGAGCAGTTTTCAGAACAGCCGAGAGTGGAACACATTTTTGAGCCGTACCCAATTCAAGTTTGAATAAGCTTTACATTTTATTGTGGCCATGAACCATGAAGTTCGAGTCTCCTTTTCTTGGCCAGAGTATTGCCAGTGACTCTCGAGAAGTGCAGTCGAAAATCATGAAAGCTGTTTGTGTCGGCAATCGAACGTAGACACTGTTCGAGTCGACGGACGACGGCACAAACCACATTTTTTGTTAAACCACACACATTTAAATATCATTTAAGCATCGAGGGTTTTTTTTTTTTATAAAATTCTTACCGCTGTTTCCAGCTCCTTCTCTGATGCGGTGATCCTCATGTCGCGATGCGACTCCTGTCCGCGTTGTCGGGCCTTTATTATGTAAAAATCAATCGAATTGGTGAACTCCAACGGTCGTCGCCATCGGATCGTAATCGAATCCTGCGAATGACACGTCAAATTGACAACAATCGGTGAGCTCGGCCGACTGACATCGGTTCGCTGATAAATTGGATCCGATGAGTCGCCTTCATTCTTCATCGTGTACGCTTTAATATTGATTCTGTACTCGGTAAACGGTTCTGAAAAGAAAATGAGCAAAAAACAATGAACATTAATATCGCACGAGTATTCTAATTAAACACATAACGAATCGCATTTAAAGTGGGGGAAAAAAGAGTGCGCAAAAAAAAACAGAGGAGGAAACAAATATTAATGAAAGGCCATCTTGTCATTTTTGATGCGCCCGACATATGACCACAATCAACGATGCCCTGTTGTCACTCGTTCCGCATTGGTGAACAATGACAGTTGAGGTTTCATTATATTACATGACGCCCCTCCACGGCTCACCCACGCACCCGCTCGAAGGGTTAAATGCATAACTCACCGTTAAATACACCGAAATTAATGAACTCACTGTTGAGTAATCATGTAGAATTATTTTTAATTTCAAACTTAACTCCAAAGGGATTCGCCGAAGGGCCTGTGCCCCCGGCCTTTCAGGAAATGTGTATTTGCACCATTGTCGGCGGCTTCAGCCCAGCTTTGGGGACCCCCCGCCCAGCCCAGGCTTGGAATCGAAATGTAATTAGTAAAACAATGTGCGTCGGATGGCTTTTTGGGAAGGTCACTACAGAACAGCATCAGCACCACACCACCAACTAGGCGCCCAGCCCAGCAGCCACACGAACAAAATGAAATTCCTTTATTTTAATTAATAAAAAATGTCCCAGAGGGAAATAAAATTGATGCCTGGAAATAAATTACGACACGCTGACAGGATTTAATTTATAACCGATTCAAAGGCATCCCCCTCCACTGACATGCCGGGTGGTCTTGTTTGCTGACATTGAGGCGCTGGCACTTTGGGTAAGTGCGGGTGCACACGCACACCTATGCCGTTGGTCAGCAGCCAATACACTGGCCTACAAAGTGAATTGGCTTTGTCTGCGCACTCCTTGTGTGCAGCAGACGCAGGGCGGACCCGAGGTCGAGGAAGTTGATTTCTGTTCATTTTTTGTTTTGCAACTCAGTACAAGTTTCCTTTTGTGGAAGTCGCCAACCGGCCTCGGCCGGCGTGCCAGCCTGTGCGTGTGACATAACCCCCCTCCGAAAAACCAATTAAACGAGGATACGGCACGAGGAAAATGGAACTACCGCAGTACATCGAGCCTGAATGCATGCACGGACAGTTGAAAGGCGAACGGCAGTGCATGTTTAATAGCGCGAAGATATATGGATTATTATGGGGAGTTTTATCGCGATGGCCCTCGGTTTGGCGTTGGATTTCGGCTCGGCTTTGTGAATAAAGTTTTAAATTCTTTTTATCTTGTCGACACAACAAAGGGATTCTCAGTAGCTTGGTGGACGATGGGTGTGGGTTTATTTTCTCATTTTTTTTTTCCATTGTGTCTGCAGTGTATCCTCGCCTGGCATATGGCGAGGTGTTGATGATGAGTGCGGCGCGCATCGGACTCGGCTGAGATTACTGCAATGCACGACAGGATATGAGGATAGTTGTGGGGTTTTATTTTAAGTGAGACGAGCCGTGGCGCAGAGAATACAGCAAGTAGATTACTTTCCCTGGCCAAGATAGGTTTGAGTTTCTGTTTCGCCTGCACGAGCGTTAACGTGGTTCGGTTGCTGATGCGTGGCGTGGAGATGCACCTTCATCACCATCGCATGGAGCCATGGGGAGCTCACGGCTGCTTTGAGCCATCATTGTAATGAAAAGCGTCATTGTGAACTGATATCGCTAAAAGCACTCAGGGGTCTTGTAGCTTATTCAAAATGTGATGCTTTACGCGGAAGCAACGAGGGGAGTGAAGTAAAGTGTCGACGACCGACATGTTGTGGGACTGATTTTAACTGGAAGTAAGTGTCGGGTAAAATATAAAGAGGTTTTCTCTGAGAAGGCATTAAAGTTGTGTTGCCTAGATTTGTTGATGTTTAAATACATTTTTGTGCACCAAATCTAACCCAGAACAGATCCGTTGCCAGTACAGTGACTGTTCACTTCTCTTTACGGACACCCCTCTACAAGGGACACCACTGTATACGGAAAATTAACCATGGTCCCGACAGAACGATATTCGCGTACTTTAAACTCTTCACAACGGACACCCCTACATAACGGACAACAGCTGTCCGCTTTAGAGAAGTTTCACTGCAGTTCGTCAATTTCAGACGTCCTCAAGCTGCTGTGCAGTTGATCTTAGATCGCGCAAATGTCTCTTTAGACTAAACAATGAATTCTTATCCCGCTGTACAGCAGTACTCCTCTACTCTCGCTGGAGAGTAGTAGAGTTAGAGAAGTCGGTACTGGAATCAATTCGTTCGATGGAACCTTTCGCCGCGCAGCACTTTTCCCTCGATACGGGGAAGTTTTTTGTTCTTTTTTTTTAATTTGCATGGACACACGACTGATTGCAACAACTTGACATATACGAGTCGCTTGCCGAGGGTCCCGTACCGGTTTCTTATTTAGAAATAGTGTCGCCTTCCGAGTTAAAGTTAAATTTTAAATGTCGAAAGAAAAATTGCATGTCCACTATATGAGCACTCCACTAAGTCTCATAATCATGTAGATTTACAAGCTATATTCCCTTCAAAGCATTTATTTGCAACATAAGACGAATTTCGCCTCATAGCCATCAATTGCGAGTTTGACCTGGACCATTAGTCCATTTATTCGGACAACACAGGGATTTTAATAGGTCCCAATAGGTGTATTTGGGAGCTTTCATTTTGTTACCGGAGTTCCTCGAGGTTAACTCTGGAGTGGTCTGCAGGAGTATGGGGTCTTTTGAGGACCATACTGTCTCCATTCGCAAACTCTAGCAGCTGTGTTCGGGTTAACGGTGCTAAATCAACACCATTCGTTCGATTTAGCCAAGGGTGCGTCTTGTCACCTCTCCTTTTCATTTAATATATATAGACGGACAGTATATAGACATATTCCAGCACAGCCGAGGCGAGGGATGAGAGCGTGTGGAGGGTGGTTGAGAGTAAGTCATCTTCTTTTCGCAGATGACTTAGTTATCCTCACATCTTCTTCCTCACGGAACTCCAGCGCGCACGCGATAGTGTTGTGGCCGTATGTGCTGAGGCTGGAATGAAGGTCAACGTGGACAAATTGGAGGTTATGAACATTTCCAGAACGCCTGTTCAATGTTAGTGGAGTCCCATTGAGACAGGTGGAGAAGTTTAAGTATCGCAGGGTCTTCTTCGGAGTAATGCTTAGCTTTCCTGTAGGACGGGCCAAGCTGGTTCATTTCTGAAACAGAAGGTCTGTAATAAGGAAGTCCGAAGCCAAGTTAACGATTTTCAACTCAGTATTTATTCCAACTCTAACCTATGGTGAGATGAGATTTCTCCGTGCTGTTGTGGGAATTACTCGCCGGGCTGGAGTGGGAAACACGGTAATGCCAGAGGAACTCAACAAGCTGCTTCTTCGATCGGAAAGGACTATGCTTCGGTGGTTTGGTCATGTGGCACGAATATCGCCTTCATCAAGACTTCCGAGGCGGGCGGTGAATGCTATTCCATCAGGCAGGCGACCGCTTTTAAAGACCCAGGACGAGGTGGTTGGACCAAGGCCAAAAACTCGCTTGAGCATAACTCCTGATGAGTTAGAGTCGATGGCGGAGGATCGAGTTGCCTGGGGATCTCTTGTGCGTGATTTACCCCGGCGCTCTTTTAGTGGATCACGCTAGTCGGAAGATGATGATGATAATTTGACATAGAGTTGGATTGTCATATTTTGACTGTATTTAATAGATTTGTAAGAGGGACGCATACTTCCTCTGGAGATGCACTCATCTTCACTTTACGCAATTACGCCTTCGCGCGATTTTCATTTACCTACCCAGGGTCGATTGCGCGACTTCGTTTTGTGGGAAATGCCGCGCCATGGGTTTTCTGTTAAAGATGTTCACATATCTCCATGCAATCAATACTGGTACTCAGTGTTGGGACTTTACCACAATTGTGATAGATTTACAACTTTTTTGCGAGTTCTACCACATCTACTACCCAAAGTGCAAAACCTACCACACATTCTAATTCTTCCTTTTTGTTCCAATTGTTGTCTCTTTTTTTGATTCTGAAACCCTTCCCGAAACACAATTTCAAAGGAAATTATGTGCAAAAAGAAACGACAGTGTTTCACAAATTTGAACATTTATTTAGTTTGGCACGGGGCACTCTACCATCCTTGATAAATTTCCATTCCTACCAGGAAACACCGACCTGACGCTACCTTAGCTGATCTTCGAAAAAAACACCTTAACCAGCATACCCCCAGATCTTACTGGACGTCTAAACACCAGACGCTGGACGGTAATCTGCGCATTTTCATAAATGGATCGAAGATGGGCGACTCTAGAGATCTGAACCGTCATTCCGACTACCCTCTCACTGTAGCGTCTTTCAGGCAGAGACTACAGCGATCAAGGAAGCTCTGTCATGGCTAAAAAAAAACAATGTAGTGTCAAGTACAGATCTTCTTATCAGACGGCCAGGCAGCGATCAAATCTCTGAGTGCTGTCACATGTAACTCCAAGACGTCCCTCAATTGCTGCCAATCTCTTCACGAGATGGCCAAGGATTTTAGCATCCAACTTAAGTGGGTGCTGGGGCACTGTGACATCCCAGAGAATTGCGAAGCAGACGAACACGCTAGAAAGGGCACCACCACGGCGAACTGCAGTGCATGGACTCATGGTTCGCTACTCCTCAACATCTACTCAAGCTTGAAACGCTTGCCCACACGTAGATGGTCTACTGGCACTGGAGGCCTCATCACCAAACAATTATGGCCTACCATCGACCCAAAACGCTTACGCGACCTGATCAGAATATGCAAGCCGAATCTTAGAACTCTCATCGGCGCTATAAGCGGACATTGTGCCACTGGAATTCACGCCATAGTACAGACGCAACGCATAGGTCCATGGTGCGACTACCAGGTGTCCGAATTATAGAGGGAAAATTGTATGGTTCGCAAACAGTGCGGTCCGGTACGGAGGTGGTCAGATTACAGAGTGTCCCGATTAGCAGGTCTTACTGTACTCAAATACGAATTGTGTTAATTTTAAAAAAGTCGTAAAAAAAGGGTAGAAGCAAGAGGCGAAGAATCGAATGAATGTGTACACGTTAGAGGGAGTTGCGACTTAAGGAGAGTTCGACTCAGGAGGAGTCCACTGTAGTACATATGCAACAATCTTTTGACACAATCTACTACACAACACACAGAATAACAAGCTTACCAAAATACGTAGGTTTCGTTCGACTTATCATGAATTTTTCAAGGGACCCAACAATGAGTTCGATTTATCGAGAGTCGACTGTATTTTCAAAGATTCAACAGTGCAGTCGCCGAGAATGACACAAGTCTTGGAAGTTGTACGTTAAGTGATGAAGAGCTATGGCCTCCGTAACGCAAATAGATCAATGCTGCGTCGAAGAATGCACGCTGTTCGACATCTCAATGAGCCCCCAAATAACAAAGCGAATCGACTCCTCAAATGCCTCAAACTGCTTCGAAGCAGAGGCACTGTATTCAATTCCATGATCCCCACAAGTGAACCGACAGCACAACATTGCCAATCCTAACTCTTTAAAATCTTAATCAGCTTGCATATCATTTCCATCAACCAAGGCGTCACTGCTTGATGCGTCGAGTCCAGCAATCACAACTGATTGGTTAATCATCGCTGGCCACTGTATTCCTCAGTCAGCCTTTCACAGAGCTGTCATGCATGCAACAACAATCTCGGCTGTGATAAATATTTTCCCAAACGCCCCAGCCTGTCCGTCAGGCGAACGTTACCGACTATTTGCCAAAATTCAAATTGAACCGAAAACAAAGGCACTCGTCATCTGCCCGTCGCTCAATCTCAATCGCTGGAGGCGTTCGAACATCGTCTGCTCCTTGTTCTGCTCAATGCAGAGCACGTTCCATCGCCGTCGTCCATCGGCAAAGTGTTATTGCTTCGTTCTCAGATTAAGATCAGGCGAATGCTCCACGTCCAGCCACACATCGCCCCCTTCTCCTAGCAGGGGGATTGGCCACGTCAGGACGAGATGCCCCGTCACCGACGTCGTGTAATAAACCATAATTGTATTGTTTTCATCACCATTATCCATCGATGGATGGATTGCTGACTAGGGCCCATGTCATTGGGGACAGGGGAGGGTGACCTTTTGTATACGAAATTTGCATAAGACTGTGTAGGTGGTGTTTGAATACAATTTCTCCGCCCGGAGGCGGGATTAATAAGTTTCCTCAAGAGTCTCTGATGTTCTCGTGTATCTGGTGAATAATTTAATCCGCCTGCGAGGCACAGACGAGCGAGCTCGTCACCGTCTCCGTCACTTGACACACTCGCTTCGACAAGTCGACTACTTAATGACTCAATTACTGTTTTCATAGGCCTTCCGATGGATTATTGAAAAGCGGTGACGGGGAGGACCACACTCGTGCCGGAGTACATGCGGCCTGAACTTTTAAAGTCCCACCCATGTGCGACTAATTAAAACGCGAACACATCCCGGCATAATCAGAAGTGACACACAAAGGGACGCAGCCGTATCGGTGCTCTCAGTTCCCCGCAGGCGGCGTTACACATCCTGTTCATCCTTTTAGACAATTCGCTTGTTTACGTACTTCATTATCGCCTAATGGTTGGTTAGATGTATAAATATGTAATTGGCGTCGTAGTCGTGGCAACCCAGGCGTAGGCGTACGCTGTTGTTGCCGCACGGTCCCGGGCTGGGTAGCGCGAGGTGTCTGTTTAAAGACTGATAAAAGCCGACAATGGTGGGTGGGTGGGTGAGCGGGGGGAGGGAAATTGCGCGGAGCTGAGCCACTGCCACGCCGCTCCGGTGGCAGCAAGAATGGAATTACATAATTTATTAGACCGTATGTGGATGGGAGGCGATGGTGGGCGATGATGGGCGACGATGGGTGGTGGCTGCAAGGTGGAGAATTGGTAAATTGCTTTTAAGAATGACACATATGAAAATTTTAAGTGGCTTTGCCTTCAGCGCTGGGTGCTCTTGTGCTGCCTTTCGGTGGGGATGTGCGGATGTCGTTTGAAAGTCGAGGCAGCTAAGTGTTGGGTGCTGTTAAATTGGCAGTCATTAAATGGTACCTGCGTTGATCGCTTTTTAAATGTACTCACTGCACGGCGGCGCTGAGCGGCGCGTCCCTGTAAGCAATTTAAGTTTTTCGTTAATTATCTATCAACAGGGCTGGTTAAAAATTGATGAGGAGGGTGTGTAAAAGCACTTACGACGAGAGCAGAGTTCATTAGCAAGTGGGGACATCACCAGCGAGCTGCTGTTGCCATCTGCTTTGGACGACGACGTGGGTACACATATGCGCACGAATTTTTGCAGATTGAACATAAGTGAGGGCATTTTCTTTAATGGAGAATTGCAGACGTGTACATGTGGGAGTGTAAAAATGGGAGAAGGCACGAAACAGAATCATTGCTTGTTGGGACAAAATGAAAATGCAACGACAGACTTGGCATCACTTTACCTCACGAACCAAAACGGTGGTACAGCTTAACTTCTTTAAAGCGGACAGCAGCGGGGTTGGCAAAAACGCATTGATTGATGGGACAAAATGAAAATGCAACGACAGACTTGGCACCACTTTGCTCACGAACTAAATCGGTGGGACAGCTAAACTTCTCTAAAGCGGACAGCAGAGGAACCATTATAATTGTCCTTCATGTCCGTTCTGAAGGATTTGAAATCCACGAAAATCGTCCTGCCGGGGCCATGACTAACTGTCAGTAAATAGAGGTGTCCCTAATAGAATGATGTCCGTAAAGAGAAGTTTCACTGCACCGACTCGACAGCACTTGCCCTAAGGCATTCAAACTAAGCATACTTTTGATACAGAAATTCTTCTAACAAAAGCTAATGTCAGGGCATCACTTAACAGAATAAGTTATAAAAATGTACCGACTTGGCATCACTGCATTACAGAAGAGCGTTAAAATACGTTGCACAAGAATTTAGAAAACAGACTTGGAACCAGTTGAGAAATCGTAAAATGTGGTACTGACTTGGCATCACTTTCCTACAGAAAAACTTATAAATTACACTACTGACTGGGCATATTCTTCTTATAGAGCGACTTCGAACTGAAGGGCAGCACATACCAGAAATACCGAAGAACTTCTAACATGCACTGGCTTCATACCATTTTATTACAGAAAACCTTAAAAAATACATACATGGTCACATAAGTCGATCACAGAAAACTATTTAAACAAAAACACTGATTTGGCATCACTATACACAGAAAAACTGATAAGGCTTAATTGACTTTAAATGAATACAAAAATAATTGATTTGGCATCACTTTGCTGTACAAAACTAACGAAATATTCTTAGAATATAAATAAATACTCACTTAAATCTTGCAGAACGTATGTGACAGAGGATCCACTTGGATTTTTGACAATTCCGACACCAGTTTGATTTTCGTGTAAATGGAAAACGTGATAACCATTGAGGACTCCATTTTGATTTTTTGGCGGCAGCCAGGTAAGTGTTATATTCGTTGATGTTACATCTATGACAGTTACGTTTAAGGGTTTACTTGGCACTGCAAAGAAAAATAAAAAAAAAGATATTTATTATTTAAGGTTCAATGGACATTTTGAATTCAGGCTTCAGAAGGCAAAATTGGGCATAAAATAAATACAGTTCTATTTATGGACACCCCTCTTTACGGACAAATCATGGTTCCAGCATGAAGCTGCATTTCAACTCCTTCAGAACGGACAATCATAATGGTCCCGCTGCTGTCCGCTTTAGAGAAGTTTCACTGTTTTTCGAGAACGTGTAAAGGACAACTTCTTCGTGCACTCAGAAGTGCGAGCATGAAGGCAATATTTCAAGAGATGTTGTCAGAGGCACCACACAGGAAGGGGTGTTCTCCTCTCTCCCGGGAGTATTGGTAGTGGAGGACGGGTTCAAGCAACTAAGTTAAACTCCGGTCCAATGACATAAACGGACAATATAGCCAGGGCCGTAATTGGCGAATTCCGATCAACAAAAGGAAAATTAGGATGCAAAGGCATGTGCACATTTCTGATAATATCGAGCCAGTTGTCAATGCTTCCTTGTCATGTTCACAAAATACCTCTTGCAGGAAGTTGAAAAAATATCTCACTTTGCTGCCCGCACTTCCTTTACATCTGAATGCAGATACAGAAAACTTCTCATTACGGACACCCCTCTCGAAGGGACAGCTCTCTTACAAATCGGCGTAGTCATGAAGATCAAGAAGATCAAGAAGATATATGTGTATTTCAACCCCTCCACAGCGGACAATCATGATGCTCTGTCCGCTATAGAGAAGTTTTACTATGATAATAATACAACCCGGATAATAGCACTCGCATGAAGCCAGTTTTATTATTGTACTGGCAAAAAACCCTTTAATAACGCATGGCAAAATATCACGACCCGTCACAATCTCATACAAATGTAACAAAACAAACAGTTCACATACAATCCTGTACGCGTACCGTCACAGATCCATAATTCATGCCAAACGTAATTTTTTTGCAATTGATTTAATATTGTATGGGTTCTACTTTACACTGGATTTGATTTCCCACTAATCGTGGAAGTTTCCCCACTATTTCTTGTTTGTACGCGAGCTTGCTGCAATTTGGGAAACATAACCTTGCATGATATATTTCTCATTTTTAAACAGTTCTCTTACATGCAAGATGGGATTAAGGCACAACCCGCCTGTCACAAAATTTCGTTACACGGTTGAGCGCTCTCCTCCGGGTTCGACTGTATTCGAAAAGTCGTCCTTCTTCCTTCTTGTCCTCATAGCTCCCCTCTCCTTGTGAGACAGGTATTGAAAAGAATAAATGTCCAAGCAGCTCTAAACAATTTAAGCAATCGAGCGATCACACAAAAATAAAGCACAGCGAGCCATTCGCTCAGTTTCGTTGAGTTTCGTTAAATTTTGCGGACAAAATCAATCGTTCAAAACTCTCTTTAAAGTGCAGTTGGTATTGGAAGTTCCAGGAGCAATTTTTGGACTTTTCACGCTCGACTTCTGAGATAAGCTTAAGTTTGCCAAGGAGTTATGGTTTAAGGACTCTTTATAATTTAAGAAACCTGGAACTCAACGGCAAACGCTTGACACTGATAAATCGATGCACTCAGAGCCGCTTCAGCGAACTGCTCCAACACAACTAATTATCAGAATGTTCGTCCGTAAAAGCTCGAAATGAATCTCAATGCAGTTTCCCTTTTTTGATCTCCCTGAAAGATTGTATTTACTGGAAGCGTTTTACCCATTAGCAGGAAAAACTGAAATTATATTCCCATCGAGGGGACTCCTTATACCCCGCTCCGTCACAGTGCTCTCAGTCTCACAGCCATCCCACAGCAAATACGAAAAATAACTAATGAACGTTCCCCAGCAGACAGCGCCACTCCAAACTAAAGAGATCTCTCTTCAAATACACGAGGAAAAAAGAAACGGAAAACGAAGTTCATTACACGATAACTACTTTCCAAGTTACTGTGCTGGCGCGTCAAGTCGCCCCCGACACCGAGAATACAAACTAAAGCACACATCCTTTGTGTCCCTCGCAATGGATTGCCAGCCGGGGGGGACCCCCTGAAGACAATAGACATGCCAGTAGACGCGAATCACCGTCCTGCAAAGAGAAGTCAATTTCAAAACGTCAAACAAACAAACTAATTTCCACTCGCTAGTGGAGCAGCGAAACATTTGCCGCCCCCACAGCCCAGCCAGCGCCAGTCAGCACATGAAGTATTTATTTCGTCTCCCCAAAAAAGGATTCAAACAAAGCATCCACCACACCATGCGCCACCCAGCTAAGAAAATAGAATTAAAAATGCAAGCACATGCAGCAATTAAAGCGCCTGACGGGCGACGTGTCGAAGAGAGCGGGGGCCAGGGGCAAACGAGCATCCACCACGACTAGCAAAAGTACAGATAATTAGTTGAGATGTCTAAAGGGACAGCTTATTGTCTTGCTGCGCTGTCAGTCCGCCACGAAATGGGGATCCAATGGGCGGCCGCCTGCCTCCAGCAAAATCACGTATCCCCGGATGGGGATTCTACACAGCCACTGGCTGATGTGTTGTCACTTTCGGTGTGAACGGATAAATAAAAATAGGAAACTATCCGCCTCCTTGTGTGTTCTTTGTTTGCTCCTTTCACGCCGGCTTTGCCCGGCTCCTCTGGCCACAGTCGAATAAACTTGGACAGCTGGAATAACACTCTGCTGAAAGACTTCACCTTCGTTTGGACAACTTGAGAAGCACAACAAGGATACTCCTCTTCCCAAAGTGGAAGGGAGTCACGTAAACACAAAGCGGTAGAATGGCCCCCGAGCTGGAGCAAAGAAACATATTTATTTCCGGGTTTAACCCTTTCGGGGTTGAGATAAATACGAGGCATGTTTGCAGTGAGGACGGCCTTCGTGGGAGTGTATCGTTTCATCCTCCTTCAGCTGTACGGTTTCCCTGGGGCGGACGGCAAAGGTGGGACAGGTGAGAGCACTTTCTTGGGCTTCGGCTGGCGTAATGGGATCCGCAAAGCCCGGCTCTGGGGGTGGCACGGGATGCATTTCAATATTTACTGTGTAACGACATGCACAGCTTGGTTACCCGCGTGCAATTCACGGAAAGGTCATGAGAACCGCGTCACGGACACTCTGTGTGGGGGTGTGCAATGCAAAGGGCAAAAGTTCGCTGCAATCCTGACCGATTGCCTGGCATTTGATGACCTTCTGCGAAGTTATTTGAGACTTGTGCGATATGACTCAGTTTAGACTCGATAAAGGCGTGATTATGTTTGCTGCAGGAAGGTGTTGAGGACAGGGACAGGAAAAAATGTCATCTTAGTCATCAATGCATTTTGGAAGTGAATTGTGGGTACGTTGATGAATGTTGCTTTGACTGGACTAGTGGGCAAGGCAGTAAGCTTGCCACAGTTGTCCACTTGAGTCACAAATGTAACTGAAAAAGCGAGCGCAAAGAAGTTCACATCTGCGAGACCGGAGAGCCGACCGGGAGTGGTTCGCTTTCGGTCACTTCCACATCGAGACAACCTCTGGAGAGGTCGTTAGTGATGACGCTTAGTCTCCTGGCGTGATCCCTTCTCGAAAGAAATTAACCAGTGTTTTCTATAAAGGGAACAGAGATCAGGTTTACTGAATTAAGCAAACGTGATTCGTATCAATAATGGGCGAAACATTATATCAGCAACATTGACCCAGTCTGCTGGTTAGAGTTGCAATGCCAATGCTTCTCTTAAGCAACACAACTCTAAGGCCATGCATGTCACGAGAGTATGCGCTGATAGGTGAAATGCTACTGGAGGAAAAGGACTGTTATTTAATGTCCAGTGTCAATCGTCGGGACTTGGATTGTGCACCATGCGCTTCATGCCAAATTCTAGAAGACATAATTTGTTGTTTTTTCTTTATGATCTTCAATCCCTCGAGGGGCACAGTCCAAAGTTTTTGGATATTTTCGAATAAATTCGATCTGAAACTCGTCTCGACATCAGCCCACAATTCAGGTCGTGGTGAGGAGCCATAATTTTTGCTTCACGTTGCCATGCTGAAAAATGTACAAAATCTGAGTGGCATATGGCTGCATAATAGACTTGTGCAATTCCAGAGGGCGCTCAATTTAGTTCAAATCAGTTTATTGAACTAGTTCGTTCTTCTAGTTCATTCAGTTCAATGTTAGTCGCTTTAGGAATAAAAGCGCTATCTTTTCTAGGTTGAAGGAAAAAATAAAACCAAGTAAAACTACTCACATAATACAACAAAATTAGATATTTACTAATTTCAAATGTTCAGTTTAGTTAGATTAATTGCACTCGGAAGATTTACATGTTATTCTGCAGAAAGATTAATTTTGAAACGTTTTTTAGAATTTAAGTAACGTCCGCCTTTCATTGACTATTTGCCCACAAGGGACAGAAGAAGCGACAATGCAAAATCTTTTTAAAAGGAAAGCATATACATATAGTCAAAAAAGTCTCCGTACACCACCAATATATAAACTCTGTAATTTGGCTTGAAAACATAAAAAAAATACACTTAAAGACTACATAAAAATAAGCATCCAATCAGTCCCTTAAATTTAAATACAAAACAAAACAAATTTCATTGAAAAAAAAAAACTTTGACTCATTCACAGCACAAAAGTTAACGAGACAAAAAAGTATCCGTCCAATATCTTATTTTCGATTTTCTTAAAACTAAAAGTGTATACAGTAACGAAAGAGTAATAAAAGCGACAAAGAGAAATAAGTAACTTAACAAAATCAATATTTGGTCGGGCCTCCTTTGTTCCGGATAACATCATTCAAACCTATTCTTCATCGAATGCACCCGTTTGGAAGTCGTAGCTGGAGAAATCTTGTTCCACTCATCAATTAAGACAAGACAAGGCCTTCAAGTCAGTCTTACTTAAGATTGAGCGTTCTCGGATCTTTCTTTCTAAGTGGTCCCACAGATGCTCAATTGGATTCAAGTCTGGTGACTGAGCAGGGTGCTTAATCCGTTTTTGAGCATTGTATAGCAACCATTCTTTTACCGGAAAAGATGTGTGTGTTGGAATATGAAATACGTTGAATTTACTCTCATCAGTAAATATCACTTGTTCCCAGAAATAATTATCTTCTTATAAATTTCCACTAGCATACTACAGCCTCGCCTTCATATTGACGTTCCCTGTGTACGGCTTCTTCCGGCTCACTCGACCATTGTCCCCATTTTTTTTTAAGACATTTCTTACCGTCTGGGGAGTCGCATCTTTTCCATCATTGGTTTTCAATTTACCGGCAATTACAGGGGCACTTTGCCGAGGATCTTCTTCGACCCTTCTGACCAATCGCCTCTCCGAACGACTATCTATCTTTCCTCTCACCATTGTAGTGGATCCGTCTTGCGGTTTAAATATTCTTCATTTAGATATTTATCCAGTTCGCTTATTACAGCTGCGGTTTTATTCTCAGGTTTTTTTTTCATTTTTTCTATGTCCTGGTCATATTTAGTCCAGATGTTATTTTCTGGGACGGGATAACACGACTAGAAGCTGGAGTATCGAGCTCTTCATCTATGATTACTTCATCAGGTAATCTCATCTTGCTTATCTCGTTTCGAAGACTTTGCATTGCATTTTCATATGAATTTGGGTTTTTGAAATTGTTTTCCTTGAATCGAAGGTCCAATATCGTACAAACTGCTATCGTCTAGATCTCGAAACCGTGTTTTGGAAAACCATTTTTTGGATAACATTGGGCAGCAAACAGCGGCAGTACTAGTACTCCTGCTTCTACCTATAAGCAGAACTTAACCAGAAAGAAATCTCCTTGATAGTTCATCCATTCACAGCACCAGTTTTATGTTGAATGTGAACCACACCTAAACGTCAAGTTGTTCTCTGCATTTCATTTGACATTTCTCAATTTCAGACTAACTCAATTTGAACCATGGAAAGATACACAATCGAGCAACGTGTTAAAGTTATTCGGCTTACTATGAAAATGGGTGTTCAAATCAAAATGCATATCGTGCACTTCGTGACTTTCTCGGTCATCGGAAAAATCGTGCAAAAATTTGAGCAAACCGGGTCTGTAGGAAAACACCAGTGCATGCTCGTACAGCTCGTCCTGCAGGAAATATTGCTGCTGCTCGCCATAGTGTGGCTGAAGAGCCGTCCACCTCAACTCGTCGTTGTGCCCAACAATTGCACCTCTCACGCTCGTCATCGATGAACATTATGCATAAAGACTTGCATTTACACGCTCACAAGGTGCAATTGACTCAAGAACTAAAGCCTCTTGACCATTTCAGGCGTCGTCAATGGTCAGAATGGTGGCAAGAAATGGCAACAGTGGCTGATCAATTTTCGAAGAAAATCATCTTCAGTGATGAGGCACATTTTCACCTCAGTGGATTCGTCAAAAAGCGGAATTGCCGCATTTGGGCGAATGCTAATCGAAGAGTGATTGTCAAAAAGCCAATGCACCCACAAAGAGTGACTGTTTGGTGCGGTTTATGGGCTGGCGGCATCATCGGGCCGTATTTTTTTCCAAAGTGAGGCCGGTCAGGCAGTTACTGTGAAATGATAACGAACTTTTTATGACCCGAATTTGAAGACAACAGGACGGTGCCACTTGCCACACAGCTAACGAAACAATGGCTCTTTTGCGCCACAAATTCAATGGCGGTGTTATCTCACGTGGTGGCGATGTCAATGGGCCGCCAAGATCATGTGATTTGACACCGCTGGATTTTTTTCTTTCGGGTTATTTGAAAGAAAAAGTGTAAGTCGATAAGCCATCAACAATTCAAGAGCTAAAGGCTGGGATAATTCGGCACATTAACGGCATAGAACCTCAATTATGCTTCAGCGTCATCGAAAATTTGGACCATCGGATGGAGGTGTGCCGCCGAGGTCGTAATTGAACCATACCAATATTATCATAATAAAAAGAAGTGACAATGATTTCCTAAATAATTTGTGTCTTATTCAAAATCAACATCGGCCCTTAAAATTTAACGTACGACGGAAATGAGCAGCACGCATTTATACAGAGCTGTTCAAAATAATATGGATGATCACGCTTAATCGGTATTTCTACTCATTTATGATGTACCGTTATTTGCACAGCCTTTACTATGCATGCACATAATGCCAGCTGATCATTCATGTAAGTGGTGCAGTAGTGCAAAGTACGGAGAAAGTGTTTTCTTGAGTGTTCAAAATAATAGGGAATTTTGTTTTCTCCTTGAAAAGAGTTAAGATGTATTTGTTTGGGTTTGTTGTGTGCTCTGCAGATTTATTACAAAATGGGCCGTATCAGGCATTGTTCTGAAGAAGAAAGCCGTATCATCAAGAACCACAGACAACGGGGAAAGACTTTCAAATTTATTGCCGACGAGTTGGGAAGATCGGTTAAATTTGAAAAAGACATACGAGGTAGACCTTGAAAAACGACTTCCACTGAAGCCTCCCGTATAGTGTTAATAGCCAAAAAGGATCCCTTTATATCATGAAAGGCAATTGCAGCAGAAATAAACAACATAGTCAGTGCCCCAACGATCCCGCGAAGATCGCTGAAAAATCAACTACCAGGAGGGATCGCTCGCAAAGTTCCATTGCTCAGTAAAAGGAATGTAAAAGCCAGAAAAGAGTTCGCTCCACGTTTCAGAAACCATTCCAAAGAGATGTTTCTTTCTCTGGAGCGATGAAATAAATTTGTTTTGTTCTGACAGTTGGAGAAACGTTCGGCGGCCTCAGGGAAAAGGGTTTCACTTCCGATTCACAAGCATGGTGTGGTGTGCGGCTGTTTTTCTTGGTTCGGTGTTGGACCCATAATTCAAATAAAAGGCATCATGACTAAAGAAGGTCATTGTGATATCTTAAATGATGTGATGCTACCATACGCTGAGGACAACATGCCGTTAAGATGGCACTTGCAACATGACAACGATCGCAAGCACTCATCGAAAGTAGTGAGTGCTTGATTAAGGGACCATCAAGTGTCGGTATTACCATGGCCATCTCCGTTCCCAGATCTCAATCCTATCGAGAATTTGTGGGCACTACACAGACGTTCCATAGTAAAACTCACCTCTGGACCGAAATTGAGAAAAATGGGAAGGCCATTCCTTTGATTAAGTGTCAGAAACTTATAGAGTCTGTGCCAGGTCGAATAAGTGCTGTGCTAAAGAACAAGGGCTGTCATTCGGGACACTAATCTACACAAATGTAATCTCTTTGTGAAATAGAAGTATAATTTCTATATTCTATTACTTTCTTGTAAAACGAATGTTTACCCTGAATTTCCCTATTATTTTGAACAATGTACTTCGATCGAGTTCCGTGATTCTTTTGAATACAAGTATACACACTGAGCATACATGCACGCACTAAATGACCTCAAATACAACGATATTGTGAACTAGTTCACATAGTTCACTTGTCCGACCTGTTTTCTGAACTAGTTCGTTCGTGAACTACACAAGCCTACTGCATGGCGTTTCCAGAATGCGTTTGTACGCATGAAAATGACAAGGATCACGAGTTTCAGTTCTGTTCCCCATTAGTCTTCCTCGGCTGTAATTAATACACCACATTTCTCCCTCGTCAACTCTTTGATATTCCACTCCCAAGTCAGGAACTCTTGAATAAAATCTGCGCAGCTTCATTTGCAAGCCTTATCTCGGTCAACCTCTTCAGGTTCTCAATTTAAAAACACCCTCCAGCAGCACCCACTCCTCCCCGACGAGCCCTAAATCATCTCAAAGACAGTAAGTCACCGAAAGTGTTGGGACCCCCAGCCAACATCATTACCGTCACATCCTCCTATCTTCTGCATCCGACACTCAAATCTCTCCCAACAACGGCAATACAAAAAAAAAAAAGAGCACCACCATCCAACAGCGACGGGTACTTCAAAGATGCCTCCGTCCCGCTTCCCGAGAAAGTTAGCAGAATGCCAGTAAAAAGGACAAAAACCTCGTGTAATGAACGTGACATTGATTGAGTTTAATAGACTGAACCTGACGGCTAAAGTGAAGGGTTTCACTTTTCAGAACTTTCAACCCTCTTATGCTTTTGCCTCCACCATTGCCCCCCCATCAGTCGTTCCGCAAATGAACGAATCCATCCACCGCCGCGCCGAGAGCAAAGATAGATCACACAATTTAAAATGCGAAGTCTACGCACGTTCCATCCGCCACCACTCATCGCAACGGCAACGACGACGACGAAGACGACAACGACAACGATAATGATGATGATGTACAACGAACTTGATTAGGGTGCCAAATATTCAGACTGGAACACCTTCCACAAACCTACCCCAACCACTGGCATAGTGGTGGCACCGAAGGCAAGGGAGACATTTATTACCATCAAACGGCATAGTCATGCCTTTCGCGCCCTACACCTCATCGCAAATGCCGGTAGGCAGGGCAAGGCCGCCATCACCCCCATCGCATGAGAATATTTCATGAATTTCCCGCGTCAGCCCAGCAGTCCGGCGCCGTGTGGCGTGTGCCCGTGTACAAGTACGAAAAACGCAAAATTTACATATGTTCCATTAAACGAATTCGGATACAAACTTGCAGATGGCATGGCGCTGCCGTATTTCATTCGGCCGCCATTGCTGTGCCTGCTAATTGAACGCGGCGAGGATTAGCAGCGGGGAAAAACATGAAACGCGAAAAAATATCTGTCACGTCGTTTAATGTTCGACTTTTATTGGATTCAACGCCGACGACGACCAACTGAGTTTTCTCTTAATTACACCTCTGAATGTCAAGATTGTTTGTGTTGTTCCAATGAAATTCGGAAGCGAGAGAGCGAGAGAGCCAGGAGAAAGACGAAACCCCGAATCCGAGGCAAGTGTTTACGCGCCTAATTGGTGTTTGCACAGCAAATTGTTTGACAAGTGCGACACAGTCAAGGTGCGATACGCGTAACGTTTATGGCAATCAAATTAAATTTTCATTCATCACAACAGAAGTCTGACAGAAGGTCTGGCTGGGGGCACGGGTGACTTGCTGATGATTCTTTCATTTCGAAGCGACTGATGGTTGTGCGTTTTATGTTCGTTGGCTTTGGGGGCCTGGGTGAAGGTTTGATTTGAGATGAAGTTGGAATGGTGGGAAAGAAAGCGAGTAGCATGCTCCAGTTAAAGGGTCGAGGGGCAAAGCACAAATATAGGATCTATGCCCAAGCACAACCAGGCGATTGTTTTTGACTTGGAGTAACTACCTCGTCCTGGGTCAGCTAAGCGGTCGCCGTGCCTGATGGACGTTCAAGGCACGTCGGAAGTCGACATGAGGGGGGACATTAGTGCCACGTGACCAAACCATCGAGGCATCAAAGAAGCAACTGCTTAATATTGATATCCCCGTGTACAGTCGCGTCGCTCACCATATCCCGGCAAGTAACTCCCACAACTCTCCATTTGCGATCATTACTCGATCTGAACCGAAATGGCGCCCAAACAAAGTCCACTTGGAGCCATTGACGCTTCCCTTGCAAGTGATATATATGGTCTTCGTGGGGATCAACAATCGCATCGACATAGTCTAAGTAATGGGATCCCAGTTGAGCCACGTGAATAATGAGATAATGGACCGCCAGGGATTTGAAGTCCTTTCAAACTCGAAACTGAAGCTGATGCATTTTGGTATAAGCCCCTGGTACAGTCCCCGTCGATAACAGCTTTTTCTCCTTCTTCCTATGCACATATACAGTCCAGTGTGAACCTGGGCTTTCATTAAGGAGTCACCCTCCACTAGTGTGAGTCATCTCAATCGTTTCGCCAGCTAATCTCGCCCCTACTGTCTCAGTCGTCTCAATCGTGGACATCCTCCTCTGACAAGCCCCCAGCTGATCATGCAGTTGCAGCCAAAGTCAGGACCATCTGCTCCAAGCTAACATAACATCTTGAATGAAATAGAAGTTCATGTCAAAGAGTACTTTGAAATTAACAGCACCCCGCGGACTAACCCATTACACGAATTTCCCTAATGATGTACAGAATGGTTCCTCTCCCCTGTCGGTTGAAACATCAGAGCTCTTAATGAACTTATCAAAAGCGCACTGACACGGGAAACTCTATTCACCGACAATCCGAGTTGCTAGCCACACACACACAACATGCATCAAATTTGAAACTTCTAACGAAGAGCACATCCCTGCATACATCTATGCATGTGTAATCCCATACCTTAGTCATTCTCAAAGGCAGTACAAAGTCACGAGATCCATCAAACAGGTTTCCCACAGACAGCTGCTGAACACAACCTCCAGTGTCGGTCGTATACAGCAGCGTCATTAGAAATTCGCCAAAAGTTTCTCCAACTCATCAACTCTAATGGTCGGAAACTGTCGAGCTTTACGGACGAAGTCACCTTGAAAACTAATATGCATTCAAATAGCGCCCACTGTGGCCTCACCTGACGGCTTCAAGCTTCTTGTGTGTATTTCAAACGCAACCATCACTTGAAAGGCACTTCGTCCCGACACACTCGCAGGATGGCGGTCTGCAGTGTCTTTGCCTCTTAAGTTTTGAAAGTGCATAATCACTGTGATGTCGTCAAATTCAGCTTCATTGCATTCACAAGTCATCACAGCCAACACCACGACAAAACACAAGCGCCCCGGCTCCGGCCATCTCCTCCCTCCCTCCCTCCTTCCCTCCCTCCCTCCGTCCACATCCAATCTCGTCCACTTGACAAGTCAACACTTTTCAGCACAATGTTGGAAGTTCTTTTGTCTTGTGCTGTGTAAGACCCTTTCCGCACACTCTTGTGTCGTATTTGTTATGAAACGGAAAACAATGGAAATTTCCTCTTCCGCTGAGTCTGCTGGATTCCACCACCGCCCGTCTTTCTATTCTTCACCCGGTCCTTCAAGCTTCGCCGCCCACAGAATGGCTTAGCCAAGCTGTGTCAATAATGAAGCCAATGAACTAAAAAAGCTAGTTTGAGACCAGTGTTCCATCACTGAGAGGGTAGAACGTGCCATTATGCACCCACTCTCGCGCGAAAAAGAAAACACCCGCACACAGGGAATCCATCTCTGGTCGTTCTTGTGCGCCATCATCTCCGTCCCGGGGTATATTTTTCAATATTTTTAAGTTGCCGTTTGGGACTTATGTGGTGGCTTAAGCATCATTAGACTTTCTCAAGTGGAGCAAGCTGTCTGGATATACGGCCGGGTGTCGCTTTACTCTTCTCTGTTTGCTTCTCTATGATCCCGGGGTTTCGCTTCGCGGGAAAAATGATTTCGTCTTCTTCTCCGTCCACTCACTTGAAGCGTCTCCATTTCCACTTGACGTTTGTTCTCGCCTGCCAACCGACATTCGGTTGTGCTTTCATCTGTTCTCTCTGTCGCTCTCCAGTCTCTCGCCGGCGGAAGGGTGGCGGCAGCCATTGTTGCAGTACGATTGAACGTGTTTTTTCCTCTTCCAAATTCACGTCCGAAAATGTTCCAAGCTTCAGTCGTTTTTTGACGAAAAATTAATTACCTCGGTGACCTGGCGTTTTCCGGGCCCTGACATGATTAATGAACGACGTTGAGGGTGGTTTTAAGCTTTCTACTCCCTGTCCGAGGGTCTCATCTAAAAGAGCGATGATTAGTGATTTCATTGGAACCTCAGCAGTGGCCCACTCCAACTCAGAACATGTTGGCATTTCTTGCGCTGGATTATTGTGAATTTTTATTCTCTTGTTGACTGTGCTTGTTGTGATGTTTCAACGAACAAGCAGCACTCGTCTGATGGATTTATAAGGGCTTCCAGGCGTTTTTTCCCCGTTCGTTCGGCCTCACAGACAACGGTGGGTGGCAGGAGGAGCTTTAAATTATTAACAATGCGGTGATTTTGACAGTCATTTATCAGACGAGGGGAATTTTGATCTCATCTACAAAATTAGACAGGTGACTTGTTAGGGAAGTGATTTGTTTTAGTACGTTGTGAGGGTGAGCGAGTTAATTTGTGCGTTGATGGAGCAGCTGTCAGGTGCATTTGAATTGATTATTTAATTGACGACGTAATGGTATCCTGGTGTTAATTGATATTGAGCCCGAAGGTGCTTGCTCATGACAGTGGAGTATTTTACAGTCATTAATTTCACTTTTGAATGAAAACAACATCGTTTCATTTTGTTTATTAATAACATTTGTTTTTACGGGCTGATGAAGGGCCGATGAAAATGAGGGAGTATGCGATAATGTAGCCTGCGCGCCTCGACACGTTAAGCGTGGTTTTAGTAAGCTGTGTCTTCTTTGAGAAAGCTGAAGGGAATTCCCTTTCACACCTGAAGAGTTGACGTCCAAACAAAGCCATTTGCAACCTTCAACTAGAACGAGACAGCCATTGTCAGGAAAGGGGTCACACAAGGCGACACGGTGTCAAGTGATTTCTTCTTGACATCGAACATCGGTGTGGATGTATTTCAAATTTCAAAAGCGGATGGAGAACATCTTGTTTTCTTCGAGAGGAAGGTCCTGCATGAGATCATGGCAGTGGGAGAGGTGTTAACCACGAATTGTGAAGTATCGCAGAGGACTTCCAGTTCCATGTGGAGAGAGTGATGGTTGAGAAGAGGAACTTAGTTATATAGCAGTGCGTTGTCTCCAGTTAGGTTTGCAAATGATTTTAAGGATCACAGAGTGCCTGGAACCGCTTTCATTCCACAAGTGGAGTTATCTCATCGTCGTGCTGAAAGCTATCTGCCTGGCGCTTAAGTCTATCGACGCACGATTAATGATTATTTCCAAAGCTGCAGAGGAAGTCGGTCTTACCGCTCTCCTGCTACGTGCCATGTGCAGTATGGGTATGGGTACGTAGCCAGTGGATCACGTCGAGTAGATAAGACCATGATCCGTTTATTGGGCTATAACTTAATTCGTGTGGTTTGCTAAGAGATGGCGTAACTTGTATTATTCCATTGGAACATGCACTGGAAAGCTACTGTTATTGTACGTCATTTCAGTCTATGTCATTCATTTGAAGCGTAAACAACAATATTTTTTTTTTCACTCAAATATGTGGAACTTTGTGCCCGAAAAAGTGTTTTTGCGGGGAGTTCTTCATCAATACTTTAATATGACGAAAACTGCTGCCGAAAGTCATCGTATTTTCGTGGAAGTTTATGGCGACACATGCGCTAGCTGAGCGAACGTGCCAAAAGTGACTTACACGATTAAATGGTGATTTTGGCTTGGAAGACGATGAACATCCTGATCAGCCAAAAATGTTTGAAGATGAAGAACTGGAAGCATTACTCTATGAGGATTGTTGCCAAACACAAGAAGAGCTAGCAGAATCTTTGGGTGTCGCTTAAGAGCAGCTGGATATATTCAAAAGCAAGGAAATTGGGTTCCACATGAACTCAAGCCGAGAGACGCGGAAAGGCGGTTTTGCATGTCCAAAGTACTGCTGTAACGCCTCAAAAAGAAGTAATTTTTGCCTCGGATTGTTACTGGTGATGAAAAATGGATCCATTACGACACATGTGAAACCCGGCCAACCAGCCAAATCAACGGCAAAGCCGAATATCCATGGCGCGAAGGTAATGCTCTGTATTTGGTGGGATCAGAAGGGTGGGCTGTATTATGAGCTGCTAAAACCGTGTGGAACCTTCAATGGACAACGCTACCGAACACAATTAATCCGTGTGAAGACAGCAGTAGCCGAAAAACACCCGGAATATGCGACCAGACACGAGGCAATAATTTTCCGTCATGACAACGCTCGGCCCCACGTTGCTATTCCGGTTATGAACTATTAGGAAAACAGTGGATGGGAAGCTTTACCCCAACCGCCTTATAGCCCAGACCTTGCTTGAGATGCAGAAGCCCTCACTGAAATACGGTTGACATCAGAGCAGAATATCAAAAATTGGCTTGATTCATTCTTGGCTACCAATCCGGCGCAGTGCTTTTGGGATGGAATCCACAAATTGCCAGAAAGATGGGGAAAAGTCATAGCTTCAGATGGGCAATACTTTGAATAATGCCATTGTACAAACGTTCAAATTTTGATCCAAAAATATAGACCCAATATTTTCACCAACAATTTAAGATGAGGTCATTATTCTTGAGCAAACGTCAAGCCACTGGTAAGTTGAATTAAATATTGAGTCAAAAATGCTAACACTCACATTAATTGTAGTTCAGGGTTACCTAAGGAGACTGTGAAACACCGCACAAAGTGTAACATCACTTAATTCAGCCCACCCCGACTGTCTGAATCACGACTTCCCTGCGCAATCTATTGCTCGTAGGGAAGTATACACTTTTTTAGTGCAATTGACGTAGCCAGCGACTAATTAAATCCTCCCGGTTTATAGTCACTTTATTTATTTCTTATTGCTCAATGAACTTTGTCATTTCGCATGCAGGTGGAGAGACGACAGAAATACAACAGAAAAAAACATAAAACAACATACACCGTCAGACTTAATGCCTGGGTTATTAAATCCGTCCAATGTCGTAAAGATAAATGATTACTGCCAAGATATTCAACGTATCATAACATAGATGGCTGACGGTAGTGACCTGAGGCGAGACACTAAATCAAGTGATTTGATATCGACTGTGAAATTCGGCGAACAAATAATGTTCAGATTGGCAACTGGAGACTTCAAAGAGATGGCCCAGAGTCATGAGGTGAAATGTTAGTCTTTACAGGGATTAGGTGCTCTCTTTCAGTTTCAGTTCTGTAAACAAACATAAATCTGCTCATTTATGATACAAGACTAAACCACAGGCAAGCAGAGACTCGGTTCTCGGTTTTTTCAAAACCGATGTATTTATGGATAAACGGAATCAATATTTTTCATCTTTCAAAGTAACAAATAGAAAACCCCGAGCCAATAACTGTCCCCAGCGGCAGTGAATTAATTTTGATTGTCTTGGAAAGTTAAACGCTTTCTTTTTAATTATTTCAATTAGGAAAAATTCAATTAAAATCCCATTCAATTCCTCAGACTCGAATATCAGAGGCGCAGCAAGAGGAATTCACAAGGAATTATACTCAGTCGTTCTTTGAGTCTGTCCATAAATCCACGGCTATGCAAAGTGAAGTTGTCCTGTCTTCGTTTGTTCTTCATCCCCCTCCCCCTTTCGATTGCAATAAGCAGTCCTTCGCTCTTCATTGACTTACCTGCAGAAGAAAACAAAAAGAAAAGAATCCATTCTAAGTATGGCGTGACAAAGGGAACAAATTGTAGCAAATGAAGACAAAAAATGAGCAAGAAATAAGGGGCGTGTTTTGAGTCAATAAACTGACTGACCTGAGAACTAGAATTTCCAATTACCCAAGCAAACATGGGTAAAGCACGCATTTGACATATCGTTTTTGTTAATTTGTTGCATGACATGCATGCCTTTCTGCACTTGTCAGATGTCATTATGGGGTTTGATAGAAGTTTTGGAAACACTGCCAGACCGTGTACTAGAACTAGTGCTGTCAATTAACTGAATAACGGAGTTGCGTTAATTGAAAAATCACATTCGCTTGTCATGGATAGTTATTCCCTACTGACACACAGTTCATAAGAGTCATTCAATGGTTGGGGAGACAGCGCTGCACGGACGACTGGAAGTGGGATGTGTTCAGAGACCTAAGGCTTTATCGCTCTGGCTTAGAAGCTAATTTGTAATTTTTGCAATTATATGTTAGCTTTTTAAATAAATAAATAAATAAATGTGTTCAGCTCATTTAAGTCAGTATCCCTGTCTGTAGAAAGGAAGTTCTAAAGAGATATGCAACTTCAGCGTCTCTTGCGCCTTGGTGTCATTTGACAGCGTTTTTTATAACATGCTCACAGACGGGTGTCTGTGAAAACGTGTGAGCTAAGCGAAGGTCATTACTCCCGCCTAATATCATTGCACTGCTCTATGTTCCTAACAAGTGAGTAGCAGTATGCGTGACTTGAGAGCACAAACGTCAAAATCTGAGGTGAACTGCAGCTAGGAGCTTTCCACTGGAAAGTTGCGTACCTATAGTACTTTTTGGGTTGCTCTCTACTGCTAACAAGTGTGTAGTAGTATGCATGATTTGAGAGCACTAACGTCAAAATCTGAGGTGAACTGCGACTACGGGGTTTAAAGTGGAAAGTTGCGTACACTTAGTACTTTTTAGTACATTTATTACTTTTTAGTCCATTTATTACTTTTTAGTGCATTTAGTATTTTTAGTACTTTTTAGTACATTTAGTACTTTTTTAGTACATTTAGTACGTTTAGTACATTCCTACCTATCTGATTGGGTTATTTAGCTATACACCCGGGATCTTAAATTCACAAAATCGCACTACCCCGACACCCATACCAGGCAGCACTAGTTCTTGGCAAAAACTGCGTTCACCTTTTCGAGGTGATCGTTAACATCGATTGCATAAAAAAGGTACAAGATAAAGATTAAGCAAAATAAAATGTTCTTGGAAACTGCAATGATTTTGCTTTGTTATAGCGCCATATTCACTTTTTGCTGTCACCTTTTCCCTTAAGCAAGGACGAATCTTCGTCACTCACTTTATACCGACCCTAGACCCTTCTTTCTAAGTTCATGGAAACGCTGATAAATCGTCAGCTTACGAAATATTTTGAATCGCGGAAGATTCTTAATGACCGGCAGTAGGATGTCCGCTGCAACAGGTCCACTGGTGATCTCTCACCAAAAAGTGGAACCAATCTTTGCACAATGCAGGCGAAAGCAAGATCGTTGCGCTTGATGGCATTTGACAGAGAAATGTATGCCTAGGGTATCGATGAATCTCTTCTTCTATGGATTAGAAATTACTTTTCGAACGGTTCAATTCAAGTTGCTTTGGATGGGATATCCACCAAATAAATGCTGGTGTTCCCCAAGGGTCTGAGGTGACCCCAATGCTATTTTTCATCTTTATAAATGATCTCCCTTAACCAATCCATTCCTTCACTGATGACAGCATTCAGCTCAGCTTTTCATATTCGTTTCAAGACTCATGACCCCGCTCTTCGGCGGGAACGGCAGCTTATGTTAGCACATTGAATTCCGGTCTTGACAGCATAATTAATTGGGGAAAGAACAACAGAGTCGAATTTAATGCCTGTCTGCTGTCACTCATGCGAACCATTATCCAGGAATGGAGCCTGTGTCGATAAAACCGCAAGACCTTTCCATCCTTGGCATGTGTATCAACGCGACACGTAGTTGAGGCCGCCAAAAATGCAGCGAAATGTTTAGGTTTACTTAATCGATGCAAGAAATGCTTCACCCCTTCTGATTTGGCTTTAATTTATAAGGCTTATATACGCCCCAAACTTGTGTACAACTGGTTTGGTGCCCCCAAGACCTCCCTGCACCTACTACATGGCGAGCGAGCAATAATATTCATAGGAGACCACAGAGTCATTAGACTCGCTCGAACATCGACGTACTGAATCTTCTTTGTCCGTATTTTATCGCAAACAAACGATGCTCAACTGAGTTAGCCAACTGCATTCCTCCTCTCCATGAATTCACTCGCAATACCCGTCTCGCCAGGAATGGTCATCAGTTTACCCATTAAGCCTTCTTTCGGACGCACAGTTAAATTTAGAGACTCATTCTTCAACCGCAGCACACGAATATGGAATGCCCTTCTCAGCCTAATATTTCCCACAGACTACAATCCGCAGATATTTGAGACCAATGTGCACAGGTGCACAGTCAAGGAGGGAGATAAGAGAGAGGATGTCTTTCTCCGTCTTTACCATCGGCCCGTGCTGTGTCTTGACAGCGGACACTATACTCATTAGTAAACCCTTGTGAGCGCTCAAATTATAAAAATAAAAATTCACATTTTTGAATGGTCACGAGCACACATGTAAGAGTAGGTAATGGATTATGGCCGAGTTCATAAACGTCACAATGCGGCAGCCCTGCAAGATTTGCGTTCATAAATAAAGTCCAGTCACTGTGCATGAGAGCAGTCGGCAAATGCGTTCATAAAAGCAATGTGACAGTCAAACTGCGATCAAATTGGCAGTGATTTGTGTTTTGTTGCGGGATTGCAGGGAAACCTAATTCTCTTATTTTCTAAACAAACTTCTGTTTTTTGGAACATGTTTTGACTTCCAATTCTTTTTAGTTAAAAGCATGGCCCTTTGCTGAGAATTTGGCAACGGTCTCATTATTTAAATTTATAAAATTTAGTTTATTTCTTCTTAGACATGATGTAGACCTTTCATTTGATCAATACAAATGTCAACCAAACACTTTTTGAGTCGTCCACTGAAGTTGCATTTACGAACACTTTCTTGACAATGCTGACCTGCTGCAAACTTGCGGCAGTATTCGTGTTCATAAATGCATTGAGAGAATATTTTGTGCAGTGCTGGGGCAACAATGTTGCAGTTGTGAACTCAACCTATGTTTTCAGTTCACTTTGTAGGGGTTCACATTATCGAGATTCTACTGTGATAGTCTTCTCTTTTTTCTGTGGCCATCAATTATCAAACTTTCTCGATATTTCCTTCACAAGGGAACTCAGAACAATCCTTTACACTGCCATTGACTGCAGCCTGCCTGCCGACTGCGTGCAGAAAAATAGGCAGACGATCGGACTTTCGTAGATGACGGCGTTTACTAAGAAACTCATAGTTAGGTAGGTAGCTATTTGGTTGCGGCCCTGCAGCCATGGCTCACTTAGACAACAAGATCAATCCATTGTGCCCCTAATGGATACTACCACCATGAGCCCTGCTTTTATTTTTACTGAAACCATCCAGCTGCATTTGAGAAGCTCAGGAAGCTTTTCAAATCCACACAGCACATGTCTTCCAGCTCAGCAAAGAATTGTCTACCCAAGTACTGTCTTTTGTTTCCTTGCTACGGCTGGGCACTCGCAGAGCAGATGTTGGATAGATTCTATTTCTTTCTCATATCTGCAGCTCCTGCAAAAGACGTTGTGTGGTATAAGATAACATGCTCCTAAAGTTGCAAAGTGTGTGAACACCCAGACGCTAGCTCAGCGTTTTAAGCAGAGCATGCCTGAATCCGACAACACCGTGGGAGCGTCGCCGACCATCCACCGTGGCAACAAATAACATCAAGGCCATCGTTCAACGACATCGAAGGATTAGAGTGAGTAGAGTAAGTTTAGTTTTAAGTTGACTTCGGGCTGAGTAGCGTCAGCAGTTTAAGTTTAATAAATAAAATCCCTCATAGATGGAAACGAAGAAGAATACGTGTTTAATTTATATTCGGTCGCGATGAATGCGTGCCCATAACACGGTAGCTTTCCGCACGGTTTTTCCTTACTCCTGACCCTCATAAATGTCGTCAAAGTCATGCATAGCAACTGATCCTTTCTTTGAATGATTCCGTTGGTTATTGAGAAGTCGTTGATGTTTGTAATAAATTAAGGACTACTTGACAAGCTGTCTTAATGACTTAACTGACAAACTTGAGAATGACAACTTAGTTGCGGTCCGAGGAGTCTTCGATACCTAACAACGCAACAGAGGACGACCGCGTTTAAGGTGGCGCACCCAGGTGGAGAAGATCATCAACTGAATTGGCGGTTGAGCAGAGATCGTGCTAGTTGGAGCCGCTTGTTGTTGTTTGCGACCCGCCCGGGCTGCGTTGCTAAGAAAGCAACAGTTCAAGTTTTTCAGTCAAAAATCGGTCGACAGTCGAAGCATACATTCACTCTCAATTTAATTAACATTCGACCCCTCGAAAAAGGAACCTCCTTTCACATACCCGTGACTTCACTTTTTTCTCACTTCCCCGCAGGATATGCATGAATATGCAAAGCCATGGATTACAGACTTTGCAGAGAACATACTCAAATTCATGCAGAAACCGAAAACCTTGGATATTCACATGCAAGTCTCAACAAGCTCCTGAGCATGCATAATGCATTCGACTGAGCACAGTACACCTCAACCGTCATGTGCATATTTAAACTCAATCAGTCGTCCAGTCAAGACCTGACCACCCATTTAACTTATCTCTCACTACCCATTAGACGGGGATGAATGGAAATCAGAATTGAAGATGCCATAAGAAGACCCAAATGGCAACGGCTACATTTTCTGTTTCTGCGAAACAAAAAGCTTTTTGCACTCATCGAAACAGACAGGGATAACAGAAGGATATTGAAAATAAAATACCTAAACTGCACCATAAACACAAGTCATACGCCAATAACACTGTGCACATCGACTACATTCGAAAGCAGAACAAGTTCAGCAGAACGACTCCATTCAGTCCGTTCGGACGGCATTAGGGGGGAGGAACTGATTCAAGGAACTGATGAAACTAAAGGGCGCCTTCTGTCTCTCCTTGCAATCGCTCACACCGAGGATAAGGAAGGGAACGAAATAAGATCTTGTCTTTCACAGATGTCTTGCCCACAACATCCTCTGCTCATCGCCGCCCATCCTCTCTGTGCTCCTCAGTCCAGTCGCTTCGGTCGGATGAGCATAGGCCAAAGGATGTTCTGTACGGGCAATGACTACTTCTTTCTTTTTGCATCAGTGGCATCTGAGTAGGAACCAACGACGGCGACGGACACAGAAATGCGAATTGCGGACTGAGAGACAAAGGACGCTAAATTGTAAATGTGAGAGCTGTGATGGGAAATGATTGCGAGGAACGTGGACGAAAGACAAAGGCACAGCGACAAGGACTGCTGGCCATGCATGGTTTCTTCGAACACACTTGTGCATGGACAATCCTTAAGATGATTATGCGAGCATATCCTTTGATATGAACTGATCTTAAATGGCATTGGCCGTCCTCCTGATGATGATTGGAAATTTAGCCTAAAGCCATTCCAGCAGCTCATCCCTCCCCCTCCTACGCCCGGCAAGGAGATGGCTTCCCGAAAATGGCATTTCGTCTACCCTCCGGCGGTCCATTTATATTCAGGTTTGTCCCTCTCATCCAATTGGCCATTATCCTTGTGTTTGCGTGTGGTTTGAAAAAAGCCAAGATTCCCTGTCTCTCGTCCCCACACACCCCTCCACGCCGAACATGGGGCATATGCGCGACCGTGTGTGTTTGTGTGTGTGTGTGTGGGAAAATAGGTTCGACTGACTATTGTAGGAGCCAATTCCAATTTTCGGTGTGCAAAAGGATAAATAGAAAATGCGAGGACCCACAATCGAATCCGAGTGGCATTGTCGGCACAGACAAGAGGACACAGCTTAAGGCCAAACAGAAAAACTATCTGCATACACAATTGTGAGACTGTGCATTGTGGAGGGGGGAGGAGAGCAGGACGAGGTGCTCCTTTCGAGAGACAGACAAAGAAGGACTTAGCCACCAACACCACACGATGAATTTATTCAATTCAATAAATTTCCATTCTTCTTCGTTTGGTTTTCCATTTTTTTTTTTCATCCCGGCCTGGCCTGCACAGACCAGAAAAGGATGAGCAGACAAGAGCAGAGGAAAAAAGAAAACATAGAAAATCGCATCTACAAGAAATGAATTGAAATGGCAATGGTGGCAGGCAGTCAGTAGACGAGGAGTCCTGAATTCAGGCCCTGGCTCCTGGAGGAAAATCAATTAAGAAACAAACGATTCATCGTCAACGAATCCAGTGCCAGTTCCAGTGATAGTCCCGTACCCCCAGTCCGAGTCCCACCGATGAATGCTACGTGCTATAATATGGACTAGATCCTCTTGCGATAGTTAGTGTCCGGCGGTGATGCCAAACCAACTAAGTGGCATGTGAAATGTGAAATGTGGGCGCTGCACAGTCGGAGCGAGGGAAGGGCAATAGGGTAATACAACAGAATCCGTTCGTGCTGCTGCTTTGTCGTCGATGTGTTCTTGCTGCCGCCCTTGCTGAGCTAAAGTTTACCCCGTTATGTGTTCGCCGCCGGTTCAAGGACTCTTTGGTATTTGTTCTCCACCGCTCTGAATCAATATTTCGTTTTCCATTAATTTTAAAACAAAAAAAAACGGATGATGCAGGACGAACCGTGGGGATAAATGTGAATATATGCGCATTTGTTTGGCTTTGGTCCTCCATTAAATCTTTTCGTCCCGCCCTGATCTAGGATCGGGCAGCGAATGCTGCTGCGATGGTGGCAGATGAATGATGTGCATGCGGCAAGGACGAGGAAGAAAAATGCATTTCCATTTTAGATGAGACGTTTTATTTGTCTGGCAATTGTTGGCACAGGACGACCATTCACATGTTACACAAAAATGCAAAAATGCACAAAAAAAAATAAATGTGTAAAAATACACTCTCCTCCGTCGGGATGGTCGGGAGGCTGCCCTTTAAACGGAGACTTTGAATGATTGCTTGGTGATTGAGTTATTACTCTGGTCTGAGAGGGCAGAGTAGCTGCACATCTCCGGGTAATCACTTGACCTTACGATAAATTTACTTTTCAATTTGTTCTCGCTTTTTGTTTCGTTTCGTTTTGTTTCTTTTCGTTCGCTTGCTCGTTTGGGATTTGTTTCTTTAATTGACTTTGCCGGGAGTTTAATGACCAAACGAGGGGATTCGAGATTGAGAGGGACTTCGAAAAGTCGTAAATTACTTATTCCGGATAAACACGAGATTTGTTTAGTGGAAATGAAACACGCAGTCGAAGAATAGCTGTTGGACATGCGAATCATTGCCAGGTACCTGGTATATCAAGCAATTACACTTGTAAGGGGTGTCTCTTTGCCGCGATTTTTGAAGTAAATTGGTGGCAATGCCGAAAAAACAGCTGATTTAAAGTCATAAAATGGATGGCGCTACGGACTGTAGAGGGGCGGGGCATAGCTTCTGCAGCAAACCACTCTCGGGATCCTCCTCTTTTAAGCAGACTCCGAACGGCAAATTTCGAGAAACTGTTTTCTAGTCAGTTATTGCTCGTGGAGCATTGTCAGTGACTCGAAAGTCGAATCGAACCTAGAACCCGTAGTTTCAAGCTCGTAGGAGATGGACGGCCATTAGGCCACGGCCGTCTCAGCTGACAGTTGGGGATTAGTAAAGTTGACCATGTTTTTGCTTTATTTTCGCACTTAGCTTGTTTCATACACAAAAGATGTTAACACTCAATGGCTCCCACGCGGCACTGACTCAGGATTTCTCCAATGGTACATGGTACAGTAGACGCTCGATGTAGTGAACCTCTATTCAGTGAACAACTCAATATACCACAGCTATAGTGAACACATGTTTTTGGATAGTGAACCTTTCCGGATGCAAGAACACTCATTAGGGCTATCCATAGGCATCCATAAGTTAACTAAACAACTGGGCAACGGTGATGAAACAGGCCTATATTGGAAGCTTGTTCCAGAAAAGACATAGGTCCAGCGAAAAAGGAGCTCAACAAAACACACAGTATCACACTTTTAGCGCGTGCGTGCTAAAGCCACAGGCAATCGTAAAGTGAAACTACTTGTCATAGGACAAGCACAAAAACCTCGTTCCTTTAGAAATATCTTGGCATTAGACTCTTATATCATCAAATCTAAGCTTGTGTGGGAATGTCTGCAGAAGCTTAAAGAGTTGACCAGGAGAAACAGAGTAAATTTCTGCTGGATACCCGGCCATAGAAGGCGCCGAAATGACCGAGGAAGCATCTAAACCTTCTATATGGCCCGAAACATTCTGCGCTGTGGGAGACCATGTCCTCAGCAAAGAGTCCATTGAACTAGAAAGAAACAAACCGGGCAGATACCTGGAACAACGCTCACAACATGAAGCAGGCCAAGAAACACTTGGGTCAACATAACCGGGAGAGTTTTGGCAACACTGGTTTAAACAGCTGACGCACGTTTCGTGTTTTGTTTCACTGTCGAACATCTTCAGTTTGGTCTATAATTTAACCATGAATCGTCTTACAAACGAACAACGCTTGCAAATTATTGAATTTTGAAAGTTCATCGCGTGCTTCTTCCATTTTATGGTCAGTTTCAGCGACGAAGCTCATTTTTGGCTCAATGGGTACGTACGAGTAAATAAGCAGAATTGTCGATTTTGGAGTGAATATCAGCCAGAAGCATTGCAAGAGCTACCAATGCATCCAGACAATGTCACAGTTTGGTGCGGTTTATGGGCTGGTGGCATCATTGGACCGTACTTCTTCAAAGATGATGCGAATCGTAACGTAACTGTGAATGGTGAGCGCTACCGTGAGATGATATCCAATTTTTTTTTGCCCAAAATGCAAGAGCTTGACTTGCATGACATGTGGTTTTAACAAGACGGTGCCACATGCCACACAGCACGCGCAACAATGGACTTATTGAGAGGCGAGTTCGGTGAACATTTTATTTCACGTTCGGGACCGGTCAATTGGCCGCCTAGATCGTGTGATCTAACGCCTTTAGGCTATTTTTTGTGGGGCTATGTTAAAGCTCATGTGTATACAGACAAGCCCGCTTCGATTGACGCATTGGAAGACATCGCATTTATTCGTGAGATACCGGCCGAAATGTTGGAAAGATTATGTCAAAATTGGACTAAACGGATGGACTATTTGAGGCGCAGTCAAGGCCAACATTTGCATGAAATAATCTTCAAACATTAAATTATATGGACCGTACTATCGATTCAAATAAAGATTTCATGCATTTTTCTGAATTTTATGTTTTTTTTTTTTTGCTTTAATCTGGTTTTCAAATCTGGCCCAGTCACCATTTGCCGCTTGGATCAAATGAACGGCACTATCACTGGAGTGGTCGATCAGTGGCAGCTGACTTCACAATGGACCTGCATGATCTAAATGGACTGGTGAATTCACTGGCAGCCCCCTTCCCCACCTACTTACCCTTTCTGACAGAATAGTCCCCTAATTGAGGCGGCCACATTGGACCATATTTTGAAAGTGAGGCTGTTGACTGTTGCTCGATATCGCGACTTGATAACACAGCTCTTTTTGGCTAAAGTGGATGGTATGTGGCCGATATCTGGCTTCAACAAGACGGTGTCACATACCATACAGTCTGTGCACAGTTATTGCATGGGACACTTCGGGATCGTGTACTCTCTCGTATCGTTGATGAAAGTTGGTATGTTTTATGGCGTTAGTTGAAGTCGAAGGTCTGTCGCAACAAGCTCACAACCACCTGTGGACATTACACCCTCGACAAGGGTGCTTATGTGGCAACAAAGATGGGCCAAGAAGGCCATTTGTAATTCCATATATAACCCTACCTTACGTACTGCATGATTGTGTAAACAAAAATATCAACATACGTTAGAAAACTGCTTTCTATTTAATTCAAATTGCATGCGGTAATTTTGGTACACCCTTTATTCATCGCTTCCTGGTCCATCAAGGTTTCGTAGATTTGCTGCTGCAGAGAGCGCTGAGAAAAAAAAACAACTGTCTCAACTGTCAAAATGGCCTTATGAAGAGTGCTGCCAAATTGCTTCTCTTGGCAATGAGTGCTCAGTCTGAGGGGTAAATAGTTAGTTTTAACTAGACTCGAAATCAAACCAAGTAAACACCACCGAACCACTGCACCACTGCAATGACTTGCAAGACCTTTACGCTCGTTGATTTATTTATTTATATATAATGCGCCATAAATCGAATGATCTTGTTCGCCAATTGCCCACTCCATTTCCTGAATGCAGGTAGTGAACTTCGGCGTCAATCAAAATCCGACTGGTGTTTGAAATGTTGCACAATCCCATTGACTTTCAGTTCAATGTTACGCAAATGTGAATCAAAATCGAAACCAGTTTATGCTCCATGGACTAAAAACGCCTGAAAACGAGTGCGCATTCAGCCGATTTGTGGGCTAGCCACTGAAGCTACTGCGCAACGGGTGGTGCATTTCCTCCACTTACTCAATTCACGAACGAACATTGATGGCCTGCCTTTATTGCTGATCCATGAATGCTACCACAGATCGTTCATTCTGTCAGATCTTCGGACAAGATCTCGAAATGCTGGTCATTCTGAAGAAGCACTTCATTTGAATGGCATTTCCACACAGAAAGCAATCGAATGTCGATCGTGAAGAAGCACAACATCGCACTACGCACCGATGGAGACTAGATCTTGTCGAACACACACACACAAACATTTCAGCCATTAATTCCTGTCATAATTTTTAAAGTTTGAGTCGTCATTTCTTCTCAATTTCAATGACATATGATTGTTTTTCTTTTTTGTTCTAATCGATGCTCAGCTACGCGTTGTGATGATGTAAGTGGACTACTCCATGGCGACCATAAAATATATTTTACCAGGTTTTTACTTCGCTGTCTAGACGAAATGATTTCAATCGAGAGATCACTCGATTAGTGGATTCTACGTTGTTCAGTGGCTCCCTCACGTGTTAGCGCCTTGGGATATGAAAACATAGAACGTCCTTGCTGAGCGTATTTTTCGCCGATTTGTCATTTCGTTTGCTGTTCAATGATGAAACCCACTCTCGAGAAAAACATAGAATGTTGCATAAAATCCAGAAAAATTGAGTACACTCTTCAAATATTTTTCCAGCAGTCAGTGCAAATTCATTAACTACCGACTTCCTCAAACCGTTCCCAAAAATTACCCCGACAACACTCTGATACGGTCAGTTGCAAACATAGAACCACCTAATACATCTGCTTGCCTCCGAAAACGAATCGCACTGCAATTAAATGCCGCCGCCGACGACGACTTCGCTCGCATGTCATACGCCAAGCAAAATGACATTAAGTGCGCTTTGAATGTCAATCCAGCAATTAGATAATCCAACCTATTAACCAAGTCATTTGCATTCATAGCATCACCTTATTTCTGCCTACAATAAAGCAATAATATGTTTTGCCTTTTCGAGAGAATCTTTAATGCGGTTGCTTCTACGCATCCGATAGTGCTGCTAGAACTGACGGTGAATAAACCCCCACCGGTGGGAGGCAGCCCGACAAACAAACACGCTCTTCAATTCCCCCCTGTGGGATAATTATCTCACGTGCACTCTTCGAACGCTGTCGTGCGCTGTTCACGATGTTGATCTAAATCGCTTACAGCCAGTTTTCCCTGTCGATGATACACGAACTCTATGGGATTTTACGATCTTATGAATCACATTGATTCATAGTCCATGGGGCCCAAGGGCTGTAATAAACTGCTGACTTTGAAAAACGATCGTATTCAGCTGTAGCCACAGAAGTAGCACTCAATTTATGTCGTTCTGAACTTGATTCCAAACGGGCGTGCAATTACGAAGCAAATCAATACGTTTCGCGTCCGTAATCAGTGCGCGCCAGATCAATTCGACGTGCACCGATTTTCATGCCGGAACTGCAATTTCATTACGAGTGCTCTGTGGGGGGATCCCAAGAGAGACTGAGCAGGTTGCTGGCATAAATAAATAAATCCGATGCCACGCCTGTCTGTCGTCATTCGGTGTCAATTTGGTCGGTGTTCGTGATAATGTGAATCGTTTTTGGGCCGGCAGCAAATAAGTAATTTCGCCGCAAACCGCAGTGCATGCGAGAGCACACAAACCGCGTGATTTTACGAATACAATGGAGACGACGCACGGACCGGTTGATGGCTGGTCTCTGCTCGAGGGGGGAAATGCGACCGGGTTGCGTGTTAGCACCTTTATTGTTTTAAACCACAATGGTGTGTGAATTTGCACCAAAAATGACACGTGTCGAACTTGGCCTCAGGGGAAAACGAATCAGTGCATCAGTGAATGAACCGTGGGTTTGGCGGCAGGCCTGCGAGCCTGTTCGTCATGCTTTTGCGGGTTAAGTGGTGTCGCTAGGGATTACATTTGCTCAGGCGAAAGACACGGAAGGCAGTGGGTTTGAATTTTGATGGAGGAAAGGACGAGGAGGAGGAATGTATTGCGTCCTCTACATGACAAGGATAAGGGCCTCCTTTTTGAACTGGCTCAAATAAGCTGAATTGGAGCCAGTCATCTGCAGCCAATTGTTGCTTTTAGGCTAGATACGTGCTGTAACACAACGGGCCTACAAAGGCCTAAGTGTGAGTGTTTCGTTGTGTCAGTCAGCCACTCTAACCTATCGTAATCTAGGAAAATAGAGGACAGTCAGATAGAAGGAGGTTCGTTGATCTATGATACGTAGTGGGCAGTGGGAACGAGTTGAACGAATTGAAATAAATCAATCGCGGCTCTTTAGCCGATGTCATTAGCCGGGATGAGACGCCGATAGAAACACGCGTTTTTTCACGAGTGGACGGGACCTTCAGTCACCCGACGACAGTCACTAGCGGCTAAGCTTTTTCGAGACAGTCGTCCTCTTTGAACATTGTCAGAAAGAGATGGAATCGTCAAAAATCAAAAAGTACCGGGAATCGCCTCGGCTGCTCCTTGTTTCCTATGTTTGATTAATCGGTTTTTGATTATTCGGTTCAATAAGTGCGACGTTACTCAGGGAATAGGACTTGAATGTCGACATAGAGCTCATCCATCGAGTGGTTTGTTTGTTGGCTTAGACTAAGGACTAGTCGATTGAGCAACGCTTGCTGTGAGGTGAGTCGCCACATTTCTCCTTCACAATTTCAAGCGTTGCGCCGCATGTTGAAACCACAACTCGGATATATCTTCGTTCGAGGTCTGCCCACCGGTTAATATCGTCATACATCTGAGATCAAAGAGAAAGGCAGAAGGAAATAAGTTCTAATGATGCCGCCATATCATGAACCGCACCAAACAGTCAGTCCTTGCATTGATGCGTAGTCGAGTACGGATCGAGTTAGCTCCAATAGCGGCAGCTTTTGACTTAGCTGTTGAGAGGAAAACGAACCTAGTCCGTCATAAATTTTTAGCTAACATGTCCAGCATCCAGTTAACGAACTCACGCCGTTGTCAATGTTCGTCTGGCTTCAAATCATGCGGCGAATTTCCGGTTCTTCTTCGATACTTGTCGCTACGGCGTCTTTGTTTCCTTCTCATTTCGCACCGATCTCAATCTGATTGATGGCTTAATTGTCAGTGACTCGAATGAGGTGGGGCGATGACAATTATTTTTGACTGCCCACAACACAGTATAATCCGTTACTTCAGGGAGAAAGTCGAAGTATCTTAGAAAATGGACGTACATTCTGGTCGCTCCCTGAATGTACTGACCGCTGAGATCTTACTGAAGCCATTCCCCACATGCCCAGGTAGAATTCACAGAAATCTCCCAAAATAATCAATAAACCAATGCCATTATTTCAAAAGTGGCGCCCAACGGAGGACGTGTGCGACAAAATGTCATTTTCGAAAGGACCTTCTAGGAAAAACCCTCCTAATCTACAAAGTACACTGGACATCAAAAAGAGGAGAGTTTATTCCATTTCTGGTTTCAGATTTACAGATTTCCTAAGAGAAGTACCACGTCAAGGCCTTTCATTCCACTGTCAACAGAGGTCACGCGCACTCTACCATTCCCCTTACTTACTTTCTCTCTGCTCACCCAACGACTCACTCTCCTCGAACTGACCGATTCGTGGCACTGGTAGTTTTACGTAACAAGTGCTAGAACGATTAAGTGAGCCGAGTAGCATGCAGTGGTTATTATGACGGAATGTTAACAATCCACTGAACAAATTGCCGCACGCTCTGCACGAGAAGTAAGGCAAGGATTTCACATTCATTACCCTAAGTCGAAGATGATGGTTCTCACAGCCCCAACATGCATCAAGATTGTGTGCACACCTTAAGCTCCAACGCGCGGTTACGTGTGCTCATGCGAACTTCAATCACGTAACAACCAGTCACGTATCGGAATGCATGCAAAAACATCCTTGAGAGACCCACATCCCTCCAAAGCGAACACTCAAGGCACTTCCTCCGTGGTGGTCGCACCGAACGACAGAGTCGACCTCCACTCCGTCTTGACGTACTAATTATTCTCGAATCAAACAGCAATCAAACTCGCATCACCCGGAAGCACAGTCGTCGGTTGCGTCCGCCGGTATTGGTATTCCGCGGGTGGCAAACTTTACATCGATCGCCGGAGGAGAAGCGCTCGCGCCCTCGCACAGCGCATTGTTATGCAACAAAACAAACCCAATCCAGAACAGCTGGCGAGTGATTCTATTCATTTGTTTACGTTCCTTCCTTCCTTCACTCGCCCCCAAAGCCAACACCACCACCCAACTCCCATTCGTTGAATAATTAAAAAATTAACATGCACCTTGTTGGTATTCCGCTCCCCGTATCCACGAAAAAACCATGCCAACTATCTGCTTTTAATTGAAACCACAAGAAAAAAGAACACAACACAAAGTCAACAGCAAAAACGAAAACAAACATAAATAACCTATAAAATCGCGCCGAGCAGTACAGCGAAGCCCACGGACCGGACCCCGCTCCAGCGTTCGTCCAGGCACGGGCCCCTCTTGGAACGAATGCAAATTTATTTCGATTACTCACTCGCTGCCCATTTGAAATGCGCATTAAATTATTAATTAAAGCGGATTAAGCTGGGATGGCCGAGGTTCTCAAGAAGCACTGCGCTCAGCGGCAGCCGCCCTTCGGTGGGCTTACTGGCTCTGCTTTTGTCTTCCGAACAAATACGAACTTCGGTCCAATTAGCTGTTTAATCTGCGCTTCATTATGTTTTATTGCAGCCGCCGAACTTTGTGCTTAAACTGGGCTAATGTGCGCACTCACCACCGCGGGCAGAAGAGCGGAACTTCATAAATTAAAGCGTTCTGCTTCGGAGCGAGACCATCGGTTTGAAACAGTAACAGCACGAGTATCCAAAAAAAGAAGACGAACTTGAATTTGTTGTGCTGCCGCGAACACGACATGACAGCTCATTCTTTTGACGACGCTCAGCACTTTGGTGTTTCGTAGGGTCAATAAACACGAGAGTTCTTCAGCGAAGTGACTCAGTTAGCCGCACACATGTTGCTGGGATGAGGGCCCTTCATCTCTGCCAATTGCACTCGTGACTCAAGATGCATGAATTGGGGGTACTCGATATGGCCACCGGCTGTTCGTGCAACGAGAATTAGGGGTGAAATACGCTTCTTGTTGAATTGGGTCGATCTTGGATTGGATTTGGAGTGGTTCAACCAGATCTTGCTGTTCCAGATTTGGTGATCCACACTCCATAGGCGAGCAAAAGAAAAACGAAGGAACAACGAATTGGAGTCAATTTTGACTGAATCCAGAAAAATCCAGGGCCCAGCTTGGAAAGGGTTTGAGATAGAGCATCGGATGTTGACCAAGCGCATTAATTTATCGGCCCACAACATTAGTCGGAACGCCCGCGCGAGTTCGCAAACAGGACCCGAATATACGTGCGAGGGCATGTAGCTAAGGAGTGTATGATCCCCGAGGGGTAGTGTCATCGGCAACAAATTCAGCAAAGAGCATAGCTTCCCAAGCCTGACCATTTGGAGTCGTCCCAAACTGTCCTGGTCCCATCCACTCGTGATGGAACAACAGCTGCTGTGGAAGCTATGTCCAGATCCAGCCTGGATTGTCGGTCTTTATTATGCATCACGTTAAATCATAGGCCGCCGGTGATTGGTGATTAAAATGTCTGAACGTTGGCATGTTTATTAACCATGAAAAAAAAACCGTATGCGACTTAAAATGTGGCAAAGCACTCGATTTCCGCGCATAAAATGGCCTCTAAATTTAAGCCAGACGATGAGGCATATTTCAAAGGAAGATTGGGAAAATTTAGCCATTTTGATACCCGCTCACCAGGGTACCCTCATTTTCGGGTACTAAATGGCCGGGTACCCGTACGGTTGTGGGTGCCCGCAAGATGTCGCAGTCGTACTTAATATAACAATATGGGTGGCGCTACAGCCCGTAGAGGGCCTAGCTTCACACCAACCACTCGAGTTGTGCGTGCTATTGTTATCTCACGAGTGGAAGGGACCTACGGTTTTATGCCGACTCCGAACGGCCAGCTTGAGAAGCTACAGTTACACTTTTTGAGCATTGTCAGTGACTCGAAAGAGGTGGAACCGTGAACAATAATTTCGGCAGCATGTTTCGGTTGCTCAGGGGTCGACGACTTAATGCATGCTAAAAAGACTTTGTAGTTCTGTTCCAGTTCGTGGGCACTCCAACTATGACTTATGTCTTCTTCGGTGTTTTCCCTTTATGCGCTGTGGAATAGTATTCACGTACATTACATATTTTTGGATTGAATTAGAATACAGTATTGTACCGGAACAATTACGGGTACCCGCCAACATGGATATTACCCGCATTACCCGGGTACTCGGGTAATTGTCGAAACGGGTATTACACGTGTAAGATCAAGAGTAGTAGTTGAAGTGATGTCGACTTCTTGTCTAGCCAGAAGTCGCAATTGAAAAAGTTTCCAGATTCAAATTCTGAACAAAAAACGAGGGTATTTATAAACGAGGAGTCAATGGCTTTTGGAACCGCAGTAAATCCAAACGCAACACTTCTCCCGTCAACTGAAAATTGAGCATCGCGCTGTAATTAAATTTCTCACTAAGCAAGGAAAAAGTCAAACAACTATTCATGAAGAGATGGTGGCTGTTTACCAGGGTTCCGCACCTTCATTATCAACTGTGCAAAAGTGGTCAAGTGAGTTCAAGAGAGGCAGAGAGAGCATTGAAGACGACCCCCGCTCCGGTGCTCCGGCTACTGCTTGTACGGGAGAAAGCATGAAAGAAGACGAAAAACTTGTTCTTGAGGATGCCCGAATAAAGGTGAAAATGATGGCAGAGATCACATGATGGCACAGGTCAGTGGTGCCACGAATGCTCACAGCGCCTCAGAAAAAAGTGAGAATCGCATGCTGTAGAGAGCTTTTGGAGATGTGTAGTGAGAACGCGGACGGTGTTATGGATCGAATTGTTACTGGTCGCGATACATGGGTCCACCACTATGACCCTGAAAGCAAACAAGAGTCCATGCAGTGGCATACAAAAGGAACAGACCCCCCGAAGAAGTTCAAAGTCACTCCGTCTGCCGGGAAGATCATGACCAGTTTTTTGGGACTCAAAGGAATCTTGAAGGTGAAACCATCAACGCCACACTTCTCATAATTTGCGGGAGGATATTAAAAAGAAAAGACGGGGTAAACTCGCAGCGGGTGCATTGCTTCTTCATGACAACGCTCCTGTTCACACGGCGCGAGTTTCCAAGGCTGCTGCGCGAGATTGTGGTTTCGAAGAAATCCAACACCCAGCCTATACTCCAGACCTTGCCCCTAGTGATTATTTCCTGCTTCGGGATTTGAAAAAATGTCTTCGTGGAAAAAGATTTTCGGATGATGAAGAACTCAAGTCGGCAATAAATGGGTATTTTGCAGAGAAAGAGGAAGTTTTTTTTTTTGAGGGTTTAAAAAAGCTTATCTCAAGATGAACAAATGCATTGATGTTGTTTGTTGTTTAAATTGAATTCGCATTTTCCTTCATATCGATACCGAGAATATATTGAACGCCCCTCGTAAATGGATAAGTGAAACCTGACTCTCATCTCCAGCCCTCCAGCATGCTGGTATAGTCTGGGGGCAACCTTTGCATCGGCTAATACGGTGTCCTGAAGATTACAGCCGCGCATTCTACACTGGCTATTCATAGCAATGCTCAGGCTTATATTTATGTACGGAGTTGCAATATGATGAACAGCTCTTGACGCAGATGTCAACCGCAACCTTCTTAGCCAGCTGCATATATGTATGTTAACGGGGCGTTAAAGACACAGGCATACGCTCCACTAAACAAAAAGGCTTCATGCATGAAAAACTCTGTCGGAGAGTAGATGTATATCAATTGGTGTGCTAGTGGTTGGATTTGATTTACTTGCATCAAATGTGTAAGTTTTTCTCACGAGTATGGTGGCCTGCCTTAAGCCTGACTAAAACTTAGACAAACTCAGCAAAGCCCAGGATCGGCAGCAGTCGGAACCTACGGGGCGATGAGATCATGCCCCACCGAAGCACTGAACGTCCTCCTCCCTCTGGACCTTTACATCAAGTATGTGCAGCGCCATTCGATTCAGAGAAGTGGGATGTTGGTCAGCGAGACCGTATGACCCTAGCAGAGTTGTGCAACTCCTGCCTGAGCACACCAAACCCCAGCTCCCACGGACTACATTACTCCCAATGCCGATTTAGATCCAGAGAGGACTGGAAACCGCAATCATTCGCTTCGGAATGAGTCTAAGCTAGACCACGGAATTTCAATATCTCCAATTCCTAGCGCCTCCCAGCTCATTTGAGTACCTTCCAGGCTGAAGTACTAGCGATCAGAGAAGCGTTAAGATTCTCAGTACTACCTGTCCTTATGGGAGAGCAGCAGCGATCAGTAGCCACCTCCTCATAAGGGCCACCTCCTCAGTAACCACTTCATCTAAATTGGTGCAACAGTGCAAGGAAGAACTCAAACAGGCTAGTGGAAGGTGCAATATCACACTCGTCTGGGTCTCAGGCCACAGCAACATAGAGGGAAATGGGATTGCCGATGAAACGGCCAAGCAAGGAGTTTCCGGCAACGCCCCACTGAGCTGGTGGGCCCCCAATCAACCACCTCAAATACATCGTCAACCTCACCAGGTGGACCAGGTCTAGGAAAACCTAGTCCTCCTACACAAAAAATAGGACTGATGACCTTCTGAATAGAAATCGCTAGAGTAGTGGCTGTATGCACGGGGCTCTAGCCCATAGGCATCCACGCTGGAAGACTCGGAATGTAGTTCAACCCACACTGTCGCAGTTGCCTCGACACCCACTCAGAGGAAAGGCTGCCTCACTTTCTCTGTGAATGTCCACTAGCCAAACATAGAGACATCGCGTTCGGCAAACTCTTCCTTAGCGACCTCTCCGAGATCGCCATCGATCATAATCAAATTCCTAAACTCCCCAGGCTGCATTTAGCTAACCCAAACAACCTAGAACTACGAGGTGTGGTATCAAAACGGTGCAACTGCGCTACTTGTACCCGGTTTGGGTCAAGTCGGGTAGGCACCTAAACCAACTAACGAACTACAAATTGTGTCCAGCGAGAAAGAACCAAATGTCAACATCGACATCGCTGCGCGTCAAAATGAAGCATATGTGTGCATCCGGCCTAAGAGATGCGACATCCCATCATGAACCGTGCTTAGATTTCTTGTTGCACGCTGACATGCCCAAATCACAGACAAAAGTGAAGTAATGCCCGGCAGTCGTACGGCAAGTTTTCGATCAAGGAAAAAAGTTGAACTTGACCAGACCACCGAACGTTTTCCTAGAACACCACGTTTTGGTCAATCAAAGAAAATCGGACGACCGATTCGACTTGGTGGAACTGTGTGAACGCGCCTATTTATCGTGTTGATTGAAGCGCTTTTTTTTTACACCAGTTCTCCAAATTTAAGGAAAAGCCAGTTAAAAGAAAAAAAATGTGATGCGCACCGTCTAATTGAAAAGGCTAGGTAGCTATGGACGTTGGTTAAGTGCCTTCCCTTGGTTAGTGGCGACCCCAGTTCGAATCCCCGGGAAAGCAAAGTTAATACGCTTTTATCTGGTTTTCAAGTCTGGTCCAGTCACCATTTGCCGTTGGGGTTAAATTAACGCCACTATCACTGGAGTGGTCGACCGGCGGTAGTAGTCGGGGTATCACAATGGACCAACATGGATGGTCTAAGTGTGCTGGTTCTCGCTAGCGGCCCCCTTTCTCCGAACACTAGACCTATGCTTCGTGGAATCGACGACGTCCATCTTTGAACTCATCTTCTCTTTACACCGTGTTGGCCATGAGCCAAAGATTTTTAATTTAAAGTCTCCGACGTACATTTATGAGATTAAACTAAGTTTATTGCCAGAATTGTTGCTAATGTTTTACGGGATGAGTAACTGAAGAGGACCGCAGAAAATACAACTGGACACCTATAATCCATGTCTGCGCAGCTGCAGAACATCTTTTAATGGATGACGCGACTAAGGATACTAGGATCCTAGGTACATGCTCTGAATGAAATTCGCTAATCGGGCCTCTAAACATGCGAGCCTCACTAACTACACTTGGCAGACCAGACTTTCTGGCGGTCTGGGTTTATTTTGCCTCGACATAAATAAAAATGTATTGGTCCCTCATTACAAAATTCCATTGATTGAGAAGCCAATGCGCAAATAAATATTTATTATGCATGAATATTCAAGGAATGATACATTTGCTGCTGACAAAGTGCAAGCCCGTCAACAATTCGTCCCGCGAACATTGTGTGCTTGCCGAGAAGCTGTTTCTAAAACAAACAAGTCATCTCTTGAATTGATTCGGGGAAAAATAAATTAATTAACTTTCTGCTGAACATCAATATTACGTCAGATGAGTTTGCTTCACAACGTGACGGGTTCATCTGCCTAATGCCTTGAGTTGGGAAGTGTGCTGATTCCTGTCTGGCGTGTTCATCGGCTTTGCAATTTCATGCAATCACCTGAATAATACAGTTCTTCGTCATTTCATCAGGAGATAGTCGGCGGTTCAGGGAACTCTTTGACCAGAGATCAAATGATCGCAGTTTGTCATCTCGTTTCAATGCTGCTGCCGTAGCTAGGACGGAGCTCCTTGGACTCTACCCTCATCTTTTGACCCGCATGATCCTTTAACGGGGTCTCCAGGCAAGTAGATCTTCGCCATCGACACAGTAGAGTTTTTGACTTAGTCCAACTACCTCGTCATGGATCTGCCAAACGGTCGCTTAACTGATGGAATCGAATTCAGCACCTGCCTCAGAAGTCTTGCCACGTGACCCAACCATCGAAGCAAAGCCCTTTCTATTCGAATAAGCAACTGGTCAACGTTGAGTTCCTCGCGCTCTGCCGTGTTTCTCACGCTATCCCGGCGAGAAATTCCCACAACTGAACAAAAAAATCGCTTCTCAGCAGGTTGTATTCGCGATCGAAAGGCACCAAGCTCGGCCTTCCTGATTACAGATCTTGCAAGCTGTTTCAAAATTGATCCTGCTTGGCGAATCCTACAGGAGAGCTCAGAAATGGAGTATTTCTCTCATCACTCGTGACTCTACTGGAGCACTCAGAAAACGATTCGTGTCCGTTGTACTTGTACACAGGCAGCAACCCCAGGTCAGACTACTACCACCGATAGACCACTCCTGTGCCGTTAATTTGATACCAACGGCATATGGTGACTGGACCAGATTTGAAACCCCGATAAATGCATTTTGACTTGACTCTACCTTTTCTATTTTCCTCTGAGACATTTACACAGTGGATGGATCCAGTTCGAGTCGTTCTTGTTGTGTCTAATAGAGGGAGCGGCCTTGGTTTTCTGACGCCCAGAGGTCGCATAGCGACCACTACTGGCAAAGTTGGCCAGCATGTTGTTTGACGTTTGGGGTATTCTATATACATAGCTTTGCTTCCCACGTGGAGTTGCTTTATACCACATTGGCGACGAGGATGGAGGCTGAAAAGCTGATACAACAGCAACATGAGTGGTTTGCAAGCATCACGCAGAAGAACATGGAAAGCATGTAGAAGTTAATTAAAAGCGTCACCGACGCAGCCTCAGCGTCCACGAGTATCCCGAGATTCGATCATATCGATCCTGCGAAGACAAATTAGGAGAACCACCTGTTCCAACTCCAGCAGCACTTTCGGGGACACGCGGTAGCAGAGGACAACACAAAAAAGTCGTACTTTCTTTCATCATGTGGGACTACCTGTTGGATCTTCTAAAGAAGCTGTGCGAGACACCAGACTTAAGTACATACATATACAGCAAGCTAACCTCCTGTTTAACTCAACATTTCCAATCAAATCAAGACACACTCGCGTCGAGATGAAAGTTTCTCCGCCACAAAATGGCACCAGGCCAGAATTATGGTGACTGGATTGCAGACTTAAAAGGGATTGCAAAAAATTGCGCCTTCATCTGCAAAAATGAGGAATGCAAGCAATTATACGCAGATTATATGATCCGAGACATGATCGCCTTTTATACTCCCCACGAGCAAGCCCGCCTGGTATTGGCTCAAAATAAAGGTCCGTCTTTGAAAAATGTGCAGGAGATCATTGCTGGATTCGAGACATCGCAGCTGGCCTCATCAATTTTGTAAGTAGAGCGGCAACGGTTCATCCACCACAGGAGAAGTTAATGCAATATATCAACATACAAGTAAGTCCAGCCAAAAACTTTTTAAGCCGATAACCTTGCCCTTATTTCTATGTAAGCCATGATCGAAATAAATGTCGGCACCAGAATTATTATACGCGATAGATGTCGAAGGGTATGCATGGCAAATCAGAGGAAACCGGACTTCTCCCAAGCAAGTCAATGCTTCCTTGACACGTTTACCTCTTAGGCGACTAGAACGCCTCACGCCAGGCCGCAATTAACAGTACAAACTTGAATGATTGGAGGTCAAAACGAACAATTAACCAATCCATAAAAAATAACCTCCTCCCTCTATGCACCAAAATCATGTTCTTCAGACTTTCAATCGTTACCACAGGCTTGCCAGCACCGATTGTTAACAAGCAAGCAGCGAAGATTGATTGTCTTCTTTTTGAGCCCGTAGTGAAATGTGTCACAGATGGACAGAAGAAAACAGTGGTCCTAATTTGTGTCTGCTTGACCAGCTGTATGAAACAGAAATTAAGACGACAACGACACAGAGCACACTCCTGATGTCTTCCGAAGGATATTTTGCACTGTGACCGAGGGTCAGAAGAGAATGAATATGTTATAGCGAACCTTAAAGTTTACGTTGACGCGCACAAGTGTAGCAACTTGGTGCAAACTTGGTGGTCGCAAGGAGAAACATCCTTCTTCTAAGTGTGCGGCTATAGTCTGGGCAAAACCCTTATAGTCATTAACCAACAAAGTCTCCAGCGACCTCTGGCAAACTCACTCCGGGTCCTTCTCATCGTTTACTTTTCATCTTTAACACGGGAAAATTCTGTTGACTTATCCCTCTGTCTCGGAGATGTCCTTCGAGTCATTCGTCCTGTCCCACCTTATATCCGTGGAAGCCTGCCCAGCCTCATGTCGTTGTGAAACCTCCACATTTCGTAAGCCAATCTCAAGCCGAAAGGCCCACACTGAACATGCACAAAAGATGGCTTTTTAAGTCGCTTTTTAAATTCTCCGTAGGCCAGTACTGGGATGATCATCATCATCAATGCATTTAAAGTCAGCATAATCCTTTCTAGGACCTAGGTTAAATGTGTAGACGGAACGTAAAGAGCCATCGACTAAACAAGAGTGAATGAATAAAACCCATTGACTAAGAGATTCTTTGCACTCACAGCTCAAGAGGTACGAGGAGTAGAAGTCGGAGGAGGAGAGTATTGAGAAAGAGAGGTCCGCACTATGAGACTAAGTGGGAGACTTTATCTTAAAAGCCGAGAGTTACTAGCTGCGGAGTAAGCAGTTGTCACTCAAGATAGGCTTACTTGGCCATCGCAGAGAATTTGTATTTTATGAAAAGACAAGGACCGAGAATTAACCCTTGTGGAAACCCATATTTTTCTTTCGTTTGCCGTTGAATTATAATAATACCGACTTCAATAGCACCTAAAACCAATTGCTGTTTTGCTGTAACGTGAGGCATAGCAAATAGGCTTCTACTCGATGACAGAGACGACTTCATCGGCTTGGAGCATCCCGGTATGCCAATGTCTATGCGCCTATATGAATTCGATTTTTACATAAGGCTAGCCGAGAGGTGAACATTTTTAAGTAGAAAATGACATTGCCCACGGGTCATGGAACGAGTCTGATTCCAGACCAAGAGGCAAGAGGCGCTCATTTTAGGGATCAAGTACAGGTAGCTCTTGCTAACCGCTCGGGAATTCCAATGGTCGCAAGCGTGGCAAGAAATAATGTATTGTGTACGATCTTAGACGCAGTCTAGCTGTCAGATCACATTGTTCTTGAGTCAGGACAAAGCTCTATGGCCAGTGCCTGAGAAACGCCATGTTTATTATTCTCGTCCCCACTAATCCACCCGTTTTCGATCCGCCTGTGGAAGGAGGAGTATCCAGAGTCTTATTTTCCGTCCATACAAATTTGGAAGGAATGCTGGTTAGGAAAACAAATTTTCGAAGAGCGCAAACCATCCCATCTCTATGTTGTCAAAAAGGTGGGATTTCCTTCTAAATTTTGCCAAAAAGGGGGTTTCTTTTCTTCTCTAAAAGGAGGGGAAGGAGGGTTAATATATTGGATGATGAGAAACATGTTTGTTCGTTGCAGGCCAGGTCAGGTACAACTTTTTGCATTCGTATATGGTTCAATATTTGCCAGTGGCGTGCATTGATTTATCATGTTATGCTTTCGACTCCTTGCACATGATGTTGAGAAAATAGTTTGAAAAGAACGCACCGCTACTTTGTCTTTGTCCCTCTTGTAAAGTAGGCTTGCCATGTGTCCATTTTTTGGAGGACATGTACCCTTTTAAAGCCGGCGAGGAACGTCCTGCAACGTTTTTCGAAATTGTAATTTTATTCCTCTAACAAGTACAGCACGAACTCGGTTAACGCAACCCTCGATTTTCGCAACACTAGAGTCGTAGCACGTATTGACTCTATAAGTGCAACTTTTCAAAAAAGTTACCTCGATCAGTCAACTTGGTCATCTGTTTTTTTTTTTTTTGCATGTTCTCCTTTTGATTGGTTACGTCTGTCGTTATTTTACAGTAATTTAGTTTCGTGTGTGTCTAGACAGAATTCTTTGTAAATATGTTTACACATCCAAGTGTTTCCTTAGATGGGTTGCACTTTCATTAGTACCAACGCGAAATTCGTTCAGGATCGGTGGTACAAGAAATATTACTAAATTATCTATTAAAAAAATAAGTGAAATTTTATCCGAAGTTGATAAGCGTAAAGCTACTTTGTGAAAAATGTAATGTGCGCAAGTCAACAATAAGGCGGATAACAGCAAGGGGAAGCAGTCTTAGACAATTTGTGGCGAGAGCTGAATCTGGACCAGGAAAACGCGTTACACTTCACTGATGGAAAAGGCGTTATATGGATGGTTTCAAAAGCAAAGAGCTAAACATATCCCGCTTTCTAATGAAATTATAAAATCAAAGGCAATTCAATTGTACAACGAAATAAGGGAAAAACCATCATTTACCGCTAGCAACGGATGGATTGCGAAATTTAAAAAACGGCATGCTATTCGAATGTTAAAAATTTGTGGCGAAAAGTTGTCCAACAAATGTGGACTTGTTCAACCGTTCGTAATGCAATTTCAACAAAAAATAAAGGAGCTTAAATTAACCGCTGATCGAATCTACAATGCGGACGAATCTGGATTGTAGAACAAGGATGTTGCCAAACAAAACACTTGTTACATTTAATGAATCGTCAGCGACAGGTCGCAAAGTAAGCAAGGAAAGAGTAACATTCCTTTCGTGCACAAATGCATCAGGTGTGCACAAGTTAAGCCTGTTTGTCATTGGTAAAGCAGCCAATCCAAGAGCATTGAAACATTTTGAGAACAAGCCTGTTACTTATAAAGCAAATAAAAATGCGTGGATGACATTCCTTTCTTTCGAACAATGGTTCCACAACGTGTTTGTTTCCGATGTACGAAAAAGAATACAAATTGTAGTGTTTGCGTAAAGAGTTTTTCTTTAACGGTAAGTAATTTTCTCGAATCAAAGGGACTAGAGAAGGCACTGCTGCTTTTGGAAAATGCCCCGTGTCATCCTAAAGAAAATGAACTGCAACAATGTGTTCAAAAACGTGTTTTGTATTCCACTGTCATTTTCTATATAGAAATATAGACATTTGACTACCATTTCTTATACAAAAAAGGGTGACCCAGTAACTGCAACAACCTCGGTTATTGCAACCGCCGTAATTTCTATTAGTTGCGAAAACCGAGTTTATACTGTAGTTGTAATTTTGAAAATAAAAAAGAAAAACAGAGCCAACACGAGTCTGATCGAAAACATAAAATGAAATGAAACAGGTCTTATTTTTGACTCCCATGTGTCAAGCGCCTAAATACGAAACTGCTTTTTTGTGCTCTTATTTAAGGTAGATGATGTCCTCCAAAGGCAGGGATTTTAAGACTCTCAGTCCTACGCTAGCTGAGACAGCCATGGCAACCCTATTGCAAAGCAATTCATACCAAAAATAGCCCTTTTTACTTGTACATCCAGCTGCAACTTGATGTCCTCCAAAGTCAGGGAGTTTAAAGCTTATAGTCATACGCTATCTAAGGCAGCTTGGCAACCCTATTGTAAAGCAATTCATACCAAAAAAAATGCCTTAATCGAACATCCACCTGCGATTTCATGAATTTATTTTATTTAAGGCAGATGATGTCCTCCAAAGTCAGGGATTTTACAACTTTTGTTACAACGCTAGCTGAGACAGCCTGGCAACCCTATTGTAAAGCAATTCATACCAAAAGTAGCCCTTTTTGAATTTATTTTATTCAAGGCAGATGATGTCCTATAAATTCAAAAATTTTACAACTTTTAATCCTACGCTAGCTGAGACGGCCTGGCAACCCTACTGTAAGGCAATACATACCAAAAAAAGACCTTAATCGAACATCCAGTTGCGATGTGATGAACGAATAGAATCCCAGGCACAACATATTCAAATTCATTTTAATGGTGAGCACGGCCCTTAGTCTGCTGGCTTGTAGTCGAGTTTTTTCGGCCGGCCACGTCAGCTTATTCCACGCACCAGACATTCCTTCAGCCGAAGCTGTTGAACCGGCGTAGAATCTACTCAATTACGATGAAATCGTATTACAGGATGGAGGAGGAAGAGGGATTTAGGGCGAGAAAGTTTTGGTTCAAAAAGGAGGATCATCCCAAATGAGGATAGATGGGATGGTTAAGAGTACATGTAAATTTCATTTTGGCATTTCTTTTGACTTCCGAATCATCGGAAGCTCCGATGCTTCCGGAACAAATGACAATCGAAACACAATGTGCGTGCCCAACATGGAGCATCAAAGGGTTAAATGAAATCGAACCGGACGCCTTTCTCCAGTCGGAAGCAACTATCTACCAGTGAAACGATCTATTGGCCACTCCATCGACATCATCTTTAGCGTAATTAAAACTCCTGTGTTGGTTTAGCACGAGTGATGACCCCATTTATTCGTGACGCTTCAATAAAATCCATCCGTCAACTGCATCATAAACAAACTCAGGCCCATTCCATAATCATCTGTTGACACAACAAACCTCCAACAAAGACCACTCAAGAGGCATTCGATGAGCCAATCGCATTCGCATCGGCGGGGGGGATCTCTTGAGGTGCTCTCGTGTGCACTTCATTAATATAATCCACACAGCAAGCACGCGATTGGAATACGGATAAAAAGATTGTTTATCCGCATCTAATCAAAATGAAAACGAAAAAAAATTAATTAAAAAGCACCAACGTCGATGCACATGTGATTTAATTGCGCCTTCAATTGCACGGAATAAAAACTGAATCGCATTGAATTGCATGATTGCGGCCAGGCCGGCTGACCGGCCTTGTCGGCGGATGTGCATACAACACTCGGAACACACAGCACCCCGCTTGGAGCCGCATTAAGCGCTAAGTGTGTTCCACATAATGCAATTGATTTGTCCCCTCAGCTATGTGACGATGGCAGGGGCGGGCGCGGGATCAGGGGCCAGGAGGCGGAGGCGTCTGCATTAATTTGGGTCAAATGCAAAGTTGGCCAGGCCCTATCGCCGAAGGGATGACAGTAAAAATACTAGAGATATGCGAGCAACATACACAACTATTCAAACTAATTACCATAATTATCGTCTTTGGCGATGATCGGCGGATAGTCTTCGGTCCGCGTGGTTGTAGTTGGCACTGATGGCGGTGGAGCTGGAGCCGAATTCGGCGCTGGCACTGGTACTGCTACAGGAACTGGCTCCGCTGCTGCCGCTGGCGCAGTAAGTGGGATTAGTGCAGAGTCTATAGGTGCGTTGTTGGGTAATTGAGTCGTGTCTGCTGCGAATGCATCGTCTGGTGTAACTGGCGCAGCACTTATGTCCGGCCGTTCGGATGATGCAGATGGCGGTGTTCCAGTGACCGTACCCGCCATTGCTGCGGTCGGCTGCGTGGCCGAGGGATTGGCGATGACATGGCCTCTTGTTATCGGTGTCCACCAGTTTATCGAAATTAATAAAACCAAATGAGTTACGATCTTCCCAGCCGCGAACATTTTACGTGTGCTGCGATAAACGGTTGAGAGTGGGTCTCTGGCGCGATGGGGGATGTGTGCGTTGGATTTACGACTGGAACTCGCTGCCTTGGCCTTTGCGGTTTTCTGGAACTCTTTTTTTTCTCTCCAACTATTTACGACTTAAATCACTCGCGCACAGGCTGTATTCACTGCACACTCGGGTGTGCACACTCACTTTCCGGCGGCGGCGCTAATACGCGGGCGATTCTCGATCTATTCGAGAATCATTTTCGAATCGTTCAGATACGTTGTGCACTTTTGTCTCACTCGATAAGCAAGCACTGCGGCTGGCGTTGGCGTGCGACGGGAGGGGCGGGCAGCTGGATGCGGTTTCCGGCGATCGTTCGAAGCTAGATTCAATAATATTCGCGGCAACACTCAGAGTCTATGTGCGTCTGTCTACATAATTCCGATGAAGTTCGAATGGCCAGCAGATACAGACACTAAACTGAAATACAAAACAGATTGTCGTTGAGCTAGGCTGCTCATGGTGTTGTCGCTTGCACTGCCGTCGTCGTCATCGTCGTTGTCGTCTCTGGACGCGACGATGAGCGTTGATAAGTTTAATTGAGTTCGCGCTGTGATGACTGTTCGCCGGCAGATCACGATGAGTCAGCAACGACGACGACGACGACGCTGGTGGCAGTTGGGGCAGCGTTCGTGTAGGGATGCGATGAGAAGATACTCTTGCTTTGTGCGTATGCACTGCATCCGCACACAAACGGAGGGTTTTTTTTGTGATCGCGATTGGCTAAGTGGAGTGTTACTTTCGAGTGTATTTTCAGGTTCAACCGGGTTCAGTGGTAAGAAGAGGAAGCAATTCCAGCGGCAACAAGGGAAAAGTTTGAAGGTGCCTTTTATTGGGTTTAAGATTTAGCACTGCCCTGTGAACGAGACCTTTCTGAATCGCGATGCGAATTCCGACAAGGACAAATCAATTTATCCCGGGTTCTTGTGTACAACGTGACTTCGCGTCGGCGGGGTGGTCTCGGAGATAATTGATTTGGAAAACTTGAACAAGTGAGTTGCGAGAATCGGTCGTGTGAAATCGATTTAAAGTTCGCGGCTGATAAGCGAAGGCTGGTGTCGAGGAAAGGTTATCGATCGCCCTTCCATGGGAAATCAATCAGCGGTGACAATGGACTGTTGTTGCTTTTGTGCGGGAACATAGCATGGCACAATATTTGGTAAAGCGCGGAGGGATGGTTGGAGGGGCACGACTGGCAGAATTTTTGAATCATGCATTTATTACTTAACCTCGGGACGTTGTTTAGGCACGTGAGGCGACGAAATGACAAAATAACAACGGACTCGAAGCAAGCCTACTACTTAGAAAGACCTTGTGCACGAGATGCTGCATGATGTACAACAATTTAGTAACGACGAGCTGCCAACAAAAAATCGTTCCACAGTTTACTAAGAGATGGCGTAACTTGTATTATTCCATTGGAACATGCGCTGGAAAGCTACTGTCATTATACGTCATTTTAGTATATGTCATTCATTTGAAGCGTAAACAACATGGGCCATGTCATGTTCCCGCACAAAATTTTCCGAAATGACTTCGGCCATTTTTACCCCTAATCCATGTCGGCATTACCTTACATTTCACACACGCTCCTTTGTAAGAGCACATGCTCCTTCCCGGCTCCACCACAAGATGAAATCAAGGGCAACGGCGGTAGAAGTTGGTTATCTCTGTCCTCCATTATCTCTGACTGCCCTGAGACAAGATTGAATATGCACCCACGCCAAGACGAAACACAAGAGCTAAGATGAATGTCAGGAGTTGGATATAAGTTGGATATCTCTATCCTCCATTATCTCTGGTGGTGATATGAAAATGGAGCCTGCCAGTGATTGCAGAGCATCTGCCAGTCAGCTGAGTCACTGGAAGAGCTTTGACAATGCTTCCATTCTTCTGCAACGACCTTCAAGACACAGCAAAGACTACACATTTTATTCTGTCTTTTCAGATTCGTTAAAGCACTGGATAGGCGGAGCACCGATCAAGACTAAATGGTGCAACAGAGTAGGGCGGAATATCCTCTTCCAAGGTCATCGCAGTAGATCCAACGTGGCCTATGTGAGAATGCCCATAAACCTACAAACGTAACCTAACCTAGTCACGATGGCAGTATCAATGAGCATTTCACCCAATTACAAAAATTAAAAAGGCGGTCTCCAATTTTCTGTGGTTTTGATATGAATATCGACTTGTCTCAAGACCTTTAGCTTTAGGCGAAGCGATCGTTGGACCTTGGAGTCCAGAATGCAACCCAAACATATCAGCATTGTGACTTAAATTTTGGTGGAAAACCATGCAACGAATTGAGTCAAAAAGCTTAACAAGACAAGGCAAGGGTTCAAGCTCTTTTTAGCTCGGTCTGCGCATCCATGAACTGCTGGATTATCGAGAGTATGCAGAGTTGTCGCAAGGATTGAAGCGCATTTGCAATTTCTGTGCACTCAGTTCAGTATGATCCCAAATCGTAGTATCCCACCATGTTCCAGTCGTTAGAGGCTAGATTTACTGTCCCTAGAGCGTCGAAGTGAATTCCGAATTATGCTTCCACAGGGTAACTACTCTATACGATATCCAGATGCTATCGCCGAACCGTATGATTTTCGAGACCTTCGATGCGGGGGTTCGTCAGTGCCCCCATCACCCTTCCAGCCTTGGTCTGCTGAATTCGTCGCTTTTCCGCTGGATTGACCTTCGGATTGCCGTCCCTCTTCTTCTGTTAGTGACACGAAGTCCTTGTTCGGAAATTCGTCATCGAGTGGAAGAGGTGCCAATTTGTGAATTGCTCGCCGCAGAGTGCCACTTACTGTTCCTACATCTGCCACGCGGACTTGGCCGTCTTACCTCGTATGAGTCTCGACCGAGTGGCCATCTCATTGGTGGAGAGTTATCTTCCCTAATTAGAACTATAGCTCCAGGTTGCAGATTATGTTTGTGATGCTTTCATTTATCGTCGTTGTTGCAGTTCATTTAAACATTCTTTTGATCATCTGACCCAGACTACGTTTTTCAAGCGCGTTGCCAATTTCCACCGTGTAAGCTGTCTCAGCATTTGGGTCAACCAATACGCGCTGACAGCCAATCGCGAAATGACCGGGTGTTAGAGCCGCGACGTCGTTGGGATCTTTGAGGAGAGAGAGAGAGAATTCAAATTGCAAGTTGTTCATATGTTAAGCATGCCGGTGTCATACTTCAAATTAACAAGTGTTTCGCCGACCTCACAGCAGCTTTCCATGACCCGCCAGAATGAGTAGATCGGGGCGGTGTGAAATGAAAATCGATACTCCTGATCATGGAATCCACTCTTTGAATGTAGAATAATGCGTTGCTCAAGTCATGATGTTGGTTTTTGGCTCCAACGAAGTTTGTCGCGGTCGGACATGGCCGCGTTCTCCGGTAAAACGCTTTAATGCGCCCTTCTCTCCTCCAAACGGACGGCCTTCGTAACAAAACAACAAAATTCAGCTTTGTACCCCTTTTGTGGCCGGCTTCCCCTACTGCGATAATGAATCCAAATCGGTCCGCAGGAATCCACACCAGCATTCAGAAACGGTTGCTCTCTGGTGATTGGCAAGTTTCCCATCACGTACATGCTTTGTTCTAAAGACCGAGCGATTATTTTACCCTTGACGGGTCTGAAACTTTGCCTCGTTATTGCCAGAAGTGTTTGTAGGCCATCAGTGTGTGGCCCTCATATTTATTTGTCCATCTTCCAATCTTCCCCTCGAAGGATGCCGTTTTTGTCCAGAATTGGCACGAGGCTGCTTATGGAGCTGTATCTGTTGTCTTTGTTATACATTCTTAGATGGCAGATACAGAGGCGGGAATAAATGGCCTGGATGATGGTCAAGGTTCTTCGTCTACTTCTCCGATGCCAAAGGTTCTTGTTCGCCTAATATTTCCCTCCCCTTTTCTAAGACAACGAATAAATTTGAGTACACATGCAGTGATCCACTGTAACCGGTCTTATAAGTTAAATGCATCGGTTTGAGACGTTTTGACTGGTTTCTAGATCACCTACTGCCGGTGGATTTCACGTGACATCATTGTTGTGGTATGTAAGTAGATTGAATGGACGATGAAGCTATTGGCGATGAAGCTGGGAAATGGCACTACACGAGACTTGGTACTTAATGGGGCGGAGGATGATTTTGTCAGCATTAAATATTGCCCCATAAGCCTTTTCGGAAGCATTGACAAAGCCACGAATCTGTTTGCAAGTACGTGTCTTGTCATTCGGATTTGATTTTGTTGTTTCGAAGTCACATCACGCAACTTTGACCATCTTGGGGTAAAGCTGCTTCCCAATTTAATAGCTAATTGCAGTTACATAACCGTTGCATTGCAGATTTTTGCTAATCATTGGAGCTAGGAGTCCATGTGGCGATTTCTGATGACACAATTCTTTTCGGGTCTGGATGCAAAAGTCATCCGCCTTAGGTGGCCAGGTTAGGCCCAGGGCCTTTATGTTGTCTTCCGAGTCTTGCAGTCCGGTTCGGGATTCCAAAGGGCCTGGACGCAAAAGTCATACGCCTTAGGTGGCCACGTTTGACACAGGGGCTTTATGTTCTTTGTTTGAAGTCCAGTTCCATCTCTTCATCTTCCGGGGGGAAATCTTGAAACAATCGCAGCGCAGATTGAATCCTGCTTTATGCAGTACATCAATGAGTTGCCTTTGCATTTCTACAGCGTCAACAATGCTATTTACGCCAGCCATGACATCGTCTACGTAGAATGTCAGTTAATGTGTAAGCGAACTTGAGATGCCTGTGAGATGAGTTCCAAGCGATGGCTGGGATAGATGTTGTAAGCATTTGATGGCTAAATATTGAGCGGCTGATGTTGCCATCAGCGGTGCAGATGTAACCTTCGTCCATCCAAACACTTGCCTATGCCTTTTTTGAAAGTCGGCTGTGAATACAAAAAGTGGTCGATATCCGAACAATATGGCGAGTAAATCATCGTAGATTTTTGGACCAGTTTCCAGACGATGGTTTGGATGACGCGTCGAGCACAACTCTCATCAAATTTCTCTCGCTGACGGGTTTCAGCACACAAAAGTGGGGTAAGAAGTAGTGTCTAGAATTTTTTGGTGGAACAGCTACCTCTTACATTTCTGCTGAGCTAAAACATTCGTCCGTGAATTGATGATATTGCCGTTTGAGTTTCGTGCTGTTTGCCAATCGTCTCCATGCTGTATTCAATCTTTGTAAGGCAATGTCCTTTGACTCTCCTAATGTCTATGCCTCGCCTAAGAGGGGTAGTTTAACAATGAAACTGTCACTTATGTACTTTTTCACAGCCATCTTCGGGGCGTAGTAATCTCTTTAAGTACGCGACTCCTCAGGGTCTTCAATTGCCCACAACTTGTGATGATGAGAGTCAAGATTGGTTCATTGTGAAATATCAGTCAATCGTGGCGTGGTGAGAACATTTTCTAGATTGTAGGTGAATTAGGAGCAGTGCGTCCGATATGTTGAACGTGCTTGGTCCCGTGCATAGCTGGGAGCTCCAATCTTTTAACTAATCCGTCTCACTTGAGATCCTGAATCGAATAGTGTTCTGCATTTATTGATATCCCCGTCTCTCAATTTTGGCAGTTCCCTAAAAATGGGGTGTTGTGTTACTCACAGCATCTTGTGAGCGCTTTGATGACCTGCAATTGAGGTATCTTTGATTTTCCCTCAACATGTTGAGTCGATGGTTTTGAACAAACCACGGATTCTCTTACATATTGAGCAGACCAGTATTACGGATGGTGCTGGAAGTAAAGCTGTCTTCATCGCCGTGAGCGTCGATGTTCTTCTACTGATCTCGACCCAGGGCTTCTAACGATTGGACACACCTTTGTAAGAGTTCCAGCATCCTGTGCATCCTCCCCGTGAGCCTGCATGTAGGCAATCGACGCATCTTTGATTTTTTCCCTCAACAAGCTAGGGAAAGCTGGTTTTGTGTGATCTGCAGGAAGTCATGGCACGTGTTTGTACACACATCACGGGTGCACATATTGAGCAGATCAGTATGACGGATGCTGCTGGAAAAACGGCTGTCTTCCATGCCCGTGAGCGTCGATGTTCTTCTACTGATCTCGACCCAGAGCTTCTAACGATTGGACACGCTTGTGTAAGCAGCAATTGCCTGATAGTTTGTATTTTCCTTGGATTTTCAAGTGATTGTTCGTACAGAGTCCGCTTATTTTCTTTATTTAAATGTGGGTTATTATTGGGTTCCATTGGGGGCCTTATTTACACCAACACTTGTAAGCTCCATTGAGCTGTCTTGAGCACGGAGAGCTCCTTCAGAGTTAGCTGTTCCCTTGTGGGATACGATCAAGTAACTTGTTTAACAGCGCAGATACCAAAAACCTGGTGTTGTCATAAAGTTATGTTAATGTCTTCCAGGCGGCATCATAATTACTATCGGACGTCGTAGAATGGCGGATTGTCTGATTGTTAAGGTACCACATTTGGTGGCATTTGGAAATACAATTATCGTGGACCATCTAGACGAATAAATCGTGGAACTGTCTCCACTTTCAATAATCACCATCGAAGGTATGTTCGGGACCTGCAACTTTCCATTGTTACCGATAGGGAAAGTGGCCCTACCTTCAGTGTTATTCTTTAAATTAGCATTTAGGGATATCATCTGCTTTTCCACTAACTCCTCCAGCTCAAAATATTTGTCACGGATCATATCCGTCGGCAAGTGGGTGCGCACTAGCTCCCATTCTGGACATCCTCCAATTGAACGCGTTCCAGTGTCCTCAATTTTCATGCTGCATTGAAATCGCATCTGAATTGATGCCAGTAAAGATGCGCCGTCGAAAGTCTGCTCTCACATTTTGTCGCCTCAACACCTTCAAACGGGTGATCCTCGATGTGGACGGCTTGTCGTATCATCATCATTTTGGTGGAATGCCTTGTCGTTGTCTTGCTCGGCAATTTCCTTCTCGGTGAATGAAGCTCGGGGTGTTCTCTAAGCTTTGTGTTTACTAGGGTTTTAGTTCAGTCGTACATAGTCCTTAATGAACTACTCGTGGTCAGTTGATATCGATGGCGTTGTCCTACTATTAGAATCCGTCTCTCCGAATATCCTCCAAACCTTGTAGTTTCACCTCATTTGATTTCTGTCCCAGATTTCTGTTCCAGAGTCCCTTTTATAGTTGGCTACGACTCTTGACACTTCTTCAGCGCGGAGTTCTTGATGCTTTGCCAAATCGTCGATATTCATAGTGAACTTCTATGAAATGTCAGGATCGAATGGATGAGCTGATCTTGGCGACGTTGGTACTAGTGTTTAGTCCTGGTACCGGATTTAGACTCTGGAACGCTTCTACAGAGCGAGAGATTAATCACTCATTTCCTCATGCCACTGGTGGAGAGAAACAAATACGGAGGATCACGCAAACGCTTGTTATTTCGAAATATGGCATCGGCATCCTTAACATATGAAGAACTTGAGACCCTCATCATTAGAGTTGAAGAATTCTCGACCATTAATACCTTTGTCTTCCGATTTCAACGATCCGGTCATTTCGCAATTGGTCAGCTGTCAGCGCGTATTGGTTGACCCAAATGCTGAGACAGCTCACATGGTGGAAATTGGCAACGCAAATGAAAAACGTAGTCTGGGTCAGATGATCAACAGAATGTTTAAATGAACTACAACAACGACGATAAATGGAAGCAGCACAAAAAAAAGTCTGCAAACTGGGGCTACAGTTCTAATCAGGGAAGATAACTCGCCACCATTGAGATGGCCACTCGGTCGAGACTCATACGAGGTAAGACGGGCAAGTCGCCGTGGCTAAGATGTAGGAACAGTAAGTGGCACTCTGCGGCGAGCAATTCACAAATTGGCACCTCTTCCACTCGATGACGAATTTCCGAACAAGGACTTCATGTCACTAACAGAAAAAGAGGGACGGCAATCCGAAGGTCAATCCAGCGGAAAAGCGACGAATTCAGCAGATCAAGGCTCGAAGGGTGATGGGAGCACTGACGAACCCCCGCATCGAAGGTCTCGGAAATCATACGGTTCGGCGATAGCATCTGGATATCGTATCGAGTAGTTACCCTGTGGAAGCATAATTCGGAATTCACTTCGACGCTCTAGGAACAGTATATCTATCTAGGAACCTGGTAGGATACTACGATTTGGGATCATACTGAACTGAGTGCACAGACATTACCAATGGGCTTCAATCCTTGCGACAAGTCTGCACATCGACAACACTCAATAGTTCCTGCCTATCGATAATTAAACAGTTCATGGATGTGCAGACCGAGCTAGAAGTAAGCGAACGCGGACTCTTTGCCGACAACATCGAAACGCTGTGCTTTTAACCTTTCTATGCTCGCGACAAAAACGAATAACACGTGTATTCGCACACGGTCTAGCCAGTAGTTTATCTTCTACTTCGAAAAACAAGTTTATATTAGATTTTGCATAAAATGGCAGTCCTTTTACTAGCCTCATAAAAAAAGTAATTAGCCGGTCTCTCAAACCATGCGCGAGTATAGGAAGGTTAGCATAATATGGACGACAGCTAAATCCTTTCCTTTCAGATTCCTGGATGCTGACAGGAGTATTCGAGATAAGATCACGTTCCACAATTCCTAAAGAATCGCACAACAGATCCAACTTTAAACTTATTTAAAGTAAGCCAGATAAAGGCACGAGAAGTGTTCGAAGGACGTTAAACGACCAGGTTAATCAAATGTCAAAACGTGACACCTGTCGACGTGACAACTTGTCACTGGAATCCTCCTTAATCAGCATTCTTATCGACACTAATCGCGGAAAGTTCAAGCCGCTACTTTTATTTCGGCAACAGTTAAGCAGAGAAATGAATGCAATAAGGCGGCACGTTTCGTCTTCGCTTCGCTTACCGTTTGAGTTGTCTGAGCCGATGCAATATGAACTGATGAAGGCAGAGTTGACAAGTCAAATTTCCTCCCATCAGCCGAGACGTATTTGACTTGTTCAGAATCGTACCCACACTACAACTTATCAACGGACCATTTATGGCGATCAGCTCAGACTCATCGTACTTGGACAGTAGTCAGCACCGGGATGAATACCACCCGTTATTGGGACAAGAACTACCAACATGCGTAACAACAGAACCATCCAAGTACCTTGTACTAAACAACTAACTTACTAAACAACTTGACCATGACACAAACCATCAAAGATCAAATTTCAGATCCAGCTAACGCGCCCCAATGAATGAACGAGCACATCTAAGACCAAGACGACTATCAATACAGTGTACGGCAGCAACTTTTCACCATTGATCTTGGAGGAATGAGGACTTCTTAAAATTCAAGATGATTTATCGTTTCAAAGATATATTGGGTATATAACTTAATTCGTGCGGTTTGCTAAGAGATGGCGTAACTTGTTTATTCCATTGGAACATGCGCTGGAAAGCTACTGTTATTGTACGTCATTTCAGTATATGTCATTCATTTGAAGCGTAAACAACAACAATTTTTTTTCACTCAAATATGTCGAACTTTGTGCCTGAAAAAGTGTTTTTGCAGGGACACGACTCACATGACACACGACGCCACAAAAGGAAGTCATTTTTGCATCGAATTGTTACTGGTGATGAAAAATGGATCCCTTACGACAACCCGAAGCGCAAGAAATCATATGTGAAACCCAGCCAATCAGCCAAAGCAACGGCAAAGCCGAATATCCACGGCGCCAAGGTAATGGGATCAGAAGGGTGTGCATTATTATGAGCTGCTTAAACCGGGTAAAAACGTCAATGGACAACGCTACCGAACACAATTAATCCGTGTGAAGACAGCAGTAGCCGAAAAACGCCCGGAATAGGCGACCGGATGAAAAAACCGCACGAATAAGTTATAGAACCAATAAAGTCAACAAATCCAGCACAAAAACATCGCCTGGCTGACGTGGCAGTACCAGCAATACCAAACCGACCTTGGGCTGAACTAGAGCAGATCGATAAGCCGGGGCAACAACCACTTCTCTCAGTCTAGGTACGTGGAACCTTGGTTATCGTCGTTGAGGCAAGAGAGTCTCACCGTTAAACAGTGGGCACGTGACTACATTACCGACGTGGCTCATTTAGACCATCGTGCTGTCTACCGTCTGACGTTCCTCATTCGCAAACCTACCCAATCTCAGAATGTTTCCTGTTGAACGCTATTTGAGTCCTTCAGCTCTACAAAAAGGCGTTTTCTTAAGAAACGGACACAAGTAGAACAAATGTAGGCCAGATACAATTTCTTCCTCGTCTCTACAGCTTCTGCAGTGGACGCTATGCGGTATGTTCAAACGCAATGCACTTGAACCTAGGCAGTATGCGGTAAGCACCCCTATCGACATGCCCACCATCTTGCGACTAAAACAGAAGACTTATTATGATCTCTTCTTCAAGTGCGTCACCTCCTACGTTGAAGGTCTGTCTTTCTGATTCCGGACACAGCTACTTTTCACGACACCATTTCGATTCACAGTCAATTTGTCATAGTTTCTCAAACACGCAGAAAAAAAAAAGGAAGAACATCTCGAGAATCACAGAGATCATCAAGAGAAAAAATGTCGCACTTTAAAAGACAAAAATCCGCCGTGGCGTTTTTTTTTTTTTTTTTTTATTCCAGCACAAGTGGTGCACTTGTGAAGAAGGCTGAATGTGCATGTGCCAAGGATACACACACAAGTATACATTGTCCGACAAGCTCCTCGAATTTCGCTCCCCCCTTAGATGCGCGTCTCCCCATCACACAAGTCATACTTATCACTTTATTACATAACTAAAGATCTCTCTCTATCTGTATCTCCGACAGCAAAGTGCATACTTAGCACCACTTTTGAGTTGGATTCCAAGAAATCCCCCAGAACAGGCATTAAAACCTCCTCGCCAGCAGGACGTGTGCCAAAATGGAGCAATAAAAGTGCACCAACTACAAGTATCTACGCCAATTTGCTGTCGAAATGAGGAAAAAGCAAAAAGAAGAAGTGACTATGAGATATAGAGGGAGCGAGAGCGAGAAGAAAGAAATTAGATACGAATTGCGAATCTCAAGATAATCCACTCGACTGCTGGAGGGATACAAACAGAATCTCCTCCAAGAACTACATGTCTGCTTGTTGAACATATCCTAATGTGTGTCCACATTTCGTAAGGATACGGGAAAATGTTCCATCCTTCGACTCAGATCTTGCGGTTGTCCTTTTTCAAATCTGTTTCCCCATCAACTATGAGACTGGGCGGGGGGATGATGCAACGAATTCGGGGTAGTGCTGGGCAAGACTCTCGTGTGTACATTTATCGTTTGGGAATGACACTAAATAGGAGTGGCAGTCGAATGCTCAAAACGAGAGCACATAGTTTTGGGTCATTTGGTTCTACATGTTGACGTATGCATTGAGTTCAAGGGGGTTGTCCTGGATGCGTAGGACGACTCGATTCGAGTTGCTTAAGTAATTTGCCGCATGCTGAGGCCTGAATAGAATCGAAACAAAGCGGGCCTGATGGATGCCAAATTGCTTTTTTGCAGAGGCTTTTGGGGTGTACGCGAACAGAAATTGGGACAAACAAAAACTATTGTATTTTATGACCCAGAAAGGAATTGAGTTAAAACGGGAATATTACTTTCTATGAGTGTTCCAAATTAGCGGAATAATGTCACACACTTCAAGAGAAATTAAAAATTTGGGATATGCATGAAATTGAAAGCGAATAAAGTTCCGACTAGCCTCTGCTTTGACAGGTGAACATTTGATTGTAGTTGGGGTAGTAAAGGAGCACACCCTGGATGATGGAAAATGCTGGCAGTTTGGCGGAAAATTAATGCAAACATTGTTTTGTGAATTGTCACTCTTTCAATTATCACTTTGACGTCTATCGGCGTTCAGTAAAGAATTGATAACATTCCAATAGAAACAATGCTTCAGTAGCACGCACATAGAATTAACTTTTCGTTGGAACAAGGTTTAGGAGACTAGAGTTCAACGACTCTTGTGGATAAAAATGGGTTACTCTGTAAAGGTAGGGATAGTCACACTTCTATAACTCCAGTGATAGTGCCGTTAATTTGATCCCAACGGCAAATGGACCTGTGTATTAACTTTGCTTTCGCTGGTATTCGAACCGGGGACCCCACTAACCATGAGCAGAGACTTAGCAAACTGTCCCATCCACTCGTGCTTTCTCCGTGAAACTCAACACCAGATCAAGTCTAACCGCTGATTGCATTGCCACCCACCAGTTATAAGGTGCTGCAGGGAACCAAACAAAGTATCTCAGTGTTAATGACATCTTGATAGACGATATTACAAATACTCCTGTGATCTCATTCCCATTGATCTGCGGATCGCTCTTTCACATCACAAAACTACGAATCTTAGATGCTCTCTGTGGCTGATGATGCCAAGATGATCGCCGAACAAAAGCTCGTTACGGTTATGCACCACAAACCATCTGTCATTACGTAAATATTACATTTTTAGATGAAGAAAAGGAAGGATCTAAATGAACTTGGATGTTTCCATCGCCGCTTCACTGTGAGCTGTCAGTGGTTTGATTTGCTTAGCGTGCTATCACACTGAACCACTTGACACAAAAGTGGGTAAAAGTGGATCCAAACTTTAATGTAATCTCTGTATTTGGTTTCAGTCGAGTTTGTCGTTAGATTTTGAGTTAAGGGCGAATCGATAGTTAATCAAACTGTTGGACCTTAGTGTCCAAATATGGAACCTGGAGTTTTCGGTTTTAAGTGTACCACTAAATAGCTCTTACATTGCTGCAAAAAACTTGACAAAAATGTCAAATGTGACAATTGTGAAGTTAAGTATCACATGGACCATTAATTGTTGTTACTTGATTTAATCGAGAGTTTGGACATAAGCTTAGCTTAGGACACGATCAGTGAATGTACGTCGTTTGGAAAGCCTGTCTTGCGAAGTAAACAGAGTGATTATCTCGGAATACAAGTTAAAAACCCAGACGTGCTGACGGCCACTACTCCTAACCCGTGGTAGTTGTGGTCAAGTAATTTCTGTAGGGCTACGCATTCTTGTCAAGTTTTGACCGAGATATTGCGGGTATCGTTTCGATGTCGTTCTTCTGTTTACCCTTACACACTCAATGTAACACACAAACCACGTTCGAATTCCTCTTGATTGACATTAAATCTGTCGGGCATCCCAAATGGCAGAAATAACATGGGAATCATCACTGACAGACATACGTCAACCTTGAATACCAAGACCCTTTCATAAAATCACTTAAAATACTCCACCAACACGTTTCCTAGGTCAACGGCCCTACAAAACCCTCCAGACCGTCAAGTGGTAAAGTATTTAGATTTCCAATTCATTAACATCCCAATCTAGTATAATTTTATAAATTTGCCTTTCAGCAATCGCTGACAGACACCCGAGTGCGGTCAAACAAACCGGCTAACAGAGCCGGTGCCGGTACCCCGATGCCTGTAGTAAAAATAACAAATCGCTGCCTTATCTGCGAGATAAGTTATTCATGAAATGATATTCCATCAATTCCACTCAAGGCTGGCATGTATTCAAGTACCAAGAGAAGTATAGAACATTTAAGCAGTGTCTGCTTGCGAATGATGTCATCCTGGGATTGAATAATTACACGCGATCGGGACTGGGGAGCGTACGCAACAATTTGTCTAACATCACTGGAACAGCTGCGAACTGTGACATGACAGATGGTTACATGGAGAAATGTGACAGACAAGTGGCTTGGGGGGGAGGAAGAGAGAGGACATGGGTTGGAGGTTATCCTAAAAGACAACGTAAATGACAGCTAATGAGATTGTGTCTGGCGAACGCCGTTTAATGTCATGGCGAAGGCGAATGGTTAGGTGAGAGAAATCTGCTTGTTGCGTGGTGGGAATTCAATCTGTTTTGTTGAGTGCGTACTCCCCGGCAGACAAAAAGTCATCTCACTTGGCAAGCGTCATGAGGGAACCCTGTCAGGTCTATAGAATGATGTTCGCCTAATTGCGTCCAGCCTAATGACAAATGAGGGAACAGCTTCCTTGAGATATTCTTCAAAGTACATCTGCTTCTAGTGGCGCTACAGTCCTTAAGCCAGCTGCCTCCAATTTCACACACAAAGTTGTTTGAGGTCCATCTCCACCTGTGTCCGCCACCAGACACGTGGGCGTCCTCTATTGCGTTGTTCCTCTGCTCCGGAGTCGAAGACTCTTCGGACATGCGCCATTAAAATGCTGAAATGTACGAAGTAAGTCTGAGCTTCAGATAAAATTAACAATCCTCTGTCAAAGGTCATAAAGAGTAGCATCTTGAAGATTCCACTGCTGTTCTTTGCGCCGAAATAACTACAGAATATGTGGATGTGACGCTTGATTCCGTTCTAAACTGGCATGCGTTGCCTTCTGTACTTTCAAGCCAGTTTTCCACACAGCTTACGGTCTGGTTTAGGCAGTGGAGAGAAAATAGCCTCTAACACTGCCAAGGAGTTTCAGCGTCAAGGGCAGCGATGTATGCTGTCCTATTCCTCAAGCCCATTGGCATATTTTGTAGCAGCAGAGTTGCATCATTGGATTTGAAGCTCAGAGACGCAGGATTATGGAAAAACTTAACCAATGGGTACTCGTCGTCTTTCCTAGCACGGCGGACAGTACCACAAAGTAATGAGCAGACACAGTACCACAAACCCCAGAAAAGACCTTGTCTACACAAGTACCGGACCCAAATCAGTAACATAAACAGATGGTAACGTCGATTACGTAGCGCGGGCACAGGCACAAACAAATGGTCGATTTTAGGCGAAAGGATACTCGCATGCTCGTGGAAGAGATAGACTCCGTTCAGCATCTGCTCCGCCCAAACAAGGAAGATGTAGTTTCTTGGGAATCACTGATCACTGACAGCTGCCAGGTTTCTAATCGGACTGGCCTTGGACAATTAGTGCACAATGGACCCAACACACTGGTCTCTAGTATCCGCTGCCCCACCTACCTTCCTAAAGATCATAAACTCATGTTCTGGTAGTCAACACCCCAGTCTGAGCTCGAATAAATCACACAAAAGCCCCATTATGTTGACAACCAAGCCACAAGTAGCTCTTTCTCCAAGCCAGCACACAGCAAACAATGGAAATGAAAGTGTGGACCCCGAACAACAATCACAACACAGTCTTAATCCAATGATCGGAAAACAAGCCTAAAAAAGCTTATAGGAAATAAATCAGTAGCTCTTCGAACAAAAAGAAACAAAGTCGCTTAATGTCATACCCAACATTTTCCATGCGATCTCCATCAAAGCACATTTCTTTTTTTCCCATTAAAGCAGTGCTTCTTTCAAGCGCCGCATAATTACAATTCGTTTAACCGTATCCGTCTCTCCCGGCAAAGTCTGCCGCTTTCCATGGAAGCCAGAGCTCATTAAATTGCCAACAACTGTGAAAGTGGTAACCAACAAAACTACAACTCCCATAAGGCCATCACAATTAGACGATGTAACGATTATGCGAAATGAAAACGAAAAAAAAGCAGTGATACTCAGAAACTTCCTAGATTCCGGAGACATCAACTTTGCTTTCATATTCCACTTCGGATACACACACTGAATGTGAAAACATTTCAAAATCTGTGTCATCCAATTCGCATTGTTTACGATAAACAAATAAGCAAGAATAAACAACAACCAGAGAAGAAATACATACATCGGACATATATCACAATTTGTGGGTCGCCGAATATTGGCATCAAAACAGAGAAAAATGTTAAGCATGTGACGCATCCGCACACAGCCAAGCAGCTACCACAGACAATTTATTGATCTGTCACCCCATCAAACTAGAGGAGAAGAAGTTCATCGACACCGCCCCAGAGCAAGCGCACCCATACCATTCCCAAAAGTCAGAAGGCGACCAAAGACGAGATGTGAAACGATGCAAATCGAGTCTGGTACAGGCTGCAGGGAAACGGCAAACGCGAACCAGCCAATGTGAATGAACTTTCTAGCGACACTGTATGAGATACAAGAAAGCAACGAATTACTTAACTTTACGTACTGTCGTACTTCCGACAACTGACTTGCGGTGGCAGACACCCCGCCCCACACATTTGTGTGCTTGGTATTGGCCTCTCAAGCACGGGGCCAGTGTGTCGTCACGTGTCTGCCTTCTGCCTTCTGCCGTTCGACTCGAACACAGATACCGGCGCATACATAGTTTTTTAACATTCAAATGTCAGCGTTTTGTTTTGAATTTCTTTTTATTGTTTATTTACATTTATATTTTGTTTTTTTCCCCCTTCTGTTTTTGCTTTTGCGTCTTGACGTGTATTTTGACTCACAAGCAAAAAAATGTCACGATCTGAGGGGAAGTGGAATGAGAGTACCTCAACTGTAAACATGTTGTTTCGTTGCCAGTTCTCGCAAGAACACACAAGCATTGTGTGCCTAGCTCACTTAATTTACGTAATCATTGCTGCGAGGGGATACATAATTAATTAATTCTTACATGCTCAGAGATATTTCAGAGCACACAACACACTTGTGTTTGCTCCAGCTGATATCGAGTGCAAATATTTGGCTTAGACAAGAACAACCTACAGCTCAAGTGCTTCCACGTTTTTCGGATGAGGGACGGGGCATTCGGCATTCGAACCGCCCAAGAATCTTCAAGAAGATTTCGATTATTTGATTGAATTTCTTTTCATGTAGCAGTCTATCTGCTTCCCAGCACTGACTGTGTGATTGATAAGGGCTGGCACAGAAATTAATCCCGAACACGAGGAAGGTCATCTCACACAAAAACCCTACCCTTTCTGTCGAACACACAACTCGTCTCAATTCGAAATCTTTTATGTCTAAATCAGACCACGACAGAAGGGTTTATCGGAAGACTCATCTCCTGACCCAGATAGCACAGCGGATGTCATGTTGAGGAGGCCAATAAAAACGAACTCGTAACGCCGGCAAAAGAAAGAACGAATGCTTTGTGAAAGCAAATGCATCTTCTTTTGCCCAGAAAGAAGTTAATTATTTCATTAGCCGACATTTAAATGTTAAATAGATTCGGAATGGGACAACGGAATGACCCATAGAGCAGAAGAAGAAACTGAATGTCTTCATTCAGTTGTTGACTGTGGCTGTGAATAAATTTTCGTGTGAACGGGTCCACGGCCTCGGGGCATTGACAGCAACTACCCAGATGGGAACTGCTGCTTGCACTCAATCCACCGGCAAGTGGCTGTTAAATGAGTGTTGAATGCGAGGAAAGGTGTTAGAGGGCACATCGGTCGTTTCGGTTTGTTGGCTTATGCGATGGAGCTTGTTACAGCATCGCCGATGGATTACTCTGAACTTCTGGGACTTATGAGGTGATCGTCAATTACGATTCGTTGAGCTTCGTGGGGTATTTTGAGCCGTTGCTGACAAGACTGTTTAAAAGAGACAATTTCTGAAAATGGATTCCAAATCCAGTCTGGCCATTAGAAGCCGTGTTAATTTTACAAACAGGCAAAGATATACCCACTCAGCAACAAAAGGCCCACGCCCAACTATTTAAACATCATCCGAAATTACAAAACCGATCTCCACTCCACTCCATCACGTCCATCCGTGGAAGAGAACTCAAAGAAAATACACATTTAAACGGTTGTACTTCAGAGATAGAATGTGAATAATAAGATGCAATCTCCTGGTAACCCAGTGCAGTGATGCACACTCCGAGGAACCAGCCATCGAATCCAATTGGAAACCAACATCTCTTTGTGCAAATGGGTCTCTCCTCAGCCAAACCAACAGTCGATAAGAATCCTGTTTGCCAACATCGCTTCTCGATTCCAGGCCCATGAAACTTATGTGTACACACAAGTTACTGGCTGCCCCATCTTCTGGTTCGAGTTCTCGCCACATGACGTAAACTACACATCGAGTTTAAATTTGAAGTCATATTCCATTTTTGGACTGAATTCTGCATGCGTCCAGCTCCACTTCACCGCGGCACAAACGAAAATCTGGATCTGGACCGCCCAAAATAACGCCAATTCAAGAGGATGAGGAGAATGGACGAACAGAAATGTATCCGTATCTCCAGATTCAGTGCTGTATAAATCAGTCAAAAAAAAAAATCAACAAAAACAAAACCAAAACAAAGAGAGGAGAAAAAACTTCAAACGAATCGAGGCGAATTCAAGAACACCGACGACCACCAACACGGCTACCCCATTTCGCCGCACTCATAGAATATGGCGGCTGGCTGGAAGCACGTGTATATACACGCAGAACGTGTCTTCCACTCTGTATGTATTGTGACACATTTTATTGATTTCCTGAACACTCGTGCCTGTGTAAGTGAGGAGCTGTCAACGTTCTCTTTGCGCCTCCACCACCTTCTTTTCGATGGGGTGTACCAAACCCAGATTTGGCATGAAAATTCACCCATTTCCCAATATTTTCCAATCGAAATTATGAATGAAAATCTAACTGTATCGACAAATCACACTAGCAACACTCGAAAGTAACACCGCCCGGAGCCGGGAGCACGCGAAAAAAATGGATTTTCTACAAAATGCGGGACACAAAGGGACTGATGGTGATGAGGACACCAGCGACAACAACAACAAGAAAGGAACGGGGCGAATGCACTACCAAATGCGAATTTTTTTCTCCTTCTCTTCACAATCTTCTGCACAGCACAGCGAGAAATGAACACTTTTGTTTAGTTGTTTTTACGCGAATTTTCACGCTTCAAATGACCTTTAGCACTTTAACAACACGACACACGATTGTAACAATTGATTTGATGCGAATTTAATGATTTGAAGACGAGGGAATTTTGATAGAATCGTGAAATAAAAACGATTACTTCTGACACTGTTCGAACACTAGACGACCGACGATCGAAAACCGACTCCGAACTCCGAAATGTCAAATTCGAAACTCGAAATTTGAGTTTGTTTCACTTGGAATAGTGTCTCACTCGCTCGTGTGTAAGAGACAGCTGCAAATGAGAAAAACGCAATCAACTACATCTACACACAGAATGCGATGCGACAAGCAGCAGCACGTAGTTACGATAATGGTGGTGGTGGTGGTGGTGGTGGATAAATGTGTGTAAAGCAGAGGGCTACTTGGAAGATTTTCGGTATAACAGAGTTGCCATAGTTAAATGGATGCTGAGAGGAAATTCAAGAAGGGGTTAGATAATTTACTGCGGATGGGATTCTGATTAGTGCCATTTGAATATTAGCAATTTTTGTGATTGAGGACTTCGCGTTTTGACACGTATAAGGTGGATTTGGAAGTAAATAATTTATCTTGCTCGCGTGTTGCATACGCTCGGGAGTTAATTTGGGTAATTTTAGACAGTAGTTGTGTTTTCTTTAGAAATGAAGTATGATAGAGATACCCAACTTCACAGCTGATTGAGGCCGAGTCCATCGACGAATTTGACGGATAATCATGAAAGTTTTGACGGTTATTCATGAATTTTTGACAGTTATTCACGAAATAACGTAAATGCCGTTCTCTTATTGGTCAATTTGGCTTTAGAAAATAATATAAAAAATGGTTGTCAAAAATCTTAAGGGGCAAGAGAGGTAGAAGTTGGGCATCTCTATCATAGTTCATTTCTGGTTTTCTTTGTCAGAAGACACATCTAGCGGAGTGAACTGACTTTTGTTTTAAACCTTTGAACATGATATGAGGAGAAATTAAGTATTATAGAGATGCCCAACTTCACAGCTGATTGACCCCTAGTCCATCCACGAATTTCAGAGGCTTTTTGACAGTTATTCGTGAAGTTTTGACGGGTATTCACGAAATGACGTGAAAGCCGTTCTTTGATTGGTCAACTTGGCTTCAGAAAACGATAAGAAACATGGTTGTCAAAGATTTTAAGGAGCAAGACAGGTTGAAGTTTGGCGTCTCTATCACACTTCATTTTTGGTTATGAGCATCGGGTTTCTGCACAGCCAGCTTTCTGACAGAGCCCTTTATGAAGAGAAAATATTGACCGGCATGTTCTTTTCCTTCTAGAATACAACATGAAATTGAAAATTCTGGAAAGGAGTGTAGTATTTTATTTTTTCAAAAACTAAACTAGGGATGCGTACGACGCAGTTCCGACACGAGAACGCTTTCCAAAAACTTTTAAAATAGGTCTTATTTAACACTGCAACTAAATTACAACTCTAGGTCTCTTATATGGTCCCATAACTTAACCTCCTGGCCAGAGATGATGGAGGAAGAGATGGGCCACTTCAACGTTTCTTGCCCCTCAGACTCATCTGACAGCGTCTTTTATAATCTTTTCACAGACAGCGAAGCTGATTACTTCCGCCTAACACCATTGCGTTGCTCTATAGTTCTAACAAGTGTGCGTGAGAACAAAGTAGTATGCGTGACTTGAGAGTACAACTACGATGGACTGGGGGTTTTCCACTGGAAAGAGGAATATCTCTTCCTCCATCATCTCTGCTCCTGGCTCAGCCCTCTACAGTTTCCCATCTTCATGTAGCAATACAGTTTGTGAATAATCTTATGACCATTAAAGCAACCTGAAAAATCGACGAAACTGAGCCAACAACCATTGCTAGCTCGTCTTCGTTGAGTTTCGTTAATTTTTACTTCAAACGAAAGCGACATGAAGGCCTCTCTACGTACATGACAGTAAATGACAGCTGATGTTGCCTAAGTTCTCGGAAGTAATTATGGACTGTTTGTCCATTCAACGCTCTTTACGGCTGTCTCCCTTTTTAAGTTAACTTAACTCAATAATGGCTGGCTCCTTATCCTCGTGCTTAGTATTCCAAGCCCATAAGTCGCAGTACTTTTACAACAATAACGAGTTGACCTTGTTAACTTTATGCGGGAGCTGTATTAGCCGAGAGCAGCAACTGAAGCGATCTCAATTGAATGAATTATGAGAGACTGCAGTTTAAGGGATGTGTTAATAGAGGGTGCCAAGCAGTAGAGATAGTAGACTTCTACCTCTCTTGACCATTTTCGAATGCTTTTTTATAAAACATTGTCTTAGCAATTAATACAATCAGCGGATAACTGTTAGCTCTTAAGAATCTCTCAAATTCGTTGGTGTGGACAATCAGCTGCGGAATTGGCTATAATGGATAAGATCTCTAGTATTCCGTCGAAAAATAGGGCCGTAACTTTTCTTGAGAAGCCTTCCAATAGAATAATAACCTTAAATAAATCATATTTGAAATGTGTTTGGGTGAGAACTCAACATTGAGCATCTTTTTCGAACGGAGAGAGGTATGATTCGGTGGCTTGGTCACGTGGCACGAATGTCCCCATCATCACGACTTCCGAGGAGGGCGTTGAATGCGATTCCATCAGGTAGGCGACCGCTTGGCAGACTCAGGACCAGATGATTGGATAAACAATCTTCCACCCAGCTTACGTCTTTTACCTCGAACAATTGCATTAAGCTGCTCTGAAAACCAATATCGGAACATATATCTAGCCACATATATTCATGTCGTGCTTGAAATAAGGACGATTAAAAATACAATAGAAACCAACAATAGCCGGTTTCAAAAAACCCTCTCGATACCCAACCCATTTCGTCTCACGCATCCATCTTGGACTGCTTCAATGGATGTTCCAGGTCATTGAAGACATTTTCCCATCCCCTAGTTCATAACTTACGACAGCCAGACCAGAGATAATGAAGGATATCCTCCAGAAAATCATTTTAAACGTGACTTCTTGGAACTTTTGCCAAATGTCGAGTCTTGTTGCTGCCCCAACAAAGCAGGCATTGACGTTTATTGTCTGGCTTGAATCACGTCGATCTTTTCATAAAAACCACTTCGCCGTCAGTCTATACTGAAGATAAGACCGATGGGCAGGCATGTTGTCACAGTTCAAAGGAGACCCTAACAAGCTGTGTTCCTAATTTGAGTTCATGGCGCGTATTTGTTTTAACAATATTAAATAGATGCGCCTTCGACATTCTCGCTCTTATCAAATTCCAGAGCCATCCAAACATCAAAGCAAACAACAAAAAAAAAAAACGCATTCAGTTAAATTCTGTTTATTAAATTTACTCCGAAAAGCACTCATACCCAACTTGGCATCACTGCACTCCGAACCACCGTCTAGCTACAGCTCTCACATTCATTCCCTTTCTCATTCAATTTTCTCTATTCTTGTTTACGTTCGTTCGTTTCTTTCCCTCCTTTCGTTTCTCCTTCACTGAACTGTCACTGTCACGAAGTCGGCAAAGGCAAGCATTCATTCGAAGTCATTGCCAGGGTTACCGATTTTCAATTAAGCGGGCTATGAATTTCGGTGAACTTTTCACTTGAGTTTCACTTGATGTAGGTCAATTGCGAATCAAAGCAGTACCATGATAATTGATTTGGATAGCCTTGCCCGGGCCAACGGCGGCGTGGTGGAGAATGTTTGGTTGGCGATGGCGTGAGGACAACCCACCCTCGTGCGCTGTACACGTGCATACATACACCGTGATGGGAAAAATTGGATACCCACGAATGGGTGGACGATTTTGAATAATGGATCAATGAATTCCGTTGATTAGTGGCAGTTAATTTGAAAAGAAAACACATTCGAGTAAAATTACATCGCTCATTGCTTGAAATGTGTCAGAAATGTCCTCTAATTGGATTCAATTTTGTGTGTTTTGTACGGCATATGTGCTCATTCGACGTCGACATGGCAGTCGAGTTTTGTTGACTTTGCTGATTTGCTGATACAAATGAAATTTTGCATAAAGCTGGTCATCGGTAATCATCAGATTTTAACGGTAATTAGCATTCCTGTATGAGCACAGTGCAGCATGTTAACTGTGCAGAAATGGTAATTAGTGACACTTTGGATTTAAGTGGCTTCATTTTGTGTAGGAATGATGAATTTGGTCCGATTTAAGTGAGGACTCTTGCAAATGCGATTGATTTCGATCTCATGTGAGTAAGCAAAAGTTCACGTCGATGAGGAAAGTGGTTATTATGGTCAAAGTGTAGCAGTAGCGTCGTAAGTCGATTTAAGTTTGTCTACGGTTGGGTCTTTACTGAGCGTGATAGGATTAAAAACACGCGAATCGAACGACGTCTGAAAAGTGTATGTAATTGCAACAAAATTGTACTGGATTGTGCTGGAGAGGGGCCCGTTTTTTGCTTGCACAGTAGAGCCTCACTAGTCGGGACACATACAGTTTCGGGTGTGTCCGGAATAGCGAAAAGCCCGGACTTTAGACAGAAAGAATACAATGAAGTGGACAGCCGACAATTTGGAATTTGGAACACGTTTTATTACAGATATATCCTTTTCAGATGTATTCGACTTTCAGTGAGGACCACAAAAAAGACGTTTTATCGTGAAAGTGTGACGAAGTATGTAGAACGGCGATGTCTTCAAAACCTAGGCATGGACACTCCAACAATCAGCAGCAGACTTCTGTTCCTGTTCACAACATCGCATTAAGCGCCATCCAGATTTAGTACATGTGGCATTTGTTTGAAGACTGTCGCACATCGATCTGTTGCGCGAGGAAATCTCGAGGACGATAAAGAGAGCAGAGAGGTCTTCGACCACACAATTTTCGAGACTCCCGCTCCTTTGAATCACTGTCAATGCTCAACTAGCATAAACTGTCTGGAAAAATCTTCTCAAACTGGCCCAAGACTCCGTCTTCACAAAACTGTAGGTCCCCTCCAGTCGTGAGAGAATAGCACGCCCAATACTAGTGGTTGTGGTAGAAACTAGGGCCAGCTATACTACGGCCCGCAGCTCACGGCACAACGGAGCTATATGCGTTTTCGTTGCACGCTCTATACTCTACATTCTTCCGGCACCAGGACTCCCCATCGATGCGAAGCAGAAATGAAGTATGACAGGGAAGCCCCACTTCTACCTCTCTTGCTCCTTAAAAATGTTGGCAACCATCTTTTATATCGGTTTCTAAAGCCAAACTGACCAATCACAGATCGGCATTTACGTTATTCCATGAATAACAGTTAAAATTCATGAAGAACTGTCAAAAAGCCTCTGAAATTCGTCGCTGTGAAGTTGGGCATCTCTATAATACTTCATTTCTGATGCGAAGTATACTCACATCAGGTAAGTTTAGTAAATTGCTTTTCTCACAGCTTTTTCCCCCAGTTTTCCTTGGCTTCTTCCTCTGGAGATACTAACCAACCACTGCATCAAATGTCAGGCTGATGATATAGTCATTATGGCCAGAGACAGGATGGAGGGGGCCCTGCCTGGTATCATAGAATGGGGACTAAAAATTGCTTAAGAGTGGTGCCAGCTGGGCTAAAATCACCATAGTACCTTTCACAAGCTGGAACAACTAAAACAAATTAGTCTGTCAGGCACAGTACTGGTTCCAGCGAAAGAGGTAAAATATCTAGGAGTTATCTTAGACAGCAAACCCATCTGGAAAAGATAGACACACGGAAAAGATCACCAGGAAGACGACTCGTGCTTTAATCATTTGCAGAAGCTAAGCGAGCAAATCCTGAGGTTGCAATCCAACCACCCTAAGATGGATGTACGTAGCTATTGTTAGGCATACAATTACAAAAGAACCAAGCTGATCAGAGCAAGAGAGACACTCAACAAAGCTCAGAGGTTGGCATGGGTCTGTATTACAGGGGCCATGAGAACTTGCCCAACTGACAGGCGTATGAACGTAGAAACCGAGAGTTCCTCAGAGGTTATACAGGGGCCATGAGAACTTGCCCAACTGCCGCCATGGAGTGGTTATTGGAGCTGACTTCATTGCATCTGGTGGTCGCAGAATGTGCAAATAAAATAATCAAGCGAATGGCAAGGTGTGTTACATTGAGACAGTTCGATAAAGTAGTCAAAAAGCCTCCACTCCTGCCCATTCCGAAGGATGACTCGATCAGGAAATTCAACTTCCAAAAGGAGTTCACCACTAAGCTCAGCCCACAAAAAGACTGGAGCAACGAATCCATAATCCACTGACCGAGCGGCAATACGGTGAAATGGTGTACAGATGGATCAAGAACGGATGAAGGAACAGGGGCAAGAGTATTTGTACTCTACGAACCCATGAGCAAACGCACCAGCATCTTTCAAGCAGACGTCTATGCCAGAGACGCGCTCAGATAAATATTGACAGGAATTATACGAATTGCGACATAGCAATAATGTCGGACAGTTGTGCCGCTATCCTGGCAATAGACTCCTTTATCATCAAATTCCAGCTCGTGGGGGAATATCTAAAGAAGCTTAAGGGGCTGAACTAAGTAAGAGAGTAAAACTTTGTTGGATACCTGGCCATATAGGGATAGAAGGCTCCCTCGATAGGAAAGGGGCATCGGAATCTTTCATAGGCCCCGAACCATTGTGCGCTGTAGGAGATCACGTCCTCAGGGAAGAGTTCATGGAACTAGGAAAAAGAAACCGGGCTGATACCTGGAGCAACACTAATGACATGCAGCAGGCCAAGAAGCTCTTTAGCCAGCATAACCGGGAGAAATTTGAGGCGTGCAAAAACAACCTCCGCATCCTAACAGGCTTCCTAACAGTGCACTGTAGACTCAAGGAGCACCCATAGAAACTAGGAGCATCAGAAGAAGGTCTCTGCGGAGATTCTAAAGAAATTCCCGACCACATACTGGGATTTTGTGAGCCACTTGCCCACAGAAGATAAAGATGTTCAGGCAAGCACTTTATATCAGAGGAACCAGCTCTCATTCTCAGATTCCTAAAGGAAACTGGCTTAGAGAGAATACTCTAAGACAGATCTCTTCCAACATCGCGTAACAGGCGCGGATAACCCTCAATACAACTCTGAGCTCTTGAGGAAACAAAGGTATGAATAGGGGGCACAATAGATCAATATGTCACGGTGCAATTTTGCCTGAAAAATAATAATAATTTCCCTAGGGCATTGTTGACCAGAACAATCTTATTAGTCAACACCATCAACTGCGATAAGACCACGCTGACTGTTGGACAGCTTATGACTACCTGGTGGAGAGCTGATTTCGCATCTCATTCATGTAAGGTATTGTCTGATGATCTCGAGGCCTCTCACGTAGACTTGGTAAATCCGGTATTGCACATTGTACCAACTGTTGTCTTTTAAAACGGCTCGAACGCTACCGCTATTGATCTCTCTCTGTGCGTGAGTGGTTCAACGTGAGTCCTTCCCAGATGGAAAAGATGAGGCTGTTCGAGAGACAGACCTGTCTCCGGTTGTATCGTACCGCCGAGTCTGAACACAAGAAGTACTATCCTAACGAAGTCCTGTACAACGAGGCAAACGTCAACAGAATGGATAATTTTATTATTAAGCTGATCAGAAGGCACATTGCACGATCTATGACGAGACGAGAATTTTCCTCTCGAAGCAACCAAGAGCAGCTTCATCCGCTTTTGATAAAGTCCATGTCTCCGCGCCATATAGCAGGACTGGGACGATTAAGGTCATGTAAAGCGTTAGCTTGGTTGTTCGAAAGAGGGCTTTGTTTACCAATTGCTTTCTTAGCCCAAAGAAGCAGCGATTGGCAAGAGTTATTCTTCGTTTGATTTCAGCGCTGGTGTCGTTGTCTGAATTGATAGCGGTGCCTAGGTAGACAAAGTTTTTGACTACCTCAAAGTTATATCTGACCGAGACGTCGGTGTTGGGTGTCCTTTCTCGTTGACAGCATGTACTTGGTCTTACCCTCGTTTACCGCTAAACCCATCTTCGCGGCCTCCGTTGCAATACCCACAAAAGCGCCATTGACATCACGCTGCGTTCTTCCGGTAATGTCAATATCGTCGGCATGTGCGAGTAGTTGGACGGACTTCCGAAAGATTGTTCCTCTGGTGTTGGCGTTCGAGTTTTGAACAATTCTTTCAAGAACGATGTTGAAAAAGTCGCATGACAGCGCGTCCCTTGTCTGAATCCCTTTTTGACATCAAAGGTCTCGGTTAGGTCTTTACCGACCTTGATGGAGCAGCGTGCATTCTCCATCGTCATCCTATGGACGAGTTTGGTAGGGATGCCAAAACTAGACATTGCTCTGTATAGCTCGTCTCTATAAATGCTATCATACGCGGCCTTAAAATCGATGAAAAGGTGGTGGGTATCGATTTGTTGCTCCTGGGCTTTCTCCAAAAACTGCCGCAGTGTGAATATTTGGTCGATGGTGGATTTTCCTGGCCTAAAGCCACACTGGTATGGACCGACCAGGTTGTTGACGAATGGCTTTAGGCGTTCGCACAGTACGGCAGATACGATTTTATATGCGATACTTAGGAGACTGATGCCTCTGTAGTTGGCGCAGTTCAAAGGGTCTCCTTTTTTATGGATCGGGCAGACTATCCTGAGGTTCCATTCATCGGGCATGTTTTCCTCCGACCGCGAAATAATATCATCGATAAATGATTTGCTTCCAGAGCTATCCCCTATTGACTGTTCCGAGGACATAAATGATTGGATTGCCGAAAATGGAACCAATCCGGGACCGACTTGCAGCAACTTGGGAGACGAAGAAATTGAACGTGTTGTGGAGATGCTTCACTGCCAAAAATCAAAGCAGGGGCTGCAATCCAAGCACTAAACAGTTGCTGAAGAAAATGATGCTTCACTGAATAATACTATAGCTCTGCAAAACTTACGAGAGTCGGCTGTGGAAAAGAATTCAGGGTCTAAAAAGACACAATCAAAAATGTTAATTTTTTTTAATTTTTAATATGAATTAAACAATTAGTTTTGGTCTGTTTACCAGTGCAAGACGCGTTTTTTTTTTACTATTTTGGAGGAGTTTAACTTTTAGTCTCATTTTCGACACCTTCCATTTTTTGACTCGATTATTGCAACAAACTCAGTAAAAACAACTGTAAAAAATTTCTATTTGTTGCTTTTATTGAGGTCGCACTGTAGTTCAGTTTCGCCAAGTTTTTTCAACAGTTTTCTTGGTAAATGAAAAGTTAATAAAATTTTGTCATTGAAGACTAAAGAAAAACGTAGTCTACGCCGAAAGGCAAATTTATATATATTTTGTTAACTTAGAGTATCCGGATAGGGTGAGTATGTTAGCGGTAAGAACAACTGTTACGTTAGTTAAGCTAGTTTTAAGTACCTTTGTCTAGCAAGTAAGTCAAATTAATACGGTCCACAGCACAAAATTAAAAAAAAAAGACATGACACGATCGCTGGCACACCCGGATTAGCAGAACATTTCGCCAAATACGCTGCTTCGACCATGAATAATTACTCAATCAATAATGTCTTTGATTCCCAGCACACATTTTCGAAGAGAGCAAAACTGCTCCATAGACACACAAGCCACCAACGATGTAGCAATGGTTGTTACTGGAATCAGCGCTCCATTCTGTTTTGTAAACTAATTCGTGTTTGTAAACTAATACAGATTATGCTCTTGCAGTAAAGTTTTATTCATTTTAGTTTATTTTGAGACCGTTGTTTGGAACAACTTCGTTCTCCCCCATTTCACTCAGCTGCACTGCCCGTAGTTTTATTGACTCTCAGTCCGGGATAATGGAACCTCCTTCCGGTTGCTCAGTCCATATTCAATCAAGGATACGCAATAATAGAATTTCAAATGCTCCCCCCGGCGACTGTCTTGATCCGAAATAAATTCCAACATAACCTCTTCAATTATGCTCCCCTGGCCACCGCCGCGCCGTTGCTGCCGCCGACGTCTTTGCTGCACTTACTGGCCTAATCGATAGAACACAAATCATAAAGTCATACCCGAAATCCAAACTCGTTTAGTTTCAGTTCCAATTTGGTCAGGATTTGATTAAATCAACACAAGATATTGCACACATACAATCCCGGCCAGCTATGGATTCGCACGGACCCGTTCGTCCTTAAGTCAAATTTGAACATTATTCCGATCGAGATTTGCCTTGCGATTCGTTTCGAAACGAGAACGAATCCAGCACAGAGGGTTGGACACATAAAGATGCAGACCGAAATGAAGACATGGCAGAAGGATAACATTTGAGTTATGCAAGACGTTGTGCATTAAGTCAAGATTAAGTTTTCACTACAGAAACAATTACCCTTCGTGTTCTCCCACACGTGTGCCGGCACAGAGTTGAGACAATCCCTGCACCCACACGCCAGCACACGATTACGGTACGCCTTCATCATAAACAACATGGATTTACCAATTTCCCATGTCGTTTGGTGAAAACTTCCTCGATTATCCTGGCTACGGTTTGTCGGAATGCAAAACAATCTTCTTCAACTTGTTAGTGAAACTCGTTCACTCAAAATTAAATCTACATGTAAATAATATAAAAGGAAGTGAAAGGGATCCCTCGGCACCTGGTCCGGACTGTCTGCGGCGGAGGCGGGGATAAGTCTTACATCCACTTGCCTGGGCTAAGCAAAATCAACACTCGGCTGAAGTCGAAATGAATTCATAATCACCCAGGACGAGGACTCCAAGCACCGATACTGTACCAAGTTCCTGCATGCACACCGGCGCACCGATTGTTGTTCTTGTGGATCCTTCGAGCAGGGACGAAACTATGTGAGCACTGAGTAGCTAATGGTGCTTGGAGGGTTAAGTTTCGAGCAGCCCGCGCCGTTTCAGAGACTGGGAGTCATTTGTTGTGCCATTAGGACCACGTGGGCCGACGCAGTCACAAAAAAAAAAACTAGAGAGAAAATGGGGCAAACAATTGTTCACACACCGCGGTGCGGAAGCAGTCGTTTGGATTTCCGCGAGAACCTCCTCGCACACACACACACACGCCTCGGACTTCCAGGTGCGAGTATCCATCCCGGCTGGCGCGTTTGCGAGAGCGGTTCGGTCTTTTTTTTGTCTCAGTTCGTTTGTGGAGCCAGATACCATTTGGAAGTTATTGCATTTATCATTTTCGTTTCCCACGTTTATTCCTCCCGCCAGGTGCCCCGGCCACCCAACACCCAACGCCGGACGGGGTGGACTTGATTTACGAGGTGTCATTAATCCACCGCCGATGGTTGCTGGCTGCTCCGGGTAGCAGCGGCAAAAGGTGCACGCGGAGGTGACTTTCACGAATTCCGAGTCCCGTGGGGCTATCTAATGGTGTATGTGACGTGTGGAACCGTGTCGGCTTAGGAGGACTTTCGTGTTCTGCAATCTGTGCGGTTGCGTTGAGGCCAAAAGGAAACAAAGGGAAGCACTTCGAGCGCAGGCGGCTAGGAACTCGCACTTGGCGATTTCCCGGTTTGTAACAGATTTACATCAGCAAACCGAGGGATTTGCATTTTTTGTTTTTACGACTGTCGTTGGAAGGGCCTGTGACTCTGATGCATGACAGCCGTTCGGCGACTTTCAGGACATTAGAAAGGAGTGAGTGCAAAACGTCGAACATTTGAAGTGCCCGATGGTCATGGGGTGTCCTAGAGCTGTGAGGTGTTGATGCGTGGCTTGCAAGTCATGCGAGAGCAGGAGGCTCAGTTGGCATTGAAGTCTTTAATGCATTCGATTGTCGGATGTTTCTGTCAGCCGATATGACCACTGATCTGTTCAATGAAAGCCTCCGCTGGAAGTGGAAGTGACGAAATGCAATGGAATGGCTGCAAGGCGTGCTCTGTCACACGAACAACGGAGAGGTCAAATGCGGGAGAGTGCTGACAACTTGCGGAATCAGTGCTGCCAGTTGCAGAAAAAACTTCCAGTGTGCAGGCACATCTTGTGTATTGCAAGGACGATGCGTTTTGAGGCATAAAGTAGCTTTGCTGATTGACTTAGAACTACTGACAGCACTGGTCGCCCCAGATTTGACTAAAACGCTTAAATGTGTTTGAAACAGCCCTTCTTTCAGAGGACTCAGACGTCATTTGTAGATTTTTGGGGTGAATCCTGCTTCTGTGGCATACGAGTATTTTCTGACATTCACGGCCATACTCTATCTAAGGACTGGCTACAATGGAATGAGTTGCAGTTACAAGTGCACATCAAGTCGTAGCTTGTTCCTCTGAAGCATATTGCATAAGCATACCCTTGCAACTGTCTCTGAAGGCGAGTTTGTAAGTTACGATGTGTGCTCAAGAAAACAACACAGTTTAGGTTATTTGTTCATTTCATATTGTTACATTTACAGTTAAGGTTATGCTCCTGCATGTCACTCGAATGGATTCGAGGAGTCTTCGGTCACAGCTGTCACGTTCACGGGGAAGGTTAAAAGAACTTTATGGAACTGAGAAAAAATTAACACATCCGAAGGAGCTAGAGTAGGTTAATGCATGCATGCAGGCACCCCCTTGACTGCACCAGCTGTAGAAGAATAATTCTTCACGTACTAGATGTTCTGTGCCGTTTTGTGCACTCGCCGGAAGCAATGTGATATGTCCATATCAGTGGGGCTTCGCGACAGGCACGGCCACCATCAATTAGACCCTCAGTCTGCCGCACATCCTGGAAAAACCCAAATCAAGACCCGGTCCGGTTTTGAAGACCTTATATAAGACGTACCTAGATATCATGTTGAGTTTGCACATTTTTGCCAAAATTGTCAGGTTAAGCAATCTGGACCCTCGCTGTGCGTTAAGACCCGGCCATAATTCATTTAAATGAACTTAAGGATATGTCAGATCGAGGGAAGTCTTGCCAGAAGCGTCAAATTGTGTGGTCATGATTGTTCCTGCGAACATAAGCTGTCATTTATGATTCTGATTTAGTAAGGAAAATATAACAAAACTTAAGGAAACTCAACGAAACTTAACGAAACTTAACGAAACGAAGTGGAGATTATAGTGACATTTACGTTCGTAGAGAGCGATTTATATCTCTCTCACTTTAGTAAGGAAAAGATAACGAAACTTAAGGAAACTCAACGAAACGTTCGTAGAGAACGATATATATCTCTAAGGAAAAGATAACGAAACTTAACGAAATTCCAACGAAACTAAGTCGACATTATAGTCCCATTTACGTTCGTGGAGAGCGATTTATATATTTCTAACTTTAGTAAGAAAAAAAAAAATAAATTCAACGAAGCTTAAGGAAACTCAACGAAACGAAGTTGATATTATTGTGATATTTACGTTCGTAGAGAGCGATTTATAACTCTCACACTCTAGTATGGAAAAGATAACGAAACTTAATGAAACTCAACGAAACTTAACGAAACTCAACGAAACAAAATGGATACTGTAGTGACATTTACGTTCGTAGAGAGCGGTTTTTATCTCTCTCAATTTAGTAAGGCAAATACAAAGAAACTCAACGAAACGAAGTTTTTAGTATAGTGACATTGTTCGTAGAGAGCGATTTATATCTCTCAATTCAGTAAGGAAAATATAACGAAACTCAACGAAACGAAGTGGCTATTATAGGGTATCATTTCGGTAAAATTAATGCTCAACTGGACTCTTCCTTCGATTATGCATGGACCCTAGGTTCGTGTCGGGACTTGTGCCCAGACACACACCGTCACGTTCGACCGCATCTACTTACTACGAAAATGCTAACTGAAAAAGACAGCATGCTCAGAATTGTCATTTCTACAGTTCGCCATGCCATCACTCACAAGGTTGCAGACCAAAAGCAATCAACCAAGGGTCCACTTTCTTTGTACCGGATGTTATCTCCTTGACCACACCTCAACACTCTCCTTCCGCCTCCCAAAGCCCCCGACATTGACACCGACCGAACCTATCATAGATCATCATCTCCAAAGGACGTGTGAGAATCCCTTCAATTAATTGTCCTGGCAACAACAATTAGGAAAACAATACCTCTATGGTCTGTTAAATGTGAGGCACATGGAAATTTTTCGAATCTCGAGAAACCAATATCATCACCACCTCACACACGTATTATTCCTTTGAATCGCAAAAATCCTTCAATCTCATGCATATTCAACGCCGCATCCCTCATCATCCATTCAATGTCAGTGCAGACGATTGAAAAGCTTCACTTATGCATCCCTCGATCCCATTTGACCGCACACATCGTACAATGTAAAGCGGGCAGCTCCAGAGATGCCCCGATGCCCAGATGCCCAGATGCCGAGATGCCTAGATGCGAGAGGAAGGACACGGGATCCTTGAAGGACTCCCACTTGGTCTGGAGTTGCAGTCTCCAGCGGTCGGGCATGCCATCCGGTCATCCATATTAAAATTGGAAGGGAAATCGATCTGATGTGCATTCACATCACAACTTGATTTATTGTACTGAGCGGAGATGTCTGCATTTTTCTTTCTGCGCTCCCCTCGCATTCGCCTCCATCCGCTGCAGCTTTTGCCTGGTCCTTGCCATCTGGAGGGGGCTGGACTGACCTTATGGTGTGCATACCTCCTCGTCGCCGTTGCCAGCAGCTTCTGGGTGAATTCTTATGTAAATTATGATTTGCTTTGAATACATCGGGTGCTCGTGCTGGACGATTGGTTCTTGGTTGCTGTTGCACATGAACCTTGAAGATTTGGGTCAATTTGAATATACAATGGATTTTGATTCAGATTTTAAATGAATACGGGCACCCGTCCCACCACTCAGCGTCGTCCTGCATGCCGGCTATCGGTGCAAATCTATCAGTTTCAGGGAGATACGAGAATGGTCTCTTGCATATTAGACGATGCTGATGGGTCTGAAGGGTATTTCGAGTCAAAACACACCACCGCACCACCGGCGGTGAATGAGTTTAGGTCATGAAGCCAGCATGTAATGTGTGCACTGTACGGAGATGAGAATCGTTTTGAGGCTTGACTTGGCCAGGGCGGGTCCTTGCAATGACTGCAGATTGTATTGTCTTCATGCAAAGTACACTTTAGAGTATTTTTACGAATGAAGAGGTTTTCAACCCAGACGTGCTGATGGTCCTTTGTTCACGTTTAGATAAGGTCCATTGCACGTTGCATGGGGTCATGGACATAGAGCTCTAGTTATGCATGAGATTTGTGCGTGGTAATTGTAGTTTATGTTTCCCTTTGTCTAAACTGGATTCGCCTTCAATATTTTCAGCTTCTGTCTTTGAAGGAGAAGTCTGCAGAATATGGACGTTTGATGTTCTCAGCTGTCTATCGGGTAATGCACGTGGAAGAGGACTTTGTCCGCCTCGACTCGTTGGGTTACAGCACGAATGACAGTACTACCAAGGTCTAGAAATAAGGTACTTTGACCTAACAACAGAACAACAGCCAACCCGGTGTTACCTTGAACTGAAGATTCCTCTCTCAAATGCACAAGACATTGATCATCCCAGCTCTGATCTGTGGCGCAGAAGTGTGTACAAAAAGGCGTATTTCCATGTCATTTTCTGTATATTATCTTTGTGCTGTTGCTGCATCGACTCGTACTCACTTGAGCCTAAGCAGCCCAGGTTCGATTCCCGGTGCGAGCAAAATACTTTCCACGGACCCACCTTTTTAGAAACACTGACTATGCTCAAAGAGTATGCGACCCTTCTAGAAAACGCTTCTCAAATTGGCTGAAAATCTGAAGATCGGCAAAAAACTGCAGGTCCCTTCCACAATAGCACGCACAGAACGACTAGTTGTTGAGAAGCTAGGCCTTGGTCCTCTATGGGCTGTAGCGCCACCAGTGGATAGTGTATGACATCTGGTGTCTAGTCAAACGTCCACGGGCTCAACGCCTAAGCTGGCTATGTCATGCCAGACTGAAGAACTTTGCGTCTTGGACCGAAACGTGCTCTACCGTGCTAGGGTACTACACACAATCAAAGATCGTCATCCCAAGCATTCTTCTTGAATATTGGTCAACATTTTTCCTATTTAGGGGTTTATTCTCCAAACAAGGGAAACCCCTTTCGGATAAATTCCAGATAAGACTCCAGACACACGTTACTTAAGTTTGAATAATCCGGCTCAAAGGACCAATTACGTCATTCGATACAATCTGAAGGCCACTTCACCTAGACTTAATTCGCAGAACTCCTGCTGTGACAAAGGATTCCACTGTCATCAACTTGGCTTTAACTGCACAATGGCCATTAAAGGTTTATTTCAGACAAGAAACCACTTATCCCAGTCCGCAGAAAAAAAAACAACAGTAAATCGATTACATCTCGCATACGAGATGGTCGACATCCGACTGAGTCATCAATAGCCACTTCAGACAACCCCCCCGTCACGTCAACGGCAATATGTGCCGACTTAGCTGCCCGTGTTCGAAGTTCTCATTACGGGACGGCACCATCTGCACATAAAGCCGCCCTAAATGACCCGCTTTATGGGACAGTGAAATCGTTCAGTCGATTGAATAGGTGCTAAGCAATATAACCCCTCATCTGCTGTTGCTGCTGCTGCTGCTGCTGCTGCTGACTGAATAGACGAAGTCTAACATCTCAAAACGACAACCTTGTGCCGTCCATCGAAGTCCGCTTTATGACGCACATTTATTCGTTATTTATAAGAGTCCCCATGTCCGGCGTTCTCCATGCCACACCTTCCGAGTTCCGGCAACACTAAGGACCGTCCTTAGAAGTGTAAAGGCGATAGATTCCCATCCACCCTTGAGCAGGCCTCAGATCGATTATCCATTCCGAAGGCAGTTGTGTCCGGTTCGAATAAAACGTACTTAGTGCAATTTACGATTGCATGCTGCCGCCTAATGCCCTCGCAAGTAATCGCAAAAAGGCGTAAAAGGATTAAGCATTAACCGACATGAAAAGGGGGACGGTAGCTCACACAAATGCGCCGCCACACGCTCGTCTACACAAGGGTACGTATTAACTTGCGGTTCGTGTTTCGAGAGATGAAACAATAAAATCCTTTTCAGCTTGTTCCCCCAAAAATGAGAGTAAAACAATTCCTCACATGACTACTGACATCCGATTCGTAACAAGGATATATGCTCCAGTCCGCAACACAGGCATCGGCCAGAACCACAAGTACACGGAGGAAGGAATCATAAAGTTTTATGCCTGGAAAAGTCGGTTTATTGCCTGCTGTTTTCTGTAGCTGGTTCGGTTTCGCCCTCCCCCTCATCCCAGCCAGGTTTTTGTTTATTTAGTGGTGGGCCTGACAGTTGAAACGAGGTCCATCATTCCGCACGTCCTTGTCGGGCATTCGCGGCGTTTCCTACGCTCCCACCGTCGACGTCCTTGTCCGGCTGGGGTCTGGTGCAAGTGTATTTAAAGAAATGACGGCGGGATAGCACCGCGCCGACAGAACAAAGACCAACCGGATATCCGAGTGTGGTGCGTGCGGTGAATGAGGAGCGCAAAGTACCGTGTATCTGCAGGCGAAATCTTTATGACTGCGCGCTCATATTTGAGAGTAATTAAGCCGGAATGGCTTTAGCCTTTTTGCTGAATTGAATGCGGTGTAATATATTTTAATTTTATTGTTCGGAAGGAGGTTAGGATTGCTCGGCAAGAATGAAAGACTCAAACACGTTCTTCCTCTCCACATGTGTTTTGGTGTGTGTGTGTGTGTTTAGGGGTTTCAGGAGTTATTTGGAACTCATTCGAAATAACTATTCAAAGTTTCAACGGGTAATTCAATAGGAAATTCCAAAGACTTCCGAACTGGTGGTGACTGAAGCCATCAGCATGCATTGGAATCGTTAAGGTAGCCCATTAAAGCTTGCGGGTGAACGCAGAGTGTCTGAAGGGAGTTTTTACGGGATCTGCGGTTACCCGCCTCCACTGTTCGCTTGAGACAATGAATGAAAAGTTTCCTGAAGCGTGTGGTACATCGCGTCCGGATGAGTGGTCGGTAGGGTTTGGAATTGTGCTGCGAGAGGAAATTGAACATGACTGGCTGTTGGCGGAGCCGGTATGGTCCGAGGCTTGATGCAGGCAGTCTTGGGTACTTAGTGTAAACTAAAAATCGCGGAAAAGCAACGACACTTGACAAGGCTTAGCACACAGATTCAAAGTGATCTGAAATTGCAGGAGATTGTGGGGTGCCTCAGGGCACCATACTAGTGCCACTACTCTTAGGAGTAGTACTTGTGCTTTTGGGTAAATTTGTCCGAGTCTTTTACTGTACACAAAATAATATCTAGACATGATCGAAAGCCGAAAGCTGATCGAGAAGTAAAAAAGGGCAGAACTGGTTCTTGGTTCCTTCGAAAGGAAAATTCCATGTCGCATATTTGGTCCCGTGTGTGAGAACGGAAAATTGCATGTCGCATATATGGTACCGTCTGTGAGAACGGCGAAGGCATTACCGCGAATTCTTCGAGCTCTACCAAAATGTGGGTGCAAACATCCGTCGACTGCACTTGCTTCACCACACCGAGTGCATGCACAACAATGCTCGAGTTAAAAGGGTCTTCGAAAGGGACACTCCTGATTCGAGAAGGAGTGGAAGACCGAACACCGGGATTCTTGGTTCCTTCGAAAGGAAAATTCTGCGTCGCATATATGGTCCCGTCTGTGAGAACGGCATTACCGGAAATTCTTCGAGCTCTACCAAGATGCGGGTGCAGTTCGGAGGGCAAAAATCCGTCGACTGCACTCGCTTCACCACACCGAGTGCATGGACAACAATGCTTGAGTTAAGAGGGTCTTCGAAAGCGCCATTCCTGATTCGAATTCTTCGAGCTCTACCAAGATGCGGGTGCAGTTCGGAGGGCAAAATTCAGTCGACGCTTGACCACATCGAGTGCATGGACAACAATGCTCTAGTTAAGAGGGTCTTCGAAAGCGACATTCCTGATTCGAGAAGGAGTGGAAGACCGAACACCAGGTGTCAAGACCGAGTTATCGCGTGTACAAGATATTTTGGTCTTGATGACTGGAAGCAGGCACATGATGTCAGCGATGGAAGGCAGCTGTTGATCAGGCTCAGATCCTCCAGGGATCTTTGGCCTGATATTGATTTAATTAATTCAGAACTCGATTGCATCACACTGGCGAATCATATTTCCAATCAGAGGCAGTGGATATGTATGTAAGTCAGGAATGTGTTGAGAGGATGGCAACACCGAAATATGCATAAATGGGGTAACCCTTGCATCAGTCAAATGACGTGTGTTTAACACGTTATTCAACAGTTTATCCTTAGGTTGAGTTTCTACTGATTTTCGTCATCCCTCACAAAAGCTTAAACTCTATCATTCGATGGAAATAAAGACCGTGAACATATACAAGAGCTATGGTTTATTTGTCCAAACAAATTGTCTTGCTCAGCAAGAAATAAATTCGCAGAACAATAAAAGCACAAACCCCTTGAGATCAATCGACAGAAATTGGAAATCATGCCTAGACTACCAACGAGATTGACCGTACCTCAGACCTTGCGCTAATTTAAGCAAAAAGTAATTACATCTGCCTTGAGAGCCTTGAGAATATACCATCCCGGTTGAGAGGGAGAGAGAGGTTGCTGTGGGATACAGTCTGGAATGACGTCGCAAAGGAGAGGACATCCTCCCCTCTGAATGATCGAAAAAAGCAATTGTCACTATTTACTTTTAATTAAAATATTTCGCATAAATGAATAAAAAATTGCCAATTAAAATAAAAAGTTATTGCAATATCGCGTAATACTTCCGGTTCCGTTGTGTGGATGTGTCCGATAATTACGGCTTTAAATTGTGGTAGCAATGACATTGTCGTTTGTTAAGTCAGATGCATTGCCGTGAGGAGATGTGAGAAAGTGACAAGGTGATTTAAAATGTAAATAAAGTACAGCCAACAACAATGCAAGATACCGGCCTAATGACAAAGATATTGTGGCCGACTAGAAGGCGACGGAGGCAACACAATACAAATTGAAAAGGGCAACCTTAACTTCGTGGGGATTTATTTTCAAGCAGCAGACATACAACGAGTTGAATGGAAGTTTGACCACAACTGTGAATTAAATCAAGTCGATGTAAACTGAAGCTGAATCAGTGTTGCCGCTGGCCAATTTGATGAAGTTGCAAGTAAAGGTGCCTCGAAAAATGTGTCAATCGTCGGAAATGGAAACGAATTGTAGGGTTTTACCATGTTTAGGACTGGCGCATTCGTTTGTTTGAATTTATTGCCTGTGAGAAACTTAACGACATGTTTCGTGGAAGAAACACGTTTCATATAAAATAGTCGCCGAGTTGATGGTTGATGGTTCAAAAAAGGACCAAATAGCGACTAAAGTCGCATGTTTTAGATCTAGAAGCCTATGCGACTTAAATTGCAATATATTGTGATACTAAATGCTTTTGGTGGCGTATTTTTCAGTTCCTTAGCTAGGGTCTAACCTTAATTAACTTAAATAAAAGCAACCTTTTTGTATGTCGGAATCAGATGCTACTCAAACGTTGGACGTAGATGCGCAGAGGCTTTCGAAAGCGAACTAAACGAAACTTGACGAAACTGAGCGAAGTGGTGCACACAATTTGTACTCCTTAGGCTGGAAGTATTCTGTCAGAGTTAGAGTCGGGAGTCGGCTGAGACAAATCAAATTAGTACTTCACGTTGGCTTTGAATAAAATAATGATTGCATTAAATGGGCTCACTTTTGCTTCCGTGGGATTGTTATGGTTGGGTATCCAGATTCAGACAGACTTCCTGGCTGAACTTCGATAACCTTGCTGAACTGAGCAACATTAGATTCAGCCATCTTCTTCACTTTATTAAAAGCACCAATTGGTCTGCGGAATAGGTTTCCTTAGATCCCCGTGGTAACACAATGGGTCTATGCTGGCCTAAGTGGGGTCGTTGTTCTTCTGCGCAGGAGTCTGCTACTTCAACCCTACCTAGCCTAAGGGTACCCAGAGAGCGACAAAGTGACTGTGTGATTAAAAAGGTGCCCGATTCTATTTGCATATTTCAATTTCAAAGACCTTATTGCCCTAGTAAGTAATTTAGTTCCGCAAATGTGGTAGCCTCCTGCGGACATTTGCTTTCCTTTCTTTATAAAAGAACTAATAGACTAATAGACCAACAACGTTTCCCGATTAATGAATTCCCAGTTAACCACGAACATAATTAATCCTAACCCTGGAACATTTAAGGCCGGATTCACTCAGTACTCGACATAACCCCAAGCCCAAACTTAGCTCAGATAAATGCAAGCATTCCTCCTAGCCCACAAATGTTGTCCGCAACTCGATATTAAACAAAGTTTCGCCCAGAAAAATATGAAATAAAAAGCAAAAAAATCCTCTCAGCAGCATACGAAATGAAAACTTTTCTGCGGCTTGGATAACTCAGGCTCCCGCACATACACGCGGTCCGCGGAATTGTGTTTCGCTTTTGGCATGGTGTAAGCGATAAACGATATCCTTGTCCAATGCAGACATCAACAGAACATAGTCTCCACCGACCCACCAACACGGCAGCGGCAGTTCACTTTCCCAACGGCATATAAGCAGCAAGCCAACATTTTACTTGTCCCCCCCACAATGGGTGCTGTGTCGGTGCTTACTTTTTGCCGAGCGTCCAGGAAGGGTCTTGTTGAAGGACGGGATTTCCTGCCGTCTGCAAGGCAACCGCTATAAAATGCGAAATTTTATTTTGCCTCATTGCCCCAACTCCAGCCCAAGCCCAGACACACACACACATCGGGTGTAACACCCCTTTGAGCGGTAAAAATTCCTTTGCATCCTGTTGTGCAGTAATATTGAAATTTTACATGATTCAGGTCAAAGGTGGACTGTGGTGCAAAGGCAAACATGAGCTGGCGTGTGAGTCGCTGTTTACGATGCCATGGGTAGCTCCGTCTAATTGCGAACTTTGCCGTTTTTTGCCACTACCAAACTCGGCTTGAATCTGACGGTAATTTTTGCTTATTTCCATGTTTCGTGGCGGGAAATTCATGTTTTCTACACGCCACACACTCGCATGTGTCCGTCGTCACGGGATGAGATCAGTGGATGTGTGTGGTTTGAAATTCATAAAATTTTCAAACCGCTATTTCCGTGAGAATTTTGAGAGAGAAATAGTTCACGTGAAGGTGAGCCGATGAGAATAAAGGATATGTTATGTGTGTGGCTGACGATTAAATCGAGAACCAAGCGGTTTACGGGGATTTGGTTAAGTTTTATTGCAATCCTCGGGGAGGCGAGAGAAATGGAAACACCGCACGTTTCTTGTTAAGTACGAATTAATGTTGCGAAGTGAAGGGAGTTGTTTTCAACTCACTGGGGATTGAAGTAATGGATATGGATAGCATGATGCACTTGTCATCATGTCAGTCAATCACTCGGTTAATAAGCAAAATATCTATGAACTAACAATTAATTGAATTCCCAAATGAAATTCGAAGAGAAATGACAGAAATCAACTTTTTGCTGAACTGTAACCGGGAGTGTATGTGCGTCATTAAGTTGGGTTGTGAGTTTACTGCAAATACTTTTTAACGAACAACGCTTCATGTAAACGCAGAACATAAATACTGCGGTGTTTATACTCCCGCCTAGTTTACTACCGCGTTTACATCAAAGTGTTGGAGTTGTTTGCAAACAATGGAAAACGCGAGTGTAAAAAGTGTTTAGTGTGTTAAAGTTTTATTGATGGGAATTATAAGCTTTTTACGGACTGTTGATTGTAATTTCAGATATGTCGCACTACAAAGTGTAAAAATATGTGCTCTTAAATTTTAAATGGTCTTTCGAACGCTGCGTGATGTTGTATAGTGTGAAGAGACAGGAAACCTTGGATAAACGAGTTCTCATCTCTCACCATCAACTCTTGTCGAAACTGTACTACGAAACAAAAGGGGTGAAGTAGAGTGTGAGGGTTTCTTGGTGATTACTGATGTAAAGCTGCATCATTGCCAGTGCTGCCAGATTATTTCGGCAGAAATCTTAATTAATAGCTTTTAAAATCTTGGAAATAGGATTTTGTTGGAAATCAAAAAAACAAAAGAAACATAGCATAATGAAGGTGTTCATTACAAACGCAACCATAAATACACATGGTACCGCCAGAGTCTTCAACAGAAGTCGTTGACAGATCACTTTGTGGCACCATCGCGTGTGAAACAGATGGTTTGTGACATTCATGTGATGAGAGGGACTGAACTCTCAACTGATCACCACTTGGTGTTGTGATAAACTACCTCTCCTGCCACACATACGGTGGGTGAAACTACAGAACAGTTAGTTGCGCCCAAAATTGTGCACGGTACATTTCTTAAAATGTTTGTGCTACTTCCAACTGCTCTGTCGCGTGTTAGAGGAAGAATGGCGATTGTTTTCAACAGCTGTCATTGCCTCTGCACGGGATGTTTGTGGAGTGAAGCGGCTTGGAGTGAGAAAAGAACTGTGTGGTTTAAAACGGCAGGAGTTTGAGAACAGAAGAAGACCTACATAGACTGGATTCTCTTGGGGGACTCCGTTTCTCGTGACCGGTACACTGAGCCGGGAAGAAATTGCAAATTGGCTGTGCGAGCAGCTAAAGAGCAGTCTTGGAAGGAGTTCGTCGACAAGTTGGAAAGCGACCATAGATCTGTTCTGGCAAACCATTCGCTGACTCAGAGATAGGAAATTCAACATTATCGAAGGGGTCAAATCCAAAGATTGTGTGTTGAACATCTTACGCAAATGGAGCGAGCACTTTTCGGAGCTGGTCAATCCCGGACAGGGTACAGACCCAGGCGCGGAGAATAGTCCCACGGTGGAGGTTAAAGTTTGCAAATCCGTAGGGGTGGATGAAATCCGGCCAGAAGTGCCTAAGGCGATGGGTAAAGGGAGAGGTTTATGGCTCTCTGGTGGTGAGATACGTGGCGATTGACAAGCTGTGGTGACTGTCCTACTTTTCAGGAAGGAGAACAAAAGACATTGCTCCGTCTACAGGGACATATCTCTTTTAAGTCTCCCCGGGAAAGTCTACGCTAAGGTGTTGGAAGCGCGTTTTAGAGCTATGGTCGGGTCCAGGAGGGGGGATGAACAGTGCGGCTGTCGTCGCGGTAGAAGTACAACCAGCCAGCGTTTCACTCTAAGAATGGTACTTGAGAAGGCTTGAGAGTATGCCAAGCCCATCTACAGCTGTTTTGGGGATTTGGAAAGGCATACGACCGAGTTCTTCGAGGTAAACTCTGAAGTGTTCTGCATTCGTATGGGATTGAACGTCCTCTTGATTGCCATTCAGTCTCTATACACAAACTGTAGGCGTAGTGAGTCAACACTTTCACGATATTTGCACATCGTCCACGAGTCTTAAATAAGACCGTGAATTGTCTACCGACATCGATGTTTGCAACGATTGAATTTTACATTACTCGACTTCGTAGAAGATTCCACGCGAGGATCGTGGTCTGAAACCGTACAAAATTCGTCGAAGCACCTCTTACATCGCCTAATTTTCGGCCGGTAAACCTTAGAGACATGGAGGGAGGCCCTTGTTTGATCAGCGACGAAGCTTATTTCTAGTTGAATGAGTTGGGGTGTTAAAAAAACAAAACTACAACATTTAGTTCTCGGGCAATATCAGAAGTGCCAATGTAGTCGAAAAAATACAGAGTTTGGTACGGTTCATGATCCGGCGGTTTCATCGGACAGTGTAACTGTCTAGAGGAAGCTTCTCAAATTGGCCGTTCGGAGTCGGCAAAACACAGTACGTCCCTTCCACTCGTGAGGGAACAGAAGCACGCACAACACGAGTGGTTGCTGTGAAGCTGTATCGCCACCAATATTATTTTGTCCGAATTAGTCCGAATTTTTTCAAAAATAACAGCCTCTATTGATCTCTGCATTCGAACATTGTTCTTGCTCAAAATGCACTAGGTTTTTCGTCAATCTAGAGGAAACCGAATCGTGGGGACTGAACACAACTCAATGGCCCTACCACAACAGAGACCGATCCTTTGGCGATCCAGCTGATCAAACAAAATAGTCATCTCCGATCGGGGTGATCCCAGCCTAGACTTAAACATCACACAGTACATCTGTGGTCCTTTCCACTACCATCGTTACCGATTACCAGCCAAGGGAAAGTAACACTAAAGTTTTCTCCGAGCTTTCCCACGCCAGTATGTCCGGCACTCATAAAAAGTCAGCAAATCATCTTAAACCAAACCATAAGAGAAGGAGTTGAAAGCAAAAAAAGCACTCCACTCTACTACCCACCTCGTGGCGAGGTCATCTCTTCACAGCGACTCGTAAAGAACCTGCCCCAACGTCATCCATAACAAATCAAGATGTCCATCGCAGACAGACAAGTACTCCTGCTGTCAATCTCGGCGTTGTCATAAAATTCAACAAATCATATTCCACTCCATTCCTGCCGCCGTTTATCCTTCGTAAACTGTCTCCTGACTGGAGAGTTACGTCACAAGGAAGTAAAAAGAAGAAAAAAAATAAGTTGAAATCCCTGAAGGTCCTTCATAAAATCACTGCGATTGCACTTCAGTTCGAAAGCAATCCATCTGTGTGAATATGACATCCTACCAAAGAAAGTTGAACCAAGGACCCTTGTTCGCTCGACCCCCTCAACGGCAGTAAACCATTTCATTTTTTTCACAAGACACACACACAAACATATCCGTACGACAGAGCCACGGAGCCACAGAGATACCAAAAACGAGTAAAGTCGTAAATCTTTGAAATTTATTGAGCCATGTATTTTTAATTTATATCCACGCCTCCTTGAGCATTGCCTCAGTGACAGAGAGCACAGGCGGAGGCTATGCCGAGGACGGAGGGGGGAGGGGGAATGAGGCGAAGGTGCACACAAACCCAGTGGCACCTAGAACAATCAGTGTCCAGGTCAAAGAACCGAACAGACTCCGATGCGAATTCAAATTCAGTGTGTGTGCAAGCGTTCTGTTCGATGCTTTGTCTTTCCCCCTTTGTTGTAGAACGCTGCCTGCCCTCGAAAGTCTTCTGCTTCTTCGGCGTCTTTGGCAAAATTGGGTCATGGAAAGAGTCTGAAAGAACCGAAACTGCCGAGAGAAGGAGCGTGCCGGAGAGGCGGACCGGCACAGAGCAGAGGATGACAACAGAAAGGATTCAATGCACTCGCAAGCGAGAAGGGCAAAACGAAATCGTAAAAATGTGAAAAAGAAAACAAAAATAATTCTCTGTGGTTGCCACCAGCCAACCGAAGAGGAAAGAACACGAAAGGGACATACCCGGGTTGAAGGTGTCCTCCATGCATCATCGTGGCAGCAGCACCAGTTGTGCGGGTGCTCTGTGCAGGTTGCACAAAAGGACGACGACTCATATTTGTCGCCTTTTGGCGTTTCGAATTCACAAATACCCACATCCACCCCCAAAACGACACTGACACGGTGGACGTGCATTGTGTCGCGCTCTCCCGGTGGAAAATAAATTCCACACCAGATAGCTTATGGATAACCTCTTCCAAGTGATGTTCGCTCATGTACCTCTTGCCAGGGGAGCCAGGACTGAAGCTGTGCATACATATGCGGAAATGGTAATGCCTCCTTTTGCAAGAGATGTCATCCTCCCTCTGCCTGAGTGCGGGCGGCGCGGTGTTGACTTGGCCCGACTCTGCAGATCCGACCAACAGTCGCGATATCAGCCGTCACCAGTCACCGACGAGGGTATGGGAATTGAATGGAACGGTTGACTGGCGAGAGAGCAGCCAACATTCAATTCCTCGGGATGTGTGTGTGTGTATGTGTGACGATATGCATGCGAACTAATATCCCTAACGAATTCAAGGGTATACGGAATGAGAGCAGCATCCTCGTCTTTGGAATTCGCTTCCTGCATTTTTGAGACATTTTCAAAATTCATTTCCCGAGAAAACACATTTTTAAGCTTCGCTCAGTTCACCAGCAGATGGATGCCGCCTCCATGTGGTGGTGGCTTGGCTGGTGAAGGTGATATCCAGCCGGTGGATGTCAGACGATAAAGTTTCCTCGAAGACGGATGGCATTTTAAGAGGCAAAGAGGAGAATCTTAAGGAATATTAAAAAGAAAACAGCGAGCAAGACGAACGGTTCGCATATGCAATAAGGATTTGCCATGCACATCCCCTCCACTTCAAGGGATGTACACAAAAATATGGATTATCCTTGTGGAATGCACATGAGAAGATGTCGCTTGAAATGGAAAAATTAAAGGGTTCAATACACGCGCACACACTCTGAGGACGTCTCACATTTATGGGAAAAAATTCACACCAAGCTCAGGCGGTCTTTTTGCAGCCACTGCCACGAACGGAGTGCCACAATGTTTGAGCTTGTGAGGTGACGCTTTGGGGACCAGTGTTGTTTGTTTACTTTATTTGCCACCGAAAATGGGGTGCCTGCAAGCAGCCTGATTTCAGAAAGGGGGGCCAGAGCCTTAAAAGAGCCTTAAAAATGCACAACATTCGCAGCTCAAGGAGTCTGTGGATTTTGCACGGGAGGTGAAAGATGAAAGATTGCCGGGAGATGGTGTCGTCGGCGAAAGTAGATTCTTCTTTACAAACACATTCCAGTGTGGATCGTGCTTACAATGCTCCAAACAAATGAGTAAAAATGCAAAAATAGACCTTCTGGAGGAAGGAAGCGACATTTGGTTGCGGGGTCATCCAACAAGAGGTGTTAATTCCAATGCAACGGCCGTTAAGTTTCCTTAATGTTGTCACTGTCACCGGAACAGTAAAGTCAAGGAAATTTTCAAATATGCGATTTCAAGATGCTAAGACTCGTTGCTTTGGGAGCAGTTGGCAGAAGCGACGATTGAAGGGAGATTGTGAGCACATAAAGCTAGAGTAGACGCTCGGTATAGTGAACATCCTCGCAGTGAACAATCCAATGAAGCGAACACAAAACATTTTATGGAGGCTATTCTAATAACGAAGCAGGTCTGTTGTGGAAGCTTCCTTCACATGTGCATCCAGCGGAAAAGATGCAACAAATCACATTTTAAGCGTGTGCTAGTGCGACAGGTATTCACTTGTCAAAGAAGAAGCACATAAACCTCGTTCCTTTAAAAATTCGTCCTTGCTTGGGCATTACAGGCCTGTTTGGCCTCAGGACCTTGTAAGGACTGGTTCCATACTCTATTTGTTAGAGGAGTACAACATTTTCTTCGCCAAAACGAGCTCCAGTTAAGTCCTTATTGATTTTGGAAGGCGCCCCCGGCTATCCTCCAGAAAATGAGCTTCGGACTGTGGATGGTGGCATTTCAGTGATGGACATGCCTCCCAATGTAACACCACAACTGACTACTGCGTGAAAAGGCAGCAGCCACACTAGGCTCATTCTGCTACCACGCGAATCTGTGTATACCTATTCCGCAAGCCAATTAGTGCTTTTAATAAAACGAAGGAGATGACTGACACTGATGCTGCCCAGTTCAGCCAGATTATCGAAGGAGTAGGCCTCCAGATGTTTGAATCTGCGGCAAGAGAGGACACTGCAGCTACACAGCAGGTGTTCAATGGTTCCATCCTCATCTTCGTGCTTGCAGCTTCTGTAGCAGTCAATGTGAGGAAGGCCTAGTCTAGAGGCGTGGATTCCAATGGCACAGTGCCCTGTTATGACGCCAATGAGGGTTCTAAGACTCCACTATCTCTCCACTTATTCAGGCTTTGGATGACAATGATATCCAACCGGACCAAGGTAGGTAGGTGCACTGGGTGCCCCGATGGCCCCCATTGGCGGCGGCTCACTTAGACCAACGTGTTGGGTCAATCGTGCCCATATTTAGGAGCATTTAACTACCGTGAGACCTACTGCAGCCAGATTCGTGTACGAGTCCCAGGAGGTTTTTCAATCCAACAACGCTTAAGTCTTCTAGCTAGAAGAAGTGTCCCAGCCTTGCTAGGGCTGGGCATACGCAGAGCAGATGTTGAATTAATTCTATTATTACTCGCGCGTTTCTCAAGGAAAATGGTCTTAAATCCATTTTACAATTATTTCACATAAAAGCCCTACAAAAAAAGTCTGCCTCAGCCTGCCAAAAATGAAAAAGCACGAGTAAACAGAAGAACATTGATTCACAACTGTCAAAAGCCCGAGTTTGTAGAAGTAGCTAGAAATTTGTGCTCGCGCTTTAGATATTACGGTCTGTGAACTATCAAAGCGCGACCGTTGCGTTGCGACTTGTTCAATGGATCTACGTGTAGCCTACTTAAAATGCCAGAGCCCGACCGCTTAGACGCTACATTGTGATTTGGGTATTAGTACGTTTTTGGGTGAACTATCGGCGAGTTTGTCCGCTTCAAGATAGTATCCGCCTAGGTGTCGATAGCGTGTCCTGACTAGGCAGTTACAGTGAGACAGTGTGTGCTCTGCTGTTCCTTTGTCCTCTTTACACATTCTGCTGGTGTCATCTTGTGTTGAGCACAAGGTTTTGTGGTGTTTGTTTACTGGGCAGTGTCCAGTAAGATAGCCAGTGGTTCGAGTCTGACTCGAATCTGACTCCTGGTGGGACCGAGGATTGGTTTCGTTCTATTAAGAGAAATATTTGGTAGGAACATTTTGGTTTTCCGTATGCGTCCAGTAATGGTTGGCCATGTCCCTGAGCCAATTATGGTGATTCTTAAGGTCGGGGCATCATGAACGGTGATGCGGATCCTTTTCTGGATTACCATAGTAACAATGAATGCCTCAGTTTTGTCCCGATTCACAGTGCTCGACGCGCCGATCAGTTCAGTTGGCGCTGATTTTTTGTACCGCCAAAACCAAATTTTACATCGGACATTAGGCCTTGTATGTGAGGTCTACAAGGAATAATTGTGAGCTGCACAAGGTTGTGAAGGAATAAATCATATATCCGTCGGCAATAATGGCCATCTGCCCCAGTGCTCCATCTGCACGTGATCTGATCTGATCCATCTGACTTTTGTTCAAAGAAGAAGTCGACGAGAGCGTGAAGATAAATAATTTTGCCAAAAGATGGCGCTCAAGGTCAGCCAACGTCAATCAATTGATCAGCGAATGATGTCTCGGAATCGGCCTGTGAACTTGTGATATCGAACTTCTCACGTCTTTGGTTAACAGCATAAAAGTCACTTTATACGGCCGATCTTAACGTACGGCTTGCACACCATCTCTAACACCAGCATGACGAAGGTCGCAATTTTCGAAAGAAAAATACTGCAAATATGTACCGGACTCACCTTCCACGGGGACCGTCAAAGGCGCCACAGCAACAATAGGCTTTACGGCCCAGCACGCATCATCCCCCTGCAACAGTACATGGTGACACTGTCCAGAAAGCAGTGGTTTTTCTGCATTTCATTTGACATTTCTCAATTTCAGACAAACTCAATTTGAACCATGGAAAGGTGCACAATCGAGCAACGCGTTAAAGTTATTCCGGCTCACTATGAAAATGGGCGTTCAAATCAAAATGCACTTCGTGATTTTTTCGGTCAATTTAATCGTCCAAATGTGCGTACAATCGGAATAATCGTGCGAAAATTTGAGCAAAGCGGGTCTGTAGGAGATGTGAAAACACCAGTGCATGCTCGTACAGCTCGTACTGCAGAAAATATTGCTGCTGTTCGCGATTGTGTGGCTGAAGAGCCGTCCACCTCAACTCGTCGTTGTGCCCAACAATTGCACCTCTCACGCTCGTCGTTGATGAGCATTATGCATAAAGACTTGTATTTACACGCTCACAAGGTGCAATTGACTTAAGAACTAAAGCCTCTTGACCATTTCAGGCGTCGTCAATGGTCAGAATGGTGGCAGGAAATGGCAACAGTGGATGATCAATTTTCGGAAAAAATCATCTTCAGTGATGAGGCACATTTTCACCTCAGTGGATTCGTCAAAAAGCATGATTTCCGCATTTGGGCGAATGATAATCCAAGAGTGATTGTCGAAAAACCAATGCACCCACAAAGAGGTGCGGTTTATGCCGTATTTTTTCCAAAATGAGGCCGGTCAGGCAGTTACCGTGAATGGTGTTCACTATCGTGAAATGATAACGAACTTTTTTGAAAGATATGAATGTGGATGATATGTGGTTTCAACAGGACGGTGCCACTTGCCACACAGCTAACGAAACAATGGCTCTTTTACGCGACAAATTCAATGGCCGTGTTATCTCACGTGGTGGCGATGTCAACTGGCCGCCAAGATCATGTGATTGGACACCGTTGGATTTTTGTTTGTGTACGTCGATAAGCCAGCAACAATTCGAGAGCTAAAGGATGAGACAATTCGGCACATTAACGGCATAGAACCTCAATTATGCTTCAGCGTCATCGAAAATTTGGACCATCGGATGGAGGTGTGCCGCCGAGGTCGGCGCGGCCATTTGGCCGATATTTTGTTCCATGCATAATTGAACCATACCAACCATATCATAATAAAAATATGTGTTTTATACAAAATCAACATCGGCCTTTAAAATGTAACCACCCTTTAGAAATCAACAACCATCCTAACGAGGAAATCAGGAACCAGAGAAACACAATACCCTGACGCGTTAAATCTGCTAAACGAGCAGAACTTTCCAAAGACGTCAAACAACGAGCTGCATGCATTCTACCAGAGCAGCGATAGCAATCACCATCGAGGCTAAGTCGGCCACCACATAACCCATCCCTTCTCAAAAGGACACACGGACTTGAACAGCCCGTTGTAAGCACCAGCTATTGTGGGACATAAAAAATAAACAATAAACCGAAATTAAACCAAATTAAACAAAGTACATCAGTTGGGCCCCTATTGTTGAGCCAGCACCCTGACCTTTAGTTGTTTAGTCTAGTCGTACACTCAATTGTAAAAATAATGCCGTTCAAATGAAATTTTAAATCGCTTTAAAATCCGACACTTAGAGCGATAGTTGGTTAAGTGTCTTGGTTAGTGGGGTCCCCGGTTCGAATCCCAGTTAATTCGCTGGTTTTCAAGTCGGGTCCAATCACTGTAGTGGTCAATCAGTGATATTAGTCTGACTGTGGGTATCACAAGGGACCAACATGGTCTAACTGTGCTCCCACCAGCAGCCCCTCCTACCTACCTACCTATCCTACTTGATAGCCAAAGGCCATGACCATGAGTGGGTTTCCGAATATTCTTCTCAATTTCAACCTCATCCATTCCTCTGTTGTGTGTATTCAGAGCTGCATTAGTCTGAAGGAAGCAACATAATCAAACCTGTAAGCATTCTTTCTTCACTGCTTTCGAATGCAGCTCATCCACCGAATCCATGCCCTCCCACTGACCCACTGAACGTCGGTCAAAATCCACCTTTAAAACCCGGCCAGGATAAGTCATGGAGTCAGTCTTAGTTTAGTTTATTTTCTCCAGTTCTAGTCGCTAATGGTCCACTAATCTTCGCTGGCATACCAAATGAGAGCCGCTTCAGGACACACACACAATGCGAAACAGAACTCCCTGCAGGCATTCAAAATGAACATGAAGGAAAAAGAGAAACGTGCATTTTAGAACGAACGTCATTCATTCTCGCAGAGACAATTATTCCAGCGACCGACCGACGTTCTCCCCGGAATGAGGTTGTGATGGACCTCATTATGTCAAACAAAGGACCTCATGATTTAAGCTTCCGTTGCGAATTTATTCAGAGCTGCTTAAATAATCCGCTTTAAATAGATGCTAATGGGAGTGAGCCGTGCTTACGTACGAGGACGTACACATGTCGGTGCGGCACCTTAAAGGGTACAGTGTCGACCCTTTTGAATATTCAAGAGGATAAGCAGCGCGGCTATACGAGGAGGTATTTCCCCTGGATCTCGATTCAAAATATGAAATTTAAAATCCCTCCCGTGCGACTCCGCTCCGCACAGCCGCCAACTCGGAGGCAGCGTCAACCCGGAGCTGTTGGATTATTTCTCTCGTTTTTCGCCTGCGAATGAACGTGCAGTTGCGTGGCCCGAAGGGGTACACTTCGTGGCACACGGAATTCAGTGCGAAATACTAGCGATTTTCATTTGGAATTAAATCCTTGAAATGTTGTTTTTTTCGCTCCACCATATGAGAGATCCGGGCGCGGGAAAGCACACACCTCCGCAGCCACACTCTTGTTCGCATTCGCCGAGTATCGAGGTTGAAATAATCGCTGAAATTTTGAACAATAATTTACGCTAGATTATCGCCAAAATATTCGCGATGGCTGCACACTCCTTGGAGGTGCGGACGTGTGTGGGGGCATAATATGTGCATCGCTCACATAATATGAAAATCAGGTCCTGGACCGCCTGCCGTTCCTCGAAACCGCACTGCTCCTGCGAACCTGGGCTAGATGCTGCGAATGCTAATTAAGTACTTTTTCACCGTGAAGTTGCACTTCCGCTGCGCGTTCTAGTTTCGCAAAAGTTCGGCGGACGAGAACAGATGAGCGAAAAAAGGAAGAAAAAAAAATTGGAACACGGGGATAAAGGCGTGCGAGAACGTGATCGGATTTTTAATTTGGTGGCGCTTGTTTTTCCTAGAAGTTGCTGCATCCCTAATGCGCACTCTGCCATCATTCTCCTCCTGCGGCGATGGTGGCGATGGCGGTGGGTGACCGAGTGCTGTAAAAGAGTGACGCCCCATCGTTTGCCCTCTGGAATTGGATTCTTCGATTTATTCGCAAAGGGACCTGCATTCGAGAACCTCTCCCCCGCCGCTTGTGTGATCTTTGGCATCGCCCCTTCGGAAACATAGAAATATTATCGATTGTACAATTCTGAAAGGTAAATGGCAATCGTCCTTCTCGTGTCTCCTTGCCATCCACACGAGGTGAGTATTTTTCATTGTTCGCCTTCACCTCGAGCCAGTGTGCCCTGTGCCGGGGAGAACAAGACCGGGGGCGGGAAGGTGGTGTTCACCATCTTGCCATACTTCAATTACAGGTCACGCAACACACTTTCAAGTGGCGTGTCCTTGGCGAGTGTTTATTCTTTCTCCTATTCTTTACCTTTTAACCGTAAAAGGAACAGGATTTCCGGGTACGTATCTCGGTGTGCATACAAAGCGAAATGCACTTTATTTAATTTGGTGGCGCTTTCTTGTTCGTCCTTTCGGTTGTTAGCCGTTTGCTGCTTGCCGCACTAGCTGCTCTAGCTTCTACCCCGTTGGCTGCTGCTTCGAGCTCAGGTTCTCCTAACAAATTGCATCTGGGAACGTACCCAAGGCTGGGTAGGAGGGGTTTTTTCTTATTTTTTTTTCTTTGCCTGAGCTTGTAATTCCGCTCATTGCCAGCTCAAGCTGAAAGGTAGCTATTAGGATAAAAAGGAAATGAGATTTCATAATTTAGATGCACTTTAAACGGAATCAAATTGTGAGCGCCTCGTCTGGTGGCGGGCGGAGGGCGGAAGGCGGAAGGACTCAAGGCGATTGTTGGGGGAAATTGAGGAAACGATTGCACTTAAGGCTTAGTTCAACGGTTATTAGGTACAAATGTGAACACGGTCAAAATGGGGTAGCCTAATTGGGCAGCTCTCTTTGATGGTATTCATAAAAGTGGCTTTATGGGGGTGGCGATTGGGGTGGCTCCGGGAAGTATTCGACCTTCCCTGGGGAATTGGTGGCGGAGGGGATTGTGGACGCGTGGGTCTAGGAACTGGTTGACTTATCAAATTAATTGCTTTGCTCTTTATTAGACCATTGAATGTGATGATTTATTCGAATTGACGCACTCTGTGGGTGAACGGCTTGTTTAGTGGAATGTCATGGTAACAAGGAAGTAGCCATCTATCTACTTAATGAAGTCTTCAGCCGAGAGGTCTTAACTTTACGATCACTTTAATTAACAAACAAGGCGATTTTGTCTATAGATGTGTCCGTGTAGGGTGTAAGATAACACGCTCTCACATTACAAATGTGTGCGAACAGACAGACGTCGGAAGGTGTGAAAGCAGCCAGACAACAACAGGTGTGCGAACAGGCAGGCGCTAGGTCAGCGCACCGGTCAGGGACCAAGCACAGCGATGCAAACCGACACCACTGTGTGAGCGTCGCCGATCAACCACCAGAATTGTGTGAAGGCCATTGCTCATCGAAGTAAGTTAGTTTGAAGAAAGGAGCGATCGGGGCAAGATTGGGTTAAAATTTAAATAAAGTCCCTCATAGAGTGGAAGTAAAATAAAAGCGGTCCTTGTCATTGCCTAAAGTTGTTTTGAGCCAATTTAACAGTAAGCCAAGCACTGTATTACAGCGACGAAAACCATCATTCCCCTGACAGGCAGAAGGGACCATTCAACATAGACGATGACAGCCCAAACTTCCGCCCACCTGACCAAAATGAAGTGAGCATAGCGATAGCAAGCTTAAATCCAGCAAGGCTGCCGGACCTGCCGGCCTTCAGGCTGAGCTGTTCAAAGCGGCTGCAGCTGATGTTAGTAAAGAGCAGACATCAACTCATTTCTAAGATTTGGTCAGAAGAGTGTATGCCAAATGGATGGAATCTCGGTATCGTTTGCCCGATCCACAAGAAATGAGACACACTCAACTGGGCCAATCACAGAGGCATCAGTCCCCTGGACATCGGATATAAAATCGTATCTGCCATATGCATGGAACCCTTCGTCAACAACCTGATGGGCCACTCAAATCCGTGTGGATTCAGGCCAGGAAAGTGCACGATCGGTCAAATGTTCGCACTCCGGCAGGTCCTGGATAAAACCCAAGAAGTCCAAATCGATACCCGCCATCTGTTCATCGATTTTAAAGCCGCAAATGACGGCGTGTATAGAGGCGAGCTATACACAGCCTTGTCTAGTTTTGACATCCCTGCCAAACTTGTCCGGTTATGCAGGATGACGATGGGGAACGCTCGCTGCTCCATCAAGATCGGTAACGAACTCACCGAGTCCTGCAATGTCAGGCAACGCGACGCGCTGTCATGTGACGTGTTTAACATCACCCGATCGTGTAAGAATCACACGCCAAGACAAGAGGCATGATCTTCCAGAAGTCTGTACAGCTGTTAGCATACGTGGATGACATTGACGTGATTGCCAGAAGACAGGGAGTCATCAAAGAGGCGTTTGCTGGCCTTGAGAAGGAAGCGGCTAAAATGGGTCTAGCGGTGAATGAAGGCAACACGAAGTATGAACTGTCCTCCAGAAATGACGTCTTGGACAGAGCGATGCAATGGGAAGCTATAAATTCGAGGTAGTCGAGGACTTCGTCGAAGTATGAACATACAACAACAGTACAGTAATGAAGTCCTCTCTGGAAGGACCAAGCTGACCTTCTTCAAGAGCTTGACCATCCCAGTCCTGCTGCATGGCGCGGAGGCACGGACAATCTCAAAAGCAGCTGAGGAAGTCCTTGGTGTCTTCGAGAGAAAGATGTTTCGTCCTGTGTTCGGTTCGATGTTTTCTGAGTGCGATCTTTGGTGACGGTGTTTGGAGGAGAAGATTTAACCACGAACTGAACGGGCTGTACAGGGACATGAGCCTAGTTAGACGTCTGCGGATCCAACGTCTAAAGTGGCTGGGCCATGTAGGGCGCATGTACAACTTAGCTCCGGCTCGGAGAGTCTTCCACTCGGGACCTGTGGGACAAAGCAACAGAGGACGGCCACGGAACCGATGGCGCACACAAGTGAAGAAGAACCTCAACCGACTGGAGGCAGCTTGCCAGTGATCGTGCCAGCTCGAGAGAGGTAGTTGGTTGAGGTTCAGGTCCAGGTCCAGGTCCAGGTCCAAGTCTCCGGACTATAGCGCCACTAGAAGAAAAAGAAGACGTGGACAATTTCAAGAGTAGAGCGAGAAGTCCTTGGACTTTTAGAGGGAAAGATGTTTGGTCCTGTGTTCGGTTCGATGTTAAGTCCCGCTTTCAAGACATTTGAGAAGAATTCTCAACCACGGTCTGTATGGCCAGCACAGCGACATGACTCCAGCCGGGCGTCTACGGAACCGATGGCGCACACAAGTGGAGAAGAACCTCAAACGACTGGAGGCAGCTAGTGGCTAGTGATCGTGCCAGCTCGAGGGGCATCTTGGTTAAGGTCCAGGTCTCCGGACAATTTCTAGAGCAGATGGAGAAGTCCTTGGTCTTTTAGAGAGAAAAATGGTTGGTCCTGTTTTGGAGAAGAATCGTCAACCACGGTCTGTATGGCCAGCATAGCGACATGACTACAACTCAGCTCCGGCTCGGAGAGTCTTCGACTGCGAACCTGTGGGACAAAGCAACAGAGGACGGCCACGGAACCGATGGCGCACACAACTGGAGAAGAACCTCAAACGACTGGAGGCAGCTTGCCAGTGATCGTGCCAGCTCGAGAGAGGTAGTTGGTTGAGGTTCAGGTCCAGGTCCAGGTCCAGGTCCAAGTCTCCGGACTATAGCGCCACTAGAAGAAAAAGAAGACGTGGACAATTTCAAGAGTAGAGGGAGAAGTCCTTGGACTTTTAGAGGGAAAGATGTTTGGTCCTGTGTTCGGTTCGATGTTAAGTCCCGCTTTCAAGACATTTGAGAAGAATTCTCAACCACGGTCTGTATGGCCAGCACAGCGACATGACTCCAGCCGGGCGTCTACGGAACCGATGGCGCACACAAGTGGAGAAGAACCTCAAACGACTGGAGGCAGCTAGTGGCTAGTGATCGTGCCAGCTCGAGGGGCATCTTGGTTAAGGTCCAGGTCTCCGGACAATTTCTAGAGCAGATGGAGAAGTCCTTGGTCTTTTAGAGAGAAAAATGGTTGGTCCTGTTTTGGAGAAGAATCGTCAACCACGGTCTGTATGGCCAGCATAGCGACATGACTCCAGCCGGGCGTCTACGGATTCAACGCCTAAGGTGTCTAGAACATGTTGTTCGTAGGGACCACTCAGCTCCGTCAGCTTGGCAATTCGAGGTGTTTGACTGAAGATCGAGTCTATTGGAAACGCTTGTTGGTCGACGCGCAGGCGCAGTCAGAAGAAGAAAAAGCGTACGTTTGGAAGTATGCACAACCTAATAACTCGTGATGTCAGCACCGAATCACAGTGGCCTCCGTTCACATGGCCAGTGAGCTGTGTAGAGTGTTGGTCGAATCCCCTGTAACTTGTGTCAGTATGTAGAAACCTTTGGATGGTGGCTTAGACCTCAAGAACAAAGTAAATAAATGGCAGTTGATTGGATAGGAGGCACCATCCTAGGGAGGCACCATCCTAGGGAGGCACCACATCATATTTTTGTGAAACATGTGCGCCCTTCGAAAATTATGTTTACACGGACATATTGAACATTGGCAATCAGGACAAGCAACAGCGTTTCTTTGGAGTGCAAATCTGCCAAAACCACTTCTTTCCTTCGAGACGCAAACTCTTCTCTCGATTTATGTTTACAAAATCAGGACACGTTGCACAGTCCATTGGATGCACTCACTCGCACTGCTCCTGTGCATCACTGTGCCCATGGGACCATCGGATGGGATTGAAAGTAATTCCATCAACAATCTTGTAACTGGTGTTTGTTTGGTTTCTCAAAGCAGAGGGCGGTATATTGTACCTCTCGAGGAAAGACATTTGCAGCCAGTTTCACGTTCGAAATATTTCCATCTTCTCTCAATTGTAAAATCAACAACTTTACTTCATAGATCCTTGATAGTTAATAAACACAAACAATCCAGCACAGAGGACCGACCAGACGACCGACAGAGGCAGAGAGTGGGGGCTGTACAGTGCAACCAGGACGCATGCATTCTTCCTTGAATCCCACTTCGGGAAGCTCTCAATTGGTTTTGTAACATTTTGGGGAAAATATCCTGGCACATTTAATAATATGTATTGGCGATGCGAAGCGATGGCACATACCCTGCCACGGTCTGGGGGATCCACAAGCACAATAAAGACTTTTGCAAACATTCCATGACCTGAATGAATCGGAGAAGTGGACGAGCGAGGAGACACCAAAGAGACGACCCAAGAAACACACGAAGAGCGCACTTCTACAGAAGGATCTGTACATTTATTTCTTGCACACTCTGGGTCCACTTTCACTCGGATTCATCCCAATTACTTAAGAAATACACAGAAAACACATTTCTATGATTGCATCCATCGTCACCGTCATCATCATCATTGCCGGCTGGACTCTGTGTGTGTGGGTGGAGAACGTTCAAAGGAGCCCTGAGAAAGTCCTGCCAGTTGGCAGTTGCAGGGCCAAACGATGCGGAAAACTGCAGGAGATTATTACTCGTATTATTATTTCTGATGTATCGATACCGGGATGTGTGTTTGTGTGGGTGTGTGTGTGGAGATTCAATGTGTCCTGACGACTGGGTATTGAATGCATTTTATGGAAATTAAATACAGAACACAAGACCATTTGATCCACCAGCACACGAGGGGGTAGTGTACCCCATCCGGCCGGAGGACTTTCAATATTGACACCTAAAAGCAATGGGACTGGTGTGTGTGTGAGAGAGTGTCGCCTGGTGTCCTTATTGTTGAAATAGCTGAGGATAAATTGCACACTTTGATGCCAGTCGGGGCAAAGAGAGTGTGCGAGTGGGGGAGAGAATAACGAGAGACATTCGAAACGGCCATCTGTTCGAGTCAAAAAGGACTTGCATTCGACACCACCCACGCCCAAGGATTCGCATTAAAGAAATGGTCTCTGCATCGAATTGGAAGAATACCTACATACTCGTATGTACAAGGAGTACATCGAAAAATGACAGGGATACAGTGTATTGGGTGTCTCTCGTTAAATATTATCCTTGATGCGTAGCTCCTTTTACCATCTCCCATTCTGTCATCGATGGACAGTCGAAGAAGCTGTTTTCATTGGCAGTGTCGTGGAGACCACAGACAAGCACTTTATCCTTCTCTCACAAATCCCATCGGAGGTGGCGGGGGTCTAACCAGAGCTGAAATAAATCGCCAAAGTATTCAGCTAAATCGGTAATCCTGATGGTTGATTCACTGCATTCTCGGGATCTCTTGAGATCTGTAGTCTTCGTGTTTGCTTTTTTCTCCTTCTGTTTCGGGGAGATTTATGTCAGTGCCATAAGCAGGTGGATGGGTGGTGGCGTGGTGGGGGTGGTGAAGCTCGCGCCAATCGTCTCGGATGGTTGGTTATCTATTGTGGATCCTAATTCCTGTCTAGCACGTCGTGGTTCATTCGTTCGACGGTCCGGGGGCGGGGGTGATGGGTGATGGAAATTTAAGATTTCCACTACCGACAGTGTACATCCTTTTGCAAATTTTCAGGTGTAATCCCTTCGCCATGTGAGCCGAACGTGCCTGTGTATCTGTTGCTGCCACACGCTGGGGAGTGGGGCGAGAGCCGCCAGAGGAGGGTAAAGTTTGCCGGAAGAAGAATGCTGTGCGATATAAGGAGGCCCAACTTGCCAAGCTGTGGGGGTGGGGGAGGTACAGGGCGAAAGGAGAAGTTCCCCGATATAAATGGCTGACTTAACGCAGTGAGAGGCTGTTATGTTGATGAATTAACCTAGGTTTTCCCTGCGTTCGCCCGACAGAGCCGAAAAGTGGAGATGTAGAAGTGGAAGTCTTAAGGAACTCTCATCGTAGATTAGAGATTTGAAAATCCTGGAAGGGAGGAATTTGCCTATCGTTCGTCGTGAGCGCCGAGAACACGGATATGGAGTGGGAAATCCTTAGTTGGTGATGTTGATTTGCTGAGGTAAAGGTTGCCCCTAGACCCTTGGCGTGTCAATTCATTTCGTTTCAACTTTGACAGATGATGCTTGGTTTTGCAAGGGATACGTCATAATGACCGTCATTTCTCATGTCAATCTCTGTTGAGTGAGATTGAGGACGGGTGTGTGAATGCATTTTTACCTTTTAATCGGTCGTAGGAAATGTTTCAGCTATTTGAAGAGGATGCGATATTTTTGTTCGCAGAGTCTGCAGTAAATTTGGGTATTACGCGGAAATGTTCCGAGGAAATGAAGTGCTTAGGAAGTCCAGGGCGGGTGAGTAAGCAGCTTAATGTGGAGGGTTCTCAGAAAACGATGCCGGGGTGGGGAAGATAAGGGTATTTGGGAACTAACGAGCATGTATTCATCTTTGCATGAAAGACTTACCAGGAGCCATCCATCTGTATCCAATGTGTCACATGATAAGCTGTCATCAATGAATTCGGAACAAGTGCTGAAGTGAATTTCATTTATCAATGACAAATACACTCTATCTTTGCACTCGTTTTGATGTGTGCTTCCTACCAGTCCGCATATTAAGGGTGTACCTTTGTGCTGAAACCTTTAAAAAAAAATGAGGTACCTCAGGTGTGCATTATAGGTCCCCATCACTTTATTCGTATGAGTTGAAGACACGTACTCAGGAAGTGCAAGGTGTGGGAATATCACGTGAGGAGCAGGGGCCCCATTTTGTATTTATCAAATCAAATCTGTTGGAAAGCCCTGAATCCATACTTCTGTAGTAAAATGGTCCGCATTTGAAAAGGAAAAGTAAATTGAACTCGTTGACGGAATTTCGGTATTTTTTTTGTCTCGAAAGCTCTGTTGTCGTAGATGTTCCTATATTTTACAACCCATAACTCGAACATTCCACAAATCCAACACAATATTCGTTCTCGTGCCTCTTCGACTTGTGGATGTTCGACTGTACTCACAGTACCCTCACGGTTGAGGGGTCAAACAAAAAACCACGCCTGTTCATAGAATCGAGCACTCAGGAGAAAGGAGCACTCAGACTCAAAAACTGGTTCATTGTACTCCTGTGCAGCAACCTACTTTGGCTGTAGTTTATTGGTCTTCCTAAGGAAGACAAGCAGGTGCTTCTGTGATGAGGAGCCTGCATCATCAGTTAGCACCACTTCAGCACCAAAGTCCCGCCACCTTACACGAGCAAAGCCGGGACATTGACAGAGGAAGTGCTCTGCAGTGTCGTGGTCTTCTTCACAGGCGTTGCAGAGGGCTTCGTCGCTTAGGCCAAGCAAACTTAGATGTTTGGCGAACGTGAAGTGTCCCTTTTGTACGCCTGTAAGTCGTCTGCAGTCTTTTCTGCCGAAGGGATAACAAGAATGCCGCGGATTTCTTACAGACATTTGGGAGTGTGCGCTTGGTCTGTCTGCATCCTGGAGAGTCATGCCGCCTGCGATTGTGTTTTCGAGAGGCCCAACGAACAATGTAAGCTCTATCCAAAGACGCCGGTAGTGCCAGAACTGGTTCAGGTCCTGAGAATGTCTCCTCTGATCGCTCTCATTTCCAGCGATCCCGTGGTCACTCGAGACAGAGTGACAGACAAGTCTTAGTGAATTATGCCTTCCGATCAAGGACTTTCCTGAACTATCCTGGAAGTGGTGAAAGGAAAGAGCAAGGCCCTAAGTACTTTTTCCCTTCCACCTGTTCTTCACAACATAGTTCGTGGCCATTATGATCGCTTGAAAAACCGAACCGCAAATTTACGTAATGAGGTGTGCAGTCTAATGTTGTCGCCCTCCAAGGCACCAGATCCTTCGTTAGTTTTGGAGACATCCGTAAAGATTCGACTACATTCCGTTCCTGGCTCGGATTCTGGCCAAATCCACTCCTGAGTGAAGGGAATGTCGATGAGCACCGCACATAAAGTGCTGGTCAGCCGTACTAGGGAAGGCCCCAATGCAGCCGAGTCTTTGAAGCTTAGTGAAGGCAGCAATCACGTATTTACGTGAAAGCTTATTCGACCAAATGACCAAACGGCCGTATAGATCCAAATGGATCTTTTGGACTTGTGAACGGCCATTCATATGAGTTCACTACGAATTGCGAACTTCGCAAACTCGGACTCACATGGAGGTTTCTCATTCGCAGAGAGCAACGGGTAGAATTTGAGCAAACGAACAAAATTGTTCGTGAACTTGAGAATCACGTTTGCCTCTCTTGTGTATGGGAAATCAGATTAACAGTTCGCAAGTAGAATGATTTATTCCTGAAGAAAAAAATAGTAAAATTGTTTTGAGATTATTTTTGAGAGATGAGAGAAAAATAACGTTGTTCCTTCATTCTATTTGTAACAGAATATTGCTACGATCTAGAAAAGACTACTGATCTGTCTAAATTGAAGGTCACCTAACTTAGGACATCTCTTCGCATCTCAAGTTGAATAAACTCAATTAGCTCTAGATGTAATAAATTCTTTAAGAACTCGATGCATTCAACCCAATTTATGCATTCAACATAAACTTCTAAGGTTTTAAGTGAGAGGAATTAGCTGAATCAGCAATCACTGCGCTCTCAATTCTAATGCTGAAGTCGAAAGAAGTACTAGAACATAGACAAAAACAAATTGCGAAAGCGACCATAATAGGAACAATAAAAAATACACAAAACCAGAGCGAGCACCTTTCGGAGCTGTTCAATCCCGAACTGGCCACTGAGGATGGCAGACTGAGTGGGCAAAGAACAGTCCAACTCTCTCGTGTCATTAAAGTGGTGAGACCCCTGGCGACTAGCAAACCGGGGTGATTGTCCCACTTTTCAAGAAGGGGGACAGAAGAGATTGCTCCGTCTACAGGGGCATGTCTCTTTTAAGTCTCCACTAAGGTGTTGGAAGCGCGTTCTAGAGCTATGTTCGAGCCCAGGATCGGGGATGAACAGTGCGACTTTCGTCCCGGCAGAAGTACAACCGACCAGCTTTCCACTCTTAGAATAGTACTTGAGAAGGCTTGGGAGTATGCCAAGTCCATCTACAACTGTTTTGTGGATTTGGAAAAGGCATACGACCGAGTTCCTCGAGGCAAACTCTGAAGGACCTCTTCTGAGTGCCATTCAGTCTCTATACACAAACCGTAGCAGCTGTGTTCGGGTTAACGGTGCTTAACCTAACATCTTTCACCGAGGGCGTTGGAATTCGCCAAGGGAGCGTCTTGTCACCTCTCCTTTTCTGAGACGCACGGCAGTGCTCGGGAAACGCAATATATTGGGGAGATCCGAAGGAGCACTTCGAATGGAGAGGGCTATGAATCGGTGGTTTGCCGAATCATAACCCGGGCTATGAATTGGTGGTTTGCCGATTTCCGAGGCGGGCGTTGAATGCGATTCTGGTAGGTGGCCGCTTGGCAGACCCAGGACGAGATGGTTGGATAAAGTCCAAAGCCTAGCTTGGGTATAACTCCTGATGAGTTAGAGTCGATGGCGGAGAATCGAGTTGCCTGGAGATCTCTCTTAAAAGTGGAACCAACCTTTGCACAATGCAGTCGAAAGCGAGATCGTCGCGCTTGATATTTCCAAGGCATTAGACAGAGTTTGGCATAAAGCTCTTTTGTCGAAAATGCGTGCCTGTGGTGTCTATGAATCTCTTCTTCAATGGATTAGAAATTACCTTTCGAACCGTTCACTTCAAGTTGTTTTGGAAGGGTTCAAGTCTGATATCCACCAAATAAATGCTGGTGTTCCCCAAGGCTCTGTTCTGTCTCCGACACTCTTTCTCATTTTTATAAATGATCTCCTGTCTGCTACTTCTAACCCAATCCATTCCTTTGCTGATGACAGCATTCAGCTCAGCTTTTCGTATTCGTTTCAAGACTCATGACCCCGCTCTAAAATTGGAACGGCAGCGTGTGTTAAGCACATTGATTTCCGGTCTTGACAGCATAATTAATTGGGGAGAGAACAACCGTGTGGAGTTCAATGCTTCAAAAACTCAATGCCGCCTGCTGTCACTCAAGCGAACCCTTTTTAATCAGCCATTATCCATGAATGGCGCCTGTGTCGATGAAACCTCAAGAACTTTCCATCCTTGGCATGTGCATCAACACGACACTTAGTTGAGGTCGCGAAAAATGCTGCGAAATGTTTAGGTTTCCTCAATCGATGCAAGAAATACTTCACCCCTTCTGGCTTGGCTTTAATTTAAAAGGCGTATATACGCTCCAAACTTGAGTACAACGCTCATATCTGGCCTGGTGCCCCCAAAACCACCCTGCACCTACTAGATAGAATCTAAAAGGGAGTGATAGAACTTATAGGAGACAACAATATTGCAGCGTCACTAGACTCGCTCGAACATCGACGTACCGACTCGTCTCTATCCGTATTTTATCGCTATTTCAACAAACGATACTCAAGTGAGCTTGCCAACTGCATTCCTCCTCTCCATTAATTCACCCGCAAGGAATGCCCATCAGTTTACCGATAAGCCTACTTTCGGACGTTTACCCCCGCGACCCCTTTAGTCGAGCATGCGGGTCAGAAGATGATGATTGAGAAGCTGTTTCTCGCCTAAAGCTTCTAGTGTAAAAATGATCCGTATACGCCAGAGTGTGTATTATTGACACTCAAATACGGGCAAACTCTGTGAGGTATGGCCTTGGGGTACTACGATATAACGCTTAACGCTCGATTCCACTAATTTACCAAATTTCATCATCATCTCCATCTCATTCGAGTCACTGGCAACTCTCAAAGAGTGACGATGTCTAAAAATTCGTTGTTCGGGTTCCTTCAATGGCAGTACAAGAATAGCACGCACAAGCCGAGTGGGTTCCTTCGGAAATAATGTTCCTGGTAGTTCCCTGTCATAGTACTACCGCCCAGCGACCTTTTACTTCCAGTACAAACAACACAAAGGGACACTCCGCTGTGCTCCATTTCTTATGAGAGCCACCTGATACCACGCATCGACTTTCAACATGTGAGATTATGGCGAGACAGAGTGCGTCCTATTGACACTTACAAATTGATCTTTTTTTTTGTGTCAGCTGACTTCGAGAGAAAACTGCTGATTGGATTGCACGAGCGTTGTATCGTGCTTGGAAAGAAGGGAAATCAGGCTTCTGTGCAATGCGCTGGGGGCAGCGAGTGAAGTCACCAGCACACTTAGACCATGTTGGTCCATTGCGATACCCACAATCGGACTATCACCACTTATTGACCACTCCAGTGGTAGCCGTTAATTTGACTTAACATTGATTCCACCAAGGGCCTGCCCTTAACCAACTACGACATCCAGTCGAAAAAAACAGATAAAATGTATTAACCTTGCTTCCACTGGGATTCGAACCGGAGACCCCACTAACCAAGCTCAGGCAGTTAGCCAACTGCAACACCCTGGTGGATATCAACCATAAATATTAAACAACACCCACAACCAGCTTTAATTCAATGTAACGAATTTTCTACTAACTTTAGCCCAAACCAACGTACTCACACATTTAATTCTCTATCCACACCATTTCCACCGCTTAATTATTGACGTAGAACTTATTTTCCAACACAAGTGTGCACGCGTATGTCGAGGTATGGATAGAGCCAAAAAGACGGAAAACTGACGCATGGGTTGACTGTCGTGAAGGACACTTTGTCACGAGAAGACAATCCGAAGGGAAAACCCTCATACAGTCAACCGTTGACTGCTCAAATGTGAAGCATTGATTCTCTTCTCTGCAGAGTACTACTCCAACACGATGAAGATCTGTCAATCATAATCGGAGTTGAAAGAGGCACTGAAAGAGTATGTCCAGAATGCCATCGCTGGGTGGAGGTGAAGGTGGAGCCAATCCCGTTGCAGTGCATTCATCATCCCTCATCATGGAAATCTCCAAACAGCAGCCGGCAAGCGAATGATTGATGTGAAATCGGCATCAAACTGTCCCACTGACCGCATCCATGCCATGCAGGAACCTCAATCCACTTGCTCTGGAGCCAATTTCAGAATGGTCGATGCTGGATTTGGCTGATAACAATGCCGAGCATCTCTAAGCAGCAGATTTTCCCCTTTAAACTGGCCAACCATTCAAGTTGCCACTGGATAGGTTTAACTGCAAAGTGGTGCGCCACTCCATTGGGACAATTTGTTTTTAATTACAAGCCCTTCGTATCCGCAAAATTGCTGTTGCTGGTGCCACACGGACCGTGCAGCCGTCCACCACAAGATGATTAATTAAATTCATCAATATGTGGTGATGGCAATTGACCCTCAATGGCGCACTCAAGTTGTTTCAAGGAATTTGCACACTACCCACCACCCACACACAGTCTCGAGTGGGCTCACATCCTTGCAAGTTCATTAAAAATGTATGCTGCATCGTGTGTGCGGTAGACACCATCTCCTTGCACGGGAAAATCTATCGCTCCCTCTCAGACCTCCTCATCGATGGATGCGATGGACTGATGAATTCATTCTGTTGAGCCTCAGCTGTTCGATTGTTACGCACCGGAGAAGTCCTTGATTAGAAGATGCTGTAATCAAAAATGGGAACCACTGGCCATAGCTCAACGAATCTGCTGTGTGCCTGTGTGCCGGGTCCGACGCACAGATTCATTAAAACATTAATTTAGGGCATGGCATGCAATTTGGGCAGATGTCCTGAGCCGCCTCACCACCGCACGCATAACACTGACGCAGGGACCACCGAGGAATGGTGTTTCTGCCACCAGCAGTGGATGAAATGGAATTTTCAAACGGAACACAGCCTGGAGTTCCCTGAGGTAGGCTAAGGAATTCGATGCAGTCCCCCTCCCCGCGTGCCGTGTCGTCTAGCTCAACACAGGCCAAGGGAATGACTCCTGTTTTTTTTTTTTGCTGGCCACAGCGTGGCACTCAGATGCGCAATCAAAACCCACATGCAGGCATTAATTATTGCAAATTAGCTTGTAATCGAGTATAAAGTAGTTATGCGTGCTTTGCATGCGTCCGTCAGGCAATCATTTGTTCTGGGGACGTGTTGTGTCCATTGCCGGGGTCCCAGCACTAATCACGGCTCCTTCTGCCGGCATTTAATTAAATTGTTTGCATAGTGCATGGGATATAGAATTTGATACAAGTAATAAAGGACGAATCAGAACTGCGAGGTCATTAGGCCCGCTGTTGGAATGCCTCGTTCGGCCGCAAATTGCACTAAAATTGGACAGCGTTGGATTATTACGAATTATTGTCGAAAGCTATTTTCGCTCGGCGGATGTGTGGGGGGGTTTTCATTTGGCTGGCATTCAATGGCTGGCACGCACTCACCTGTAACGAAACAAGAAGGGATGAAATATTAGAAATTTTGTCAACACGCGTGTGAATGTTGTAATTATCATAATTTGTATTGGCTTAAAAGTTCTAAATTGCTTGGCTCGTGTTATCTGGTTGCGAGGCTTAGTGATGTGCTCGGGGAACTCGGGGTATTCGAATATTGCCAACACACACTGACTGCAGAGCGGTGGAATTGGATTTGCAAATGTGGACGCGAATGGAATAATTCGAATTTTGGAATTATTCACTTATTGAGTGAAGGCGGAGGTGTCGTACTTTATTTCGAAATGATAGCAGAAACGGAATGTGAAATACAGCGTCGCAAGTCTGATGATGAAGGGTGAACGCTAGAATCGAACGCCCTCACAGATTTCTTTCCCAGAGGTTTGGCTCGCAGAAACATTAAAAACTCGTTGTTTCTGGACCTGTTTGAAGTGAAATGGGGGGCATTTTTGTAGGGTTCATAGAGGTTTACCAAAGAGCAGTGAGTACCAATGAGAGACCCTGGTCATCTACTGGAGGCCACTAACCCCGCCCCGACAATAATATAATATCGTCGCGTCGCACAGTGGTCGGTCTATGGTGGCTAGCAGGACTTAAATAAGAAATTTTGTTTAATTTTTGAAATACAAAAGTTATTTATTTATGCTTCTATTGGGTCCATAACTTAATTCGTGCTGTTTTTTTTTCAAAATTTGAGCGTTTATTTAAGAAAAGCATGTACAATAGCATTATTCAAAGTATTGCCCATCTGAAGCTGTGACTTTTTCCCATCTTTCTGGCAATTTGTGGATCCCATCCCAAAAGAACTGCGCCAAGAAAGAATCAAACCAATTTTTGATATTCTCCTCTGATGTGAACCGTATTTCAGTGAGGGCGTCCAGCATCGACCGGAACAAATGGTAGTCGGAAGGGGCAAGGTTTGGGCTATAAGGCGGGTGGGGTAAAACTTCCCATCCACTTTTTTCCAAATAGTTCCAAACCGGAATAGCAACGTGGGCCCGAGCGTTGTCATGTTGGAAAATGATTGCCTCGTGTCTGGTCGCATATTCTGGACATTTTTCGGCTACTGCTCTCTTCAAACGGATTAATTGTGTTCGGTAGCGTTGTCCATTGATGGTTTCACCCTTCTGATACCACCAAATACGAGCATTACCTTCGCGCCATGGATATTCGGTGTTGCGTTGATTTGGCTGGTCGGCCAAGCCAAAATCACCATTTTTGGCACGTTCGCTCAGCTAGCGCATGTTCACCATGAACTTCCACCGAAATACGATGACTTTCGGCAGCAGTTTTCTTCATATTAAAGTAATGAAGAAGAACTCCCCGCAAAAACAGGCAGAAAGTTCGACATATTTGAGAAAAAAAAAATGATTGTTGTTTACGCTTCAAATGAATGACATATACTGAAATGACGTACAATGACAGTAGATTTCCAACGCATGTTCCAATGGAATAATACAAGTTATCTCTCTCTCTTAGCAAACCGAACGAATTAAGACCCAATATGTGTCGGTGTGGAGTGACTTAAAAAATCAGTTGCCATTATTGTACGACATTTGTGAGAAGCATAGATATTTAAAGTCAAATCCGCTCAATTCCAGCGGTTGTCCTTGCGCCTTGTTTATTGCCGACGTATTGAAAATTCAAGTCAAACAAAACCATTCACAAACCCCGCTACGCTGAGCAAATTCCCGGGGTCGGTCCCTTCTAAAAAAAATGCAGTTTAATTCAAAAGCATAAAATTCTTTCAATACGTCAGGCTTGAGAAATGCTGAGACCTAAGCGATCAGAATAAAATTCGTTTTTAAACCTAGGATGGGCAGCCAACCAGGCCCAATTTGAGTTTGAACAAGTATAACTTTTTTTCTAAATCAATTGGACTGAAACTCACTGACTTCTTGTGCTGATGGAAAACCAGAACCAGACCTGGACGGCTAACTGCAGAACACATAGCGACATTGTTGGCGGAAGAAATTATTGACGAAGAGTATCAATTTGTTGATGATGATGCAGATTATGTGCCGGCTGATATTGATGTCGAGTTGGAAGTCGAAAAGTCGGAACCTGATTAGGATGATGATAATGTTGGTGATGAATGTTTAAAAAGCTGGTTTTGTACCCGAACAATTGTCTGATGAATTTTATTCATGCAAAGAAGTGGATGAAAGCTCCACCACGAACTGACAGGCCGCAGGCGCATAATGTGCCAGTTGCTGCAAGAGCTGGGCCAAGTAGCAATTTCGTACAAAATCCGATTTCCATTTACAAACACTTCGTGACACCGGAGATGGTTGATATCATTTGCGGTGAAACAATCCAAAGGTTTGGCAGATTTGTTATCATTTTCTGGCCTCTTCAACTGCAACACACAGCCAACCAAGGAGTTGTGAGCGCCTTACCATCACGACATTTACAAAGCAACAATGTCTCTAAGGCGTTTTAACATTTTCCTACGCTACATTCGGTTTGATAATGGCAGCATGTGGAAACAGTGAATCTGCGGCAATCGACGACATGTGAACGCGAATTTAGAGAGAGCTTATACGCCAAGTGCCAACATAACCGTTGACGAGCAATTGTGCCCCTACCGCGGCCGTACACGCTTCACCCAGTATACACCCTCAAAACCAGCCAAATGCGCCATCAAGGTATGGTAGGCTTTGCGATGCACGCACAAATGATCCTTTGAAAGGAAAAATATATACTGGCAAATTACCAAACGCAAAGCGAGGGGTGAATCAAGGCGAATGAGTTGTGTTATCATTGATTCGACTTTTGGGATCATTTTTTTACCTCATTGTCTTTGGCCGAGCATTTGCTTCAAGTTTGACTCGCCATTGTGGAAACTGTTCGCTACAACTAACGTTTCATTCCACCTGATTTAAAAAAAAAATCGAAAAATCGTCCACAATTTCAGGCACTTTTTGAATTTTGCAATGAAAAATGCGCATTGTGTTTGTACGTACCGAAGCTAAATAAAGGCGTCATATTGTTTTCGACAGACCAAGAAAATACTTCCGGGAAACCGAAGCAAATCTTGGAGTGTAATGCCAATAAGGGAGGAGTTGACAGCATGGAACAACTGATATGCGGATATTCCTACAAACGTGGAACCACCCGATGGCCATTGGCTATGTTTTACAATATATTGGATATTGCTGGTTTGGCTTCCTTTATAATTTACAACCACTTGCAGCCAGCAAAGCAAAGCGACAAACGAAGAAAGTTGTTAACTCAATTGGCCATAAAATTGGTTACTCCACGTATGGAGGCTAGAGTGATGAATGCCCATGCTTCACGCCAACCTCTTATTAAACAAGTAATGTCAAAATTCGGTATTATTGTAAGTAGATATCTTCTACAGTGCATCTACAGCTATTTCTCCTTTTCGGTCGCATTAATTCTTGCATTCTATATATTTTCAGGCACCAATTTCGACTACACCATTAAAGGCAGCATCACCCACAACCTCTGCATTAGCTGCGCCTACCTTGACCGTTGGTAAACAATCGAAAAAAGAACGGAAGGTCGTGTTCATTGCAGAGCCAAAGACGAACAGCGTCGTAAAACATACCATAAATGTATTTTTTGCCATGAATTCATGTGCCTCACACACGGAAAAGTAGAAACAATGACTTCATGCAATGCATGTGTTTCCTGACATCCATGACAGGTACAGCATGTATTTATCTTGGCGCCGTATAAAATCTGTGACAAAATCAGTATTTTTGTTTTTTTCATGCATTTTTCATACAATATTCATATGGGCCCAATGAGGCCCAGTTGGCTATGTTACCGTCCCACAAACAGCTGCCCATCCTAGGGATAAAATATTTTAAATTCCCAACAATATTTTACATATAAGGGGTGATTTTTTAGCTATTATCTTTTTGGCAACACTGGTTTAAACAGCTGACGCACGTTTCGTGTTTTGTTTCACTGTCAAACATCTTCAGTTTGGTCTATAATTTAACCATGAATCGTCTTACAAACGAACAACGCTTGCAAATTATTGATTTTGAAAGTTCATCGCGTGCTTCTTCCATTTTATGGTCAGTTTCAGCGACGAAGCTCATTTTTGGCTCAATGTGTACGTAAATAAACAGAATTGTCGATTGTGGAGTGAATATCAGCCAGAAGCATTGCAAGAGCTACCAATGCATCCAGTAAAGTCACAGTTTGGTGCGGTTTATGGGCTGGTGGCATCATTGGACCGTACTTCTTCAAAGATGATGCGAATCCAACTTTTTTTTGCCCAAAATGCAAGAGCTTGACTTGCATGACATGTGGTTTCAACAAGACGCATTGAGAGGCGAGTTCGGTGAACATTTTATTTCACGTTCGGGACCGGTCAATTGGCCGCCTAGATCGTGCGATTTAACGCCTTGAGACTATTTTTTTGGGGCTATGTTAAAGCTCATGCCTATACAGACAAGCCCGTTTCAATTGAGACAACATTGAAGCATTTATTCGTGAGATACCGGCCGAAATGTTGGAAAGAGTATGCCAAAATTGGACTAAGCGGATGGACCATTTGAGGCGCAGTCAAGGTCAACATTTGCATGAAATAATCTTCAAACATTAAATTATATGGACCGTACTATCGATTCAAATTAAGATTTCATGAATTTTTCTTTTTTAAATCACTTTTAAAAAATCGCCCTTTATATACATAAAAACTGTGGTAAGTGTCAAAAACTGTTTTTCGGCAAAATTCACTTTGTGTAGCAGATGTCAATTCGATGGTTTATACATTTGATGTGTTTAATGTACAGCAGAAATGAAGTATTATTGGGATGCCCAACTTCACAGCTGAGTGACCCCTAGTCCATCGATGGATTTCATAGATTTTCTGACAGTTATTCATGAATTTTTGACGGTTATTCACGAAATAACGCGAATGTCGTTCTCTGATTGGTCAATGTGGCTTTAGAAAACGTTATAAAAAATGTTTGTCATAAATTTTAAGGGGAAAGAGGTGGGCATCTCGTTCCTACTTCATTTCTGATCTACAATGGAATCTCTCCAAGTCGAATTTGTCCCTAACTCGAAGTTTTTGGTCATATTTTAGCATTTCCCACAAAAGCACTCTGCCTAAGTCTAAACTCCCTCTAACTCGTACACATTCTTTCGATTCTTGGCCTGATCCTTCATGAAGATTTTCGATTCGGCATAAAACAAAATAAAAATTACCTACTCACAATTCGCATTTGAGTATACATACAACTTAACATCGCGTATGCCATCATCGCAAGTGAGTTGCGTTTCTACCTACTCATATCCAACACATACCAATGTACAACTTGTCTGCTCAGGACAAGTTCGCACAAGACACTTTCTAGGCAATATTGTTTCAATGTGTTTGGTTTGCTTTCTGTGATCTCTTTTGCCTCACTCCCGTTGCTTAAAAACATTGAAAAGTCGGCGACGACATGCCGGGTTTTTGTACAAAAAAGGCCACTTTCAGTGGCAAACAAAAACAATGTCATCCTTTTCCTTGTGTTGCTCGTTCGACTTAAAACATTTTTCATTTCAAGGCATTTGAAATCTATCTAGAAATCGATCAATATTAGGCAGTGCAAGAGAGCTGATGGAGTTCTTTTTTTGTGTTGGCAGTAAGATCAATTCAAAAATTGGAATTATGGCAAAAAAATTGTTTCTCTGTCGATATTACGAATTTTCTTAAAATCTCTGTAACTCGAACAAATCATGGTATCCACTTCCATTAATATTCGGCTTTTTAACTGTTTAATTTATTTAAATTAATTTTTAATTATTCTCCAAAACTTGAGATAATCGCTTTCTTTCACATATTCCGGACTTAATTAAGTCCATTCTTCCTGCAACCTAACCTTCAGACCGTTTATAGAAGCAACAGGGCCCTCCCGCACTCGCTGATCCAATTCGGCCCACACATTTTCGATGGGCTTGAGGTCAGGTGATTGTGCAGGCGTTGCTACAACTTTTGGGCAGTTGTATAGCAGTCATTCACGGATAATAATGGCTTTATGTTTGGGATCATTATCATCATCTTCTGACCTGCCTGCTCCACTAAAGCGGTTGTGGGGGTAAACCACGCACCAGAGATCTCCAGGCAACTCGACCCTCCGCCATCGACTCTAACTTATTAGGAGCTATGCCCAAGCGAGTTTTTGGACTTGGTCCAACCATCTCGTCCTGGGTCTGCCAAGCGGTCGCCTACCAGATGGAATTGCATTCAATGCCCACCTCGGAAGTCATGATAAAGGGAACAATCCTGCCACATGACCAAACCACCGAATCATAGCCCTCTCCGTTCCAAGGAGCAGCTGCTCAATATTGGGTTCTTCGAGCACTGCCGTGTTTCTCACCCTATCCCAGCGAGTAATTATCACAACAGCACGGAGAAATCTCAACTCAGCAGCTTGAAATGGCATGCCCAAATGGCATGACCATAGATGAGAGTTGGAACAAAGACTGAGTTGAAAACCGCTAACTTGGCTTTCACACCAAGCTCGGCCTTCTTGATCACAGATCTACCAAGCTGTTTTATAACTGACCCAGCTTGACCAACTTTACAGGAAAGCTAAGCATTACTTAGACCCCGAGATACTTAAACTTCTCCACCTGCTTCAAAGGGACTCCACTAACCTGTAGAGTGCATTGAACAGGCATTCTGAAGATGACCATAAACTCCGATTTGTCCACGTTCACCTTCATTCTAGCATCAGCACGTACGGCCACAAACCTATCGAGTGCGCGCTGGAGTTTCGTCTGGGAGGATGTGAGGATAACCATCAACTATCAAGCATACCCTCAACTCTCCCAATGTGAAACATTCATCGCCTCGGCTGCCCTGCAACATCCACTCCATATTTACAATGAAAAGAAGAGGTGACAAGACGCACCCTAGGCGAAGTCCAACGCCCTCGGTGAAAGGTGTTGATTAAGCACCGTTAACCCGAACACGGCTGCTACAGTTTGTGTATAAAGACTGAATGGCCCTCAGAAGAGGTCCTTCAGAGTTAACCTCGAGGAACTCGGTCGTATGCCTTTTCCAAATCCACAAAACAATTGTAGATGGACTTGGCATACTCCCAAGCCTTCTCAAGTACCATTCTTAGAGTGAAAAGCTGTTCGGTTGTGCTTTTACCGGGACGAAAGCCGCTCTGTTCATCCCCCATCCTGGGCTCGACCATAGGTCTAGAACGAGCTTATATTTATTAACACAAGTTATCACAATCACAAGTTCACTGGTACAAAACTGCACCTTTAAGCCACGTGTATGCTTTATGGTATCCCAACTTTGAATGACGTCAAAATTTTGTTCGGTTTTGGTTCAGCGGGAGTTTGAAGAACACTTGAATTCCTGATCAACACAGAGGTACCCACTGTGCACTGTGTTCGTGTTGCGTTCCCCCTTCAGCAGCCTCTATCCACACGCATGTCCATCAACGACACTTCAGACAAACAAAAGCCATGCCATTTTCAACATTCCGATTCACTGCCCATCAGAAAGCCCACCAACGGAGATGTATGCCTTCCACTCAATTTTACATCGTAAATTGACAGGCAGCCTCGCAGCGGGAAATCCCTCGTTTAAATCACATTTGCAGCCGCATTGCCAGCACAGATTTATCACTGGAAAAACGCGTACGAGTATTCCGGGATAAATTCTCAAAAATGATGCTGATTCGGATGGTCTGCTGGCTAATTTCCTTTCGCATTCATTGCGTTCATGACCGGGGGCAAGCAGAGTGTTCGCCAGCCACTGCGGTTCCATTTCCGACAGCCGTTGATTGAGAACCGAACGCAACTCACAAATGGATTGCGCCACCCAGCTCGCTCGTCCAATCGGCCTTCAAAATCCCATGCCAGTACTAGCCGGCCGGCCGACAAGGATCACAAGGACGAACATAAATTTAAGTGGCAATTTATACACGTTCCTCGCACGGATTGTGTGCGTCAATATTTTATCATTTCATGTGCAATTTGCTCGGAGCGGCAAAAATGCGCTCCAATCCGGCTGTTCGTCCTGCCAGTGGTCCTTCGCCGATCCCGGAATTACTTAAGTATTCAAAACGGCTCCTAAGTGCATTTCAATAAATCTCGGTGTGTTCGCCCAAAATTCAAGGGGTTGGGGCTGCCATCGCCGTCGGTCGGTGGGAGTTCGTCGGTTCAGAAGTCGAATCATCTGCACCGTGTCATCGTAGCCCACATTTCCATGCCCCTCCCCCTCCCCATGCACACACACGAACAGAGGAGTTTGAGCGAAGACAAAAAAAAAAAAACAGAAACGTCGCATGAATTTTTCTTATTCGGCAGCACAAGTGCAAATATTGAATGGATGGCAACGAAAGGAGCGAACTGAGAAAGTCGAAAGGATTCCTGGAAACATTCCACAGAGGTCCAATAAGGAGTGACTTCCGCGCAAATATTTATTATCCTATCCCAACAATTTATCCTGCGTTCCTTCGCCACTAGATCTCCCCCTTTGCCGAGGCTCACTTTCTTCAGTGCGAATCGCTTGGGGCAACAACGGAGTCGTTGGCAAAAGAAATCGCAAGGATTGCTCTATCTGCTCGCCACGAATGATGCCGAATCTTTGGTAGGCATTTGGGAAAACCAAATTCTCCTTCATTCCCAATCTCGAGTTCTTGGCCCTAATGTACGAGCATACGGTGAGTCTACGTCAGTGCGGAATATCAAATGGCAAGGGGGCGCTGCCGAGCGAAATAGAGCAAACATGTGTTGAGTGTGCTCACTTGAGGGATACGAGACCGAGACCCGTCCACCCCCTTTGAGGGGCGCGTCAAATTGTTGAAAAACGTACGGAAACGTGCGCTCAACACCACCTGGCGAAGGCTGCGGCTCGGCGTCGACGGCAGTAACGAGGTTCGGCGAGTCGTTGAAGGAGCATTATGACCACGTTGGAAAGATATACGGTTGCTACATTATTTATCGGCAACGGGTGGATTTACGGAAGATCCTAGAAAAATGCACCCCGGTGAGTAGTTTGGAAGTTTTGACTTGAAAATGGATTTTTTTCCTGCTTTCTCACCCCACGAGCGCATCACAAGCGTTATGAGGTGCGGAATACACATGAACATGGACTTGAACTGAGCGCTGGGGGAGGGATTCTGGTTTTTCTTCTGGGGCTTTATGCCTTACCCCGTCAAGGATACTTGTGTGTTGTTGCCCTCGGTGTGTAGGCCTAGGAAAGTGGAATAAAAAAGGGAAAAAACCGCGGTCTTGGGCTCTATTTAACGACGATACTTGAAGCGTAGGACGGCTTTAAGATAAGCGCAAGAGAAATAGGCGGTCGTAAACCGGGACCCTTTGTAATTCGTGTGGGTCCGGTTTCTAGTGTCAAGTAGTCTGACGAGGGAAACAGGAATTTGAACTGAATCGTAGCCGGGGCTTTATGGGTATGTCTTTAGTTTCGACATCATCGTGTATTCAACTAGTTTCTCATGAAGTGGCCATTTCCTCTCATCTCATTTACAGTGGGCGATCCACTGAAGGGGTCGAAGGAGCAAAGCACGCACGAAGGAACTGCAGGACACTCGATCCTCCTCCATCTTAGCGTCGATGGTGGAGGGTCGGGTGTCCATCATCAGCAACCATGCGAGTTTTTGGACTTGGCCCAAACCTCTCTTCCTGCGTCTGACAAGCAGTCGCCTACCTGAGGGAATTACGTTCAAGCACGCCACGAAAGTCGTGATGATGGGGGCATGCGTGTCACGTGACCATCGAAGGTTAGCCTTTTCCATTCGAAGTAGCAGATGCTCCTCGCGAACTGCTGTGTTTCTGACCACATCTCGGCGAGCAACTCCCACAATAACGCGAAGAAATCTAATCTCGGCAGCTTGTCTCTGTAGCTATGTTCATTGAGTACAACGAAGGAAAACCGCCCAATGCCACCAGCGGCATGAAGACAATTACATCTGGATGAAGCGGTGTTTCCTAAATCATGTGCAGAGGTTTTCGCTTGACCTATAACTGTTCTATTTGTTGACAAAGCCGTTTAGCTAAAAATGCTTCTTGACTGAAAGTGTTTTTACGGGTCGTCTTTTTTAAACATTTCAAGAAACCGCTCCGACAGTGCACGTGGCTGGTGGTTTGTGGCTGATGGCTGATGGCTGGTAGCTGGTGACTGGTAGTTTGTGGTTGATGGCTGGTGGATTGTGACTGTAGGCTGGTGGCTGGTGGTTTGCGCCTGATGGCTGGTAGCTGGTGACTGGTGGTTTGTGGCTGAAGTCTAGTGGCTGGTGGCTGATGGCTGGAGGCTTGTGACTGTAGGCTGGTGGCTGGTGGTATGCGGCTGATGGCTGGTAGCTGGTGACTGGTGGTTTGTGGCTGAAGTCTAGTGGCTGGTGGCTGATGGCTGGTGGCTAGGGGCTGGTGGCTGGTAGCTGGTGACTGGTGGTTTGTGGCTGATGGCTGGTGGCTAGGAGCTGGTGGCTGGTAGCTGGTGGATTGTGACTGTAGGCTGGTGGCTGGTAGTTTGCGGCTGAAGTCTAGTGGCTGGTAGCTGGTGACTGGAGATTTGTGGCTGATGGCTGGTGGCTGGTAGCTGGTGACTGGTGGTTTGTGGCTGAAGTCTAGTGGCTGGTAGCTGGTGACTGGAGATTTGTGGCTGATGGCTGGTGGCTGGTAGCTGGTGACTGGTGGTTTGTGGCTGAAGTCTAGTGGCTGGTAGCTGGTGACTGGAGATTTGTGGCTGATGGCTGGTGGCTGGTAGCTGGTGACTGGAGGTTTGTGGCTGATGGCTGGTGGCTAGGGGCTGGTGGCTGGTAGCTGGTGACTTGTGGCTGATGGCCGATGGCTGGTGGATGGTAGGTAGTTGCTTGTGGCTGGTGGTTTGTTGTTGATGTCTAATGGCTCGTAGCTGGTGACTGGTGCTTGGTGGCTAGTAGTTTGTAGCTGATGGTTGGTGGCTGGTGGCTGATAGCTGGTGACTTGTGGCTGATGGCAGTGTTTCCTTTCTTGGAAGTTGTGACTGACGATGGCTGACTAGGTTTAATGCACAACCTCTAAACATGGCAGCGATTGAGACAACGTTAAAATGTTCGCTTTTTAAGCAAACCTTGTGCCCCCATTAGATCGATTGAGAAAATATCAGTGGTCTCACCGATTTCAACAAAACCTTCATGTGCATACTCTAAACAGACCACGGCTCGTGATCTGAGACATTTACATTTACAGACATCAGCTCGTAGGCACAAAAAAAGATCTGCAACTCTTGTTGCACTAAGCATGTGCCTTCCACTAATCGATGATGTGACGACATTTTGAAGTTGGCACCTGTTCAAAGATGATTGCTTCTTCATTTTCAGTTGTCATCCCCCACTCTCAGTAAACCTTTCATCTGAAGTCCCCCACCGAGGGGGCCCGACAAACAACCTTCATCCAACCAACGATCGCTTGTCGCACCGACAAAAACACATCTCAATTCGCCCATTGAATGGCTTTCCCGTCAGACTTCTATCACACTGACATCCCCATAGGCCACATGGCTGTGCTTGAAATATTACAGTTCTAATCCGCACAATTGCACATGTCAGAGCTGTCAGTCAACTTCGATCTGACTTGGTTGCCATTCTGCTCTGCATGGACAGTCCCTACGTGACTAGTGCTTTTGACAAACTGGCCAAATAAATATCAAATATTTGACAATTAAGCCTCCGCAGGGCCCTTGGTTGTGTAGATATGTTTTATTATTGCATCGCCCATGTCGGCCGCCCCACTTTGAGAGTTTGCGAACAAAAGCCGTGGAAGCGTGCCGTGTGTCGGCAGCGAAAGGGGTAAACGACAGCATCATCTGTCGAATTCAAATTAAATTTTATTCAAAACTTTTTCATCCGCTGATGCGGTAATCCCACGCGTCTCCCCGTGCATTCATCCGCACATTGTTCTCGATTTGTTGACACTGGAGTGGGTGGCGGTGGCGGTGTGGAGTACAGGGGATTTCGTGTGCTTTTTGCCCGCCCTCTGCGTCGTCCTGTCAGAAACATTTCATCTGCAATGCCTCATTCCCCATCAGCCACCCCATCATCGCGCCCGACCCACACGTGTGGACCGAGGCATTCTGCTTATGCATGTGAGTGTGTGCTTATTTTGTGAAAGTGTGTCACTCTATGATATTGTTTACGCGACACATATTGACACCCTTTCTTTCAGCACCATTCTGAATATGTGGTTCGTCCTTTTTGTGCCGCTGGTGCCCCCTTCCTCCACTTGCACGGTTTGAAACGGAGTGTTTGTATTGAAATGGAGTGTTTTTGAAGATTTTTTTGTTCCCTTTTGTTTGACGTCTCAAGGGTGTTGGGGAGGGGGTGAAGTGATTGTTTCTCCGATTCCTGTTCGTCACCATTGTGGTCTTTCCTAACGTTTGCATTGAATGGGGTGCGGGGCGGGAATGAGGCAACATCTTGGCTGTACGTGTTGCCCGGCGGGCGTAAGAGTTGTTTTAACACCTCCCTCAAAGCCCCCTATGTGTGTGTGGATTCGTGAGGGGGAGTCCTTGATGCAATTTGATCCAAAAATAGGTGACTTAAGGCGACCCCACATCCATCGTTCGGATTCGTCAGTAAGGATTTGAATAATGGAGGCTGACCCGTATAGAATTTCTAAAAGAATACAAATCTGGCATAACGTTCGCTTATCGCATTTGGGGGTGACACTTTGGCTTAGTGTCAGGCAGTGTGACACTAAGGACGTGACGAAGCCGGGCTGAGGTACTTGTGTGCGTAAGTAGGTGTGAAAAGTGTGAAAATGGATTCTAACTGGATCATTGTCTTCACTGAATGATTCTGATTGTGGCTGTGGGTGCGGTGGGAGGAGTTGCGATGGCTTTGATCAAATTGGGTGAGACGCTATTGTTGGCAGTGGGGCTATGACGGAATCGATGGACGCGACAGGGGGCAAGTAAAAGTGTATTTTGGCGTGCAGAAGCTGTTGAAGCGGTGGGAGAGTCTTGAAAAAATTTTCCTTACGTGAGAGGAATTTTGGATGCACTTTTCGTCGAAATTCGGGTGCGGTTTTGAAAGGAAAATTGTTTGTGAAATTTTGGAAAAGGCGGCGAAGGATGGCTGTCCAGAAATCCTCGAATTCTGGCTAAGTTGTGTCAATTGACATTGTGTTCTGAAATGTTGAACTTAAGATCGGCAAATCCGATAGGGATACAAAAGGGTGGTGAATTTTAAGGGCCGATGTTGATTTTGAATAAATCACAAATTATTTAGGAAATTATTGTCATTTCTTCTTATTATGATTAATATTGGTATGGTTCAATTATGCATGGAACAAAATATCGGCCAAATGGCCGCCGCGACCTCGGCGGCACACCTCCCTCCGATGGTCTAAATTTTCGATGACGCTGGAGCATAATTGAGGTTCTATGCCGTTAATGTGCCGGATTATCTCATCCTTTAGCTCTCGAATTGCGACGTACACCTTTTCTTTCAAGTAACCCCAAAGAAAAAAATCCAACGGTGTCAGATCACATGATCTTGGCGGCCAATTGACATCGCCACCACGTGAGATATCACGGCCATTGAATTTGTCGCGTAAAAGAGCCACTGCTTCGTTAGCTGTGAGACACGTGGCACCGTCCTGTTGAAACCACATGTCGTCCACATTCATATCTTCCAATTCGGGCCATAAGAAGTTCGTTATCATTTCACAGTAACTGCCTGACCGGCCTCATTTTGAAAAAAATACGGCCCGATGATGCCGCCAGCCCATAACCGCACCAAACCGTCACTCCTTGTGGGTGCATTGGTTTCTCGACAATCACTCTTGGATTATCATTCGCCCAAATGCGACAATTCCGCTTATTGACGAATCCACTGAGGTGAAAATGTACCTCATCACTGAAGATGATTTTCTTCTAAAATTGATCATCCACTGTTGCCATTTCCTGCCACCATTCTGACCATTGACGACGCCTGAAATGGTCAAGAGGCTTTAGTTCTTGAGTCAATTGCACCTAGAAAGCGTGTAAATACAAGTCTTTATGCATAATGTTCATCGACGACGAGCGTGAGAGGTGCAATTGTTGGGCACGACGACGAGTTGAGGTGGACGGCTCTTCAGCCACACTATCGCGAACAGCAGCAATATTTTCTGCTGTACGAGCATGCACTGGTCTTTTCACATCTCCTACAGAACCGGTTTGCTCAAATTTTTGCACGATTTTTCTGATTGTACGCACACTTGGACGATTAAATTGACGCGTTGCTCGATTATGTTTCTTTCCATGGTTCAAATTGAGTTAGTCTGAAATTAATTCTTTCCATGGTTCAAATTGAGTTAGTCTGAAATTGAGAAATGTCAAAAGAAATGCAGAAAAAAACTTGACGTTTAGGTGTGGTTGACATTCAACATCGGCCCTTAAAATTTAACCACCCTTTACTTAAACTAATGTTCACTTATGTTATGTCGGACTTAGCTATGATACCGTTTTCTTCTGAATGCAACCAACTTCACTTCCATTTTAAATGCCAAATCCGGTATTGAGTGTGCATTTTGTTGTGGGATCCATAGATGGCGCCACTGAATGATGGAAACGAGGCTATTCGAAGGAAGTATTTCTTTGCATTTGCCATAGACAGCTGTCTTCGGTAACTTTTGTGTTTATATCAGATTTCCTCCGAAAATAAATTCTGTGGTTCACATTCAACATCGTTCACATTGAGAACTAGATTTCTGCGATTCTCGAAAAAATTACTAAAATATCAATTAAAGTGCTAAAATGCCTAAAACGGCTCGCAAAGAGGAAACAAAATTTAACAATTTTGTATTGAAATGTGGACCAGATAATTTTTCATTCGACGGAAAAGTGCCTTTATGCAAATGGTGTGGTATGAAGCAAAGCACCAGTAAGCAATGGCTGGAACTCAAACCATTACATCGTTACTGGAACTGAACTTACTTGGTGACGAAAACTCTTTGTGTCCATCGATGACACGACAGACAAGGTAGGGCGCTGTGTAACAAATGTAATTGTTGGGCCTTTGTAAGCAAACAGTCGAGGGTTTCTGTTAACATCCGAAAATCTGGAGAGAGAGTAAACTCAACAACCATTGACCAGCTGTTTGACGATTCAAGGCGGTTGCTGTGTCCAGCTGAACTTAAGCGTATTGTTCGTAACAGACGTAAATAAAAAAGAGTGGTAAATCACTGCAAATGTTGTATTCGAAAATGGAGCACGTAACTTGGGTCGCTGACGGTGTGCATAGAGTCTGTGAAAGCATACGCAGTCAGTACTCAAAAGTCAACGCCTTCGTATCGAACATGAAAAAAATAGTTTTAAAAAGTCCATCCCGGATTGCTGTTTTTAAGGAGATGGAACCTGCATTGCTGCTACCACCTCAACCCCACCTCAAATTGTTGCATTTACATCACATCAGGTTGTAAGTCGCTGGGGTACTTGGCTAGAGGCAGCAGTAAATTATGCGGACTATTTTCCTCGGATCAAGACAAATTGTAAGCGTTCTAGAAGACGATGTAAGCTGTGTTGAATTGATTGAAGATGAAGCGCAGCTGGCGTATTTTGGATTTTTAGTCGACCCAAAAAAAGAATTTTACGGCGTTATGATAAAAATGTAGTTAGCATGTGACACACCGTCGGTTCTTATTCGATCCAAAAAACGAGTTTTCGAAGTATTATAAGAAACAGGCATTTTGAGAGTCTCTGCTTTTATTTTTAGCTAACTTTATTCCCATCTCAAGGATCATCAATTGCCGAAATGTGGCTGGTTTTGAACAACATTGAAGAAGACTTGAAATAAGCAAAGGCAACGGAAAGCTATGAAGAAGTTTACCGCCGTTTTCAATGCAAATAGGGGACTGAAAACGATTGAGCAGATAAATTCTGTACTGAACGGCGACGTGAATTGACAACTTCCAGAAAACATTGATGTTGATAATGTTGAAAGCTTTAAATGGGCTCCCCTTGTTTCAGCTGAAATAGAAAGGTCATCTAGCTCTCAAGGCACATGTGTGTGTGGTATGTGGTAACGCGCAACAAAATGTCGCATATGTGAACCGGGCGTAAACGACAGATCTAGTGCACTCATCCATCGTCCGCGCCCAGGCCTTCTTTGCGCCTGCTCTGCTGAAGGTCATCGATTCTATGGCACAACAGAAGGAATCACCTCGTGTGTGCCGTGATCTGCTCCCCTCTGACTTTAAATCCCACTAGCATCTTCACGTTCCACTTCACAGAGCACCAACCGAACGAGCCATGGATTGTTGCACGTCTGACGGAACAAGCGTTCACTCAGAAATAGCTGATAAGAGGTACAACATAGCGAGTGAACCATCCTTGCCAGGGCCAGTGAAGCCGATTTAAGAAAAAACATTCTTTAAGCTAAAAAAATCCCTCGGTATTGACATCACTTGTGCACATGCTGCATGCAACATAAACGACTCCAACTCCATCAGCGGTCTAATCAAAGGCAACAAAGCGCACAGCCACTGGCATGCGGGCGGAGCAGAGGAAATGCAGGAAAAAAAAACGTACCCACGCAACGTCATATAAGCTCGCCCCCTCTAAACAGCCAACGAATCCCTGGGTAAGCTCACAAGACCATTGTTCGACATGATGACACCATCCAGCAGAAATAAATGCTCCCGGCCAACAATAAAAGAAACCCATTAACAATAGCCCTTAAAAACATAATAAACCGAATCCATTCAATCTCAGCCAGAGAGCGAGGCAGCGGTGGCGGCGGTGGTGGCACGTCCCCTCCTTGATGCACTCCAAGGACGTCGTTGTGCATTCGCAGGACAGACAACACATTCGCAGCGCAGTTGCAAGTGCGGAAAAACGAATTCCCTAATTCTTTTCTCCACGTTTCCTGATAGAAGCAAATCAATTTTCTCGGAATTACCCAAACCGAATGGGTGGAGAGTGTATTGTGTGCAAGGAAAACTTTTTACAACGCAGGACAATGGCTGGAATAAACATCTTAAGGATGGACAAGAACAGGGACAAGAGAGTCTGCAAGAAATTGAATGGGCATCCATCCACCCCGTTCGCGCAGTTCTCGGCAGGTCGGTAGTTCGGTCGTTGTCATCGTTGTCCTCCACCCTGTGTCTCTGGGACAACATTGTTTTGCCATGTTCGCACTTCGGCCCAAGCCCGAGCGAGCGAGCGAGTGTCTACTTGAGAACACCAGTGTTGGGGATAATGCAAAAGAATTTGTTACATGGGCAGAACATTTGTTATACTTTGCCGAAAGTTCTTGTTCCTTAACCCATCGCAGACACGAGCCCACACCCTGCGGCTGAGAACCCCATTGTTGTTCTGATTTATCTCGAACAGTGTTTTGTTATGTTTCAGTTCGCCGTCCCCCTCGTCATTGTGGAGGCAAGTGCTTGATATATTGTCAACTAATAAGAAAATTGATCGCTTCAGCAGGGCATTGATGACATCTGCAAGGACGTGTGTAGTCCTTGTGGGTGGCGGCTGCCATTTGTCTGGGATTTCGTGTATTTGCTTCCGCAATCTGCGAGCGGGGTAACAGCGGCGATTAATCGCGATTTGCATGCGGAGACTGTGTGAATGTGAATGAATTCTGCTTTTGACGGGTTGTGGTTGGAATTAAGTCGCCAAGTGGGAAGAAGGATGTTCCGGAGATTTGTCAGCAGTCGAGGAGGATGTGTCAATAAAGAGAGAATGGGCGTTGAATGAGACAGCAGATGCAGCTGCCTGCTTTGTGGAAGATGTCAATTCTTTTGAGGAGGATTTGGGTAGATGCAGAAGCGCGCATGGGAACCGAAGGGAACAAAGACCCATGGACGATAAATCAGGCTTGCTAGAGCTTATACCACACCACTGCTTATATCCATCCAAGTGGCGGATCAAGGAGCCTCATATCATATCCCTCTTCATACTCATGTACGTCTTGCACCACCGGGCTCTCGCTGTGGAATTGTAAGCATGCGGGCTATAGACGCACTTGCCGAAGGAGCCTCTGGATAATCGAAATTGAGTTCGATTTTTGTTAACTTTATTGGCGCAGTGGACACAAGGTGCACAAGTAGCTCGTTGGATTCGTTCAGATTCTTCGATAGATTTTATTCAATCGAAACCCACGGCAGAGAAAGCAAGGAACATGGGCCGGATGACGCCTGTGAATTACATTTGGAAGTTTTTACACATTTTGCACAGCAGTAGCTGACTATAAGTCGGTGAACTATGCTCGGCGACATGTGACTTTACTCGCTAAACTGGACATTGTTGGCCCTGAAAAAACCAGTCCAGGTCCAGGTCTGCCGCAGACTGTGGGGCTACAACCAGAAGAATTTCTGAATTTCGAAATAATTGTTTCGCCAACTTTATGATCAACTAACGACCCACCCGGCTTCGGGAGGGTGAAGTGTAGATACTAATTTGGTGTGAGTGTGAAGGGATTAATAATATTACTGTTATGATTGGACAATACTCAATGATGTCTTCTCTACGTGTACAAAGTATAAAGCACCGTCACTTCCCGTCATCTGTCCTTCTGCGGGTTTTGATCTTTTCAACGAATCTTAATACAGTTGGAATCAATGCTTCAACAAATTAACAAAAGGCAGTGTTATCGTAAGAACCTTCCTCTTGAATCACTCTGACTATTGACGAAAACGGCATTAAAATGCGTTGAGTAGTTTAAAAGATATAAGCGTACATCCGTCAGCTAGGCTACTGTTTTATACTATGTCACTATTTTGAGGGGTGGTTCTTAACTTGAAATCTCCGATTATAGATGACAGAACGCGGACTGATGACGCTGATTAATTGACACTACATCGCATGCAAGGACTCAAGGGCTTGTGTACTGGAATTTGGGCCCAGAAGTCCAGGCTGCACCTGAGCCTCAACCAACAAGACTCCCCAGTTGGCACGATACCAACAAAGTAACAACTTGCCTGAGTTCATTCTTCAATTGTGAATGCCTAAGTTCATTGTTAGACGCGGGAGGCTTATGTTGCGTTAAACAACACGCGGGGAATCGTGGACTTTTCGTTGCCCATGTACTCTACATGGTCCATCCATCATAGGTGTATATGCTCATCTTGTTACATCTTCTCCTCCGAGTGTCATCAACTAAAGCTCGAGCAAAGTACTTCTTTGGAAGATGCCAAGACATTCTTCATCGGCTTGCATATAAATGCCTCTGCGCTGAACAGCTGGCCTGCGGTGATTAATGTCTTGTATAAAATCAGCTTGATCCTTCGGGAGACGGCTCATGGAAGTAGTGGTTGACATGCGGTTTTCTGCATTCGATCTCAGTGCTGACACTACTGTACTTTTTGCTACGGAGCTGAGGGAGGCGAATTTCCTGGCTAATGGCCAGCTTATTCTGGAGTCCAAGATGTCGATGTGGCATGTTTTGTCTTCAGGCTAATGGCCAGCTTATTCTGGAGTCCAAGATATCGATGTTTTGTCTTCAGGCTAATGGCCAGCTTATTCTGGAGTCCAAGATGTCGATGTGGCATGTTTTGTCTTAAGGACGACATAAAATTGGAAAGGAATAATTCAGCGTGGGGATAGTTGTTCCAATCTCCAAGGAAGGTGTATAGAGAGGGAATAAGTCGAATTCATTTAATTAAAACAAAAGAAAAGAGGAAGGTGCATGGAGGAGAAAAGAGCCCGACATCTAAGAGGCTTACGGTTTATAGTAAAATTTCGTTGACTTCACTGAACGAGCCATGGCTTGGTGCGTGTTCTAATCCTGTTCTCCTGGTTCGATCAGGAGAGGAAGAGTAAATCTTCGACATTAGGATTAAGTGATAGCGGTCGCATGACAGTTTGGTTCTGATGACAGGAAGCAGCGTCAACGATGGCCGGCAGCACTAAAATCAGGATAAAATCAGGATTTACTCTAAATTTGGTCAGATTGACACTTTAACTTGAAACAGCAAAATTGCGATCAACTCAAAGTTGGCAAGAATTTGGATCAGCTGAGAATCTTGTTTTTTTTTCCCCGAAACAACAAACAATTTTCACGACTCAACCTCTTTCAAGTCACTGCCAATGCTCAGAGAGTAGAAAAAGGTCTCTCAAACCCAGCTTTTCGGACTCGGCATGAAACTGTGGGTCCCCTCCCAGAACAAGACCTTGCACAGCACCGAGTGGTTGTCCACTACAGACTGTCTCCGGAGCATCTATCTCCCGTCCATCGTCTGTTGCAGCCAGCATATGGATGCTCCTTGTGACGTCCTCCGACGGACTTAAAGCTTCATCCAAAAGACACAAACTACAGGAAGCAAATTGAGAACTCCGCTTTAAACGAGGCTGCCATAAGGAGTCGACTATTCATCAGTTTGAGGGCATTTTCTGCCATCAAAGCGATTGCCCGGACTACTACCACCACCAAAGGGCCAAAGTTGGTAGGCCATTCGCACTTTGAATAACTGCGGAAGTCCTCAAAACGGATTCATTGCCAATGAGGACCCCCGAGCGAGGGTCCACATTGGACTACGAAATCGGGAGGGAATCTCTTTTTTATTCCCATTGTTTCCCTTTGAGTGTCCCATGCAATCGAGGCAACCGCAGAAAAGGGTCGATTCTGTCAATTCAATCAACGCATCCTACCGCAACATTGATATCAATTTGATTAAATAGATATTTCCCATTGCTGACATTCGCAGACCACCGCCCTCAGCCCACTAAACAAAAACCAAAACAATTCCATCAACTGGCCTATCCCTCGTGGCATAGCATTGCTCCACAGTCCTCCGCGCTGTTCGCTCGCTTTGAAAACAAACGCGTTTTATGGGACCACACACACACACACCCACGGACGCATGTGCCCCACATGCTGATGCGATGCCCAACCCAGCCATCCACCGCCAAACGAAGTCCCGACGAAATGTGTTTTGGAAATGACGATCGATTTTATTTGTTCGGAAAGGAAGAAAATCACTTACTTCTCCACTTCAGACAATACCCATCGGTGTCGTCATTCTGAAGAAGATGCTGTCGTCCCCGAGATGGGGATGCCGCAAAAAGAAAAAAAATTGTTATTTCACCAAGTCGCCTGTGGAGTCCCACTCCAATCGATTCAGGCATCTCCGTCAAAGCCCGCGCTTGTTGTTTGTCACATATGCCAGCTCCGTGGCGATGACAACGTGCCAACGAGGCATTCTCCGCACCAAGTCGCACACGCTGCTCCCGTATCTGTATCTAGGTATCTCCTCCGTCTGTCTATCTGCTTATTTATCTATCCCAGGCATTGGTCGTAGGTGCTTTGCATACAAGGCATCGCTCATAAAACGGAACAGCTCTCTGGGGTGGCGTTTGTGCGGCAGCTCTTAGTCGAAATAGTCGACGGAGAAAACCCGAATGCGGACGGAATAGATAAATGGATAGATACGTACGAATTGAGTTTCGACAGCCATAACTTGAGAATTGAAAGATTTTTTGTTTGTGCTCTGTTTTGCTGTCGCTCTTTCGAGTCCTTTTTTCGGCTGAGTTTGCCATGAGTTAAGGTAACGTTCGGCTCGGCTCGGCTCGAGAAATATAGAAATGTGGTTGGGGTGGAGAAACTCCCCCTCTGCGCCTTCTCAAAGCAACCGAGGGATCACGGCAAAAGTGGAATGGAAGGGTACTTTAGAAAACAATTCTTTTCCATCTCGGAACAGATGTCATGAACTATGACCGAGTAGTGGTAGTAAATTTAAATTGTTTGCCCTCGAGGGAGCTAGCGAATGCTTGGCTGTTGCTCGTGCTCTTTTCGAATTGTGAATCGGGTTGTGTGCGGTGGATGGATTCCCCGTGAACGACTCGGAGTCAGGTGTTGATGGAGAGGTGATTATGAGAAAGTGTGGTTCCTTGCCTTCTCATAGTCAGCCTTGGCTTGCGAACTTCTGTGGCGTATACGTAACCTTTTTTTTGCGTTGACGCGGTTTTTGCCTTTGAGCCTTTGACTGCGTTCTGCGGATGAGGCGAGAATTTCATTTTTGTGGCTTCCGCCTGATGGCTAGCGGTTGATTTTTTTGAAATAAGAATTTAATGATCTCTGTTTTATATAGCGGGTGATTTTTATGTCCCAGGTCGATTTTCAGATGGAACTTGGGAGTCGTAGGGAATGGTCGATAGCACAATATTTTGCAGAAGCTAACGCTGCTGGTAGTACTTGAACATTTCAATTGCGACCAAGACGAGCACCTTGCGTGACGAATGACACTTCAATCGAACTGGACAACTGCCTTTAGTTGTCCACAACTCGTACATGCCAAGATCGCCAAGTCCTTCTGAAGTAAGTGGCATTGAGACGACTCGCGCGACTTTGGCGTCATCCAGGATTCTATAACAATTACAGATGACAACAATTGCGATATGTTTTCTTCACCCTTTCAGGGGAGAGCAAGGCCTAAAGGCTTCACATATTTTATACAAAAAGAGTGCTTCTATCGTTTTCTGCACTGCCACGTGTAGTGACTAGATAAATTATTCACAACTAAATTTCGAAAAGATTCCGGCTCGGCGAACGCACTCTCTTCGGCGATAGTCTTCTAGTTAGGATTTGATTGTGCGGTTTTTAGGTCGTACGACAATCCCTATTGGACTTGAGTATCAAACCTGGGCTGAGGACCTGCATATCTCTTAGCTAGCTCACCACTTACATGCCTCGGTACCCCCCAGGGTATGGTTTCAAGACATTGATGTGATTAAAATGCCACAAACTGAACGAGTTTTCCTCTAAAACTGTGTACCCCGAAACCATCGTTACATTAACCGATCATATCCCCCCGTGAGCGGGAAACTCGAGACGGACTATGGACTTGATCGGCATTTTTCCATGGACAAACAGCGAGCGACAGTTTCCCCGAAATTGATACCAATTTCTATTGTCACATAGAACAGCGGGCATACACAGCCGCTCGCAAGAGCTGGCGCCAAACAATAGACCATCCCCCATCGCCCATCACCAAAGTGCGGCACAATTAAATCCCTTTGAGCAAACGTTCCCTCGTAAAGGACTGACGGCGGAATATAAATAACAGCTCGTAGTACCGTCCTGCATTGCTGCAGTTGTTCTCAGACGCACGCAAAAAAGCCGACCGGCTCTCAGAAGGTTGCGAGTGCCAGGCCCAGGTACACGCTGAGTTTCGAACGACATTTTACGATTTAATTTCGCTGCAAAATTCCGCTTTGTCGAAGTTGGATGATTCCCAGCGCGGTTTGTTTGCCATCCACAGGCGGAAGAGGAAAACTCCATCACAAGGGACACAACAGAGCGGAAAGTGCACAACGACGGTACAAAATGACCGTAATCAATTTTGAGACATATAATCGATTGACAGTGCCAACAAAGGGCGACTACTACAGCCGGCAGGAGATCCTTCGTCAGAAAAAGAGAGGATCTTCGTTCAGTTCGTCATTGTGATGATTTCAAATTAATATTTTTCGTGCAATCTGTCGTCCTCTTGGACCCGATCCCCGTTTGATAAAGACTCCGCACCCATTCCGATGCACCATGACAATGCATTAAAGTTTTGCTTAGCTGAGCGGACACACAAGAAGGACCCCGACGACGAATGTCCTCCTTTTTTCCTTAGTGAACATATGTCAGCCAATTAAGGAATGAATGGGGGATTTGGAAGAAAGTTCTGCAACAAACTTCTTCTTCGTCTACTTCACAGCCACCGACCCACCGCTGTTCCTCTCATGGGATTTGTCATTTGTGTGTCTGCTTACCAGCCCCCACCGACCGCCTCCTCGAGTGGTCCTCGTGCCGGAGTGAGGGAGGTTTGCAGGACATGGTGAAGACGAATTTAAATTTTCCGTCCGCAGCATATGGCGGTTAAATTAATGGATTTCCCAGCACCACCGCCACCGCTTCCGCTCCTTTGAATGATATTCCGGTTTTTTTTTTTCAATCATTTGATTCGACAAATTGCGGATTTATTGCGAGGCACACCACCCAGCCCAGAGTCTCAGGATAATCCGCTGTGCAATCGTCCTGTTTGCGATTAAACCGCTCTCTAGATATTCGAAAAATGCAATTACACCATCCGTTTGGCTTTCAAATTAAATCCTCCAGGTGGGCGCTGGGCCCACCCACCAGATCCGTGCCGTAGGCTATACTTAACGCATTTTATAGGGTGATCCATTTAAATAAACGTTCGTTCACTGGATGATCCGGCATAAAGGCACTCAACAGAAAGAATGAGAAAAGGAATGTAGCCCGGAGGGGGAATATTTGAAATTCCCGAGCCTTTGATTGTTAATATTTTAGCTTTTGCCGCCCGTGCTTGCGCCCCCCTGGCATCGAAATCGAATGGAAATCCTGTGAACAGTGAACAGTGAGGACGTTTGGATGCGCGCGTAGGCATATTTTACCAATCGCCAGGCAGGACGGAAGGTGAGTGGCCCTGTGTTCGATTAAATGCCTGGCCTGGCATCGTCCGCCTGGCCAGGTGGGTAATGGTGTTGAAATTAATTCAAAATTATGTGCAGCTGTGCCAGTCGACAAGTAGCCGACGCCGCCGATGCCTGCCGACGGAGGCGTGCGCCCGGGTTATGGGTGTGGTTCAAAGATGGTCATTAGACATGGGGTTCTGCGTGCGCCTTTGAACATGGTAATTGCTCAATTACGCAATGTAATTGCGAATTTTCTTTCAATTATTCTCCCATTATCGGACGCATGCTATCGATTAATGCACTTGGGGACACACGCAACCAATAGCATGCGACGACAGGGACTCAAAGCAAACGCTTCCGGCCGATGGGTGGGGCTGTGGGCAGTTTGCAGATTAAAGCGAAGGCTTCACTGTGACCGCGCTCTGGCAAATGTTCAGCAGACAGATACTGTTGCTTTGGTTGATGAGCGTCTTTGGAGCACAAATGTAAGTCCTTTTAGAAAATCTTGAACATGCAACTGAAGTCCGGCGATAGGGAAACGAAAGCTGGAGGTGAATCTTGGTGGCACATGCGACGGATATTTCCCATCCCGCGCATGATGAAATGGAAAAAAAGGTATCGATCAGTAATTGGATTTTTATATTTGGGTGGGAAAACAAGTCGCCATACAAGAGCGAAGTTGAATCCATGGAGTCCACCATCCGCCTATGATAACCGTGAAATATTGAGTCGCTAAATTTAAACCTGGTCGTACACCTGTTTTTGACGAGGAGCGGTCAGTATGATTGTGGGTCATTTGTTTTTTGTTGCTTCGTTTTCAGTGTTCGATTTTTGACAGCTCACGTGGAACTTGTGGAAGGTTGGTCAGCAGAAAGGTTGGGTGCACCAAACAACGCAAACAAAGGTGAATTTTTTTCACAAACTTTGTCCATTTTTCAGTCAGCACACACCACCGACAGAGCAAGCAACTCAAGCCATAACAATAATAAAGTAGTTGGCGCTACAGCCCAGGCCCTAGGCAAGGTTAGGTTGTAGTGGCTGACTGCAGCGCAAAGGACAACAGACACACTTAGGCCAAGTGTGGGCCCACTGTGTTATCACGCGGATCTTGGGGTACCTATTCCGCAAACCAATTGGCACTTTTAATAAAGCAAAGAAAAAGGCTTATTCTAGAGTGGTCCCCCAGAAGTCTGAATATGCGGGACGAGAGAGCACTCTTCTTCGTCCTCCCTCCTGCAGCTCCTACAAGAGTCATTGTAAGGAAGGCCTAGCCTAGAGTCGTGAGTTCCAATGGCACAATGCTCTGTTTGAACGCCAATAAGAGATTTGAGATTTGAGATTTCCAGATCAAGCTAAGCGATCGTTTGGGGTCGATCATAGGCCAGAGTTGTTTGGTGATGAGGCATTCTGTGCCTGATGTCCGTCCTTTGTTTGAGCAAGCGTTTCAAGCTTTAGCAGATGGTTTATTGAAGCGACAGACATGGAGGGTGGGTCTTCAGAGTGCAGAGTTTGTGCACTTTCTAGAGAGATCGTCCGCTTCGCAATTCTCTTGAATGTCATAGTGTCCCGGCACCCATATAAGGTGGATGTTAAAGTACTGGGCCATTTCTAGAGATAGGCGGCAATTCAGGAAAGTCTTGGAGTTGAAAGTGACAGAGTCCAGAGAGCTGTCGGAACAGATGTGCTTGATGTTACATTGTTTTTTAGCCATGACAGAGCTTCCTTAATCGATATAGTTCAAAAGACTGAAAGACGGTACAGCGATTAGGTAGACGTGGGGGAGCTGGATGTTCAGATCCTTGGAATAGACGCCAGCCCCCACACCTGCATCCATTTGTGAAGATTCGCAGTGGACCTTCCAGCGTTTGGTTATCAGACTCCCAGTAAGATCTGGGTGGTATGCTGGTTGACGAATTTTTCTCGAAGCGGAGTTTAGGTAAGTAAGGTCTATATCCTGCGTAGGATCGTTGAATGTCCAGTTTGTTGACCACTATGTTCCACAGTAGAGGGGCAAGTACTCCAGGGCCAGGGCCTAGCTTCTCAGCAACCACTCGTGTTGTTCTCTCACGAGTGGAAGGGAGCTAAAGTCTTACACCGACTCCGAAGGGCCAAGTTTGAGAAGCTCTTTTTTCTAGACAGTTATCACTCTACGACCATTTTCAGTGACTCGGAGGAGGTGGAGTCGTGAAAATAATTCATGGTCGTAGCGACCAGGGATCGAACCCAGTCAGCGAACCATAGTGACCAAATTTTGGGCCTAACCTAAGCTGGGAAGGCATAGAGTTCGGAGTCTCTAGGCATAGATCTGGGCGTGTTAAGGATCAAGTCGATCCGCAAACCAGTAGGTGCGTTTCATAAAGAGTGAAGATAATGATAATAATGTGTGTGGCGTTCCAGCCCGTAGAAGGCCAGGTCCTAGCTTCCTTCAGGAGTGGAATGGAGCTACAGTTTTATACCAACGCCGAATGGATAATTCGAGAAAGTTTTTTCTTTACCCCTAGAACATTGTCAGAGACTCGGGAGAGGTGAGGCCGTGAAAAGTATTTTGCGAGCCTGGGCTGCGTATGCTCAAGTGCTTAAGGGCGTGATGCTGGCCGACACTACATACCGCTGCTTACAGCATCGGTCGGGTTGTTGAAGCAGTAGACACATACTTACTTCTCCTTCGGGAGATGATATTGCTGCAATTTCAGAGAAAGCTCACCGCAGTTTCCTCCCGATCGCCGTCAAAGAAGCCTCTGCGGAAGGCGTTGGAGGACAGGCCCAATCTTGCGGCGCGAGTTCCAATGGCGCAGAGAGTTCCGGCCCACTCATTCTGATTAGGCTGTGTTATCGTCTTGGATCGGGATTGTTTACTAGTGATTAGAATATGCAAAAATGACCCGGTAATCGAAATGGCAAGCAACACCTTCGGACTCTTGCCCCACCCATCGCATCGAAAAATTCTACCAAAAATGTTTTCTCTCATCATCGACAATTTGCCACAACCTTAAAGTCGACCTTTCGCTCTCGCTCCCTCCCCAACACTTCATTTCGCCCGAAAATCCGTCGGCTTTCAAGGTGGAGCACATTTTGTAGCGCACACAAAAGCAAACCCCTGTCAACCCGTGCCCGGACTTTTCCATTCAATCAATCAACCTATCGAAACGCCCCTTTTGATTAAATCAGATTCTGTTTCGTCTCCTCTCGCACACTTATTACATTTTAATGTTCGCCAACTCGATTCCCTGATCCTTTCACGAGCATCTCTCCCTTTCAACACACTGACTTTGCATGGCTAGAGCAGCCTCTTTTCCAAGCGATATCCAGCTGTCAATAGCACATTCAGTGTTTGTCGAGCAATTTCCGCTCCATATCTCAGGCTGTCACACATGTTCAAGAACCGAATCGTACAATTTGTTTCAATCCCCCGCCCCACCGCACCAGCACACAAGACACCAATGTTCCCATCCATTGACCATGTGTATAACTTACAAAAGCAAATAATATTTTCCACTCTCTGACAATTTGACAATTTGTATTCAACCCACCGCTGTGTACTGTCATTCGAGTTCCATCCTCCCCCACAGACCTCGAAATGAAGAGCATCTCAACAACATCAAGCCCCCTCCAGCAGCCGTCACTGAGGAGACTCCGGCGCTCCAGCTCCAGCGCTTCAACGCAAGTGTTTCAAGTGGATCCCATCCGCACACACGCCGAGGGTCCTCCCGCCCGTCCGAACAATACAGCAATCCGATTCCAGTTGTTAACATTTGCGAATGCAGGCTCCCCGGAATTTGGATATTAGTATCCAAATGTTGTTATCATCTGCTCGAGAACATGAATAACACACACTCCCGGCGGCCAGTGAATGGCAGTGTTAGTTGGTTAGTTGTCGGAGTTTTGGGGTTGACGCCAAAAGCTGAGCGGGTTGAGGACCAGTCGCTGCTGCTGTGCTCATCTTTGTGCAGATTTAATGGGAATAACTTAAAGCGTCTGCGAGGACACGACTGTCTTTCCACACAGTTGTGCATCTGCCAGTGCATGTGCCACCCTCCCACCGACACTGCTGCGACGACACACGATTTTATAAAAATCCATCACCCAATCCGATGGTGAGCGGGGATGGGCGTCTATCCGATAAGTCCCGTGTGAGAGAATCACAGCTGTAACGGAGGAGCTAGGCGAGGTGGTGCGAGGTGTCAGTGATTGGACTGAAATCGCTTTTAATTTATCGATTACAGCCTTGATCATTCAGGGAAATTGATGAGGAGCGATACCTCTGAAGACGTCTCTAATGAGATGAAGTGAAGGCTGCCGTGACATATTTCCTAAGTCCCCTTCGATGGGGGTCTGGTGCACGTGCTGAGACCGAGGGAGAGAGAGAGAGAGAGAGAGAGGGATGAGCCCAAGACGTTTCTTGAGAAATGAGGTGGGTGTTGCTTGTGGGTAATCTGGTCTGATTGAAGTTAATCCGACTCATCTTTCTGCTTAAGGACCTCGAATCGATAACATGGATATTCTTCGACACTGACACTTTTTTGAGGGGAATTTCTCTGGAAATAAGAACGGTTGCTCCTTGACTTCGGCACGGTAATGAGATACAATTCAGAGATGCATAAAAATAGAAAGCAGCCTGAGGTCTGAAGAGGCCGTGAAGAGCTGGTGGCGACTCGATTATTCATTTGAACGTTGTTCTTTTCATAAACAGGGTACGTACTTGGGTCCAATGGGGATTTCTTGGGTCTGTGCTGGATTTTTACGCTGCGAGTGTTGGGTTTGATTCCCGACTGGACTTGGGGCCATCATGACAATCAACCATTTGAAGAGAGTTCGGTTGTAGCTGTTGCATGTTGCCTTTTTTCGTTTAACCAGGTTAACCAAAGTGGAATCCAAGCAAATATGTCCTGGCCACCAAGTGAGTTTACATTCGTAGAAACCCCCTGTCTGGGGTACATTGTGGGTCGGCTGTGACCAACGATTATGTAGGATGACGACGGGGAATTCTCTCTGACGTCGGTAAGGACTCTCTTTACCGGTAAGGACTTACTTTAGTATACTCGACGTGAGGCTGTGTAAACGTGTACACATTGTAAATAATTTTCAAAACTAGGTCTTGCCTGAGAACTTCTCCGCACTTTACGCGGAGACCATTCGGTCCACTCGACTACTCGACTTTTGGTAGCCAAATAAAAAATAATCAGTCAAGACCCATAAATCATCAAAAAGCGGGCCTTGCTGACAAAATTGCTCGCTGTTTCGTATCAGCGGCGAAAATGTGTTCCGATATAAAGAAAAAATCATGTGCTCTCCGCGTGGGTCGGAAGCGGACTCAAACGACGAAAATCGACTCAAACTTCTCTTAGAAATATTCCAAAGCGATGAAGTCGTTTTCGGATGCATGGCTGCATATTGTTTTTCAAACGGAAACTGAGAGCACATCGATGGGTACTCTTGAACCCACTCGTTATTCGATGATGACGGGTACCCGCTAGCGGAACAATGCCGGGTAGCCGCCAACTTGGGTATTACCCGAATTTCCCGGGTACCCGGGTGCTTGGATAATTGTCGAAACGGGTATTATCCGCATTTCTTGGGTACCCGGGTACTCTGGTAAAAGTCGAAACGGGTAGTACCCGTATTTCCCTGGTACGGGGGTACTCGGGTAATTGTCGAAACGGGTATTACCTGCATTTCTCGGGTAATTGTCGAAACGGGTATTACCCGCATTTCCCGGGTACCCGGGTACTCGGGTAACTGTCGAAACGGGTATTGCCCGCTTTTTCGGGGTACCCGGGTACTCGGGTAATTGTCGAAACGGCTTATTACCCGCATTTCTCGGGTACCCGGTTACTCACTAGTACTAGTTGAGATATGGAGGTTTGTAGTACAACCTTAAAATGTGGATGCCCGTTCATTGGTGATAGGACAATACCACATGTAGTGTATTGGCAACGATACGCGTGAGGAACGATACGGAGAGCGCGTGAGGTGCTCCCAGATATGTCATAATACTCATGACATGCATATTAGCTCTCCACCTAAAATAACTAAGAACCCTTCAAATTATTCCCACCAGTCCCTTAAGCTGACCAAGGAGACACATTACACAGGTCAGAGATACACCATCAACGACACAATCTAATTCTACGAACGCATAGCATTAAAAAGGTCAGTCAAGCATTGACCAGCAGTTTCGCGTTTAGCAAATGTCAGCCATCAACTTCGTCGGACCTCCACCTCCATCATCCACTTCCGCGCACAGGTCCACACACAGTTCGCCCCACTGTCGCAACCAGCGCGATGTGAACCCTCTCGACCGAAACGCCACCACCCCCTGGCGACTCATTTACCTTCGCCCGCCGTGCACTGCAACAACATGAACGGGTTAATAACAACAAACTACTGCACTGCACGGTTTCTGCAAAATGACAACACCATCTGGGATATCTCCCACGGCGGAATCGGGTCAGTGTACTTGACGTCCTGTTTTCATAAAGCAAATTCCAACTCATTAAAACCGAAAAGAAACTCGCCTAATTAGGGCCAAGGACGTAACGAAGAAATGGCCAACACGACAGGGCTAAAATCATTTACCATTTTGGGAGTTAAATTAAAAACAAATAACGGCACTCTAAGCACACACCACCACGGACGGACCATGTGCACAGATGAAAGAAACTTCTTTCGCCCGGGCAACCATGGATTCACAACTAAGAACATTTTAATTGTGCTTGTGGCACAAGTTCTGCCATGCACAAGGAAACACTTGTTAGTGTGAACACTGCTGCTCATCGTTCACCGTTCCGCCCTCGACATCCATTAGGTGTCTTCTGTGTCTTCAGAGGGGGTGGGAGTCACGAGTTGAAACCTCTAAAGACTCGTACTTCATGCGATATGCCTTTGTCAGGACATCAGCGCGCACAAATCTGAGTGGGAATCATGGAAGTAATGAAAATCGTGAAAATCGAAACGGATCGCTGGGGAAAATAGTTTCCATTTGAAGTTTTTCTTTTCCTGTGTTTTCCCGGTTTTTCCTTCATTCTTTCGAAGCTGGGGGCAGTGCGGGGGTGATTTTCCTTTTATTTTTCATTTTTTTTTTTCCAAATCGGAATGGAAAAGTTTTCAGGTTCTGCTGAAAGCATTCCGCGGTGGAAATTGAAATTTGGTGAGAATTCATTTTGCCCAGAACTGGGCTGTGGTCGGAGTGTGAGGGGGAATGGAAGCGATCTTCATCACCACCATCGCAGTGTCCTCGACCACAGTCACTCTCCACTCTTCGCACTGGCAATAGATGACACCGTCAGACACTGCGAAGTACCAAACTTTTACTGTATCGAAATTCAATTTTCGGTTTTGTCGTCGATTTTTAAGGATCTAGCTCGGGGGTGAGGCGACGAGCTGGTTCGGGAGCTCAATTCCCTCTAGAGCCCGATGGTGGGATAACTTTGCGAAATTGGAAAACCATAATGGATGGGAAATGTTCTCGGTTTCTGCGGGAAGATGTGCCAAGAAAAACGCGCAAAAGTAGACGCTGGTGATGATGATGATGGTGACGCTGATGTTGATTATGATGAGGGGGGCGTTGAAGGTGACGATGGGCGGTGGTGTTCAACAATGTTGGTGCAAGAAAACCAATTATTGTGCGCGTTTTTTTGTTTGTTCCTGTCTGTTCTGCGAAGGGTTGGTGAACTTGCCCTCGGGGGAGTAGTTTTAATCTCTTAATGGGCATTTGGAAGTTCACTTACTGCGACCCAACTGATACCTGGGGCAGGAGAATGGGGGTGGGGGGGGGGGGGGGATCTGGGTACATGATTCGAAGGTTGAGACCCTGAAGGGGCTTCATAAGCACTCAATTCGCATCGATCTGGGTTTTCTTCTTGTTCAAAGCTAATCATTCTTGAGGCGTTTGCCAGAAGTGGGTATAGTTTTAGTTGCGCTCCTGGAATATAATTTTCCTATAAAAGTTCTCTAATGAATTGACGATACTAAAGAGGTTCATGCTCTTTAGCAACACGGTCATGGGGAGCATCAGCGACATTATAGATATCCAGATGATTCTATGATGATGTATTGTTCCTCCAAAGCAGCAGACGATGATCAGAAAGCGGTGTAAAAAACAAAAACTTATTTTGATATATCTTGACACCCTTAAAATCCAAGTAACTGCCAATCGCCCTAAGTATACACACAGCACACACATACGTTAACCGATTTTAACCATACTTCACACGAACCGTTTATAGGCCAATACAAAAAATGTGTGAAAGTTTGGTTGAAATCGGTAAGTGCGTTGAGGCGTCAATCGGCGACGAACATTTGAGGCTCGATTTTTATATAGATAGATTACGAATTCCATTTATTCACATAATTATTTAGTACTTTGTTGTCATATATTTTTTACTCATTGTTATCTAAATGTTTTTTCATCATGTATAGGGTCTATAACTTAACGGATTTTTTTTTTCAAAATTTGAATGTTTTTTTTAAGAAAACCGTGCTCAATAGTATTCAAAGTATTGCCCATCTCAAGCTATGACTTTTTGCCATCTTTCTGGCAATTTGTGGATCCCATCCCTGCTCTGATGTGAACCGTGTTTCAGTGAGGGCGTTATGCATCGACCGGAACAAATGGTAGTCAGAAGGGGCAAGGTCTGGGCTATGAGACGGGTGGGTTCCCATTCACTGTTTTCCAAATAGTTCTTAGTCGGAATAGCAACATGGGGCCGAGCGTTGTCATGACGGAAAATTATTGCCTCGTGTCTGGTCGCATATTCCGGGCGTTTTTCGGCTACTGCTCTCTTCAAATGGATTAGTTGTGTTCGGTGATATTCTCCATTGATGGTTTCACCCGGTTTTAGCAGCTCATAATGCAGCACACCCTTATGATCCCACCAAATACAGAGCAATACCTTCTCGCCATTGATATTCGGCTTTGTCGTTGATTTGGCCGGTTGGCCGGGTTTAACATATGATTTTTTGCGCTTGGGGTTGTCGTAATAGATCCATCACCAGTAACAATCCCATGCAAAAATTACTTCCTTTCGGACATGCAAAACCGCCTTTCGACGTCTCTCGGCTTGAGATGTGGAACCCAATTTACTTGCTTTTGAATATATCCAGCTGCTTTTAAACGATTTGGAATGGCTTCTAGGGTGACACACAGCGATTCTGCGGGCTCTTCTTGTGTTTGCCAACAATCTTCATACAGTAATACTTCCAGTTCTTCATCTTCAAACTTTTTTGGCTGCCCAGGACGGTCATCGTCTTCCAAGCCAAAATCACCACTTTTAAATGGTGCAATCCACGTTTGCCACGATCCCTCAGCTAGCGCATGTTCACCATAAACTTCCAACAAAATACGGCACCCCCTTCTGATCCCACCAAATACAGAGCATAACCTACGATGACTTTCGGCAGCAGTTTTCTTTATATTAAAGTATCTAAAAAGAACTCCCCGCAAAAACACATTTTCAGGCACAAAGTTCGACATATTCGAGTAAAAAAAAAATATATTGTTGTTTACGCTTCAAATGAATGTCATATACTGAAATGACGTATAATGACAGTAGCTTTCCAACGCATGTTCCAATGGAATAATACAAGTTACGCCATCTCTTAGCAACCCGCACGAATATAAGTTTTATAAGTTGTGTACCCAATACTTAGAATATGAGAAGATTATTAAGTTTCCGAAATCTGTGAGATTTAAACTCGGTAGATGCAGTAAATAAATATATAATATAATTATCAAAGGTTCGCTTGACAGGTCTTGAATTCTACCCAATTGCTCTCTCCACAGTTAATTAAGCCGACAAGATCGGTATTCAGACTTGAACCGATCCAAAATAACTTGGTAATAAGAGATTCATCGATGCCATAAGCACACATTTTCGACAACAGAGCTTGATGCCAAACTCTGTCAAATGCGTCTGCTTCAAAAGTTGATTCCACTTTCCGGTGTGATAAGCTATCAGATAACCAGTGGACCAAGCGACTGGATGACGCAGTTGGCCAAGTGCCTGTCCTTGATTAGTGGGGTCCCCGGTTCGAATCCCAGTGAAAGCAAAGTTAATACGCTTTTATGTGGTTTTCAAATCAGGTCTAGCCACCATTTGCTATCACGGGAGTGCTCGACCAGTGGTAGGAGTCTGACAGTGGGTATCACAACGGACTAACTTGGTCTAAGTGTGCTGGTGAAGACACTAGCAGCCCCCTACCCTAACCGGTGGACCTGTGGCTGCGGAAACCATACTGCCGGTCTTTTAGAAGCTATCAAGACATTTCATAAGCTGACGATTTATCAGCGTTGCTAGGACCTCCACTTCCTGCACTTTTAGGTACCATCGCACCAATAGACGTTTTCATTTCCATTCTTACACGAGGTCAGAGTCATGGATTTCACCGGATAGAACCTGTCTTCGGATGGGTTAGTTAGACCAAGACGGTTGGTCGCCGACGTCTAGTGAGGATGTCCCTACCCCCAACAACCAGATGCACATGATTTCATTTCGTTGTCCGCTCAGAACGCAATCCGTGATTTAGAGCGTGTCTATGGTTGGGTCATCACACAAAGAGGGTATTTTTCTGAATAAATAATTCACATTTCACAGCTACAGGGTTGGGAGAGTGTAGTTGTGAGTTAGTCGACCCCCGTTGTGAGCTCTAGGTTCAAACGCGGACACGAGCCTCAATAATTCACGGCTACACCTCTTTCGAGTCACCCAACAATACGCGAAGAGTATGGTCAGCCTATTCAAACTTCGCCATTCGACGTCTGCATAAAATTGTAGGGCCCCTCCACTTGTGAGACAACAATGGCAGGCACAACGAGTGTGGTTGCCGAAGAAATTAGGCACAGGTCCACCTCGGATTGCGGCACAGCGGTGCTCTTGGATGCGGTGCTTCGCCCAAATTATTACTACAAGACACAAAGTAAATAATTCAAAAATGTTCTTGATCAAGGAACCATTCTTTTTGTGCTCACGCTTGTTAATTTCGAATTCTGACTGCGTGCAGTACATACACCTTTCTAAAGATTCCTAAATGCCGTGCCCTGTGCCCCCACTCTGAGGCAAACATTAACGTGTTAATCTAAAGGATTCAAAAAAAAAAAACAACTGTGGGACGGGATTCCATTGAAAAAACCAGCGAATAAAGTGGTAATCCCTCTCCTCGTGCATTATTTTTTAATTCATTTGTAATGCCCCTTGAATTATGATGTTTTCTGCTCCACCTTTGCCTTCGGAATGGAACTGCTTGCTGGACCCAACGCCTGCAGTTTTTTGCTTTTGCTAGCGACTACTTCATTTTCTTCCTCGGTTTTGAATAATCTGCGGGATTAAATGGAAATGCGAGTATTTTTATGTAAAATGTTCGTCTTCAAGCTTTTCCACCAAGGGCGGACAAAAAATGCGAGCCCCTCACCAGGCCACCACGCAGAGGGATATGAGAAATATACCTATTTATTTCAGATAAGGATAATGAAGTTTTCCAGCAGCCAACTACAACGAAAACTTGTGTCAGACACAATCAGATTCCCAAAAAAACAATGTCGACCTAGGAGCAAAGCAGGGGGCCGAGGGTGCACAAGTATTTTCATTTTCTTTTTCTAGAAACAAGGGGCTACAGCATGTTCACACGCCGACGTATAGTGCCATAAATATTTTGTATTCCACTCCTTTCCTCATTTTATGTTTTTTTTTCCTTTCTGTTTTCTGTTTTCTCGTGTTTTTGAGGGAACAAGCGAAAGTCGATAGAGAACAGAATATCCTTTGGGGCTGACTGTGTGTGTGTGTGTATTTTATGTTGTTCAGTCCGAAGGCAGGCAGGAGTCAAGTGGGGCATATGTCCTGATGGAGATTAAAAGTTAAATAAACTTTCTTGTTCAAAGGATTAATTTTTATACACGTCGTGTTGTGATTTAATTTTATTTTCGACAAGAGAAGGCAAAAAGCGCATTATCTGAGTTTACGCACAGTGATTATAAATAGTTGAGTTCGGCCGGGGTTCAGCGTTCAGGGGTGGCCCGGAGGTGTTTTCGATGTGTTGCCTCTTTAATCTTTGAATGCCCCAGAGAGAGGCGAGAAGATGTGTGAAATACGATTAGGGGTGGATGATAGGTACGGGCTTTGTTTGTCGGTAGCTTATCGTACCTGTATGGGTGGATAATAGATCCATTTGACTTTGAACAAGCGATGCGAGACGTTCGAGTCTGTCGTGTCGTGGGTGTGAAGGAATTAGGAATTAACTTCTTATCCCTGGACTAGCCATCAAATGGGATTGGTGTGAAAAGTCATGTGACTTAAAGAAAGCTTGTCATTTTCATGGAGAGTATGGAGAGTATATAGAACTTATCCGTATTTTCTGCAACAGGACTTCACATGTTTGGTTGGTCGGTGTGTGCACCAGAGACGATAGATGCAAGAGCAGCGCCCTATTGCAGCAACAACTTATCACAAATCACTTAGCAACTTATCCCACATTTTGATTAATTTCTGTTGCGCCAGACATACATTTTCGAACAATTTACTTGAGTCCTGAAAGGAATATAGTCTCAACTTGCACAAACCAGAAAATGAGTGAGTGTTATTGGTTTGTTAAGAGATGGCGTAACTTGTATTATTCCAGTGGAACATGCGTTGGAAAGCTACTGTCATACTGACGTCATATGTCATTCATTTGAAGCGTAAACAACAATCATTTTTTAACTCAAATATGTCGAACTTTGTGCCTGAAAATGTGTTTTTGCGGGGAGTTCTTCTTAGTTACTTTAATATGAAGAAAACTGCTGCCGAAAGTCATCGTATTTTGGTGGAAGTTTATGATGAATATGCGCTAGATGAGCGAGCGTGCACGATTTAAAAGTGATGATTTTGGCAACCAAATCAACGGCAAAGCCGAATATCCATGGCGCGAAGGTAAAGCTTTGTATTTGGTGGGTTCGGAAGGGTGTGCTGTACCGGGTGAAACCATCAATGGACAACGCTACCGACAACAATTAATCCGTTTGAAGAGAGCAGCAGCCGAAAAACGTCCGGAATATGCGACCAGATATGAGGCAATAATTTTCCATCATGACAACGCTGGGCCGGTTGAGAACTATTTGGAAAACAGTGGATGGGAAGTTTTGCCCCACCCGCCTTATAGCCCAGACCTTACCCCTTCTGACTACCATTTGTTCCGGTCGATGCAGAACGCCCTCACTGAAATACGGTTCACATTAGAGCAGAATATCAAAAATTGGCTTCATTCATTCTCGGCTGCCAAGCCGGCGCAGTCCTTTTGGGATGGGATCCACAAATTGAAACACTTTCACTTCGTCGGTTTCTTCTTCCTCAGATAAATTTCTCATGGCTATGACGTGCACTTTAACTTAAATTCAATTCTTCACTTCTTTTCTACCTTCAATACAGACACAAACATTGTTCAATTATTATTGAACGTGTATTTCCCAAAATTGGGTCAAAATTGCACTTGTTCGAAATATCACGGCTGATCCGAAGTGGAATTTCGTTCGGGTGAAGTTCATGATAACATGTTTGTAGTTCGGACGGATAGTAAGAGAGAGATTCATGATGAGGTTGGATTAATTAGCCTTTCTTTCAGACACAAGTCTGGCCTGGCAAAATAGTGGCAAGGGCCCACTTTTTTCAAATTTTTTAGCTTCAACTCGGAAAAAAATTAACAATACCCGAAATATTGTAGTAACCCTTTGGGATCGATTCAAATCATCACCGTTGCCCATGCTGTGTCTTAATTGTCTGTGCAACCACTCAGAGGTTGAACTGAAATTGGACAATCTTACTGCGATCTATGACAATGCAAGTCCGAATCGACAGCGTTTTGTTCGTCCTTCTTAGGCTGCAAACACACGGGATCAAACTAAACGTTTTTGATTCGATTGTCGGAAGAAAGCTTTTTATTTGAACACACACCGAGCGAAGCAGAATGTAACAAACAGTTTTCTCTTCTTGTCTCGTTTCGTGTGCGTTGAAATAAGACAAAATGTTGTTTAACGGACTCACAACGAACTTGTGCCACCCTTATATGAACTTTTTCAAGCAATTGGGAAAATAACGCAATTATCCAGAGGCTTCGTTGACTTCCATAAGCAGAGTTAAGAACTTATGCTGAGCAATTTAATAATTTCACCATAATGTGGTTTGAAGTTTTATAATTTTTACGGGGATTGATCAAAAATGCTACGAGAAAACAGGATACGAACGATCGTAAAATCACAACTCCGGCTGAAAGATTATTTATATCTCGGAATCAAAATTTAGTTTTGCCAAAAACAACAGGCCACGTTACGTCAACGAAACATGTTTTTCTGTTTTGCTTTGGTTGGGGCGCAACAACAAAAGTATTTTTTTTCGTGAGTGAACCTCAGACGACTGAGGGAAGTCTCACAGTTTTAGCGACAAGTCTCATTTCTGTTCGAATGGTTACATCAGTGGTTTCCAATCTCTTCAGCTCGGGCTTAGTATTTTTTTCACCACACCTTAAGAAAAATAAACAGTCGAATGAAATACTAGGTGGATGGTACACAAATTTAAAACAGTCTAGAATTTAGAATTGAAACAGAAAACAACAAAAAGGGGCTCAAGAAGAGCAACTACTTCTCAGTCCAATCGATGTGACGGTTCAGCCTGGTGAGCTCCACACTATTTTTCAAAACATAGAATCAGACTTGACTAGTGGTGTGCCAACTCAAGTTAACCCGGGTTACACCTAAACCGAGTCAAACCGAGTTACATTTATATGAAACCGAATTGTCAAAACCGATGAAACAACCAAATACATATAAAAACTACAGGCGATACAAATCGGCGTGAGAATACGATGCAGAGCTGAAACCAACCCGAAACAGAACGGAATTGGACCAAGATTCGATTGGCAGGATTTCATATAGATTCGGGGCAACTGACCTGAGCACTGCGGTAACTTTTCGCGCATACACCAGATATGTAGTGTATCAGATATGAAGTATTATAACGACATGCAATTTCTATCTATCTTGACGCTTAAATTTTTTGACAAACCTTTTTTATATCGTTTTCTCAAACGGAATTGACCAATCAGAGGCCGACATTCATATTATTTCGTGAATAACCGTCAGAAATTCCTGAATAATAGTCGAAAAATCCACTCAAATTCGCCAATAAGGAGTCAATCAGCTGTGAGGTCGGCCATCTCGGTAATGCTTTATTTCTGTTTTTGTGCGTACACATATAGTCTCTCTTTTTTATGTGATGTGTCAAAACAAGTAAGATGCCTTGTGACTTGTGAGTAGAAGAAAATACGGAGAGAGATAAAAATCAATACAAATTTGCACACACACAGGCAATACTGGCTACCCCGTGCGCCTATCGCTTCAATTGCCAACACAATCGTCTTTGTATACACACAGAATACCGAAACCAACCCGAAACAGAGTAGAATAGGACAATACATAACGTATGCGATCGGTTCATCTTCAAACCGCGTTCGGCAACCCGGGTTACAACTCGGTCTGCTTCAATTCTAACCCGGGTTAACTCGGTTTGTAAAAAATTTAGGGTTGGCACTCCACTAGGCTTGACACTCTCATTGTGTGCTCCACAATATGCTCTTCATTACAGCAAAAGCTGAAAATCCACCATCCCACAAATAGGATGTTGCAAGCGAAATGAAAATTCTAAAGCCTTTGAGCTTAGATTTCCGAAAACCAAAACCTCACCAAACAGGAACTTGGGAATCTACTTTTAAGACTGCTGTCACAAGAGTCACAGATTCTGGTGGAGCTGTGCATTAATGGATGTATAAACTCTCTGACCATCATCTGCACAGAATTTTGAGAACCATTTGATGAGTCCCGGGAGGTGTTCCGTGAAAAGGGCTTGGGAGACAACTAGTTCCTTAGATGTCGCATATTTATAACACTCACCGCCACATTAATTCACATCCACAATTGAAATTTCGTTCTGCACTCGCAATCTCTACAATTGTTACAGAATATGCGTGTTCTTGCCTGGCCAAAACAGAATCATAAACATTTGTTTAGCCATAAGAAAGAAGGCAATTATCATTAATGACGCTGGTTCGAAACAGTCTTGAGGCACTCGGTGTGTGTTGCTCGTGCACACCACCGACAGATTTCAAAAACGTGTGTTTTGCTTCGTTTTCTTTGGCGTGTGCAGTCTCATAAGAAACAATGTTCTCTTGTTTCATGAATCCAAGAAAAGACGCTTTGCTTTATCTGGTGTGGTGTCACCGTTAACGTCTAAAACTGTTTGCTCACGCTAAAACTTTTCAACGATGCGACGATTTGCCCGCACAACCAAATCATGACGACGAAAGACCTCACAGCAAACTCCACGTTTCGTGCTTACGACTGAACAGAAAATTCGAATTTTCGAACGTTCCACAATCGTGAATCTTGAATCGGAGCGCATTGAAATGGGGATCCTTACTGAATATTTTGACAGCGTGTCTATCTATGACAGCTATCAAGTGTGGTCATGTGGTCACTCCCACAATTGTTTAGAAACCAACCCAATTGTTGACTTGGCAGAAGGCAAAAGCTCTCATAAAGGAGGGTGTTCACTATTTTCACGATTGAATTAAACGTCGAGCAAGGCAAACAACATCCCCTTCACGACCAAGGATTAACCTTTTCCTATTGAACCGAAGTAAAAATTCACAAATCCATACCCCCTTCCTCATCCCTGCAGATTGTTGGACGTATCTGCAGCAAGCAAGAGTCCACACAAAAGAATGCAAAATGTGCAGCATGCACACAATGGAAGGGTCCTTCCGACCGACAGAGACGGAGAGACATTGGAATGGAAAAATGACTTTCTTTCGAAAAATGACGATTGAATATATATTTTCTCCCAAATCGCAATCCACTATCGATAAATCGTTTTCAATTCTTCAAATTGTGTACTGCCCCCGTTCAGCATTGATCAAGTGTGTACAAGGAAAAAGAAAACCCGATAAAATTCTAAAACCGTTCCCGTCGACATCGTTGTCTTCTAAGGACCTTCTGTTGAGAGTCCTGATGCCCACCGAATGTTGGCTACTCGACAAATTTGCGTACATCCATGAAATGTTCGCTTTTTCTTTTCAATTCCTTCAACGAGCAAGTCTCTCTAGAATGTACACATTTTCCCAGGACATCTTTTGCTGCTCTTTTGTGAACTTAAAGTTACTTATTAATTTTTCTGTAACAAAAGGAAATTCCGCCCTTCTTCTTTAACGGACGATGATGTTGGGTGCCGGAACTGAGAGAGCGAGAGAAAACGCAGAGGAAAAAAAACCCATAGAAATGAGAAGGAGGAATGAGAAGGGAAAAGGATAAAACTGTCGCAAACCGAAAATTAATTTCCTCCTCTCTGGGTGTGGTTTTTATGCTCCAACCTCCTGCTTCCGTCAGCCAGCACCCTCCCCCCAGACCCAGCTGCTCATACTTCCGTTAGCCATGATGGCGGCAGGTGAGGTTACGAAATTTAAGGATTTGCCAGAGAAAAGAGCACACACTCCGACACAGTTCTCCAGTTGATCGGGGAGCGCGTTCGAGCCGTTATCTCGGTTCAAATGTTTTCTTTTAATTCTCTGCTGTCATCCAGACCCCACTGCGCATCCCCCATCCACCGGAGCAACGATAATTAATTGTCTGTGGGTGGTGCGAGAGGACGTGGAACGTATGTGAGGGACCAAGAACGACGACACAGACAATCATTTCTGCTAATTGACGTCTTATTCAGTTTTATTCCTTTCGGAGACAACCTCCTCTTTGTGCTCATCCTCGACGGATGAAGCTGGAGATTCCCTGGTCTCTTTGATGATTTGATTTCTTTTTTGGGTTGATTCCTTATTTTTCCATGCGCCAACGAAACAAAAGAACCTGGGGGCCACGGTAGATGCCCCATCTGCGCCCAGTGCTCATTTTCGGACAGAATCGGAAAATATTGCAACTAAATGCGAACAATGAGAAGAGAGTGGGTGCTGGCGGGGCTGATTTTACTTTTAATTCCCAGCCACTTACGTCGATTTATGAAAACAGGGGCTGCTGGGGGGAGGGATCGTGATTATTTTTCACGGATTGCTTCAATTAAAGGAAAAAGTTGGCGTTTCTTTTCTCCGTCAGCGGAGCTGGTATCCTTCGTTTGGGACGAAGATTACGTTGCTCGGATGGACAACTCGTTGGTGTTTCATGGAACGCTTCCAGTTGATGAGGGTATTTATTGTGACTGCACGACTGTGGGACGTTGCCGTGGAGATAATCCCCGACATAACAGTTCGTAATTGAAAAGGCCGCAAAGGCTGCAGATTGTATCCCATTCAAAAGGGTTAATTCGATGGAAACGGAAGACGAGCGAAGGTGTACACAAGTATCAGGACGGCGGGTCTTTATGTCTGGCAAATGGTCTGTTTATTTTCCTTCGTAATCGTCGTCTAAGCAACCGCCAGTTTGTTTTGGACCAATTTCGTGGTGAACAATAGGACAGGGAGGATGATGGAGTCCTGTATTTTTTGCGCACTCAACTGGTTGGAAATAGTTTCCATTTATAGAAGATTTTTGAACCGATCTGGTGATCGTGGTATCATGTGCCTTAAATTTAGACCAGACTCCATTTGCATAAGACATGTGCGTCACGGCATCACGAAGGAATGCCAAGCATCTTTGATTTTCATCGTTCTGGACAAGATTTGGGAACATTATGACGACGACTAAAACTCCTCTAGCTGGGGGCGATCTCTGGGTAGCTCCCTTCAATTACCCCCAGTTTTCTGAGCTCTTTCTCTTCTCTACCCTACGCTAAGCGCATGTCTTCTCTGCTGCATTGTCCCACAATCACGGAACCGAAGACTCTTCGTCTCGGATCTACAGTGCTCCACGGTCCAGTCACCTTAGGCGTTGGAACGAAATGCAAGCAATACAGACTGATGCATATGCGTGATGCAAGTGAACATTTAGTGAAATATCATAATCTAGGAGAACAGCCGCTCGACTTTTAGATGTACTCGTCGATGAGATCCCCACTCGAGTGAATTTCGGTCATTGGAAGGCCCCTAGTCCTAGTCAGTTCTTTGGATGTCTCAGGCAGATGCCACTGCCTATGCCCCATCTTCTCATTAATTTCTTGAATAAAAAAAAAATCAAGGCGGCTAGTCCTGTATGTTATGGCATCTGACTGGTATTCACTCAAGGTCAAGAGCACCCTCTAGTTGGTGGCCCCCTAGTGGGTGGATGAGCTAAGGACCCAACATCGTAGAGAATGTGTTAACATGTCACGGTGTTTATCACGACTTATGAAGGTAGCCTGTGCTACTCTGAGACGTGAAGTGTATATGATTCAAATCGTTATGGAGTTGCAGGTACTTCCGGGTGCCGGAGTAGCAGAGGATTTGGATTAGCCTCCCACTTCACCAAGGAGGTAGTGTCCATGTCGCATGAACCAATTGATACTTGAGTCCCCGAGTAACATGGCTTACTATAGGCATTCGGTGCAGACTGTACTTGGCAGTGTTTCTACTTATCCAAACCTACGCCCAAGCCACTCGCGTGATAATGCTGTGCATCGATGGAGAGCGGTAAGACCATACTAAGCCTAAGCTTTCCTTCTAATGCGTACAGCCTACCACTTCTGTTTTGTCCTCATTTTGTTATATTGTCTATAAGTTAAGTCCTGTTGGTTTTCTGTGTTAAATTCAAACACCAACTGACTGCGCTCGACCTAGAGTTATTCATAAGGCCCCTACTCCAAAGCTTTATCTTTGTAGTGTCTCTAGATGTGTTCCATTGAATTGACACATTCTATCATAGATTGTGATTCATTGAAGGGAGTGATGGCACTTAACTCGCATCAGGTTGTGACACATGACGTGTCCGATTTTGAGGCAACAAATTAAATACATTTTTATAAAATAAATTTTATTTAGTAAATTATTTTTCTAGTGGGATTCAAGGTTCATTGTTTGGGTTTTATTGAAAAGTCTATTTCCTGAAGCTAACCGGATGTGGAGCATGTTTTGAAGATTCCAGTCTGCGGAAAGGGTGCCATTCCCTTGGGTGAACGGAGAGCGTAGTGGAGAGCGTAGTGGAGCAGGGAGTGCGTCGGACTGCGTTAAAATTTGTTGTAGGGTAAGCTGTCCCACAGTGAATCATTTGAAAAAGGCATCATATACTTCTATTATTTTTGACGGGTCCCACTGACTGGTCACCACTGACTCAAGCTTTCATCGGTGTTTTTCTTTTCTTCACTGCGGTGTATTATTCTCAAATAAAGCTGTACTTTATTGATTTTTGTATTGAATTAGGGTGTTTGTTGCCCGTTACGAACAATGCCGGGTACCCGCGAATCTGGGTATTACCCGCATTACCCGTGTAGCCGAGAACTCGGGTAATTGTCGAGTATTACCCGGTCACTAGATTGAACTGAGAACCGTGTGAGTTGTACAACGACATAAATCATCTATAAACCAACCGCTTAAAGTAGTTTTCGTTCGCAACTTGACACCCGGAGAATCTCCTTGCCCAAGCCTGTGCCATAGAAGACGTCGCAGATAAAGGTGCCACCAACAGGAGGTCTTGAACCTCGGAGGCGACTAGCCTAAGATCATGGAAGCTGCATATACTTTTTTGTTGAACTTCATCGCCGTGAAGGAATGATTATGAAACAGTAGAGATTCTTCTTCTCGATGGGCTCCACTTCTTCAGAGAGGCATCAAGTGTCATATGAATTCCCAAACTGCCTAAAGCATTATCAAACACAGCTAGAAGCAATTAATTATTAATTTTCACATGCATTCACCGCAAAGATCCGGTCACACAACGCCCAAGTGGAAGCATTAAATATTTCCAAACACATCCTCAAAGTATCAATACACAATCGAGAGGATGCTCATTGAATTCCGCCCTAACGCCTGAGGCCGAAATTACTTGAAATCATTTTGTCAAAATTTCATAAATTTCAATACCACTCGACTTCGGCAAACCATCCCACTGCCTGCAGGCAAGCCCACTTCATCCGAAGCAATCAACTGCCCACTGCCCAGCAACAATGATGAGGAGTTAACCAGTTGATCATAGTTTACCTTCGAGCTCAACCACAGTCCCGATAGTGGTCGGGACATAAATTCACTCCACTGACAATGTTCATTGAAAATGAATAGTGTGTCTAGACCGGAAATTAAATGAAGGACCACATTATGATGGAGTTGTGGCCATGTAATGTTTCATTATTATTCCCCAAATGACTGCTTAAGCTGCTACGTCGACATGAATTTATTGATAGAATACACACGTTAGCCGTAGGGGCAACACACAGAAGTAAACAAGGGCATGCTCATGTGTGCGAGGACAAGTAATGTTTTCATTTGGAAAATAATTAGCGTACCCAATGGGGTTTTGGCTCTATTTGCTGATGGAGATCATGGATGCGGGAATCGAAAGGCTGCCCGAGGACGAGCTGCGATGTGGCAAGGGGGAAAATGTGACTAAAATGAAGATAGAAGAGATAACACTTTGGAGGGAATGTGTACATGTTTGTATCGTAAATGCCACATAAACAATGTCATCGAAACGACGGGATGGGGAGCGTTGATGGACGATGCTCGGTCTACCTCAATAAACTAATAACGTCAAAATGTCTGCTTTGTTCTGAAATTTATTGTTGGAGAGGGGTGTCTTCTTTGAAGAGTCGTTAATAATTGGCCAAGTTACCTTTACTACATCAACATTTCGAATCTTTTCGAATCTATTAATTGTAAGGGCCGATGTTGATTGTGAACCACACCTAAACGTCAAGTTTTTGTCTGTATTTCATTTTTCAATTTGAACCATGGAAAGGTACACAATCGAGCAGCGCGTTAAAGTTATTCAGGCTCACTGTGAAAATGGGCGTTCAAATCAAAATGCATATCGTGCACTTCGTGTCGATATGGTCGGTCAATTTAATCGTCCAAATGTGCGTCCAATCGGAAAAATCGTGCAAAAATTTGAGCAAACCGGGTCTGTAGGAGATGTGAAAACACCAGTGAATGCTCGTTCAGCTCGTACTGCAGAACATAGTGCTGCTGTTCGCGATAGTGTGGCTGAAGAGCCGTCCACGTCAACTAGTCGTTGTGCCCAACAATTGCACCTCTCACGCTCGTCGTCGATGAACATTATGCATAAAGACTTGTATTTACACGCTTTCTAGGTGCAATTGACTCAAGAACTAAAGCCTCTTGACCATTTCAGGCGTCGTCAATGGTCAGAATGGTGGCAGGAAATGGCAACAGTGGATGATCAATTTTCGAAGAAAATCATCTTCAGTGATGAGGCACATTTTCACCTCAGTTTGGGCGAATGCTAATCCACGAGTGATTGTCAAAAAACCAATGCACCCACAAGGAGTGACGGTTTGGTGCGGTTATGGGGTGGCGGCATCATCGGGCCGTATTTTTTCCAAAATGAGGCCGGTCAGGCAGTTACTGTGAAATGATAACGAACTTCTTATGGCCCGAATTGGAAGATATGAATGTGGACGATATGTGGTTTCAAGAGGACGGTGCCACGTGTCTCACAGCTAACGAAACAATGGCTCTTTTGAGCGACAAATTCAATGGCCGTGTTATCTCACGTGGTGGCGATGTCAATTGGCCGCACATATCATGTGATTTGACACCGTTGGATTTTTTTCTTTGGGGTTACTTGAAAGGAAAGGTGTACGTCGATTAAAATCAACATCGGCCCTTTAAATTTAATCACCCGTTATTATCCCGTCTGTGAGGAAGGTGGATGAGGCCTCCGGCAAAGAGGGACTTTGAACCCAAGCCTCCTGATTCGAGAGGGACTGAACGCAACTGTATAGAGACCAAGTTATTGAAGACATAAGACAAGTATGGAAGGCAGCTTCTGTTCAGGCTCGGACGCTCCATGGATCACAGTCTTGATAAGTAAGTATGTTAAATAGTTACGAGTACATCACCTTCATGCCTCTGCAACGCCTGCCGGAGGTGTTCAAATAAAGATGTGGGGACCATCTCGGAATCAATCGGAGATCCTTTAACTTTCTCTGCGATTTCTACGAGGTAGCCCTATTTAACGCCACCAATGATCTACAGTAAAATCTCCTCTTAAATCGGAGCCTCACGATATACCATGAAAATGATATTTCTTGTATAATTACTTCTATTGTTCTATTTCCACATTGTTCTAATTTAAGGTGACCATATAGCAAGCCAGAAAAAGAGGACACCTATACTTGCTTTTGTCCAATGTGAACCGACGAGTGAAAGAACGCATTGGCATTTTGGCCCGGAATGCAAGAGAAGAACAACCTTCTTAGCATTTTCTACGACTATTGAAACAGATCTGTAAAAAAAAACCACCACTTCGCTTTGAACGCCACATTGACGTATATCTGACAGAAATGATTTTGTGGTAAGGTGTAACAGCAGAATTTTTAAGGGATTACAATGCAGCGAGCTCTTGCAGAAGTGAGTCCATTTCTTAGGGAAAACGCTATTAAGCCCTGTCCCCTTTTCACTCGTGCGAAGTTCATTTTACAATTGTCGGCTGAAAACGCTGTACATTTAGAAGTTACATCATATTTAAACGACTGGATGGCGCAGTTGGTTAAGTGCCTACCCTTGGTCAGTGGGATTCCCCGGTTGGAATCCCTGTGAAAGCGAAGATAATACGCTTTTACTGCTTTTCAAATATGGTCCAGTCACCATTTGCTGTTGGGATCAAATTACCGGCACTATCACTGGAGTGGTCGATCTGGAGTGGTCTGACCGTGGGTTTCACAATGGACCAACATTTGGACCAACACAGTGTGCTGGTTTTTGCTAGCAGCCCCCCCTTCCCTACTCTACCTACATCATAAATATTTGGAAAAGTTTTGGGCATAGAATTAAGAAAATCGGGGCTATTACATACTTTTGAATTGACCTTGTTAGTGTGTGAGCGATGGAGACCCGTTTTGCTGTTTCAGAGTCCTTCAACAAATCCTTGTGTTAATGGTTCGAGCAATCCGTGGATACAAAACTCTAACTCTAATGACTCTACCGCGCCTAATTTTTCCTTCAGCTTTGTGGACGCTGAAGTGAACATCGAAGACACTTTTGACGCAAATCCACATGCGGGTACATTATTTCTATTTCTTAGACACAATATATGTTGCTCCAGGTCATAACGCAGCAGTAATTCATTTTTGCTCATCGCCTGTTAAATAATTGCATGTTAATTGTGATAAATTAAAAAACTCGTTTCAACTGACAAAGCGAGCCGGCAGACAAAGAGATCGACAAAGATCCAGATTAAAAAAAAAAATATGACATATAAGACCATCATCATCTTCTAGGTCAGGTTCTAGGTCACGAGGGTAAACTATGCATAATCTCCATCATCGACTCTAATCCATCAGACGTTACGCCCAAGCGTAACCAAGAGTCGGACTTGGTCCAACCGCCTAGTCCTAGTCTGCCAAGCGGTCGCGTTCCTGATGCAATCGCATTCAACGCCCGCCTCGGATGTCCTGATGAAGGCGGCATTCGTGCCACGCAACCAAACCCCCTTTCCTTCACTTCAGTTAACGCACGCGTGCGGTGGGAGAAACTACAGAATAGTGAGTTGCGGCTAAATTTTGCACTGAAAGGTTTGAGCGACTTCCAACTGTTCCATTGCGTGCAGAGGAAGAATGGGGACTGTTTTCAACAGCTGTTATTGCCTCTGCACTGGATGTTTGTGGAGTGAAGTGGCTTGGAAAGTTTAAAACGCCCGGAATTCAAGAAGCCATCAGAGGGAAGAAGTAGACCTACAGAGTCTCTACTGGATTCTCTTGGGGGGGACTCTGCTTCTCGTGACCGGTACACTGAGCCGGGAAGAACTTGCAAATTGGCTGTGCGAGCAGCTCAAGAGCAGTCTTGGAAGGAGTTCGGCGAGAAGTTGGAAAGCGGGTGTTGCTGGCAAACCATTCGCCGATTCAGAGGAAGGAAATTCAACATCACCGAAGTAGTCAAATCGAAAGACGGTGTGTTGCTTTCCAATGAGGTGGACAATCACGAACAGGGCACTAAGACCCAGACGCGGACAAAAATCCAACGGGGAGGAAGTCATTTTGTCGATTGAATAGCTAAAAATTGGCAAACCCGCCGGTGTGGATGAAATCCGGCCAGAAGCACTTAAGGCAATGGGCAAAGAGGGAGTATTATGGCTCTCTCGTGTCATTAATGTGGCCTGGGCACATGGTGAGACACCTGGCGATTGGCAAACTGGGGTGATTGTCCCAAGGACAAAAGAAATTGCTCCGTCTACAGGGGCATATCTCTTTTAAGTCTCCCCGGGAAAGTCTACACTAAGGTGTTGGAAGCCCGTTCTAGAGCTACGGTCGAGCCCAGGATGGGGGATGAACAGTGGCGCTTTTGTCCCGGTAGAATTATAACCGACCAGCTTTTCACTCTAAGAATAGTACTTGAGAAGGCTTGGGAGTATGGCAAGCCCATCTACAGCTGTTTTGGGGATTTGGAAAGGCATACGACCGAGTTCCTCGAGGTAAACTCTGGAGTGTTCTGCAGGAGTATGGGGCTAATGGTCCTCTTTTCAGTCTGTAGCAGCTGTGTTCCAGCCAACGGTGCTAATTCAACACCTTTCACCGTGGGCGTTGGACTTCGCCAAGGGTGTCTCATGTCATCTCTCCTTTCCATTTTGTATACGGACTGGATGTTGCAGGGCAGACGAGACGACGAATGTTTTACTTTGGGAGAGCTGAGTTGAGAGTCATCTTATTTTTGCAGATGACTTAGGTATCCTCACATCTTCCCAGGCGGAACTCCAGCGCGCACTCGATAGGCTTGTGGCCATATGTGCTGATGCTGGAATGAAGGTTGAATTAGACAAATTCGAGGTTATGGTCATCTCCAGAACGCCTGTTCAATGCACTCTACGGGTTAGTGGAGTCCCATTGAAGCAGGTGGAGGAGCTTAAGTATATCGGGGTCTTTTAGCCGAGTGATGGGCTGTGTAATGCTGAGCTATCCTGTAGGATTGGATGTGTCACAGCTTGGTAGATCTATAAACAGGAAGGCCGGGCTTGGTGTCAAAGCCAAGTTAGCGGTTTTCAACTCAGTATATAAAAGGTCATCGGTTACAGAGGGGACATGTCCTCTTTAAAGTAGACGCTCTGGAAACCCTAGTTTAACTTAAAGTGAACCTTATCAAGTTTTTGAAAACATGAAACTATGTACTCTAACTCCACAGAGAGTAATCTTTGGTCATTTTCTTTTTGTATTGATCTCCAATACTCCAGGAATGTGGTCTGACTGGACATCCATCCAACATCCTTTCCCTTGCAAGTTATAGGACGGCGCAATTACATGCTGGTGCAACGTACTTGCTTTCAAGTTAAGTCTACGAGGAAGTCCGTAGCTGCGTGTAGCTAAAGGCTGCTCATGGTTCAATGCAAGTGCGGGCCGTCAGGTCTCTAAGAAAGATTTCCAAACAACCCCTTCGGAGTCGACGTGAAACTGGCAAAATGCTCTTTCCGGCGTCAAGATGTTTTCTGTGTCTGAATTTAGGCGTTCCTCAATTGTGCGCCTTTTCACCCTTTCACCCCTCACTCATGCCAAAACGAATAGTAATCTTCTTAGAAGAAGACTCGTTACAGTTCGTTGTTTGTTGAAAGCCCATGAAGAGCATTTATCCACAAGCACCGGTGGTTTCGCAAAATTCGCCTCCGAACGCCCTGAAGGACAACACAAGCAATGCCCCATCACACCCCAAACGGGTAACTTGGCAATTCGTAACTTGTTCTTCGACCTACTTCCCAGCACAAGTGGCTGGGCCCCCTGCTCGCCAGTTTCTCATCCACGTCTCTCCACTCTAAGCCCAGAGTAAAAGCGAGAACCAATATTTTCCCGAGGTAAAGTCTCGTTTTAATGGAAGCCTTATTTCATTATTGTTTTCCATCATTTCTGGTGGAAAATTAAACCAAGCAACCGCCGACAACAGGGACAAGGGAATCCGTTCAATTCAACTCTTTGGTGGTATTCCGGTGGCACCTTCATTGCATCCACCGCATCCGTCATTTTCACCGTCTCCAGGAAATTGAGCGAACAACGAAGAAACAATATTTGAACTCACTTGTGAAAGATCGTCGCTGGTGCGATGGGGTGGGTGGGTTTGTTTTTCAACCATAAACACAAGACTCAAGGACAGAGGGACAGAAGCGAAGAACAAGGCAAACAAAATATATACAGGCACCCCTTGGTGAGGGTATTAATGTCACATCGCCACCCAGCGGCAAGGTGTTCCATTGGAACCACATCAAAACGGGTAATAAAAAACTTTGAGTGGATCAACAGAGCCCGGAACCAAGGAAAATATTAACTTGTATTCCGCCTGACCTTCTCACCTCGCCACCGGCAGTGCAAACGAAGAAAGAAATCCTGCCTTCGCCGCACACAGCAACCGAATGTATAGCTACTCTACATCATCTGCAACATCCTGGCCGTTGAAAGGTTCCACACCAAGTGAAGTTATCTACGCCATCGTGATGGTGGTGGTGGCGGTTTGGTGGAGCTTCAAAACAATCTCCTCAACGTCGTTGGCACCACCTTCACCGGCACTGCAGCGGCGAATACATTTTCCAGCTGCCAGGGGTTGGGGTTGGCCTCGAAGGAGCACTGCTGGCTGATGGGAGACCGCTCGCGCATTGAGTTCACGTCGATAGCATGTAACCTTTCCTCGAACTTCCACCCCACCACCACCTTTCCGCAGCAGCTTCGGATTCACAAAAGTGATAGGCGATATCCTTGGTGGACTTGTGCCTGCAAAATTATCGTGTCTTGATTTACATGTACATAATTCTGCCAAAAGAGGATAATAAACTTTGGCAAAGGGCTTTTAGCATTTTGTTTTGCCACTTGGCCCCGCTCCCTACCTCCTCCATTTTTTCGTTTTTTCTGCTTTTCCTCGTGGGATTCTTTTGTTTTATTTTCATTTTGTTTAATCCTTTTGGGGATTAGCTCAACCCCGACGAAAACCCACACACACACGCCGTCTATCACTCCATTCGCAGGGCAGCGAGGTGAGACACATAAGCACATCAAGAGCCTGTCAGAGTGTGCCTGCCCTGAACTTTAAATACCCGACGAGTGGCGTGGAGAGGGGGAGAGCGTAAGACGCGCCTCGGTGGGGCTTATTTTATAATCAGGTGAACAGGATCAACTTTTGGCTGAGAATAAATTATGCATGAACTGTTTTGCTGGTTGTTGTGCCCTCCCCTGGCTCGGGGTTTAGCTCTGTCGCACTCGCTTTGGCTTTTCGCATTTCTCCTAAGCCTGTTGGCCCGTCTAATACTGCCGACTTTCCCCCCTTGACGATGGATTTCTAGCAGATGTTAATGTTTTCTCATGAGGAGTTATGTGCGCGAGTGTGTGTGCGCCTTGGGGTGACACCGCTGCGTAGAGGCGGGTCGACGGTCGAGGGTCTGCGATCGTGTTTGCTCCTTAAGGGGATTTCGTTTTAAGGTGCACATGGCCCGGAATAAAACACACACGCAAACGAAACGAAAGGGTTGCCTTCTGCGAGCATTAACAAATTGTTTATTGGATGTATTAGGGGAGAAGGAATCCGGTTCGGGTATTCAAATGAAATTTCATGCGTTTGTGAGTATTTCTCTTTTTTCGCGGAAAAGCGGTTCAACCCTTTAAGACGTGACAGCACGTGGGTGCGGATTTCCCTCGTGGACCTGAATCATCTCTGGATTGCTTCAAATCATTCGATTTGGGGATGAGTGCGCCGAGCGGTGGACGATGGCGTGGTGGGGATGGTGGGTACTTTGCAAAGCATTCAACATTGTGCAGCTGACGAGGGCCGAAAGAACAACTGACGTCCCAAAGGTCTGATTAGGGGAAACATCTCCGTTTGCCCGAATAAACAGGCAAACTGAACCTCAGGAGGGAGCACGCTCGTGGCAAGTGACAACAGCAAGCTGACCCGTGCAGAAAAACGTGAAGAGTGAGAAGGACTTTAAGGATTTTTTAAAGGGGATCCTCTTAAGGGAATGCCATGGAGAATCTGCGGTTGCTCGAGCTGAAGACGTCCCAGAAAGCAGCTCTTTCTCATCAGCCTCTAGGGGATTCTATAAGTGGGGCTATGAGTCGGGACAGATCTGTAATGAATTATCGCGAAGAACACATGCCCTTCCTTAGGGCGAGTCATGTGAGAACAGAATGTGGGTGCACTAGACCACGGATGTGAAGACAACGCAGGTGGAAGTGTGAGTGCCAGTGACGATGTGCATCTGTGTGAATGCTTCGGAATAGTTCGAAATTTGGGGCCCTGAAGGTCTTTGCATGCAAACTCTGTTTGTGAGGTGGGACAATGTGGCCAAGCCTAATCTTGCCAATACAAGAGAGAGAGCACGTCCCGTTTGTCTGTGTTCAGACCTTGATTGTTTACCTCAAACGTAGGTCTTATTTGGTAACAGTACAGGCAGCATCGTTAACGAGGCGAAACACAGAATAAATCTTGTCTATCGTTGTTTGTTTGGACTCAACAGTGAGGGTTATCTCGAACGGGAGAATTGACGTCATACACGATATTAATCATCTCGGTCGTGTACGGCGCAGAGACATGGAAATATCATAAGTGGATGAAGATGTCCTTTGTATTTCCTCGAGAAATGATCTGTGCGTGATGTTGGGAGCTCTACTCTACAACACTCTACTGGCTGTCTAGAGAGGATCCGACACTTCAGGTGGGCCATGTAGACGGAATGACCTACTTGACTGCGGGACTTGAACGAGAGCTTTCGATATTGATCGAATGGGACTATGGAGCCTGTTTTTTTAAGGTGATGCACACAAGTGGAGCAACAGTCAGCCATAGATCGCTTTAGGAGAAAAGCCTTAGACAAATACGGTTCAAGTACATATTTCACCATGGCACCCTACAGTATCCTATCGAGGGCTAGAGACTCGTTCTTTAGCTCGAACACATTCTCCCGGTCTTGGCCTGATTTTTCACTCATTAAGTCGAATATTTTTCGCATAAAACAAAATATAAAAAATGCACCCTCCTGCAGACTTTGGAAGATGCATTCCTTTTTGCTTACTTCCAACAACTTTGAAAAGTCTGTGACGTATTTAGTGGGTGTGAAAGCCTACAAAAAGGGCTGCTTTCATGGACAAACACCCAATCTTGTGTCGTTTTGTTTGATTTCAAAGCACTGGAAATCTGTTCATCCAGAAAAAAAAGACCTTGTCTTAGTGAAATTCCAGTTGGAATGCGAAAATCAGTTGAGCAGGGGACAGACCCATGACGAGGTGGTGGGACTACTCGTAAGTCAAAAAACTAGTCTTTCTACGCCTGGGCATAACTCCTGATGAGTAAGAGTCGCTGGCGGAGGATCGTGTTGCCATCGTGCGACCCCTTAGTGGAGCATGCGGGTCTGAAGATGATGATGATGCTGTTTGGCAATATGGAAAGTTCTTATATCCAATATATACCTTACCCACGAAATAAAGGTCTTATGGTCATCGAACTGCGCTTCGAGCTGAGCTATGAAGTCGTCCATAAGCAGGATTTCAGTTTCATCCACAAATCCACAAAAGGCCCAGTCCCAAAAATTTCACCAGAAGCGGATTGCAAAATTGTACACATTGGTAGTAGGCTTGTGTAGAGTTCACGAAAGAACTAGTTCAAAAAACACCTCTTGCAAGTGAACTATGTGAACTAGTTCACAATATCATTTTATTTTAGGTCATTTAGCTCATGCCTGTATTCTCAGTGTGTACACTTGTATTTAAAAGAGCAACTGACAACCGTACATCAGTATCGGGCTGGTCTTTGTCTGCAGCAGCACAGGCACATCGTGTGTTGCCTGTGGTGTAAGTGAACGATGCTGCTCTTGCTTATAAAAGGTGATTTTTTAAAAGCTATAGAAAAGTTTTCCAAAAAAAAAAAAAAAACACAAAATTCAGAAAAATGCATGAAATCATTATTTTAATCAATGGTACGGTCCATATAATTTAATGTTTGAAGATTATTTCATGCAAATGTTGACCTTGACTGCGCCTCAAATGGTCCATCCGCTTAGTCCAATTTTGGCATACTCTTTCCAACATTTCGGCCGGTATCTCACGAATAAATGCTTCAATGTTGTCTTCCAATGCGTCAATTGAAGCGGGCTTGTCTTTATAGACATGAGCTTTAACGTAGCCCCACAAAAAATAGTCTCAAGGCGTTAAATCGCACGATCTAGGCGGCCAATTGGCCGGTCCCGAACGTGAAATAAAATGTTCACCGAACTCGCCTCTCAATGCGTCCATTGTTGCGCGTGCTGTGTGTCATGTGGCCCCGTCTTGTTGAAACCACACGTCATGCAAGTCAAGCTCTTGAAATTTGGGCAAAAAAAAGTAGGATATCATCTCACGGAAGCGCTCACCATACACAGTTACGTTACGATTCGCATCATCTTTGAAGAAGTACGGTCCAATGATGCCACCAGCATTGGTAGCTCTTGCAATGCTTCTGGCTGATATTCACTCCAAAATCGACAATTCTGCTTATTTACGTACCCATTGAGCCAAAAATTAGCTTCGATTAAACTGAGCATGAAATGGAAGAAGCGCGCGATGAACTTTCTTAACAGAGCACGCATTTTGATAATAAAATTCAATAATTTGCAAGCGTTGTTCGTTTGTAAGACGATTCATGGTTAAATTATAGACCAAGCTGAAGATGTTTGACAGTGAAACAAAACACGAAACGTGCGTCAGCTGTTTAAACCAGTGTTGCCAAAAAGATAATAGCTAAAAAATCAGCCTTTATAACCTTGGTATTTTAAATTTTCCATCGAATTTCGACGATGAGCGAGCCTAGTTTGACACACACATCATAACGATATAACTGGCGCTGTGAATGGATGAACTATTAAGGAGATTTCTTTCTTGTTAAATTTTGCTTATCGTTAGAAGCATGATTACTAGTACAGCCGCTTAATGCTGTTCTGTTTCTTTCTTTGATGTGAGCTTTTCTCTACTTCCGTTGATGATAATTTATTAACATATTTTTTTGTTCACCACCTTCTATGTGAAGTCCACAGTTGGCAAATACGCAATAAAAATTACGACGAAAAGAAAGCATAGTTGTTTTACTTGGTTTTATTTTTTCCTTCGACTTAGAAAAGATAGCGCTTTTATTCATAAAGGCTACAATCGCACAAAACTTGACAGCTTACATTGAACTAAATGAACTGGAAGAAGGAACTAGTTCAATAAACATATTTGAACTGAATTGAGCGCTCTCTGAACTAAATGCAGAAGTCTAATTGGTAGTGCGTACGAAAACGAAAATACTTAGGCAGCATAAGCTAAAGAAACTTTAGATAGCGTCTCAAAGTATTTATCTATACTCAACACATGCAAGGTATCCACTACGTTCTTGACACAAACTCGTCTTACCTGCTCATTGCGCCGCTCTCTTTTGAAACAATGCTGTTGTTTAGAATTTCAGGAGGTGGTGGTGGGGTGGGATAATGCCCCTAGTTACGACCTTGCCATTGGGTCTCGCAAGCGGGCCTTAGTTTTAGAATTTCAGGAGGTGGTGGTAAGGTTTATTTTAGAAAAGCGACGAGTATGTATTCCGGAAGCGGAAGAGTACACACATGATTACTCGAATATCCTGGCATAAATGCTGTTAAAAAATGTCCTCTCCTAATAATGCTTAAGCCAGCCATGTCTTCAAGTCAGCCCTAATATTTGAAATTTTGGTTGCGCTATTATGTTCAACGTGGCTCAATTCGGAGAGCCAGTCCTAGCACGGTTAAGGCCGATCATTGTCACCCAGCCCAATTGGTGCATTTGTAATTTCCATTTTGTGTAGTCAGACAGACTTCCCTCCGACATAGAGCCGGCCCGGATCAGGCCAGAAACTTCAACTCTAATCCCTCAACTCTAAATCCCTCTCTAAAAGTCACTCTGCAATCTCTGCCAGTGAAAGTCATTCGTCCAATGAAATGAAACGACACAACTTGGTGCGCCAACGGATTCACCTACAGACTTCCCTTTATTGACTTCATTTCCGTCTATCGAACGGAAATTAACTCCTGCCATCTGTGGTTCTCATCTCGTTCGATTAAAAACAGTGACAAAAGAAGTGAAAGAAAAGGGAAAAATGAATAGAACTTACCTCCTTCATCGGTCATCACCAAAATGGTCGTCTCTGGTCCCAATCCTTCGGGATTAAATACCTGCACCGACACCTTGTACTGTGTGTACGCCTCCAGGTTATGGATCTCATGATTCTGCAGAGAAGAGAAGAGACCAAAATGAAAACAAAATTGACACGATAAAACGGGTGTTTGACTTTCAATATCAACATCCATTCATTCGCCCATTCAGCCATCCGTCTGTCTATCAGTATTCTAAAAGGGCTTTTAAATGAAATATCCCTTACAGACACTCAAATGTTTCTAAGAAAGCAGTCACAACTATGCGCGCGGAGATACTGAGGGACGCTGTAGGAATTCCAATCTTTTCTCTCCTTTTTTTTTTGAATCGATTAGATTTACAGCCAGCGTCCGTCTCTTCCTCCAGCAATCTGTAGGAAATTGAGTTTGCACCGTTCGATAACAGAGCTCCGAGATTTTCCATTACTTCCCCATGCATCGTCCCGACGAGGTGGCCTTCTTCCGGGATATTTGAAGCCGACGACGCGCCGGTGGCGCTGGTGGCAAGACTGCAGCAGTAGCTGGTGCGAGGGGGACTGACTGAACATGTGAGGAAATGAGAAAACTAATTTTCATTTGAAAGTCAGAAACATAAGTGACTGGAAAAATGTTCATGGATATCTCCAACACGCTCCTGCTGCCGCTACAATTGGGTCTGCAATTCGCCATCGCCTTCGAGTCGAACACGATGGCATCGACAACGACAACGACAGCGACAACACCAGGGTTTTGATAGTATTTCAAATCTACAAGGACACTCAATGTGGTACTGGTTGATGTGGGTTTCAAGCAGCGTCGTTGGTAAATATGTTTTGGTCCAAGAATCCTCCCAGCCACCGCTCGGCAGATGAAGTTGTTCGGGTTTTTTTTTTTCTTTTATGGAATCGTTGTGAAAAGAAAGAAATTACCATACACACTCTCTGCCGCTGCTTGGCATGCAGATGATACGTGTTCATGTGAATTTCATGCAGTTTCCATTTGCTAGGCCTGATGTGTGTGTGTAAGATCTCCATTGCATCCTCCCAGTTGAATCATTTTTCTACAGCTCCATCGCATATTCATCTGCGTCATCCGCCTCGCAGACGATCGTTGGGGACGGGGCTGGAATGCACCCCTAAGCCGGCTTAGGCGTGGCGACCCTCGGTGACGTAATGATGCCGCTGCTAACTCGCCCCGGCTTACATTTGCAAATTATTTTATTTAAATGAATTTGTAAACCGAATTTTATTTCATTTGGTTTTTTTTTGTCTGTTGCGCCAATTTGTTGGCCGCTTGCCAGGCTAACGGGAGATGGGTGTGCACGCCTGGAAAGGGTCATAAGACCCACGATTATACGAGTATTTTGCATCGGTCCCGGTGTCCTTGTTAACATTTAATCGATGGAAAGCCTTTCATAATCCCCGGCTCGGCCAGGAGTGTGTTGCTTGTCTAAGCGATGTAATGCGAAAATCATCCTAAAAATGTGCCCCAACCCCCGGGACGCAGGACTAAACGCCAGAAAAAGGACACGGGACACGGAATGAAACGAAATCCGTCCTGCATGAGTGATTCGACTAGTGAATTAGTATTTCATGTTGTATCCCCCTCCCCTCTGAACGCCACGCCAAAGCAATACTCTCAATAAGGGAATTGGCGCCGGGCTGTATACTTTTTTCGCTCTCTTTTGGTCCAGGATGTGGGGTCGGTTAACACATTTTTGTGTGCCCCACCCCTGACCGCCCTCCTCGGGCGAATTGCGAACAAGTGAATGTTTTTATGATGACATCGGTTCCACTCATACAGACACGAGGGTATTAATGGCAAATTTAGTTGGTTCCCATGTTCCATTGTGAAGTTTTAATCCCGTTTGAATCAATTCTTCTTCCTTGTTGGGGGGCATTTTTATGACAAACTTAATAGATGGGGCGCCACCGCCGACATGGGTATTCATATTTTCCATTTGAAAGTCGAAGAGGGATTAAAGTGAAAAATACTGTCAAAAGAGAGCGAGGGTGGGAGAGGTAGGATGGCTGATTCGCCTTTGTGATCAGGAAAACGCTGACTAATTGCTGCCAAAGTTAAGTGTTTAGGCTTCGAAAGGGATGTGCGTGTATACCTTGTTGGATAAGCCGGGCGGGATAGAGTAGAGAGAGATTTTAAACGATTCTATAAAGACTTTTATCGTCGCATCTGTGTGGGGGACGGGAGATGACACGCTGAATGACATCAACGGTGGGTGTGGGTGGGTGTGGGTGGCTGTGTCGTTCGTCGACAGAAAGCTATCTCATTAGGTTGACATTTGTGAAGGACTGTGCGGAATCGAGAATCCCTGCGTATCTACCAAGGCGGACAAAAATGCTTGAACGGCTTATTTATGCTCAGAGTGGGTGCTGGCGCATGAATAGGATTGCGACAGAGGGACGATTCTTTCGAATTTTTGGGGTCAATTTGAATTCCGGGGCTAAATTCAAAGACTTTCGAACAGAAAATGAAATGAAACGAGAGGAAAAACACGTGATAGTCGGCTTGACGGGTGTGTAGGTTGTAAGTGCGATGTTGAGTCATTTCATCAATGCTTGTCTCTAAAGGCCTGTTATTATAAATGAAAACGATGCCCCAGGAGGATTTGGGATCAGCTTCTTCTGCAAGCCAGAAGTTGGGAGGGGGTGGGGGGGGGGGGGGGGTCTGTAATTTTAAGACGTCTGCTAATGGGGAAGTGTGAGAGAAGCTCATAGTAGGCAGGAGTACTCTTCGAGCACTTAAAAGAGGATCGCCGTGAATTATGAAAGTAGGCCGTGACAGTACGCCAAGGAGGCCACTTCTCTCTGGCATACACAAAAGTACGAGCAGAAATGAAGTACTATAGAGATGGCACCTTTCCCATTGACGGATTTGAGGCAGTTGTTCATGAATTTTTAACAGTTTTTCACGAAATAACGTGAATGCCTTCCTCTGATTGGACAGAATTTGGTTTAAATTTGGATAAAATATGGTTGTCAACAGTTTGAAGCGGCAAGGGAGGTAGAAGTTGGCTGCCTCCAGTGTTGTCGAAAGTACTATATGAGTATTCATTCTAATCTCGACATCTATGTACTACCGTAGCCCTCCTTTCATATTCCCACCACTATTCTTTACACAACAACGTTTTTAAAAGCATTATTTAGCTAAATAGCTTAATTTGGAGTTCCAATCTCAGTCAGTACTAATAAAGGGTGATTTTTTAAAAGCTATAGAAAAGTTTTTCAAAAAAGAAAAACACATAAAATTCAGAAATATGCATGAAATCTTAAATCATCCGCTTAGTCCAATTTTGGCATACTCTTTCCAACATTTCGGCCGGTGTCTCACGAATAAATGCTTCAATGTTGTCTTCCAATGCGTCAATTGAAGCGGGCTTGTCTGTATAGACATGAGCTTTAACGTAGCCCCACAAAATATAGTCTAAAGGCGTTAAATCGCACGATCTAGGCGGGCAATTGACCGGTCCCGAACGTGAAATAAAATGTTCACCGAACTCGCCTCTCAATAAGTCCATTGTTGCGCGTGCTGTGTGGCATGTGGCCCCGTCTTGTTGAAACCACATGTCATGCAAGTCAAGCTCTTGAAATTTGGGCAAAAAAAAGTAGGATATCATCTCACGGTAGCGCTCACCATTCACAGTTACGTTACGATTCGCATCATCTTTGAAGAAGTACGGTCCAATGATGCCACCAGCCTATAAACCGCACCAAACTGTGACTTTTTCTGGATGCATTGGTAGCTCTTGCAATGCTTCTGGCAGATATTCACTTCAAAATCGACAATTCTGCTTATTTACGTACCCATTGAGCCAAAAATGAGCTTCGTCGATGAAACTGACCATAAAATGGAAGAATCGCGCGATGAACTTTCTTAAGAGAGCACGCATTTTGATAATAAAATTCAATAATTTGCAAGCGTTGTTCGTTTGTAAGACGATTCATGGTTAAATTATAGACCAAACTGAAGATGTTTGACAGTGAAACAAAACACGAAACGTGCGTCAGCTGTTTAAACCAGTTAAAATCACCCTTTACATACATTTAGCAGTATATTAAGACATTTTACAAAACTATTCTACAAAGTTGTCAATTGACTCTTATAGCAGCGAGTTAGCTTCGACGATAGCATGTACAACTCTATACAAGGCCTTAATTACAAGAACTTAGCAGAGAGCCTTCCTGATTTGACCCGGCAATATTGAAGCCGGTCAGAAGTTTTGGTCAGAGATACTTATCTTAAAAAGTCAACGAACCCTTTTGCTTTAACTCAGCATTTCGTCGGGGCAGTTCGATACTGCACCTTGGCTACCTCATAGCAGCGTAGCGCGGAACGAGTTTTTTTCTCAACTTTTGCTCTAATTTCTTCCGTGATGAAGGAAATATACCTATACAGGGTGTTTTCAAGTTAATGTAGAAATGCTGATTGTGTATAATTTATAAAAATAATCCTTATACAGCAAGGACCTATCGCGAAGGTGGTCATCATTTCCCAAGAATCTCCTTGTTCAGGAAAAGTGTGAAACATTGTTCGTCTTAGAGTCAATCACTTTGCTGTCATTCAAGTTCGTTGAATTAAATTTTGTGAAATACGATCTAAAACATCTTTTATTTAACATTAATTTGGTGAATTGGCACTCGAATTGAAACGCAACAAATTCCTAATCAGTTCAATTTAACCAGTAACCAATTTAAAATGTTTCTTAAATACTATCAGATATTTAGGTAATCCAAGCAGACTTACAACTCAAAAGCCTGTGATTTTCGCGTATGGTCCTTTGAATGCACAATGTTGGGAAGTTGTAAAACGTCCGTAGTCTTATTTTGTTCGTAATAATACTCTTCTGAGACGTTTGTACTATTCTCGAAAAGTTTTCTCCACTAACACTGGCTGTCTTTATTTCTTTATTTCTTTATTTCATCTACCGAGTTTAACTCTCTTACAGATTTCAGATATAAGTATAATACGTATTTTAATAATAATAAGGGAATATCCTTATATAATTATTTAAGTCAGTAATTAGCTAGTTATAATAAATACAATTAATAATGATAAATAATAATAAACAAACGTGAAATTTAAACATATTTAACTAAGGCACGAAATGAATTTTATTTAGAGACTTGGAATTGTTTTTTTGAATTTCAGTCTATCATTGATATCTATTTCGATACAGACAGAATTAAAATTGGGAATGCTTTTTGTAAGCGGCTCATTAAAACCATAATTATATAAGTGTTTTGGTTGGTGTAACAGGTTTCCTGATCGAAGATTTCTTTCTGGGGCATACAGTTTAACACATTGAAGTATATCAGGACAGTTTATACGCTACGAGAAAATATCATAAATAAACATAATAGATTGGATACTTCGTATTTTTTCTAGTGTATCTAGTCCTATTAAGGCACATCTTATTTTATAAGGAGGCATAGATTCAAGGTTCCAATTCATTCTTTTTATAACGAATCTCGTAAAGACTTGACTTTTGAACCTTTTCCAAACGTAACACGTGCTTTGAATGAGATGGAGACCATATTACGGAACAGTATTCCAGATACGGACGTACACGAGACATGTGAACTGACTTTAGCTTATACGGATTAGAAAATTCATAACAAGAACGCTTAAGAAACCCAAGCATTGAGTTTGCTTTAGCAATTACGTAGTCAATATGAAATGAGAACTTCAATTTCGTATCAAAAACTATACCAAGGTCTTTAATTTCATTTTTTCTCGTTAGAGTCGTCCCATATATAGTATATTCACAGAGAATTGGCAACAAAATATGGAAAAAAACAAAACGAATGACATTTATTTACATTTAACACCAGATGGTTGATATCACACCATTTGCCTAACGCGACCAAATCATTTTGAATTTTTTTACAGTCTTGGATGTTTGTAACACGCAGAAAAATCTTTAAATCGTCAGCATACATTAAACAATTAACATATTTAAAAATTGACGGAATGTCATTAACAAATAAAATAAATAGTATTGGCCCTAAGTGACTGCCCTGGGGAACACCAGATAACACCTAGACAATTCTAGATTGACAAGTACCAATTTTCACAGTCTGAGTCCTATTTGATAGGTAACTCGAAATCCAGTTAAGGAATGTAGAATGAATACCAAAGGACTTTAATTTATTTACCAAGACTGTATGACATACTGTGTCAAAAGCTTTTCTAAAATCTGTCAAAACCACATCAATTTGATGTCCTGACTCTACCGAATCAAAAAGATATTTCGTGAATAAAGACAAGTTAGTTAAGGTGGATCTTCCAGACATAAACCCATGTTGTTTTAAACTGTCTCCAAAACACTTCATTTCTGCGTCGGAGTCGAACTTGAGTCTCTCTCCTTCTCATCACTCTCTCTCTCTCTCTCTGTCTCCCTCTCTATAAATCTATATTCGCCAAGTCGTGTCCCTCAACTTGTTTTCCCCCTTCTAAAAATTATTATTTCCTGTCTTTTTTTGGATTCCCTCTGACGGCTATGGTAGCTACAAACGACAAAAGCGACAGTGTGTTCGAACAATGCCACATCTCCTTTTCCCCGATGATGTTGATTAAACAACAGAGAAACAATAGGTAGCAGGGCGTGTAGTATTTATTATTTTTTACAGTATATTTTGTGTAGATTAACTACGACATCATATTCTTTGGTTTGAACGGATGGACCAATTTTGAATCACTGTCTCGAGCGCATTGCCTGTTACCCTGCAAGCAAATCGTGTTGATTTGACGTATCTCATTAAGAAATAGAGTAGCCGGCCACATTGAGAGATACATTGTTCAACGCAAAATGCTAGAAGTGCGAGAAGAACACCCCTCATAGAGAAGAGAAGAAGAACACCCACCGCACATTTTTTATGTAAGCAACTTGTGGGCATTGATCGGGTGTACTCATGGCACCGAGCATATCTATCCTTGACATATGTTACGGGTAACGCGTGATTTGTCAAAAGAGTTGGACTTTTGTTGCATAAGTGTCTAGTTGACTCCAGTTTCGCCAGGTTACTCTATACGCGGGAAATGAATTTACTCAAAGTATTTTTTTAAATAATTAAATAAATTTTTTTTGCTAAATTATAAGTGACTAGGAAAAAGAGAAATGAATATGCATTGAAGTGTGGATCCCTTTTCTCGTTTTACTCATAAAAACTATTTTCACCACCCCTTGCAGCTGATAAGGAAAATCCTCAAATTCCTTGGGTTATTGATTCCTGAAATATGTGCTGGGTATTTCTTAATCTTCACGTCCCTAGAAATACACTCGGGATGTCTGTTGCATTGTTTATGGGCGGGAAGGGTATTTCGTTATGTTGCCTAGTGTTTCTTATCGCTAACATAACACAGGCGTCCTCTGTTGTGTTGTCGCACAGTTCCACAGTTGAAAACTTTGGCCCACCAACCTTTGGCGTTGACTCCATAGACACTCCTAGCTAGGTTAATGTGGTTGTCTTCTCGTCTAGATTGTATCAATGCAAGGGCCGCATTCACTGGGAGGCATGTAGGCCAGGGAAGCGAAAATCTGTTGGCCTTCCATGTCCAGTGGATCCAGAAATTGTACAAGATTTCGATTCATTTTTTGTTTTATTATTCTCAGCGTTGGTTATGGAAAGCATAGAACATGTGTGGGAGAGAAGCCTCTAAGATCCTCCCACTCCTCTTATTACAAATGAAAAAGATAAATAATACGGGTGGAGCTACCGTCCCATTAGGGTCCGGGATCAGCTTCTTGAGCAAGCACTTGTGATGCGCCAGCTATTGTTTTACCAGGAGTGGGGAGCATGATACAACTCTTACTATTCGATGCTTCGAAATCTGATCGTGTAAAAACGGCCCAACATGACCAATCGTCACATGCGGAACTTTAAGCACTTCTTCAACCGCTTTTGATGGGATGCTCTGTGCCTTATATACAGCCAGCTTGATCCTGCGAGAGAAATATTGCTGACTTGCTTCTAGAGCCCTAAGAAACAGCGATTCGCAACAGTTATCCCACCCTTGACCACTTTGCTCGTGTTGTTTGTATTTTTTGTTTACGTCCTTGACTGACTCGAAGTTATAGTTGCCGTTTGTACCGCTCTGTCCAAAACGTCAATATTGTAGGTATTTCCTTGCTTGAAGACAGCATGTATATTTTATCGTCATTCAGAGCTAGCCAACCAGCCAGCAAACGCCTTATTGACGGTTCATTGAGTCTTGGCAATCACGTCAATGTCATTCGCGTATGCTAACAGCTCCCCGGACTCCTGGAACAACGTGACGTCTTGTCGGAATCCATTTTTAACTGTGAGTGCTTTACCGATCTCGACGGAACAGGGAAATGTCACCATCCTCATCCTGTACAACCTGACGAGTGTCACTAGACATGACGGTGTATAGCTCGTCTCTATGCACGTTCTCTTATGCGGCCGCGACGAGTAGATGGTGGGTGTCGGTGTCCTGGATTTGCTGTTGTCTATTGTGGGTTTCTGTGTCATGATTCTACTTCCCTGGCTTGTTCATAAATAGTTTCAGGAGTGCACACAAAACGCCATCAGTAGACTACTGTCCGAACTTTACACACGCTCATTAATGTCAGTAGCGAGCACACCAGCTCTCGGAAATATGCATTTTCGGAATTCTGATTGGGTTGATTTCCAATAGATGATGATACTTGTTTTTTTTTTTTTGTTTATATTCTATTCCTTCCAACGTATTATGTCTATTCAGACGACGGGATGGCGCAGTTGTTTGAGTGCCCGTCCTTGGTTAGTAGTAGTAGTCAAATCTGGTCTAGTCATCATTTGCGTTTTGATCAAATCAACGGCACTGTCGCTGGAGTGGTCGATCGGTGGTAGTAGTCTGAGTCCCCTTCGATACCCTTCCCAGCACAATTGTGACGCTCTGTCCAAAAAGTCAGTGTTGTTTGTCTTTTCTGAAAGACGGCATACACTCAATTTTGGCCTCATTCAGTGCTAGCCCACCGGCTCCGAAAAGTTAGAATTTAGCGTTTGTGAAAGCGGCCTATTTTTGAGGGGTCATAAGTTCGTCACCGCGGCTATTTTGTGTTCAGTTCATAAGAACGGTCCTTTCACTCGATGTTTTTCTGATATCTAGTTTAGAGATGTGCTAAACAGTTCCGACGATGCAACGGACATCGAATGTTCCTTTTCGCAGTCGGAACTAGTTCCCGGGGACATGTCCACGGAACTATGTAGTTCCATAGATGTGTTCAGATTGAAGGGAAGATTGAAGGAATATACATGCAAGTTCGCGAAGGCTTGTAGTTCCTTATCACCATGGACCAACATGGTTTACGTGTGCTGGTGAATGAACAGTCCCCTTCCCTTCCCCAGTACATCACATTTTGTTCGTAAAGGACCTACAGAACATACCTTCGTTCATATGTGAACTTTGTGTGTGTGGTTTGCCTTGCTCGGCATGTACATACGCGCCTTTGTGCTTCACATCACGTCGAACATGTTTAAATGAAGTATGCGGAACTACTGCAACTAGTTCCGACAGTGGACAGATAGTTCCAGGAATGCAAGGTTAGTATTCCTACAAAAGAATTTGAAGCAATATTTCCGAAATAACTTCACACATGTCAAATAGCTGCACATTCTGTCAAACTGCACGCCTTAAATGCGAATCACGTCTCGTATCCCCTCAGCAATAGTTACGACCCCAAGTGCCCCATGTACAGCAGCATATATGGCCATAGCGCCCACTGCTCATAGCGCGTCAAAGTCCAACGGAGAACAAATGTGCATGAATCTGTGCGAGGTGTGTCGCGGATAACGACAGTGTGCCAGATTGTAGCTGGAATTCAATCATCAAATTCAGCTCATTCAGCTCTCCGCGATTTCTGATTCAAACGCCATCACATCACAACCCTCCGCCCTTGGATGTGCACGCAATAACTTCCGTGTGAAACTAAAATTAGCGACTGCTTTCGCGATTCCCTTAAACGGTAAGCAGTTACACACTTTTCCATTCGACGTGACTGTCCTTGACATGTTTCAAGGCAAACATGCCCCGCTCTGAGTCAATTTAACAGAAACTCACAGAAGCACACATCCAAACTCGTATTTATAAATTGAATTCTCCGTTGACGTGTGTTTTAAAAGTTCATAATCCTGCCTCCTGCCGCCAGCAGTACCGCCCACCCTTGAAGTCAACTCTTGATAGCATCGCAACACGATATCGTTGCGTGCATCTGGCGGAGAAGCTTGAAGAGAAAACTAATTCCTCCACACCTATCGTATCCTGAATGCAAGGCAGAGAGGGCTGTGAACGTGCGCCAAATGAGGCGAGAGTCTTTGAGCTTTCATAACGCGATTGAATTAGCGATTATGCGCTCGCTGCGTACTGAAGTCCTGCGACTTTGTGCGAAGGTTAATCACTGGTGCAAGTGAATTGAAGTAGGAATCCCGCTGTGCAACAATTCATCGGCTTCGTAATGTGGGTACTCAGGAAGATGATAAGGTTGAAATCAGCAGAGGTTTGGTTCAACATTGTGCAGTCGATTTGCCGATGGATTCGAAGCTAATTTGATTCGAAATCATCATTAGTGCTGGGGAAATACTGAGGGAGGAAGGCTAATGGAATGCATTCACTTGGGTCTGCTTAAGACTACTCAATGCGTCGATGATGTGTAAAGGAACTTGCACTACACGAGGCTACTCGTAGAGGAGTGCTTCCAATAAATGGATTAAAGTTGCTTCCTTCATGCAGCTGAGGTGCAGTGGGATAAGATGCGGATGTTCTGTTGCGAGGTTTCCGTTTGATAAGTCAGATATTTTTCGAATAAAATGCATTTTCTTAGTTTTTCATTTGATAACTGGTCGAATTTTAGTTTGTAAGTTCTCAACATTGAGGAGATGCTTCTTCGAACGGAGAGGTGGTTTGGTCACGTGGCACGAATGTCCCCTTTACCACTACTTCCGAGGCGGGCGTTGAATGCGATTCCATCAGGTAGGCGACCGCTTGGAACACCCAAGACGAGGTGGTTGGACCAAGTCCGAAAACGCGCCTGGTTACGCTTGGGCATCACTCCTGATGAGTTAGAGCTGATGGCGGAGGATCGAGTTGCTTAGAGATCTCTCGTACGCGGTTTACCCCTGCAACGCCTTTAGTGGAGCATGCGAGTCAGAAGTTGAATTCAAACGGTTTTTTCAATTATCTCAAGGCTTCTAAATAAGAGGGTTTTTCAAGGCTTTCTTTCTGTGGCGACCAAACTTGGACTTAGTTGCAGTGGGTTGAATCTAGAGAATATGCTGGATGAGGCAGCTGTTCGTAGCCCTGTTTATGGATTTTTGTAATGACGACTAACCGTGTGTGCTGGAGGAGCACTGGAGGAGCTGAAACATTCAGGAGCCGATGCAGTTGCCCACGCCTTGGTGAATGCGGGTTTATATCACCGACTGATATAACTATTCTTTTGACAGTCAATCTGCAAAATCTGTCAGATTGCCGGTGTAGTGTATTGGCAATACTCTGGTAGAGCGTGGAAGAATAGGAGCGGCTCTCTGATAAGTCACAATGCTCATGACTTAGCTCTTATTGTTGTTGTCTTGTGTGCATGTCCAATCTTGTCTCAGGGCAGTTGTGATCTGATCACCCGCAAGTAAGGTCGTAGTGGTGAGTCAATACTACAACCAGTGCTGAAGCAGCTCATGAATTTGCCGGGAAATGGTCTTAGACTGACCCATCCCAGACATTTCTACGCGTATCAGACCAGCTCTTGCGAATGTCATGAAAAGAGGGGATGAGACAATCACATCCGAGACCACTAGCGTGCTTTGGTCCATGTTGAGCAGTGCAACAGCCGAGAAGCGCCTTCAGTGTGACAAGTTGCTTGCTATACATGAAAGAAGACGACATTCTACGACTTGCAGTCCCCAGGAAAACCTCCATTACAGGCTTCCCGGACGATACTGTTCTTTTTGTCGTGGCGACACGACTTGAACAGATCGAGTTGTAATGCAACGAAACAGTAGCACTGACAGCGAACTGGCTACGCGATATGAGTTCGGGGATCATAGAACGGAATGCGTTCTCAATACAAACATAAAGGTGCTAGGGAAGCTAACGATCAAAGCAGCAACATTATTTCCAGCCCATTTATAAAATGCCTGGGAGTGATGATTGATGCCCGTCTTAATTTCCAGCATCAACCAGCATACGCTTGCGAGAAAACGTCGAAATGCTTGCGAGATGTAGCCTCCATACAGCTGCAAGCACAAATCATGCGAAGAAATTCGAAAGAAGCCGCAGTAAAGAAGCGTGGCAACAGTAATGTAAAGAGTCCTTAAAACGGGGATCGACGTACCGACTAATCCGATAGATTGAAGGTTGGTTAGATCGAAAACACGGCGATATACACAGTTCTTGACTGGTCACTGTTGTTTCCGGGATCTTATATTCAAGCGACACCGTGATTCGAGTCCGACCCGTCCTCGCTGCGAAAACGCGGTACAGAACGTTTGGCACGTTTTCATCGAATGTGATCGGCATGAAAATGAAAGAGCTATCGAAAGTCGATACGGCACCTAGAACTCCAAATATATCAATTTGTGTTTCTCAGGTTGCTGATTTCCTGGTTGGGATGGTTGTTGATTTCTAGTAGGTGATTTCTGAACAGCGTCACCATGTACTGTTGCATGGGATGATGCGTGCTTGGTCTTAAAGCCGATTGTTGCTGACGGTCCCTGTCGAAGGTGAGTCCGGTACACATTCGCAGTATTGTGTAGCTTCGTCATGCTGGTCTCAGAGATGGTGTGCCATATTGGGAAGCCGTACGTTAAGATCGGCCGTATAAGCTGCTTGTATATTAGCAGTTTGGTCCCCTGGCTTAGTTAATTTGGCTTGCGCATAAAGGGATGGATGCGATGGAAGCCTAGGTTGGCCATCTTAAGGGTTAGTTTCGAATGACTGTTGAACTTCAACCTTCCCGTGAAGTTAATGCCCAGATAGTTGACCTTTTCGTTATGTTGATATTTCTGTACCGTTAGGGAGCACTACCTTTATGCTTCGACATTTGGCTGCTGATCTGCAACCATCTCTGGATGGTCTCCTTAAGCACATAAGTACTGATTTTTCAGCAGTGATACGAATACCCCATTTCTTACAGTAGTCAAATTTGTTCGTTGTTTGGATTTCGACCCATTGCGCCGCTATCTGTGGTGACGTCGAGCTGGCATAAGTCTGCGAGTCATCTGTAAATAGACAGCATTTCACTGTGTCAGTTGGATGTGATTGATCTGCCGTGTAGATGTTGAAAAGCCACGGTCCCAGCTTTGATCCTTGTGCAACTCCGCCTTAGTGCCTCGCTCTGTTGAATTGCTGCCTTCGACTGAGACGCAGAATCTTTTGGAATGTAGAAAGCTATACATTTTTCTGATGAGCTTGGCGGGGAATCCCATCTGGTTCAGCTTGTAGGCTATGAGGCCGTCAATCCAGTCCGTATCGAAGGCCTTTGCTACGTCTAGGAAGCAGGCGACGGTGACCTCGTTGTTATTCAGCGTATCTACAACATCGTGGTGGAGCTTCATTAGAGGAAGTAGCGTTGAATGTTGTTCCCGAAATCCGTACTGAATATCCGGAATGATGTTTAGGTCGGTAGACCATCGCTTTAGTTCCCGCACTACCAGGTTCTCCAGGATCTTGCTTATATCGCTCAAGAGCGATATAGGCCTGTATCCTGAAACACTGGCAGCGTTCCCCTTTTTTAGTATTGCGACAATTTTTGCTATTTTCCGCTTGCTAGGAGAGTAGCAATTGTTAATGCAATTGTTCATGATGATTGTAAGAAGTACCATCACCGTTGGTGGCATTCGCTTTAGGACGAAATTCGAAATATTGTCAGCCCCGGCTGCTTTCCTCGTTGGGCTACCTTGAATCTTTCCCGCAATTTCTTGTGAGGCCGTTGTGAGGTCATCGTTTCCTGCCGGGTCGTCCGCTGGGTTGGTTTCGCTGAAGTGGATGAAGGCTCAAGAGCATTGAAGTAGCTGTTGACTTCTGTGACAAATTCCGAGTCATCGGGCGGTGATGGTTAGAAGTTGCCTGCGAAAAAGGGAAAAGGCGTGTTTGCGTCTCTTTCGCTTGTTGTCAGTGTTTGTGGCAGCTTCTTCCTCTAACCGTGGATTTGTCGGAATGTGCCGGGTATTGGCTGTAGTTGCTGACTGCCGGCACACAGCAGTCCTACTTAGACCAGTATAGGCCCATTGTGTTAAAACTCGTATCTAGTCGATTTTATTCCGCAATCCAAGTTCGTGCTAACGACAAATCGGTGAAGATGGCATTGTTCACCGCTGCTTAGCTCGGACAAGGACATTTTGTTGAAGAAGAAAACCGCTAGTTGTCTTCTTCTTCGAGGGGAGCTTACAATAGTTTCCTCCTCTTCCTCTTCATCTCTTCGGCTTCCGCAAAAGACTTTGAGGCGCAGGCCCAATCGTGAAGGGTCAATCCCAATTATCCCAGTTATGACACTGGTAGGAGTCCTGAAAGCCGAGCTGCTGTCATCTGCGATGTGTGTGAACAAACGTTTCAAGCTTTAGAACGTGTTTTGCAGTAGCGATAGACATGTATGGCAATTCGCCCTCCGGAAAGTAAACTAGGTCCCTTTCTAGTTGCTTCGTCTGCTTCCCAATTTTCTGGAATGCCGCAGTATCCCACATAAGATGATGGCTAAAATACTCGGTCATCTCAAGAGATAGGCGGCAGTCCAGATTTAAATATGACTCGGATTGTCATGTTCATGAAGTTGTGACGTGACGCCCTCTTCCGGCGACCTGAATGTTCGGCGATGGTAAAGAGAGTTTATCAAGCTTTCCCTTGGTTTCGGTGATGGTTTCTTTGCTCAAAAAAGGATGCATAATGAGTACAATTGGCGGCGGTAGCTGTATGGGCTGTTGCGTCGACCCCTCTTGAGCCAGTCCACTATTCCCGGTGAGATCTAAATCGTTTTTCACGGCCCCCTCCTTTCGAGTCCCTGCCAATGCTCAATGAGTGCAACTGTCTAGACAAAGCTTCTGAAATTGGCCGTTCCGAGTCGGCATGTCCCTTCCACTCGTGAGAGAACGCACAACACGAGTGGTTGCTGAGAAGCTACGCCCGGACCCTCCACGGGTTGTCGCGCCACCTATATTATTATTAATCAGCACACGAAATCCGTTCATTTACGAAGTTACCTGTTTCCAGTGGCTTACAAACAAGTCTTGACATGCAGTTGACGGGAACAGCGTTGCGTTTAAATTTACTGCGTGGGAAATTCCAAAAGCCACTGTCTCCTCGTTTATACGAATTCTGACTAGACACTTGTTCTTTAACCGGCAGCCACTCCGCACTTCTTCGTTCAAACGATGCACCTGCTCATTTTCGGTGGGTAGGTTCCATTTGGACGAGATCCAACAATGCCAAAGGTATCTATCCATGTGCCCAGTCCTGGACAGGCCTGCCTGTCATCCCCGTTAGATGTTTGAAGTCTTAAAGATTTCCTTCAAGAGGACGTTGAAGTACTGTCCACTCCCCCCGCTCCACCAAAGTCCCTTCGAATTAACCTGTCGAGTCATGTCTCCAGCCGAGTCCAGTCACACCCACTCCCACCGAATCACATTCAAAGGCAGACAGAGTTCCAACTGCCAGCCATTGGACAATGTACTCAAAGTTCACTCGACAGGACACCCGCCCATTATGAGCGTAACCTGACACCGAAAAATTATTTAAAGCCCCCACCGCAGACTCAGAGTGTGGTCGGTTGTCAACGAGAGTTGCCAACTAATCCCCCGCCAGTGCCCGTGTCACTTTCCCGACAACCGAATACCCAGCAATTCAGCTCTTAAGCTGTCATTAGTCGTGCATTTGAAGTGCAACTCCCCCTCTGCTGTCGACTGTCTCAGACAGTCCCCCACCCGTCTTCACACGACAGAGATCGCAAATCTAAATTCTCTTGTAATTCGCAACAAGGACACAGACCAAATAGAAGAAGAAAAAGCCAACACAGACTAAGGAGCATGCCTCGGCAATAATCTCCCGATGAAGCAGAACAGTCGTTAAGGCTGGAACTGGCGTCGGCTAGAAGTGGTGTGGGAAGCAGACGACTGCTCGCTTCTTCTCACCATAATCACCTTATTCTCATCCATCTAAGCCGATTCGCTTCAAATGTCCCCTTTCTGCGTCGCACACGGCAATAAATGGAGTTTAAACTAAAATATTCCCCCACACTTGTACTTTCACATTCTCACTCACTCGCTCATGGAGATGGAATCCCCTACTTACCTCGACAGTGCTATCACGGATGTAAATTTCCTTGGTGTCATTCGGATCCCGGTCCCGAGGTCTGTACGTTATGCGATACCCGAGGAATTCACCTAGAATCGTGTTGGGTGGCGGCGGCTTCCAGGATACGTACACCGACGTGGATGATGTATTGTGGGCGGTGGTAGGAACTGGTTTTCCAATTGGCGCTGCAAACAAGAAAAATACATCAATTATACATGGCCTCACAAAGATCTGCTTTACTACTCGTTACTTGGATACATGTATGTGTGTGTGTGTGTGTGTAATTAGAGTAGAAGCTAAAAAGACTCTCACACAATCGCCCACTTCAGAGGCATCGTAATTAGAAAGACTCTGCACACTGCACTAAGGCGTGTGGGATTAAAATTTACTTGGGGGACGACTTAAATTGTCTGTCTCCTGCTCTGTTTCCATCAAACGTGATTAATGTGAGAGGGGCCTAAATGCTACAGGAACTGGGTGGTGGGTGGCCCTCCTTGAAGACGCCACTTGAATGGATTCGAATTAAGCGGGCGGAGAAGGTTCCGATTAATGGAGTAGGCTCAGGGCAGAACAGAAGGGCTCTGCAGTGAATTTGTGTTACAACACGACTGCTGGTGGAGAGATTTCCCCCTGGGTACGGCTGGAGCAGTGCACTTCTTTGAGGATATGTGAGACGATGCCTGAGTGAAGATAGAGGTATTTTTAAACGAATTTGTCACACGGTTCAAGGGACACAAATTAGTACGCCCAAGGGTGCATTAATCGTTTGAAGAGGCGAATGCGTACACTCCTTGAAGCAAACTGCATCAAAATGTGTGTGTTTTTACGTGCAATTCATCAACATTAGAAGAAAATTTTAATTTTATATTTATAAGAAAAATATTTTACTTTCAACAATGGCAACTCATGCGTAAAATTGAGTAAAACAAGACCAAAATAAGACATTCCATGAACTTATAAAATAGAGCGCTGTGCTCTGCTAAATAGCTGTGCTCAAATAATTTTTGTCTCCTGCCTCCTGCCTTTCATGCAACTTTCAACCGCGCATTCCACTTTTTTGCTTGTTGGCCATTCAAGTACTTTCTCAAATAATTGAACAGCGTCTCTAGAAGGCACTGAACCGATCGGTTGATCTAAAGGGTGATTTTTTAGCTATTATCTTTTTGGCAACACTGGTTTAAACAGCTGACGCACGTTTCGTCTTTTGTTTCACTGTCAAACATCTTCAGTTTGGTCTATAATTTAACCATGAATCGTCTTACAAACGAACAACGCTTGCAAATTATTGAATTTTATTGGCAAAATGCGTGCTCTGTTAAGAAAGTTCCTCGCGCGCTTCTTCCATTTTATGGTCAGTTTAAGACGAAGCTCATTTTTGGCTCAACGGGTACGTAAATAAGCAGAATTGTCGATATTGGAGTGAATATCAGCCAGAAGCATTGCAAGAGCTACCAATGCATCCAGAAAAAGTCACAGTTTGGTGCGGTTTATGGGCTTGGGCATCATTGGACCGTACTTCTTCAAAGATGATGCGAATCGTAACGTAACTGTGTATGGTGAGCGCTACCGTGAGATGATATCCAACTTTTTTTTGGCCAAAAAGCAAGAGCTTGACTTGCATGACATGTGGTTTCAACAAGACGGTGCCACATGCCACACAGCATGCGCAACAATGGACGCATTGAGAGGCGAGTTCGGTGAACATCTTATTTCACGTTCGGGACCGGTCAATTGGCCGCCTAGATCGTGCGATTTAACGCCTTTAGACTATATTTTGTGGGGCTACGTTAAAGCTCATGTCTATAGACAGACAAGCCCGCTTCAATTGACGCATTGGAAGACAACATTGAAGCATTTATTCGTGAGACACCGGCCGAAATGTTGGAAAGAGTATGCCAAAATTGGACAAAGCGGATGGATCATTTGAGGCGCAGTCAAGGTCAACATTTGCATGAAATTATCTTCAAACATTTAATTATATGGACCGTACTATCGATTCAAATAAAGATTTAATGAATTTTCTGTTTTTTTTTTTTGAAAAACTTTCCTATAGCTTTTAAAAAATCACCCTTTACATCCGTTGTTGTTATTTTTCGCCTACACTTTCGTTTTCTTCAATATTTGAAGATACATGATCTTTCGTTCCAATTGTTTAAGTCGGTTGCCGTACGCGGGGCGTTTAATATATTCTCGGTATCGGGGTGAAGCTGTGGTTGTATATAGAAATTAACTTCATATTTTTCAAGTAATACTATTATTTTAGTGCATTCATGTAAAATTTCATATAAATGTGATTATTAATTCGCGTTTTATCTCTAGTTAAGCAGATTCATTATGGCAACTGAGACGATGACGGTGAAAATTGAGCATCGCGCTGCAATTAAATTTCTCACTAAGCCAGGAAAAAGTCAAAAAACTATTCATGAAGAGATGGTAGCTGTTTACCAGGGTTCCGCACCTTCATTATCAACTGTGCAAAAGTGGTCAAGTGAGTTCAAGAGAAGCAGAGAGAGCATTGAAGACGACCCCCGCTCCGGTGCCCCGGCTACTGCTTGTACGGGAGAAAGCATAAAAGAAGTCGAAAAACTTGTTCTTGAGGATGCCCTAATAAAGGGCAGATGATGGCAGAGATCACCAAGCTTTCAATTGGTACCATACACACCATTCTTCATGACCATCTTAACCTTTCAAAGGTCAGTGCAAGGTTGGTGCCACGAATGCTCACAGCGCCTCAGAAAAAAGTGAGAATCGCATGCTGTAGAGAGCTTTTGGAGATGTGTAGTGAGAACGCGGACGGTGTTATGGATCGAATTGTTACTGGTGACGAAACATGGGTCCACCACTATGACCCTGAAAGCAAACAAGAGTCCATGCAGTGACATAAAAAAGGAACAGACCCCCCGAAGAAGTTCAAAGTCACTCCGTCTGCCGGGAAGCTCATGGCCACAGTTTTTTGGGACTCAAAGGGAACCTTGCTCATTCCAGTCCAAAAAAAAAAAAAAATGTGAAACCATCAACGCGGGAGGAAATTAAAAAGAAAAGACGGGGTAAACTCGCAGCGGGTGTGTTGTTAAATTGATTTCGCATATTTTCCTTCTCATGAAGAATATATTGAACGCCCCCCGTATGTGCTAGTCCTGTTATATGGTTCAGAAGGTTCATAATTTCTTCCGTGGTCACTGTGTGTCGATGCTGAGGAGAGGGAGGGATTTCATCTTCATCCTCAAAATCGGGGTCATTTTCAGACGAAAGGATGTTTTTCCAGCATTTCGCAATGGCTGTGGATTCTAATTTGTCGCATGCTGCTGACAAGTTAAAAACGGCGTTAATTATTGATGCTCCCTCAATAGCGTCGCAAATGTTGTCCGAAAAATATCGTAATTTTCTTTAACCTTCAATATAAGGGCGGTTTGGTCACGTGGCAAGAATGTCCTCCTCATCATGACTTCCGAGGCAGGCGTTGAATGCGATTCCATCAGGTAGGCGACAGCTTGGCAGACCCAGGACGAGATGGTTGGACCATGCCCAAAACCTCGACAGGTTACGCTTGGGCATAACGTCACGTGACACGAATATCCCCTTCATCACGACTTCCGAGGCGGGCGTTGAATGCGATTCCATCAGGTGGGCGACCAACGACGAGATGGTTAGACCAAGTCCAAAAACTCGCCCGGTTACGCTTGGGCATAACTCCTGATGAGTTAGAATCGATGGGGGAAGATCGAATTGCCTGGAGATCTCTCGTACGTGGTTTACTCCCGCGACCTCTTTAGTGGAGTATGCGGGTCCGAAAATAATGATGGTGATGATGATCAACACCTACCCTTTTCTGAAGCAGCAATTGACAGCAGCAGAAAGTTTGGTCCAGCGGATAGCATTCTGATCCATAGGCTGAATTAGTGGTGTTACGGGAGACGATTGTTTGAAGCTCATGTTCTGCAGGATGGCTGGGGGCAATGTGCAAAATTAACACCAGCCTTAACTCCACAGGCTGGATTTAGATAGCCCATGATGTGGTATCAAAAGAGCGCGCAACTATGCGACTTGTACCCGGTTTGAGCCAAATGGGGTAACCACTTAAACCAACCAACCTCGGATGAGTTAGCTTCGATGGTGGAGGATCGAGTGGCATGGACATCTCTTATGAGTGCTTCAATATCGCGCTGCGACCCCTACATTGATTGTAGGTCAGGTTGCCCCTTCGGGTTGGGGGCTTAGAATTGTCACGAGGTAAGGCATGCCTGTCGTAAGAGGCGACTAAAATCCCCGAGTTAGAGTATTTGGTTTAGGAAACGTCCCTATTCCATGATACTGCTGAATGCTAATGCTTATGCATATAATAGATTGCATCATATGGCAGCCAGTCCTGGGATGTTATGGCATCCTACTGGTTCCACGGGAGATCAGGACTATGCCCCTGAGACCAATAGGTTTCAGCCTGATCGCTTGAGGTTGGCCCCCAAGAGAGAGAGAATCGTGGTGGCTGTGGTTTAATCCCAAAAACGCGGGAAGACATGGAGAAAATACCTGCTTGACTCACACTGTGGAAGGCCAGTGTGTGCGACTCTGAGACGTGAAGGTATTGATTCAAATCTGTGTGGAGTTGCAGACACACAACCGGGTGCAGAGAGGTTTCAGATCGGCCTCACACTTTACCAAGGCGGGAGTAAGTGTCCATAAGCATGAACTCGAACTTGGTACTTGAGATTCCTACTTAAGGCGTCTGGTCCAGCGTCGACAAGTTTGTCCTTAGGAGTAAATGAACTCGTGATATAAGGCATATGGCAGGAGATCACGTCAATCAAATACTCACTTGTAGGTCAGGTGCTGTAGAAACTGAGTAGGATGAGAAAACTAACGTGAAGCTTCTCTGTAGCTGCAGCACCCTCTCCTCCCAAAGGATGAGTCACTTAGAGGCTTATATACATTTTCAAAACCTTCTCCAACTAAGTAGTGTCTGCCATCATTCGCGCATTATCAAAAGCACGGAATGCGGAATGCGAACGACTCATCCCGTGTGGTAGCACTGAACGAGCAAAGGTTTTTGGAACATTTTAAGGGCGACGGCGAAGTTTTTCCCTAATCTTTGTACACTGCATTTGGAATTAAAGGCCAAAACCCATGCAACAGGTTGCTTAGGTGGAACTTTAAAAAAAAAACTAGGTTTCCGCAACGAAAGTGTTGACCCAATGAGTACTTTGCGATTCCAATCCACTTTCAAATGATATCAAAAAAATACTCCATGAGTTATGACGAATATCCGTACCCGCCAACTTGGTTGTTACCCGTACACACGAGTAAATGGGAGCTGGATAGGAGTCAGAATTTGATTGAATTTATCCAGGAATTTACCCAGTCCATAACTTAGTGGGTCTATAACTTAGTGAGCACGACACGAGCAACAACGCCCTACGATCCACTAGCCTTGACGCGTGGATTGCACGAGTAAAGTGTGTTCCAGCGCAACTCGCATGTATTGCCGATCAAGTGACCACGCGAAGAAAGATGATCCACCAGGGGATTGCATCAGCCAGCAGAACACCTGTGTCAGCATGCGACCGGCAAACGATGGAAGGTGATGAGGAAAGGCTAGGCAGGCAGGGCAGTCAGTCGATCGGCGGGGACAGTAGAGATAACGAAATAAATGAAATTTGTAACGATATATCGGACATTGATTTTATTTTATTCGTAAGTCGTAGAGTTGGGCCAGCCTGAGTTCTGGTATACGCAATTTTTTTTTTTTTGGTTTTCCCTTCAGGGTCTCCTTTAAATAACTTAATTCATGGGGTTTTATTTCAAAATTTTAACGTTTATTTAAGAGAACCATTTACAATAGTATTATTCAAAGTATTGCCCATCTGAAGCCCATTTTTCTGGCAATTTGTGGATCTCATCTCAAAAAAACTGCGCCGGCTTGGCAGTCAAGAATGAATCAAGTTAATTTTTGATATTCTGCTCTGATGTGAACCTTATTTCAGTGAAGGCGTTCTGCATAGACCGGAACAAATGGTAGTCAAAAGGGGCAAGGTCAGGGCTATAAGGCGGGTGGGGTAAAACTTCCCATCCACTGTTTTCCAAATAGTTCTTAGACGGAATAACAACGTGGGGCCGAGCGTTGTCATGATGGAGAATTGTTGCCTCGTGTCTGGTCGCACATTCCGGGCGTTTTTCGGCTACTGCTGTTCGGTAGCGTTGTCCATTGATGGTTTCACCCGGTTTTAGCAGCTCATTGCACAGCACACCCTTCTGATCCCACCAAATACAGAGCATTACCTTCGCGCCATGTTCATCGTCTTCCAAGCCAAAATCACTTTTTTAACCGTGCAAACCACTTTTGGCAAGTTCGCTCAGCTAGCGCATGTTCACCATAAACTTCCACCAAACTACGAGGACTTTCGGCAGCAGTTTTCTTCATACTAAAGTAATGAAGAAGAACTCCCCTTAAAAACACTTTTTCAGGCACAAGGTTCGACGTATTAGAGTGAGCAAAATTATTGTTGTTTACACCATCTCTTAGCAAACAGCACGAGTTAAGTTAAAGACTATATTCATGTATTTATTTATTTATTTATTTATTTATTTTTTTATTTATGCATTTATTTATTTATGTTTTTATTTATTTATTTATTTATTTATTTATTTTATTGTTTACTTACATCTGTCACTGTGGCTGTGGAACATTAATTGTAAACGTCTTCGAATGGAGGCTCTGTACAACAGACAGTGGGACAAGCCCACTGGTACCGAGCACCGGCTCCCCACACGACGAGCACAAATAACATACGACCCACAGATGTCCTTCAAACATCCGCCCCCGCTCCCAAATCTTCTCCAACCAGGAAATATATTCAAAACGGTTCAAGTTCACGTGCCGCAGCAGTCTTTTATCCAAATCTGAATTCCCAATTCCCCAAACAGCCCACAATGCCACTCTCAACATTTCCGCCTAGGCGAGGGTGTATTAGGATGCTGTGCTGACATCCGGCCATTAACACATCCATACAGTCCATATCTTGTGTGCTCTCAATTAAATTAAGAAACCGACTGTGCGCATACATCCGAGTACGGGTGGGTGTGTGTGGTGCGCTCGACACCACTCGCTTGTGTCATTGTCACGTAGCAAATACAACAATCCAATCCCACAAATTTATTACTGGCCCCAAGTCACGTCGTAAATAACCCTTCACTGAGATAATAATTTGGGCATAAATATCCTTTCAGGACAAACAAGCCCACACTCACAGGGTGCCGGCTGAGCGAGGATGGGGATGGGGCAAAAACCCGCAAGACGAACACACAAAAAAAATAAAGAACTACGTGCACAAATCCTAAATCACAGCGATAACAATCGCCTATTATCCTGCTGTTAAACACCGCAAACAGCTTATTTGCAACCCAGCTACCAATTGGACGGGGCCAGGACAACGGCACACGATAGCCACGAACAAACAAACGACCGAACGCGCCTGCCCCTATCTAATCGAAGTGTTTATTCTGGCCAAAGAGATACCTGCCATTATGTCTATATAATTGCACCTACAAATTCACAGGCCACCCCTCGTCCACCCCACACAGAGGCACACTCATTCGCAGCCAACAATCAGTTGTGTCCTTCGCAGGACGATTACGCTTGTCCAGTTCGGCCAGCGGGGGGCGAGAAAGAATGAAATTTACACGATTTACACAACATTCGACAACTGGCGAGGTGGTGAACGGGCGAGGACATGGGTCTAAATAGTTTTGGGAACCGGGACTGGGAACAGGCGAGCCGGTGTGCAGGAGAGCTGCGAAGTGTTGTGAGGTTTCGGCGCCGTCATGGACGAAGGGTGTGCCATGTCGTGCTTGTCGAACTGAAGCGAGGGGTGGAGCTCTTCACCAGCTCTCAGCACCAGTTCAGCAACAACTGTTATCACTACATGACCAACACACAGGCAAACAGAACCAGGAATTAACAAAGTAATTGCTTCGAATTGAGTATCCCTGTCGAGTAGTTTGCTCAGTGCTGCTGCTGCTGCTGCTGCTGCTCCTTCTGCTCCTGTGCCGTACTGTGCTGAGCGGCGACACAGGACAAGAAGTGCATTGTTTAACCGACGCTCCCAGGTTCCTTATCCCGTGCCCCAGACCACCATGTGACCGGGTCCAAGCCGGGGAATCCTGTCTGTGCCATTTTGTAATGAGATGAAAACGCTACAATGTCATTGTTTCATTATGATTAATTTACTTAAAAAATTTTAATTAAAATCCATTTTGACGAATTGTTTCACCCCGACTGGGTCGCTTTGAATTCTGCATTGTTTGACTGGGTTTGTGTGTCTGCACTGCACAGTGCTCTGCACTCACTGCTGGCTGTTGTGCAGTGGATCTTTTGATGATGTTTCGCATGCTTTGTCGGGAGGGATTCTTGGAAGCGGAACTGAAGGCGAGTACACTGAGCTCGAGAATTGAAATTGAATTGCTGGAAAATCTCTGTAGAAACAAAAAAATAAAAATGGTTGCAGCTCTAGTCAGAGCGCAGCGTGGGTTCTGTGAGCCGGAAGCTGTTCACAAGTAGTTAATGAATTTCAGATTATTCAAGTGCGATGGCATTTATTTTCGAAGAATATTCGGTCTCTGTTTTGATGTTTTGATGTTTTTGGAAGCCATCGATATATAGTTGAGCCTTGCCTACAGTCGGACTTCTCGCTATTACGGACACGCAAAGTTGTGTTAGGTTGTGTCCGGAATAGCGACAAGTCCGGCTGCAGGCGAGGCTATAATGAAGTGGGCAACCGATAACTTTTCAAAAAATATTCTTCTGACATACAGGCGACTCTCGAAACTCGAGGAACCTTACAAAAAAATCGAACTAACGAAAAAATAAAAATTATTAGACATCAAACAAAAAAATGGGTCTTAAGCAAAAGATAACCTTAAAACTTGGTTGTAAACCCCTTATTCTCTAGGACTGATTTGCACCGACGTGGAATGGAGTCCACCAAATCCTTGCATCTCTTGGTTGTAATATTCTGCCACGCGCTTTGCTCTACTTGCCAATGTTCTCTCTATTATTGGTTGGCTTAGCGTTCGCCACAGCTTTCTTTAAGTCACACCACAAGTTTTCTACGGGGTTAAGATCTGGTGACTGAGCGGGCCACACCATAACATTAACCCCATTGACCCGAAACCATTCCTTGGCTTTTTTTCTGGTATGTTTCATTTCGGACTCAGATTAAAGGCATTTCATATTCTGCGTAAGGCAACATTACCCTTGCAAGAACATCAACATATACAGTCTGGTCCATGATCCCAGAAAAAAGATGGATAGGCCCAACCTTGGTAGAAAAAACAGTCCCAAATCATTATTTTTGAACCGCTGTGTATTGAGGGCGATATTCTGTGTTTGGAGGACGGCGAACATATTGACGGGACCCACATGCCCCGAAAAGAACAATTTTGCTCTCATCAGTCCATAACATATTGCGCCATTTTTCCACAGGCCAGGTGATGTGTTCTTTGGCAAAAGCTATCCGAGCTGCTGTGTGCTTTTTAGAGAGTAATGGTACCTTGCGGAGACTCCGAGCGCATAGCCCTTCATTTAGCAGCCGCCTGCGGACTGTGACAGCACTTATAATTAGCCCCAACTCCTTTTGGATGACATTTGATGGTGCAGAGGGGTGCGTCTTGCTATATCTTACAATTCGCCTGTCCTCCAAATCTGATTTTGCATTTTTTTATAATGAAATCACTGTTTCTCTTTTCTTTGCCAGCACGCTTGGTCAAGGGCATTGTCCATTTCCGGCGGCCATTTCCGTTCTTGGTAAATGCTGACGCAATGTCCACCCCTAAGACTTTGCCTCGATTGATGTGATATGGGCGAGTCGTCTTTCTAACTTCAGTGAATCTGTAACTTTCGATGGTTTTGTGTACAATGGCAAACGAAGTGAGATATTTTCTCACGTAGCACGTATTTGAATACAAAATCGTCCAGCCTGGTAAATATTAAAATGTACTGGGTATTGGGTGGTGTGAATAAAACCTAAGGAAAAACTCCGAGTGAAAAATGCATGAGAAAAGTTAAAGGAAACGCTCAATTTGGTGTGAGTAAACATTTTGCTCAAGAGTCGAGTTTGGAATGGAAAGGAATGGTTAAAAATCACTTCCTTTCTGATATTGCTGAAGAAACCCGTGGTAAAGGTTGAGATGATGAACTTATTCCTTCGATTTAGTGACCCGGGATTTCAGTTAGTGAAGACAAGGTCTGTGCTATAAATGCCAAAGCAAATTTATCGACAGGTCCAACGCAACATGTCTGAATTTTGCGCTTTTTCCAGCAAGTGAGGATACACTTTCAAATATTTTATGAAATCGTCTTCTTCCATTCTAAATTTTTTGTTGCCGGTTTTCACTCAATCCGCCAAAGTACTCTGCTATTTTTTCTCTCTTGAAGTCACCTCCGAAGCACTCGGCAAGTGATCTCTCGTTACATTCTATCTTTATTCTCGCCAAAAATGGAGACAACACTCAGCTGTCAAAATATGTGAGTTAAACTTAACAAAATACATTTTTAACTCACACCAGATGGAGTGTTCCCTCCAAAATACTGAGGCAATTATGGCACTCAATATTTCTTCACACTAAGTTTTTGTGATAAAAGTGAGTACAACATTTATGTTTTGGCATCCCATGAAATTTCTCAAATTTGGCTTGGCAGCCAATGTGTTAAAGCGGCCCATACACATGTCACTTCTGTTGGGGTACTGACGAGTGCCCTGTTTGTGGGGTAGACCGCTCACTTCGATGCAAATCATGAGTGCTTTCAACTTTGTTCCACTATCTGAGGGACTTATATGACTCTAGATAATGCGACTGTAATGATGTTTGATTCATTTTGATTCGTTTTTTGACAGATCACTCGTACCTACCTGTCTTCATGGTATCATTCTATACCTATTCAGTATTTTTTGATAAAACGTCCCGGAAAGACTCGCGCAAATGGGTCTCCTACTTGTTTAATTCAATTGCGAAAATTAGTGCTCTGCTAAAAAAGTCTCCCGTGCACTTCGAGCAACATTCAATGTGCATCATCGAGTTTCCGAGTCCGTTGTCTCATCTAGATCATGAGGTCTTTAGACTTTTGCTTTCAGTTTTTGTGATGTCAAGAGCGTTCGCCGAAGAGTCAGCTATTACATTACTCGTTTAATTGGGCAACAACCGGTGTCCCAGTGAAATCAAAGTTAATACGCTTTTATCTGGTTTTCAAGTCTGTTCAAATTAACGGCACTATGACTGGAGTGGTCGATCAGTGGTAGTGGTCTGATTGTGGGTGTCACAATGGACCAACATGGTCTAAGTGTGCTAGTGTATTCACTAGCAGCTCCTTTCCCTACCCCTACCCTACTCGAAATTATATTCAAAAATAATATATCTGACTCTGTTCATTGCCTCTCTAGCCATTACAAAGTTGGTCTAGCCATAAATGTATGTCTTGACGAATCAGTCAGATGGAGCACCAAAACTATGACTCTCACTGCCCGTAGCTTAGTCGAATCTAAAGTGACATGTGCGGCGGAAAGCGATACCAAGTGTGCAAATCGAAGTGAGCCTACATGTGCCCTGGGGCTGCTATCAGTTGCTTCAGATGACGTCGCGGAAAAGTGTTAAGAATTAGGCCTTCAGGTGTGTTGGGGCTGCTATCAGCTGCTTAAGGTGACGTCGCAGTGAAGTCGGTACTCGTCTCCTTCATCACTTTATCAGCATCACGGCGGTTGGTGCTCCCACTTTTGTTGGCATCGTCCTTCCATAAGCTTAATTTATTTCTGTACCCTGAACTTGCCCCCCCCAGTTCCCATCAAAAGGCGTCAAATGACATCAAAACGGTATCTCAAATAGTAAAGCAATTCCGTCGCCTCTTATCGCAGTCTCCCTTTATAGACTAATAGGCCGCCAATCCATACTGATTCCATTCGAAGCGGCCTCTTTAACTTTATATCACAGCATTTTACCGACACGCCCTCATAAGCCCCTAAATAGTTATAATCACCATGTTGACGACCAATTCACTCTGCAATCGCCTATCAGAGCTACCGCCTCCCCCCACTGACTATCCCTGACTGACTGATGGAAAAAAAAAAAAATAACGAAACGAAAATATATAGCCACCCCCACGTGGTCGCTCACTTCATGGTCGTAATTAATGCCATTAAATCCTCTCGAGGATCCCATTCCCATCGCAAATCCCCGTCATGTGCAATTTTGATAAACCGAACATGGACCCGAATTGTGTGTAAGCCTCTCGCTCCTCACCCTCACCGTTGGGGCCCTTTGCAACAACAACAACTGAAGTGTCAGTAAAAAAACGAAAAAAAGCAAAAAAAAAAATGGTGGAAAGGGAAAACTAGAGAGTTTGTCATGCATAGTACTTACGTTCACGTAGCGTCACAATGTAGTAGGACTCTTTGGACGGAGGACTAACACCCAATTTGTTAACGGCCAATAGACGAAAACTGTAGACCGTAAACGGTATAAGGCCTGTCACCTGATATGATGTTGCATTAGTTTTAGTGAAAATTTGTGAAACCTGGTCCCAGGGTCCATCCTCGCCGACTCTGAAATTAAACGAGAAAAAGGACATAAATACACACATGTACACACATGATGGGTGGGGGTTAGAGCAGCGATATAAGACGGATCGAGTGACATGACACAGTTTTACACGTTGCCTCTCGCCGGGATTGCATGTCCCTGGAGATGGGGGCTTACTTTAATTTTGATTAATCTGATTTTCTCTGTGCCCCAGGACCTCATTGTTGTCCGTGTGTGTGCAGGTTTTTTACTCTCCATCTTCATGTGTCGCTTGGCTCTTCCGACTTCGACGAGGTCTACGCTGTTAGCGCTCCCGTCGGTTGGTAATGACGACTGACTGGGAAAGCTGTTGTTACCCCTGTGTTGGTGAAGCAGATTCAAAGGATGCGGGTACTTAGCAAATAGTTCACCTCTCAGGGGCAGGGGAAGGGGGCTGATAATAGTGCGGGCTTGTTGCGAAGCCCCCATTCAATGAGATCCCTTTGGTATGGTCGTCGTCATGTAAATTACGGCAACCCCCGAGAGCTCATTAGGGTGTGGCGCTGCCTTTAATTTTCCGCTTTGATATTCGGATTTATTTAATTTGACGTTTGTGTGCTCAAATATTGCTCATTGCTCGAGGGCTTGTTTACACTCATTTGGAGCAGTATGAAGGGGCCGGAGGTGAGCACGTTGTGTCACTGAATGGAATCGCTCTCTTAACTCATTACTTTTGAGCGATTCGTGAAAGGAAGAATTACCTGGTTGTGCTGTCAGCGGACATGCAAAAAACTGAATTGCCATTTGTTTTTAGCTGGGACCAGTATGCTCCAGCCGACTCGAATTTTAGCTGCTTTCCAGTTCAGAAAGGAGGCAGAGCTTTAGGTCATCAAATTTGATTTCAGCTTTCGAAGATGATCTTGGAACTTCCTTGTAATGGACTTTGGGAAAACGACTCGCTGATACTGGGGGCGGCTAGCTTTTGATTAAAATATTAAGCGAACGACTCTAACATGAAATGTGAGTCAAATCAATGCCGGCTCGCCTACCAGGCAGTAGACAAGCGCCCGTGAGAGAGGAGGTATGGAAACGTATGCACATCGCTAGACTCCAGAAGTGCATGTGATTGTGGTGGACTCCAAATCGGAAATTCTTTTTGTCGTCAGTCGTCAACATCATCGCAGGTAACGATTCAAGCATTGTTGTAATTTTTCACCCCAGAAGGACCGGAAGAAGGAGAAGTTTCCGACAACGGCCACAATTTACATCGGCGACATTTCAAGAGTTATGTCGAAACGCTATGTAAAAAGAAAATCTGTGGAAACGCACTACACAAAGTTGTATCCACTGTGAATCTCTGCACCAGAAGGAATATATACTGAGCGGGTTTCCTCGATAAACGACGCTACTCAGATGAGTCTGAAGAGAGCCTCTGTGATTGGGTCGGGCTAATGCTTCGGTCGCGGTTGATCAAGTCATCACTGGGTGACTAGAAAGGTGAGCAGAGAGACACCTCAAATAGGAGTACTTTCACCTCTCCTATGGACCCTAGTGATTGACGAGTTCTTAAAAACGTTGGAGATCGATGGATACACAGTTGTCGCATATGCGGGCGATGTTTTTTACTCATCTCGGGTTGATTCCCCTCAATGCTCAGTGAGCGTCTCAGTGACGGACTAATGTTGGTCAATGACTAGACGCAGACCGGAGGACTAAATGTTAACCCGAGCAAAACTGAACTGTTGCTCTTCACCAATAAGGGGAAGATCCCTGAGTTTACCTGTCCAACCTTAAACAGGGTTGAACTGGTACTCTTAAAAACAGCAAATTACTTGAGTGTTATACTTGATTCCAAACTCTGGAAAGTAAATACAGTTGAGCACATAAGGAAGGAGTATGTAGCGTTTTACGCATGCAAGGGTGTCTTTGGTAAAACGTGGGGTCCTGAACCACAGGGGGTATACTGGTTATACACCATGACAGTAAGACCCTTCTTAACATACGGCTCTCTGGTTTGGTGGGAAGCTATGGAGAAGAAATATATCCTCATACAGCTTGCCAAAGAACAAAGAACAAAGAACGGCCTGCGTCGGCATAACAGGCTGCCTGATGCTGAGACCATCCTCTTCCTCCTTTATCTCGACTTAGTCTGCAGCACTAGTGCAGACTCCAAGGTCCTGAGGCTCAGAGAGGCGGGAAGGAGGAAACATACGGCCACGCTGCAACACTAAAAAGCTTGAAAGCTGTGCAAAACATTGGGCAAACCAATTGCTTTCCACCAAGCATGGCTCTGGGAAGAGCTTCTACCAGCGATTTCCGGACTGCGAACGATGGGAAGTACGAGTTGCTACAACGGAGGGGGAGATCGCCCAGTACACCGATACCACAGGGGCAGCGATATTCTGTGACCTCTGTGAGAAAACCCCGGCTCTAAGGGAAGACCGCAGCGTCTTTCAAGCCGAGGTGACTGCTATACACAAGACGGTGCTTGTGCTGAAGGATCAAGGCGTTAAGGGCGATATGATAACCATGTTCTCTGACACACATTTTGACATCGAAGCTAGTTAGACAAAGCGTCAATGTAATTGGAGAGCTCTGTGATCCTCTGCTGGGTACCAGGACATACGGGTATCCTAGGAAACGAAAAGGCGGACAATCTTGCGAAGAAGGGCTCGGAGGTGTTAGAATCTGATAAAGAAAAGGCTAGCAAACGAGGTCCTGGTTACAGCCAGTACTCGCTGGCTTAGACTGAATACTGAAGCCACAGCAAGGGCCCTACGGACAAAGCTGAACAAGAAAAGATCAGCATCATTGATCAGTCTTAGCCACAAGGCTGTACGCTTATAAGAGTCACTACCGGACACTGTACCATAGGTACACATGCAATGCGACTGATTATGCCGTTAATGACTTTTGCAGAAGCCGCAGAGACGTGGAAGAAATAGAATCTATCCAACATCTGCTCAACGAATGCCCAGTCCAGGGAAAATCTTCGAAACCCTAGTTCCGGAAAGAGACCTGTGGTATGGCGGCAATATACCCTTCGAGAACGCCATTCATTTCTACGCAGATGGATCCTAAACGGAAGACGGAGTAGGCAGTGGGGTATTCTCTGTCCATCTCTGCAGTGTTTTCCAACCGGAAATAATGACAATCAGCGAAGCCCTGTCATGGCTGAAGTGGAACAGGACCGGTGTCGGTGTTATTTGTTTTTTTTTTTAACATAGTTCTCTACACGCTCAAAAATAGTCATAAGCTGTCGCACATCTCTCGATGAGACATCCGAACAGTTTCGAACTAGCCTGTGTTGGGTACCAGGCCATAGAGACATTATGGGAAACTGCCAAGCTGACAAACTCGCAAGAATCGACACAACACTGCAGATGACAGAACCCTCAGTAACATAGATACTCCCGTAGCTTCCTTGATCCAAGGGATCAACTCCATGATCCAAGCAAACTAAAAGTCACTGCCAGATGGAATACAGGCAATATTTGCCAAACCAAAAACATCTGGCCCAGTTTTGACCCAAAAAGATCTGAAAGAGATCCCAAATTAACACCGCAGTGGGAATAATCACCGGGCACTCCTTTTTGGGGTTACACGCGAAATGACTAAGACTATTTTCTGAGGATTTCTGCAGAAGCTGTCAACAACACCTCTTCTGCTGCTGCCCTGCACTCGCCTCAGCTAGGAAAGCCATTCTAGGCTCCTACTTTTTCAGTAACCGAAGCGATCTGAGAGAAACACCAATCAAATCGCTATTAAACTTCATTGATAAATCCAATCAGGCTGTCGTAATAGTCACGCCCTCTTTTGTGTTAACCCACTTGGCAGTACAACGGTCCTACTTTGGCCTAAGTGCATCTAAGCCAGTCACTACCTCCTTTTTCATAAACTGTTAGTACGTAAGTAACTTGTAACATTTAATCCTAATCCGCGAATCATGTGAAGCTTACTTAGTTCCCTCGAGTTGTAGAAATGTGAGGCGTTCAAATGACTATATGAGCGAGATGAGAGGGCACTGCAATTGCAAAGAAGGTGAGAAATGCTTTTTTCGTCCTCTTCATCTCTGCAACTTATGTCAGACAATAATGTCAGACAGTCGTGCAGCTATCCTGGCACTAAACCCCAATATCATCAAATCTAAGCTCGCGGGGGATTTCTACAGAAGCTTAAGAAGCTGAGCAGGACTAATGGACCCGAGAATGAATAGCCGACTCCTTCGCTAGGAAGGTTAGGCTAGAGTGGTTGACTACCTTAATGATAGCCACTCTTAGGCCAAAAATAGGCCCGTTGTATTACCACAAGATCTAATAAATCCTAATCCGCGAACCATTTGGTAGCAATTTAAAAAAGCGATGAAGCTGATGCTAACACTGCTTAGATCTGCCAATTCGTAGAAATAATTTGCGTCCAAGTGACTCAGTCTGCGAGACGAGAGGGCATTTGCAATTGCAAGGAAGGTATGAAATGGTTTCTTCTGTCTCTTCATCGTTGCAACTTTTGCAAAGTCTTAAGTCGTGAATTCCAATGGCATAATGTCAGGTTTTGACGCAGATGAGAGTTCTAAGATTGGGTCATTTCGATCAGGTCGCGTGAGTGTTTTGAATCGATGGTATATAATAATTGCTTTGTATTGAAGCAACCAGTGCCAGAAGATCATCTACGTCTGCTGTGAGTAAGCGTTTCAAGCTTTACATGGACGTTAGGCCCTCGTCCGGAAAGTGTGCTGAGGTGGTGTCCTTTCTATCGAGTTCGTCTGCTTCGCAATTTTCTGGGATGTCACAGTGTCCCCACTCACATAAGCTGGAAGCTAAAATACTTGGCCATCTCATTAAGAGATAAGCGCCAATTGAACTTCTAACTAAATGTGACTGTACTCAGAGATTTGACCGCTGCCTTTCTGTCCGAGAGTCTGTAAGTAATATTACACTGATTTTTAGCAAGGGATAGAGATTCTTCACTAGCTACAGTGCTTGTGCTGGACTTAACCTTTTACATAGACGGTACAGACGGATGTTTGCTTAGATATCCTAAACTAAGCAAGGGATTTCAGTGCGGTCTTCATTAGTAGAGGGAGTGATTCAAGAGGAAGGTTCATATGTACGGCTTCATTTTGTATAGTGTCAATTTATTGGAATATAACGATAACTGTTGAGGATAACGAAAGAACTCAGAGCTTTTATAGAAGGGGCTTCCTCAGAGAAGGGAGCAAAAATCATAACAACTCTCGGCTGAGCTGTAGCATTTTTCCTCTCTGTTTTGTGTCAGGGTTTATGTCCTCCAACCCGTATTTGATCATAAGTGTCAGGTATTAAAACAGCAACAGTTGAATCCTGCATTAGTCGTCTTTCCCACAACATGGCAAGCTCATTTGTGATTTCTCGTGCCAACTACGTACCTCAATGTAAAGCATTGCCTTACCAGTGTATGAAATATACTTTTGTAAGGTGAAGGTGAATATACCTAAAAATCAACTTCGTCTTGAAGCCTCCTTCCTGCAATGCCTGCTGATCGTAACCGAAAATTTCTCCCATACTCCTAGCACTCAGCACATGGATGCTGCAAAAAATTGCACGCCGAACGCAAAAGCACTATCGAATCCTTTTCGTACTCTTCGAACAACAAAGCATTCAGTTTGGTCCACATTTTTGCAAGTTAACCTATAAAGGCAGATCGAACTCCATCAGCCCGCAAACACAAACCATAACACTGCATCAGTGTACTTGATGTAAGTCCATAATCCTTTGCTGACCCAAAATAATTATCATCAAGCGTCCATTTGGCCCGGCAGCCAGCAATAAAAAAAAATCACACAAATTGCAGAACGAAAAAAAGTCACCTCGCTGTGACTCCCAAAAGCGCTGGGCAATCAGCTAATCACTAAACCGCAGTTCGCGCATCCAGTAACCATTTGCACGGTTGCCTGAACCGGATTTCGCACACTAATTCCTGCTGTGCGCGCGAACTCACAAAACAAGCTCACTCAGCGGAAGTGCATCGCAGTAAGTGCTCCACATATGCGTGAAAAAAATGAAGCAACGAAGAACAGGGCTCCACTCTCAGAAATGAAATAACCCTTCAGACGGTTGGGCTGAAAAAAAAAAAAAAACACGAAATCATTGAGTCAGCCTGTCAGGAGGACTGCCATTTTTTTCTGGTGAGCTCCGGCCCACCCTTAAATGCCACCGTCACTACCATCATCGAGCCGACCGCGCTCTAGTGCCGTGCTGATTAAATTTAACAAAAATCGTAAAAATTGAAAAGGGCCATGTGATGGGCAGGCCGAGGACTAAGAGGACATCCAGCTACTGCACCAATGCACCCCGATGGACATGCGGGTGCTCACCCGCCGCACCCGGCCACCTTGGATTATTACGAGCCGGCCAGTGTGTTTTGGGTTTTGTGTTTGTGTTTATCAACAACTCGCATGAATCGCCACCAATGACGAAGAGTGCCACTGGCCGGGGCCAGGACAACAGGCCCAGTTCTTGCTAACCGCACCGCAAATTGAGAGAGTCCACTGCCTCCGAATTACATATATTTCAGCACACTTTTTATCGAAATTAATACCCGAAGCCTATGTGATTTAATTCGTGTAAAAGGATTTTTAGTCCCGGCTGGCGGGATGGCGGGCTGGCGCGCCAGCCGAATAGTGCATTTCGGGAGCTCGGAATGAAGCTGTTTTAGTGCAGTATCGTCGCCGGAACTAATTCCCAAAATGGATATGTAAAATCTCGTGTTTCGTCCTGTGAATCGAGCACTCGCTTTTTTTTTCAATGTTTTATTCTGTTGAAAATTATCCCGGAATATCCGCAGAAATAATTTCGCTTAAAAGCGTTCGCTCTCCCTGTCACTGCGGATGGGTGTGCGAGTGTACAGGCGGGCTACACTCTTGACAATTTAAAATATTTCGCTGCATGTCCTTTGTCCTGCGCGAAGCCGGCGAGCAAAATCGCCCAAACAGCAGTAGCAAGCCAGTGGGAGTGAGTGTTATTTTGCATAAAAAGGCACAACAAGGATATGCGAGTTTTCAGCGGATTATTATGCTGATGAAGTTTCGTTGGGAAATTATCCTTTTTGCCGGCTGCCTCTCAGTGTGTGTCTTGTGTGCACATATGCACATGAGGGACCTGGACATGGGCACATTCTGTCACACAAACACCAGCCCCAATTGCCGTCTCGATGGGGTGGAAAATAGAAAAAAAAAACACGAATAGTGTGCATTTGCCAGTGATTTGGATATTGTTTCGATTTGAATGTTAATGCGGATGTGGAATGGTGGACTGGTCGCTTATGTGTGTAAGTTTTCGGTGGACGAACGGCCAAATGGACACGGGATGGTTAGTTGAATTTCTCATGTGATTATCAGGCGGAAGTTTGTGCTTCGCTTCACACTTTGTGTAGAGTTTCGGTTCCGGTTTTTGTGTGATGCCAGCCAGATGAAAGGGAAAAACAACCGGTCAGGGAGTTTCCACCAGTCCAGGGCTTCTGTTTTCGCACACCAATGCAGTTTAACTTTGATTTAAAGTTTAAAGCGATACATAATGTGTTGTGGTGTGTTGGGAGGAGAGCGAGTTCGAGTCACGTTTGAAATGAACAGGGTCTGAGGTTATGCGGCAGTTGTTACTTATTTTGCCTGCATTTTGCCCGGTTGTTCTGGAATGGACCACAGAGTCGAAATGTTGGCCAACATTTTCAACTATGCACGGAATGTCAAAACGAGACTCAACATTTTTATTGAACTAGAGGCAGAAGTGCTGGTTATGTTGCGCTGGATTTGGGTGCTCATTTCGAAGAAAATTTAAATTTTTGACAGGCCTTGGATAGATGCTACTGTCTTTAACATCTCAGTATTCGCTAAGAAAAACTAGGCAGAAATAAGGGGAGGGAACCGGAAGAACATGTTTCCAGTTGCGATTAGGTTTTGCAAGTTCAAGGTAGTTTTCCTGTTATTTTTTCTAGTTTTTCAGGCCATTTAGTAACACATCTGGAACTGCATTGCCAAAATGAGTGTTCTAGTGTGTCAACACGTCAACAATTTACAGACCGGCTCAGTAAACAATCGCCGTGTGGATCAGGTAAGGGCACCCGAAGCGAATAAGTCGTTCGCCATTCGCACAGGCTAACTTGTGCAGTTTCGGGAAGGGAATTGGATGTGAAACGACGAAAAGCGTTTCTTGTTGACTGGGTTCTGAAGCTGTTGTGATATAGATCGTGGAACTTGCGGCATTAATGCACTGCTTGAGAAACTATGACAAAATGAAGGGTGTGCTACTGACATGTCTGGGATATCCATTATCCATTCGAAAATCTTGTCCCAAGAGCTGGCCGAAGCCCTGAATTGAGTATTGGGCAATCTACTCTTTCTCGTTGGATATCTTTGGACGAAGATGAGTGGATGATGCAGTTGGTTAAGTGCTGCCCCTATCAAAGAAGCTCTACTGACACCAAAATTACATTCTCAAGGACTGGCCACCGCACAAGACCACACGATGGCGAATTTTGAGAGAGGATCTTGGCGTGAAATTAACTCCAGAACTAAAGCCACTCAATCATATGAAGCGACGTATGCGCTTTGGGTGTGGTTTTCGTGCTTGTAGTACCACTGGGTCGATTTTTTCCAAATAAAAATGACTGCAACGTTATTTCTTTGGTTAGTTGCATGGACTAGCCACTAATGACATGTGGCATCAACAAGACGGCTACACAGACGACACAGCAGGTGCAGCAATCGACTTGTAGAAAACTCTAATCGATGCACGAGTTGCAGCAAGAAGTGGTCCCGTCGCACAGTGGGACAAGAGTAGTGGTTTTATGGTATTAATTATTTTGAGATGTTTGACTTTAAGGTCACCGTCAAAGCCTAACAAGTCCGTCGCTCTCTTTTTGAAAATCAATTTATAGTGGACTGCAATGGCCCAGACAAAGATTGTTGCAACGAGCTTTTTGTTTTCCAGAGAGTTGTAAAAACAAACTTGTCAAGCCAAGCCTAACAAGTCCGTCGCTCTCTTTTTGAAAATCAATTTATAGTGGATTGCAATGGCCCAGACAAAGATTGTTGCAACGAGCTTTTTGTTTTCCAGAGAGTTGTAAAAACAAACTTGTCATCATCTCCGTACTGCCCGGAACTGCCATCGAAACCCAACTTTGATAACACTGAGGCAGCATAGACCAACTCACTTGGTGGAACCATATTTCCTAACTCTGCTGTTCGTTTGCCCTTTGTTTGATCACTGCTTGTTTCAAAAGCAAGCGATTGGTGTCCAACAGAAGAAGAATAAATCTTTTCATTAAGCCATTTTGACTCAGAGCGAAAAATTGTTTTTTGTTCGATTAGAAAAGTTTCCCATGTGGTTTGACTTTTGTCACATAACGTTCTATTTTGAAGAATTGTCTCAAATTCACAAATTTTGGATTAACGTTATTGTTTCTACCGGCTAATAACTTTGGGTGGCAGAATTTTAAAAAATTATAATTTCACGATATTAGAACATGAGTAATCTTAAAATCCATATTTATATTTAAATATTAAAAAATATAAAAATTGATACCACAAAAAGTATATAAATATGCAAAAAATATATTTAGGGCAAAAGTTCAGCACTTCCGTTTTTACATTTGTATTAAGGACACGATTATTCAGCGTCGACCATTTACACATTTGCTAAACTTTTGCCGCAGCAGAAGATATTGACCAAAAAGTAAAATGAATTGTTTAAAAAACATCTAAATTTGAAACCCCATTATCTAATACCAAGAATAATTTTTTTTCAATTCTCAATTGATAGACAGATCCTATATATCTTCACCCACAGCGGACATATTATGGTTTTTTTTGCGTAGAAACGATATGCGAAAGAAATGTTAAAACTACTACAAGCCACTCGTATTAAATATCGCACTAAACTTGTTAACTTAGATAGCTTGACTAAGTTACTGCAAATGGCAAACAGCAAAAAGTATGCATTTTTCAAATCAAGTGTATTGTACACTTGGTGAAAAATAATATGTTAACGTTGCCCCAAAACTGCAAAGTGACACTCTCATCATAGTCGTCTATGAGGCTGCCCCACTGTGCTTCGGTTTGCCACCTATATCGTCTGATGTAACATCTCTAGATTAGTCGGCTCTTACTAGAGGGGATTTTATTCAGCAAGTCGTTTATTGAAGAGTAGTGACCTCTTGGGCAACTGTAGAAGATTAGCGAGAGACGGATGTACAACATCTTCTAATATCTGAAAAAAACACACGCAAGGTCACATGTCGCACAGTCGATCTTACTACCTGTTAAAGTCAGTTGCACATCCGGGTATGTACGTATGGACTAAGGCAATGTGTTGGGTTTCGTGAATGACATCGTCGTGCGTTCCCAACATGCCGAGGCAGAAGTTTCAGTGGCCTTGAGGTCAATGTGTGTGGGCAGCCGTGACGTTGTGGGTTGGTGCGTCGACCCGTAATCACTTTTAGTCTACGTTGCCTCGGTTCAATTCATGGTAAGAGGAAAATAATTTCAAGCCTCTCTCTTTCGAGTCACTGACAAAGAGTACAACTGTCTAGAAAAAGCTGAAATTGGCAGTTCGCAGTCGGCATACAAGGTCACATAGGTCACATCCACTCGTGAAAGAACAATACCACGCACAGTGCGAGTGGTTGCTGAGAAGTTAGACCCTGGCCCTCTGAGGGTTGTAGCGTCACCCATTCCATTATTATGTTAAGGTCAATGTGGATAATACAAAACAGAGAAACATGAGACAAAACATCACAATCGACAGCTAAGATTTCGAGGTACATACTCGTAGTTAGGGAGCTATCGACATCGGGGCGAAAGTAACTTCCACAAATGACATATTGATAGTGACTGGAGCAGGTGAAGACGTAACCTCGGGATTGATTGAGATCTGGATATTATCTGCGGTCAGCAACTTGGAAAAGTTGCACGACGACGCGCTGTCATATGACTTCTTTCAAATCATCCTGGAGAAGATCGTGCAGGACTCATACCCCAACTCTAGAGACACGATCAATGATCAATGATCAATATCTGCGTCTTAACATAGCGCACATTAGAAGTTTAGAGAATAAGTGAATTCAGAAATTTATGAATAATAACAATAACATTCAAAATGAAGAAAAAATAATCATTTCTTTGAATTGTATGCCCAAGTAAGCAGAGACTTTGAATCTGCTCGCACTAGTGATCCCTCTCAAATGCGCTGTTAGAGAATTCCACAGCCTAGCGGCCTGAACAAAAAACTGGCGATCTGACTGAAGGCTTGAATATCTCAGTTGGATTATCATTAAAGATCTTGGTGATTGGAAGAATGTAACCTTTTCGAACGGATATTCAGGCTGCCCAGTTCGTGTTGGGTTGTTTAGAAAGCAAAGCGTTCTGATTTTTTTAATAAGGTTAGGTCGGTTTTAATTTAGGAAAAGTTGAACGTCGTCGGCATACATGTGACTCTTGCAGTATTTAATAATTTCAGGCATATATAGTGAAAATAACATAGGACCAAGGATAGACCCCTGAGGAACTCCACTTACCACGTTAATACAACTTGAAGATCTGTCACCAGCGATTACGCACTGTTGCCTTCCACTAGGATACGATGAGATGAGTTTAATGGATGAAGAAGAAAACATAAAGTTAGCTCTCAGCTTTCTGCACAGGCTAGAATGACAGTGTCAAATGCCTTAGAGACGTCAAGGAGTGTTATAAATGTTGCCTCTTTATCAACCAGCAATAGTACAGCTCCTTCTAGATCGAAAACCCGACTGATCATTACTAAGAAGGTTATTACTAAACGCATTTGACGCAACACTAACTTCTCAAAAATTTTTGGTAAGAAGGGAAGAATAGCGATAGGTCTTAATTCGGTGGCAATTCTCGACTTATTTTTTGGAATGGGGATAATCTTGACTTTCTTCCACTCTAATGGAAGAGTTGAAGTAGTTAAACAACTATTAAAGTTATGCGTAATATATTTTAGCGTGAATGGCAGTACAAGATTAATAAATTTGGGGCTTAGATTATCGAGGCCATTGGCATTCGATTTAATAGATAGAATGGCTTCAACAACATCTTCTGGATAGACTCTATGGAAACGAAAACCATCCTCCCGATTTGGAATACATCAGTACCGAGATCCAACGCAGAGTCACTCCTGCCAACAGCTGTTTCCACGGGCTCAAGAGGCAATTGAGTAATAGAGCCGTCGCTCGAAGGACCAAGCTGACTTTACTATCAAACCTTGTTCATCCCAGTCCTGCTGTACGGCGATGAGGACTGGGCAGTCTTAAAAGCGGATGACGAGGTCCTTGGTCTCTTCGAGAAGTTCTTCGTGTGGCCTTGGTCATGTTTGCGTTGACCGTTCACACTGTACGGGTAGTACAGCGACATGAGCCTAGTCAGACGTCTACGGATCCAACGTGCAAGATGACTGGCCGATATAGAGCGCATAGACAGCTCAGCTCCGGCCTGTAGAGACTTCGACACCCAACCTGTGGGACAACGAAACAGAGGACGCGCGCGTTTAAGGTGGCACACCCAGGTGCATGCGGCACTGTAGACAGCTAGCCAGAGATCGTGCTAGTTGGAGAGGTTTGCTGGTTCAGGCCCAAGTCCACCTGAAGAAAATTTCAAAAATACTGGACCCACGCCCTTACAAAGCTTATATGACACAGGATCTGAAGAAACACTGCCAACAGTGCCACTGCTTTGCAACAGGCGCTACGTGTTCGGTTATCTAACGCAGAATCGATGGGAACTGGCAAGCGAGTGCAATTTGAATCTCGGCTTTCTCTTGAAGGCTTACCTTTTCATCAATCAACACACCTAACTCCGCCCGAATTCAGGCTGACTTATGCTCCATAGGCAGTAAGTGTAGTTCGTGATGTCACTGCTTTCAGTGTCCAGTAACCATGGCCCAGCTCTGACAAATTGTGAGCCGAAGAAGAGTGTCGTTTACAAGAATATTCTTCATCGTGTTCAAGCTCAGCTCATATGCGCGTCAGAGTTTGCCTTTCTGAAAGTCGGCCTAGTCAAAGGATTCATCGCGGAGCATGTCATGGAGCACCCGGACACACGTAATGGCAGCATCAGCGCTAAATGGACTGATACTAATTAGACTGATAATAAATTTCTGATCATTTGTCATTTGGAAGGTCCACGAATCTACCGCAAATTTCAGCTCCTGTGGCTTGTACACATGAACTACCACAGTTAGAGAGCCATTCAATTGCGCCTATCCCGGTGATAAAGGCGCCTAATTAGTAAATGGCTTTGCATGGCGCTCTTCACCGACACGACCTCTGGCAATACAATTCCTCTTGATACACATCTGGCCTGGTAGCAGTAGGTTAGTTGGAGCGCAATAATGAACTCCCCTCAGCGCGACACCCACTGGTTCGGCTGCGGCTGTGGATCCTAATTGAGGCTCACCACCTCACTCCATCGGTGGTCACACACGCCTCCATCTACAAACGAAATGGTCGCCGACATCAGAACCCATTAACCCCAAGCGAAGGAACAACAATAGCAACAACAGTTTGAGTGGAACTTACCTCGTTTCAATGATGAAGTGCGTTACTGGAGCGTTCCTCGAGTGCTGCGAATGTGCCCACGATAAATTTACCGACCGTGACGTAAAACTTATTAGTAATGGCCTCTCTGGTGGATCTGGGACATCTGTGAAATAAATAAACCAAACCAAATCAACATACGGAGCCATCCTTGAGGCACGCAGCTCTCTCTCTATCTCTGTGTGTGTAGGAAAAACCAAAATTTACCGATCGCACTCACACACCGGGCGCTCACCGCAACAGAAACGGAGACCGCTGAGACCGGATGTCACACAAAGGCTCACCTCTGACGCCAGCAGCTCGACCGTCTCTGCAACAGTGTGGGCACACAGACGCACCGACTCACCACACAAAATTAATTACTCACCCTGAACTAATAAATCAACAATCGCCTCCGGGATATGTCTGTCATTAACCAGGCATATGTACTCAGCAGTGTCCGATGCAATTGCCGGCACGAATTGCAGACCGAAATTATCGGAGAGCAGTTGAATCTGAAAAGATAACGAAAGAGAACAGTCAGTGGGGGTGGATGAGTATGCTAGAAGGGACCTCATTTAGGTTGGGTCTTGGCTGGGTCTAGGATTGTGTGCAGGGGGCGGTTGTGGCGGAAAGTTTTTCCATAGATCCTGGTTCGAATATCGGAAGCACGAACGAAGCAGCCGACAACTTCGCCCAGGAGTATGTGCGGAATCCCTAATTAAACTAACAGCTTCAGCAATTCCGAAACACTGTTTGAATGGGAAATGGGACGACGATGCAGGGCAGGCGGGTGGACTGGCAGTGTGGCGGTGCGGCGGTGCGGCATTTGAAGTCTATGAAACGACAAAAGAAGCTTAGGATAATTGATAGCGAGCGGGTGTAACCTCACTTCCTTAGGCGGTTGGATTCTGCTTCGTTTTTTTCTTTCGTTTCTTCCACGACGACAAACGATAGCACCCTGCAGGCACCCTCGAGGATACACATGCCCTATGCAACGACAGTCTCTCACCGCGGGGAGGGGAAGAGACATGAAAGAGATCCTTTGTCGCAGTCTCACCCCCTCCCCGTAGCTTAAGCGGGTGACTTTTAAGCTTTTGATAGCTCCTCTGTTTGAAGTGGGGATTTACGGCGCACCGAGTTCGGGGCGTTCATGTGTGGGTGGGTGCACGTTTGGCCGACTTTCCATAAATTCTTTGATTATGGGCTCACTCCAGTCGTTAACTAAATTTTCTCAAATACATAGACTTTCTGTGCGGTTTGGATGTTCGGTTGTGTGTGACGGGTGGGTTGGGAGGGGCGTTGGGAGGGGCTCCCCCTCAGCTTCTGAACTATTTTAATTACAATTATTTTCGTTTAGTCTGTTGTCAGCAGCGAGGCGCGTCTCTAATTTGCGAACACATCACGAATGCAAAATTCCATCAGAGCCACGAGTGTCCTGGGAGCCATGCGGTGGGGAGTGTTCGCGTCGTTTAGGTGACACATCTGACGGCAGGAGATAGGGAAGTTTTGCGATTTCCTGACAGCTTATTCGGGGCAAATGAATAGACGCACAGTTTTGGTGTCATCTCTGAGGGACGAATGAGTGAAAGGAAGTTTGGAAAGGATAACGAATGGATGTTTTTTTTTCTCTCTGCATCCTGACAACAGTTGGGGAACCATTAGCGTTGATGAACAACAAGCGGTTATATACTCCCCAACTCTCGCAGTAACTCTGAGCTCTGTTCATGTCTGACCACATTCTTCTTTAAATATTCGATATTGACACATCATTCGTCTCTGAAACGGATCATAATTAAGCTTCCAAAGGGGTGCCAGATGACCATTGGAAACGAAGTGGAAATGGCTTGTGTCGTTTCTGCCTTATGAGCGGTACTGCAGCCTTGTTAGAATGTCCACTGTTTATTTGTGCATAGTCTTGTGTTAAGGTTCTCTGAATGTAAATTCAGGCTGCGGTTTGAAGGCAAATTGAGCCCGCACAGATCCTGATTGTTGTCCACTTTGAACTCTCGGAATGAATTTAGTTGATGACCTGATGGTTAAACGACTCTTCAAAAGTGAATGTTTCCTCATCAGTATTTTTCCTAGCCGCCGTGAGCACTTTCGCGTCCTGGCGAATACAGGCCGATTCCATTTCCTCCCATCCCCATTCCATAATTCCCACTTGACACAAGTAGGAAGGGGTAGGAAAGGGGGCTGCTAGTGAATTCACGGGCACACTTAGACCATGTCCATTGTGATACCCACTCTCAGACTATTACCACCGATCATTGCAACCAGTGATTTTGAATTTGATCCCACGCTCGATGAATGGTGGCGCTTCAGTCCGGGGTGGACCTGGACCTCAACCAACAAGCGTCTCCATCCACCCCTTCTTTATCTATCTGCCTCCAGTTTCGCTTGAGGTCCCCTTCCACTTTCGTGCGCCACTTGACTCGCGGTCTTCCTCTACTGCGCCGCCGTCCCTCTGGCGTAGATTCGAAGACTTTCCGGGCCGGTTTTCATCCGCTCTACATGACCCAGCCATCTCAAGTGCAAAGTCGATGTTGCTAAACAGCTCGTACGTTTCGTCGTTGTATCTCCTCCTCCACTCACCGCCTTTGCAGACGGGACCGAAAACCACCCGAAGAAGTTTCCTCTCAAAGCAGCCAAGAGCAACTTCGTCCGTTTTTGACAAAGTCCATGCCTCTGCGCCATATAGCAGGACTGGGACGATAAAGGTCTTATCGAGGGTCACTTTGGTTGTTCGAGAGAGGGCTTTGTTTATCAGTTGCTTTCTTGGCCCAAAGAAGCAGCGAATTGCAAGAGTTATTCTTCGTCTTTGGCGACCTCAGGGTAATACCTGTCTACTCCCACTTTCTGTCCGAGACGTCGGTATTGGGAGTCCTTTCTCGTTGACAGCGTATACTTTGTCTTGCCCTCATTTACCGTTAAACCCATTTTCGCAGCTTCCGTTGCAATACTCACAAAGGTGCCATTGACCTCTCGCTGAGCTCAATACCGTCGGAATATGCGAGTAGTAAGACGGACCTCTGAAAGGTGTTGGCGTGCGAGTTTTGAACAATTATTTCAAGGATGACGTTGATGAAGTCGCATGACAGTGTGTTGCCTTGTCGGAATCCTTTTTTGACATCAAAGGTCTCGGTGAAGTCTTTACCGACCTTGATGGAGAAGCGTGCATTCATCATCGCCACTCTACACAAACGGACGAACTTGGTAGGGATGCCAAAACTAGACGTTGCTCTGTATTGCTCATCTCTATGAATGCTGTCATACCCGGCCTTGAAATCGATGAAGAGGTGATGGATATCGATCTGTTTTTTTTACCAAAATTTGCCTTAGCGTGAATTTTTGAAATATGGTGACCGACCAGGATGTTGACGAACGGCTTTAGCAGTTGGCGCAAATTTAGAGGGTCTCCTTTTTTGTGGATTGGGCAAACAATGCTGAGGTTCCATTCATCAGGCATGCTTGCCTCCGACCGTATGACAGTTGGTGCATGCCCCTTCCGAAATCATATCGCCTGCCGCTTTGAAAAGCTCAGCCGGTAGGCCGTCGGCCCCAATAGCCTTGTTGCATTTCAGTTTAAATAAGGCTGCTTTCACTTCATCATCGTAGGGTGGACGGAATTGTTCATCTATATCGTCGCTTCAATTCGAGTTGATTGGTTCGATGTGCCCGACAGCGGTATTTGGTTATACAGTCTGCACAAATGGTTCCTCCATATCCTCAGCATCGACTACGATGTTCCCTGGATCATCCTGACAGGCTTCGGTTCGGGCTTTATAACCTTGTCTACCCTTTGGTAAAACTTGCTTCCCTTTGGTAATCTTCATCCGGCATTTCAACTCCAGCTCCAACTCCAGCTGTCCATCTCCAACGACGAAGCTCTCAACAAATTACATACGACGGGCGTTCAATATATTCTCGGTATCGATATGAAGGAAAATGCGAATTCAATTTAAATTGTTCAAAATTAATTGTGAGATAAGCTCATGAGATAAGCTTTTTTAAACCCTCAAACAAATAAATTTCCTCTTTCTCTGCAAAATACCCTTTTATTGCCGGCTTGAGTTCTTCATCATCCGAAAATCTTTTTCCACGAAGACATTTTTTCAAATCCGGAAACAGGAAATAATCACTAGGGGCAAGGTCTGGACTATAGGATGGGTGTTGGATTTCTTCGAAACCACAATCTCGCGCAGCAGCCTTGGAAACTCGCGCCGTGTGAACAGGAGCGTTGTCATGAAGAAGAAACACACCTGCTGCGAGTTTACCCCGTCTTTTCATTTTAATTTCCTGCCGCAAATTATGCAAAGTGGAAGCGTAGGATGTGGCGTTGATGGTTTCACCTTTTTTTTGTACTCAATGAGCAAGATTCCCTTTGAGTCCCAAAAAACTGTGGCCATGAGCTTGCCGGCAGACGGAGTGACTTTGAACTTCCTCGGGGGGTCTGTTCCTTTTTTATGCCACTGCATGGACTCTTGTTTGCTTTCAGGGTCATAGTGGTGGACCCATGTTTCGTCACCAGTAACAATTCGATCCATAACACCGTCCGCGTTCTCACTACACATCTCCAAAAGATCTCTACACAGCTCGTAGGAAGTGTCAGCGCAAACAATCTAATCTCGCTAGACTCTCGGCATCACTGCAAAAAAGCTTCATAAATCAAGAAGTTGCGTGACCATTTCATCCGAAAAATTGAGGAAATAAAAGAAGGCTGGACGCAACACTTCGATGTCATTAACAACGCGTTGTAGTTGCTCGTGTAATCAAAAATGAAGACAACACCTCTGCCTCTCAAGAATTCAGTGGACAGGCTTACATACATATCATGCCGACGATCCTTGGAGGGTCTGAGCAATTGCTGCCTTGCATCATGGGCACGCTTCTTGCAGTCATCAAGACCAAGCTGTCTTGTTGGTCTGTCTACTTGGTCTTTATACCGGAGATTCGGTCTTACTCTCCTTCGGCTCGGATTCGAAGACCCTCTTAGCTGGAGCGTTGGTGTCCATTCGCTCGATCTGGCCGAGCCAGTGTAGTCGACGGATTTTTGCTTTCCGAACTACTTTCAAATCCTGGTACAAGTCTTCTGCCATCTGCTCCATTCACCTGCCTCGTAGACCGTATATCTGACGCAGAATTTTTCTTTCGAAACTACCAAGAATCAGCTCTGCAGTTTTGCTTAGAGTCCAGCTTTCGGCTTCATAGAGCAGGACTGGCAAAATGAGAGATTTTTAGAACATAGTTTTGTTCCTTCGAGTCAGGAGTCTTGAGCACAGTTGTTTCGGATCTCGACTGTGATGTCGTTTGTGGAGTTCACGTCTGCCCCGAGGTAGACAAACGCCTTTATTGCCTCGAAATTGTGCCTGTCGATGGTGATGTTTTGCCCATGGTGGTGTGCGACAACGTTTATTGGTCGACAGGATATATTTTGTTTTGTCCTCATTGACCTTGAGACCAGTTCGTTTCGCCTGTTCCTCAATCGCCGTAAAGGCCTCTACTACGGCACGTTGTAGTTGCGTATCACAACAGTTGGAGCAACTTGAAGAAGATAGTGCCTTCCGTGTTTACAGCTGTGAAAGAGGAAACTGCCTCTGAGATGATGCTCTGTTTACACAAGAGTATACAGTACTCAGACGGTAATGCGGCGACGTTGCGGCTCCGCGCGTTAAAGTGACGCATATGTGTTCCGCGGCTAATGTGGGACGACCCAGTTGCTAAATTTATCCGTCACAACTGCGGGCGTTTCGTGGCTTGTATGACATGTAGTACCGTCCTTTTAGAATCTCTCTTCTAGAAATCAGCATCTGACCACAGAAAGTCAGTTAACCACCTGCTATCATTGAAGTTAGCGTGTCTCCTTTCGCATTTCGAAAGAAATAAGGCCCGATGATGCAACCTCACCAAACAGTCAACCTTTGTGATGATGCATTGAAACTTGGTCGAAGACCAGTGGCATTCGCTCCAATAGTGGCCATCTTCCTCGTTGACACTGCCACTGAGCTGAAATTGTACCTCGCCCGAGAAGATGATTTTTCACATAGATATCCGGCTAACAAGTCCAGTAGCCAATTAGTGAAATCGCGGCGCTGTCTTCTGGCTTACATCCTTCTGGCAGCACAATCTTATACGAATGCCATGATCCGAATGCCAGCTGTTCGGCGGTGAATCGACTTTTCTTCGACGCTGGACGCTACGCCGGATTATATTTTCTACGTTTCTCACCAATCTCTGTTTGGTTTATGACTTAAGGTCGAAAATAGTATATTCACGCCAACATGTTCACACGGTGGCCATGATTACGACCGGTCTCATTACAAAAGTTACGTTAGGGACTTATAACTCAGCCGGAATTTCGAGAATATTTTTTTAAAAATGTCCGTAAGCTCGGCAAGTGTGAAACGGTGGCTAATGAAATGCCCTTCCTCAATAGTTTGACAGTTGGATGTCATTGATAACTTTGACAGCTGCTGAAACATGACAATTCCAGGACCTATCATTGTTATCTGGTCACACTTTACTACATTGGCTTGTGGTCCTTGTTCTAGTCAAAAAGTGTGTCGTTTTTCTCCTCGTCTTCCTTCGGAGCTGGAGTTTCCGATATATGACGATAAAAGATGCACCATATGCAAGTGCCGAGGACTGATTAATCGACAACAAACCTGATGGCAATGACGACAGTTACAAGTTCGATGTATGTCTACCTCAACGGCTTGGTTATATCACTAACAGCCAGACACTCCCCGCTCATAGCAGCTCCTCAAAAAAAGCTGGGACATATTCAGCCCACATTGGGAGTCTTATATGTGGTGTCTGTTGAATCACAAACCGATCACGTCTGCTTTTCTGACACGTGGCTCGTTCAGGTTCTTCAGAAAGCCTCTGAAATGCGCCACACAAGACTCCCAGCCCCAGAGCATAATTAACACAAATCGTTCAAGTGAAACCGCCCAGCACATCCCCTTGATAAATCCTCTGTGAATCAAAGAGATCTCCAAAATGAGAACAAGATTCTAGAAGAATCCTCCTTCAGCCGCATAATAAACTATGACCCAAACCCGTCCAAACATATTCATTGGGTTCGCTCGAAAACTTTCCACTAAATAACCCGCCCACACTATCCACCCACGTCACTTCACTGACATCACTATCCAAAGTAACGGTATAAATTTATTTAATGACCGATCTCAGCACAGCACTCTGCCATTACACGACCCTTATACCGTCACCCTGCTCATCTAATTAATTCTTAATTTTTATTTGTTCGGTTCAGAGAAAGTTTCTGCACCTCAACCTCATGGCATCACCGCCCACCCAGCAAGACTCGTAAGCGACTATGGTACAATTAGAATATAATCCGCTACAGATACTCTCTCGTGGGAGGAGTGACAACTCCGTGGCGGAGTACGGGGAAAGACCGCTCCCTGCCGCCACCCACTTCGGAGGGTCGGAGAATATGCGAAAAATCACATTTAATAAAATGCAAATTTACACTATCTAACAGTAAACCACTTTAATGGGGTGCCACCGTGTATGGGGATCGTGTAAGGCGAGCAAGCCAAGGCATGGCAGGGTAAGGCAGCAAGCAGTTGTGTTTGATGTAGCGAAACTGGAGCATGTCATCAGTTCAAGTTTAAATTTACTTTTATACTTATGCATACACTCGTAGGTTTAATGCATGAGTCCTTTGCGTTGTGAAACTTCATTAACACATGCTTTCAGTGAACTCATTAAAAGTTACCCCATGCCAGCGGATGCACGCATATTCACATGCAGGCAGAGACACTTTACCATCGGTCGCGGCAGCCGCGGCGGCGGTCGGATGATGAGTGTCATGTCGTTTCCACTTTGGAAGACCGATGTGATGCGGTTGAGTATTTATTTGCATTCCGACAGGCAAGGGGTTAACTCATCCTCGGATGGGGTGTGTTCCGGAGGAGCGCACACCACCCGATGCATGCGGCAAGAGTTGCGAAGGGGGACCCTCTGATTCGATTATTTGATCAAACATTCACTGATTCAGTGCCATCTTTCCCCCGCAAGGAAAAGCCGTCTGCTAGTCTGCACTGCAGTCGGCAGTGAATGTGAGCTGCTATCAGTCGACAGAGCGTGTTTCATTTATCCTGGTCGAAGACGATTTATTGCTCCCATCCTGGGTGGGAGGGGGTCGAGGGATACTTTGCAAGAGCAGCTTTTGTGCAAAGTTTTGCAGTGAAGTGCACGGGATCTCAATTACAGGCACCTGCTGTAACTGGCTTTGACTGGCAACGTGCCTGGACTGCAGAGCTGCTCATTTAAGAGCTCTCAATTGAGTGCACAGCGGAACAATAGACGGAGTTGTGCGCTGTACTCTGTTGAAGTGGGAATCTTTTCGGAGGTTGTGTATCGATGGCTACTGAGAGCTAAATTTCATGAAGGGGACCTGTCCATTGAACTGAACTCGGATGTATTGCTCTAGGAATACTTAAGGTTCGGGTGAAAGAGTTGATAAAGTGTTTTTCCTAAAACTGAAGAAATTGCACAACTTTTGAGCTATTGTGTAACATCTTTTCACTCGAAGTTTCTTTTCTATGATCAAATTAATGGTGCGAACGGAAAGGGATCAACTTAAGCTGAGCAAGTTTCCAAGGAGCTCTGTGTCTCGTAGCGTGAAAGGTGAGACTCGAGGTAATGGTCAGAGGTCCCAGCTTGGAGGGTAGTGACACCCCGCATCGAGGAATTCTACAGCACCAAACTGCAAACCATAATTTAGATATTCAAAATTCGCCGGCATTTTGCCGTTTGGCCAATATCTGCAAAAATGTTGAGGTCAGTACGCTCGACCGAGCCATTTTGTAGAACGATTTGTTCAGATTGGAGATAACTCTGAAGTGGAGGTCTACAGAAAAAAAGAATCGTAAATGGTACCGGTTCTAGACGTCTGTCTCTATGTTCGCTTGAATCTTTTAAAGCACGGAACGGATTTCAAATGCGGTTTTTATCAATAGATAGAGCGATTCAAGAGGAAGGTTCGTAAGTATAGTTTTTTGTGTTTAATTTTATATTTGCTGAAGTATGACGATGATTGTTCAAGATGGTGGAAAAAATCTAACCGATTAAAACCTTCTTAGACAGTCGCTCTTTTTCTCTGTTTTTTTTTTTCATTGTTGTTCTGCATGCGTGCAAGTAACGTACGAAAAATCTAATTGTGTAAAAGCGGATTTATTCTTTTGAAAAATAGCAAAATAATGCTTGATTTACATACCACATTGTTCCCCCGGTGTCGTCAGAAGAGAATGAGGAGCACCTTTGCTGTGATCGGGATAAATGAGGTGATCTTGATGCTGGCCTTAACCTGAATCGTGATAGATGTGGTTCACAGAGAGTCCTTCGGGCAGAGACATAGTAATACGGAACAAAGCGGGCAAATCAGCCACATGTCCGAGAGAAGTCAAATAAGGAATATTCTGCCTTGAACTAGGATTCTTCGATTCTTTACAAAAATTATCATATAATATCAATGTGTACTATGACAGAGTTGCAAAACAGTTCCGATGAAGAAGCAGACAAATGATTCTTTTCGCAGTCAGAACTTGTTTCCGGGCACATGTCCGTAAAAATGTGTAGATTCACGGATATACTGGCATTGAACATGTCCGCGGAACGGTGTAGTGCCGGATATACCGGTGTTCATCATTTTTCGGGAACTATTCATTTCCATGGATATGCCGGCGTTCAACATGCGCGGCACTGTTTAGTTCCACGGATATGCCGGCTTTCAAAATTCTTCGGGAACTGTTTAGTTCCATGGATGTGCCGGCGATCAACATGCCCGCGGAGCTGTGTAGTTCCATGGATATGCCGGCGTTCAAAATTCTTCGGGAACTGTTTAGTTCCATGGATATGCCGGCTTTCAAAATTTTTCGGGAACTGTGTATTTCCATGGATGTGCCGGCGATCAACTTGCCCGCGGAACTGTGTAGTTCCAAGGATATGCCGGCTTTCAAAATTCTTCGGGAACTGTGTAGTTCCATGGATATGCCAGCGTTCAACATTTTTCGGGAACTGTGTAGTTCCAAGGATATGCCGGCTTTCAAAATTCTTCGGGAACTGTTTAGTTCCATGGATATGCCGGCTTTCAAAATTTTTCGGGAACTGTGTAGTTCCATGGATATGCCAGCGTTCAACATTTTTCGGGAACTGTGTAGTTCCAAGGATATGCCGGCTTTCAAAATTCTTCGGGAACTGTTTAGTTGCATGGATATGCCGGCGTTCAAAATTTTTCGGGAACTGTGTAGTTCCATGGATATGCCGGCGTTCAACATACCCGCGGAACTGTGTAGTTTCATAGATGTCTGCAGAACTTTTTAATGGAATCATACAAGTCCACAGAACTATATGGCCGAAGGATTGGCTTGATTCCGACGGAATAAGTGATCCGATTTTTGTTTAGACATAATCGTGAGGACTACGTTATCGTCATTTTCACACAATATGACTCTGTTTTTTTACAGATGCCATCATAATCACCAATCGGTCTTTGATGGAACTAGACACTAGCACCTCGAGTCAAATTTGGTCTTCGATAAATTAAAAAAAAAGACATGTACGGTCCTAAAACTAAACAGGAAGGAAAGCCGTAATGTCGTAGACATTATTACTGGCCACTGCCTTGTTGGTACACACGCTAGGAGAACAACGACTTCTGGAGGAGCTGCAGGGATGAGGAAGAAACCACGCTACACTACCCTGCAAAAATAAGGAAAAGAACACTAGACTATTCTTTCAGCAGCTTGCAAGAAATGTCCGGTATCAAGATCCTGGACAAAATTCGTGAGGGAAACAAATTGTTGTGCAGTTGTTACCTCTTAGGTGTTGGTTAGTCATTTGGCTAACGATGACGAGCGAACGGTGTACATATTAATTACCGAAAAGTGATACGCACAGTAAACCCAATCAGAATCTAATTGGGACACAGCACATCCGGGTGTGACCGTCACAAGTACCAGATGCGACATCGACAAGCGCTCCCATCAAGACGGCGCCACAGTCACTGTACTCAATACCCAAATTGATAGACCAATTAAAAAATGAATTCCGTGAGTAGATCTGAAGCTTTAGACTACCTCTTTCGAGGAGTCTCATTCGCGGCTAGAAGCGCACGTAGTCAACGTGCTCGCAAATGTAGTCGTGGTCAACATTTACTTGAAATCTGTAAAAACATTTTTTTGGTATACAAAATGATATTTTTGCAATTTCCTTTTATTTTCTTTAATTTTAAAAAATTCATGTATGAAAAGCTTAGCAATCATCATTTTCACGAAAGTAGATTTTTTGGGTGTAATTTCATGGCAGTTGCAGAACAACTTACAAAACCTTGCAGTAATCCCAGCAAATCGATAACATCAGCAACAAAAACAAAAACTCCTTTAATCCAACTGAACACAGCAACTCATCCACGGCTTGTTGCTCCAAGGCCCATCTCTAAAATTAAAAAAGTTCAAATTTCCTGACATTTTCCAACGCAACACCCTAGATAATATCATATACAGTGTACACTGTCAACGTCAATATAAAAATGATCCGGATACAAGTGTCAAACTTTGAATGTGCCCTCCCAGTGGATTGAGCCTGCCGCCGCCGCGCCGCGCCGCCTCTGGCCTCCCTACGATGCTCGTGTTTCTCGCACAAGGGCACTATCGTGAAAACACAAGTTTTCCCTGACATTTTTCTTATCTATCAGTTGGGAAAATGTCAGACACATCTCTATCCAGCCGGGCGCTGGGTGCACGGGGACGGGCGACAAGGCGAATACCTCTTGCTCCCCCAAAGCGAACACAAATCGAATATCTCCGCACAAAAGTTTTGTTTAGCAATAATTTCGCTCCTAGTCGAGATGGGGAATTTCAAAAATTTTCAATATCTAAGCCCCCGGGGGCGCTATAGTTCGTTTGTCTGTTGGATAGGTTGATGTGGTGGCAGAGGTGGTGTTTTTTGTTTTTCTCTTTCTGGAAACGTAAAGTGGTCAAAGAGTCAAAGTCTGAAGTTTTGAAAACAAATAAGGTGCACTTCAATGAGGATGTTTTGAGCTGAAGGCGTTGTGTTAGCGGCGATAAGCGGATAAACGTGCGCTGAAATTGAAGATTTCATCGTGGAATTTATTATGGCGCTGGTGGGTGGAAGCACTTAAATGTTGGCCAGAAGAGGCACGTTGCAAATATTTCGTGGCGATGTGGTGGGAGCGTGACAAGTGCCCCTTGAACAACAAATACACTGTCAATTATGGACGTGAGGAGATTTGGATTAAATTACATAAGCAATCGAACGAAGCCACTGAATTGAAACGTTGATGAGGCGCTAACAGTAATTTCGTTAAGTTACGTTGAGTTTCGTTAAGTTTCGTTCACTTTTGCGTTTTGCCGAGTTAATTAAGAGCGACGGAAATGAATCAATTTCTGCGTGAATGGCAATAGGGGTTGACACTTTTCTCAAGTGGACTCAAGCGGTCCTAGAGCACTCCACCTTCGGTTACTCTTCGTTCGGTTCTGTAACAAGCCTCAGATCTGGAAAAGATTGCATTCAGACTCAATAGCGGCACAGTCTTCTTATTCAAAACCAATGATAGAGAGATTTGATGGAAAAAAACATTCTCCACTGTCTAGTCTTGGTGCCAAAGTCCAAGTTGGGCCTATAGCTTAGCTTCTACATCAACTAGTAGTGCTGGTTTAACCATTGTTCTTCCGCGAAAGGAGGGGACCTATAGTTTTAGGCCGCCTCGAATGGCGACGTGTGAGAAGATCTTCCATGACAGGGATGTGGGCTGCTAATGAATTCACTAGCACACTTAGACTATGTTGGTCCGTTGTGATACCCACAGTCAGACTTATACCACCGATCGACCACTCTGGGGATAGTGCCGTTAATTTGATCACAACGGCAAATGGTGACTGGACCAGATTTAAAAACATGGTCAATTGTCTCGTCGTTTGGGATAGCCAGCGTCGGCTGAGACCTGTTCTGATGCAACCATCAGTAAAAGTGCCGTTCTTTGGCACACTCTCTCCTGTCCCGAGCAGAGATTGCTCTTTACGTCAAGATCCTCGTGGCTGCGAGCGACATCTGGCTCGTAATGCAGGCGCATGTCCACTGTTCTTCGTACGACATGGAAGATTACAGGACACCCGTGTGGATCCTGTATTAGGCCAATTTGATCGAGATAGAAGAATGCTTCAGGCGGAACAAGCCCGTTGAGACCCACTCTTTCATGGTACAAAGTGTTTGGGTAGTAAGCCCCAAAGATGAGACTGTTCGAAGAAGTCATAGCTCGTGCAATGTGCCTTCTGATCAGCTTAATAAAAAAACTATCTATCCTGTTCAAGCCTCGTTGTACAGGACCTCGTTAGGATAGTACTTCTTGTACTCAGACTCGGGTGTAGGATACAACCGGAGACAGGACCGAAGGCACTGTCTCTCGAGCAACCTCATCTTTTCATCTTTCTTTCACTTTGAACCACAATGGACAACCGTACACCATAATTGGCCCGATGAGAGCCATGTAGCAGATTACCTTCACCCTGGTATCAAGTTGGCTGTGATGTGATGGAGAGGATGATAGAAATGATATGTGTGCAAAATCAGGGGTCGTGTCAGCACCTTCGTGTACGCTCCATTATACCAACAGGAATTACGTTACTCGTCCGACGAACGAGTGCTTGAATAAGGAGGCATTAAAACCTGTTCTCTGTGAACCTCACCAAAACCCCACAATTGTCTATTGCAGTACCTCCTGTTGTGCTATTCGGCACTGTTGGCAAGCGGAGGCTTCAACACTCTTGTCCACATCGACTTTTTAATTGGGCCGGCTCTTATTTTGCGAGGCGGCCAGTGCGTTCAATGTCAACTGAACGGATGACGTTTCGATTAGTTCAATGCGTTCACGTGCTCAATAACATGTTGTGTGATCCCAGGTTACGTTAACGTTTATACGTTCACGTGTCCCCTAAACCGAGGTTCGATACCGATTTGCTCGTTCACGGATGCGATGAATCGGCCCCAGACAATGGACACAATGGAGTCGTCTGAAGAAGTTGACGAGCCTCTACCGACATCGGGCACATACAAAATCTGTGGGATGCTTCCCCATCCTTGTCCTCGACTTCACCATCGAGTGTATACAACTTTTTACCTTTCCACATTACATCGAATCTCTAAGCACGCACCGACTTATATAAAATAAAGTCATTCTAAAATTCTAAAACAAAATTTAGAATGGCCGCGTATGAGTACATCTCACTGAGCACAGTACCACCATAAGGTCAGTCGACAGTCTTCCCTCCCAACGTTGACTCCATGGCCTTTCAATGCTCCTTCAGCATTCAGGCGACAACAACTCAAAAGCAAAAAGAAAAACAACCTAAATCGCTGATAAAGACATCAAAAAGCTAGACCACCGCTTATTGCGATGTCAACCGGCAGACTTGAAGGTGGATGGTGAGCCAGAGGAAAATACGCCAGCAGAAGAAAATAAATAATTTACCTTTGCGTCGAATTTCGTTCGGTTTCGTCGTCGTTTTCTTTTGAAGAATAAATACTTGAAGCACTCCACGCCCTCCCCCTGCCGATCGGTTCGACTCTGACCGGCTGAGATAAAACCTGCCGCACAGGCGGTGACAACCCAAGCGCAGATTCTCTTCTTTCCACCGAATGATCATATTGAATGTGCCACTGAAAAGGCAAACAATACCTGACCGCCGCCGCCGCCCGCCTCCCACCGGCAGCATCCCCTTGCCCGAGAAGGCTTTGAAGTTCAGTCACGCGTTAAAGCAATTAATTTATTTATTGCGACAATTTGGCTTTTTTCCCCCCAAACAAAACTGGGGACCTCCCTGCCCCCCTTCTTCGGCATGGTTATTGTTGCCATTGGCTATTGCGGATGAATTTGAGACGTGGGCATGGCGAGTGCATGGCGGGTAAACGGATGGGCTTTGGAGCTATTTAACGGTGGCTGAGTGGGAGGGGCTGGATTCGTGCTGCTTCGACAAAGGAATCGCTTAATGTGGAGATTTGTTGCTGATGGATATCTGAATGGAAAATAGAATTTTTCCACTGGCATGGCAATGCGGGGCAGACCATTGGCATGTGGGCAATGAATTGCTGGCCCGCTTGTGCTCGTGCTTGCGCTTGTGTGGTTATTTCTGTTTTCCTTTGGCGGATGTGGATGTTTGTATGGTCTGAAGTCGGAACATGAAAGCGGATTAGATTCCTGGGATAAGCCACATTGTTGGTGGTCGGGTTTTTGCTTTTCTTTCCTCGCACCACTTTGGCGGGGTTTGAATTTGAGAGATGACGAATTGAAATTGAATGATTTTTTTCCTTGCGATTCAACCGTGAATTCAGAGATAAACTATGGTTTAAGTCCTGATGGTGGTTTGCTTTTGGTTCTTTTTGTGGGTGGTGTGAGTTGGGGAGCCGGCTTAGGCGAATCCTTGTCGTTGATGCTTTTGTGAAAAGGCGTCTTTTGGAATTATGTAGGTTCCTCCGAAAATTATCAGTTCGGCTTCAGTCGCTTCCAGTGCGGCCCACTGAAGCAGGGCATGGGGCATTATCCAATGTGTGAATTCGATTCAATCAGATTCAATTGGTAAAGATGGCATACAAATGAGGTTCGTCAAACTGACGCTACCAAACATTGTCTACCGCGTCTACCCATGTTAAAAGTTGGTACAGTATAAAAGTGTATACGATGGGCGGCGTGACATCCGTACTGCCTAGCTTTTCAACAACCACCCGTGGTGTGTGGGCTTATGTTCCTTCACGCGTGAATGGGACCAACAGTTTAATGCTGACTCCGAACGGCATTGTCAGCGACTCGAAAGCGGCGGGACCGTGTGAATTGTTTTTGGTCGTACCGACCGTGAAATTCAACCCAGGCAGCGAGTTACGTAGGGGTCGACGCACATGCTCACGGCCACCACGGCCGCCACGCCGCTATGCTAGGTAGTTAGGTCCGGCGACTGCATGATTATAATGAAATCATGCTCACTTAGACCATCTGGGCCAATACGCTGTCACGTTCCGCTTAGTGCCCACAATCCAATTTACCCTTCGACATAGTAGTGATTCCCTCTTGGGATTTGCTGGTCATATGTCGCTTCTCTTGACCATTATTTACAGCCATTTAGTGGTTTTAAGAAATTTTAGAATATCTCTTGGATCTAGGGTGATTGAAGTGGTATTTGCCTAGCAGTCTTCTTCCTGTTTCCACAAGGGCAGGGCATGTACCGAGGAAGTGTAGTCCAGTTTCCTCTTCTTCTTCATTCATGCAGCTTCTGCAGAAGTCATTGAAAGGTGCCCCAAGTAGTCTGGCATAGTTGCCTATGAGGCAGTGACTAGTTAGCACTCATATCCTTCATGTCTAATTTTAGGAGGCCTTGATTTAGGGTAGACCAGATCGCCGCCGCCAAGCTCCGACCATTTGCGGTTTAAATCGTTTTTCGCAATCGTCATCAATCGCGATTTTATGTTTTTCAGTGGGGGGTTGGGATGTCCCTGATACGGTGCCACTGGCATGACCGCCCCCTTTCTTGCTGGTTCATCAGCTCATGCATTGCCCCGAATACCCTTATGCCCGGAGATCCAGTATAGGGTCAGATTGCATCTTGTCGCTCTCTCCCTTAGAGATAGACTACAGATTTTTACCCCCTCGGAGTTTAGTGATTCTGTGTCCAGAGCTTTTATAGCCGTCTGACTGTCTATGTATAGAACAATAGATCTGTCGTCCATTGGGGTCATTGATAGTCGGATGGCCGCCTTTTGAACAGCTGTTACTTCCGCTTTTCGAATACACTGTAGTGGTTTGGTAGCCGAATTGTTTCAGAGACCTTATGCATAAATGCCTGCTCCCGTGCCTTCTTTGGACCCGCTAGTGCAGTTGAGTTGCAGACATTGTCTTCGTCCCATTCTTCTCTCGTGGCGATGAAAGTCTTGTGCATTATTTCGAGGTCCATGAAGGACGTCATATAATCTGTCTCCTCAGGGACATTCGAGTCTTGTAGTATTACCTTGCGCCCTTTTCCGTGGGTCTTGTCTCATCGGTTACCCTCCCGTAGGCTTTTGGCTGAGTATGTGGCCATAATTTTGCCATAGGGGTCCATGGGAGGGAGATGTAGCATCTTTTCCAGGGCGGCTGTGGGTGTGGTTCTTTGTGCCCCTGTTATACAGATGCATGCTGATCAGATGTAGTGCGCCGCCATGTTACTGCACGGGAAACTCAAAAAGTCACTCAGAATTTTTCCTGAATTTTTGGCTCCTTCAACCAAGCCAATGGAACTTTCGGGACTTCTGCTATAGCTGCTACCTCAACCTCTTTTCATCGGCCGCACTTCATTTACCAATCGCGTCTATCGTTGATGTTGCAAATCTTTGATTAACCAGAACAAGCACGGCAACAGTTTATCCGCGCATGCTACGAACACTTACCTCATCAAGCATAACCGACAAGCTCCTTAAATGTCCAAGAGCCCAGTCGGCATTGGCCATCATCATCAGTTACCTCATCCCAACATTTCCGCACAAATCAATGCATCAGATGAAGATGATAAATCATACGTGTCCGCACCGAGACGCTCACAGAGCAACTTTAGCTCGTCCCCATCAACGGTCGTCGTCGTCCTGGCAGAAGTAAAGCCCAATTTCATGGCCCAAGACCGATTTTCATGAGCTTACGGGCGTTTGACTCTCGAATTTCACTCAACACCAGAGTATGGCGCCCGGAACGCCACACGGTGCATGCTTGCAGTGCTGCCGGCAGTCCCAAGTCCTGCTGGCTTATCAAACTGACTATAAAATGAACAAAATATTGAATGCAATGTCCTGATATGCAAATGCTGATAGTATGCCAACAAAGGCGACCATCACTGCCACCGCCACCGCCACCGCACCAGGACACCTAGTTACCTGCTTCGACTGTCGGTCTGTCTGGGAATGCTCTACATTCTAAGCACGCTGCATAGTTCACTGAGAATGGACGAGAGGGAGGAATCATCTCGGCTCGCATGGTGTGGAATAGATGACTTTTCGGTGGACTCGCAGAGGGAGAGGGTAGAGGAACTACAAGGATTCGGATCATGAGTCCTTAAATAAAATTACAACTCGAGGATGGCTCATGGGTCCTTCCTACTTCTTTTTCTTCGTCCTGCTGTCACCCCGAATGGTGTATTGTGGGAAGGGAAAGGCGTTTGGAGGAAGGGTTTTTTTTTTGTTTTTGGAAATAAGGAGTGAAGGTGTAGTTTACTTTGACTTACCCTGGGGCTGTGTAACAGCGGTATCCGATTGGCAAATTGTGCAATGGTTGTTGTTGCTGTCTTCCATGTTAGCGTATCCACGAGGGATTGCCCCGTTACTCCAGGACACGTTATGGTGACATTCTTGCCAGCTTCAGCTATTACCTTCTCCGTTGGGATGTTTGTCACGTCTGAAAGGACACGAGAGAGAGAGAGAGGGGCAAAAAAAAGGAAATGTTAAATTTTTGTATTATTTCTCGAGGAGGCGAGGTGTCGGGTTGTTCAACCCGTCTTCACATAAAAAAAAACCACACAACATACACACACCCACACACATACACATGTACAGACAGATTTTACATGTGCTTACAGGACAAGCGAAACCTATGAACCCTGACACTGGAAAACATTTGCCAATTTCGAAATTGAAAATCAAAATGTCGGAAAATCTGGTTTTTGCATTTCCTGCTATGCACACATCTCAGGTCAGGATGCATGGACGAAAGGATTTCGTTGCGGAGAAACGGGGGCAAATTGGTGATATGGTCGGCTTTGGAAACACTCTCGGAAGAAATTTGGAAAATCATATTTATGGTTTTGAAGTGGGACGTCCATTCGGATCAAGAACCTGTGAGCAGACAGGCCATAGGCCGACTGAAATGCCGTATCGCCTCAAAGGCTCTGCACTCAGTGTGTGTCAATTTGTTTTGTTTGAACACTTTGTCATCCATGTCATCTTTCCGGGAGATGTTTGAAGGCAAACAATCCCTACCTTTGGCAATTAAAATACGCAAAGAATGATATTGCGTTGCAGTTCCTGTTGGGTCTTGTTCACTCTTCATCTTTTGAGCCTCTCGAAAGGACTCCTTCAGATCGACTGATTCGGCATATTGTGGGAATTCTATTCACTGGACCATTGACTGTCCAACATTTGTCGGAAATGAATGCTTCGATTGGGGAAATTTGTTTCTTTAAAGGACACTCGTAAATACTGCCTTTGTGGACATTTTTGGGGAAACAGGGGATATACTAAATTTTTGATTGAATCCTTATTGGGTGAAATTACTATCACCATGGGATGGAATCAATTAAGATGGTCTGTTCGAAATCAGGAATAGAGGGAGAATCTGACCGACAAGGGCTACCTAATAAAGGTTCCTGCTCACATGGGCATGTTCGAACGATAGGACCTTTTCGAGTCGTTAATCTGTGTGGAGTGGTGAAATACACAATAAGTGAAATAAAAATAATAACTGGGAAGCCAACAATTCGCACATAGCACTTTGAATGGGGCTGCCTTTGGATTTACTTGCATGTCATAGCCCATCTTTAAGCCGAGGATTCACGCAGCTGCACGTCCATTGCCAGTGAGTCTGAACGAACGGTCGCACAGCCAACAGAGCCGTGCGAACACCCTTACATCCAATCCAATGAAGACCATGTTTTGGGGTGCTTGTAAACAAACTGCAAGGTGATGAAGATGTGCCCAGATTCAACAGTTCGTCAGGTCGAGGGATGTGATGGTAGCAATAGTGAGGGTTGTCAAAAAAGACAAATGAAAATTAACATAGGCTCGGGGAAAGAATGTCCATCAATGTCTTGGTTATTTGGCACGACAAGAAGGTGGTTAGTTGGGTGAGTACAACTCCAGTCCTAACACGTTGCACACTGAAAACGAAAGTGGCACTAAACAAAAACCATAATTTAATAAAACCGATTAAAGCTTTTCATCTTCTGATCCGCGTCGAGGGTTGAACCACACACGAGAATTTTCGAGGCAACTCGATCCTCCGCCATCGACTCTTACTCATCAGGAGTTATGCCCAAGCGTACCGAGGCGAGTTTTTGGACTTTTTTTTTACTTTATTTATTTATTTTGAATTACTTAAGCAATACAATACTACAAGACAATTCGTCGTTCGGAAGTATGGATTTGAAGTTTTACAGCTTTATTATTGGGTCATAACTTAATTCGTACGATTCCTTAGAGATGGCGTAACTTGTATTATTCCATTGGAATATGCGTTGGAAAGCTACTGTCATTGTACGTCATTTCAGTATATGTCATTCATTTGAAGCGTAAACAACAATCATTTTTTTTTCACTCAAATATGTCGAACTTTGTGCCTGAAAAAGTGTTTTGAGGGGAATTCTTCTTCATTACTTTAATATGAAGAAGACTGCAGCCGAAAGTCATCGTAGTTTGGTGGATGTTTATGGTGAACATGCGCTAGCTGAGTGAACATGCCAAAAGTAGTGATTATGGTTTGACCAACCAGCCAAATCAACGGCAAAGCCGAATATCCATGGCGCGAAGGAAATGCTCTGTATTTGGTGGGATCAGAAGGGTGTGCTGTACCGGGTGAAACCATCAATGGACAACGCTACCGAACATAATTAATTCGTTTGAAGAGAGCAGTAGCCGAAAAACGCCCGGAATATGCGACCAGACACGAGGCAATAATTTTAGATCATGACAACGCTCGGCTCCACCTTTCAATGCCGGTTAAGAATTATTTTGAAAACAGTGGATGGGAAGTTTTATCCCACCCGCCTTATAGCCCAGACCTTGCCCCTTCTGACTACCATTTGTTCCAGTCGATGCAGAACACCTTCAGTGAAATACGGTTCACATCAGAGCAGAATATCAAAAATTGGCTTAATTCATTCTTGGCTGCCAAGTCGGCGCAGTTCTTTTGGGATGTGATCCACAAATTGCCAGAAAGATGGGAAAAAGTCACAGCTCCAGATGGGCAATACTTTGAATAATGCGATTGTACGTGTTTTTCTTAAATAAACGCTAAAATTTTGAAAAAAAAAACCGCACGAATTTAGTTATAGGTCCAATATTAAGACGCTCTCTTTCGATAATTTTACATTGAATTGCACTACTATACCAAGGACATGGTCAAGAACTAATACGTCCAGTTGCAATAGACACGAAATAATCAAAAAAGAAATTGTATAGATTATGAAAAATGTCAACCTTTTCGTCAACATTGGGTGTGAAATACAAATCACGCCAATTTAAGTTGTAAAGGGCATGTGTGAGTTCAGAAAAATGAAAGACATTCATTCAAAGATCTAAAGTCGAAAGTTGTATCACAGTTGGAACGATCAACATAGAAATTGACTTGGTCCAACCATCTCGTGCTGTGTCTGCCTACATGATGGTATCGCATTCAAAGTCCGCCTCGGAAACCGTGATGATGGGGACATTCGTGCCACGGGACCAGTCTACCGAAAGATAGAACTTTTCGTTCGAAGAAGTAGCTGCTCGATGTTAAGTTCCCCCCGCACTGCTTTGTTTGCCACCCTATCCCGCAACACGCAGAAATCTCATCTCAGAAGCTTGTATTCGCGATCTTATTCTTTCGGTCATTACACAAATTTCATGACCACAGATGAGAGTTGGGACAAATATCCAAAAGAAACCCGCTTACTTGGCTCTGACGCCAAGCTCAAGCTTACTGATACAAAAATAATTTATCACAAACATTTTAGCCCAAAACCGACGATGAGTTAAAACACATTCTATCAAAACCAATTTTTTTCAATTTTTCCACGGCTCGGTCAACAAAGGGCTAATGGGAGCACCGGTCACTGCTCGATACCACCATACAAAGACTCCTTAAGACAACTTAGGCATGAACAACCATGCCCCCCACTACCTGGAAACATGTCCTTCCCTCGCAGCTGCCAGAAATAAAATTCAAGAGAACTATGCAATGAACAGTCTACAAGATCCATCAAATCGAAGGTAAAATCTGCAAATTGCCTTGGCAATCCGTTAAATTCACTCCGTTCCATTCACTCTCAAAAGTGCTGCTTTAAATGCTAGAGCCCGTGGCAATCGAGAAGCTGGGGAACCTATCCTCCGCCCCAAATGTGATCACTCCTTAATGCAATAACATAATAAGCTTTATTTAAATTATATTCAAAAAATAAAATTGTAAATTGATATCGGTGAGATCGTATACATTTACAGGACTGAAACCAAATCAAATGAAATCAAATAAAGCGACAGAAAGCGCCCAGCAAAAAACTGAAGTGAGGAAAAACCAATATCAATAAATCCAATTGTATCTCAATGCAGTGGCAATTATTTAATATATCATCACCTGATTACAACAACGACAGCAACAAAAGTCGACACAGTGTTTGACAAAAAAAAAAAAAAAAAAAATACTCCTCCGTACATGTATCAAATGATTTCCGCTGAAATGCAAATTGCCCGACTGTGCAACAGCAAACAAAGGCAGAAGAGCAGCTCAAAAAACTAACTAACAGAAAGTGGCGCCCAACAAAAGCCATTCTGTAACAATTTGAATTGAAAAAGAATACAGCAATGAATACAAAAACTACTTCGTTAGCCACCCCAAATATTCGCGCTAATTTCCCTTCAGAATTGTATGATGAATGCAAAACGTAAACGCGGACACATTCACTGCAATCAAATTGAATTTGTGACCGAATCCATAGTTACATCCGTCGTGTGTATCCACACTGATCTCAATCCACTGCCAATGAAGTGTACTCGCATGAGCAAAAACTCATTTGTGACAAACTCCGCGCCAGAATCACACACAGCACACAGATGCACTGCGTTTCGTGGCATACCGTTCTGCCATGATTTTTAATTTAATTTAAAAACAAAAATTCTCTCGAAAAATGTTCACTCGAAAATATTTATGAAATCCTTAAACAAAACAAAATAAGCGCAAATCCCAACCGGGTGGACAACGGCGAAAACGGGTTGACCGCACTATGTGCCCCGCCGAAGTACAGCCCTCCCGCTGACTGCATGTTTGAGAAACAAAATGTCCCCACCCAGCACAGGGGGAGTGCCATTTTGGACGAGAATTTTCAATTTTATTTCAATTAATGTGAAACATTTTTCATGTCTCAACTGATGCTGGGGGATGATTTGCAATTGTCGCCGCGAAAGGGAGATTCCGAGTGGAAAGGGACTGAATTTTGCAACAATAACTCACAGTCAAATCCCCGATTCTGTTAACTTTTCTTTTTTTACTAAGAGGAGCCATTCAAAATTCACAACAGTTCGCTACTTTAAATGATTAAAACGACGAAAAAGGCGAACTGTCAGCGGTTGCATTAGCAACACGACAACAACGATTGCGATAAAGACGACGAGCGACACGACTCGACAAGCGGGTGTGACAAAGTATGGGCGGGGGACGAATCCCAATCCAGAAGGAAAAACTACACATAATCAAGTGAGATTTGGTGGAAATTGCGTCACACAAGGGTGACGATGCAAATTAAACGCTACGATTCCGAGCGAGAGACTCGTGAATTATCACCGATGCGAGACACACACCAATTGCCCATTCCGCCTGTCTGCGTGGCGTGTTAGCCGAGGCGAGTCCTCGGTCCTGAAAATGGGCAATTTCCATGTCCTCGAGCATCGTCGTCGTCGTTCTCGGGCCGGCAACCAGAGACAAGGGTGAGCTAATGGCAATGCCAGCGAAAGAGATTGGAAGTAATTCTTGTTTTTTTTTTCTCCTCTCCACTCCTCCGAGCAAAATTAGATTTATCAGTCGTCGAACAGAATTAGGCAGGATATGGCGAGCAGGATGTCAGAATAATATGCAAACAGAATGCGCCCAAGGACTGACTGCTGAATGGGATGGCAATCTTCACAGTCGAAATGTTTTCCAATCGTGGCCCGACCCGCCACCCCGCCACCCATCCCATGTCCCATGAAAGGGCTAAAATCGGGGGAGGATGATGTCATGTTGGAGTACAACGTGGGTGGGTCCTTGGTTTTGTTCGACCGAAATTTATGGCCGATTCGGTTGGCAGCGTATGAATGAAATATTTCCTCCACCGTCCGAGGGGATTCGGTCGTTTTGATTTTGCTTTTTGTGGCTTCCAAGGGGAGGGAGTCAGCGTCAGTGCCTGCAGCCGAGCGCCGAGACAAATCATCGTTCTTCAGATTTAGACGGAGCGGCATTAATTAATAAAGTTGTTTAGTGTTCGAAATGGGGTCTGAAGTAATTACAATTCCCAGCCACAATGAATGCTTAACCATAAGTCGGTTGGCGGGGGGTTGGTGGACACACTTATCGGGAGGCGCATGGGATCCTGAGCGTCATTAGGGAGCTGGACTGTGTGTGTGGGTGGGTGGGGGAGGGAATTATCTTAATCTCATGAAGGAACTTCTCCGGGAGGTTGAGGTCATTATGACGGAAGAGTTCAGTCGTTTTTCTAGCATGGACCAGAATAGCATCACATGCGACTTAATGATGCCGGATGTGACATAAAAGCGAGGAGCATGTCGAAGAATGAAGCAATTAAAGGCGACGACTATGCCGAGCTGTTGTGGAATTCGTGTTTAATGAGAGAAAATTCAAGGACTAATGAGGCTCTGGGTGATGATGATGAGCTGTGCTGTGGATCTGGGGGTTCTGGATAATGGGTCACGATGAGCATGGCAAGTGTCAAGGTTATCGAGTGTGGATGGGAGCATTGTAGGACAGACATCAGTGCAATTGCTTGGATTCACTTTAAGTGTACAGAATTTGAATCAATTTCAAATTAGAACCTTATCAATAGTGTCTTTTGGCGGCGAATTCAAATCTTGCATTGAGTTTGCAACACACTTTGCACGAAGCACACTTAGCACGAATACTCGAATGTTTAGTCAAATGCGTTCTTCCCACAAAGTAACGAGCTGACAATTTACGAGGGAACTGTTTATGCAGAGCCACGAGTTCCTTATCTGATGGGATCCCCCGCAGTACGGTGTGTAGTTTTCTACCAATCAAACGATCCTTCTGAGGATTGTTGTTCTGAACATATCTTACAAAAGAGCAAGTGCTGCACGCAGATCGAGTGCTTCCTCATCCGCCTTTGGTAGGCCTTTGGTAGACATGCTGGACTTGGAGGACGTGTGAATTCAGCTTTATTCACCCTTTTACTCCAGTGCCTCTTAGGGGCAAAAAAGAAATTTCACACATACTTAGCAACCCTACGCCCTACATCGCTGATGGTCACGCTGCTTCAGCCATCACGACCAACGTTTAACGTCGACAATGAATCGGAGGTTCGATCTTCCTCTCCGTTTCGATCTAGGCTCTATTTCCTATTCGAAGACCCTCGTAGATAAGGCGGATAAGGACTGCAGAGAACCATGTCTGCTCTTTGGCACATCGTCCAGCTTTCAGTTCCATATAAGAGGACTTGCGAAACAAGACATTTGTAGAGCTTGATTTAAGTCCGGGATCTCGAATGAGTTCAAGTCTTTTCTCTCTGATCTTAGTCCGGGATCTCGAATAAGTTCAAGCGACATACTCCTTTCTGGATACTGAACAGGATCTCAGGTGGTTTTGTGCAAGGTGGTGTGTGACGGAACGATTCTTGACCAACAGCGCATGCTGCGTATTTTACTCATTGACCTTAAGGCCAGCTCGGAAGTTTCATCCTCTTCGAGGCAAAGCCGACAAGCCTTGTCGTGTTCAGATGTTTTTGGTCGTACTGCCCGGGAATCGAACCTTGGCAGCGCAGTGGTCGACGCACATACCCACAACGTCACGGCCGCCACTTGTTGGATTATAAGTGGTTCCAAATCAAATATCCTCTCAAGGAATGTTTTTGGCCACATTTGACCGTACTCCATAATGACGTGACAGCGTCATGCCACATGCCGTCATGGCATACAAGTCGGTTTCATTGCCAAAGAAGCACAGGCAGTGTATGTATGTACAGAAAAGTTGAAGTCTGCTTAGTCTTAGTCATGGCTGTGGACACACTTTTCCTTTAACGAACAATTTAGCGGGAGTTTCCCCCCGACGAATGTACGCCCCTCAAAACTAACTAAACAACTTTGTATCCTGCCCAAAAATTCCAATATTTAAATTAATTCCCAAGAGCTAATCCCTACCATTCTGTACTTGTCACTTCGCATCACATTTTCAACAAATGCACCAACAATCCACTCCAACACGATGTGAAATAGAGATTCCTAATCCTCTCAGGCTCGTCGTTACATATCCACACACTGTCCTAGCCGCATTGTCGCACTTGGACAATCCTGCAGTAATCAGCCACGCCACGCATTCGCAACTCACATCGCCGCCCGAAAACCAAACAATACCACCGAACTTTCGGTGGGGCTTAAAGAAACAATCAATTCAATGCTCCCTCACAAGCCACCGCACAACCCACATTGCTCTCATGTAAATTGGAATGCTCTAACGAAATTAAAATAGATCACACATCGCATCAGCCACCAACCACACCCACTGCGCCAATACATGACTCATGGAACCCATAATTCGAACTATTACGCGCGTCCAGAGGTGAGCAAAGTGCAATGCCACCTGCCGTCCTAAACTATTGGCAGCAGTCATTGTTGGAAATTCACTTTCCCCATCCAGGGAACAAGGACGTAACCATCCGCATCATCATCAGCGCCAACCCCGTCGCGAGGGGTACTAATGAGCGAGTGACGAGTTCGCTCGCTCGCGCATCCCCTCCCACTCGCCATCTGGAGGATACATTGAAAGTAACGTTTAATTAATCATTTAAACATCAGATCCTTCATTCACTCTCTGATCTCGAGCCCGTCGTGCTGCGAGTGCGTCTGCGAGTGCGTCCTTATGCTCGGCGCACAGCGCAAATATCAAATATTTGACGTTCAGCTAATCAGATTTGTATTTGTCTTAACTGTCACTTGAGGGTGGGAAATGCGAAAGCACGGCCCTACCACACTCACCCGCTGTTGGTGTGTGCCATTCATCCTGTGTGTCAAGCTATACAGTCCCAGGACGACCGGAGGAAAAAATGGAATAGAGCCACGACAACGAGAAGGGGTTGCAATGCGAAAAAGTAACAAGGATGTTCGTCAAAATCCCCCAAAGTGATGAGATGCACTCGCACACTGGCAAAACCCTAGGAGTTCACCGGGATGGCTTAATGCAGGAGAGGATTTGCATATGGTGTGCGCTATTAAATCACCACCACCGCTGCCAAGGCGCGTCCGCTTTTCAGCGATGTCCTCGTTTCTCATCTCATCCCATCCTCCGCCGCTCATCACCGGGTCCGCGTCAGCCTCAGTGGCGTTTCATTAGGGCGTGTGCTAGATACGCGTTGACTGGTTATTTCGCCGCCTTCGTTACTCGGATATTAATATTTACAATTAGAGGACGGGGCAGAGCTCGGTCTATTGCGATACAATTTGGTGTGTGTGGGTACATGCATATGTTTGAGGACGTGTGCACCCTTCCTGTTGCGCGCATCGATGTCGGCGGGAATGAATTTCGCAGTGACGCTGTTAAATTTAATTGTTTCAAGTTAATTGCATGCCGGTCCTGAAGTCCCACGGGCAGACTTGATCAGAAAATTATGACGGCAGTCCCTCGACTGATTGTTTCTATGGTCTATGTGTTCGTGTGTGCACTCATCTGTTCTCGGGTGGCAGGGGCAGGGATTCGCAGAAAGAACTTGGCAATTTACGGAAGCATGTGTACACCGGTGATTGCATTACAAATTTTGTTAAATTGGCATCTAGTGCTAGACATCGGTGTGAGCTGGCGGCCATCGCATGAGGTTGTTAGTGAAACTTATTCCTGCTGGGATTGAGTTGATGACACGGGGTCGATTGTTGTCATACCAAAAGCTAAAAGGTAATTTGATCCTGCCTGCGTGGGGTGTGGTGCTTTCCAAGGAAACGTACGGTCGACTGCCGAGGGTAACTTTAGTGGGGCACCTTTGCATTGACTTGAAGTTACACCGGGCTTTAGATGAGTTGATTGTGTGATGTGTGTATCGAGGGCAAGTATTAGTTTCACAATTTTAGCGCCCGCGGCCCAGTGGCTATCTGGTCTTCATGGACAGCTGTTTAAGCTTTGAACGCTGATACCAGTTGGCGTATAAGTGAGGCAGCAAGAACAACAAGAGGGTGGTGGATGGCAGAGGTCGTTTTACTTCTGGACCTATGCGTGAAGAAAGCAGTAAATGTACTTTAGTAAAACACTTGATTGTGATGCATACTAAAGGAATCAAGGAATCTGTGGCTGTCGACATCACCGTCACTCCGACATCATCCGACTTGGAAACGAATTAGAAGTAGAAGCTTTAAGGGATGCACTGCCATTTTATTTCTCTTGACTAACTTGAAAGAAAGCGCTTGTTACAGGACAAGCACAGAAACCTATTTCCTTTAAAAATGTGTCCTCATTGGATGACCTGCCATTTATTTAATCCACCTTATATTGAATGTAAGAGAATATTATGTTTTCTTTTAGACAGCACTTGTGAAGCTATTAAGGGAGTATCAGTAAAAGACGCTGTTTTTAACTTGGTAGCAGCATGGAACAGATTAGAATCATCAGTCATTGCGAAATGCTGTAGAAACGTACTTTCGTTTGAAAACTAACCCAAAGACGATCGAGGATGAAGACGGAATTCCTCTCAGTATGCTAAGCAACAATCCAAAATCGAATGTTAACTCAGTGGGCCCGGAATAAGTTATGAACCTGCTAAACCATATAAAAGGACGATTTAAAGGATTGGTACGAATATCGTGTATATAAAGGGTGAGCTATTATCTTTTTGGCAACACTGGTTTAAACAGCTGACGCACGTTTCGTGTTTTGTTTCACTGTCAAACATCTTCAGTTTGGTCTATAATTCAACCATGAATCGTCTTACAAACGAACAACGCTTGCAAATTATTGAATTTTATTATCAAAATGCGTGCTCTGTTCAGAAAGTTCATCGCGCGCTTCTTGTGTTCAGCGACGAAGCTCATTTTTGGCTCAATGGGTACGTAAATAAGCAGAATTGTCGATTTTGGAGTGAATATCAGCCAGAAGCATTGCAAGAGCTACCAATGCATCATAAAAAGTGCCAGTTTGGTGCGGTTTATGGGCTGGTGGCATCATTGGACCGTACTTCTTCAAAGATGATGCGAATCGTAACGTAACTGTGAATGGTGAGCGCTACCGTGAGATGATATCGAACTTTTTTTTGCCCAAAATGCAAGAGCTTGACTTGCATGACATGTGGTTTCAACAAGACGGTGCCACATGCCACACAGCACGCTCAACAATGGACTTATTGAGAGGCGAGTTCGGTGAACATTTTATTTCACTTTCGGTACCGGTCGAGATCGAGCGATTTAACGCCTTTAGACTATTTTTTGTGGGGCTATGATAAAGCTCATGTCTATACAGACAAGCCCGCTTCAATTGACGCATTGGAAGACAACACTGAAGCATTTATTCGTGAGATACCGGCCGTGAGAAGGCGAAGAACTTCTCGATGTCTCTACCGATGACTCTTCTAGCGGTGCTATCCAATTATTTGAAAATACACTTGAAAGGGTAACTAACAATAAAGTGGAGCACACGTCCGTTTTTTGGAGCTTAACAACGAGGCAATAATTTTCCATCATGACAACACTCGGCCCCACGTTGCTATTTCGGGTAAGTACTATTGGGAAAACAGTGGATGGGAAGTTTTAACCCACCCGCCTTACAGCCCAGACCTTGCCCCTTCTGACTACCATTTGTTCCGGTCGATGCAGAACGCCCTCACTGAAATACGGTTCACGTCATAGCAGAATATCAAAAATTGGCTTGATTCATTCTCGGCTGCCAAGCCGGCGCAGTTCTTTTGGGATGGGATCCACAAATTACCGGAAAGATGGGAAAAAGTCATAGTTTCAGATGGGCTATACTTTGAATAATACTATTGTACAAGTTTTTTTTTTAAATAAACATTCAAATTTTGAAAAAAACCGCACGAATTATGTTATAGACCCAACCGCCAGAGCCATGATGTTTTACGAGTTTAATATTCCTTTTTGTGAAGTCTGGCAATTTTTGATTAATTTCAAATTATAGTTTGGGTAGAAACCTCTCAAACATGTCATCTATTCGAAAGTTGCGTACCACAAAATACAGTAATTTCTTTTCAATTGTCTCTCGTCGACTGTTTAATAAGCCCCCACAATCAACAGAATATTATCAACATCTGGAATATTTAATAAACATGTAAAAATCTGGCCTTTCCTAGAAGTTATTAGATCTCTTATTTATGATATTTTGGTTTAGTATCAACTTATCGGTCCCATATCATTCTCATGTTATTAACTTTGTTTGATCTCTCTATTCTTAACAGACAATGCATTTAACGATTAAGTTTAAATGTTTGTTGTAACTTTCTTTTGAAATGACATTCACTGCTATTTTACTATTTGTTTATAAATACAGAATCTCTTAAGTTTCAATGTTTTAATTTTTTCTCTACTTATATGTTTTTGTGTTATGTTAATTAAATATGAAATAAAAAATAAAAATAAAATGTTGGAGAAAAATATATCCTGCCAAATGTGTGAATCCCAATGTCCTCAACAACTCCACCTGGGGTTCCGGGTCTCCAATGTATCGTAGGAAATACTTTCATCTTCACAATTCTTGGCATGGCATAGAGTTTGTGCCCATTCTAGCCTGTCCGTCCGCTTCGCAGTTCTCTTGAATGTCGCAGTGTCTCGGCACCCACATAAGGTGGATGTTAAAGTACTGGTTCATCTCGTTAAGAGGTAGGCGGCAATTAGTGACAACAAGTGACAGAGTCCAAAAATTTGAAGGCTGCCTGGCTGTCGGAGCAGATGACGATATCTGAGCTTCCTTAATCGCTATAGTTTCAGCCGGAAAGACGCTACAGTGGTTTGGTAGGCGTAAGGAGAGCTGGATGTTCAGATCCTTGGAATAGACGGCAGCCCCCACACCTGGATCCATCTTCGATCCATCTGTGAAGATTCGCAGTGGATCTTCCAGCGTCTGGTTACATCTGGGTGGCATGCTGGTTGAGACATTTTTCTCGAAGAGGAGCTTGGGTAGAGCTTGGCAGATCTCACTCTGTATCTATGGGTGTATCTGCGTAGGATCGTTCCTTTCCAGCTGTTCAGCGATCTTAATCTGATGGCTCTGTCCACCAATTAGTTCTATCGGTGGCAGATAAAGGAGTTTATTCAGTGCTTCGGAGGAGGTAGTCTTTAACGCTTCACTTATGCATACGCCCGTCATTCTCTGCACTCTAGCGTGTGATGTGATGTTGATTTTCTTATCGAGTGCGGTCAACCAAGTTGCGACGCCATACATGCGTCTTAGAACGTCGCATTATAATTGAGGACATCGAGCACATATCCTCAATGTGCTTCCACAGTTGAGACGCCACACGATTACGATTGAGCTGTTCAAAGAAGCGCTCGCAAAACTATGCAGAGAGCGTGTAGTGTGGAACTGTGGAATTGGTGGAATTCGTTTTTTAGATGCATTTTTAATATGATTGATATTACCAACGATTTGACAGCAATATCCACTCCATCGAGTACTGCAGCTACATCATTGGAAGGCGGTCGATTAGCTCATTCAGCGCTCAAGTTGCCATTGAACGTGGGAACTAATGAAACTCCAACTTGAAACCTTTCGAGGAATTCTTCGATGGCATAGTGTTGCCGCAAAGGAAAATGATCGTTAGATTGATTGCAGGGTGCTGCACATAATAGCGTTGAAGACATTTAAAAAACAATCAAAACTTGTTTTGTCTTTGAGATGGTTCTCTTAGAAGATGATTATCGACAGACCTTGCCGGTGATTCCATGATCAACGCCACCCGACGAACTTAATGCATATAAGTGCGAGTCGTTGCGGCCCTGGTGTTGTGGTTTGGTGCATCGACCTTTACGCACTTGAGCCTACGTTGCTTAGGTTCGATTCCTGGTGCGAGCAAAATGATTTCTACGGCCCCTCCTCTTTCGAGTCACTGACAATGCTCAAGGAGTACTCCTGTCTAGAGAAAGCCTCTCAAAATTCGCCGTTCAGAGTCAGTATAATCCCCTCCACTCGTGGGAGGACAATAGCACGCACAAAACAAGGGGTTGCTGTAGAAGAACTCATAGAATCCCACAGACATTAAATTCTTGTAGAGATATGTCTGTGTGTATTGTTCTCTCCTAGATCAGACACAAATACAGTCTGAAATCGGCTGCTGATCAGTCAGCACAAGCTTAAAAAAAGAAGAAAGCTAGATGCCAAGAGGGGATGTGCCGTGGCTTCTCATTCATTAAACACAAAAATGTATGAGTTGAATGTGGAAACACACGAAAGAAGACGAACATTGGACTACACGCGTTAATTGCTCCAAAGTTCTTTAGTTGAAGGCATTTTGAACACTCTGACTGTGCATAGTTTTTTATTTGAATGTCAAACAAGCTTTGTTAGCACTGCCATCATGAAATGACCCGAATTTTGCTGAGCTCTGAAAGAGTTTTGGCCCCACTTCGATCGCCGTCATCATAGTCGAGTTACTGGCCAAACAATTCAAGTCATTCTGACAGATTTTTTGTAGAGTGCTTAGAGTGCGTACAGAGCTTGCTTTGATACAGTGGATGCTTCGACGGAATTATTGATCGGTAATTTTCCTAAGATGGACATAAACACAAAGTTACCGTCAACGACGCCACTATCAATGTTGTGCTTCACCAAATACACACAAACTGAACCTGGTCGCCATGTGGTAACACCAATTCTGTGCATGGCTCTGTGCAAAGCGAACGTTTTCAAATCGTTCAGTCACTCTCATCACTCGCCATCTAGTTGCTCAGTCGACAATCAGCATTTTCCTATAGTTCACTACAAGTCAAGTCATTCAACGCCACCATCCGTTTTCTACAGTCCAACTCATTTCACTTTATTGCACCAACACCTGCCAGGGACCACCTGCAGAATGAATAATCCCATCACCGGAGAAAAAACCATCACCATTGCCATTCATCTTTCGGAGTTAAGCGCAATTACTTCCGCTTCCCTTTCGCAATCAGTTCAAGTAGTCTTCACTGCCCTGCGAACAGCGCAATGCCGTCGTTACATTACACACTTCCTCCCACGTTTCCCAAGCCAATTGGCTGATTCACAAGTACAATCCTCAATTCAACGGCTGACAGCTGAAACAAAAACGACAACCAGCCGGATGTTGAACAGGGAAATTCTTCACGAAACGAAAATGATAACAACTCTCCATTCATCCCGCCAGCCAGCCAGCCAGTCATCCGTCGTGTGGTGTTGTGTGCGAGTATCAATTTCGAGTCCTCATTCATTATCCTTTTGACGGATACGCACACACACACAATGAGCTCATCTCGCAACTAATTGTGATTGTGAACAAGTGCTTACACCCACCCCTCATGGGCCACATGGGGTTGTCTTTGAGTCTGGCCATCAAATTGGAAACTCGTGTTGCACACTCGAGTGGGCAACGTGAAGTGAGAGCGCAGCAAAAAATTCAATAACTCTATCTACTCATTAAAAACAATATTTTTTAGCGACCAGTTACGCAGGATACACCGGCACACGTGCCGAATAGCGAATGAGTGGCCACTTGAGCCGCTGACGGATGAATGAATTAAACTATACACGTCACCCTCCCGCTCGGGTAATGCATACGCATATCCGGTGGAAGGACGGGGTGGCGTGCACAAAAGGATGCGCAAATACAATTATGTTCCAAGGAGCACTTGGCTTGCAGTACTGTTGCCATGGTTCACTCCGAGCGGCATCCCTTCAGCTCAGAGGAAGGGCAGCGGCGGGGCTGGTGAATTAAATTGAAATGGTAACAAATCAAAATTGGGTTTCACGGTTCGGTGCGTCGTCGTCCCTGTGCACACGTGTGCCGCCCCAGCCCCTGTAGCGGCCGGGTGCATGCGAACGACAGGGATGCTGCAGAACGAGCGATCAGCCAACCTGACAGGATAGCAAATGTCTGCGATTATGAATCTTTTTGTCAGCTCCCGTTGCTCTTCAAACGGAGTCTTCGTTGGTTAAATTGCCAGTGGGGTGGACCGCTTTGAAGCCTTTTGTTGTGTATTCGACGCCGAGCAACCCCGAAAATACAGGAAATTAAACCCGCTGCTCATCAGATTGTATGCGCTTAGCGTTTCGACTGCAGCAGGAGCCAAGTGGCTGGAGCGCACATACACAATTTATCGAGCGAATTAGGGCCACGGCTGAAGCAGGCGAAGCGGTCTGAGTGGAGTCGCTCGTTCGGTGGCTTGCGAGCAGAATTGTGCTTTGCATATTTTGGTGAATTATGGAGGAGTTCTGCTGTGCGCCCATTTTGGGTAATCGCATTCCGCGCCTCTACACATTCAGAGCAAATACGCACCCAAGGAGCGCACTGGATGGCTTCAAATGATGTTGACACAGTGGCTGCACGGAGTCTTGGGGTAATTGTCTTGAGCGACCCCGATTGACACACGACGCAAGTGGTACATAGTTCGCTTTCTTACGGGTTATTAAATTCATTTTGTGTTTTCATCCCTCGAGGGGGCGGTGTCATTTGGAAGATGACGCCTGCATCCTCGGCTTTGCCTGGAAGGGTCGCTGTGGTGATTTTTTTCTTTTTTTACTGAAAGAGACATTTATTTGCCCCGAGGCTTGGCTGCTCTGGGCGTGGTGGAGAAGCTGAGTATGTTTGTGGCGGACTAATCGAAACGGGTTTTTCACCATCGCCTGCGGGTTGAACTAGGTTGTTGCGCGGAGATTTAATGCGAAAAAGCAATCAGGAAGTTAAATAATATCCTCGAAGGAGATGCGATTGTAATAACGGGGGAGTCATTTTTTAATCGAAGATTGCCAGCAAGTGGGGCGTCATTTTGTGAAGGTGCTGGGGTCGCATGAGCGTCGTATGAGATGAGGTGAGATAAGCAGAAAATCATAGTGGATGTGTATAGTTTTGAAGAACACTCTAATCTCGTTATTAACGTGGGAAGGAATAGATAAATCATAATGCAAAAATATGTGTGTTTGACAGAACTATGCGAAAGAAAGAAAGTTGTCAGAAGAAATGCTGTATGCAATCCATGTCACTGACTCACCTAACATAACACAGTGCGAGCTTTAGCGTCGACCCCAGGATTCAATTATAATCAAGACGAATTTCGTTTTCACAGAGCACGTTGAAAGATAAATTCCAAGTAGTTACTTAACTTAAGCCATTGATTCCTGTGGCTTAAGTGTCAATTCAGAGGGTACGCAATTGGCAAAACTGTCGTGTAATATTGACCCCAAAATACTTTAGAGAAAAGGATGCTGCTGGAGTGAACAGAACGCATTCAATGCCATTCAATATATGGCTTACCGTACGAAAAAAAAAACTTCTCGAGTGAAGTCTATATGGTCGAGCCCACGCTTAGCTAAACTAGCCAATAAGCTTGGACTGTGAAATCGGGCAAGGGTCTAGCTTAGAGTCGACAGCCAGCTGACAACAGTACTCATGCTTACAATATTTACTCACAAATTTATTAACAATATATAAATACTGTTGAAAGGGTTATTAAACACAATTCTAGATCCTTTTGTGTTATCGTAAACTTTAAACGTCATAGTTCGGTTTTTCCAAATTCCATGGAACTCGACAGTGAAAGTGCTTGCGGATACTAAACCTACATGCAACCTTTTTGCAAAGTTTTTTCAGTCAAACTATAATGTTGACATTATACCGAATACTGAAAACCTTTATCCTGGCCTTCCTTCGGTAATAGACTTCGACGTTTTTTCTCTTTCGGGTCAAGAAGTCTATAAAGGCTTAACTCAGCTTAATTCAAATATTAAGGCAGGGGTTGATTCGATATCACCTCTTTAATTATCAAAAGGCGTTGATTCGCTTTTTAAAGCGTTAAAAATAAGTTTCAATGAATCACTCCTTAGTGGCGTCTTTCTAGAGGAGTGGAAAATATCATCCATTACTCCAAGCTATAAAAGCGGCCTCGAGCATTTAATTAAGAATTATAGGCCTGTCTCAAAACGTTCAGCTATTCGTAAGCTATTTGAAAAGTTAGTTTTTGATAGATTCAAGACGAAAGACATTTTAACTTCAAGACGACATGGATTTGTTAATGGTCGCTCCACTGCAACGAATTTATGTCTTTTCACTAATTTTTGCATTTCTACTTTAGAAAACAGAAGGCAGGGTGATGTTCTTTATACAGATTTCGTTAAAGCTTTCGATAGATTTCATCATAGACTTTTAGTGGAAATGCCGTGAAAATTGGGTTTAAAATTAATTTTCTATAATGGCTAAAATCTTATTTGTCTAATCGTCAACAGATTGTCAAAATTGAAGGCGCGCAATCCTTCTTTATAGAAGTTCTGCCTCAAGGCAATCATTTGGGGCCTCTCATTTTCAATATTTTTGTCAATGACATCCCGTACTCCTTGCTGTTTTACAATTACTGACTGCTTAAATTTTCACAAGGACATAAATTCATTTTTTGAATGGTGCACGTAAAGGGTGGTTACATTTTAAGGTCCGATGTTGATTTTGAATAAATCGCAAATTATTTAGGAAATTATTGTCATTAATATTGGTTTAGTTCAATTATGTATGGAACAAAATATCGGCCAAATGGCCGCAGCGACCTCGGCGGCACACCTCCATCCGATGGTCCAAATTTCCGATGGCGCTGAAGCATAATTGAAGTTCTATGCCGTGAATGTGCCGAATTATCTCATCCTTTAGCTCTTGAATTGTTGCTGGCTTATCGACGCACACCTTTTCTTTCAAATAAATCCAAAGAAAAAATCCAATATCTTCGAATTTGGGCCATAAAAAGTTCGTTAACATTTCACGATAGCGAACACCATTCACAGTAACTGCCTGACCGGCCTCATTTTGGAAAAAATACGGCCCGATGATGCCGCCAGCCCATAAACCGCAACAAAAAAACAGTCACTCTTTGTGGGTGCATTGGTTTTTCGACAGTCACTCTTGGATTAGCATGATTTTCTTCGAAAATTTATCATCCACTGTTGCCATTTCTTGCCACCATTCTGACCATTGGCGACGCTTGAAATGGTCAAGAGACTTTAGGTCTTGAGTCAATTGCACCTTGTGAGCCTGTAAATGCAAGTCTTTATGCATAATGTTCATCGACGACGAGCGTGAGAGGTGCAATTGTTGGGCACGACGACGAGTTGAGGTGGACGACTCTTCAGCCACACTATCGCGAGCAGCAGTAATTTTTTCTGCTGTACGAGCATGCACTGGTGTTTTCACATCTCCTACAGACCCGGTTTGCTCTAATTTTTGCACGATTTTTCCAATTGTACGCACATTTGGACGATTAAATTGCACGATATGCATTTTGATTTGTACGCTTATTTTCATAATAAGCCTGAATAACTTCAACGCGTTGCTCGATTGTGTATCTTTCCATGGTTCAAATTGAGTTAGCCTGAAATTGAGAAATGTCAAATGAAATGCAGAAAAAGACTTCACGTTTAGGTGTGGTTCACATTCATCATCGGCCCTTAAAACCACCCTTTACAATCATCTGGAGCTAAATATTTTCAAGTATAAGATTTTTAGTGCTTTCCGATCAGTATCACGAACTTTGTTTGATTATAGTCTTGGTAACGAGAGACTTTTATTGGCAAGTGAAATTAAAGACCTAGGTGTTATATATGATTCAAAGCTGTCTTTCTCAGCATATTTAGATTATATAATATCTCGATCAAATTCCTTGCTAGGCTTTCTGAAACGGAATACGGTAGCATTTAATGATGTTTATACTCTAAAAACCCTTTATTTTTCATTAGTAATACTCATACTGGAATACCGCAGCGTTATTTGGTTTCCTTTTTGTCATAATTCTTCTAACAGGATTGAAAACTTTCAAAAAAGATTAACGCGCTTTGCAATAAGGAAACTGAGGTTGTCCGAAGATTTGCCTAATTATAGATCTAGATGTGCATTGATTGATCTAAAAACTTTAGAAAGTCAATGACAAGCTCATAGCGTTCTTTTTATTAAGGACCTACTCAATGGTAGGATTAAGTCCCCGATATACTAGCTCTTATGCTTCTTTATGTCCCGTCTAGTGGGCAGTTTTAGAAAAAAAGAAGGGATAAAATAGAAAATCCCGCTCTTAAGAAATTGCTAGCTTTCAAATTCGGTAGTGTAAGCGTTTCCATTGCTTTTATTTTTTTTTAATTTTTTCCGTTCTTAGTAATTTTCAAAAAGCGTCGAGACGGACCCCCCTTCCATCGTAAAAAATGCTAGTTTCGATCCCCTCCTCAAAATTGGTTCTTGGCACCAAGTTCATCGCCCTCTCCACATGAACAATGTTTGGTGTCACTGTAGTGTCGACTCGCCATTGCGTCCGCACTTGTCGTTGGTCAGACCGCAACTGCCCCGAGACAAGATTGAGCATCTCGATCACGAATTCTGTCGCAAACGAAAATGTGAGCAGATTTGTAGTGAAAAATTTACGAATTTCGAAGTTCGTTGTTCGAAGTTGAAATGGAAAAGTTTTATCTTTTCCTACGACAGCGTCGGAATTACGAAGAAAGCGGTTGTGTTTTGAATGAAAATGTTAAATATACCGTCGACTGCTTGCATTGATATATGAACACTCCGCTTTATTGGAACATTTTAAGCAAATAAGCGGAATCGATTGCATATTTATTTTAAAGTTGTGAATACATTTTTTTCTATAAAAGGGCTAAAGTGACGAATAAGACGCGCTATGAAAGGCCTGATCTGGCACAAGAGTACACAAAAAGACCTAGGAGTCGAACCTAGGCAACGTACAACGCCACGGGTGACTTATAAGCCTTTCCTAGAATTGGTTATATGGCTTCAATAAGTTTACAGAATTCTTTTGGCTGTGAGGACATTTGAAAAATGGTTTCCCAGAGACCTTGATTACACCCTTTTGACATCTGTTTTTATGGATCTAGACCAAGATAAAGACTCAACTTTAATTGGATTAAACAGATATTCCAAAGCTGGCGCAAGGAATCTGCTTTCAATCAAAATTCACGCGCGAGTGAGGTGCCATGCCAAATCCTTATGGGCTCATGTCTATGCAACACGAATGAATGCAATTCAATTACTACTTTCTACGTCAGAACTATGCACTCTCGGACTGAAGAGCTGACTAAATATGATCTGCTTCCCTCGAAACATTCACAGTCCAAGCACCTAACCCAATTCAAACAACAGAAGGCATCTCCCGTCCATACCTCCTCTCCCCGCATTAGCCGCAAAGCAAACAAAAGTCGCTTCGAATGCCAATTTGGTCACAAAAATTTCAGCTTAACCTGCCATGAATGGGAGCTTATGCCAAAGAGAACGCCACATTCCATTCGCCATGCACACAGACCGTCATAATTGGCTCCAGTCGGCAACACAAAAAGATACTAATTTATTTCCACAATGAGCACCTTTCCATGAAGAAAACTATTCAGCGCTCCTTCGCGCTCAACCGCCATCCATTTCTATTAAGACGTGCTCATCCAGAAAACCTTCCCAAAGACCAAGACACAATCTAAGCCGTGTCGCCACGCAGAGCTACGGGCCTCAAGATGAATCGCTCTCAGAGATTTTTTTCTCTCCACCTCAAATTTGAAATAGGAACTTTTTCCATAATGAAGAGGAGCCACGACAAACTTTCCCGCTGCCCCAACACACCATAACTAATTCAGGTAATGATAAAAAATAATGGAGTTCATCCTGCATGAAGAAATGCCCCTTTCATCACCAGTGGCCACCCAGCCAGCCACCCACTTTCAATTATCCTCGTTTCCCTTAAGCCACGGGATGCCCTCATTTTATCTCTTTCAGATATCTCGAGAGCGAAGAGGGACGCTTCACATGCCGCCCGGACAAAGATGACAGGTCCTGCGACTCACATTGGGCCGCGCCTTTCAGTGAGGTGCATGAAATTGCCTTAATTTTTAATCTCAGCGAGTCCATCTTGTAGGACAGCCGCTCCAAAAGGGGACCGGCTTACGAGGTCCGTCAGGTCCCGTGGCGTGTGCATTGTGCAGCGAGGAGGAGATGACCACCCAACATTTCATCATCCTCTGTTCAAGTCGCAGCTGCTAATTGCTTGCGGAATCTCAATAACGTACACACTCGGTGAGTGCACACACTGGAGATGATGGCATCCAACCGAGCCGTGACCCGACCCTTAGTCAGCCGCCAACTGTCACCGACCCATACCCTGACCGCATACGTCTTCCATACAGAAGACGGCGAAGACGGTGACGGCTGACGCTGATGGTGTACACCTGCTTTGAATTATGGTTGAGGCACGTTGTGTGCATTTCTGGCACTGAGTGAATGGTGAACCGATTTCAAAGGATCCTAATTGATTGCACATGCAAGTGTGGCTTCGGAATGGGTTCGTGAGACGACAGTTTGGCCGATGGGGCATGTTGCTGGCGGCTTACCCTCGGCTAACTTTGGGGTGACCCCAATGTGGAGTGCCTGCTTGAGCGTGAGACAGATTCATTATAACTGATTGAAATAAAGATTATTCTATGAATCGGCCGGACAATCTCGGATGGAGGCACAATGCAAGTGGCTGCAACAAAGGATGTCAATGTCAGTGCCAGACTATGGTCGGACGTTTTCAATTTGCCTCGCAAAAGGCTGACCACACAAAGGAGACCCTTTTAATTGGGGTTGGCAATTATATTTTGAAGGTTAATGGATCGATGTGACAAGGAGTTACTGCAATAAAGGTCAAGCTTCGTGGGTAAATGGTCCGGCCGACTGACCTGGATTGAAGGCAAAATCAAATCAAGTCTTTGGCTGTTGAGTTGGGTCGGTGGGTGTGTGGAATTTCTCCTGCTGGCAGGCACTACACAAATTCAAGCCGACAGATGACTGAAAGTGAATGGAAATGGAGTGTCTACTGTGAATCTAATTGCTGCCGAAGCATTCGTTTTGATGGCAAGTTTAAGGTCGGATCAAGCTGTTATTTCGTCGAACACGTGCCAGGTTCTCAACGGACTGCAACGCCCGTTGGACGGAACTTCTGCGGGGCCATGACTGTATCCGTGTAGTCCCATAGTCTCACCGCTTTGCATCTCTTGCTCTGTTCATGATGGAGATTGGCACAAGACGATTTTCATTGGTGACAAATAACCTACCCCTGTCTAAAGCTGGTACGTCTGGCCGATTTATTGATGGCAAATTCGTTCAAAAAAAGACACGGCAAGTATTAAAATGGCAGTCCACAAATCAAGTGACACAAAAAAACGTTTAAAATTTTATAAAAATACAATCTGAATCGAATTTACGGTGAAACACTCCGATTGTGGGAGCTATTCACTACAGTTTGCAAAAAATTAAGTGGGAACACAGTTCAGTGTGGAGTTCTATGCTTTCCTTTGATTGTCCGCAGAATCCACTGTTTTCTATGCCGCTGTGCCCGATTTTGCGCAGGCAACAGTTGCACATGAAAGGTGGCTAGTCTAAGCGCCACAGAATATCCTTAGGCCAGGCTTGTTCAGTTTTCATGGATCAACCTTAATGGGACTAGCTTCTAAAGCAGCCACGCGTACTTTGCGTGTTGTTGTTCTTTCACTAGTGAATGTGACTTACAGTTTTGTGGCGACTCCGAACGGCCAAGTTTGAGATGGTTTTTCCGGACAGGACTACTCTCTGAGCATTGTCAGTGACTCGAAAGAGTTGGAGTCGTGAATTTCGTGAAATTGTCATGAAATCGAACGTGGAACCCTCTGCTTTGTAGTCGACGCACCAACCCACTAGGATGACAAATCTCAAAAAATGGAAGAATGCCCTCTGATTGCCCTCATTGTTTACACGATCAGTTTTAACCAGTATTTTGGATTTCCCCGACAGCCCTAGGATTGAATGTAAGGCTGCTTAGGGTGAGCTACAAAGGAAACTCCAGCGTCCACATTTTTTCGACAGTCCAAGCCTTTGCAGTCCCTGCGAAATGTTTGCACGTGTAATACAGCTAATATTCGATGTACGTCGGTGGTGGGTTGACGCTGAGAACGAACACAATTAGCAAGGTCTGTGTAAGGGGATTAAACCCGATTTCAAGAAAAATGCCATCTACACTTCTACATCTACATCTACACTATTCTATAAAGAGGTAAAGTCTGTAAATTTGTGAGTTTGTTTGCTTGTGGGCCTTAATCTCTGGAACTACTGAACCAATTTTGAAAATTCCTCCACATGTAGAAAGCTACACTATTTCTGCGTGTCATGGGCTATATTTGATTGTGATTAAGAATATAATTGAAATAACAATATTTGTCAATCAGTTCACTGAAAGCAATCAATCAAAGCATGCATCGCCACGATTACCTCTCAGCGGAGACCACTGTTTTAGCAGCGAGCTTTGCAATAGTGTACGTGCGCATACGAGCGCCGCCCTATGACATGATTTTGGTGGTAAAAGACGATCGCCTCTAGAGGAAAATGGAAAAAAAAATCTTTATCGGTGGAAATTTCATTTTGAAGTTGTATATTTTTTTTTCCCTGGAAGTGGTTATTATTTACACAATTTTGTTTAACAATGCTTTGAATAATGCACTTTATCCGGAGCATTGGAAAACTGCGATTGTGCAACCCATATTAACGCGAATCCGCGCAACCTTTAGTCAATTAATCTCCTTCCGAATATCAGCTAGGTATTCGAGAAGGTGAATACAATGTAATTCCGGATAACCAATTCAGTTTCAAAGCGAGGCATGAAACTGGTGTCGGATATCCAATGGAACAAGAGCCAGAAAAAAGGTACGTGTGCCCGTTTGATTGACCTGGAGAAGGCCTTGGACAACGTATGGTTAGAAGGTCTTTTTTACAAGCTCAATCGGCTGGGCATTAACAAACCACTCCTGTACCTACTGGGTAACATGCTTACCGGTATACGGTTCGTCGTCAACAATGGCAGCGTAACCTCCACAGGTATTTTTGATGTAAAAAATGGTCTCCAACAGGCTGCCGTTAATTCGCCGATCCTGTTCAACACTTACTTGAGCGATCTGATAAGTTCTCTTCCTCACGTAATTGCGTACGCCGACGACTTGATCGTGTACAGATCAGGCAAAAAGATCGAGGACATCACTACTCTCGCGCAGGGTGACTTCGATTCATTCATGAGAGATTACGATGACTGGAAGTTGAAAGTCAACCATACTGTTCAGGACGCCGTTGTATAAGGCCTCGGCGAAAGATCTCAATTGTTGGACGACACGGGCAACCACTGACGCAAAGGACTGTAGACAGATACATGGGGATCTGGCTAGACCAGTGTCTATATCTTAACAAACATGTAGATGCTGCTCTGGCCAGGGCCCGAGGCGCTCTTGCCCTGTTTAAAGGACTGTTTTACAACAGCCAACTCGATGCGAGGGTGAAGGTTATCTTCTACATGGCCCTCATCCGACCAATGCTCAGCTATGTTTGCCCCGTGTGGTTCAACGTGAGTGCAAGCTTGATGGAAAAGATTGGGTTGTTTGAGAGGGCTTGTATGAGGGCTTGCCTTCGCCTGAATAGAACTCCAGAGTCCCAGTACAGCAAATTCTATTCCAATAAGATCTTATACAACAGGGCAAACCTGTTAAGAGTGGACAATTTCCTAGTGAAGTTGATTCGAGGTCACACTGTCAGAGCGATGAACTCGGTCAATAACTTGATCTCGGGGGCTTACTACCCCAATTCACAATATCACTAAAGAGTACGCCACAACGGCTTCTTCGACCCAGAAGCTTTTCTGCACCTAGGCAAAAACGGGTCGACCCAAGATATAAATGCGGTGCCGCTCATCTACCACATCGCCAGATCAACTGTGGATGGGCGACTCAACCACGGCCGTTCTGTCGCACAACGAGAAAGATTTCTTCCGGTTTAGTACGGCGGTGGGTAGTTCAGACTCCCGTACTGTTAATAAGTTTTTTTTTCAGTTTTGGCTTAATACTATTTTATTCTGTTAAAATGTGTACCATGTACTCCAATCGTGTTAGGTTAGGTCGAAAGACATAGAATAAGATTAAGTTTAGCTTAGAGTGCCCGACGAGGCCAGTAAGTTAGAATTAACAATGTTCGTTCAACTATTGGGTCTATAACTTAATTCGTGCGGTTTGCTAAGAGATGGCGTAATTTGACTATTCCATTGGAACATGTGTTGGAAAGCTACTGTCATTGTACGTCATTTCAGTATCTGTCATTCATTTGAAGCGTAAACAACAATCATTTTTTTTCACTCAAATATGTCGAACTTTGTGCTGGAAAAAGGAAAAGGCACACGAAGCCACAAAATGAAGACATTTTTGCATCGGAAGTAACTGGTGATGAAAAATGGATCCATTACGACAACTCGAAGCGCAAGAAACCATATGGGAAACCCGGCCAACCAACCAAATCAATGGCAAAGCCGAATATCCATGGCGCGAAGGTAATGCTCTGCATTTGGTGGGATCAGAAGGGTGTGCTGTATTACGAGCTGCTAAAACCGGGTGAAACCATCAATGGACAATGCCACCGAACACAATTAATCCGTTTGAAGAGAGCTGTACTCGAAAAACGCACAAAAAACCTCGCGAATTAAGCTATATCCAATACTTTGAAGCATTTCTGTCTAGTATGTTAGTTTTTAGGAATTAAACAGTAAAAATGGGTTAACAAAAAGAAAAAACGGATAGATTTGCCGAATATACACACGAAAAGACTTCAGCTATTTTGGATAGCTCAGCTGCTTCGCTGCAATAGTGTTTAGGACAAAAAGTGTGTGGTGGTAGTTAGACCTATTTTTTAGATGTGTTTTTGATTTTTTTTTAATCATAGCTCCTAAACAAATGGAGATATCGGAATAACAGGGGTAAAATATTTTTTCTGGAGGCACTGGGAAGATATTCCTCTCAAAATTTGGTATTGGCAAAAGTAAGACAATCCGGAAAAAATTCGCTAGCCGTTGCTTCTTCAGGAACTCTACAAAATTATGGGAAAATTGCGCAACTTGACGATAGAGTGGGCCGCATAGTCCATGGATTAGAACATGTCATAGACGCAATATATCCCAGTCTTGAGAATTTATTGGAAATTTTCACTGGTTTTGTGCAAGGGCAATAGTGTCACCCAGAAACGATATATTGAATGAAATAAATAATTTGATTTTACAGAAAATCCCCGCTGACACGGTGTGCAATATTGAGGACACAGTGCACTATGCTCAAGAATTTTTAAATTCTTTGACCTATCCCGGCCTGCCACCTCCCGATCTTAAGTTAAAAATCGGGATCCCTATCGGAAAGTAGAGCCCTCCCAACAGTGGGACAACTTGCTTATATTCCGAGGATACCCATGATTCCGATGGATTTGCCAATATCGTTCAAAAGGCTGCAGTTCCCAGTAAGAGTCTCATTTGCCCTCCCGATTGAAAAGTCCAAGGGTCAAACATTCTCTCTGGTGGGCATTGACTTGAGAAAGGAATGTTTTTCCCATGGGCATTCATTTTGGGTTTATAACTCCATTGGAACATGCCTTGGAAAGCTATTGCCATTGTACGTCATTTTCCTATATGTCATTCATTTGAAGCGTAAACAACAAAACATTTTTTTTCACTCAAATATGTCGAACTTTGTGCCTTAAAAAGTGTTTTTTTTTATTACTTTAATTTGAAGGAAACTTTTGCCGAAACTTTTGGGAGAACGTGCTAAAAGTGGTGTGCACAATTTAAAAGTGCTGATTTTGGCTTGGAAGACGATGAACGTCCTGGGCAGCCAAACAAGCTTGGAAATGAAGAACTGCAAGCATAACTCTATGAAGATTGTTGCCAAACACAAGAAGAGCTCGCAGAATCTTTGGGTGTCACTCAAGCAGCCATTTCAAAACGTTTAAAAGCAGCTGAAAAGCAACGCAAAATAAGTCCTAAACACTCTGTACTAAGAACCACACAAGATAATTTCATCACAAGTTAAAAAGCTTAGTGACCAGCGAAGTGGCCACGGGTCAGCTAGTAGTTTTCATGTTTAGATTAGACCACCCTTTTCAGCTATCGGCGTCTCTGTTAATCTGACCACTGTCGCGGTCGAGAAACGTGTCCCGTCGCGCCATGCCCCTTTGCTTAGAGTACGGCGTCATCTCACGTATTGTGGCGGTCTATCATCTTATAATCTGACCTCATTTTGCTCAAAAGCTGTAGGAGTAGAAGGGTTCTACGTTACTTAGCCTCTCCTGGTTTAGACAAAAAAGAAAACAGCATTTTGGTGTCCAATCCTTCCAATCGTTCTGTGATACATTTGATCACACGTTGTCATGTAGATTCAATGTCGATTTCCAAATTGATTAGCGAACAAGTGGATTATGCACATTGTAAGGCTCCCCAACCTAGTATTTTTTCACTTGGCCGAAAGAGACACTCTCTCATAAAAGAAGTGTTGCTTTGGTCATTCACCAAAGATAAGATCTCAACTGCAGCATCATTCATTTCTGAAGACGGACATCATCTGCAGCCGTCAGCAATCTCAGAAACAAAGCAACCAGCATATACCGCCCGTGGATTAATTAATAATCATTCTATCCCGAGAAGAGGTGTTCTCCAACCTCAAGCAGAACGCCAACCATTCGTTCTTTGAATAAATCCCCCCGGTAATCTATTAGGTTTCCTATATCTTTTGAACATATTTCCAGCCAATTTCACTTCTTAAATACCTTCCTGTCACCACCTGAATACGAACATAATATCGCCATTAGCAGAAGGATTCAATAGAACGAACGACTGGCACATTCCACATGAGTACCTGTCGGGAGTCTTCCGTACGTACGAATTCGCATCTGTGCTCCGTAGGCGAACACATTATCGGTGTCATTGTGTGTGCAGGGAAGTCAAGGACGATAACTTGCCAAATCATATTAGACGTGGTTTAATGAAGAGTGATCAGCTTAACAGAAAGAAAAGAAATCCCTTTTGGCTCTCCAAGGCACACACAGGGAAGCTCAAATAAATTTTGGTTAATGTGTCCTGATTCATGTTGTTCTCGATGACACCGTGTACATGTGTGTACGCGTGAGCTTGCAAAATCACATGCGACTGTGCTTAGGTTGGTACAGGTACAGGTACAGGTACAAGGGTGTGTCCTTTTAATGATTTATTACAGAAAGGTGTCTGACTTTCAGGCAGCTCTGTCCTCAATCTTGATCAAAGTCACGAGTGTTGTTATGGGGGAAGCAGAACGGATTGGACAGTAACAGCTTGAGTTGGATCCGTCCCACACAAGATTCCTGAGGGATCACATCACTAGTTGGCCATGTACAGAAGATCAAATTGGCAATCAAGTCAGAAACGTCCTCCGTCATGACTGACACGATACGATATCCGCTGCGAAACAGAAGAAGTCAACTTCGCATCTGCTACACAAAACTCGGTGACCAACTCACTGAGACGTTCAATGTCTAACGACGATTTCAACAAGGCTACGCCCTTCTTGTGAATTTTTCAACATCCTTCTTCCGAAGATCGTGCAAAACTCACACGCAAGCATTGGTCGTACGGTCTTCCAGAGTTTCGTGCAACTGTTAGCACACGCCGATGACATTGGCGTGAAAACAGCGAGCCGTCAATCGGGCTTTTGCTGGATTTCAGCCGGGAGCGGCTCATGCTACCTCATATTGACGTCTTGGACAAACCTTACAATGGGTAGTTATAACTTCCTTCTGCGAACAACATGATGACTTACTTGCTCACTCATCATCGTGGAGGGCACGACCAATCGGTGACAGTCCTGGGCACGCTGTCATCAAGACCAAGCTGTTTTCAATCCGCGATTACTTGGCCTTTATACCGGCAATTCGAGCAATATGAGCGCCAATATCAACCGCAGAACAACTATCGCCAACCGCCTAGACTACGTGCTCAAGAGATAATTCAGTTACAGAGCTGTATGTCGACATAAGACATTGACCATCCCAGGAGCATGGACAACCTCAAAAGCGGATAAAAAAGTCCTATGACTCTTCGAGTGTGTAATTTTTGGTCCTGTTTACGTTGATCGCACCTTGAGGAGAAGACAGCGACATGAGTCTAGCCAGACGTAGTCGGATCCAGTGCATGGACAACTTAGCTCCAGCCCGACGAATTTTCGACTCCAGCGTCAAGTGTAGTCCGCGCAATAGGAGAAAGACGACCTCAACCAACCTGGCGTGCGAAATGGGATACAGCTAACCAAGGATCGCTGCCAGCTGGAGCTTTTTTGTTCATTGTGGGCATCAACGTACATCCCGGACTATATCGCCGCACAAGGATTCGGTAAAGTCCCAAGGGATGCAGATATAGACCCACCACCTATTCGTTGATTTCCACGCCACATGTGTGCAAAGTGACAAGCTGTACAACGCCATCTCAAGTTCTGACATTCCTGCCAAATTCGTCAGACTGAGCAGGATGACGATGTGAGAATTCTCGCTGCTCCATCAAGGTCGGCAGCGAACTCACCTCCTGGAGAAGATCCAAGACTCGCTCGTCAACACAAGAGGCACTATGTTCTAGATGTCCGTACAATTGTTAGTATACGCGGAGGACATTAACGTGATTGGCAGAACTCTGTGAGTCATCAATGAAGAGTTAACTGGCAGACCTAAGCGGCTTAAACAGGTCTAGCGCTAGACAAGGGCAGAACGAAGAATATGCTGTCCTCAACAAAGAACATACATGCATGTCTTGGCCAATTGACAGAGTGTCACAACGGGCAACTACATATAATTTCGAGGTAGTTAGGACTTCGTGTCGGCTCCGGATTAAGTAGTACGAACATCAGTACCGAGATCAAACGCAGAGTAACTCTTACCAACCGGACCAAAAAGTACCAAGCTGACTTTATATAAAACCTTGATCATCCCAGTCCTGCTGTACGGCGCTGAGGCATGGACAGTCTCAAAAGCGGATGACGAGGTCCTTAGTCTCTTCGAGAGAAAAGTTCTGCATGCGAGCTTTGGTCCTGTTTGCGTTGACGGTTTGTGGAGGAGAAGATTTAACCACTGTACGGGATGTGCCTAGTCTGCCGTCAACGGATCCAATCCTTAAGGTGGCTGGGCCATAAAGAGCCAGCCAAGAAGCCTCTCGTATGACCTACGATCTGAATATCACCGGATTCTGGACTGTCGTAGAACGGAGGTATTCCAGTACTTTATTGCATCGTCGAGTTCTTCCTTTCTGACTATCCACCAGTACGGCAGGAAAAGACAGAGGGAGAGAAGGAAGGACAGAGAGAGAGGGAAAGACAGACAGAGAGTGGGAAACAATGACAGTAAACCTCTCGTTTATAGTGTCTAACCATGAAACCCTTGTGATCAAGAAATCAGATTAGACCACACCATAACGTGTAGGCTTTAAGTGTGGCCGGGCTAGACAAACAAGACACGGAGCAAAGAACTATTGATGTTCATAGGCATTCTTTTCTGTGGCTAAGGCCCCGGCTTTGAAGATGATTATGCTGCTCCATTGCAATTGCCTTTGAAGTCTTGTTATTGACCCATTATCACGGAAAGCATGTTACAGGACCTTCATTTGTAAAACAAAAGTACATCGAATAAATTTTTGCACAACAGTCTAAGAAATTCAGTGAACATCAAAGGCCCAGCAGCCATCGCCCTGGCCAAACAGCCGTCACTCTGAAAATCATACGTGCTTCAATCACCAGTACTTCCACTTAATATAAAAATCCTCTGACATTCAAAACTACGGCAGAATCACCAATCACCTCATGTACGGCCCCGGAAAATTATGAGCCCATTTTGCCGAGGGCAAATAGCGACTCCTATTACAGTCCCCATCCGCAACAACTCTGCTTATGCAAATCTGGTAGTCCTGGAGAAGAAGTAAACAACACAGGCAACCAAAGACCATGATGTCGACTGCCCAAGTCATCGCAGCGCCCCAGCGTGTTTCCAGGGGTGAAGCGCCCATTCCCCCAGCATCAACCTAATTATAATTGACTCCGGGCGATCTTAGCTAGTTCATATGCATAACGTTTCGCGTCACCCGTCAGCCATCAAATCTGGATTAAATTCTGTACTCGCCTTTCGCTGCGCAATCAAATAAACGTCACCTCAAAATCGCTACCACTCCACTAAAGATAAACTTATCGTTCTTTCGTCATGTCTCCCCCCCACCCTAACCATTGCCCAGCGAAGCGGCCCACAGAACAGAATGAAGTGCTCGAAGAGAAAAGCCTGGACAAACATGGAAAATGCCGCTGCCTGGGTCTCCAGAAATCACGAGGACACACAACGCGAATGCTGAACCAGCTCGCATAACACGCATATGGGACGGAGCTGGTTAAACCAGGCGTCAAATAACCCTCCCAAGTCGACGGGAATGAGCAGATTCGCTGCTCCGCAACATTGGAGGCATTCCATCATCAGATTTCGAGTAAATTACGCTTGACAGAGAATCCGCGCGCCTCGCCAGGGGACACAATAACAAGAGGTTCATCCTCCGAAATGGGAAAAAAGGCGTCACACTCCTCTCAGAGAGTGCTAGCTCTTCTGCTACAGCCACGTACCGTCAGCAAGGATGACAGAAAACAAAGCAAAAAGAATAAGCGAAGCGAAACAGAAGCAGAGGAGAGACAATTTCATTTATTCCCCTTCAGCAGTTTCAGCCCATGTGAAGCCTAATCACGAGGACTTCTCTGCCGCCTCGTTCTCCGTTCGCAATTCCAGCATTTGGCAGGCAGTCCCAGTCCAGCGGAAAATGTTTTTACAGATTTCCGTCCTCTCGGCTCTTAGTTTGGCTCCTCGTCGTCGTGTTTGTTATTCGCCGCTCGTAGTGTCGTTCTCAACATCAACGGCGCACCCAGCACATCGTACTCATCAAAATCCTTGAGAGAATCCCCAGTGGCCCCTGCATTGCTGTGTCTTACTCAATGACACTCGTGCCACTGGCCTCGGGAATATTTTCGTTCATTCTCGCTCCGCTCGGCTTGTAGCACACCCTACCTCCCCACCCCCACTGAGTGGCTTATATTACACTATTATCCACTTACGTCCAATGAATCTAATTCGAGCGCAATTTTGTTGCGGAGTGCGACGCGTTTACTATGTTTCCCCCGGCCTGTGCAAGCAGAGCAGTCCCTGCGGAAAATAAATCTCCGCTCACCGGATGGATGGGTCGTTCATCTTCGCACACGGAGTCCCTAATTGGGCGATTACTGCCGCCCACCCCTCCAGCCACCTGTTACAGAACGCAGGGCGAACCTAATAAAAGTTGACAAATGTAGAACTTGTAATTGATTTATAATCGCAGGTAATTGCATTCGATTCCGCTGCCTCCGAAATGAGTACGCAGACATACGCTGAAAGGGGCGGTTTAATTCCATTAATGCGACACGGCAGGCGCCCCGGCGGCTTCCTTTTGAAGCCGAGTCGTGTTTACTTAGCGTTCTTGAGTAATTAATAACTGTGGACAAGGCTGTTCGATAATCAAGTGCATGTGCCGATGAACGATAGCGGACCAATTAGACAATCGCAATCGAATTGTCTGACAACCGACAACCGGACGAGAGAGCCAGCCGAAGTGAATCGGACAACTTTGACAGGCACAGTAAATTGTGTTGTCATTTGTTTAAGATCACAGATACGACAGTAGATAGCTACGCATTTCTGTAACAAGCTCTCTATTAGTGCCCGATTCTTAACGTCAATCGGGAAAGTCGATTTGAACCATCGATTTCAATTCAAGCAGAAGCATTCCCCAGAGTGAGAGGACAACATAAGCATGGATTGTCAACAATTTCCTCGGACCTAGAAATAGCTCTTATTATTACGCCTGATTATAAGTAGGTAATGTTTGACATCATATCGATCTACTTCAGCAACCACTTGCAACCTATCTCTTCCACTATTCAAGGGCCGTCGATCGGACGTCAACTTTGGATGACACTCCTTAGGTGGGACAATGTGCCATAATGGCCAAATACAAAACCAATGAAATCGCTAGACGTGGTACGACCTCTAGTCTGTCATCTAGACGAAATCATCCACTCTCTGGGCCTCTAGCTACACACCACCAAGACGAGACCACGCATCACCTCCTCTGTTCGTTCAGAGCGCCGTCTAATCGAAGGAACTAACCTCTATGGAGCGTACTTGTTCAAAGTGGACCGAACTGAAAGGCACGAGTGTGTATATAGTTCAGGAGTTACTTTACCCGCATGGACGACTGGATGGAGCAGTTGGTTAAGTGCCTGCCCTTAGTTAGGGGGTCCCCGGTTCGAAACCAAGTGAAAGCAAAGTTAGGACGCTTTTATCTGTTTTCCAAATCTGGTCCAGTCACCATTTGCTGTTGGGATCAAATTAACGGCACTATCACTGGAGTGGTCGACCGGTGCTAGTAGCCTAACTGTGGGTGTCACAATGGACCAACATGGACTAAGTGTGTTGGTTTTCGGTACCTAGCACCTTATACAGTGAAACTTCTCTTTGCGGACACCCCTCTATAAGGGACACCTCTCTTTACGGACAATCCGTCAGCCTACCCAGCACTTTATACCGTGAAACTTCTCCTTGCGGATACCCCTCTATAAGGGACACCTCTCTTTACGGACAATCGGTCAACCTACCTAGCACCTTATGCCGTGAAACTTCTCCTTGCGGACACCCCTCTATAAGGGACACCTCATTTTACGGACAATGCGTCAGCCTACCTAGCACCTTATGCAGTGATACTTCTCCTTGCGGACACCCCTCTATAAGGGACACCCCTCTTTACGGACAATCCGTCAGCCTACCCAGCATCTTATACAGTGAAACTTCTCCTTGCGGACACCCCTCTATAAGGGACACCCCTCTTTACGGACAATCCGTCAGCCTACCCAGCACCTTATACAGTGAAACTTCTCCTTGCGGACACCCCTCTATAAGGGACACCTCTTTTTACGGACAATCTGTCAGCCTACCTAGCACCTTATACTGTGAAACTTCTCTTTGCGGACACCCCTCTATAAGGGACACAATTTCTTGCCAGTAGTTAAACATCCTAGGGAACCCAAGGCACTTGTAATTTGCATACTTTCTCACAGACTTTAAAAGTTTCTCAAACTCAGAACAAAAGTGATCATGTGAGAAGGATCAGTAGGTTAAGTTGATCGGAGTACCTGACTACTCTGCAGAAGGACATCAGCCACATGAGCTTGTGCATAATGATGGTCAATGTCTTCTTACGAACAGCATCTGGAAAAATGGCGCCATTGACTGTACCAAATATCGAATGATAGGTTGGGTTAGGTAGAGGTGGCTGACTGCTGAGCAGAGAGGCAGCAGACACACTTAGGTCAAGCATAGGCCCATTGTGTTAACACGCGGATCTATGAGTACCTATGCCCCACACCAATTCGTGCTTTTTGAGGTGATGTCAAGGTAAAGGAGAAAACACCGAAATATATGCCTTCGACAAGAAGGGCAGCTACAGATTGAAGGTATGTTGCAAAAGGAGGTTGTCTACCTCGCGGTAAACGTGGACCTGTTATATTTGATTGTCGAGGCAAGACAAAGCCCCTGCCCCGAAGGAAGAAAAACATGTTCGACAAAACTCTTATTGTCTGAGCTCCGCTAAATGGCGCCAGAAGCTGGACGATAACTAATTTGTGTTGGTGCCTTAAAAAGAAAACTTCTGCGGGGTGTGTGCAAAGAAGATGAATGAAGGAGCACACCTTACCAGCTGTATTAAAATGAGGACTTCCGTCGACTAACCTGACTGGGTCACAGAGAGGACACGGACAGCAATGCTCCAGTTATGAGCATCTTCGAGTCTGACCCCGTTTCGAAAAGTAGAGGAAAACCGCGCTGTTACGTGATCGTATGATGGTGGCTTTGAACTGAGTACTAAGATGCAGTGATTTTTCGCAGCTGGATCTGTCTCGATCATGAACGGCAATTGGATGATCGCCATCTGGAAAGAGTGCGGAACTGGTCTAGCTAGTTTGTCCGCTTCGCAATTCCTTGGAATATCACAGGGTCCCGGCTCCCACATAAGGTGGATGTTTAAGTACTTGGTCATATCGTTAAGAGGTAGGCGACAATTAAGGGAAGTCTGATGACAGAGTCCAGAGATTTGACCGCTGCCTGGCTGTCGGAGTAGATAACGATATCTGTGCTTGATGTTACGTTGGGTTTTTAGGCATGACAGAGCTTCCCTAATCGCTATAGTTTCAGCCTGAAAGACGCTACGGCGATTAGGTAGACGTAGGGAAAGCTGGATGTTCAGATCCTTGGAATAGACGCCAGACAACACACCTGCATCCATTTCTGAATGCAGTGGACCGTCCAGCGTCTGGGTATCAGACTCCCAGTCAGACCTGGGTGGTATGCATGTTGAGAAATTTTTCTTGAAGAGGAGTTCAGGTACAGTGAGGTCTGTATCTATACCTGCGTCCCACGTTGAAGGTCCAGACTGAAGTTCTTTCCAGCTGTTCAGCGATCTTAATCTGATCGCCGTGCTGGCCGCTGGCTGTCTGCCAATTAGTTCTATCGGTGGCAGATTAAGGAGTATGTTTAGTGCTTCGGAGGAGGTAGTCTGTAACGCTCCACTTATGCATACGCCCGTCATTCTCTGCACTCTAGGATGTGATGTTGATTTTCTTATAGAGTGCGGTCAACCAAGTTGCGACGCCACACATCAGTATGGATCTGACTACTGATGTAAATAGCCAGTGAACCATTCGTGGCTGTAATCTCCACTTGCACCCAATGACCCTTATAGAGCCGCGGAGGCCTTCGTGGCACGTTCCTGGATACAAACAAAAGACTTGAAAAAATTAACACGGATTTACTGACACCGTATCAGAATCGGTGTCAGTTCAATTAGCATCCATTCATTCCACGACGCACGCCTCAGTTAAGCACGCCACTATATTTGGAACCTTACATGCAAACCGAAACACAAACAAAACCAGCAATCAAACCACAAAAAGGACAATTTAAGCAAAATGTAAATAAAGGATAAAACTAAAATGTATACGTACACCAATGATCATTGCCGCCATCCGAATGCTTACCTGCAATGAAAGATGAAAAAATCAAAATCAGTTAACAAAAACCAACACATGAGCATTTCGTAATAAAACATTGAAAAGGGAGATTTTCCCCATTAATTCACCGAAAGGAGTGCATTTTCCGCACATAAATTCCCAATAGACGCACGATCACGCCACTCCAGCACTCGTCTCCGAATCGATGTTTCCAATTTATTCATATCCATGCAAATTTTATTCACCACACCTGGAGACTGAGCCCGCCCGCTTACCACCCCGCTCGCTCACCGCCCCGTCGTCCATGGCACCGCAGCGCAGCGCCTGTCGCTCGTCAGCCGTGATGCATGCAAAATATTTCAAAGACTTAATTTCCGTTCTCTCTACGGTATACCGGTTCTGCTGGTGAATGAAAAGACTGCCATCACCACCACTCGAGGGAACAGCAACAGCAGGGGTAGTAGTAGCAGCAGCAGCAGCAGTTCATCACTCATTCAGAGTCCAACTTGTTGTTGGTGGTGTCAAGCGATTAAACACACAACAACCTGGGCATGAATTACCTAACTCGAATCACAGTCTATGAAACCACCCTGCTCTGTCATCAACCCCTTTCGGGGTGCACTCGAAGCACAGACCTCACTGAAAGCAGCCCACTGCACCAGGTTCCCGTGCCGACAAAGTGAATGAATTCAGCCCCTCCTGCCACCCCACTAAAACACGCCAAGAGTGCTACGGTAAGTACTTTCAACAGCACTTTTCGCAAAAAAAGGCTTGCAAATAGAGAGGGAAAAAAACCTATGGACTATAAGCACTTTCCTCCTTCGTCCTGTGACTTCATCAAATTCGACGCCCAACCCGATGGCGTGCCACTGCAAGGCGAACGATGGGCGATGAAGGAAAAGAAAGCCACACTCTGGCACCCAATTGATCGTTGGCTGACAAATGCCGCCCTCAACCCACCATCCAACCCGCCCAACCACCCACCGCCGACTGACGGCCTTGAAGGGTTTATTAATTTTCAAATTAATATTTCATTTCGCTTTCGTTTTCCATTCGGATTGATGCCGAGCGATAAATAAACGAAAAGTTATAAACGACATCATTAATCTTTAAAGGACAATTTAATTTGAGGATCTTCGTCGACCTGTGTCTTTGTGGGGAGCCCCAGACTCGAGAGTCGAGAGCCTAGAGCAGGGAGCTTGCGCGAATGCGAACGCAAAACGCTACCGCGAACGCCCTGGGATTGCATGCGAGATAGCTGGGAATTAATAAAAGTTCAGTAATGAGGTGGAAAGCAAAAGGGACACCATTGAGCGAGAGCAAAGGACTGTTTACATATTTCATCCTCAAATGGGGGCTCTCCCCCGAGGGGGGACGACTCCTTGTGGAAATTATGTTTTCAAGTGGTTGTCGCTCATAAGGACTTCGGATTTGTTTTGGGGTTTTGTCGTTGTCGCCGTTGACGACGACTGAATGAGATGGTTTTGCCGTGCTTTGCTGTAATTAGATGGTGCTTTGCTCAGTTTCTTTTTTCGCTTTCATTATTTTCGTTTGCTTTGCTCGCTGCTGTAGGGGGGCGGGTGAGTGTGCGGATGCGTGTGACGGGAGGGATGGCACTCGGAGTTTAAGTCGGTGGCATCAGGCACGCTAATGTACAGGTTAATCCGGGTGGTGTAAGGCGACAAGGGGCGCCCGCCGGGATGAAACTCATTTGCAGGGCTTATATTTAATTTATTGAAGTTCTTTGTGCGAAATGTTCAACGAGCGTGTGTGTGTGTGGGCTGGCTCTGCGCACAGGGCACTTACGGGATTTTTGAGATTCCAATGGTTAGAGGATATAATTACGTGCCGCTTGAAGCGTGGTTTTAGGGTGTAACCGGTCTTGTTTTGGAAACAATTAAGAAGCAGTCAAAAGAATAACTCAGAAAAAGGGTGGCACACAGAATCTTTTCGCAGTTAAACAAGCGTGAGCATCGTGTCAAGGGCCTTTTAAAGCATCGGTGATGAGCTTAAGAAGTAAGCGGCGAGAGGCTTATCAAACTGAAGAGAAAACAGGGCGGTCTGTATTGAAATGCTGAAACTGAAGGAGTCTTCAGAAAAATGCGTTTTTCAAGATCTGGTGCCTGACACTGACGTGGAATTACAGCAAAACTCTGGAAGTTGATTGGTGGAACTAGTCGGGGGAAGAGTCAACGATGATAAACTTAGCAAGAAAACTGCCTACTTGGGTCGAAGGAAATATAGGGAACACATTACCTACAGCCTGAACTAGAGCCAGAGCCAGAGCCAGAGCCAGAGCCAGAGCCAGAGCCAGAGCCAGAGCCAGAGCCAGAGCCAGAGCCAGAGCCAGAGCCAGAGCCAGAGCCAGAGCCAGAGCTTTTTAGTTTTTTTTTAGTTTTAGTTTATTGTCCCAATCAAGTAACATTTAAATATAAGTATAAAAGCATTTATATGATCCTTCTTACATTTCCATGGAGTTATCCCTTCAATGCTGGAGTAAACCTTGAAGCGGTAGAAGAGAGTCCATGTAAAATGCAAGTCGGATTCCAATATGAATTTAAAGACAATTACAAGTATAACGTAATGAGGACAAAATGAATCTGCGAAGCCTAAAGGCTTTTCTGCAGAAGATTGAACATTAAGATTTAACAACAAATTATTTAGTAGTTCTTGTTTTGAATTGGTACGTATAATAACTAGACATCATTGTTTATATGTGATCATAGATTTATGTTGTGCATTAATAAGTATTTCTTTATTTTTTTCTTTCTGATGTGCACCGCCTGAATATTCCATAGTGAACGGAAGTTGATTGAAGATGGAAGGAACTGCATAGGATAGTTGTTGTTTCCCATATGCGTTATTTATCCTGGGGATTTTAAGTAGACCTTCCGCCCTTTGCCTCGTGTTGACCTCGTGATCAATTGGGTGTTTGAAACGTTGATCGGAGTAAGTTTCATTTATTAAATTAAAGAGAAAAAGTTTTTTAACTGTTAGCAAATTCAAATCATCAATAGAATTTTCAAAATACCTGTTGCCATATTTAGCCCGCAATAGGATTCTAAATATTCTATTTTGGGCCCGCTGAACCTCCATTATCCGATATTGCGCTGCGTTTCCCCATGCAATAATTCCGTACTGCAATACAGACTCCACCAATGAGTAGTAAGCTTGCATTAGGACATTAAATGGGGTATAGTTGCTCAGATGATAAAGAGCATAAGCCGCTTGTCGAAGCCGCTTGCATAAATATTTTATATGGTGATCCCACTTGAAGTTGTAGTCTACTTCAACTCCAAGGTATCGGTATACGTTTACTGCGTCAATATATTCTGTGCAGTTATCCGTAAGGCTAAGGGGAGTTTGATTTTTGTGCAAGCAGTCAAAACTGTGAAACCGTATCTTAATTGGGGTACGAACTATATGCGGAGGACGGATATGTATTAATTTGGTTTTCTTTACGTTTACAATCAGTCCGTTATCGTGACACCAACTTAAGATGTTATCAAACTCTGCTTGCATAGTCTCAGTTGCACAGTCAATATTATTATTGCTCACCACAATTGCAGTATCATCAGCATATTGGAATCCAATGCTTTTTCTCAGTACTGATAGCATATCATTAGCGTATAATATAAATAGGAGTGGTCCTAGGATAGATCCTTGTGGTACTCCCAATTCAACATTTTGCAGGTTACTGAAGCAGTTTGAAACTTTGACCTTAAAACTTCTTTCACAAAGGTAGCTAGCAAACCAATCCAATAATCCACCTCGAATGCCAATTTTTTCCAATTTTCTGATGATCCTTTTATGACAAAGTGTGTCAAACGCCTTTTTAAAATCAATAAAGATTACCAGCGAATGATGGTTCTTATTCAGATTGGTATTAATTGTGTTTGCAAACTCTCTAAGAAGTTGGTTAACATTTCTGTTCTTCAAGAACCCATACTGGTTCTTATTCACTATTTTATATTTGGCAATGTAGTCTTGCAATCTGTTAGCCATTACTTCTTCCATTATCTTATCAAGTACTGGTAGAATAGAGATCGGACGGTAGTTCGCTGGATCATCTTTTTTTCCCGATTTATAGATGGGTCGAACAAATGCGATTTTGAGCTTCTTTGGGAATTGTCTTTCTTCCAACGACTTATTTACAAGCTGGGTAGTTACGGGTACTAAAGCACTGACATTGTACTTGAAGTCCTTGGCCCTGATATTGTCTATCCCAGGAGACTTATTCAAACTCATTTTACTTATAATATTCCCAATTTCACCATCCGATACGTATTCTAGGTACATAGATTGTGCTACGCTTGTTTGGCTACCATGATATGTTTTCAAATCACAACTGTGGATAATGGATTTAATTTCCTCTGTGAATCTTGTAGCAAATTTATTAGCTATACTATCTGCATTTGCTTCTGACTGGAAGTTTCGAGTGATTATTTCATCAATGTTGCTATTCGTTTTTCCTAAGATGTTATTTATTAACCTCCAGGTATTCTTTGGATCTTTTCTGTATTCCGCAAATCTGTTTTTATAGTACTCCGATTTTACGTGTTGTATTCTTTTATTGACGAAGTTACGGTAAGATTTGTATTGGGTTTCATAACTCATGCACCTTCTATTGTTCTTCCATTTATTGTAGAGCTTATCTCTTTCCTTGCAGAGCCTCATTATTTCCACTGTCATCCACGGATTTTGCTTTTCTCTTTTTCTTATTTTGATATTTATACGAGATTTTTCATAAACTCCATTGAAAATGTTGACAATCTTTTCATAGTAATCATCCACATTTGTTGCATTTTCCAAAATACTCCAGTCAATCCTCGATAGTTGTTCGTGTACTCTATTATCACTAAGAATAGTTTTTTGCAATGTTTTGCTCTGGTCTTTAGTGTTTTTTGGTACACCACACATTAATGTGTGGTGATCCGATATGTTTGTTTCCACAGTAGCTGCATAGAATTCATTATACGCACTTCTTACTAAACAGTGATCGATAGTAGTACTTGAACCTCTGTTGAGATCAACTCTTGTATTGGTTAGAGCTATATTTTGTAGGCCTTTAGAATTGATCATATCTAAATATCTCGTTGCAAATAATTCTTCTTCTCTTTGCACATCTATGTTTATGTTTATGTCTCCCATTACTATGATGTTTTGTCTTCTGTTTATGGAGTTCATTTGATTTTCCATTTCTTCTATGAAATTGGCTTCACTCAACTTTGGTGGTCGATAAATTGCTAATATGGTCCATTCTTTTTTTCCTTTAATTTGAATCTGTATGTTCTCATAATACGTTGTTTCGTAATCTATTCTTTCATATGATATTTCTTTTCTTACATACATTGCAATCCCACCACCATTTCTATTTTGTCGATTTATGAATTCTGTGTTGAATCCGTCCAGCTGATAAAGCCGGTTTTCATCATCACAAATATTTGTTTCAACCAAAATAATTATTTTCACGAAGCGAATTATTTTATTAATATTACATAGAAACAAATCCCAATTCTTCCTCAATGATCTAATATTTAAGTATACACATAAGAAATCTAAGTTTTCCATTTCATTATTATTTATGTCAATAAACGTATTATGCACCCTATAATCGATAGTTGACATTTGAACACACTCAATTGCATTGGTATCACTGATGTCAGCCATGATAGCGATATGTCTTTATTATGATGTTTTGACGTGTGACAGCGATCGATTTTAAACTATTCTGTTTACATCGTCGACATCAGCGATTCGCAATACAGTTGTGCCTTCGTCTTTGCGTGCCAAAATTTTTCCATCGCGAATCCACACAAATTTCCAAGCAGCGGTTCTGGCTTTTGTTTTCGCTTGCCATAATAGTTCTTTGTTCGCTGCCGTAAGCTGGCCGTTAAGGTAAACCTTGCTGTTTAAAATTTCGGCTTTTTTACTTTCGCTAATTTCGTTGAAGTTCAGTTTTAAATTAGCGTTTCTTACCAATAGCGGCCCCTTTACTTTGGCGAAATGCAAGATTTTTTCTTTGCACAACGTATTTGTGAAAGATACCACTATTTTCGGTGCTTTTGTGTTCTGTTTTGTGTTTATACGGTAGATATTATTAATATCGGTGATATTGATTTCGGTACCAACTGCTTTTGCAACTTCGGTTACCATCTCAGTTAAATTTTCACCTCTTGTGTATGGTACATTCGTTATTTCCACATTGTTTTTGATTATCTCTTGCTCCATTCTGTTAATTTGTTTTTGCATTGTTGATATTATTGTGTCTTTGTGTTTACATTGTTCTTTTAGATCGTTTATCTGTCCTGTCAGTGCATGCAAGAGTTCATTGTTTTTGTTGATTGTCTCCTTCATATCATCGTAGCCCCTGGATAGAAACTCCACAGATCTCAGGTATTCCTTCAGCGTTTCCTTTATTTCTGTGATGTCTTTTTTAACATCTGCGCTGAGTACCTCCGCAGAACTACTTGTTTCGTTTCTATCTTCAGATCTATCTTCTCGAGGAATTTGATCAGCTACGGAACGAGTGCGACAGTATTGACATTTCCAGGACTTTTTCTGCTCGGTGGACATCCCCCTGTAAGTTCTAGCTGTGATGGTGGTACAGCCGAAATGCAGTTTTCTGGCACAAGAGGAGCACCTAACACATTCGCTTTCGCTGGCGATTTCTTCCTCGCAGTTTCCGCACCTCACCATTTTCGTTTTTATTGGGCAATCAATTTATAGATGCAATATGTAAATTTAAATAAATAAATGTGTAGTATTATACAAATGTTAGTTATATAAGCATATATGTGTGTTATTATATTGCTTCTTACAAAATACACTTGATTACCACCTTTGTTGTTTTACTTTAACTTGAACTATATTACTTATCACTTTACTAGGACACTTAAAGAACTACTAGAGAACTGAGCTACTAGAGAACTGAGCCAGAGCCAGAGCCAGAGCCAGAGCCAGAGCCAGAGCCAGAGCCAGAGCCAGAGCCAGAGCCAGAGCCAGAGCCAGAGCCAGAGCCAGAGCCAGAGCCAGAGCCAGAGCCAGAGCCAGAGCCAGAGCCAGAGCCACAGCCAGAGCCAGAGCCAGAGCCAGAGCCAGAGCCGGAGCCAGAGCCGGAGCCAGAGCCAGAGCCAGAGCCAGAGCCAGAGCCAGAGCCAGAGCCAGAGCCAGAGCCAGAGCCGGAGCCAGAGTCAGAGCCAGAGCCAGAGCCAGAGCCAGAGCCAGATCCAGAGCCAGAGCCAGAGCCAGAGCCAGAGCCAGAGCCAGAGCCAGACCCAGACCCAGAGCCAGAGCCAGAGCCAAAGCCAGAGCCAGAGCCAGAGCCACAGCAAGAGCCGAAGACAAATAGGTCATTACTTAGCTCACACTCAAAATGTCTCAATCCCTCAGCAGAGTTTTCCTTCGAGGGCACAGCACAAGGACTTCTCTTCATTCATTAATGAATCTCGCGTTCACGACAAAGAACGCAACGTTTCTCGATCAGTCGTCAAAACCAACAGTCAAGCAGTAACAAAGCACTTCCAAAGTATACCAAGCAATTGGATGTTTAAGCACTCAACTTCTAACAGATAAGGAGCGACTTTAAAATTGTGTCCTCTCCGGTGAAAGTGGAATAAAAACTTACACTCTCCTCGAGGCCACACATATGATACCACTTGGCTTTTGCTGAAGTTTTCATTCGTGCACACACGCACAGGCACACACAAGAAGAAGCCCTTATCTCGCCTATTAACCGAAACCAATCTTCCCGGCCCCCAGATGCCACCGCATTGATATTCATCTCGAGATGTAATGGACTAAGAGAAACTTTGATTGCTGTGCGGTGGAGATGATCTGTGAACGAAGGGACGACACATACGCTCCGTACCCGAGCACTGGAGTGCTCAGTGCTAGACAAAGCGACGAGGAGGAGCACCAGAGCCAGAGCCTGTGCGTGTGTCTGGCTGGTAATCGTCGTCATTTTACCAATAAATCGTTCATACAATAACAACAAAAATTGTAACGTTAAGCGATTCTTTTTTGGAGGCGATATAGATGAAAAGATACGAAGGACCGGAATTTATTTATTATTGTAATACTTTCGGTCGGGACAGGCGGCGGCGGTGGGGGAGATGAAGAGATTTAGTTCGGGGATTAGTGAAGCGATAAGATAGATTTTTTTGTTTTTTGTCTGCCCTCCAACTAACCTCCACGCTATTCCGATTCGTTTTCATTCGGTTTGACAAATACCCTCACTTAGGGCGGCTTGCGTTGGTGCGTAGGCGTATGCGTGTGCAAGTGTGCCTCCTATTACCCGGAGGACTGCCGAAAAAAATGATGAAATGTTGCATGGCAGTGAAGACGAAAGCAGGCAGTCACCAGCCACCAGCCAGGGCTAAGGGAAGTCACGTGTCGGGTTTATTACACATTTCTTGCCATTTGTGCCAATCCAGTGATGGCCTTAATCCCGTCTGTGGCACAATGAAGCTCGTCGACTAAAAATGTAGGATTGTCGATACATACAGGGACACACACACAAAACGAAAATTATGCTTTCCGTCGAAGCCAAGGAAGGGTTTCTCTTCGAGACCGGATATGAGTGCTCATAAGAAACTGTTACAGTTCTGGGTTCTGCTTGAAGAGGGATCAAGGATCCACTTTTATTTCTATTTTCTATGATGCACGACATTTAAACCCAAATGTGTTCGTGTGTGTTTTACGATGGATCTCGCTGTCGAATGGAAAAATGAAGAAAAACCGATGAAACCACCAAGCCAAGGAGCGTAGAAGACGTCGAAGACTTTGAAGACTTTGAAGACTACAAGCGCAGACAAGCAAACGCCAACAAAGCGCAGGGCGGGCGCAGACAATAAAATGAAATCATAAAACAAATGCAAAGTATCTGCGGAACGGCAGATACTCCTTTATGTTGTTTTAATATCGAATGAAAGGAGCGCAAGGTGTTTTTATTTTGATGATAATTTGTTTCTTTGGCTTTGACTCTTGCCGTGGTCCTTCGGTTCAGACCGTCAATGTGTGAGGAGAAGTTCGTAAAATATGCGTCATATAATCCGTAATGCAATTTCCCTTGATTTGCTTCTTGTCTATAAACCCAGGCACACACACGCGAGGGCATGGCCAAAGTTTCTTGTGTTCTCCTGATTCCATGCCAACATTTATTTCGGTTTGGTTTTATTTTTGTTTTCTTCGCTTTCATTCGTGTGTCAGAGAGATGACATAAATGGCGGCGAGGGGGGAGGAAGTGGTGGGAACAAAGTGCGCGAAAGTGTATCCGGGTGTCGGGTGCGATGGCTGAGAAGAAATTTGATTCAATCGCTATAAAGTCATCTGGTGGAAGTCGTAAAGGATGCCGCCGCCTGGCAGTGGACTGAGACACGATTTTTCAAAATGACTACTACACATGTACACATTTAGCGGATTTAACGAGCGCAGTCATATGCGCTGCTTTATCACCTAATGACCTGTTTCGGGATAATTAAATTTATTGTTATTATTTCGCTTCTGTTTTGCTTGTTTTCTTTCAGTTTTTTATTCGTTTTCTGCTCTCTGCCCCGCTCCCGATCATTTCTTTCCGTTGACTTATGAGACAGGAATGTGTGAGCAGTCGTAAAATGCTGTAACTGCCGCAGCTTAAGAAGATGGAATTTCGTAAACTGTGAAATCAGGTTGTGTTGGATTTTAACGCGTTAAGGACGAACAGATGGAAGCAATAATAATAACTTTTCTCTCGGATTTCAATATGTTGTGATGAAACATTACAAGCTCAATTTGAGACTAAACAGGAAGCAAGTTCTATTTTGGTCGGATTTTGGTAAACTCATTTTTGGGACGGGTGCTGAGGTGGTCACTTTTGATGTTGGGATGCGCAAACGATTTGACTTTAAGTGGGGTTGAAGTGGAGATTTTTCCAATGAGTGCGTGATGAGGAGTTAAAGAACGTCCTCATATGCTTTTGAAATTGATAATACCCTCTAAGTGGTAGTTTAGGGATGGGATGATGGATAAAGAAAAAACGACAAGACTTGGGTGTTGTATGCAATGGCAGGGCATCCTCTGATACCTTCTCCCACAAACTCGAGGTGACGCACTTCAAAGAATGCAGGCAAACGCGGTGCTAACTAGCTCAATGCCAATTAAATGTGTAGGGTGTTTGCAACGAATGCACATACGCTTCATTCCACCATTATCAAAGAAGTTTGAAAAGCTACGACAAGAGAACCATGCTCGAATATTCCCATTCCTATTCAGCTGTTACTTCAATGAGAGTTTGACAAGAATTTCAGGTTTTAAAGAGCGCGGGTCGATCTTTGTCAAACTGACATCAGATGGAAGAAGCACTTTAATAGAGAGCACGGAACTAGATGCACTTGTTGCCGCTCAACCGTCCGATGACGGTTGAGCTGCGCCAGTGTTACCATCCGTCCACTCAGCCAATTAGAAGTGCTCCGAGTTACCATCTTGCACAAATTAGAAAGTATTTAGTAATGTTTAGAGATCTATATTTTATTACACTATTAACGTGTTTAATTATAATAGTTTCAATAATACTTAAATTCTATTTGGTTTATTTAGAGCGGTTATGGCCATGGTAAGTTTGACATTGTTTAGTTTATTCTGTGATGGTATTTCCGTTTTCTCTCTAGAATTTTGCGCTCTACCTAAAAATGACAAACATGCTGGTGTAGAATTTCTACCAATGCTGCTAATGGATGCCTGTTAAAGGGTGTTTAGATCGCAGAGTATACACATTTGTCATATTAACGCCCAAAGTTTATAGCCTAAACTTAATGAGTTCCGGCACAACTTTGTAAATTCCCGCATTGACATTATTTGTGTTTCTGAAACATGGTTCTCTCCAGATGTTATCGACTAATTTTATAATCTTGCTGGCTATAGGCTGGTTATACCGTGCAGATAGAACAGAACGAACCGGAGGCGGAGTCGCAATCTTCGTTGGCGAATCATTGAGGTGTAAAATCATCATCAATGAATCAACGAGTGTTCAATCGAATTTATGTTTACTCAGATCGCATGCAATGTGGAAAAACTGCCTCTTCGCTTATTCCGGGAGGTTTTCGGCTACTGCTCTCTTCAAACGGATTAGTTGTGTTCATTAGCGTTGTCCATTGATAGTTTCACCCGGTTTTAGCAGCTCATAATATTGCACACCCTTCTAATCCCACCAAATACAGAGCAGTACCATATGTTAACCATAAATGTTAACCATAAATTTCCACCAAAATACGATGACTTTCGGCAGCAGTTTTCTTCATATAAAAGTAATGAAGAAGAACTCCCCGCAAAACACTTTTTCAGGCACAGAGTTCGACATATTTGAATGAAAAAATTTATTGTTGTTTACGCTTCAAATGAATGTCAATGGATGACTGAAATGACGTACAACCACAGTAGCTTTCCAACGCATGTTCCAATGGAATAATACAAGTTACGCCATCTCTTAGCAAACCGCACGAATTAAGTTATAGACGCAATAATTCTGGGTGCAGTGTATAAGCCTAATAAAAGAGTGAGTCTTGCGCCGCTGTTTGATTTTCTTGAAGAGTTTACGTGCATTACCTCGATCATTGTTCTTTACGGCGACTTTCTGAACTGCAATTTGTTGAAAAAATCCGAATCTTCAAATTTTATAAATTGCGCGCGCAGAAGATGTTACTGACACCCTAAGGGTCCGGGGCCAAGACACAGCACGGGCCGATGGTATAGAGGGAAAAATGGTGAGGAGGTACGCGTGCAAATTGGTCTTAATTATCTGCGGATTTTATTCTGGGGGAAATATTAGACTGGAAAGAGCATTCCATGTTCGTGTCATGCTGAAGAACGAGTTTCTAAATTAAACCGTGCGTCCGAAAGTAGGCTTACGTGTAAACTGATGGGCATTCTTGGCGAGACGAGTGTTGCGGGTGAATTAATGGGGAGGAGGCTATCTCACTTGAGCATCGTTTATTAAAATAGCGATAAAATACGGATAGAGACGAGACGGTACGTCAATCATCTAGCAAGTCTAATGACACTACAATTTTGTTGTCTCCTATAAGTCCTATTGCTCGCTTTTGAATTCTATCTAGGTTTTGGGGCACCAGACCAGATATGAGCATTGTAGTCAAGCCTGGGGCGGGCATACGCCCCATAAATTGATGCCTAATCAGAGGCATCGATTAAAGAAGCCTGAACATTTGGCAGCATTTTTGGCGACCTCAAATATGTGATGTAAGTGTTGTGTTGATAAACATGCCAAGGATGGAAATTTTTCCAGTTTCATCGACACAGGCGCCATTCATGCATAGTGGTTGACTATCAAGTGTTCGCTTGAGTGACAGCGGACAGATTGAATTCCACTCTGTTGTTCTTTCCCTAATTGATTATGCTGTCAAGATCGGAATTCAACACGCTGCCGTTACAATGCTACGGCCGAAGAGCGGGGTCGTGAGTCTTGGAACGAATATGAAAAGGTGACGGTGCTGTCATCGGTAAAGGAATGGATTGGATTGGAGATAGCAGACAAGAGATCGTTAATACAAATGAGAAAGAGTGTCGGAGACAGAACAGAGCCTTGGGGAACACCAGCAATTATTTGGTGGATACCAGACTTGAACACATCCAAAACGGCTTGATGCCAAACTCTGTCAAATGCCTTACAAATATCAAGCGCAGTGATCTTGGTTTCGCTTGCATTGTCCAAAGATTGGTTCCACTTTTCGGTGAGATAAGCTATCAGATCATCGGTGGGCCCGTTGCTGCGGAATCTGTCCTGCCTGGCATTAGGTAGGGTAGGGAAGGGGGCTGCTAGAGAAAACCAGCACACTTTGGCCAAGTTGGTCCATTGTGATACCCACAGGCAGGCTACTAGCACAGCTCCAGTGATGGTGCGGTTAATTTGAACCCAACCGCAAATGGTGACTGGACCAGATTTGCAAACCAGACAAAAGCGTATTAAATTTGCTTTCACTTGGATTCGAAGCGGAGACCGCACTTTATAAGGGCAGGTACTTAACCAACTGCGCCATCCAGTTGTGTCATTAGGAAGCTTCCACGATTCAAGACCTTTCACAAGCTGACGATTTTAAAGCTTTCCATGACATAAGAAAGAAGGGACGTAAGTTGTCCGGGTTGGTATGAGGTGGGTGACGAAGATTTGCCCTGGCTGGACAAATGCTGTTATCCAACAAGACTAAATGATGCTCTCTTTAGTCGGTGGACGATGCGGCGACCATACATGTCGTGCACTTTGAGTATAGCCAGTGGCGTAGCGAGCGAATTTATTTAAGTAAGCAGACATTGGATGTCTGACGTTCCTTGTGTTGCTCAACAACAACATCCAGTAAACTTTGCTCACTAAGATGTAACTACATTTTATCAGCAATTCTAGATCAGCGTTTCTTCTCTAAACTGGCAGTATTTTCGTCGTAACAAAATAATTGCTTTTTTGCAATTACGCTCTTTTGGATTAGCTCGTGTTATTGTTCGACTTGTACTAGATATCGAATACAAAGTGCTTAGATTTGCAAAAAGGTGCTAGTACTGCTCAAGAATCTGAATTGTCAACAGTCAAAATATCTGTTGGAGATTTTACGGTATCGGGGTGAAGCTGTGGTTGTATATAGAAATTAACTTCATATTTTTCAAGTAATACTATTATTTTAGTGCATTCATGTAAAATTACATATAAATGTGATTATTAATTCGTGTTTTATCTCTAGTTAAACAGAATCATTATGGCAACTGAGACGATGATGGTGAAAATTGAGCATCGCGCTGCAATTAAATTTCTCACTAAGCAAGGAAAAAGTCAAAAAAACTATTCATGAAGAGATGGTGGCTGTTTACCAGGGTTCCGCACCTTCATTATCAACTGTGCAAAAGTGGTCAAGTGAGTTCAAGAGAGGCAGAGAGAGGATTGAGGACGACCCCCGCTCCGCCGCCCGGCTACTGCTTGTACGGGAGAAAGCATCAAAGAAGTCGAAAAACTTGTTCTTGAGGATGACCGAATAAAGGTAAAATTCATGGCAGAGATCACCAAGCTTTCAATTGGTACCATTCACACCATTCTTCATGACCATCTTAACATTTCAAAGGTCAGTGCAAGGTGGGTGCCACGAATGCTCACAGCGCCTCAGAGAAAAGTGAGAATCGCATGCTGTAGAGAATTTTTGGAGACGTGTAGTGAGAACGCGGACGGTGTTATGGATCGAATTGTTACTGGTGACGAAACATGGGTCCACCACTATGACCCTGAAAGCAAACAAGAGTCCATGCAGTGGCATAAAAAAGGAACAGACGACCCGAAGAAGTTCAAAGTCACTCCGTCTGCCGGCAAGCTCATGGCCACAGTTTTTTGGGACTCAAAGGGAATCTTGCTCATTGAGTACAAAAAACAGGTGAAATCATCAACGCCACATCCTACGCTTCAACTTTGCATAATTTGCGGCAGGAAATTTAAAAGAAAAGACGGGGTAAACTCGCAGCGGGTGTGTTGCTTCTGCATGACAACGCTGCTGTTCACACGGCGCGAGTTTCCAAGGCTGCTGCGCGAGATTGTGGCTTCGAAGAAATCCAACACCCACCCTATAGTCCAGACCTTGCCCCTAGTGACAATTTCCTGTTTCCGGATTTGAAAAAATGTCTTCGTGGAAAAAGATTTTCGGATGATGAAGAACTCAAGTCGGCAATAAATGGGTATTTTGCAGAGAAAGAGGACATTTATTTTTTTGAGGGTTTAAAAAAGCTTATCTCAAGATGTAACAAATGCATTGATGTTAGGGGAGATTATATTGAAAAAATTTAAATTGAGTTCTCATTTTCCTTCATATCGATACCGAGAATATATTGAACGCCCCTCGTACATTTGATGACGAGACTAGAGTTTCAGAAGTGGGAAGTTGCAGGTGGCTTTTCTTAATACTTTCTTCATGGGCCCCTTTTTACGTGCATACAAAGTCCCACTTTCTTTTATTCTTTTGAAATTTCCCCATGTGTACACACTACGCAATTGGTTGCAATTTTGTTTGTCAGTGAAATGCCTTTACGTCGACATTGTGTGGACCATTTTTAGCAAAAAAAGAAGAACAAACTGTCAAAAATCTGCTAGTTAACTGGAAGGTGAAAAAACTGCTAGTTTCGCTCGTTTTTACTATACTGGAACTGGGAAAATCTGTTATAAGACGATGATTCCTCTCTGACACTCTTTCACTTTCGTTTCATTTTTCTCTTTCTTTACTACTTCGCTGATGACATTACTCTCGCCCTTTCATATTCGTTTAAGGACTCTTGACGCTCATTGAAATACTCGTGAGCTCACTGAATACCGCTATTGACAGCATATTCAGTTGGAGTGAGTGAAATTGAATACTTCTAGAGTGTACTTCTCTCCCCCCTTAACCGAGCCCTTAATAATCCGCCAATGACCAGGAAGGGCGCTTGTGCCAATGAAACCGTTCTTGGCATGTATATAAACCCAGCACTAAGTTGAAATGATGGCGTATTCGAAACTGTCCAGATTTTCAATGACGAGTTATACGAACAAAATATTCCCCTCCAAGTTATCCTCCAAATTTATTCGCTTGGCCTCGATCCACGATGTCCGATAAGTCTAACGCCACCAACAAGAAATTTGTTCGACTCAGCTAATCCCTCCAGGCCGACACAAGGTCTGCAACCCTCACCCGGTCGGTTGAAAATAGATCTGTTGACTAATAGCGATCGTAAAATGTATTCCTTGTTCTTCTGCAGAATTTGCTTTCCCCCCGCAACAGAGCCTATAATATTATCCGCGGCTATAACTCGAAGAATTAATTTTGCATGTAGCTTTCATTCAGTCTCAGTGTCGTTTGGCAGCGTTTTAAGACGCGCATTTGCGGTGAATCTATAAAAGAGACACGTTTCAGCTGTCAAAATTCTATCCCCGGCAGTCCACAGACTCGATGGGTTTTCCTCCTTTTCAAGTCCGTGAAATAATAAACTCTGTCTCTGCCATGTCAGCCCTATTGATTAAGACGTCACTCCAAAAAGGAAAAAAAAAGCGGAACGAAACAAAAACAAAGTCAAACTTCCTCTCGAAGCTCTCAAGGACCTCCGCTCGGAAGCATAAATTCGCAGTAAAACACAAAATAATGCGCATAAGCTGAGTCGTAACTTCGCGTTCCTCATTAAATATGTTTCCTGCTTAGCAAAATGTATAAATCCCAGTCAGCGAGCCAACTCCCTTCGGCCAAGATTTGTTGCGCCAACCGAGGAGAGGAAGTGCCTTTCTCTGTGCTGCTGTGCACGCGCCCTTGCCGCCAATCAGTATTCATGTCACGACCTATCACCAAAATTATTCAGATTTCGAAGATTAAACCAATTACCCCCTTAGTCAACGATGGACATCCCTCTGAACTCAAACTTGTGTGTCTGCAAGTCCGCTCACATTTTTAATTTCCCCCGTTGCGTTACGTTCGCAGTCGTTTGTGTTTTGATTCGATTTCGAGGATTTTCAAACGAAAACAAATTAAAAAACCGCTCCGATGAACAGTAAAGACATCGTGAACGTGAACGTGGGGGCGGGCGTCACCAGGGATACGCGGATATACCACGGTGAAGCCAGGCAAGTCACGTGCCGTCCTCGAATAGGATATCATATTTCAGCGCTCTCAACTAGAATCGGAACAATCTAGAAATTAGGAAACATTAAATTATTTTTGAAACTTCAATCGATCAGCCTCCGTCCATCCATCCTAGCAGTCCGCAGCTTAGTCAGGGTTTGATGAATTCCCGACATTTTGTACTCCTCCCCCCCAACTTCCTTCCTCTTGCGAGATGACAGCAGGAGAGAGTCTCATGTTTGAGCCCCACTAGCGGGAACACAATAACAACGCCGATAAATTAAATGTCAAAATGGAATCTAATTTGACAGCGTTTTGTCCTTGGCCATGGCACAGCATAAAAGCAAACATCCTCGACAAAGAAACAGGGCCCGCGTGGGCTGTTGTACGTACATCCCCTGCACCGGATCAAGATGAACGAGGAACAGAAAAATTATTGGCAATTTTCTAACAAACCGCCAGCTCAGTAACGCACACATGCTCGGCATCAACATCAGCGCCCGGCATATGATATGTAGCACGGCGAATATAATCGCAAGCGTTTTGTGATTTTGATTTCTGATATCAGAGGCGAGCGCAAGGTCCAAGCGTTCAAAAGAAGTTGACTACTCTTCAGCATGTTTTTTTTTTTTTGCTTCGCCATCCTGCTGACTGAAATCCAACCTACTTTAACGGGACAAATAACATCGACCGTATGTGCCAATAAATACAGCCAGTAGGACACACACGACAGGCGGACGAAAACAGAAGCCGGGAGCGAATAAAAAGGTTACCGGCCTGCCTTTCGGTGCTCGGCAGAGCCCCCTCCCACTTTCTTTTGGACTCAACGTCATCGCTCTTATCTGAGGATGCTTTCTTTAACTTTTATTATTATTTCCTCGACGTTTTTTTATTTGCAATTTTGTTGTTCACAAACTAAGTGGAAAAAAACACGGAAGACGGTGGGGCTCGGGAGGGGGAGGAGGAGCAGGAAAAAGCTGAGAAGAATGGTCGTCGTCGTCAACGTTGTCGGTTACACATATGGTGTATGGGAGAGTCAAGGATGTTAGGTCACGGGAACGAAAATGATGAAAGATATTGGGTGGGAGGGAAGTGGAAGAAAAGAGGAAAAAAAAAACCGAAACAACACACACCCCCACATGTGGAAGGACACGACGACGACACACACAACGTGGACAGATTCATGTGAGAAGAGAAAAATTAAATTTCAAATTTTGTGAACATAAATTATGATGGCGCTGAGAGATATGAGAATATTGTTGATTTTAGAACGAAGGATGTGCGGATGAAAAATGGTTTGTCCGCAGAGGATATGTGTTTTTTGCAAGGTTTTCTGTTTTTTTTTTTTTGTTCTTGTTTTCATGATTTTCATTTTCCTGTTAGTGGTTTGTCCTTCATGGGTCCTTACAAACAGCAGAGCTAATCTAATTGAAGGATGATTTAAATGAAATGAGACCATGGCTACTTGAAGCGGATGAACCATAACTACTAGTTGCAACAAAATCCGCTTAGCACAGTCAGGATGTGAAGGGGCTTAGAGAAGCCGCTTGGGACGGAGGAATGCCGTGAATTGCTTGCAACTATCCTGTCTAATTTTTTGCAACCACAATCTCTTTGTGGACTTAAGTCCTCATTCACAAGTCGATTACATTTTGGTGCACGCTATACGATGTTCGCTAGGAGGGAATGTCGAACAAAGTGGAAGCACCCTACGATGCAAAAGATTTTGGCACAATCAGTTAATGCGACAGATTGTCGCGAAAAAACAGCCCAAATTTCAGGGTTGGTTCAGCCACTCGTAAGCAATCTGCCAATGCACACAAGTAAACTGGACTCGAAGTTTGTGTGACCGTGAGTAAAATTTAATTAGTGACAACAGAGTAAAATTGGATTCAAAGATGAGTAATATTGAGAGCTAGCAGCGTTTACACTTCACTACAAAGCTTACGACTAAGTCGGTGGTCACACTCTACTCCATGCTTGTCAGATTTTATTCGTGGGAGTAATTTGGAAGTATGAAGTGTTGGTGAAAGAGGGATAAGCGGGCGAATGTGGGTTACGGATGTGACGATCGATGACTGAACATCGATGATCGATAATAGTCGAACTAAAAACATCGATGCTCCTTAACATCGATGTTACAGAATGAATTTATATAATTCCGAGTAGTAGACCGAAAAATGCCGCACACTTCACGTCAAAACCAAGTGTTATGGCGGCACCAATCCTCCATCGTCAACATCGTCATCATCTTCATCTTCAGCATTCCAGTACTCATATTATAAACAACAAATCGCTTAACTTACTCCTTATTCAAACTGTCAGTCATCTCCATATAAAGGGTGATTTTTTAAAAGCTAAAGGAAAGTTTTTCAAAAGAAAAACACATAAAATTCAGAAAAATGGTCCATATAATCTAATGTTTGAAGGTTATTTCATGCAAATGTTGACCTTGACTGCGCCTCAAATGGTCCATCCGCTTAGTCCAATTTTGGCATACTCTTTCCAACATTTCGGCCGGTATCTCACGATAAATGCTTCAATGTTGTCTTCCAATGCGTCAATTGAAGCGGGCTTGTCTGTATAGACATGAGCTTTAACATAGCCCCACAAAAAATAGTCTCAAGGCGTTAAATCGCACGATCTAGGCGGCAAATTGACCGGTCCCGAACGTGAAATCAAATGTTCACCGAACTCGCCTCTCAATAAGTCCATTGTTGCGCGTGCTGTGTGGCATGTGGCACCGTCTTGTTGAAACCACATGTCATGCAAGTCAAGCTCTTGCATTTTGGGCAAAAAAAAGTTGGATATCATCTCACGGTAGCGCTCACCATTCACAGTTACGTTACGATTCGCATCATCTTTGAAGAAGTACGGTCCAATGATGCCATCAGCCCATAAACCGCACCAAACTGTGACTTTTTCTGAATGCATTGGTAGCTCTTGCAATGCTTCTGGCTGATATTCACTCCAAAATAGACAAATCTGCTTATTTACGCACCCATTGAGCCAAAAATGAGCCTCCTCTTAAACTGACCATAAAATGGAAGAAGCGCGCGATGAACTTTCTTAACAGAGCACGCATTTTGATAATAAAGTTCAATAATTTGCAAGCGTTGTTCGTTTGTAAGACGATTCATGGTTAAATTATAGACCAAACTGAAAATTTTTGACAGTGAAACAAAACACGAAACGTGCGTCAGCTGTTTAAACCAGTGTTGACAAAAAGATAGTAGCTAAAAAATCACCTTTTAAATACACTTTCATCTGGTTTTCAAATCTGGTCCAGTCACCATTTGGCGGTGGGATCAAATTAACGGCGCTGAAGTGGCCAATCAGAGTTAGTAGTCTGACTGCGGGTATCACAGTGGTCTAAGTGGCGCCCCTACCTACCTACCTAAGCCAATTGGGGAGAAAACATTCTCCTTTCTAGAAACTAAAATTTTGTTTTCACCATGCCCAGTTGCTCGGAATTCGCTGTCAAATGAAAACACCAATGACCTCGAAAGACAAGTGTAAGACTAACAGCAGGTCTTTGCAATCAACCCTTAAATCATATTCCACTCCATTTGTAAAATCATCGTCTACCTACACAGCAGTTCATATTTAATTCCCCACCAATGCCCACATCTGCTCCCTCCGCCGCCAGCTTTGCTTCGTTCAAATATGTTGACAGCCAAGAAGCAGCTCAAAACCTTCATTCAGCACGTACTTCGCTTAGCACCTTAAAATCTCGATCCCCCCACCATCCCTCCACAGTGCCTGCTAGGAAATGAAACGATTTCTTTATTGGTATCCTTTTTAAATTCTGCATAACCATCACCTTTTCAAAATTCAAGAGAGATCCTTGCCAGCCAGCCACACGCACACACACACACAGGCTGAGTCAGAAAAATGAAAGTCTTTCGACCTCCTTTTGCCACAGCATCCTGTTTTAAAGCCAAACAGCAAACAATCCCCCAGGCTGGCAAATGTCCTTTTTTTCCACCGTCACCCCTGCACACACACACACTCATTAATTCTTTTTTCCTCTTCTGCAATACTCGGCCTCGGCCTCTCCTCAAAAGAAGCCAAATTAATATCGCCCCGAAAATGGAGCGGATTTAAATTGTTATTTCTCGCAATCCACGCTCCCTCTCCCTCACTCGGAGTGTCCTGCAAAAACGAGGGACAACAAAAAAAAAAATGGACTAATAATGCGATACGGGGTTGGACAAGTGTCCTGTTTTTCTTTCGGTTTGTTCGTGTGTTTCTTTCTTGTGTACGCCTTTGCGCTCAACGCCTCCCGCATTAACTGGAAAATGAGGTAAAAATGCAACATTAAGCACGAGAAAAACTCTCATTATTCGACGAGGAACTGTCTGCCGGGTCAGGACTGGCCAATCTGGGCAACATAACAAGAGCAGGGCAACTCAACCAAAATGCACAAAGCCCGAGAGTGAAATGCGCTGTTTGTGTTGTTTTTGATCCGCCGTCTTTCCCGCACCATCCAGCAGGGGAGTGGGGGAAAAAGAACAAAAATAGCAAAAAGGATCAACCATGCGGGCAACAAACACCGCAGCTACATGGAAAAGTTTTAGCTTGTTGCAACCATATGCAGGACGTGCAGTGCTTCCCTGTAATTATAATGCGATTAATGTGGAAGTAGGAAGGACGAAATGAAGGACCGCGAGGGGCATATACCAGTGCAGCCGAAGCGGAATCCCTCTTTGCCCCGACACAGGCAGGCGTCTTCACTTAAAGAATCATTAACGAGTGCACACTGCCGTTGTACTTTGTGAAATGAGGCGAAACATTTATGACGAGTCCTAGCCGCATCCTCATTATCCTGTCGCCTCCATAATTCAACGGGAAAGTCAGGGCCTCCTCTGCCCCTCACACGACTTCTCCCCCTCATGAGTGACATGAGAGAAAAACGAATGCATTAAGGGACCTGAAATAATAATGACCCGCGAGTCGAACACAATTCCATTCCATTTGTTTCCATTCACCACCTGGACCTGCGCTGGGCATAAAGCTCCTGCAAAAAAAATTCCAGCATTTTCCCGACCTAATTGGGTGGTCTTAGTGAATGGGTGGGTAGGATTTTTTTTTGCCATTCACGCACATTTAAGCAAATCGCAATGTGGGTCACAGGATATTGCAAATGCAGCTGCATCTATAAATGTGCAGTCAACTTGGGTTATTTTGCGGGCGCTGCCGACGCGACACGTCCGTGGGGAGCTTTTCTTTTTGTGGATTCAATTAAATTGAGAATTGTTTACTTTTAACGCGGGATAATGGCGACGGTGGGTATGTGGTCCGGTTTTTTGTTCACCGCGACCGAGTCCATTGTAATTGTGTTGTGGCATGCAAGCGGTGGGGGCAATGCCGTGCGAGTGCATATCAAACCAAACCAGGAGCCTTGGGGCGGAACAGATGTGCATTTGTTTGCAGTGATGTGTAAACACATTAGGTCGGATGGGAGCCGGGACAGCCAGCACCCGGTGGTCGAGGTAGTTGGTGATAATTGGAGACTTTAAAGGGGGCAAATATTTAAATCGGTTTGATATGGAATTTGATTTATATTTGCGAACGAATTACATCGATCGAGAGGGAGGGAGAAAGAACCTCGACGAACAAAACTCTCGGTTTATGGGGAGAAACAGGGCCAGAATGAAGTTGAGGAAAGCTTTTTGATGAAACTTGGTGTAGATTGGATGGACAATAGACTCTGACAACAGGAAAGTGTCAAGCAACGAGTCATTGGACTCTGAGAACAATTGAGCGACGAGTTTGTAGGAACTGGCTCACCTTTGTGACCCAGGAACGAGCGGTTGATTGCATCGGGGGGAGAATAGTTCGCTTTAATTGCGGAAGTATTGTGAAAGGAGATTCAGTGGCTCCGGGAGGTCCCGCCAGGGGACCGATGAAACTGGAGTCACACGTCTAGAGGATCACAAATTTGAAAACGTTCAAATCTGAGGCAAAGCATCTGGAAAATGCTACGATGGACGCATGGAGCTGTTTTGGCCCGATACCCTCAGGGACAATCGAATAATAAGTTGGCTGACTGGCTCAAGAGATTTCAGGTCGAGTGATTACAGACTGCAATCTGGGTCGATTTTCCGCCACAGTAAGTGTTGTGCACAGTGCACTGTTCGAATTCCAGAAACCCAAGAATGAGTGGACTGTTCTCGTGCACTTTGTCTCGGCTGAGTGAAAAGAAAAGTGTTCACCGTGAAAAACTTGGGCTGGCCTGTTCCAAACCGAAGCAGAATTATTGACACATATGTATGTCTAGTCTCATTACATCGACATTTTCAGCACGTTTGCGACCTCGTTTACGTCGCTTGACAAACACTTTTCAGTCGACTCGACTATTCAACGGTGTGTTGGACGATGGACGAACAGACGCACTTAATTTTATGTGAAAATTGAAAATTCATTCTATACATCATTTGAATTTGAGGAGCGAAGAGAGGAGTGGTTACTCTCAGTTTATGCTGCATGCTCACTTCTGCGACTGACTGTGTATCCAACAGGTCCAACAACTGTTGGTCGGTGCTTTGATTACAGTGCAATCTCGATGATGGCAATAAGAAAATATTCGTGATACCAAGCAGTAACGAACGTCTGTACGACGAATAATGTACTGAACGCATTAGTGTCTCTATATAACGTACGAAGAAAGGAATTGACACTCTATACAACGAATTTTTTTGATACCTTGCAAGGACACAAATCAACTCCCTTGACTGCGGATGCATGGCATTGTTTCCGATTTTGTTCAGGGTTTCTGTTTGTTTCGTCTGGCGCTCGTGCGCATTTGTGTATTTTCATCTGGTGGTGTTTGGAGTGAGAACGGCTAAATAATGAGAAATAGAGCAAACAAAATGAAAAAATACTTTTTTCAGCGCGAGTTTACGAGTATTGATACAGGCACTGAACCGAAAAAGGTAATAAAACACATAATTTGAAAAAAAAAAAAAAATTAATGACTCTTATCTTTATAAAAAATTTTGTGCATGCGAGTTCTTCAAATACTATTGACATAACCTTAAATGAGGAAGTTTAATGGCATTATTGAAAAACTTACAGTGGTTCAATAAAAATCTTAAATAGTTCAAAAGTTTATAATTCATTTTATAAAGCTGTGCATTCGAGAGGTAGTAATCAGTCGACTAACTACATAATCTGTAGAAACAAGTATACAACGACTGTAAAAAATTGTAAATTTAAATGCATTCAGAATGAACTAAATGCTACATCTGGCGACCAGGGGGAAACGCAGTGGAAAACGCTAAAGCGTCTAGTGCTGGGCCAAAACAAGAGTGCAATAAAAGAAATTAGTATAAATGGTGATACAATAAGAAATACAAAGAAATAGCGTATATATTAAACGCTTATTTTATCAGTAGTATCGAGAACAAGATTAACTAAGCAATCTCATCTATCACATATAAATGCTTTTAAGGTAACCAGTTTCGAACAATTTTAAAATGAATTTAATTGAATTGGTAATAGATCGATGATACTAAATAAAATTAATAAAAAGAAAAATATTTATGAGTGAATAGTGAAATATTTTTAAAGAACTTAGATGTATTTGGTGACCAGTTGTTTATTGTGTTAAATAGATCGTTGTCCGAAGGTAAATTCCCAACCTGTTTAAAAAAATCTGTTCCAAATGCGAAAACACCTGACAAGCTTCGGCCAATAAACTTACTCCCAACCATTAAAAAAGTGCGCGAAAAAAAAGCAATTTATTAAATATCTAGACGGAAATAATATAATGTGTGAACAGCAATACGATTTTCGTTCTGGAAGGTCGTGTGAAACTGCACTTATTTGGAAGTTACACGAGTGGAAGAGTACTATAGACCAAAGAGATACCATTTGTGCATTGTTTCTTGATTTCCAGAGAGCATTTGAAACAGTGGACCATGATATTCTATTGGACAATTTTAAAGGCTATAGCGTTAAAAAGAGCTTGAATGGTTTAGAATTTAACGAAAAAACAGATTTCGAGTTACGAAAATTGATGCTGAAATCCCCACCCCCAACTTGAACAAGGTGTACCCCAGGGATCAATTTTAGGTGTAGTGCTGTTTCTATTGTACAGACATATCACGTATTCTGAAATTGTGTAAAATAATATTGTTCGCTGATGATGCACTCATACACGTAAGTGGCAAGCACTCAAAGGAATTAAGAGACAAAATGGAAGAAGTCTAAACAAATTTAAATACTTGGTTAAATAGCAAAAAACTAAGATTGAACGTAAATAAATCTAATTGTATGACCAAAATTTGTTTAAAAAATGAGAAAAAAAGCTGAATGAAAACTGTGCAATAACGGTATACAATGCATCCATTTTACCACATTTTGACTACAGTCCATTAATCGTAAAACGTATTATGTTTTGGGAAACGGACAAAAATAGATAACAAAAAATACAAAACCGTGCAATGAGAGCCATACTTCAAGTTGATCATAAATACACCAACAAGTACCGTGTTAAGAGCAGTAGTTAAGATGGTAAGGTAGTAGTTGTAAGAAATTGAATATTTATATTAAAAATTGAGCACAATATTCCACCGAGTACCTTAACTGAAGCTTATCCTAGGTTTCGGATAGACACAGCTATACGCTGAGAAACAGACAAAATTTCGACATACCAAGAGTAAGTGTTGCAAGATCAGAAAATCAAATTTTCGTTAAAGAACTTCAATCGCTTAAGGCACTACCAATTCATTAAAAAAAAAATTTTAAATATCTAATAGCATATGCAAAACAACAGTTTTGATAAATAACATGCAGGCACAATGTAAATGTAATAAAAAAATATTTAAGTGACGTTCTACAGTTTTTTTTTTATAAACTAATAAACTTTTTAAAAAATAATTTTATTTGACATAAAGCGTAAAACGCAGACACCATGCCACCACTACCATGCTGAATTGACTTTATGATGCACTCTGGATCAAGCGAATTATTTACAGATATTTTTCCAGGTAATGTCAACATTTCACACTTGGTCTTAATTCGGGTATAAAGCGTTGGTTTTTTTTTCTTAGTATTTGCTAAGGAATGAAGTTAAATAATTCTATAAATAAAACCTAAAGGCTTGCAGTAGTTAGTTTACGAGACTAAAGTTTACGTAGACGGCCAGGGCCTGGCTTCTAAGCAAATCTCCTGACGTATGTGTCAGAGATAATGGAGGGATAGAGATATCCATCTTGGGCCATTTTTGCCCCTTGTCCACACCGGAGATGTACTGGTGTTTCCTTGTTTTTCGCACATACTTTTACACAAACCATGGATCCACCAAGCAATGGCTCCCAATTCGTGGATTCGTGATTTGTGCTAGTTCGTTTACCAATCCACACTGTGTTGAAATTTAACACCAAAATTTGAAATAACGTCCAACTAACGAGGTAATTTTCAAATCAGAACTCTAATTCACCCCTCTACTAGGTTGGGGAAGGGTATCAGCTGATCTCAAGAGCTCACACTTATTCACAGACACGGGACAAAAAGCGTATAAGAAACGCTGTCAGATGAAGTAGAAGACTGATATCTCTATCCCTACATTATCTCTGGTGCGTGGTATTGTTCTCCCACTAGTGGAAGTGGAACAGTTTTTTGAGCATTGTCAGTGAGTGGAAAGAGATGGAGCCGTGAAAATTATTCCTGGTCGTATCGGCCCGGAATCAAATCCAAGCAGGGAGTTTCAGGTGTAGTAAAGGATGATTTTTTAGCTATTATCTTTTTGTCAACACTGGTTTAAACAGCTGACGCACGTTTCGTGTTTTGTTTCGCTGTCAAACATCTTCAGTTTGGTCTATAATTCAACCATGAATCGTCTTACAAACGAACAACGCTTGCAAATTATTGAATTTTACCATCAAAATGCGTGCTCTGTTAAGAAAGTTCACCGCGACATCACATGTGTTCAGCGACGAAGCTCATTTTTGAATATCAGCCAGAAGCATTGCAAGAGCTACCAATGCATCCAGAAAAAGTCACAGTTTGGTGCGGTTTATGGGCTGGTGGCATCATTGGACCGTACTTCTTCAAAGATGATCCGAATCGTGACGTAACTGTGAATGGTGAGCGCTACCGTGAGATGATATCCAACTTTTTTTTGCTCAAAATGCAAGAGCTTGACTTGCATGACATGTGGTTTCAACAAGACGGTGCCACATACCGCACAGCTCGCGCAACAATGGACTTATTGAGAGGCGAGTTCGGTGAACATTTGATTTCACGTTCGGGACCAGACAATTGGCCGCCTAGATCGATTTAACGCCTTTAAACCTTTTTTTTTGTCTGGCTACGTTAAAGCTCATGTCTATACAGACAAGCACGCTTCAATTGACGCATTGGAAGACAACATTGAAGCATTTATTCGTGAGATACCAATATTTGCATGAAACAATCTTCAAAGAGTCGCCAAATTCTCCATCACAATTTCGAGCGTTTCGTCGTCTGTATGGGATGTAAGCTTATCGATTTTGTCGGTTAACATCGACCTTTACCTGTCTCTTTGCTCATTTCGAAATATACGAGGTCCATGACATCGTCAAACAGTCAAAAGTGAGTGGCTAAGAGGGCATCGACGCACGATGAATGGCAAAGCTTTCAGTTGGCTGACATTCGTATCTTTGACAGCTGACAGGTGACTTTGTCAACTGAAAGTCACCCTTCAGCAGCTCATCTTCTTCAGCTCTGCACCAGCATCTCATATTTCTTTCACGTGAACATTGCGTCTTGTGTGAAAAATAAAACTTCACCTGTAAGACTCACTGCCTGCAGAGAATCTGATGCAAGTGATAAATTTAAATGCACACTAAAAAAAAACAACAGACAGCCACATAAATCAACAGCCAAGAACCCACATCCCTGTCAGATCTGCTATCATCTAGTTTTACAAGGCCCCCGTCTCGTATTTTAATGTGTACCCTTTGATTGGAGATTCTGCGTGAAGGCAAATATCCCTAGTCAAACAACGGGGCGTAGGATTGGTCACTTCCACTTCCAAGTCGAAAGACTCGAACAAAGTTTGCTCGGAGAGACTGGAGTTTGCTCGTCTCCGTCTGTTTACTGCCTTCGAAAGCTAATAAATAACTCAAAAAGTTGCAAGCATTTTCTTTGAAATCCCAGCGATCCACGCCCCCGATACCTACCCTAGGGTTAAACAGGGTGTTCAAATGAAAGACAAACAATGTTGCCATTTCAATGATTGCTCACCCCCCGCCGCCCAAAGAAGAGTATCACACAAACTTGAACTTCATTACAGTAACCGGCGTGTTTACCTTACATTGTGCTGGCACAGTACATGGCGAAAACACACAACGCCCTCATGCCGTGCCTAGTCTTAAATTCGATTAATCCCAGCGGGGGAAACAGGGCGTCCCAGACGAAGCCATCGCCAAACAATGAGGCCTTTAATACATGCAATTAGCAGTCAGTCATATTTTATCACTCCCGCCATTCAATATTCCACTTGCAAGTGCCTTTTAGGAGAAGGATTACGACGAGCTGCTGCACAGCCTGGGCCAGTCCAGTTACCAGTGCCCGGTCAGCGGCCAGCAGCTTCTGCGTGAAGTGGTTTATGTCATTCACTGGACAACAATAGGTCCTTAATACGTCCGGAATGGAAATATTTACGTGTGCCATTATTTTCGACATAAAAGAGTTGTTATATGTTTGGTTTGCATTTTATGGAGATGGCCGACCAATCCCATATGTAATCCTTGGCGCATTGGCTCGGACGGCACACTTGCCATTTGCACAGAAGCTCCGCGGGCATAATAGATGCTCGACGACGACGAGTGAATAAATATTGTCCCTGTGTGCTCAGTCAAAAGAAAAAATAATAATAATTGCCATGTCCTTTCGGCGCGACTAACAAATAATCCCAGAGTCGACTGGGACGCGACAAAAGTCGCGAATTCAATATTTCAATTGCATCGAGATGGAAATGGATTTAAACGGATTACAATAGTGTGGACAATGGCGGGGAATGCTCGGCAGAGGGGCACACGATGAATTGTCGGTTTTGGGGACAGCAAGTGTGAATTTTTTCTCAATCCCACGGGATTACTTTTCTTTCTCTAGGCTCTATATGGACAGTCGTTTCAGCGTCTCACGAGATTTACAATTGAACAGGAAGAATAATCTTGAAAAAATGCGAGACTCGAAAAATGTAAAAATGCTCCAATCATCTCTAGATCCGTGCTAGAGGTCTGCAATGACTGTCTTGAGAACAGTTTTTAGACGGGATGTTCTTCTCATTCCGTCGAATTGTTCATGCAAATGCCAGTCCAGTTTCTCCACATCTTCAAAAGTTATACAAAAATGTCAGCAACAACAGTTCTCCCGCAGGATTGGTACCTGGTTGTTAATTCGATCGTCACTTTCTCGCCCAATTTCACAGCTCTGTTGTGCTTCTTCTTTGCCTGCATACAGAATCCCTTTGCAAGGGCATCCGTTGCTGGAATCACACGCCCACCATACCTTTATTCCGTATTTCGCAGGTTTCGATGGGAGTAGTTGTTCGTCAACGGTTATCACGTCTGTCGGTGGATGCGCAGTTTCTATATGATGATTTCGCATTATCCACATATCCCGAATGGGAGCAGCTTCATCTGTACTTTGCCGTTCGACACGAGACCCTTGATCGTCAAACCTTATAAACCAGAGTCGGTTTAGCGACATCGTTGGTCTGAATACGGATTCAATGCTGGTCTTCCACAACTCTTCTGTATGCAGCATGTTGGCATGATTTCCAACAGCAGCGTATAGAGCTGCACCAGCAAACTAACTGCTTTGCCGGGTTGTAACACCATACGTTTCTTTGAAATTCACACCATGCGCTAGGAGTATTGAAGGAGACTTATTTCCATTATGAAGGAATACAGCTTCCAAACTAGCCTTTGATGCCTTCATCGAGCCTTCGATGAAGAGGCGCCATTCGTCGGTTTAGTGCTCATAACCCAGTGACAGCAATAAGCCATTATCGGCTTTCGGGAAATAAGGAACGAATTCACTTGGTCGCTCACGGTACTCTGTAATTTTCACCCCACTGCTTTAGCCTTGAGCTCAGTACTTAAGCTTTTTGTGTTGACAAATTCAAGTCCCTGACGACGTCACCAAGCCCAATCTGAGTGATAAGATGTGGTGCATCAGAACAAGTGGGGAGGTCAAATTCGGGATCGTCCATGACTTTTTCTGAACAATATGACGAACACGACTGGCCTAGGATATAGGCTACCCTGGTGTGCCAGGTCCCCATTTGGAGCCAGACCTGAATGGTGGCAGTATGCGAGCGTCTGGTGGCCGGTCTGGCCCGCTCGGCAGCGAAGGAACTACGAGCAATCCAGCAGTGTCCTCGTGAGTCGCTATGGCGGTGGGGGTTAAGTCACGCCATGGACAAACCAGTGGATAGGCAGATGGAACATCTCATCGCTTCCAAGAAAAGATCTCGAGTTAGTTGAGGAGGCTGCCAGGTATCGTTTGGATATCGTGGGTATCTCCTCGACGAAGCAAAGGGGATCTAGAACTGTGGAAAATCGTCCTGTCGAGAGTTGCACCCCAAATGTCTGCATAGGCGGGAGTGGGGTTACTCACAAGTCCCAGGCTGGCAGGCAGGGTATTGGAGTGGATACTATTAGGAGGGAGAGTCGGGAACTTAAGGATCAAGCTTGAAAGGTCAACTTTGGCTCTAGTGCAGGTGTATGTACCACATCTAGAGTCAGAGTACGCGGCTTTACTGGATGAAGTTGGAAAGGCTAGCGGAAATTTCAATGCCCACGTGGGTGCGAATGTAACGAAATGGGCGAGTGCGATTGGGAGAAACGGTGATCCTCACCAGAACGCGAACGGAGAGAAGCTGTTGGACTTTTGCTGTGCAAATGGCATGTCCACAATGAACACCTTCTTTGCACAAAAAGGCATCCATAAATACACATGGTACCGTCAGAGTCTTCAACAAATGTGGTTGGTAGATCTCTTTGTGGTACCATCGTGTGTGAAACGGATGGTCAGAGATGTTCGTTTGATGAGAGGGGCTGAACTGTCAACTGATCATCACTTGGTGTTGTGTACGCTGTACCTCACTGATAAGGTACCTCTTCTGCCAAGGCGGAAAGAATGGTTAAACGCATGCGGTGGGAGAAAATATAGAACAGTGGGTTGCGGTTAAATTTTGCGCGGCACATGTCTGAAAGGTTTGAGCGACTTCCAACTGTCGCGGGTAGAGGAAGAATGGCGTCTGTTTCCAGCACGGGATGTTTGTGGAGTCAAGCGGCTTAGAGTGGCGTTTGACGGTGGGAAAAGAGCTGCTTGGTTTAAAACGCCCGTATTTCAAGACGCCATCAAAGAAAAGAAAAAAAGACATTCTCTTGGGGGACTCTGCTTCTCGTGACCGGCACACTGAGCCGGGAAGAACTTGCAAATTGGCTGTGCGAGCAGCTAAAGAGCAGCCTTGGAAGGAGTTCGGCGAGAAGTTGCAAAGCGACCATAG